>JAEOAD010000060.1:10631666-12095000 GCA_036365145.1 Orientallactaga sibirica | reverse complement strand
CAGGTCAGGTTCTGGAACATTGTCAGAGAGGGGACAGAAGGCTTTAACAACCCCTGCCGGGGCTGTGAACAAAGGCATGTGGCGGTTTGACCATGGTTTTCCTCACAGGTTATCAGTTATCTTCAAAGAGGAAGAAACAACTGCTATTCACAGAGCTGGACAAGATTTCCCTTTACAAAGCCCAGCGTGAGACACACCTGGGCTCAATGTCCTATGGACCACCCTCCTCTTGGGATGCAAGAAGGACCAAGAAAAAGTGATTTTAGATGTGACATCTCCAAACCCTCTTTGCCCATTTTCTAAGTGTGTGAGATAGTTCTGCATAATCACGTCTGGAAGGGATTGTCAAATATGCAACGTGATTGAGTCCAAAAATTACTTCCATTTAGAAACATATTAGGCAGTTCTTATTCAGTTGAGCTGAGGACAGGCAGTGGTGCGAGCCAAATGGAGCTATTTCAAGGAGCATGTAGCTGCTTCTGTGGAGAAGCTATATTTTTAGCAGGACAGCCCTCAGAAAACATGCTTATTACTTTGACAAAATAGCCTCATTTTCTTTAGAAGAATCTGCATGGAAGACTGACTGAGTTATTAATTTAGCTGTTTTTTTTATTATGATTTTTTTTTGTAGCTTTCTGATCACTCTCCGTGGGCAGTTCTACCAGTCAGTTTGTGTGCCTGTTTCTAATTCCTCATCATGTCAATTTCTCTCACCCCAGAGATATCCAGATGGATTTCATGTATTGTGGTAGTGTTGTGTAAAATTCAATCCGACAGGAATGTTTAAAATTGTTCAGGGCTGCACTCCAGGAAGGAGTGAGACTCATGAAAACTGCTCAATGTGTGTTGGGCACAGCTCAGCTTTCATGCTCCCGCTGGAGATGGAGTTCAGAGCTCCAGCATTATAGGTGGGCTCCTGTTAGTTCCCTTCTGGCCACTCCGTACACACCAATAAATAAACCAACAAGAGCCTTCTGGGAGAAGGAGGAATGTTTCCATTGTCTGCATTGCTGGAATATAGACACTGGCTGCCTAGGCTTTGTTTCTCAGCACAGAGTAAATCCAGGGAAGTTCACTCATAAAAGACAAAGAGGGAACACAGGGGAGTCTTAAATAAGAGGAATCGACTCTGAAAGGTGTCAGTATAAGTGGTTTTGAACAAAAGAAAATGAAACAATGTTCACCTTAAGAATCTGAATTACCTCTTATTTTTCTAATCCAGTAAGTGAGGGGGGAAAGAGAAAAGAAAAAAAAAAAACTAAGTAATTCACTTTAAACACAAGAAGTTATGAGACTATGAATAATGGGACAGGGAAGATTGATAAGAGAAATTTTGATTTGATGTTCACTTCAAATTATGTCTCAATTCGCACCATTTTCAGGAAAGGGTGGCACCTTTCTCTTTCATTTTACAAATTGTTCCCAGAATATCAATTATTTTATGCACATAAGTGTCTATTATGCATAAGAGCACAAACTACTTTTTAGCCAAAATATAAGTATCATGCTTTTCTTTCTATCATTCAAACAGAACCTTAGAATTTACAAGTTGTGGTCCCAATTCTATCAGGAGTTACTACAGACTTTGAATAAAGTACCTAATTCATCTTGATCTCTATTTCCTCCTTTTAGAAGAGAGAATGAATAAAATTATCTTGGGTGCCCTTTCTGGTGAGGGATAATTTATTACAGTAAATAGTGGCATTGCAGTGGATCCAGGTTCTGCCCTCCATCAGACACTGTCTGCATTTCCATTCTTCTTAAAACATGCTTCATCTATCAATCCTTTTAGTCTGTTCTGATACTTTTCAGCCCAATAGTTTTGATTCTCACTCTCTGCCACTGAATGCATGTTAAAGAGTGTCTATGAAGAAAAGAATCATGGTCAATTCAGCTATAAGATTGCAACTAGTAAGAAAATGACAGTGTGAGCTTTCCATCATTGACATGGTCTTCATGTGCATTGACTTTTAAATACACCTGCAGACCAGAGTGTTTCATGAACCATAGATAATTGAAATATAAATATTGCATGCATACTTCATAAAATACATCTCA
Source organism: Orientallactaga sibirica (assembly GCA_036365145.1). Lineage (NCBI taxonomy): Eukaryota > Metazoa > Chordata > Mammalia > Rodentia > Dipodidae > Orientallactaga > Orientallactaga sibirica. Next base: position 12,092,942 of record JAEOAD010000060.1, on the reverse strand, counting down.
ATAGCAAACACATAGATTTTTATATAGTATCTGGTTATTTAATTTACATACCTATGACCTGAACTAATTTGGGTGAATGAGAAGTTTAAGTAACAGAGCTCCTTAACGTTAAGTGAATGAGAAATAGCTCATAGTTCCAGCTGGGTTATCTCCATTACGCTTGTTCTCTTTTTTACTTTCCATGTCAGTATTAAGAATTACAATAGAGCTGTGGAAAGAGTTCAGTCAGAAAAATGCTTGCCATGCTTGTATGAGGACATGTGTTCGATGCGATGCCCAGAACCCATGTAAGAAGCCAAGGAGGCAGAGGTAGGATCCCTGGGGCTAGCTGGCCAGCCAATCTAGCTTACATGTCAGGTTCTAAGCCAGTGAGATAGCTTGTCCTAAAAAGTAAAAAGGTGGACCATGCCTAAGGAACAACTTCTGAGGGTGTCCTCTGCCCTCTGTGCACACACAGAGACACATACATGCCCTTGTATGTGTATACATACACATACACAAATGTACACACACACATACATACACAAAAAGTTATACATCCAAAATGTTCAAACAAAGAAATTCAACTAAAAAAGTACTGTTTCCTGACTACATATATAATTGAGAAGTAGCAGCATTCATGTCATCAGTGAAAATGCCATAAGGTAATCCTCGTCTCCATTTCTGTAGAAACTTCAGGCTGGAGATAGGGTTCTGTGGTTAAAGACACTTGCTAGTGATTCCCTAGTCCCTACATAAAGCCAGATACACAAAGTAGTGCATGTGTGTGGAGTTTGTTTGCAGCAGCAGAAGGTCCTGGCATAGCAATACTCATGCTCTTCTTGCTGTCTCTTTCTGTCATAAGTAAATAAACAAATAAATAAAAATTCCCCACTTTATGACTCAACTTACTAATCTTCCCTGACCCACTTGATTGCTATGTTTTATTTCAAATTCCCTAATTTTTATAGTAGTCTGTACATGCGTGGTGTGTTTGTGGTATGTGCACGTGTGTATGTGCCAATTCATGTGCCTGTGTACACATGTGTAGGGGCCTGAGGAGGATGTCAAATGTCCTCTATTCTCACTCTTTTCCTTATTTCCTTGAAATAGTGTCTCTCATTGAACCTAGAGCTTACCATTTTGGGGTTCAAACGGCTGACCAGTGAGTCCCAGCGATCCTGTCTGTGACCTTTCAGCACCGGGGTTATCAGTGTTTATGGCCGTACCTGGCTTTGCACTGGGGGGGGGTAGGGGTCAGAGTCAGGTGCTCATGTTTGCACAGCAAGGACTCTTGCCCACTGAACCATCTTTACAATCACTGTAGTAGTGGACATTAAAGAAGCAATACAGGATTACTTTTGAAAAAGTCTTATAGAATTAAATCCTTGGTTCAGATGTTCCTGTGCAGGCTCTTAGATAAATGTTGTTTTCATCATTATCATCTCCATTATTATTATTATTAGTTTTTGGGGATAGGGTCCTGCTGTGCAGTCATAGATGTCCTGCAAGTCACTATGTAGAGGTGATCCTTCTGTCTCTGTCTTCAAAGTCCTGGGATTACAGGTATGCGTCACCATACCCAGATATTTATCCTTATAATGTAGTTTACTTCTAATTCACAATACAAAGCTGACATTTGCCGGATGTGGTCGTGCATGCCAACACTCCCGAGGCCCAGGCTGGAGGATGGCTGTGAGTTGTTGAGGTAGCCTAAAACTACATAGTAAATTCCAGGACAGCTTGGGCTAGAGCAAGACCCTATTTTGAAAATTCAAATCATAAAGTTTACATTTATAAATGTTGACATTTTCTCACATTTCGTATAGGAGTTCATGCAAAATGTACGTGGCTACTGAGACAAACAAGTTACAACATGCTGTTGTTCTGCAACCCGTTTCTCCTTTCCTCCTCAGGCCTTTTGTCTCATTTGGAATTAGATGGGGGTTCATTATGGTAGATGGTGGCTACATTTTTGTCTTACTGAGAGTGAATTTGGAAATTTAGCTTAACCAACTTTCTTTGGTTGGTAGTCCGTTGTGGGATGTGTATGTGTATGTGTGCATGTGGTATAGTTTGTGCCTATGGGTGCAGATGCCCACACCCAGTGAGTGTGAATGTGCAGGCTAGAAAATGATACCTGTTGGGAGGAGAAAATTAATCTGAGAGAATATTCAAAATACATTATATATATATATATGATAGGTGTACACTTTCCAAAAAGTGATTTATATAAATGTTTGGAAAGATCTTTTAGAAAAGTCAAAGCCATGGGCTGGAGAGATGGCTTAGGGGTTAGGTCGCATGCCTGTGAAGCCTAAGGACCCCAGTTCAATTCTCCAGGTTCCATGTAAGCCAAATGCACATGGTGGCGCATATGTCTGGAGCTTGTTTGCAGTGGCTAGAGGCCCTGGCATGCCCATTCTCACTCATCACTCAATCTCTCTCCCTCTGTCTGTCTCTAATAAATAAATAAAATAAAATCTTTAAAAGAAAAGAAAAGAAAAGTCAAGGCCATTTGTTAAGCTCCAGATGTTAGAGTTATGATCAAGAAATGTTACGGCCTTGTGAGAAATAGGAAGTTCTGGTGGACAATATTTTATTTTCTGGTATCCTTTAATAGAACAGATTATCAAAGAAACAAGTTCAGGAAGGGTTGCTGGTGATGCATCTGACACTATGGGCCATGAAACCATGAAGAGCTACTAAAGTCCTCACGTCCCCACGGGCTCAGAGGCTAAGCACTGAAGTCTGACTCATTACCACCACCCCACACATGCAGACACACAGCCAGATCCTCACTGGAGTTAGGTGATGATGGAAAGCATCAAAACTAAATAAAGACAATGATATGGTACTGAAAGACAAACTGGTGGTCTTCAGTGGGAAATGGCTTAGTGGCCTGGAGGAAGAATTATTTCTTGAGTTACTATTTTATATTTAGTCTAACTTGTTTCTTCTTCAAGCTAGTCACTGAAGAGGAAAGAGTTGAAGGCAGAACACACACACTCACAAAAGAGAGTTACAACTGTGGTTAGCAAAAAAGATAGTTGTGGTAAGTTAAAGTAAGACTGGCAAGCAGAAGTATTTTGTTAGAGACAGAAAAACATTCCCCAACTGAAAACCATCTTCATATGAAGCAGCATGTGTTCAGATGGCTGCGTAGGTTGTCTCAAGCATGGATTCCCAGAGGCAAATCTCTCCACTGAAGTACAGGGCAGCAGCTCTTATTGTACATGTGGCTTAAGAAGCTGAGGACACTTTAGTAATAGGTGAGATTGAATTTTATTTATTTATTTTTATTTTTTAATAATAATAATAATTATTATTTATTTATTTATTTTTGGAGAGAGAGACAGAGAGAGATAGACAGAGAGGGAGAGGGAGACAGAGATGGGTGCACCAGCAGTCTCTCAGCTGCTGTGAACGAAATCCAGATGCGTGCGCCCCCTTGTGGTCAAGTGTGGCATTGCGCCCTTGCCTCACTTTGCATCTGGCTAAACGTGGGACCTGGAGATTGGAACTGCTGGAGATTGGAACCAGCGTTCTTATGCTTAGCAGGCAGGCGCCTTAGCCGCTAAGCCATCTCTCCAGCCCTGAATTTTATTTATTTTTATATTTTGGGGTGAGTGCAGGAGTGTGTGCGCCATGGTGCATGTGTGCAGGTCAGAGGAGACCTTTCAGCTGTCTGTTCTTTCTTTCCATCTAGTTTGAGGCAGGGTCTCTTGTTATCAAGTGCTTTGTTGACCAGGCTAGCTGGCCTGCCTGTTTCCCGTGTATTGCCTTGTCTCTGACTACCGTCAGATGCTGGAATCATAGATGCCCACTACAACGTCTGTCTTTATGTGGGTTCTAGGGATCAGAAATCAAGTAGTCATGCTTGTGGGGCACTTTTTCTACTGAGCCATCTTTTTAGTTACAGGATTGAGTTTTATACTTGTCCCCTTTTCAAGCATAAATAAAGAGCTGAACTCAAATCTCTACCACCCACCTAAAAAGCTGAGTACGTTAGTCCATACCTATAATTCCAGAACTGGGGAGGCAGAGACAGGATGCCTGCAACTTTTTGGAAAGCTAGTTTAGATGAATTGGTGAGCTCTGGATTCAAGGAAAGATGCTATTTCAAGAAATAGAGAGAGATTGAAGAAGGCACCTGACAGTGACCTCAGGCATCTACACGCAAGTGTCAACCTGTGCCTGTGTATCCCCATCCATGTGCATCCACACATATGAAGATAAATGCATATATGGATGTATACCACACACATATGAACATATATATATAGATGCATACAACACACATGTTATATTTGGCTATAACTCCTGCAAATAAAACAATTCATTAATCAATCGGTATTATATGGTCACAGTTGTAATGGGCTTTGACAAAAGCATCCATTGTTTAGAAAAGTCAGGATGAAATTGTAGGACCATTGAACTGTGCAATGCATTTTAAGTTTGTGTACTCCAATTCAAAATGAGGACAAAAACCCTGTTAACATTCCTGGTGTGCAATCATCTCACATATTTTTGATTACTTTCATTCAGGACAGCGAGATTAATACAGAAAGTTATTGGGGAGGGTAGCATTTCAATGATTTCATCCAAAGAGAAACTGAATGGCATTGTGAATATGTAGTCCACTCTAGTGATCCTCCATATGATCTACTTTAACTGAGCTTTCAATGACTGAAAGTATTTGCTGTGATATATTCAAATGTGCTGCAGCTTAAAAAGTCTCTATGTTTAATGCTTCTCTTTCTATAAAAAGAAAATTCCATAAATTCCAAAATTAGAAATTCTATGCAAAAACAACTCCATAAAGGGTATTCATATACTTTCTCTAATTGTTCAGCATTTTCTCTTATTTGTTTGGACTGCCCTATTAAGTAGTTCACAATTATATTAAAGAATGTAATTTTTTATATTACTTCTAGGTTATTTTCAGATTTCACTATAAAAGACAAAGTCTCAGTGGTTTTTTTCCTCCTTTTTAGTCAGTAGTGAATGTGGGGAACATTTTCTTCTTAATATATATGCATATAGTTAACTTAAATATTGTGACAATTATGTGTCTAGCATTATTATGCTTTTGACTTAAAATAAAGGAGACCATTCCCCTTTATTCCTATATTTCATTATTAGAATATATATTATATTATTATACATTATTAGAATATATATGTGTGTGTATTCTCCTGATACATATTCTCCATATATATACATATATATGTACATATTCATTCCAATATTTATCATCTATCTACCCATCTCTCTATCTTGTCTGACAAGTAAGTAAAATAATTTATTGATTATCATATTGTCCATACAATTGATTGTATCCATTCAGCCTTGACATTCAGATTAAAGGCTGGAGGCAAAAGACTCTCTGAGAAAATTTTTTTCAAGGGTGGGTGGGGGGCTTTGTCATGATCACAAAAGAACTAGGAAAACCAAAGAGTAGCTCAGAATGGTGAGAAAATGTCTCCTACTCCCCGCAGTTAGACAGCCAGTCAGAAGGGGAAAAAAATCAACAAAGGTACATGTGAAGTTGTTACAGACTTTCAGGACAGAATGTGACTGATGTTAGATCAAAACTCTGAAACTTTGAAAACAAAGCTGGAAATTTCTAGAAATTTTAGCAATGTCTAGAAATCAAAGCATTATAATAATACCTTATAATTATCAATATCCAACAACAGAAAGTCTCCAGAGGTCATCACTGTAATTATTTTAATACTGATCATGCAGATTCCCATTGTTGAGAATTGTTCAGTTTTCAGACTTCCAATCTATGTTGGAGGTAGCACAATATGTCCATCAAATAGACAACAGTAAGTTGTAAGAGTTTATGTCCTGTAGTCCTTGTCAAACATTATGTCATTGAGTCAGAAGATTAACAACTAGTCATTTTGTCATTCTCAGGGTCCCGATAATTTAAGGAATTACTAATTACTGAATAAAGTTATTCATGTACTCAATAACATTGAGTAAAATTGGACACACAATTTGTTTAGCACATGGCTGGAAATTAGTGTTACATACAGCTACTATTATTATTTTTATTTATTATTTTTATTTATTGGTTTTTCAAGGTAGCATCTCACTCTAGTTCAGGCTGACCTGTAATTCATTATGTAGTCTCAGGGTTGCCTCAAACTCATGGTGATACTCCTACCTCTACCTCCTGAGTGCTGGGATTAAAGGTGTGCGCCACCACGACTAGCTATTTTTATTATTTTTAATCAAACTACAAAATACATGATTATATTTGTAATTGCAAAGCAGCAAGTTATTTTCATTGCATGTCAGAAAATGTTGGAAACTATTTGCAAACAATGATAGAATAATCTTTGATGTCTGAGAGGTAGTTATAGTGTAGTATAAATAAATTCTTTCACTTTGCTGTAAGTGTCCAGGTTACAAAATTAATACAAACATTGCTCCTTATCTTCGAGGGGCTGGTACAGGATATGTGAATACCTAAATGTGAGGATGCTAAAGCTGAACAGATATATTTGTGTGTAACATGCAGTTCTTCCTGTAGCCTTTAATCAGGTATGTCCAACCTGTTGAATGTAGGTCACATTGATCTCAGTGTGGAGCTGAACATGACTCAACACAACTATTGATCTCAAAATCATGTCACAATGTGAAAAGGTATGACATCCTTGCCTTAAATCATCTCTACATTAAAATTCACTGCCCAATGTAAATGTTTTGTAAATAGTTGTTATACTGTATTGTTTAGAGAATATTGACAAGGGAAAAGAAAGTTTACATATGTTGAGTATTTACTTTTTATTTTCAATCTAAGGTTGTTTGGGTGGCAGGATAGTAGAGGGGTATGTCATGAGGGGACACTATCAATGTGACACTGAGTTACATCCCCACACTGTCCTGACACTACTGTCATTTCTTTCATCATGTGTGCAAAGTTGAATATCCTATAGCACAAAGCCAGTGTGGATGTGGACTTTGATAACATAGGTGTTCAGGACATTTTTGGATTCAATCTGGTTGTACATAGTGCGTTGAGATTTATGTATGGTGAGGAAAGAGCATCAACTGAACTTGTTGGAAATCATTGATATTTTTATTAGTGACGTCAGGGGATTATTATCTAGATTAAATATAGAAATTTGTATTTTAATACAAAGCATATAATAAGCTAAGCATAAGAGAATATTTTAGGAGAACATTTCTGAGTCATTGGAAAGTTATAATAAAGCTAACTCTATCCAAACAATAATTACTTTTAAAAATAAAGTAAGATGGGATTCCTATTACAAGGTTTTGGGAGTCTTGACAACTCCATAAATAATGAAAGTCTTGATGCACTCAAATGAGACAGGAATAAAATTTCTACACACAATAAAAAATGTACAAGTAGGGATGGAGGGATGGCTTAGCTGTTAAGGCATTTGCGTGCCCAGGTTCGATTCCCCAGAACCCACATTAGCCAGATGCACAAAGGGTGCATGCTTCTGGAGTTCGTTTGCAGTGGCTGGAGGCCCTGGCATACCCATTCTTTCTCTCTCTCTCTCTCTCCCTCTCTCTGTCTCTCTCTCTTCCTCCTTCCCTCCCTCGCTCTTTCTCTCTGTCAAATAAATAAATAAATAAAATATTAAAATATACAACTAAAATTTTATTTGAGACAAATATCCTATGCAATACTTTGAATATGCCAATTAAAAAAAGTTATTTATACAGTATGTTTCATGAAATATTTGTGAAATTATTACATTAAAATATTTGGATTATAGGAATTCTAATTTGACCACAGGGTCCTTTGTTATTTTTATTGCCATTTTGTTTCATTTTGATTAAATCGAATTACCTTTCACATGAAGAGGCACTTAACTTTGTGAAGAATTACTTAGAATGTGCTCCCAAATGACTGCTCTTTTTGCCATGTCTTTAGGATGCAGTCCCAGTTCTTATAACATGCTTTGGAAAAAGCTGTATTGTTCATGCAGGAGAAAGCTCAGAGTACCAAATCCAATGCAATCTTTATTTGCAGCACACAATACATACACGCATCTGCACGGAAGCTGCTTTCATCCAGCTATTGATTTCCATTCTTCTCTGTTCCTTTGTCCATAGGCTTACCATCTTAGAGTTCCAGAGACATGCACATAAACGTGTTGAATTCCATTTTTCTTCCAAGTCCATAATTCCCCATTTGCTCTTGTGTTCAATTGAACATATAGTGATTGCTTAGACCAATTCATGTCTGAAGGTGAAGTTGGGTCCTGTTAACTATTAAATTCTTCCATTTAAATTAGGATATATCTCCTTGCATAACCACCTTTTGCACCATTGTATTTTTATAAAACAGGATCTATATAGCAACTTAAGCAAAAACCTTTTGGTACATATGTCTTCATATATATAATTATGTTATTTCATATAAATAGATCCTTTTGTTAATCCCAAAATAGAACAAATATTTGTTTAAATCAGACGCTGTCTTATTTTCTTTGTGTCTGAAATCATCTTAGAGGATTTCTTCTAAAGGACATAGAATAAATCCAATGCAGACTATGTATCTTAATAAGTCTAACAAAATTCATTATTATGCAGCTATGAATACATCATGGGTTTGCCCATGTCTTATCACTTGTTACAGTAAAATCCAAAATTTGCAATCAGGAGCTGTGACACTGGGCATCCTTACTTTTGTTGTCACTATAGGATATATGTGTGTGTGTGTGTGTGTGTGTGTGTGTGTGTGTGTGTGTGTGTGTGTATTGAAAGCATTAACATAATTCATGTTTAGGCATGTTTAAGCTTATAATTAGACTATCAAAGGTTGATGTTGTACATATTCCGGTGGGTACTTGACTGTACCTTTTATTTTGGAATTGACAGTATGTAGTATAGATACTGTAGATTCTGGTTTAAGCAAATATTTGCTTCTTTTAGCCTTTTCTTATAAGATTTTTATACTAAATTTCTTTTAATGTATGCTTGAGATGAGTATAGGTGCATGTTTGAATATTTCTATATTTTCAGAATTCATTTAAGAAAATAATTATAAAGGGCTGGTAAGATTTTTGGAATATCCTCTTTGTACAGTTAATATAACTGCCATGAATTTGGCCAGGTGTAGCTAAGCGATATTTCAGGCATAGAACTAATAGCCAAGGCTTTTACACAGTAATTTCCTGGGTAAGGTTCAACAAAATGAAAACTCATCAGAAGCCCTGCTGGGATTCCATCAGCAAGCTTTTATTTGTAGTCACACGTACATCTGCTTACATAGTAATAATACACTAGTGAGTTAAGTCAGTATGCCAATGCAAATTAGCTTTATTTTGAATCTAACACTGGAATCTTGCAGATAGACTAACTAGGAAAATGCATTGCTGTTAGATGAGTAGAATAACCTGAACAAAAAATGTCAATAGCATAGGATTTTTTTTTCTTTTTTCTTTTCTTTTCTTTTTTTTTTGTTCTGTTGCTTGGGCCGGCAGATAGTCTTTGGTGGAAACCCTGTATAGAATCCACAATTTAGATGAAGAATTTTTAGCATCTGCCTTGCTTCATTGATGCATCAACACTGAGCAACACATGAGTGCCGTCTGCGAGGTGATTTCTCAGCGTAGCAGATCTGAAGCTGTTTAACTCAAAAGTAAAAACCCAGTAAATGTTTATAGAAAGCCAGCTATATGGAAGGCTTTGAACTGGGTGACTGGGTGGAAGTAGTGGCAGAGCACAAAAGGCAAATAGGAATACTGCCTGTGCCTAGAGATTTCTTATGCAGTAAATGAGATAAGATCAATGGTCACACTACAACAGGGCAAAGGACAAAACTGGGAAAGCCACAGGAGAGTCACAAAGAGGGACAAGGAAGGAGAATAGCCCCACCTAATTTGGTATAGCTGGAAAACTATTAGCATAGAAGCTGCTTTTATGAAAGTTTTAATGTCAAGTAGGATTTATACATGTTGAGATGAGTGAGTTAGAGGGAAGGACGGGCAATTTTTTGAATATGACTCTCCTGCATGTGTAAAGACAGTGGGAGAGCAGAGAGCCTGCTAGAGCAAACAGTGATGAATTCATAGGGGAGAAGAATAAGTAAAAGAGGAAGAATTCAGATCTTCAATTATTAGACATCTTTTTATTGGTATTTTCTTTCTTTTTTTTTTTTCCTTTTTTTGAGGTAGGGTCTCACTCTGGCCCAGGCTGACCTGGAATTAACTATGTAGTCTCAGGGTGGCCTTGAACTCACGGCGATCCTCCTACCTCTGACTCCCAAGTGCTGGGATTAAAGGTGTGTGCCACCACGCCCAGCTATTTATTGGTATTTTCTTGATGCAAATTCTCTCTCTGTAACCCAGAGTATCTAGGAGCTCATTATGCAGCTAGGCTGGCCTCAAACCCAACATGATCCTTCTATTTGGTCTCCCCAGTGCTGGAATTATAAGCATGAGCCACCCCCTCCCACCTTGTTAGACATCTTGGTATAAAAAGTGCTGCCAGGGCTGAAGAGATGGCTTAGCGGTTAAGGCGCCTGCCTGCTAAGCTTAAGAACGCTGGTTCCAATCTCCAGTGGTTCCAATCTCCAGGTCCCACGTTTAACCAGATGCAAAGTGACGCAAGGGCGCAATGCCGCACTTGACCACAAGGGGGAGCACGCATCTGGATTTCGTTCACAGCAGCTGAGAGACTGCTGGCGCCCCCATCTCTATCTGTCTTCCTCTCCCTCTCCCTCTCTGTCTGTCTCTCTCTGTGTCTCTCTCCAAAAATAAATAAAATACTAAAAAAATTTTTTTTTAAAAAGTGCTGCCAGTGGACAGTCCAGACACTCATTCCATAGGTAATAGATTCTCCCTTACTGGAATGATGACCACCACCACTTCCTCCTTTCTCATGTTTGTAAATCTTTCTAATAAAGGAATTCATTGTCTGATTTTTAAAATTGGAATTAAACTTACATTTGTTAATGTCCTTTTCTAAGTCACAATTTTTCTTTTGGAAATATTTTACTTAGGTTTATATAATGAGACTTACCAATATAATTTGAACTTATTTAATATGTACAATTAAGCCATACATTCCATAATTTTCTTTCTTTTCCATTTCAGTTTGCTAGGGCTGTAATTATGAAATACCACAAACTGGGTGGCCCAACATAAAAAAATTTGTTCTCCCACAGTCATGGTGGTAAGAAATCTAATGACACAGTGTCAGTAGGGATGACTCTTCAATGGGCATTATCTCTCTCCCAGCTTGTGGTGACGGCCGCCAATCCTGGAAATGTCTCAGTTTGTAGATACATCATTCTAGACCCTGCTTCTATTATCACTATTTTTTATTAAGATTCACCATAATAATGCATATTTTACTTGATTAGACTTGCATGTATTCTGTTTCCAACTATGACAACATTGGAATACTTAGAGTTAAGTCTTCAATTATCTTTTTTAGGGTGGGAATGGGCATTATTTAGCCCATAACAGATTATTACCATGAAATCTGCTCCAGTATTTTTAAAAACTATACAACATACATAATATTATCCTCATAAGATTTCTGTGAAGAAAAAACTTAACATCTTGTGAGAAACCTGGCATGGGAATAGATAAGTATGTGGCTGCTGTGCACTAGATATTAGAACACTTCATTTCAGTACCTTCTTCCAGAGGGTCTTCAGTAAAAGATTATTCAATTATGTTCCATACAATTAGTTGATTCTAAGTACCGGGTCTCTGTGGTTTAAAACAAAAGACATGAGGATTATAGAAGCCCATAACTCACAAAAGAACCTTTATTTGTTCCAGAACTTTCTTTAACCATAGAGTATTTCATTGAAGAACCACTGCATAGAATAATTGCAAATTCAATGTCTCTCAATCTTTTTTTTTCTTTAATAACCCAAACTATATTTATATCATGCAATAAGGTGGTGACAAATTTTGGATATTGGCTGCATTAGATCTGTGGGACTTTTTAAGGCTTTCTCTATTTTTCTCTCAGTGTTAGATGGTCAGGTTATAATAGTCTGATAAGCAGCCGAACATTCCACTATTCTTTGCCCTTTGGGTCACACCAATGCACAGACATTGTCTGACTCATTTTCTAATCTCAAGAAGGTAAATTCCCAAACCTCCATTGAGCTATTTCTATGTTAGTCTGAATTTTCAAGATGATTGCCTCCTCATGTCTCTACTTAATTTGCTTTGTGCAGATACAATTATCTGAACAAATACATGTGAATCAGGAGGCCTTTTAGCTGTCAGTAAGTTGGGTATCCTTAAGGGATTATGTATGGGACTTTGGGAATTTATAATCCTTTTCAGTCTGTCATTAATTAAAAGGACCCTAGGGACAGATTGGGAATGACCCAGGGTTAAGGGGCTGGAGGTTAAGCCTGTTAGCTTTGAGTCTCCAGCTTGAATCTGATCTAAGCTGGTACTGTATAAGAGCTACTGCTATTTGATATTGGTGTGGTGACCTGTGTGAAATGAATTAGTGATGTCAGGATTGTTCTGGTGGACAGGTGTCCTTGTATAATCAGAGTTAATAGCCTCACAGAAGAGGCCACCAACCTAAAACATGGAAAGAAGTGACTCCTTAAGTGATCCCTTGTCCTGCTAGGATACTTGTTCAATAACGTGGGAAAGTCCAAGGGGTTACAGCTTGTAGATAAGCTATGTGAATAAATGTGTTCAGAGTCATTTTACTAGGACCCGCACCACGGGTCAAACAAGAATCAGGTGGTAGGCTTAAGAGAAATTTAATATCCTCAGCCTCTCATGTTTTTCCCCATTGCTCCATGGTTGTCATGGAAATCTGTGTTTTTGAAAGGAACACTGATTGCACTTGCCCTGGGCAGATGAGGGTAACCTCTAGTCATCAAATCTGGTACTGACAGGATGGAAGGACTCAAGTTGGGTATAGAGGAAGAGATTGGAGGAAGAGAAATGAGAGAGAGAAACAGAAAGAGAGAGATAGAGAGAGAGAGAGAGAGAGAACAAGAACAAGAAGACTCAAACCATGGCAAGGATGTTGTAAAATTTATTTTTTTTATTAAGAAAAGAGCATGATGTGCTGAACAGGAACAAGCAAATCATTGACTGCTTAGCTGAGGATGGCTACTTACTATTTGGTCAGCTGTATTTTTTCTTCTATGATTAATGTGAGTCCACAGTACCTTCTTCACCTACCATGTGTTTTAAGGGGTGTGTGGATATGCGTCTCTCTGTGTGTATGTGTGTTTCAATAACAGAAAGGCATAAGCCCTGGAAATTAAAGAAATTATTGAAATAGCAGGCCTTTATTGTGATTTTTTTTCTCTTCATGAAAATAGGAGGCATTAGCATTACCTGTATCCCTTAATTTATTAAGCTTTGTACAAGTACAAAAAATGATAATTTGTAGGGATTTTTGTGAATGCACAGGTACATATGTGTAGTACCAGTTTTGTGTATACATTCTAGTGCTATAGAGAAATCACTCTTGTCTCCTTAGCTTGTTCTATTTAAGCCTTCTTCAAAGTTATACTGATTAAGAAGTTGTGGATGGCACCATGCATTTCATGTCTACATGACATGTAATTAAAACAAACTTATGAAGAACCAGAGAACTTTGTCATTCTTTTTTTTTTTTTATTATTTTTTTGGAGAGAGACACAGAGAGAGACAGACAGAGAGGGAGAGGGAGACAGATAGAGAATGGGTGTGGCAGCAGTGTCTCAGCTGCTGCGAACGAAATCCAGATGTGTGCGCCCCCTTGTGGTCAAGTGCAGCATTACACCCTTGCGTCACTTTGCATCTGGCTAAACGTGGGACCTGGAGATTGGAACCAGTGTTCTTAGGCTTAGGAGGCAGGCGCCTTAACCCCTAAGCCATCTCTCCAGCCCTGTCATTCATTTTAAAACATGTCCTCCTTTTTCTTTGAATGTCATTGTAATTCATCTAGAACAGAGATATATCATATATATCATATATCATACATATTTTTCTCACTTTGGTGTTTGCTTTTTATGCTTTGTTATGGCTGGGCAGAAGATATTAGTGCCTGATCTATGATTAAATATACTTATTGAAATTGATAAGTGGTCTGTTTTTTCATTTGTTTTTTGGTTTGCACAACAGACATCAATTTCAGATGGATCAATGTTACTACTATAACATTTGCCTCAAAGAACAGAAGTCCAAGGTAATTTTAGAGAATTAGCACCAATGCAAGTAGCTGACAAAGATATTTTAGGAACTGGAGAACAACTATTAGAATCAGCCAAGTGTCTTCTTGAAGTTCTCACCATTATACATATAAATAGTTTCCACCTTTCCTTTCTTAAGTATGGTGTAAGTGCAGCCATAAGAGATGAGAAGATAATTGTAATGAGTAATTATTTAGTGCTCATGTACAGATTTTAATTTTAATGTAAAATAAATATTGCCATGAAATTATTTAAGTACCAGTTTGATCAAAACTACTTTTAAGACTGGAGAGATGGCTTAGTAGTTAAGGCGCCTGCCTGCTAAGCCTAAGAACTCCTGTTCAATTCTCCTGGTCCCACATTTAGCCAGACACAGTGACGCTGGGGCGTAATGCCGCACTTGCCCATAAGGGGGCAGACACATCTGGACACATCGTTCACAGTGGCTGAGAGGTTGCTGGCAAGCCCATTCTATCTCTCTCTCCTCTCTCTCTCTCAAAAAAAAAAAAAAAAAAAAAAAAAAAAAAAACCTAGTTTTTTTTACTATAATTTATTTTTTATTTGTATTATTTTGATTTTACATTCATAATGGTGACTCCATTATCCTCCTCCCTGTCCTCCCTCTTCCAAAGGGATTCTCATCAATGGGGAATGTGGGTCATGCATTTTGGGGGTAGTCAAAAGTTATGGGGGATAGGCCAAGTCTCTGTGCATAATGCCCCAACTTGTGGCACTAACATTCTTTTCGCCCCCTCTTCTGTGAATTTCCCTGAGCCACATTGGTGTCAGTAGAAGTAAAAACACCTAGTTTTAAAATCAAGAACGAATTGCCACAAAATTGATACCTATTAAGTATTTGATTAAACTTCCCTATTAACTTCCTTTTTTTTTTTTTTTTTTTTTTTTTTTTTAACAAAAACCTCATAGGAGATCATCGAAGAGGTAGTGTGCTTCCCATGGAGTTGTCAGCGACTCAGTAAAGCAGGTGTGAAGTAAGTCTATTTTGAGAACAAATTTTTCAGAGGCTCTGAGTAACCTCAGAGATATATTGAATCCTGTTAGAATGGGTTTTCATACTCACACAATTGGACTCAGCACACATTCTTCCACTGACTCACAAAGGAAACTTGATTTTGGTGACATCATCTTTTGGCTTATAATGCACTTTGTTTAAAAGCAGCATAATTTAAACATTACTGAAAATCACAACATAATCTCAATTTACAATGCATTTTGAGGCCCAATTGATTAAATGCATTTTCCAATGGATTAAGTTAATCAGAAATAATTTTATATGGTTTTTAATCTTTGTGGTTGGAAATTATTCTGCAAACTTACTTTATTGAAGTAAAGCTCAAGAGACAAATAGGATATTCAAGTGCGTTACTGAGTGGAAGCAGTTGTAAATAGGTTCCTTCGTTACAGTTAGATTTTACTCTACTTCTGCTAACAGGTCTTTGGAAAAGGCTCTGTGGAAGCTTACAGAGAATGCCTGCCCTGGACTCAACAATTCCTAAAGATCTCTAGAGGAGAAAAGGGATGCCATGAAGATTTCAAGATTTTTTTTTAATTAATTAATTTTTAAAAACTGAATTCTTCATGATTATATGAGCAAATGTCTTTCTTAACATTTATTATAATGATACAGTATACAAGTACGAGAGCTGGCTATAATATTATGTAGTCTCACCTATGTAGTTATTCCTAAAAACAGCATTACAAGAATAAATTCTATTTATTCATCTATTGTAGAAAGAATTTTCATTTAATCCTCAGTTTTGGCCAAGAAAAGAGATTAGCAAAAGTCCCTTCAGAGATGCTATTAATACCATTCCATGAACCACTTACGAAGAATTTTAAATCCAAGCTCTTTGCTTCTCCTGAGCATACATTTGAAAAGAAAATATTTATTGGCCTCATAGACATATATTCATTTTAGGTAAATAAAATTTATTTTCCTAGGTTTTCATTACTGAAAATAAATATATATTAACTTACATTGGATTGCTATTTTAGCAATGAAGGTAATTAAGGGTTGTTTTACAAAGGGTTTTCAAACTGTGATCTCCAAGGACCTATATTTGTAACTGCATTTCAAATTGCCAATTAGATAAAGAGTATATTGCATGAAACCATTTACATGTGTTCAGCATTGCAATAGTACCCCTTTGCTAATGTGGTGCTCAGTTTTTTTTTTTTTTTTTTTTTTTGTAGGGAAAACTTGTTTTTAATTTTAGTTGACCTACTTGAGTCATGATTTGACTTCTGATAGATGGCAACATCTGTATCAAAATGACTTATGCTCCAGTGTAATTTTCAGGTATATGAAACATTTGCAATGTTTAAGGCTTTATATAAGTACAAGTCAAATAAACAAAATGATGGCAAATTATTAACCACCCTACTAAACAAATGAATTTCCATAAATGTTATTCTTAGGCTTCTATTCTTTTTGAGGAGTTTATGTTTATGGTGTATGTACATGGGTGTATGCACACCTGTATGTGTGTATTTGCAAATGCATGCATGTGCATGCACATGTGTGCAGGAATGTGTGGAAACCAGAGATAGACATCAGGTGTCTTCCTTAGTTGTTCTCCACTTTGTTTTTGAGATAGGACTTCTTGCTGGACCTATAGCTCATTGATTTGGTTAGAGTAACTACCCAGCGACCTGAAAAATCCTGCTCTTTCCACCTCCCCGTGGCTGAGCTTATAGTCATGCACCATGGAACCTTGTTTTGATGTGGGTACTGGAGGTTAAATTCAGGTCCTCATGCCTGTGTACCAAGCATTTACTCACCGAGTTATCTCCCCAGTTCTACTTCCTCCCTTCCTCCTTTTCTCCCTCCTTTCCTCCTTCTTCCTTCCTTCCTTCCTTTTTTGCCTTCCTTCCCTTCCTCTTTCTTTCTTTCTTTCTTTCTTTCTTTCTTTCTTTCTTTCTTTCTTTCTTTCTTTCTTTCCTTCTTTCTTCTTTCTTTCTTTCTTCCTTGCTTTCCTCTTTTCTGTCTTTCATATATTGAGCTTTGTGTTGGTGTGCATGACGTGTCTCTATGTGTGTTTGTGTGTGAATCCCTATCTGGGCACAGGTGTAGAGGTCAGTAGACAATTCCGAGTGTCAGTCCTCATCTTTTCTCTTGCTCACCACTTTTGAACATCAGACTGGCTAGCCCATGATTAGCCAAGATTCTCCTGTCTCTGCCTCTCATCTCACCATGGGCAGACTGTGATGTTATTGTGTCCAGCTTTACATTGGTACTGGGGATCTGAATTTGGATTGGCACACACATGCAGTAAGTTGCTTTGTCCTCTGAACCCTCTCCCCAGCCTTGGCTTCGGTTTTTAATTAAACACATAATTCAAGGATTCACTAGAAGTTGTATAACTCATGTTTCAAGTTTCTTGCATGCAATAAGGTTAAGGTCCCAGGGATTCATTGAATTAACAAATATCTTCAGTTTCTAACACATGCCAGAAAATAATCTAAAAGATAAGACAAAAAGGATGAATATGAGACGTTATTAATCCTCAGTGTATAGTCTGATTAATGAAGACTTACAGCCAACTAATATTAATTTTATAATAAAAGGGTATTTATAGTAAAATGGAGTCAAGAGCAAGAAGATTATAATTGGAAATATAAAAATGACTCCATTAGTATTTGAATGTGAAAATCTAAATGTGAAAAGCTAAAGTTATAACACTTGTGTGTGAAGTTCACATGAAAGGCTATATGAATTCTAACATTTATAAATGTTGGATGTGGATATGGTGGGCTTGGTAGGTGTGTAGGGTGTTGTATGTGGAGTGTAGTGACTGTGGTGGGTTTGGTGGATGTGGTGAGTTTGCTGTGTGTGGTGTGTGTAGTGTGTGTGGTGGGTGTGGGGGATTGGTAGTTATAGTAAGTATGGTGGGTTTTGTGGTTTAGTGAATGTGGTGGGTGTGGGCAATGTTGTGGGTTTGGTGGGTATGGTGGGTATAGTGAGTGTGCTGGGTGTAATGAGTGTGGTGGATTTGTTGGGTGTGGTGGTTGTGGTGGGTGTAGTGAGCATGGTTGGTTTGTTGGGTGTGGTAGCTGTGGGTGGAGTGGTGGGTATGGGGTGTGTGGTGAGTGTGGCTTTTATCATGCGCTATAAAATTATTAGTCAAATCCATAGACCATTTCTTTCAGCTGATTCAATGTAGGAACACTGAACATTATGAAACTTACTACTTCATGGCACCATGGGGACCCATAGGTCTCTCTAATCAACAGCTCAGTGTGGGTCGCAAACAATCTCTGATACTGGGAGTTACAGGCCAGAGATAGAAAAATGTTTTTCTTTTTAAGCTTAGGCTTCATCCCACCATCACCAGATCCCAGGTGCTTCTCCCTTACTCCTTTTGATGGTTATATCTTTTAGGCTGTCTCCCAGGATAAAGGTTTATATAGTATCAAGGAAAAATAGATGACTGCAATAGACTGCAAGTGTGGTAAAAAAGAATTTCACAATACTATGATCATAGAAGAAAAGAGAATGAAATGTCCATAATTTAGTGAGATGGCATCAATATTCATGATTTCAGTGTAGAGAAGAGTGGTAATAAAGAAGAGTGAAAGATCCCACAGGTTTTCTTTTTTGTCTTTTTATCTAGAAGAAACATCATGTCATTAACATAAATGAAGTCTTAAGAAGAAGTGAGATGGGATGGTGGACAGAAATGTGAACATATGGGCATGGGGACACTAACAATCACTTCAGTCCTCTGTCACAAAGTCCTATGTGGAGCAACACAGCCTGGGAGAGAAACTGGCCATGGAAATGGAACTTCAAAGTCATGTGCTGAAGTCGTCATTAAAGCCATGGAGAAACCAAACACCTGGAAATAAAAATCTTAGCCTCTCTCTCTCTCTTTCTCTCTCTCTCTCTCTCTCTGATCACTTGGGGACTTCCAGCTGTGGGTGAGTTTTTCCCTGGACTGGGCCTGGGCTGACTCAGCCCCTGCCCAGGTCCAGCCAGGAGGGCTCCCTAGCCCTTACTCTCTGCATGGCTTCTTTATCCCTTCCAGCTCCCCACTTGGCAAAAGCTCCTTGAACTTTCTTTTTTCTTTCCATGCTTTTTTCCCCAGGCCCTCCATGGGGGATCTCTAGCCACATGGGTGCCTTTTCTTGGCTCTACCTCCCGCAATAAATATAATAACTTAATAGTTAAAAAAAAAAAAAAAAAAAAAAAAAACCTTAGCAGAAGGGAACTTAAACAGAATGAAAGACAAACATTAAATTTTTGTTTCGTTTTTGCACATGATAAATTGTTTTCCTTTGAGTATAAAATTAATCCAGGCCGGGCATGGTGGCGCACGCCTTTAATCCCAGCACTTGGGAGGCAGAGGTAGGAGGATCGCTGTGAGTTCAAGGCCAGCCTGAGACTACATAGTAAATTCCAGGTCAGCCTAGACCAGAGTGAAACCCTACCTCGAAAAATCAAAAAAAAATAATAATAATACTAATCCAAACATATGTGTAAAAGGGAAATTTCACAGATAACAGAAAGAGGATATGCCACATATAATAAGGGGAAGTAGAATTAAAGAACATATGGGCAAGTGTAAATACAAAGGAAAGGATATTATACTTGGGAGATGGCAGGGTAAATGTGACCGCTGAAGAAGAGCATTGAGGTGGTGAATAGGACCATCGGTACTGTCTTCTTAGGTCTGTATTCCTAGGTGAAGATGATTAGGGGATGGTGCAAAGATCAGCCAAAACTCTTCAGCTATGAAACTCAGTTGCAATGATCAATTAAAGAATGTTTCCAAGGATTGAAGATAATTTTCATCAAACCTTTATAGATAAGAGGGAAATGGAGAGGGACAGAAAGCTTGGGTGGCAGGGTATTAAGCATTCTACAGTATGGGACTGACAACACAGTAGTGTGGACAACTGATTATACTGGAAGGTTCTAATGGCTACATGGAGTCTCAGTGAAACTGCTGATGATGACTTGGCATTTGCGGTCACCACCTAGAAGTTCTATGATGGGGTCATAAAATAAGATCAAGAAAACAGATTTCACTATCCTGGATTTCCTGCTAAAGATTAATGAATAGTTTTTTTGGTATTTAGTTTTGCTCACTTTCTTTTAAAAAAATGTTTTATTTCTATTTATTTATTTGATAGAGAAAGAGGGAGAGAAAGAGACAGAGAGAAAAAGAAAGAGAGAGAGAGAGAGAATGGGCATGCCAGGGCCTTCAGGCCCTGCAAATGAACTCTAGATGCATGCGCCCCCTTGTGTACCACTAATATGGATCCTGGGGAATTGCATCTGAGTCCTTTGCATTTGCAGGCAAAAGCATTAACTGCTAAGGCATCCCTCCAGCCCAGTTTTGTTCAGTTTCAAAACTTTATTAAAATAATAATCAAAAGCAGTATGGCAAGCTAAGAGAGCAGCAGACATTGTTTGAAAAAGGACCAATCTGAATGATTGGGTATTGACAAAGAAGGCATGAGAAAGAACAGCATTAATCAATCAGTTGCTAAGATTGCCTGGACACAATGAATTCATATTATAGATTCCTCCAAAACACAGATACTGCTCTCATCCTAATATTAGAAAGTCAAGAAGCCTGGACTAGCAAGTCCCTCCAGTCACTTCTCAGTCTGGAGCTTATTTTTGCTAGCACAAGCAGAACAAACAACGAGTTCGTCTTCTGGAGCAGGTCAGTCTCAGATGCTATACAACTTAGCACAGTTTTGTTTTAAATCAACATTGGAAAAATTATGGATTTAATTTAAAGTTTATGAGTTAAACGTTTATATCCCTTAACCTTTGTCCCACCCAGAGAAAGCAGAATGAAATACAATGGCATAATATATTTGATGCTTCTCTAGGAACAATTCAAGTGAAATCACCTAAAACACAAATCAAGCGATCTGCAGCACATATCCAGGGATTACAGTAAGAACATTTGGCTAGTGGAAATGTTCACTTATGAATGTGGAAAGAAAAAAAATATTGCACTGAGGTACTAGGGAGATGCTCAGTGGTTAAAGGCTCTTACTTTCAAAGACCACCAGCCAAGGTTTAATTGTTCCATATCTACATAAAGCTAGGTACGCAAAGTGACACATGCACCTGGAATTCATTTGCAGTGGATAGCAGGACTGGCAAGCCTGCTTATAAACAAACAAATATACAAAGAATGAATTCATTCAAAAAAGAAAATGATGCAAATGGGTTATCAGAAAATAAAATAGCTTTTGTTAAGAAATACTGCTAAAAAAAGAAGAAGCACAAAATTAAGGAAAATTCACAGAAAAGAAAATGAAAATAAATAGACTAAGTAAATAAATTTAAATAATATAATTAGTCTAATATAATTAGTCTTAATGTTTGATTAATATGGGTATTCTAAAGGGAGAGCCAAAAAAGGAACAAAATTTTCAAATTAAAAATTCAAGCAGTTCCTGCAATTTTATTATGAGATGCCCAGAGAATGATCTGCCAATTAAATATATGAAAATAGAAAAATTCAAAAGCATACCACTATAAAATGTTATAACACTATGGGAAAATACTTAAGTATGTTTATTTTTAAATTGTGATGATAGTGTTTTATAAAAATGATCAAGAAACAAAGTGAGGCTGGAGAGATGGCTTATTGATTAAGGCACTTGCCTGCAAGCTGAAGGACCTCGGTTCAATCCCCCAGGATCCACATAAGCCATATGTACAAGGGGGTGCATGCATCTGGAATTTTTTTGCAGTGGCTGGAGACCTTGGAGTGCCCATTCTTTCTCTCTCTAGCTCTCTGCCTTTGCCTCATTCTCTCTCTCAAATAAATAAATAAAAATTAAAAAAATTTAAAAAAGAAGCAAAGTGACATCAAACTACAAAATAGGAGCTCCCATGCTAGCAAACAGAAGAAAATGGGCCAGCACTTTAAAATTATGAGAGAAAACCAAACTAGATACCTAGTTAAGCAACCGACTAAACATAAAGGAAGAAAGGGGTAATTTCAGATAGTCTATAAGTCAAATTAATCCATTTTCAAAAAGTTACTGCAAATTATTCTCCTCTGATCCCTGGTAGCAAATTTCGAAGATACAATCTTGGGTTTAGGAAGAAGGACCTTTTACAGAATAAGTCTAGGCAATCCCAGGATAATGACACAGAAATCTCCCAGCAAATGTGCCTGAGGAGAAATCATTCCATTAGAGAGAATGGCTAAATTCTCTGGAGTGATTTTCAAAGGAGAATTAACATTGATGGTTTATGTAATGCATTTAAATATATTAAGAATAAATATATGCAACCTGATTAGCATTTGAATGTGTGCTACAAACAACACAAATGCCTACACAATACAGTAAGTTAAAAAAAAAGTACATGAGCAAAAGAAAAGGTACCATATATCACATGGGTGAGGTATTAATATTATTGCATGAGGTAAACAGTTTCAAAACTGAGTGGTGGCATACCAGGATTGAAATCCAAACTATTTTGGGATTAGTTTGTGCTTACAATAGTAAAAATGTTAAATACTAAGCTACCATAGAGAGTAGTATAATAAATAATATTAGGTGAAAATCAAGAGTTACCAATAAAATCAAATTTTGTAGAGAAATGTAGGGAAATGTGATAGTTGATCTGGAGAAGAGAAAACTAGAGACTTAATTGATAAAATCTTTGTAGGCCATTGACTTTCTAGAATGTGCATTGTATTCCAGGCAAAACTATAACTTTTAAAATTCAATGAGACTAAATGGAAGATTAACAGTGTAAGAGTAATTTTTACATTGAATATCTTGGAGATGGAGAGATGCCCAGGGATGTCAGAGTCATACTGTAGCTATACAGGTGGATTGCAAAAAGCAAATGCAATGGAAGCTGCAGGAGGGAAGGGCTGGACAGGCGGGGCTCACGAGCTGAAGGATCATTGCATGGAGGAAGCCATGAGCTATTCATCTTTCTATATGAGCACTAATGAGAAAATCCAAAGAGAAGAATTCACGTTGCTGATTGATAGTGCTAACCATTGAGGGGGAAATAAAGTACATGATTTAAAGGAAGGTTGAAAATCTGCACTCATTTGCAAAAACCCAAGTTAGAAGCTTGCTGAAGTAATAAATTCTAGTGTGAGAACACCTTTCCTCATGAGTCTACTCGGCCTGTTCATAGGACCACGTGTTAATAATCTTCAAAAGCAAAATACAGCTAATGAAGCCAAGGCTTCCACCGTAGTTAGTATCATGTGGTCCTTGCTAATGTCTTAGATTTTGAGGTAGAAACACATCCAAAAGTGACCATTTTAGTATTTAATATGACCCCCAATAATACTAAATTGATTATTGAAAAGTGTTTATCTTATTCTTTCTGTTTCATCTTTATGTTGCTATCACACTAATTAAAATGAAAAATATATGAAAAAACAATAAGATAAATATCAATTTCCTTAGGACAGTTTATTTGGCTAAAACTAGTGAAAACTGAAAAATTCTGTCTGTAAAGTATTATAAAACAGTGCACATCTTACATAAAAGAAACTAACATGGGTAGGTAATTGGTATTACTTAACACTAGCAAGTCTGATTTTATTTGTTTGGTTGAGACTAGAGGTCATGTATCCCAGACTGGCCTGAAACTGGATATGTAATTGAGGATGACCATGAACTTCTGGTCCTTCTTCCTCCACCTCTCAAGTGTTAGGATTGTAGAGCTATACTAGCACTTCTAGCTTGGGTAATGTTTTTATGGTAGTGATATCACTATGTGTGTGGGAGGGGGTAGGGTTTAATTTCTAGCTTATTTATTTGTTAATCTTCAGCATTCCAGAAAATAAGCAGAACATTCTGCCACATTGGGTATGGGCAGAGAAAAGAAAAAAAAAAACAGAACATTTTCTGTACTAGATTGTATTTGTTATTCTGAAAGTGTAAGCAAAAATTGGTTTAAGAAGTTACTAAGAGAAAATAAGTATAGAATTCCAGTGTGGAAATTTTGTAATCACTTTCCTAAAAATAACTATACTTTAATTGCCTAAAGAAAAAAATCTACATACATAAAAGCCACTGTGGAAAATAAACCATTGTGATGAAAGAAACAAAAAGAAATTAAATTCAAATCAGAGTTTTTGCTTAATAGCTTGAGCAGTTGCTGGTGTTTATATATTATAATATGAATTATTATGCTTGGATAATGAATTTGTTGCTTCTTAAAAAGTCATGAACAGTTCCACTCACAACTTCTCATATTAAACAGATATGCAAATATTTTAAGATGATTGTCAATTTTACAATAAGGTTAATGTTTGTAAAAAGCACATTAACTCTTTAATCATAATAGGGCTAATCAAGGATGGGTTTTGATAAAGAAAGCAACAAAAGTAAATGCTAAAGAAAAATAGCCAATTTGAGTAATTTTTATTTTAGATAGGAGGGTTGTATTCTTTTGGCCTGATGGAATATGAAACAAAGGGATGATTTCTTATTTTGGAGAATTAGTGAAATGTATTCTGATTATCTATTATTGTAGATATGAAGAAGATAAGAGAATCTTCAAAATATATTTGCTATTTAGCTGGTATTGACTTTATATTTTGCTAAAATGTAATAAATATATTTGCAGATTATATCCTTTTCAGGTTCTAATGCACTTCTGTAAAGTATTTAACATATTTTAAAAACATTTACTTTATCTTCAATGTAATAATTAGACATTAAATTAAATGTCAATTTTTAATATTAAAAACCATTTTAGTCTTTGACAATTTTAAACATTCTTTTGAAATAGGACAGCCTTCTGTGCCATTGAGATTATACACTATATTTTAACAATAGACTAAATATTAGGAAAAGGAGAAGATCTCAGATCTTATGTGTTTGTGTTTCATGGAAGAGACCTGAGACTTAGTGTTACATGATTTGCTAAGGATCTCATGACTAATTGAATAATGATGCTAGGGTAAATTACCTATTTATATTTCACAAAGCAGGAGACACATTGAAAAGTGAGTGGAGACATACAGTGACACATGTCCTGGTTTGCATAAGTCCTTAAAAGTTATTGATGGAAGATGGATTACATTTTAAAGTGCCCTCAGCAGTCAGTTATGGGGGAGAGGCAAGGTCTCTGTGCATAACGTCCCACCTGTGGCTCTAACAATCTTTCTGCCCACTCTTCCACAAAATTCCCTGAGCCATGTTGGGTGAATTTTAAGTCTACTTTAATGATGAGCTCTTAGGAGCTTCTGGATCTCTGCTTTGGTAGGTGTTGAGTATCCTCAATGTCTATCTCCTTCACTCTTGTGCTGATATCAGGTTCACTGAAAAAGCAGCACTGTTGCTCATTTCCTCAGTTCCTCTGTGGTTTCAGCTGGGGCCTGGGAGAAGTGTGATGGGTTGTTTATCTCCTCAGGTCCAGCTCCCATCTGAAAAAGAGAAGCAGATTCTCCAACAGAGAGTGAAGTCAGCACCAGTTAAATGGTATAACCATTATTAATTTAGAAAGAATTTAAAGGGTGTAGACTCTCTTATGGTCCAAGATCAGCGAGAGCTTGACATTGGAAAGCAAAATCATTATTGGATATGATTCTGACTTGTTTCCCAGTTCCAGATATGGTTTCTTTTCCACTGTTAGCCAATCCAAGAGCAGTTGGTTACCCACCATGGCTGTGTGTCACTATTGCACTTGTGTGAGCATCATGTCAGGTTGTTTGCTTCTGCATCGCTTAGATTTTGAGTTGCTCAGACAGAGGATAGATGTTGGCCACTTTCCCCTGATAGCTCATTTAGTGCCTTCCAGCACTAGATGGGCTAATTGTTTGTGGACTGGCTCTCTTCCAGATTCCAACCAGGTCTCTCCATTGTTCATTCTGACATCATATGGTGTCTTCAGCAATAGGGTCTTACCATTAACCTCTCGTGGGTAATCAAGATTGCTCTGACAGAAGTCCATCTTGTTTGTTTTGGGAGACCATATAGGCCTTTCTGATCAACTGCTTGTTATGGATGTTAACCACTTCCTGGTACAGGGAATTACAGGACAGCACCAAGGGAAAAGGAAAAAGAAAAAGACAGAAACAAAGAGAGAAATAGGAGAAATTTAATGTTAGGTTTCTTTTCTCCCTCTGCAGGGCCCATCAGTTCAGATGCTTCCTCTAAGGTCCTGTTGAGTGTTCAACCTTTTAGTCTAACTTCCAGGATATAGGATTCTATGGTACCAGTTCAATTTGGGTTCAGTTTTGTGCCACCCACTCTTTCCCTTCCCCTGAGCACTACCCTCCCTACTTTCCAAGCCTTGAGATGCCATTCACGTATGTCAGCTGATCCAGGTTAGGAGCTGCAGATGAGTGAGACCATGTAATGGTTGTCTTTCTGTGATTGTGTGAGTTTGCTTAGTATTGTTCCAAGTTTTTTTTTTTTTTTTTTTTTTACAGATTTCATTCTTATCACCTTTTATTGACTTTCATTTAACCAATAGACTCCCAATTCTCACATGAAGTGATAAGAATCCTAGCTTCCATCCTCCTGTCCTGAGGCCATCTAATGGATGAAAACTTCCAGAAATGAACTCAGAAGAGAATGCTTTTCTAGTGGAGCCTGTAGCTCAAACCCTTGACCTGGCTTTGTATTGAGAGAAACCCTGAAGTGGAAGAGTCAAACTGAGATGATCTCAGATTCTTGAGTCAGAGAAGCTATAAGAAAATGAATGAGTGCTGTATTAAGTCACTGCATTTGTGGTAATTTGTTATATAAAATAATGATATTCAATAATCTTCTTACTGTGCATTCACTGTCTACCATAAAGTAGACTTCCTGTATCTCATCTGAAATTAATGGAATATATTCTAACAGTATGAAAGTATTCATCATCTTCTATCTGAACATGCTGCCTTATGCAAGTGTGAGCTTTCTAATACTGAAATGAGACCTATGTAACTAGTTTATCCATGATCTCTTGTGGTGTGAATGTCAATTATCCTCCACTGGCTCATGTGCTTGAACACATGATCTTCAGTTGGGGTTGGTGGTGCTTTGGGGAAGGTTGCAGAACTTGTACGAAGCATAGTCTTGATGGAACAGAAGTGGCTCACTGGGGTTAGACCTTGAGGTTTTAGTCCAACCTCAATTCCTGTTCATGCTCTACTTTCTGACTGAATGCAATATGACCAGCTGCACTACTGGGTCTACTGCCATGCTTTCTTCACCATGATGCAAAAATAAACCCTTCTTTGCTTAAGTTGCCTCTTGTCTCGTATTTGGTCACAGCAAAGAATAAAGTAACTCATATGTCTCTGTCACTGACCAAACCTCTCCTTTTTTGTTTGCTTGCTTGTTTTGTTTTTAGCGTGGGGTCCTTATGGAGATTAACGGATCATTAGGGCTACAATATTCTTAATTCAGAATATTGGCATGTTCTTTCACCTTTATCTTCTTCTAAAATGTGGTTGGTTTTATTCAGGTGTCTCCCATAATCTTATGTGTTCTGAATGCTAGGTCCACAGCTGATGACAATTTGAAATTGGGATCTCCTGGTGGTGATATATTGTTGGGGACAGGCTTATGAGTATTACAGCCAGTTTCCCTTTGCCTGTGTTTGCCACACTCTCCTGTTGTTTTTGTCCACTTGATGTTGGCCAGGAGGTGATGTCCACTCTACTCATGCCATCACTTTTCCCTGCTATCATGGAGCTATCCCTCGAGTCTGTCAGCCAAAATATACCCTTTCCTCCCACAAGCTACTCTTGGTTGGATGTTTTCTGCCAGTAATACAAAGTAAACTGCAACAGTCTCTTAGAACAAAATGTCTCCTTGTAGAATTATCCAAAGTTAGGGCTTGAGGTTAGTATTGTAATCTTATTATTTTTTTCATAGTAACATAATATGGTATAATAGTGCTGTTTGCTACACTTAACCAATGTAGACAGTCTAGTCTATCTGCACAATTAAACAATTGTCTGCTTCTGGTATACATGGAAATATTGTTTACTTTGTTACTTAGCATAATTGTTTTCCTTTTTCCCTTTTCTTCAGTAGGTACAACTACTTACCCACATGGCCTAAATCTACTTTGTACCTTTCAGGTGATGCAAAGAGCTTCTACCTTCCATACAGCACCATAGAGTAGTAATTCTTCTTTTAGGAAAACTTGTAATTGAAGTACCTCAGTTGTTCAAGTGAGAGATCTGTCAAGACCATCTAGTTCTCCATTTTTAAAGCTCAGTGCCAGTTTCCCAATGCATTCAAGGCTTTTGCTCACAATGATTTCAAATGTTTACAAGATTGTAGCTCCAAATCTCAGTAAATGTTGTTGAATTACTTGATTTATTTTTAGTTTTTATAAGTTCTTACAAAGAGCTATTTTCAAGCTAATAACTGCTAATTCTCATGTTCCTTTACATATATATATTGATAGACACATGCATACACACAAAAACACTGCAATTTAGAATCTTATTAGCTAAATTACAGTTCTGATTTGATAAAAATAACTATTTCATCATAAACATTAAAGTTCACAAATTCTTACCTTTTCTTTTATTTAACACATTGACAAGTTGAAACAAGTAGAATGGTTGGAATATGAGCACTAACCTTTTCCTGACTTTTCCCCATAGTGGTAGATCAATATCTGACAGGGGAAAGGGTACATTTATTAGAATATGGTAGTAGTTTTCCACATTTCGATATTGTTTCTAAGATCATAAGAAAGAATGTTTGACTGTACTTGTGATTTTATAAGAGGAGATCAGAGAAATTGTGACTGCAAGATAGTTTTAAATACTCTGTGGTCATTGTCATTAATATGTTTTTTTTTAAAAATTTTTAAATTGTTTTTTGGAGAGAGACACAGAGAGAGAGACAGACAGGGAAAGAGGGACAGAGACAGGCAGAGATGGGCACGCCAGCCGTCTCTCAGCTTCTGTGAATGAAATCCAGATGCATTCGCCCCCTTGTGGGCAAGTGTGGCATTGTGCCCTTGCGTCACTTTACATCTGGCTAAATGTGGGACCTGGAGATTGGAACCGGGTTCTTAGGCTTAGCAGGCAGGCACCTTAACCGCTAAGCCATCTCTCCAGCCCCATTGTCATTAATATCTTACATAACTACATTTCAGGTCTGAGTTTCTTCATTGTCAGATTCACCCAATATATTAAATGCAAAGAGTTAACAATTTCAAGTTTTTATGAAATTTACAATATTTTCATTCACGTTCACTTTACCCTCATTTAGGTTCTTGAATTGAAATGAAGCAAATATATTAAAAGTTTAGTTTATATGTATTTAATTCCATCATTTTATTTTATTGTTTTATCTTTTTTTTTTTTTTTTTTTTTTTTTTTTTTTTTTTTGTAGAATCTCACTCTAGCCCAGGCTGACCTGGAATTCACTGTGTAGTCTCAGGGTGGCCTCAAATTCATGGCAATCCTCCTACCTCTGCCTCCCAAGTGCTGGGATTAAAGGCATGAGCCACCATGCCTAGCTCATTTTATTTTACTAAACTAAGTCTCCTACTTAGTTTTTGCTCAAATAAATTATACTAGTAATATAATGTTATAACTTTCCACAAATGTGAATAAAAATGTATATCTCAGTCAGTCTTTAAGGACTTTTTGTGGCAGACTGACTCCATTGCGGCTTGAAATTGCTGGTATATAGTGGGCCAAGGAGAAATATGCATGGAAGCATCTCTAATGTATGGATGGTCATCAGTACCTAGTACATTCAAATGATTTGGTAATTTAGACTTAACTAATAATTAAAATTTAATTTTAGCTGATATAGTTCATGTAATTGAACCTGAGAATATTTGTAGTGTGTGTTGTGTGTGTGTGTGTGTGTGTGTGTGTGTGTGTTGAGTATGTGTAAGGTGTGGTGTGTGTATTGTGTGGGGTTTGCATGCATGTGTGTGGATGCCCGTGTGCATGGGCATGCAGAGAGGTCAGAGGAGAACAATGAGTGTCCTTCCTTTTCTGCTCATCTGCATATTTCCATGATATAGGGCCTTTCCCTCAACCTTGAGCTGCTGTCACTAATCCCCAGATAGTCTGTGGTCTCTGGGCCCATCAACTGTGGTTGTAGACATGAATGGACAAGAAGTCCTCATGATTCAGCAGTAAAGGCTCTAAAACATGGAACTGTCTCCTCTGTCTCTGTATTTTGGTTTTAATTTATTATTTTAAGACTATAAATTTTCAACCATGCTCTTCTATTTACTTCAATTAGCATTAGACACAACCAAAATATGACATGAAAAATTCCTTTATTTTTCAGAGTTTCTAGGCACAGATATTTTGTCATAGTTTTGGAAGATAAGTCAAGGTGATATAATCTTAAATAGCTCCTTTTATTTTGGTATGAAATCTCCACAGGTAGAATTTATGAGTATGGAAGCACAAGAAATCAATATCTGATAGAAATACAATAATTTATTTTATCCTCTGGAAACTACCATTATTTTCATTATTTTACTTAGACATCAATTGAAATCAATACTTTAAATCAAATGCCAACCTTTCTTATCATAATACATATGGTGTTTGCTCTGCTGTCTCCCTTGTTGTCTAATCTTTTCAAGATACTTTCTTCCTACTTTTCATCTTGAAGCATTTGGATGTTAATGAATCCCTCAGCATGAATCCTGTCTTCCAAAAGCACTTCTACAGAATAAGTTTTGATTGTGTGTTCTAATCTCCTCTGATACCAGCTGCCAGCAGGACATGTATTTTTGCCCTCATGTTTTACTTTTAAACAATTTTTATATAGCTGGAAAGGGCTAGACCCCTGAAGAATCTTATCTAAACACAGCAGAACACTGAAATGCACCATATATTGGCATTAATAATATAGAAATTAGCCACTGTAGCAGACCCTGGGAAATGTTTAAAATTGCAAGCAGGGGCTTTCTTCTAGAAGGAGCTGAGGAAAATAGGACAGCAGGGAAATAAATCTGAAGAAATCTTTATTTTTTTTTTTAAAGTATGATAGTTGAACCAAGTTCTTGGGGAACAGTAGTTTCCTGTTAGACTAAATTAATCTGTGTGTATGCATATGGTGTTCTGTGTATATGTATGGTGTATATGTGTGTTCTATGAAATGTATAAATTATTTGTTTACAAGGTGAGAATGGCAGTAACTTTTGGTTGAGGGATTTTTTTTTTCTTTGAAGTCTTTGTGAATTCTCTTGTTTATTTGCATACTTAGTAGAATCCTGAATATAAGGAGTTGGATGAGTGGATATTTACTTGACTTCAAATTAAGTTGACATTCAAAATTATGTCACTACATATGCAAAATAAAATTAGGATAAAAGAAAATCATTAAAGATTTTTACCTTAAAACTGTTAGTAAAATGTTTATCCTTAAAATCCTATATTTTCAGATTGACTCTCTGCACAGCAGAAATATATTAGACAGTTGCCAAATCCATGTGATCTATGAGTAAGAGGAAAAGAAATTGAAACAGTTTAATAAAACAAAATTAAAATGACTTAAAGACATTTTAAACTTCATTTAGACTTCAAAGAAATTGAAAGTTAATATTTAATAAGAAAATGGTTAGAGGGATGAATGAAGAATTTCTAGGAAAATAAATTGAACAACTTTCTTTTGTTTAAAGTTTTTTAAAATCATTTTATTCACTTATTTATTAGAGACAGAGAGATGGAAGGAGAGAGAGAGAGAGAGAGAATGGGCACACCAGGGCCTCTAACCACTGCAAACGAACTCCAGATGTGAACGATTCAGATGTGAATCTGGCTAACATGTGACCTGGAGAATCGAACCTAGGTCCTTGGGTTTTGCAGGCAAGTGCCCTAACCACTAAGCCATCTCTCCAGCCCAACTGAACAACTTTCTTGCTACTGACCAAATTCAGTTCTTATTTCAATGATAACTAAAATGTTACTTGGGCCAGGAGAGATGGCTCAGCACTTAAGGTACTTGCTTGAAAAGACTAACAGTCTGGGTTTGATCCCCTAGTACCCAGACACAAACACCTAGAGTTCCTTTGTAGTGCGAGAGGCCCAGATGGTAATCCCATTTTTTCTCTCTTTTTCTTTCTCTCTCTCTCTGTCTGTGTGTCTCCTTTTTCAAATACATAAACCAAAATTTTTTTAAAAAATTATACTTAACATAGTTGATATAAAGTCCAAGTGTTGATAGACTCTGTATTTCTCCAATTTCAATGTATGCAAGACTGATGAGAATAAAAATAATGTAGGCCTCTTCTTATGAAAATAGACCAGCCAGGAGAACATCTGTCAAATTTTCTAACTACAGACACAGATCCATTGTTGTCTCAAAATACTTTAAGTGTGCGTAAGTATTGACAATATGACACCAACTCTCAACTATCTTACCAACACGGGATATCGTCTAAAGTAATAATGTGTGAATGTATGCCCCAGAAGAGCTAGTATAGAAACATCATGTCAACTATTCTGCATATAGCTAATTATAGCAAAGAAATAAGCACAGATTCTGGGAGAACAAATCACAGAAATGTAAATGTCCTTTATTTCCAAAGAGGTATGCATAGTTTCTATCCATCCATCTATAATTTGAAAGAGCCAGAAACTCTAGACATGATTCAAATGAAAAACCTCATGTTGAGTCAAATCCAGAGTTATAATACTGGCAGCTGCCAAAGAAAAGAGAACATTGATACACCAGAAAACCATGTAGCACTAGTAGGGGATTCATGGGAACCAAACTAAGAACTTAAATTACCGTGTTCCCTTAAAGTCTAGTATTAAGGAATGTGTTCCTGTGTGTGTGTGTGTTTTGTGTGTGTGTGTGTACGCATGAGTGCATGCATGTGCACTGAATAACCTCTATCTGGTGAATTAGATAGTCTTACATATTGAATAGTACTTTATTACATCAGTCAGTCCTATAATAAATAAATTAAGACTCCACCCACTCAGCTGAACTCTGCTGCTTTACTCTGCCACTCTTCGCTTGCCACAAGGAAACACTAGTACTTAGATTGCAAGAGATCTGTCATGTGATGCACTCGTTCCCTGGTGTAAGTGCATTAGATCCTGTACTGCCAATAGCCACCAGAAGAGTGCATAGTACAAATGAAGCTGCTGCACTGTCTATGAGATGCATACATAGAAAAGTGAACTCCCAATTTCTGTTCCCAAGGCTGAGGTCTCGGGTTGAAAAGAAATATGATATTACAAAGTCGGTGTCCTTTGAGGGAGCAGCTGTGGTTTTCGCCTGGCAGGAGTGACAGGGCCTGAATTTTGTCAGAGGACCTTCACTGAGGATTTAATGCTGGAGAACTATGACAGTCTGGATTTCTTGACAGAGAGAGACAAAGAGAAGAGAGAGAGACAGACAGACAGACACACACACACACACACACACACACAGAAAGAGAAAGAACGGGTGTGCCAGGGCCTCTAGCCATTGCAAATGAGCTCCAGACCCATGCATCATCTTGTGCATCTGGTTTAGGTGGACACTGAATAATCCAACCCGAGTTCTTAGGCGTATTCTAAGGCAAGTGCCTTAACCGTTAAGCCATCTCTCCAGCCCCTCCTTATTCTATTGATGGTCAGAGAGTAAATGGCAGAAAAATCAAGAGAGATGTTCTTCATAAGTGGGAGTCACCAATAGCAACACACCAAATGCAGAGATGGATGAAATCTACAGGTTCATCAGAAAATCCAGTGAGGGACAAAAAAATTCTATGAATGTAAAGAACGTGTGGAAGTGTTTTAGCAAGAAGTCACAGCACACCAGTAGTAAGACATCTCTTACATGTGACAAACTCTATGAATGTAAGGAATGTAAGAAAACTTTCTCTCCTAAGTCAACTCTCACTCAACATCAGTGGGTGTAAAGAATGCCAGAAAACTTCCTCCTCCAAGTTATACCTCACTGTTCATTGGCGAATCCATCCAGGTGAGAAGCCCCATGAATGTAAAGAATGTGAACAAGCTTTCCACCATAAGTCACACGCACTGTACATGAGAGAACCCACATGGGTAAGAAGCCCAATAAATGTAAAGGTTTGTGATAAAGCGTTTCCTTATAAGTCATAACTCATTGTACATCAGAGATCTCATGCAGGTGAGAAGCCTTTTGAATGTAAAGAATGTGGGAAAGCTTTCTATTGTGAGTCACACCTCACTCAGCATGAGAGGACTCACAGACAAGAAAGCCTGTGAAAACAAAGAATGTAAGAAAGCTTTCCACTGTAAGTCAGTCCTCACTTGATATCAGATGCACTTAGTTAAGAGACAAGATGTATGAAAACTACTCAATCAACATCAGCAAACATGGACGTGTGAGACATGATGAGTGTGAAAAATATAGGAAAGCTTTGTACTACAAACCTCTCTCTATACAAGAAATCTCACACATGTAAATAAATTTATGGAATATAGGACACTTTCTGTAAGTCAAAGCTCAATTGACACAAGAGTATACATGCAAATGTGTAACCAACCTTGTGTGATAATCTTGTCAATTGTATGGCATTTAGAATCACCATGGAAACAAACTTTTGTCATGTCTGTGAGGGAGTATTGTTTTCCTCCAGGTAGGGTTTTGCTCTAGTCCAGGCTGACCTGGAATTTACTTTGTAGTCTCAGGGTGGCCTTGAACTCACTGTGATCCTCCTACTTCTGCCTCCCTAGTACTGGGAATAAAGACCTGTGCCACCATGCCCAACTACTGTGAGGGAATTTCTAGGTTGGGTTAATTGAGGTGAGAAGACTTACCCTAAATGAGTGACATCATTTCATGGGCTGGGATCCTGGACTGATAACAGTGAGTTGGATACTAGCATTTATTTTTATCTGCTTCCTATCTGGATGCAGTATGGCCATCTGCCTCATGCTTCTACCACCATGCCTTCCCTACCAGGACGGACTATACTCTCAAATGATAAGCCACAATAAACCATTCCTTCCTTAAAAATAAATAAACAAATAATTTGGAAAGCCTCATTCTGGTCAGCTTATACTGATGGTGTCAAGTGTAGTGAAATCAATGAGAATAGTCGGTTATGGAGTTGAGAGCACTCATGGCCTTGACAGACTTGCACTGATAATAAGCTTTAGCTCAGAAGGGATTTATGCACACAAATTGTTGGATGCAATTAATCACATGTTGACATTGAATCAGAAGACTGCCAGGAAGTATACTGCTGCCAGATGCCAGGAAGTGAAGAGAGCAGAGAATACGGGTCAATAGCATCAGCGACC
This sequence comes from Orientallactaga sibirica, assembly GCA_036365145.1. Taxonomy (NCBI): domain Eukaryota; kingdom Metazoa; phylum Chordata; class Mammalia; order Rodentia; family Dipodidae; genus Orientallactaga; species Orientallactaga sibirica. Next base: position 12,057,590 of record JAEOAD010000060.1, on the reverse strand, counting down.
ATGGCGCATGTATGGTCACTGATGGAAGCTCGGAGGGAGTGTTGAGCTTGTGTGAATCCAATATTCACCCAGCTGGAAAGTTGCAAGAGGTGGATATTCTACCAGTCTTTTACTTATCTCCGTTTCAGTTTATTCAGTATCTGATTGCTCCTCTTGTGCTAATGCCTGGCATCTGCAGAGTCAATTCTTTGTAAATGAACCTTTTCTAGATAACTTTCCTCACCTAAAGTAACATTCCCCAGTTTTGTCATTAATATTCATGTTATAGAACCCCAAATTCTGAGTGTAGTAGCATATCTCTACCCATGATATTTTGCAGGGCACTCTGGTAGAAATATTCACTGAGATACATATACAGCTTGCCTCAATATAATTTAATTATGTGTATTTTAAAAGATAATATATTTGGAATAACACACAACCAATGCAAAAGTTTTCAGTGAGATATTTTTGCACCACTTTTGTTTGTTGGTATCAAACCTTCAAAATATGGTATCACATATTTTCACAAATCTTAATTTAGGCTTGACATAACTCAGGTTAGTGGCTTCCATATTGAATAATGCCCTACTAGATTTCCCTGTCGTCTAAAAAGTTTATTTGCCACCAGTTAAACTTGTATTTTCTTCTTTAACTCGAACTTGGGCAAAAAAAAAAAAAAAAGACCATCCGAAATGTATGTTACAGTCATAGTACAAGCAGCAAATGCTCAGTAAATGTTTATTGAATCATTTTATACTTCAGTGAATAACTACCTACATATTTATTTCATATATATTATTATATAGCAATTTATTCTGAATTGAAACATTTCATCCAGGATCCTTGGAAAATTTGAATTTTGAGACTCAAGTTTCCAAGCTCTTTCATGCTAAGGATTTAAGCAACTCATAAGTCTCAGGAAGTTCCTGAAACTTACGAGATCCATAAGGCCCTCTAACTAAGTTACACAAGGGGTAGTAACTGCCTGGGAGAAGAAATTCTCTTTCCAGTGGAGCTGCCTGCAAGTTGTGCAGTGAGTTCCAGGGATGCCGCTTTCAGGAGCTGTTTCCTATGATGCTGGGTGGGCCATGTACTGATGTGGCTGTTTTAGTGTCATGCATACTGCAGTAGTAACCCCTCACACATCCTCCTGTAACCCCCCAAAACTTTGTTTCACCAGGTGGGACTTTGGTACAATCATCTCTTTGATCTGTTCTAAGAACCTTATCTGGGGTGAATAGATGCTTGTTCTTATATCCCCAGAAAAAGGTGATGCATCAAGTACTATGTGCCAGGTACTTTTCTAAGTGCTGAGAAATTCAGCAACAACTAAATAGACAAAATTCTTACCTGGAGTTTAACTGATTGATTCCTTTCTTGTCTTTTTGTGGTTGATTCTTTTAAACTGATGCCAAGTAAAATTTTATAGAAACAAAGTATCTGATAAATCAATAGCTTGTACCTTGGATGGACTTTTCAGTACCTAATTAATTTTTCTGCTAGTGATCTCAGTGACTTCATCTACTGCAGAAAAGTTATTACTGTGGTTTTTCAGGACTGTTCAGGACAACATCACCCATTGACTTCTTTTGTTAGTGGGCTAAAGCTTAATCTTTCTCAAGTATAGGACTTTTAATGGTCTCTGACCTGCTTTCCTCAAACATTTTTTTTTTAAATTTCTACTTATAATTCCATACCACAATTTAATTTATTTTTTTTTCCATGAAACTTTTCCTGGCCTCCATTTTCAGGTACTCTTTCTTCAGTCCTTTCAGACTTTGTGTATGTCATTTACTTGGGAGTGAAGATATTGATTTTGATGAATCTTACTACATAATAAAATCAATAGATATCAGCACTTCTTGTGGTAAATGCAGCTAAATGAACTTAGGAATGGATAAATTCCTACCCTGTATTAAAATAAGTTTCTTTATATCAAAATGTTTTCCCTAGAAATATTATGAATAAGGAAAGGAGATAGTACACATAATAATGTACTTTATTTGGAACTAGTGAAAAAAGGTTAATTTTTCTCTTCTTTTATTTATAAAAGGAGGGATGTATGGGAAATCCAGGTCCTTTTGCCACTGAAAATGAGGGGGCCACTGTGAAATTGAACCTGGTACACTTTGCAAATATATTTCTTTAAGTACTGTATTTATTTTGCATATTCTTTGTCATTGAGCATTGAAAGCTCAGATCTTTATTTCAAATTTGATCCCAATATTTTTTTCCTATCTTCAAGGAGAATACAAAAAAATACAAAAACTCCTTTTTATATGAAATATACTCCTGATTTCTTTGAAGTTATAGTAGTCTCTTCGCTGCAATGGCTTCACTTCCCATGGTTTCAACTATGCCTCAAAAATAAGAATTGTCGGGCTGGAGAGATGGCTTAAGGGTTAAGGCACCTGCCTCCTAAGCCTAAGAACACTGGTTCCAATCTCCAGCGGTTCCAACCTCCAGGTCCCACGTTTAGCCAGATGCAAAGTGACGCAGGGGAGCAATGCCGCACTTGACCACAAGGGGGCACACACATATGGATTTTGTTCGCAGCAGCAGAGACACTGCTGGTGCGCTCATCTCTGCCTTCCACTCCCTTTCTCTCTCTCTCTGTCTCTTTCTGTGTCTCTCTCCAAAAAAATAATAAAAAAAATTAAAAAAATAAGAATTGTCTTGACTTAAACAGAAAGGATGCCAGTCAAACACCTTGTACATTGTTATAACTGTTATTCTATTATTTTTGCCATTAATCTTTTGCTATGGCTAATATACAAACTAAACTTTATCATAGGCATGTATGTTCAGGAAAAATCAAATATGTAAAAGAGTTCATATTATTTGAGATTTAAGGCATCCACTGTATACCTTGGATTGTATCCTCCACAGATAAGAGGGGATTTTGTTATTTCAGGGTTTTGCTTATACTTTTGAAATATAGTTTTAATTTAATAAGTTGTCTTTGGAGATAATTTTGGTGAAAATAAACTTCAGCCTACAATATTTGCCTACCTGTGGTGATTTTAGCAATTATCTCCTTAGCTAGAAGATAAGCTTACAGAGGGAATGGAAACCACTGTGCCTTTTGTATATATTCTCAGAATTTCACAGCACTAACTACTCAAGAGAATACCCAGAAGCCCTCCTTACAAAAAGGAATGACTAATGGATGAATAATGAAATGTTCCTCAGGAATATTTGAAAATATGAATCCCTTCAGGGATATAAATGAAATCAAGTAACAGTACATGGCATCAATTTGCTTTATCAGAGGAATTAGGTTCACCTTACATTTGTGTCCCTTATAAGTAAAATCCTTCATAGGAGACATTTCAAATGTAATACTGAACTAGCTTTTTAAAAAATAAAATTAGTGATGTGCAACGTAGCAGGTTTCATTGTGGTCAATTGCACTATTTCTTTACATGTCTATATTTGATATTGCTTATAAGCCCTAAGATTTAGTTTTTAAATATTTTACTTTTTGCAATGCATAAAATAAATAATGATCATATTATTTTCACCCTTAATAGCAGAATATGGAAGTCTTGCTGTTATCACATCCTCACCAGCATCTTTTCATTGCCATCTTTTTCTTTTTACTGATTGAAATGCATACACCATTGATCTCTAATGTATTTTAATTTGAATTTCTCTAGTGAATCATTACGGTGAACATTTTTATTGGGAATCAAGATATTTTCCTTTATAAAGTATTTTCATTGGTCATTGAAATATTCTCCATTAGAAATTCTTTGCTTAAGTCTTTGGTCTAAGTTTATCAGTTCATCTGTCTTTGATTACTGAGTTATAGGAGGTTTACTGTGTCTTGGATTTGTTTATAATTCGAAAAGGATCCAGAATTCATTTTGCAAGGAATTAGTTATTTTGTATGTTAGATATTTATTTAAGTAATGTAGTAGACAGCCTCACATTGCTAGAATGAACTTCCAGACCAGGCATAGTTATGGAATGGATTTATTGAAGCAGGGGAAGTTCTATAAATGCAGAAGAAGCCAGCCTGCTTTCACAGGTTCAAGCATACAGATAGAAGAGCTACAAGCCACCACCCACAAGCAAGTAAGCACGCTCTAGGAACTCCAAGCACAGCTAAGGCACTTTGCCTATCTTTAGACTTGAATTCCAAATCTACCCCTACACCTTAGAGCTGGACCCTAGGATCCAACCACAGTGACACCTCTTCTGTCCATGTGGCTGCAGATTTAAATTACAAGCTTTAATAAAATCCTGAATATATTGGGGGTAATTCATTCAAACTTCCACATTCCACCCCTGGCCCTCAATAGATTCATAACAATTTTACATTGTATATTGTCATATTCAAAGGTCCCCACAATCTTTACTCACTTGATAGTTTCAAAGTCATCTCATCTGAGATTTAAGATTGTTACCTAGCTGTGAGTCCTATAAAATCAAACAAGTTATATAATTTCAACATATAAAGGCACAGAGTATTTTTAAGATATGTTTTATTTATTTATTTATTTATTTATTTATTTATTTATTTATTTGAGAGAGGGAAAGAGGCAGAGAGAAAGAGAGAGAGGGAGAGAATGGGCATGCCAGGGCATCCAGCCACTGCAAACCAACTACAGATGCATGTGCCCCCCTTGTGCATCTATCTTACGTGGGTCCTGGATAATCAAACCAGAGTCCTTTGGCTTATCTGCTAAGCCATCTCTCCAGCCCCTGAGTAAATATTTTTAACTGATATAAGGCATAGCAAGGGTAGACTGGAACAATGCAAACTCAATAACCATGGAGCAAAAATCAAACTTCTGCAGTTCAAGTCTGATATAACCAGTGACCAGTGAGAAGTCTCTGGATTTTGCAATTCTTTACCTCCACCTGGCATGGGTAGCCATGGAAAACTTCCATCAGCTTCCATGTTAGCCCTTTCACAGTCCTTGTATATCCCAACATCCCTGGGTCTCCATTGCAAACCACTGTCCAACTTTCAATGGCTTTGCCAGCCTTTTCTTCAGGGTCATGATGCCCTGCCTATATGCCACATTTCAGCTGTGGCTCCTAGAATCATGTGTGTACTTCATGACCACTCCATGCATTTTTCATGCTTCCAAAACCAATATCAGGTGTGTAGGACACAGCCATATTCTTAATTCAGAGATGAAATATATCATAACCTTGAAGAGTAGGTTCCTTCTCCAGTAAACTCATTCTAAAATAATTTGTATTCTGTATAGTCGCTCCTCAGACATCTTTTCCACTGTTTTAATGTAAAACAACTGGGATATCTTCCTTAAGATTGATAATGTATTTGACAATAGCAGCTTTAGTAAGCTAAAACTAATCTCTGTGCTAGTAATTTTAAACTTGCTTGAGTTTTTCTAATTTGAAATCTTAAATCTCTTAGTCCCATAGCTTTAGCCAAGCTCATCAGTCCATTAAAAATTTAACCTTGATCAAAATCCCTGGGCCTTGGCAGCAGAACTCAGCCTTCCCTTATGCCAACAGCCCAGTTCCAACAAGGTTTTCTGCAGTCTTTCCTTCCACATAGAAAGTTCACATGCTAAGTCTCCAAGTTCATAAGCCAAGCCTCCAAATACAATTTTCTCTGCACTTAGCATTTTCGAACTCTCACAAGAATAGTCCATAAAACTTAGCTTACCACTCCACAAGGCATCTTCAGTACCAATTCCATGCCCATTCTCCCAAAACAAAAGTTCCAAAACACCAAAATCTATATGATCAGATTCATCTCAACCGCACCCCACATTCTGAAACCAGTTCTGTAGTAGACAGCTTCACATGGCTGGGATGAACTTCCCAACCAGGCAAAATTATGGAAGGAAGGGATTTATTGAAGCAGGGGAAGTTCCATAATTGCAGAAGGAGCTGGTCTGCTTTCACAGGTCCAAGCAAAGAGAGGTAAGAGCCACAAGTCACCACCAGCACAAGCAAGTAAGCACGCAGTAAGGACTCCAGGCAAAGCTCAGGCACTTTGCATACCTTTAGACTTGAATTCCAAATTTACCCCCACACCTTAGGGCTGAACCCTAGGATCCCACCACAGTGGCATCTCCTCCAGCCAGGTGGCTATAGATGTACATTACAAACTTTAATAAAATTCAGAATATATTAGGGACCATCCATTCAAACTACCACATACAATAACTTTAATTTTGTTTTTGTTTTTGCGGCAACAAAGTATCTTTCCTGAAGGCTCTCTGTCTGGTTCTTCTAGAATTGGCTGCATTTCAACTTCTTGGATTGTCCTTATCTAGTGGGTGTAACCACAGAAAGGGTCACGTTCCATGATGCTTTACGTTTATGTGTGCCAGTTTTGTGGCCATCCTAGATCTGAACAGCCTTCCTGTCTTAATATAACTGCTTGTAGCTCATTTCCAAACACCTTCTCTTCATAAGGATTTCATCATGTACTTAGTGTATATATTTTTTTTTTGTAAGCTACAAATAGGGTATTTATCGTATATTTCCTTTGACATGTTTAGGAGAGAAATTTAAAGCAAAAAGAACTTTCATCTATGTATAGCAAGAATCTGACATCACTGAACAAGATTCCAAATTGATTAAGCTCAAAATACATGAAAGGATTCAAATAAGGTCTTCAGGTCAGCACAAAGTTCCTTTTATTTGAGTATCTCATATTGAATATATTCCATTTGCTTCTTCTTCTTCTTTAAGGTGGAAGCAATGCTTTAACACCAGCCTTACCTTGATAGCGAAAAGCAACAGTACTTTAAAGCTTTTCTCCACATTTCCAGTGCTATTTCTGATTTAGGTTTGGTTGGATGGGTATTAGAAGATTTGAAATGTAAGGTCGAGTAATGTTGCTTTTCTCGACTCATTGCTTTTAGCAGCATGAGTATGATCCTTGAGGTCATTGGCTCAGCCTCAAATTGCAAGGTACAACATGAAATCTTGAGTGACTATTTGTGTGAAACCTACTAAAGTAGCACCTCTCACCTTAGAAATAAGGCTTCTGTTTTGGGAATTCTCCATGCAAGGGTAACTTCCACCGATAGTGAATATCTGCAGGGCATAGTTAACATTGCAGGAAGAGAGTGGTAGGAAACTGCTCAGTTGCTGGTATGTGAAGTGTAAGCCAGCCCTTGAGAAGAACTCAATGAATACAAAACAATTGAAGAATGACACTAGCTTAGTGACTAGAATAGAACAAAGAAATTCACATTACCCAACTGCAGACTCCATAGGTATAAACATTTGCATGCACATATACTATTCAAGGAACATAATGTGTCTGATTGGGAATTGATTGTTAAAAGCATACCATGTGACAAATTTCAGGGGTGATCATACTCAATCTAATCCCATTTAAAGGCAATTTACAGGTAAGAGATGTGAAACTTGAAGAATCATTCTAATGTAGGCTAAATTACATTCTAAGAGTCTGAGGCCTTAGAAGCCAAGCTGGGATTTGAATTCAAGTGTCATGAACTACCTACTAGGTCCTCAGTTTCTTTTTTGCCAAATTTGGAAGATAAGACATATTCTGATATCACTGGGCCACAATTTCTCAATTGAAACACAGAACAGCTGTTTAAAATTATTTAAGCACTAAATTGGTGGGAATGCAACATGGTGAAATCACTATGGAAAATATATTCTGCAGCAGCTCTGTTTCTAGATCTATTCCTCAAGGAATTGAAAGCAGAGTCTGTAAGAGATATATTCATAGTTATGTTCATAATAGCATTAAGAATTGCTAAAAGTGAAAGAATTCCAGATGCTTGGCGATAGATGAATAGATTAAAAACATAGTATAGACCTAGACTCTAGAATACATTTAAATCTGAAAAGAAGGGTAAAATTGACACTTGCAACTACATGGATGAAAATTGTGGACTTTATGCTCATCACATAAAGAACAATGGGATTGATAAGTATTAATGTGTCACAAACTTAATTACTATATAAGTTCGTCAAAATGAGGTGCCTACAATAGTCAAAATTATGTGTGTGAAATGTAAAATGATGGTTTCCAGGGATGGAAGAAAAGTTGGGAGTTGTTTAGTGGTTATTGAGTTTAAAATTTGCACATTGAAAAGAGCTTTGGATATTGGATGTGCAACAATACAAATTCACTTAACTTTAAGGGCTGCACACTTACAAATATTTGAGGTGCTTAACTTCACTGAAGCACTGTTTAAAAGCAATTTCCATAGCATGCACTAGCATTATTCCCGCTATAGTTCAACAAAATAACTATTAATAAATTGAAAATAGAAAATGGTAACAAAAAATATAGAAAAAAATGAAAATGACTTTTTAATGTAATATAGTTCACTATTAATAAATTGAAATAAGCCATATAGAAAAAAATGATCTTTTAATGCCATGGAAATAAACCATGCAAGATCCTATGCCATATATATGCTGGTTATACTGTGGACAGCTGGATCAAAATGTTGCATGTGGACCAGTCTGCTTTACCAGGCACAATGCATCACATATTTCCAGGGAAGAAGTGAGTCTAAGTGAAATGTTCAGGGTTAGTCAGGAAACTTCAGAAACTTCCCAGTTTTACCCTCAGCCATAGACTGTTCTTTATCATGGATCACACATATTTTTATAACATATCTTGGTCCTATAATATTATATAATACTAAAATCTTGTCAATATGGGAAATCTCAAAGCTTTATTAAGCTTGCACACAACTTGAAAAGTGTACACATTTGAAGGTGACTTTCACAATTTTTCTTTGTGCTATATATCATATATATTGTATAGAAGAAATGCATCTCTCCTTCTCTGCTCTAATAAATAAATAAATAAAAATAAAATCATTTAAAAAGGAAAGCACTTTCTGAATTTATATAATTTTTTGTGATTCAATTATTATAGAAAATCTCAATTAAAGAAATCCTATTATATTTACTCAAACATATCTTAAATTTAATGTTTTCACTTTTACAAAAGCAGTTTCTCCAAGATCTCCATCTGCCACATGCATGCTGTTCACCCCAGAGCCCATGTTCATATCTGTTTCAGACCTCTTATGGTGTGGCTATCACGTCGAAACGTTAACCATGAGCAGCCCAGTGATAATCAATTACAGCAAGATGTAGTGGGTGGAAAACTCAGGAATATTCAATAAACCCACATTTAAAGTAAAGATCTGCTCATTTCATTCCCCACCTGCAACCTTAATTATTTATAGAGATTAAAAGATTATATAGGAAAAACCCTCCAAGTACTGATGATGGACAGGATTTTTTGCATGGATACAAATGGGTGAGTGGAAATCATCAGCCTATCTATTTGCTTTTAAGATCACTGATTGTAATATTTTAAAACATGCATTAGGATCAACATATGTTAGTTATAACAAAATACACCACTTACTTAGCTGTGGGGCAGTTCATCTTCCTAAGAAATATTGGAAATATTGGAATCTGAGATGATATTCATCCATCCTGGCAGATGTTTGGATGTTTTCCTTCTCTCTAAAGAAAAAAAAAATAGTTTCACAATTTTAAGGACATTTTTGAGCAGGTCTGTGAAAAAAGTATAGTACTCTTTCTATACCACCATAAAATACTTAAAGTTATATATTTTCTTCAAGACAGTTTTCCTCATCTTTGTGAAGCATCCCAGGGTCCTGTATCATCTCCTGCTTCTGCCAGATACTGGTCCACACTCTGTAGGGTGTGGGCTACACTTTGAACCTTTGAAAATAGCTCCAATCCAAAAGCATTTGTTGAATTCCATTCTGATTATTCTGGAGTTAATAGCTCTTATCAAAAGTTATATGAGAAGGCAGTGTCTACTAATTTTGCTTAGTGTTCTTGGGTAATATTTATATTATGGATGTAAATATGTGTTTACATGTAAAATAATTTTGTAATTAATTTGACCTAGTTATTTTTTACTTGAACTTTCAGCCCTGGAAATATATTGGACAATCTTAAATAATGAAAACTGTATCATAATATATTGAGCAATTAGGAATTTTGATGAGCACTAATGTAGACACCCTCAAAACTGGTAAAAAAAAAAATGAGCTTTCTATTTTAGTAACCTTAGCTATCTCTAATATTTCTTGTATATCTATGTATATTCATCACAATATATGACTATTCATGCAACTGTAAATATTGTGTATTCTAAATAAAGTTTCCATAATATTTTTTTCTTATTTCTTTGGCTTTTAAATTCATGATATTGTATAAATTAGCTGAACAAATTAGACATTCTTGTAATGAACTAGAGAGGTCAGAAAAATTGTAAAAGTGTGAAAAGCAAGGAATAATATTTAGTCATTTCTGGCAGAAAATTGATCTTCTAATATATTCAGAAAAGGTAAAACTTGGTATGAGTGAGAACTAAGGTGCTGCTCACCATTCACCGTGTGTCAGTGCTGTCCTCTCCCTGAAGCCAGGAATTTTGGAACAATAGAGCAGCTTCAGCCATGACAACAATATCACCAAGTTTGTCTGAAATCTCCTTTATTGCTGGATTAAAATGATCTTGACCAAGAAAGAGAAAATTGAACTTGAAATTTTGGTGGCTGATATGATCTCATGAAGACATTAAGATGTTTATAAAGAAAAAAAAAACATTTATTTTCCTTTTTGTACATTAATGGGAATTAATTGTCAAATACTACTTACAAAGAGAATGGATTAAAATGAGGACGTTTCTATTGAAAACACAATGTGTTATATGGACATTTGTCTGCAGTGTTTACTACATTACATGATTTATAGTTATTTGAAAGAAGGTCAGTTAATGAAAAGAACATGGGGTATAATTAAGAAATCTTTACTCTCTCTTCAAGCTAGAGACCAGCTTTGCATGTTGATAAGGGAACATCTATTACCATGCCATCTATTGTAGTTCGGTAATTAACTCAGAATGAAACACCTTTGCTAGAGGGAAAAGCCTATGGATGATCAGGTAGCAATGAGAAGAACAGAATGTTACAGTTAGGCTGAAATCTGTCATACACCCAATTCTTACTTGACTCTGGATAAGAAAATCATTCTGTAATAATGGAATGCTATGCATATGACTAATGTTAGCTCTTCTCCAGCCCTTTCCATGATGCTCATAAATAAATGTTTTAAAGAAAAAATTGCTTCTCCTTGAAGCTTTGGCAAAAATCTTTCTTTTAAAGGCCAAATCTTCATACCCTGAGAGGATGAACACAAATTGAGTTTCTGAAGCATGTTTTTGCAACTTGCTGTTCCACTCTTAGCTCTACAGACAAGACTGCATTCCTCACATTTAGACTAGGCCTGTTTTCTTTAACATAACAAAGTAACTACACAGATGAACATTTTCCTCCTCTGCTTTCACAGAAGTGACTCTGTTTCAATCACTTCTAAAACCACAGTAGTTTGTTAAGAACAACATCAAAATCAACCAGGTGTCTGCTAAAAATACAAACTGCATTGGGCCTTTCATTGGTCTGCCCGAATTAGAATATTTGAGACAGGATAAACAAATTCTAGTTTTCAGCAGGGGACACCTCTGAAAGTTTTAAAATATAGGTGCTTCCTTAACTATTTGAGTCATACAGATATATAAACAAGACTGAGTGGAGTAATATGTGGCTCTTGCTTTTCTTTTCTTTTCTTTTTTCTTTTCTTTTCTTTTTTTTCTTTTCTTTTTTTTTTTTTTTTTTTTTTTTTTTTTTTGGGAGAGAGACATCGGAGAGACAGAGAGAGAAGGAGAGGAGGGCAGATAGAGATGGGTGCGCCAGCAGCCTCTCAGCTGCTGCAAAGGAAATTGAGATGTGTGTGTCCCCTTGTGGTCAAGTGTGGCATTTCATCCTTGCATCACTTTGCATCTGGCTAAACGTGGGACCTGGAGATTGGAACCAGCATTCTCAGGCTTAGGAGGCAGGCGCCTTAACCACTAAGCCAGCCCTTGCTTTTCATTTTTAAGTGGCTGTCTCAAAAAAAATGTGGTTGATCCTATCATTGGTTATTCAATCTGTCATTCATCAACTAGCCATTGAATGGATCCATGTTGTATATGATGATAGGGATAATATAGCCAGCAAAACTCGCATCCCATGAGCTCTGAAAGCCATTGTTTCAGGCGAGAAAGTGAGAGAAGAGCAACAAACAAATCTATATAGGTAGAGTAAATTGTTGCCTCATGATAGTTTGGTGGATGAAGAGCCATGCATTTTGTAGTGGTCCAATAAGAACATAATGGAACTAAAACATTTCTAGGAACTGAAACATTTCTATATGCCAGGACTCTGTAGAAAACCTAATGTCAGTTATTGGTAGTGACAGCCTCAAAGAAATGACCATGTGTCTAAGGCAGAGTAAAGAATCAAGAGGAAAGGTCAAGAAACAGAGAGTTGGGGATATTACTAGGGATATTCTTTGAATGAATATTGGCCACAAATTTGCAACTTTTAAGAGAAATGTATGTGTGTGGAGGGTTGGAAAAGTAGATCTGCACTAAGAGGAGTTACCGTTTAATGACAATGAAATGAACTTCAAAACCTGACAATAGGAACGTGGTCATTTCTCTGTGTTCAGTGGGACAGAAAGTACTAGAAGCAAAACTGTCATTAGAGAGGAGTGCTCTCAGTGTGAATATGGATATTCCTCCACGTTAAAAAGAAAAGGAATGGTTTAGAGAATTTGAATTAAGAGGGGACTTTGTATTGATGTTTGTTGTTGAATTCCATAAAGCTTATCATGAGATTTTTTTTCAGTATCTGCCTTGAGCTGGGAGATGGAGTCAGACTAACAGAGACAGTCATACTTAGATTCCATCAGACTAGTGTTAGCCTGGGAGTCTTGTTCTTCCTGCCATGGCTGTCATAGGGAGGGCTGAGGGCTGAGTGTGATGAGCTCAGATGTTCTCTGGCATGGAGTGATGAACAGGGTGAGTGAAAGAAGAGAAGGATGCAGGCATGTCTCATCATCGATAAGAGTCTAGGGAATCCTACTTGCCTCCTGCTGATGGAAGTGTGGAGTTTTGCCAAGAACTGGTTTTATCCTAAGGACTAAAGTAAGAGAGCTTTACTCAGCTATAATAACCATCCTCTGCAAGCTATTTAATAGTGGCTATGAAAATATTGACTTAATAAAAAGAAGAAAAGTTAAATAAATAAATAGAAAAGACTTTTTTTTTTATTATTGTGTTAGAATTGAATTTTAAATCTATTCTGTGCAAATTGCCACCCAGGCCTACCCATATTACTTTGACATATACAATTCAATTTTATAAACATATTAATGTGATTTGTAGACTGAATTAACATTTTTATAGTATCCCTATGGAAATTGGCAAGAGTCAAGCAATGTATATATAAGACTTGTGTCAGGGTGGATAAAGGGAGAGGTTTACTGTTTAGGTTAATGTGAGTAAATATTGATAGTGTGTATCCCAACACCCACATTGGTTTATTTTAGGAAATATATTCCAATTGACACACAGTAACTGGTTTTCATGCTTCACCTAACCATCAATGTCTAGTTAACATTTCTCAGTAATTAATAATGAACAAAATAAGGGTAAAATCAGATTGTATTTTACATTGTTTGTAAAAAAAATGCAACCAAATGTGGTGCATTTTATTAGATTATACAACTGAAATCCATGCTGTTTTCACCTTTAATTTTAAAGGTAGGTTCCAACAATAATAAAAATACTCCAATTCATTATTACAAAACACTAGTCACTGCCATCAAAGGCTCTAAAATGGGAGATATTTGGAATAAGGGTTTTGAGCACAAGTGTGTCCCTTGGCTTTTGAACAAGACAAACTATTCAGTGGAAAGGCCATTCTTCCCAGGTGCTGAAAACAACTGTGGGTCTCATTTGAACAGTTTACTGTTGGTTCAATTAATTAAAAAAAGTTTTTCTTGGAAAATAAAGTATTAAATGCTGTTTTTTTAAAGCTATTCTCCTGACATGTAAGAAACACAAATTATGTTTTGCTTTGCAGACAACAAAAATGTAATTCTTTCCATATAGGTATTCTTGTTTAGACATTTCTTTGGAGATTTAGAAGCTACAAGCAAAGAAGACTGTAGTATGAAATTCTACTACTAGCATTTTAAATGATGCCTTTTAGTGAAAAAATAGCATGTAAGTGAAACCTAATTGAACACACACAATGCATGGACACACACACACACATATTCTGAAAGCAGAATGGGGAACACTTATGGGGATGAAGAATGATGGGATAAGGGAGGAGGAAGAAAGGGGATGGGTATCAGATATGAAGATGGTACAAAGATATACATGCATGAAAATGACATGAAGAAATCCATTGCTGTGCATTCTTATTTTAAAAATTCATCAAAATTGATAAAACATTTAAAACTGCAATATGTGAAGTTAACATACTGTTTAGTTCTGCTTGGAAAACTAACTTTATGAATGATGATTATATGCATCATTTTGATCACCTATATTTGAATTAAAACTATAAGTTATTATTTTTTTAAAATCATGATTTTTTATGGAAACAAATATGAATTCACACATCTTTTATCTTTATCTTTTTCTTTTTTTTTGGAGAGAGACAAAGAGAGAGAAAGAGAGAGAGAGAGGGAGAGGAAGACAGAGATGGGCGCACCAGCAGTGTCTCAGCTGTTGAGAATGAAATCCAGATGCGTGAGCCCCCTGTGGTCAAGTGTGGCATTGCGCCCTTGCATCACTTTGCATCTGGCTAAACGTGGGACCTGGAGATTGGAACCGTTGGAGATTGGAACTAGCATTCTTAGGCTTAGAAGGCAGGCGCCTTAACTCCTAAACCATCTCTCCAGCCCATCTTTTTTTTTTTTTTTTTTTTTTTTTTTTTTTATTCATGGCAGAATCTCACTTTAGCCTAGGCTGACCTGGAACTCACTCTGTAGCTAAAGAGTGGCCTAAAACTCATGGGGATCCTCCTACCTCAGCCTCCTGAGTGATTTTTTTTATTTTTTTTTATTTTTTTTTTTTTTTTCAACACCTAGTTATTATCTTCTGTGTTCCTGGAAGCAAACCATGTATTAGCGAAACAACAGTAAATACAATATACATTCCTTCACTTTCATTTATATAAAAACTATGTTTGGAACATGATCCCCTCCTATTACTTTCCTTTCCTGTCCCCTCGTCCCCTTTCCAATGAACCCCATGTTCTTTCCAACAAGTCCTTCTTGCATTTTGATGTTCTGTTTTTGCTCCTCCATCATATGTGACAATATGTTGCTGTGCCCAATATTGTGCAGAACTTGTGCAGGTAACAACTGTAACTGTCAGGTCATGAAGGTACAGGCTACTTTGTATCTGGAAGACAGTGTTCCAAATCACTACTCCCCATCCTTTGGTATTTATATTCTTTCTGTCACCTTTCCCAAGGTGGTCCCTGAGCCTCCAATGGTGTGATAGAGTTGTCTCATTTTGTACTGAACATTCAATTTTTACTTCGTCTCACCACATTAATGAACTTTAAATCTAAATGTATTTATATGAGTGGCAATAGGAATTAAGAAAGGGTACAGTGGCTGCCCATAGAAAACTGAAAATAACTTACACTTTGCAACTTGGAGGAGTCCATAGATGAATGGTCATTGATGTAGAAATTAAGAGGAAGAATGTGAAATATACTGACAAAATATTAAGGGGATTGTTTTCAAGTAGAAACTATTACTCTCTTAATTCTTTCACTCCATGACCAAAAAGTACCTTGAATATATTTTGCAAAAGAAAAAATATTCCTGATGGAATTCAAGGAAGGGTTACAAAATCTAATCTTTAGAATGTGTAGGGATAGATCCAGAAGCAGGAGATGAGGACACAGCACATGTTGGCTGTTTTCTCATTTACTAAAAAAAAAAAAAAAAAAAGGCTTTTATTTCAAAAGGCAGTAAAAAGCACACTTAAGTTTGGCTATGAGTTTAAAAGTTCTACAATCTTGGGAAAGACTAATTGTTTCAGTCTGTGTCTGGCTCTCATCCCTAAATGAATAAAGTGTGGCCAGAGTGTTTGGATCAGGTGAAGATTTTTAAACACTGGCAGCAATCATGAGGTTAGTTGAGAGGGGCTGTTGTTCCTCAGAGAAATAGTCTTGGGGTGGCAAGATCACACACAGTTATGACTTAACATTGCAATTACACAGTTTTCTAAAAGTATTGTGAAGCTAATAAACATGATTGTATACAATATTTTACTCCAACTTCTAATAATAATTAAGTGGAACAGGATTTTTCTCTCCACCATATAAAATCTCTTTATTATAAATTATATTGCATTCATATATGTACATCTACACAGAAATATAGATATTAATATGAACAAAGAAATATATGAAGATAAACATTTGCCTATCAAACTTCTTTGTGTAGTATTCATTAAAGTACAAGCTAAACTACAGAAGAAGTTTGGGTAGTTTTTAATTTGTTTCTTTTGCTTAGTTCAAAGATAAATATAATTTTACCATTGTGCAATTGAAAAATTGACAACTATATCTCTATATGTATGTATATATGTATACAGTTTTCCTATATATGTATATACACATATTTGTATATATATTAGTGCATATATATAAATTTCTGTATTTTCCATTGTGTATGTCTGTATGTATCATCTATTATCTGTCTATCTATCATCTATACCATCTATCCTTCTATTTCTAAGTATACATTAAATTGGGATTGAGTACTGGATTCTGAAGGAGTTAGGTCTTTCTATAGGAAGTCAGTCCAATGCAGAGCATGCCTGCCTGTCTGAATGATGCACTGTTGCCCACCCAGGCTGTGATATTTTGTCCTGTTCTGTTTGGAGATAGCTGGGAATTTGGGATAGGTATTTTATTTTTATTTATTCATTTTTTGCTTTAATTCTTCACTTTGACTGTTATCAGAATTTAGTGGCTTATAACTGATTTGTGCTTTAATCTTCATAATGTTAGCAGCTAATTTAGGAAGGGAAATGTATTTGGATGAAAATAAAGTCTGGTAAGAATGATAACATTTTCCAGGTTTCTGATTGTTTTTAGTTTTCTACTCAGTGTTCAAAGGATGCTACTGCTTTGAAAAGGATTGTAAATAAAGTTAGCAATGTGGAATTCTATTTCATTAAAAGAAAGTTCTTATATGGAGTGTTAAGACTAACTTTAAGCAGCTTTGGTTCAGAACTTCAGAACACTGAATTCAGTGTCCTCATCACATATGTTCTGAGATCTTGGTGTGAGGTAATGAACACGAGCTCTAAATCGAACCAGATGCCCATGCAGTTTTATGTCTTCTCTTAAATGACTTTTTTCTGTTTAGCTTTTTAAAATTAGAAAATGAAATCCTCAGACTTAATGTAGAAATTATTGCTGAGTTACTAAAAGTAGAATTTGAAATAACACAAATTGAAAACACAGCATTTCAAGTGATTTACTTTAAACAAACAAAAATGCTAGAAATGGAAAGAAATTCTTTTTTTTTTTTGTACTCACATATTGCTTTGTTATTTACTAGCATATTTTCTTAAATTTTTTGATGTTCCAAAGAATTTCATTCTGAAAGAAAATGTCATAATACTAACAAGTTGATGTGACATTTATATAGACTATTTCATATGGAATAATAGATGAGAGGTAGGTAACTTTCATTTAGTATTGATAGCATGTTTTTGTATCTTACACCTTATGACCCAAAGATCCATGGCTAGAAGTACATATAAGGTAGGAAAATGAAATAAATTTTATTTGAAATTTAACAAAGGAACTTATCATAAAATATGGTGATTTTATTTTCTGTGACAATAATTAGTGCAGTATTTCACCAATTTATTTTTCTGATTAGTGGTTTTACTTATAAAAAATACTTTAAGTGAATA
Organism: Orientallactaga sibirica; assembly: GCA_036365145.1. Classification (NCBI taxonomy): domain Eukaryota; kingdom Metazoa; phylum Chordata; class Mammalia; order Rodentia; family Dipodidae; genus Orientallactaga; species Orientallactaga sibirica. The sequence continues at coordinate 12,039,784 of JAEOAD010000060.1, read as the reverse complement.
AAATTAAATTATTTACATTTTCATTTAAAAGGTCACATTTATAGGAAAACCACATTGATCTAATTGATTGAATGACACTTAAAGCAACTCTAAGAGGCAAAAGCATGCATCCTTTCCTAATCAGTTTCAATATCTTCATGTCCTCAAAGCAAGTGCATTGCCTCAGTAGCAGAAATGGACCAAGGATAACCAGGCCGATACAAGACTTAAGATGGGGAAAAGGAATAACTTATATCTCGTGACCAAAGCAAGAGGGGCTGCTGGCATAGAAAATGTTAGTTTCTTTTCAGAAATGGTGGGCCTCCTACATTTTCATTCCATACGTAGGATAACCAACAGAGGCTACATGGTTTCTCATCAAGTTTCTTTTATGACTAGGCAATCAGTACCTTCTCATGATGTTATAGCCATGTCTTTCTATATACCTTGGGCAACGCTATGAAGCTCTCAGACACTCATGCATATTCAGTACTGCTTTGAAATTCTATGTCTCTTATTGATGTTCTGTTTCTTAAATACACAAGGTTAGTGTTGCCAGAACGTGGCTACTTCTTATAAGTTCCTGTAAGTGAAGGGACTGATAGAAATCAAAATGCCTTTAACAGAGATTTTCTGTGAGGGAATAGAGCTCAATGAGCACTACATTGGTTACCTTTGTGTAGCTGTGGCAAAATACCTGACAGGAACCATTTAAAAAAGGAAAGATTTATTTTGGCTCTGAAGATTCTATCTTTCTTGGCCTCGTGTTCTTGGGCAAAACATTATGTATGGCTGCAGAAGCATATGGCAGAAGCAAGCTACTCATCTCATAGCTGACAAGAAGCAGAAAGAGAGAGAGGTGTCAGGAACAAGATGTCACTAAGTGCTCACCCCCAGTGCCCTACTTACTGCAAGGAGGCTCCACCTACAAAAGATTCCTAAGCATCTGGGGACCAAACATTTCACACAGGAGATGTGTGGAGCATTCCCTATTCAAACCCTGAAAATCTTGTAGACAGGGTCCGATAAGGATGTAAATTCACTGAGTAAAGTCACTAGTCTCTCTACTGGTTTTCTGGGGTTTCTGATTCCACAAGAATGGTTTTGCATACTTTGATTGGGTCACTGAAAAACACTGAGTTCATTTTTTTGTGTGTACATACATGTTGTATGGTGTATTGTGTGTGTGTGTGTGTGTGTGTGTGTGTGTGTGTGTGTGTGTACTGTAAGTGTGCATTAGTAGAAGCCAGCTCTGGTGCCCTTCTCTATTGCTCATGCACATATTTCTTTTAGACAGTGTCTTTCCCTCAACTCAGAGCTGCTTTGTTATTATTATTAATTTGCCAGCAATCCCCAGTGATCCTCAGGTCTCCAGCCCTGAAGAATGTGTTACGGAAGTGTGTGGCCACATCCAGCTTCTTAAGTATATTGTGGGGATTAGTACTCTGTCTGGCACCCCAGGATCTCATGTTAAGGGGCAAGTGCTCTTAACTCTTGAGAAATCTCCCCAGATTTCTGAGTTCATTTTTATCTCACAACTTTCAATAGATATTAATGCATCTTTATATGGCATTTTTTCTAGATATTCAAGGATCTCTGCAATATGCATGTGATCCCCACTTCCTTATGAGCTTTAATTTTTGTCCCTTGAGTATGACTTTATCCTATGATTTGCTTATAAAAATGGTCTGTGGCAAAGTCAGCAGGAGGCTTGTGGTTACATGGATAAGATAGCATGATATTTTAGCTTCTTCATTTATAATGCTAGAGTCACTCATTTGCTGGCTTTGAAGTGGCAAGATGCTGCAAATTTAAGGGCCCATTTGCCATGGAACTGCAAAGAGCCTCTAGGAAATTAGCATGTCTGACTGACAGCAAGAAATGGAAGCTGGTAGTCAAAGAGCCATTAAGAAGCTGGACTCAGGTAGCAAGGTACACCCAGATGACTCTGGGAATACAGCCTTGAAATCCATAGAAACTGAGGTGAAAAACACATTTTATATTAATTTCCACATTTGGCATAATTTGATAACTAACACTGTTCTCTATAAACTTGGACAGGATCTTGGCTGAGATTACTATTCATCCTCAGAGCATTGTCCCAACATCTCCACCCTTAGAGAGTAGGCTACTGGGAGCAAACAGGCTTTTCTTAACCTGGCTATTAAGCATGAGTCTCATAAATTCTGACATGACCATGGGGAGACTGCAAGGTCAGAGTTGAAAAGGGATATATTGGTATCTCAAACAGTCCCCCTTAAATTTGTCCGTATATTTTTTTTTAATGTCTATGAGCCTAATGCTATGAATCTTCCCCAAAATAACCTCAACAAAAGTGATTTGACAGAATATTTAAAGGTAATGAATGGGAAAAAATACACCAATGTCATGTTTCTGCCCCACTGGGTTCACACTGCTCAGTGAACCGTGTCACCTTGCCATATTCAAGGATCACAGAATGTGAGCCAGAGGCTGTAGCTCAGAGCCTTACTTCCCACAGAAATCATAAACTTGAAAAGTTATTAAGTAAAATACTGAATACTGAATCTACGAGGAATTAATTGGAATACTTCACATTTGTTATATTGTGTACTTTCATAGTAACTCAATGAATTATTACTTGGGGCTTCATTTTCCAAGCAAGGAAAATTTTCAGTCTGATATGCAAGGTCATGCAATAGGATAGTCAGATTTATTGAATGCCAAAGAATGCAATTCCCATCACTTTGCATTACTTCTGTATTTCATTGTCTTTTCTATTTGAAATGGTTGTGATTTGGGGAAGAAATGTATGAATAACCATTGTGACCTTTACTCTATCTATATCATGGGGTTAGTACCCAGCAAAGTTGTGTTGCATGCTGAAGGAAATTATTCACAGAAGAAAAAGCCAAAAAAAAAAAAAAAATTCTATCTTATAGGTGCTTAGAAGTTAAATTTGAATGCCTGAAAATTTTTGTTATTTTAAATTTAGTATCAATAAGTTGAGTTTTTCTCTATGCCTGTGGAATCAGATCTGAAAATAGGCATAAAGTGAGATCTAAAAATATGAACCAAGGGTAGATGGTCCAAATCTTCAAACCTTACAAATGGTTCAGTGATTTCTCACTTTCATGGAGCTTTCCAAAATAAGTCTGAACTTATTATAGTTTTGCCAAGCAACAAACGACATACAAACATACAAGTAATACCTAAAATGGGATATGTATTATCATAATCTCAAAAAGAGAATGCACTTAAAATTTAAAATCTGGGAAAAAGTATCATATTTTAGTTCAATGAATTTTATAAACAACAACAACAAAAAAAAAACATGCACTTTTCTTGCTTTCTTTTTGTATGGTTTTGTACCTTGCAACTTTGTAAACACATCAGAAGCATAGACTGCAGTGGGGAGTGAGTTCTGTACTGCTGCTTGGCATTACACTTAGCCTTATGCTGAGTGAGCTGAACTGCTTTATCAGCTCCTGGCTCACTGCACTGCTGTCTGAGCCTTCCAGTGGACATCATGATCTGATTTGCTATTTTACCACACTGGGAGGCTTGTGTGGTCCAAAACAGCATTTTCTAGTGGGCCCCCAAAGGCCCTAAACTTTCCCATTCCAATGTTACACCATTTATTTATGTAGTCATGCCCCTTTCTCTTTGTGAGGTGTCAGCTAGAGTGGCCTGCTGGTAATGTTTTTGTAATACTCCCTCCAATGGGATCTGAGGGCTTGAGTCAAATGAACACCAACTGTGAAGGACAGCTGAAGAAAGACGGATCACGTTTATGACTTGCCACAATTCTCTCCCACTGGGTTTTCACCTTTCTTTCAGTTTTCCTGACTTGCTGGTTCTGAGAGCAAACTTTCTAAAGGATACCAGAATAAGAAACAGCATAACCTCAGGAGATGCCAGTGCTACCACGTTGTAGGAGTTGCCATTTCCTTGTTGGTACAAAGAATCTGACCCAAACCAGCTGATGGGAAAAAAGATTTTCTAATTTTTCTTACAGTCTTGAGGGGAACCTTCATGATGGCAGTAGTAAGCATGCCATGAGCAGAAGCTGGATATCACCTCTGCTTCAGCTTGTGGCAAACAAGAGCAGCAAAGTGAGCCAAACTCACCCTGGTAAACTCAAAGTCCTTCCCCAGTGACACTCCTCCTCTAGCAAGGCTCCACCTCCCAAATTGAATATAGTCAAGCATTCCGAACACATAAGTTTATGGGGGCTTTGGATTCAAACCACCACATACAAAAACACACACACACACACACTATCTGGGCCCCTCAACACACAAGTTTTGCACAAGTTATGGCACCTTAGTGGCAGAGACCTCCATAGTACTGGTAACACACAGTCTTTAATGGGAAAGACAAAGCTCTCCAGTATTTAGCTGAAGCACGTTTCTAGTTTTTCTAAAGGGGTTTGAACATAAGAGAGAAAAGCAATACTGAAGTAAAAGGGTAAGTGAGGTCGTTGAAAGCACATACTTGATTGATCCTCCTGGACAGTGACACACAGCAGCTCCTTGTATAACAGTGTAGAGTTTGGAAATGATGCTGCAACCCATCCCTGTAGCCTTGGCACATTAATAGATGTGTTTGTGTCTTCATATCATCAAATGTAAAAATGAGGATGCAAAAATTAATCTTGTTGGACTGTCATAAAGATGGAATTGAGTAGTGTGTTGAAAACCACCAGGGATTAGCTCATGCACTGTCAATTGGGAATTATTGCAATGGTGTGCGGTATGTGTGTGTGTGGGGGGGTGTATTTTAATGGTATGTAGTGTGTGTTGATTATTTTAAAGGTGTGTGATGTATGGGGAATATTGTAATGGTATGTAGTGGTGTGTGGGGAGTATTGTCATGGTGTGTAGTGTGCAGTGTGTAGGGAGTATTGTCATGGTGTGAGGAGAAATGTAATGGTGTGTGGTGTGTGGGGAGTATTGCCATGGTGTGTGGTGTGTGGGGAATATTGTCATGGTGTGTGGTGTGTGGGGAGTATTGTCACGGTGTGAGGAGTAACGTAATGGTGTGTGCTGTGTGGGGAGTATTGTTATGGTGTGTGGTGTGTGGGGAGTTTTGGAATGGTGTGATTACCCCCATCCTCATTTTATTTTTGATTTGGTAAGTTTACTACATTCATCCTGGTAGAATGATGTAGATCCTACTAAAAAATTTGTTGAAAGGGAAAATGTCCTTTCTAATTCTAAAATGCTAAGAGTTATCTTCAGTAAATACTGTCTGGCCACATGTTGTAGTCAGGTTCGTATTACTGGCAGAAATCACCTGACCAAGAACAGCTTTTGGGAAAAAAAAAAAAAAAAAAAATTTATTTTGGTTTATAGACTCAAGGGGAAGCTCCATGATGCCAGGGGAAAATGGTGGCATGAGCAGAGGGTGGACATCACCCCCTGGCCAACATAAGTTGGATAATAGGAACAGGAGAGTGTGCTAACCACTGGCAAGGGGAAAATGGCCATCATTCCTATAAGCCAGCTCCCAACAATACACTGCTTCCAGGAGGTGTTAATTCCCAAATCTCCAGCAGCTGGGAACCTAGCATTCAGAACACCTAAGTTTATGGAGACACCTGAATCAAACCACCACACCACACATGTTCAAAAAGACATTGAAAAGGAGCTGAACACATGCACTAAATCTGTGTCACTCTAAACTGGCCATTAACGAGGAAGGAAGAAGGACTGAACAACAGAATCAAGGTCTAAGTGTTGGTTGTTGGGAGGAATTTTTGTAATGTCAACACGATTCCCTGCCTCGAGCTATTATATTTGACAATAGTTCCATGTGAATTATAGCAAAATTATAATGAAAGAACCTGACATTTTGCTACTTCAATCCTGAACCCACAGGCAGAGTCCTGATTTGTATTAGCCATTAAAAAAAAAAAAAAATCCTTGAACTGGTGAAAAACTGCAGTCAGACTGGATTTCCAAAGTGGTGTACAGCTGAGCAAATCTAATTAGCTTTTTTTTTTTGTAGAAATGATAGTGACAGCTGACATGAAAAAGGCAGGGTGATATAATCTACTCAGACTTTACCCAAGATGTCCATATTTTATGTTAATGATTTATATTTAAGAAAAACAGCATATTCTTCTAGGAAGAAGGAACAACAGAAAGAAAGGTTATCAATTTTCTTGACCACCCAAAGTAGTTGGAAATGAATCAACAAAAACTGGATGACTTCAAAAGAAGTTGTAAGTAATATTAAAATTGAATTTTTCCAATACTCTTCTCAGTATAGTTCAAACATTTAACCTTCCTGTCCCTTTCCCCTTCATGTCCTTTCCATCTGGCATCTGTAAGATAGTATTTATGTGAGGGTGAAATGTGTATTTATGTAACCTTTCATTATGAAATCTATGAAATAATGCAAAATATATTTTAACCTATAGTAAAATATGAGGAATTATCACTTTCATTTCAAACTTCTATACCTCTCGTGATCACAATAATGATTTTTCAAGCTTTTTATTGTTTCAAAAAGCATCGATTAATAATGGAAAGAAATGTATACAGATTGAACTTCCTTAGTTTTAGATGGAAGTGATCTTGGCATGAATACTACTTATAAGCCTTTCCTTTCGTATTTCAGATTGCAGCCTGCTGACTTTAGGGACCGTAATGCAGAGAAATGAGACTTTAATGATAAAACAGAGGAACAAAGACAAGCTAGTCTTGTCAGTGTCAGTAGGTAAATAGCACTAATCTGTCTTCATTATGGCCATGCATGCTGTAATTCCAGGTGGGAAGATGTGCAATATCTTTTACAGTTATTCAAGGGCTAAGTACCATGCAGAAACTGAAAGGCAGAATTATCTTTGATCAACAAAAATGTGCAAACACTTCAATCTGAAAATTGCCTTCTAACAATTTTGACATCTTTTTATTAAAATGCCAGGACCTCCACTTTAGCTCATTGTCATTAGTCCTATAGATTATAGTTTGTTACATGTGAATATTTAGTGAGCACCAGCTTCTTCTCAAAATAAAAACAATGTGATAATATAACTTGTTCAGTAGAATTTTCCTCTCTACTCTCAGTTAGGGGATGAAAATAAAACTCTATTTAAAAGGAGAGATTAGGAGATTGTAATGTAAGAATGTATAGTCAGGAATTAAATATTTAATATTAAATTCTCTTTTAACAGTTTGTTTTTTTAAACATATTTATTTATTTATTTATTTATTTATTTATTTATTTGAGAGAGAGATACAGAAATAGGCAGGAGAGAGAGAGAGAGGGAGAGAATTGACTCCACCTCCAGCCACTGCAAAAACAGATAGCATTTTGTACATCTTTACTTTGGAAAACCTTCCTTAGGCTTCATAAGCATTTAAAACTAAGCCATTTCAAACAGTTTGATTTTTTGATCCAGTATTGACTCCACTAAAACATAGCATTTTCCTTTACTTTTAAAACCTTATATAAAATTCAACAAATCAAAATAGTTTTTGTACAGAATTGTTAAATGTATGCCATTTTACTTTGAGTTCTTCCTTAATGTCATCTCCCATTGCTGCCAGGACATGCTCTTTTGAATGGTACGTCATACTCAAAATAGATACCATTCTACTTCTTTTTTGTTTGGACCTTTTCATTATATTAAGAACATATTTTGTATGGGTACACAATGTGTCGGTACTATCTTATGCCTTCTCCCTGGCCCCCATTGTGCAGAGAGTCTTCCTCAGTGGGGTTGCTGATATTCCCCATGGGGTTGTAGGTTATGCATTGTGGGAGCAGCAGTCAGTTATTGGGGGGAGGCAGTGTCTCTGGGTATGGCATTCCAACCTGTGACTCTTACAGTCTTTCTGCCCACTCTTCTGCAAAATTTCACTATGAAATTTAATGTGGAGATTCCTGAAAAAGATGAATATAGAACTACCAACAGACCCAGTTATTCCCTGGTTAAAGGTGGGCATTTACCCTAAATGCTCCATCCTTCACTACAGAGATATTTGCCCCATCATGTTTTAGCTGCTCAATTAATAATAGCTAAGAGCTGGAATCAATCCAGATGCCCATCATTGTATGAATGGATGACTAAGTTGTGGTACATTTACACAATGGCAGTCTACAGTAAGAAAAAATTATACAAATGGTATTTGTAGAAAAATGGAATTACAACAGATCATACTCAGTGAACACACACAACCACAGAAAGACAAATGCCACATGTTTTCATTTATCTGTGGTTCCTAACCTGGATCAGCTTGAGTTGCTGGTGTACCAGATAGGCAACTTAAAGCCCAGGCAATAGTGATGAAAAGGTTTGGAGGGCAGTGGGAGGAGAAGGAGAGAGTGCAGGGAATAAACACAAAACTAAACCCCAAATGAGCTGGTACCACAGAAACCTTTCCACTTGAAGGTAAACTATAAACTATAAGCCTCAACAGGAGTATAGGGGGAATACCCCAAAAGAAGGGCCCTGGAATGGGTGGGATGAAGCCTAACCTTAAAAAACTACCCACATTGAGCTGTTGATTTGAGACACCTACAAGGTCCCCAAAACAAGACAGGCTTCTTTCAAAGCACTTGATTACCAACACAAGATAAAAGGTAAGAGAAGACATCACATGCTGCTGGCACAGAAAGTGGGGCGACCTTCCTGGAATCCAGAAGTCAGCCAGTCCCCAGACAGCCCATCTACTGCTGGTAAGTGATACATGAGCTACTGGGGGAAAGTGGCCAACAATAGTGGGGCAAGAAGGGGTCTAAGCTACTCAGAAACAAGCAGCCTGACAAGAAGTGCACACCAGTGCAATGGTGGCACACAGCCTTGGTTGGTAACCAATCGCTTTCTGATTGGCTAAGAGCTCCACTCACTAGAAAGGAAACTATATCTGCAACTGGGAGCCAGGTCTGAATCATATGGAGACAAAGATTATGCTCTCCAATGTCAAGTTCCCATTAGTCTTTGGCTAAAAGAGGGACCACATACATCAAATTCTCCCTAAATTAATAATGCTTATCACATTTAAACTACGCTGACTTCACTCTCCATTGGAGAATCTGTTCTTCCTTTTCAGAAGGTAGTAAGACTTGAGATAAACCACCCCTTGCACTTCAGCCAAGCCACAGCTGAAACCACAGAGGAAGTGGGGAGACAAGCATGAGTGCTGCTTCCATGCTGAATCTGCTAATCTGCGTCAGGGTGTAGGAGACAGGCCCTGAGGACACTCAACACCTACGAAAGCAGAGATCCAGAGGCTTCTTGTGTTCCTGTCTTAGCAGGTTTAGTCCAGTTACTATTAAGGAAGTTATTGTGAACTGCTCAGCCTTAAATCCATGTCATCCCCTCCAAGTTTCAGTGATATATAAGGGGTTGGAGGATATGTAAGAGCTAGAAGGTGGAGAGGAATTATGTGAAATGCTTTCTTCTGGACATTGCCTGATTGTTGCACTCGTAAACTCACAGCCATTGGAGTTTACTGCACAAGACTGAAAGTGTCTACATTCTGTCATAGCTAGGGGAGGAGTTCACGAGGCCCCACCCCTCCTTGAGGAGTTATTGCAATTAATAGTATCTGTGGGAAATTATGTTTTCTTTAGTGATGAAGACACTGGTATGTTAACCACACTCTAGTAGATAAACATACACCCATGCTAATGCAAGCAACCCTAATTAAAATCGGCAGTTCACAACAGCTACAACAGTAAAACCCATGAATTTCTAAAACCAGTTGGGAAGAAGTAAGAGATCAGCAAGTGTAGGAGGGGGAACAAGAGAAGTTAAGAAAGGATAGGATATGGCCAAAATACATTATATACCTGTATGAAATTAAATAAGAAAATAAAAATTAGAAAATAAATATGGGGACATAGTTGATTCTACAACCAATTATTCCTGTGTCTTATTGGATCTAGGTTCTAAGAATTTCTTCAATTTGCCCTCTTATTGCAATTATACATGTGCTTTCTTAAAATCCCTTTACCATCTCATGTGAAGGAAGGTGATATATATGGCACCTTGACATCCTGAATATTTTAAGCGGAAGGAATTACAAAATATTTCAGAAGAGAACTCTCAGATTCTCAGAAGCTAGTTAATAGAACCAAAAATTTCCTGGCCCTCTGATGACATCATGAAATAAAGGAAGGATTTTCATAAGACCTTCATGTGAGAGGCTCCCTTCCCATCCCAGAAGAAAGGAACATTTTCTTTTAAGAGTAAGTGCCACAGAGAAGAAAACAAACAAGCCACCATGCTGCATTTCTCCCAGTTTGTTATCATCCACCCTTTTTTTGCCCTAGCATTCTTTCCTCTATTATTTGTAATTCTTCATTAACCACAGCCTTATTTCTTTGGGTCTTTATTTCCTTAGAGAAGCTCCATTCTTACATAAAGCTTAATACATTTGCTCTTCTCTTGTCAGTCTATTGTTATTAATTTATTTTTTGAAGTAACCCCAATAGACTGGCCTTTTTAAAAAACCTGTGAGACAGAGAGAGGGAGAGAGGAAGAGAATTGGTGTGCCAGGACCTCCAGCCACTGCAATCAAACTCCAGACGCATTCACCCCCTTGTGTGCATATGCGACATTTCCTCACTTGTATAGCTGTGAGTCTGGCTTATGTGGAACCTAGAGATTCTAACATGAGTTCTTAAACTTTGCAGGCAAGCATCTTAACTGCTAAGCCATCTCTCTAGCACTTGCCAGTCTGTTTGTGATGCTGTGTGTGTCAGGGGCCTTATCATCAACACAGAATAAATTCAGTAAAACAAGTTTTTAATTCTCAGATAGCCATGAAGAATTGGTTAAATAAAATATAATACTTCCCCTCTTCTTTGTATTTTTTATGTTGCATCATAAAAGTCACATTCTTTTACATTGTTTACAAGGCTCGAATGGCCTGGACCTTGCTTTCAACTTCAGTCTCATTCTTCAGTGCTGAGACCTTCTGTAAGTCACTTGTAAATCTAGCAGCATTATAAAATGTGCAGCACACCTGGTAGCCTGTGAGGAGTAAAGTGATGTTCTTATGTTTTAAATGAAGATGAGCCAGTAACATTGTACCAGTTGATTAAGATTAATCACAGAGAAAAATAAATGACACATGAAAGTATATGGCTTTAATTCTGAAGGAAATGAGAAGACTTAAAAGTTTTTGAGCCATGGAAAGACATGACCAGTACCATGCTTTTAGGAAATAAGCTGAAAGCAATAGGTAAAATTAATAGAGTGGAGAGTACACAATTAAGTTGAGAAACTAGTAAGTAAGCTATTGCATTATATTAGAGGGAAGATAATGAGGTTTCCAATGAGGTAGTAGCTATGAGACTGGGAGAAGGAACAAAATAAGAGGTATTATGAAGTAAAACCAATTGTTCTTTGCATGATTGGTTATGGTAGGCAAAGGAAAGGAAAGAATCAAAGACGACTGAGGTATAGGTATCTTGACTTCCTTATCAGAGGGTAGCATCACTGACAACTAGGCCATACTGGAGAAGGGCTGTGTCCAGCATCAGCCATGTCAGAGACAGTGTGATATGCCATTTATGTGTTATCTCCTGAAAGAAGAAAATAATATTTTAATTAAACACATATTCACTATTGCTCATAGGAAAGCACACACACACACACACACACACACAGAAAGAGAGAGAGAGAGAGAGACGGACTGCACATTTACAATCCCTTTAAGAAATATTGTTCAAATCATGGTTGGTTAAGTGCAAGGCAGTACTTGCTATGTAATTCACAGGTACCTATGCAAAAGGAAATTGCACACTTCCTTGTTCACTTATATTTAAGGGTTTCATAACAGCAATGGCAGAATATTAGACGAAGTTCAGGGTCTTTTCCAAACACTGATCCCTGGTGCAACTATATAATGAAGCTCAGAAACGAGAGTAGGTTTACCCTTTACTTTCATGAGTCCTTGGAGTGGTGATTTCAAAGTTGTTCTGAGATGCTCTTATAATTCTGAACAGGACACAGTGAGCAATTCACATGCAATTGATAGACCTGAAATTAGCCCTAATGAATCCTTTTTGATAGAATACCTAACACATCTACTATTTATCAACAGGGATAAAGAAAGTAGAAAATTTGGTTTGGAGGGAGATAGCTTAGATATTAAGGCTCTTGCCTGCAAAGCCAAAGGACCAGGTTCAATGCCCAAGAACCCAGGTAAGGCAGATGCACAAGGTGGCACATGTGTCTGGAGTTCATTTGCAGTAGCTGAAGGCCCTGGTGTGCCCATTCTCTCTCTCTCTCATAAAATAAATTAAAAAATTAAAAATAAAATAAAGAAATAAGAAAATTTGAGAAGTGCAAACTATTAAATAAAATTCTTAACTTTGACTTGATCCTCCTCTCTATTATATTCAAAATGTGGTAGTGAAAATAATATTTTCCTGAAAATAAAATAAAAATTGCCATGTATATTAGTCAGGGTTTTCCTGACCAATAACCAAACCAAAAAAAAATCAGTATGCATACAGGTATTAGGAGGGACTGACTATGAAATTGGCTCACATAATTGTGAAGGCTTGGTAAACACAAAACATGCCATTAGCCTGGTACAAGATCAAGGATACCCAGGATAGAATTTCTCCTCCCAAAAAGGCTGTTTGTGTCACTGTGAAAGTATAGAGGCCCAAAGACTTGAATCATTGCTGTCCAAGGGCAAGAGAAGCGGGGCACCTCAGTGCTAGAGGAGAGGGAGTTACCATCCCTCTGCCTTTTTGCTTAATCCACAACTCAAACAAGATGTTCCTATTCTTTACCTGCCATTCTGATGTCATTTAAGGGATTGCATACCACAACAGAGACCAATGACAACTCAGTGGCTCCATGTCCTTTATAATGATAAAAGCCTCTAGAATCCAGATTATTTCTGCATATAAGCAATTCCCTGTATTTTTCCATTAGACTTCTTGAAAAACAAACATTTGGAAAGTATTGGTGAACTCCCTCTCACAGTATGAAGACAAATGCTGGGAGTAGATGATATTTTTCTATCTAAACAACAGCAGACCCTTGGATTAGAGTACTGTGTCCCCTCTACAATGTTGGATAAACATGTAGAATTCATACTCAGCAGTGTTCGTTCTCTTTTTGAGTGCCCACAAGCACCATTATGTCAAGTCAAGCAAGGTAGGACACGATTGAATACCCTGCAATTTTCTTTTACATCAATCACATTCTAGACATGACTACTTGAGGCTACACCCTGGTCACCTTGATCAAGCAAAGGCATATCCCAGGTCCCCGCTCTCAGCCCACGCATAAATCATTTCTTAGGGTACGGGCTGCTGCCTTTAGCTTGCCTGGCTCTTTTAAAGAATTGATTTTTGTTCTCTTTGAGTTCTAAAGTGAGATTTTATTATCAAATTCTTAGGCCTCCTTTTTTTATTACTATGTCCCAAATAGAGTTTGAGGGAAAATTTACATCAATACTTAGTCATATTTATCCTTGAATAAGTTAAGTACTTCTTCGTCAAAAATCAATTTTACTAATCTGCCAAGATATATACTGTTAATTATTAACAAAGGCAGAATTGGGTTTGAATTTAATAAAGAGAAGCAAAAAGTTTTGAAAAAATTAACAATAGATGTATTAGCTATACTGCCTAAGAATTTTTATGATTTTGCATTTTTTAAATCTTTTGGACTAATTTTGGTATGGGGTTGAATTATGAGAATATACTTTAATTGTATGTTATTTTATAAATAACTAGTTAAAAGTGCAGTTACCTAAAATAATGTTTTGCTTCTTCCTTCATGCTTTTGAGACTGGCTGGGTTCAGCAGCATGGTACTCCCTCCATGCAGTGGTTGCACTCATGTAGCTGTCTACAAATGGGTATACCATAGCACAGCAAGCACTGAAAAAACTGTATTTCCACATTCCCATGCCTGGCAAGTGGTGCTGGTTGTTAGCTGGTCATTTGACTGTCCACCATGTAATCTCTCTCCTTTCTCTAGGGTGCACTTGCTTCCTCACAGTATGGAGGCTGGCTTTCTACAGAATGAAACATAATCTAACAGTTCCCTTAAAACCCTGATTCACACCTGACACAGTATAGCTTTCACTCCATCATAAAGGTCAAAGCAGGTCATAGACAGAATCCAGACTGCAGGAGAGTCAACATACTCTTCATTTTGAATAAGAAAAGAGACATATCAGTGCAGCAGCAGGTCAAACTTTTGACATTTGTCTTATGAGACAATCTTACCACCTCATGAATGATTGCTTCTGACATGAAGTTGTCACAGAGAGGCATCTGTGTAAATTGAATTTAAGAAGTAACATAGTAACAAACTTTCCCTCTTTGTAATCCTAACATAAACTGTTAATAAAGGCTATCTAAATTATCTTCTCTCAAGGTAAGTAAGCTTATTTTTGAGGGAGTATATAATCTTGAAACCAAATTCACCAATTTGCTTTGGTATTTTAGCCATTTTTCCAACTTCTCATTTCTGATTTTTTTCATGTACATATGTGTATGCATGTTCATATGCATGTGAGCACATGTTTATCAAGGACAGTGCACATGCTCATGCATATTGAACAATCTTTGGTGTCATTTCTCAGGTACACCATCTATGTCTTTTTAAAAATTGTTAATTGGCAATTTTCATACTTGGATCTAAAGCTTTTTGATGATAATGCCTCCCCATTACTTTCTTTTGTCCTGCTTCTCCAAACCCTTAATAGAACCCTCTTCTTCCCAACTAGTTCTATTTTGATGCCTTTTTTTCACAAACCTTCCTCATCATCTGTGTGAAAATGATGTTTGGCCCAAAATTGTTCAGGTCATGCTCAGGTAATGACAGCCACTGTGAGTCTCTTACATTTAAACAGAGATGCTTCTTTCTGCAGATGGCAGGGACTACTGGGGATATCCACCTCTTCTGAAAACGGGTGGATCATTGGCCTGGAGCCCACCAATTATAGTAGACAGGCTGAGTAGTGAGCCCCAGAGATCCTCCTGTCTCCACTTCCTCATCAGTGGGATTACCAGTGTGCACATTGGTACTAACATCAACTTCTTCAACTCTCACCTCTACATGCATGCGAAAACATGCACATATACCTACACACACATACATACAAATACACATACAGGTCCACAAGCACACATACGATACACACATACACATAAAAATGAACAGAATTTATGAGTATTTTTACTCTTCTCAAATATTATATTATTTTTAAAGAATCTTTTCTTTATTCCCAAGAAGCCAAAAATGCCTGGAAATATTCAAAACAACAAACTCTGAAGACCGACTATCAGAAAAGAGAAGTGAGAAAATTCCTGTGTCTTCAAGGGACAAAGCAAGTTCACACAATGGGGCAGGAAGTGATATTGACTAGAAAGTTTCAAGTGCTGATGTGATCAAGCTGAGGTAATTATGACTGATGCTTTGTTTGATCACAGCCCTGCTCACTTTCTAGTATAATTCTCATCCTTGTTCATATGGATATGCAGTAATATTTTAGACCAATTTACTATGCATAATAAACACTTAGAATACATGAGATTTATGGTTAAATGTCTAGCTATAAAAATCAACCTGCTGGCATCAACCCAGATGCCCATCATTTGATGATTGGATAATGAAGATATGGTACATATACACAATGGAATTCTACTCAGTAGTATGTCAAAATGATACAATGAAATCCATAGGACAATGGACAGACTTGAACAGATCATACTGCATGAACTCACATAAGCACAGAAAGGCAATGCCACATGGCCTCCCTTATCTATGGGTCTTAAACTGGAACCACTTGAATTGTTGTCATACCCGACAGGCAACTCAAGGGCCAGATAAAAGGGATGGAATGGTTTGGGGGTGGGGAGCTGGAGAGTGTGGGTAAGGGAGAAATATACAGAAAGCCAAATCTAAAATGAATTGGCACCCTAGAAACATTTCTCCTGGGTGGTAGACTAAAATCTGTAAACCTCAATAGGAGCAAGGAAGGATTGTCTGGGAGGATGGGCCTTGGAGAGGGTAGGATGAAGCCAAACCCTAAAATGTGTGGCCCTGGATGGTAAATCCCAGTACTAGAAATGGGTTACAACCCATATTGAGCTCTTGATCAGACAGACCTATGAGGTCCCCAAAACAAGACAGATTTCAGTCAAAGCACTTGATCATCTGCCTAAGGGGGAGACCTAAGACCCTATTGCTGAAGACAACACATGTTGCTGATGCAGGTTTGGTTGAATCTGGAAGGAAGTCAGCTCCCAGATGTTTAATCCACATAGTGCTGAAAACCAGAACATGAGATGTTGGGTGAAAATGGCCAACAATGCTGTGATCAAGCAGGTAACCCAACTATATCTAAGCAACAATCCTGACAAGATGTACACAATTGTGCAGTAGTGGAATCCACTGTTAGGCAGGTAACCAATGGCTTTATGACTGACTAAGAGATCTTCTCACTGGGAAGGAACCCATAGCTGGAATTGGGAACCAAGTCAAAATCCTATGGAAACCAAGATTAAGGACTCCAATGAGAAGCTAACATTAGTTTTTGGCCTAAAGTGAGGCTACACCCACCAAAATCTCTCTAAATTAACAATGCTTATACCCTTTAACTTATACTGGTCTTACTCTGAATTGAAGAATCTGGTTTTCTATTTCAGAAAGCAACAAGAACCAAGAACAACCAAAAACTATCAACAGGACAAAGCTAGCTGACTCCACGTCAACAGGTGAACTACCCCTAGTGCAGCAGCTAGGGCCCAGGTGAAAAGACAAAGGAACTGGTGAAAGGAGCAAGAATTCTCCTTGCATGGCAAGTCTGACAACCTGTGCCAGGGTGATGGAGACAGACATTAAGGTTACTCAAAATGCACCAAAGCAGAAATCCACAAGCTGCTGAGAGCTCAATGCTAAAGCAGACTTAAAGCAAAACCACTAAGGATTAGGGAATTTTGAGCAAGAGGGGGTGGAAAGAATGTAAAAGCCACATGGTGGGGAGCACTAGCCCCTGCAATGACTGCTGCACTCACAACCCATAACCCACAATTCCATGGTGCATAACAGCAATTCTGCTAAGGGAGGCCCTCAATGGAGTGGGGCAGAAAGGAGGGAAATGATGGTACCAACACTTGATGTATCCATATAAAGTTTTAACATAAAAATATGACTTTAGTCTGTCCATTTTTCTACAAATTATATTGTATTTTTCTTATTGCTGAGAAGGATTCCATTGTGTAAATGTACCAAAACTTCATTATCCATTCATCCAATGATGGGCATCTTGGTTGATTCCAGTTCTTAGTGATAATTGTGCAGCTATAAACATGGTTGAGCAAATATCTCTGTAGTGTATCATGGAGTACTTAGGATAAATGCCCAGTAAGGCAATGACTGGGTCTTCTGGTAGCTCTATGTTTATTCTTATCCTTGGAGATAGATTAAAATATATAACCCTCAAATGGAATAAGGGGGCTGGAGAGATGGCTTAGGGGTTAAGGCACCTGCCTCCTAAGCCTAAGAATGCTGGTTCCAATCTCCAGCGGTTCCAATCTCCAGGTCCCATGTTTAGCCAGATGCAAAGTGATGCAAGGGCAAAATGCCGCACTTGACCACAAGGGGGCACACATCTGGATTTCATTCTCAGCAGCTGAGACACTGCTGGTGTGCCCATCTCTGTCTTCCTCTCCCCCCCTCTCTCTGTCTGTCTCTCTCCAAAAAAAATAAATAAAAATAATTAAATTTTTTTTAAATGAATAAGGGAGTAAGGGGGTAGCACCTGAATAGAAGAACCCTGGAGAGGGTGGGATGAAGCCTAAGCTTTTTTTTTTTTTTTTTTTTTTGTCTGTGGCCTGTAACTGCCAGTAGCAGAAATTGGTTGCTTCCCACATTGAGCTGTTGATCAGCAAAACCTACGAGGTCCCCAAGACAAGACAAGTTTCTGTCAAAGTACTTGATTACCTGTCTGAGGTAAAGGGTAAGACCCTATTGCTGAAGACACCATATCCTGCAGACACAAAGCACGGAGAGACCTGGCTGGAGTCCAGAAGAGGAGCCAGTCCCCAGACAGTTATCCCATCTAGTACTGGAAAGTACTACATGAGCTTCTGGGGGAAAGTGGCCAACAATGGTCTGAGCAACCAGAGCTCTAAGTTACTTAGAAGCAAACACCCTGACAGGACGTCCACACCAGGGCAGTAGTGGCACACAGCCTCGGTGGGTAACCAATAGTGTTCTGATTGGCTAAGTGATCTGCTTAGTGCAAAGGAACCCATATCTGGAATTGGGAAAGAGAACAGAATCCTATGGAGACAAAGATTATGCTCTCCACTGTCAAACTCTCATTAGTCTTTGGCTAAAAAAGCAGTTACATGCATCAAACTCTCCCTAAATTAATAATGCTTACCCCATTTAAACTATGCTGACTTCACTCTCCATTAGAGAATCTGTTCTTTTTCAGAAGGTAGTGACACTGGAGGAGATAAACTACCTGTCATGATTCAACCAAATCACAGCTGAAACCACAGAGGAATTGAGGAGACAAGCAAGAGTGCTGCTTCCATGATGAACCTGATAATGAATGCAAAGGTGAAGGAGACAGATGCTGAGAATACTCAACACCTACCAAAGCAGAGATCAAGAGGCTCCTAAGAACTCATCACTAAAATAGGCTTAAAACTCACCCACCATGGATCAGAGAATGTTTTTTATCTTTTAAAAATATTTTTATTTATTTATTTGAGAGAATGAAAAAGAGGCAGAAAAAGAGAGAGAGAGAGGGAGAATGGGCACACCAGGGCATTTAGTCATTGCAAACACACTCCAGACACATATGCCACCTTGTGTATCTGGCTTATGTGGGTACTGGGGAATTAATTGTTATCCTTTGCAGGCAAGCACCTTAATGACTGGGCAATCTCTCCAGTCCTCTATAATTATCTTTTTAAAAAATAATTAGTTATGTAGATAATGTGCATACAGTCATGCTAGTACCATCGCTTCCCTGTCCTCTCCCCTCTGAAGGGACTCTTCTTGTTGGGGAATGTGGGTCATGCATTGTGGGGGTAGCCATCATTTATGGGGAAAAGGCAATGTCTCTGTACATAATGTCCCAACTTGTGGCTCTAACAATCTTTCCGAGCCCTCTTCTGTGAATTTCCCTGAGCCATGTTGGGATCATTTTAGTTCTACTTCAGTGATGAGGTCTAGAGAGCCTCTGTGTCTCTGGATATCCTGTTTGGTAGGAGTTGAATGTTTTCTGTGTCTATCTCCTTCACTTTTGTGTTGGTACCAGGTTCACCAAGAAAGCAGCACTCCTGCTCATTTCCTCCATTAATATATGGTTTCAGCTGGGGTACCTAGTTGGATGGGCTGATTTTCTCCTCAGGTTCTGAATCCACCTAAAAAAGACAAGCAAATTTTCCAACACACAGAGAGAGAGCTCAGCACCAGATAAATGGGATAACCATTATTATTTTAGAGAGAATTTCATAGGTGTAGGCCTTCTTGTAGCCCATGATTGGTGGAAGCTTGATATTAGAGAGTTGGCTCATTTTTTTTTATGACTTGTTTGCCAGTTCTAGCTATGGGTTCTGTTCCACAGAGTGGATCTGTTAGCCAAATCAAGAGCAGTTGGTTACCACCATGGCTGTGTGCCGCTATTGCCCTTGTGTGAGCATCACGTCAGGTTGTTTGCTGCTGAGAAGCTTAGACCACTCATTGCTTGGACAGTTATTGGTCACTTTCCCCCATTTGCTCATGGAGCACCTTCTGGCACTAGACAAGCTAACTGTCAGCTCAGAGAATTTTGCAGAAGAGAGGGCAGAAAGATTGTAGAGTCACAGGTTCAGACATCATGCCCAGAGGCATTCCCTTCCCCCTAAAAACTGACTGGTGTTCCAAAAATGCATAACCCACAACCCCATAGGGAATACCTGCAACCTCACTGAGGAGGGTCCCCAGTGGAATGGGTGCAGGGAGCAGGGAAAAGAGGGTACCAACACATGATGTATCCATACAAAATATGTTGTCAATAATAATAATCATAGTAATAAGGAAAAATAACTTTAATCAAAAATTCAAACTGCTCTATGTATTTAAATTTCACATATGTGGTAGGGTATATATCTATATTTTTTGTGCTTGTCTATATAATGTTCATTTAAATAAAATGTCAGTAATCTCAATATAGTCATGGGGATTCATTTCTCTTTAGAAAGTATGGCATATCAATGTAGTTAAAATTGATCATGATATTTTCAGTTTCTGAAAAAAAACTAATAAGGCACACCTTTTAAACTCATCTCAGAATATAAGTGACTATTTTTTCATTGAAATTAGTAAATGAAATGTTTATTGTCATATCCATAATTTGCTCTGCACCATATATCCATGCCTTAATCTCTAAAATCAGATGAAGGGTAATCTACTTTCAGAGAGGTCTGATGGCTTGGTATAGCTGTGGGGTATTTTGGTTTCTATTACATGCACTGGAAAATAAACATTCTAGATTTTGTCACTAGCTTAGGGAGAGTAATGCGGAAAGGAAATCAAAAGCTGAAAAGATCTGAAAGAACTTCTTGCTTCTAAAACTCTTCTAGTCTTCTGTTCACAGTCCTTCCCACGTGAAAGCACTGTACTGAGGTGTCGCGCTGAGTCCCACCTGTGCATAATCACTTCCACACCGGAGCTAACAAAAGTCCCATTACCCACAACCCTTGCCACTATGACCTCTGCTCTTCAACTCTTTCCACATTATCCCTCTCCGCCAAATTCTTTCCTAATAAAGAAAAAGCTCTGTTTGGTTGCTATTACACAGGCTCTTTATGATATGAGAATGTGTTTAAAAACTTGGCATAAACGATGAATTTCAATAGAAATTAAGTTTGCCATCAGAGCCTTCAGCAAAATTGCAAAATGGATTGTTTCTATTGGCCTGCCCTTTGCCCACCCTTCCTTTCTGGATCTGTAGACAATGCTTTTTTAAACTCCAAACACTTTATTCTCGTTCTTCAGACATTTGACACCATTTTCTTTAAAGATCCAACATCCCTCTCCCAGCAACAAACATGCTTATTAGTTCCCTTGTTCCTTCAATTGATATCGCTTAAAAAGAAAATAATTTAAATTCATTCACATTAAAGAATGAGTGACTGATAGGCTCAAATACCCCTATAATTATTTTTATTTTAAAACAAGAAGATTATTAACCTAAACTGCACTCATTAGAGAGCAGCTGGCGTATAGCATGTTTTCTGTCTGTGTGGGAGAAACTAACTTTGTCACCCATTCTAAGCAAAATTCTCTTCAATCATCTTTGAAATGACAAGAAGAAATTAGAAAAGTATAACTTCTAAAAGCGTGTTCGTATACTATTTCTACGTAAATAAGAAAGAAATACTTTTTTGCTAGGATACCTCCTTTGCATGCCTCATCTATGACACATGTATGAATAACATGATCATCTGATTCTGCAAATTTTCATACAACACAATGATAACACTAAACAATAAAATAACGGTAACAGTTTTCTCCGAGAATTTTAATACTGAAATTTGATCATAATCTTTTCTCATTACCATCTTTTGCACCCACCCACACTCCTATTCCGCTGAACCCTCTTCTCTTTCCAAGTAGTCCTTCTATTTTGATGTCTCATTCTTTTGTCCTCCTGCATTATCTGTGTCATGGTACTGATCAGCTCAATATTGGGCCGGGCTTGTGGAGGCAATAACATCCACCGTGAGGTCATAAAGCACTGTTCAGTTCATATCTGGAGGATAGTGGACCAACGCACTCCTCCCCTCTCTGTGGCTTTTACATTCTTCCTTCTTTTCTGCAGTGCTCCCTGAGCCTTAGGGGGCATGATAGAGATGTTCTATTTAGCACAGAGCTCTCAACAAACCTTAATTTTTAGCATATTGATGAGTTTTGCATGTGTGTAGTGCCCATAGCCATCTCCATAGAGATACTTCTGTGGTCAGCAGTGAGAAATACTACTAATAATAACAGTTCTAACACTACTTCCTCTATCTTAGTTTGTCTGCTTGGGAATTCACTTTCCCAAAAGAGTATTTCAGTTTTGTTACATTGAGATTGAACAAGGATAGATTGATGTGGGGGAAATTTGATCACTATGTTCATTTATTCTGCATGAACAAATTGTAGCACAGCCAGAACGTCTTGACAGGTGTGAAAGACCAACGGCTACAGAAAATCCGTGTTCTGCACACTTGCATGGAAAATACATTGGCCCTCACAAGGAACTTGGAACTTTTACAAGACTAATCTGTGGTTTTCCTTTGAAACTTGACATGCCACTGTGTCCGAAGCAAAGATGGGAAGTAATTAAGGGAAACATATTTCCTTTGAGCAAAGTAAGCTGCAGTTATTAAGAAGGCAAAAACGGTTTTCTCCATTTTAATTGGTGGCATTAGCCTTCCATCTACCATACGTGATGAAAAGTTCCCAAATGAGGAAAAGCTGCTGTAGCTTCTCATTATTGCTCAGGAAATTGCTGGAGCACTTAGGTTTAAATATCAGTTCAAAAAGGAAAACTACGTATAAAAAGGCTTGTGACATGAAAAGTTTGTTTTAGACTGGTATAATGTAATTTGGAGTGGTGCTGGAATTTCAGCCTGAGATGTTTGACTAGCTATAGAACTGGAAATGACCTGCATTAGGAAAAACTTGAGAGAAACTGAAATCAGTTAAGAGGCAGAGATAACAGCATGTTTGGTGTTTTTTTTTTAGTGAATTATTTTTCCATCACAATACTTACCACTAAGCAGCTAGGAGCCAAGTTTTGAGATATTATTTACATCATGTTAGGTAACTTAGGGATATATAAGATTTAAATTTAATATAAAAGGCATGAATGGCAGACTCTTTGTACTATGTGGTTAAATTTTTACAGTATGGTTAAAAAAAAAAAAAAAAAAAAAAAAACTTTCAAACCACACTTGTTCTTGCCTAAAACTGAAGAACTGAACCTTAACTTTGCAAAGATTTCTAGTATAGGTTTCAGATTCTTCAAACAACCTTTAGACCTGTCCTATGGCACAACTTTATGCAATATACTTTAATGCTAGGATTTCAAGCAATTTACTAAGTTGTCATTTGCATGAAGGAAACTTTAACATAGCCAAAATCCAATTCTTATTACAGTTGGTACCCTGATCCAGGTCTCTGTTGAGCAAGACTTAAGATTATCCATTATTTCAACATGTAAAATTAGAAGGTATTTATGTTAGATGATGGATACTTGATATGCCCATGTGGAATTAAGTGGAAAAGAATAAAGCATAAAACAGAGCCATTCTAATTTTACATTAAAATGATTCATTGTTTGGACCTGTAGCTTTTTTCATGTGTGTGTGTGTGACAAGCTTCTTCTATAATGTTACCCCATGGTGAAAACACAATTATGTGAGGAAAATTGGGAAGGGGCTTCTCTAATAAGTACTTAACAAACCCAGCAAACATGACTCGGATTTGCAATGGATTAATTGCTTGCTGTGGGCGTGCCAGTAGGCTCAGCCTTTCTTGTTGACAGGAAGGCCTATTGCCATTTGCTTCCCAGGGCATTAATCAGCAGGGTCCCATGTCTCTCATCATGCTGTGATTTTTGTCCTGGCTTCAGCCTGCCTTCCACCATTCTTCCATGAAGACTCGGAACCTGCACAGCCGACCTTGTCCAGAGGAACAGAAGTCCTCTCCTCTGCTCTCTGTGATCTGGCTGTGTTTTAGGAATTCAGTTTACCACGACTGTGGGAAGTAATATAATATTTGAAGGAAATTATAATCATCTATGTAAAAAACTGCAAAGAACTACCACTCTAAGTTCAAAACAGACTAGCTCTCAGCCATTATTTTGAGCCTATTGTTAGCATAGCAAATGCTTTGCCTTCTATCTGCCTTCCTGCAGGTAGATGTGCCAACAGTTTCGACTTCCTTTGTTAACCAACAGGTCACAGAGAGATTTTTGTCTAAAGAGCAGAATTCCATAGTAGGTATCATCTCTTCTTGACTAATTACCTCAAAGACATGTAAGCTTACTGTAAAATGTGGAACAGTTTGTGTAGTATGACATTCTTTCCAAGTTTTTCAAAGCATGTTCAATACTCCTAACTCATTTGAACTTCAAAGCAGTTCTATTCCCACTTCATATATGGAGAGTGAAATTCACTGAAGAAATAAGACTTGCCCACAGTTACAACATGAGAAAGTAGCAGTCTGTAGGAGAGCTCAGGCATCTGTCTTGGTAAAAAGCTTTTTTCTTTTTCTTCTTTTTTTTTGTTTCTTTCATGCCTCTTTTTTGAACATGTGACACTGTCCATCATTGCTATTTCATACTTGATCTTCAGAGGATGTTAAATTTATCTGACCCTGAGCATTAGTTTTTAATCAAATGCACATTGTCCTCAGTACTCCTTAGGGAGAGGGTTCCCTCCAGCACACAGTGCTTGCTGAGTTCTTTTTACACTGGCTTCTGAACAAAATTACAACCCAGGACCTCAAGAGTTTCCAAGAGCTGGGATTCCTCCATGAAATGATTTGTTCAGTTTCCTTTTCTATAAGCTGCATGAAATCAAATGGAAATAGATCTCCATTCTTCATGTTCTTTTTCAGATATAGGTCTGCAAATACTTCCTGGGGGTCTACTTTGTGTCACAGCATGGGCTATATATTCTTAGATTTGCTGAGTAATATGTTTGAGTCCCAAGTAGCTTTGGCCGGCATGAATTCCCTTCTGATGTAGCTAGCCTGGGACTTTTAAACTTTTTGTAAAAAAATATTGTTATATTTTTTGTGACATATACAGACCAACAGACAGATATGCTGGGGCCTCTTGTTGTTGCAAACTCCAGACTCATGTGCCATTTTGTGCATTTGGGTTTGGATGTGTGGTAGTTTGAATATACGGCCCCCAATATATTCAGTGTTTTATTAGTTTATAGTTTGCATCTGCAATCACCTTGCTAGAGGCAATGTCACTGGGGGCCGGTCTTAAGGTGTGGCGATGGTTTGAGATTCCATTGTAAACATATGCAAAGTGTGTCTAGCAGGAGTTCCTGAAGTGTGCTGTGGCTTTTGGCTGTAGTTGCTCTGTGTGCTGTGTGCTGTGTGCCTGGTTGGTTTTTTTCACTCTCTTGTCTGGTCCTGTGGAGAGCAGGCCGCTTCTTCTGCCATTATGGAACTTCCCCTGGATCTGTAAGCTTCAATAAATAATATCCCTTCCTCCATAACTGTGCCGGGTCTGGAAGTTCATCTCAGCGAACTTGAAGCTGTCTGCTACAGGATGGATATTGGAAAATTACATGCTGGCAGGCTTTGCAAGCAAGCATCTTTAATCACTAAGTTATCTCCCAGCTCCTAGCCTCAAAGTTTTGCTTTCTTCTTCAGACACCTCAAGTATATTGATGCCGAATGCTTTATAAACTCAATAAATATATTTTGATGTTGACCTTTTCATTCTTATTTAACTTGCAGGCTGTAGGGATAGTTAAGGACCAGAGCACACAGAAGGAGAGACACACAGGTGGGCAGTGGGGGGTGGCTGGCAATGGAGTCTGCAGTCCACAGAGCAATGGGCTCTTCTCTTGAGTAAAAGGTACATGCTCACACCTTAGGCCATCTGGTTAATCTTTTCATCTGTTTCTTTCAAAAGTCTTGATCAAATAGGTATGAATAAATATCTCTGTGTTACAAACAATGTGAAATATAAGTAGTATCTTTAAAGATTGAACATTTCTGTTTAAAAAATAACTAGAAGGATGGATGGTGGGAGAAACAGAAGCGAAGATATTACGAGTTATAGTAATGACACCTGAAAGAATATAGGAATGTTGAAAAACTAAGCAGGTAAAAAATTTCAGTGGAGCTGGGTGTGGTGGCACACGCCTTTTAATCCCAGCACTTGGGCAGCAGAGGTAGGAGGATCACCATGAGTTCGAGGCCACCCTGAGACAACATAGTGACTTTCAGGTCAGCCTTAGCTAGAGAGAGACCCTACCTCAAAAAACAAAAAAAAAAAAAAAAATCAGTAGAGATTTTAGATCCTGACAAGAGGTAATAAAGGGTGATATTTTAACACACACACATACACACACATTTTTAGATTTCTGATTGAGTGATTCAATGGAAATGTTATTAACTAAAACAGCAACTTTGGGCCTGGAGAGATGGCTTAACGGTTAAGGCATTTGCCTGCGAAGCCTAAGGACCCCAGTTGGATTCTCCAGTACCCACGTAAGTCAGATGCACAGATGGCACATGCATCTGGAGTTCATTTGCTTTGCTTAGAGGCCCTAGTGTGCTCATTCTTTCTGTTGTTTTCTCTCTCTTTCTCTTTTTCCTCTTTCTCTCACTCTCAAATAAATAAAAATAATACAATACTTTAAACAGCAAATTCATAAAAGAAGATAGTTCAGGAAGACTATATTTAATTTTGGAATTGCTTGGGGTCTGTACAAAGATTTATTGTGGGTGATGCTGGCAGGGAATTGATGCTTATGAAAAGGCAATGGTCACAATTATCTTATAAAAATCATAAAATATTAGAAATCTGACACTATGACACAAAATAAGGTAGTGTGTCTTTTAAAGTAGTATTAAAATAAGGGTTGGGGAGATAGGTCAGTGGGTAAATTGCTTGCCTTGCAATTGTAAGGATATTAGCTCATTCTCCAATGTTCATGTAAAAAGTTGAAGCTTAGCCTGTTGTCCTAACACAGTTTTCACCTGGGAATTTTATATTTGTGCACAGTAAGTAAGCTACCAGGGCTCACTGACCAGCCACTCCAGCCTAATTGGTTATCCCCTTCTCGTGGACCTCATTCTTGAGGCAAAACATCACAGGTTGCCCACTGTCCTTAATGCATGCACTCATGCACGTACACATACGGGCACACAAACACATGGGCACACACATAAAAATAAAATAAAAAATGAATACTAAATAGTTGTAAGATAGATAAAAATTTAAATAGTATTACAAAAGAAGTCCAGTAGCTTATGATGCCTTTCCATGGTACCAAATGTGATTACATCAAATATTATTGAGGAGGAAAGTCTCCATTGGTCTCTCTGCCATTATATTTTGAGTCAGGTTCTTACTCTACCCCAAACAGACCTGGAACTCATTCAGTATTTCAAGCTGGCCTTAGACTCATGGTGATCCTCCAGTCTCAGTCACCCAACTGCTGAGATTATAGATATAAGCCACTACAGTTAGTTTTCTTTTATGTTTGTTTGTTTTGTTTATTTATTTATTTGAGAGAGAGAGAGAGAGAGAGAGTAGAGAGAGGGAGAATGCATGCACCAGGGCCTCTAGCCTTTGCAAACAAACTCCAGAAGCATGTGCCACCTTGTGCATCTGGCTTATGTGGGTCCTGGGAAATTGAACCAAGATCTTTTGGCTTTGCAAGCAAGTGCCTTAACTGCTAAGCTATCTCTCCAGCCCTGTTTTTTTTTTTTTTTTTTCAAAGTAGGGTCTCACTTTAGACCAGGCTGACCTGGAACTCATTCTGTAGTCTCAGGGTGGCCTCGAATTCATGGTGATCCCCCTACCTCAGCCTCCCAAGTGTTGGGATTATAACTGTGAGCCACCACACCCAGCCTACACTTAGCTTTCTTTATTAAAATATATTTATAATCAAGTTTATAGAAGATCTTACAAATCCACACCTATATAAACACATAGCTGTAAAAGTTTGCATTTGTTCAGCTAAATGTTTTTTTGTTGTTGTTGTTGTTGTTTTTTTAAAGCAATAAATTTCCCTGTGGTGACTTGTTCCACAGTGAAAGAAAGAAAACTCACCCTGTACTTTCTTATGCTAGGTGGACACTCATGACTTCATTTTCATAATTAAACAAGTGCATTTTCATTGCTTCTTCTTGCCTGTAAATGCATACATTTTAATTGGCGAATTTTAACCATTTTAAAACTATCACACAATCAAGACAATGAATCTCTTTCTTCTAATGTGTCATTATGTCACTTTCCCATCTATATTGTTGTATGAACCAAAAGTTCATTTCTCTTCATTGCTAAGTAATATTGCCTTGCCTGAATATTTTCATCCACTCTTCCATTGATGGAAATATAATATGCTTTTAGTTTAGGGTTATACTGAAAATATCTGTGATGAATATTCTTCTTGCCATCTTTACATAACATATGGCTTTACTATTCTCAAATAAATATTGGACACAATTGCCTGGCTATGTGGAAAATGTGTTTAAGTCTATTATAGAAATGGATAGAACAATTTCCAAAAAGGATCTACCATTTTATGCTCTCACTAGCAAAGTGCAGAAGAGCAAGATTTTAGTGATCAGATGAAAATTATACCTTGAGAGATGGAGAAGCAAATTTCTGGAGTAAAGTAAGCCTGGAAGGCAGCAATGACTTCTGATAGCTCCACCCTCTCACCTTGGCAATTTCCTCAGTCATGAGCTGTACCCTAATATACTATAGAGGGAATAATGGGGTCAGTCTGTCCATTGTAGGAACCAAGGAGTTACATTATTTTGCAGAAAATTATTGGTAATAAAATGGGATTTAACCTAATCTGCCTTTTATTTTTAAAACTGCATATGCATTTCTAAATAATATCAGTAATTTAAAAATAAACCTCCTTCCAGCAAAGGCAGCCCATTTGTAAAGCCCTTTCCCTGTGTTTTGCCTCCAAAATAAATTACTATCTTGTACAACCCACCATACATTTAAAATATTTATCCTTCATATTTTTCCCTCAATCATCTGGATTTCAATCTATATTTTTGAAGGATAGCATGCTCTCTAAAAGTTATGTACATGATATGCCAACATCTGCTATTACTGATAATAAAAGCAAACCAAAACCAAAATTGGGGACACATTTCTAAACATTAAGATTTGAACTGCAACTCATCAGTGCAAGCAGCTTCTTGGTTACTGTTTATATCACACAGTATCTTCTACAGGGTGGATGATACTTTTGTGAAAATTGAGGAACACAGATTTTTAAATTAAGACATGTCAGCTGGCAGTGTTTGAAGCCACTTTCCCAATATCTTTGAGTAGGCCCCCTTGGTGAGCCCAATACCAAGGAGAACATAGTTAAATAACTTCTCTTGGAAATTATCTCTCAGCCTGACAAAGCAAAGATAATGCTACTCTGACATCATACCGTTGTTGATCACATCAATTTCTTGTTACAATGACCCTGCTTTGTTGCCTTTAAATCTTTTATTCCAGGCCTAGGATTGAGTGCATCTTCACTTCTGAAGCACAGTCAGGGCTTCTCAGAAGAACATCTTAAAAAACAGGTAAAGATAAATCTGGGTATATTAGCACACACCTTTAATCCCAGCACTCAGGAGGCAGAAATGGGAGGATGGCTATGAGTTTGAGGTCACACTGGAACTACATAGTGAATTCCAGATCAGCCTGAGCTGGAGACCCTACCTCAAAAAACAACAACAAAAGTAACTTGCATAAAATTTCGACCTTTTGGATTGCTTCCCTATTATTGTCATAGCAAATTATTACACTTAGTGTCATGAAATAATATGAAATAAAATGATCATCTTTCATTTAGGTAAGTGAGAAGTCCTATATGATTCAAGTTCTATTCTGGAGCCTATCGAGGAGAATCCATCTTCTTCTCTAGTTTGAAAGGCCATGTTTGGAATTGTGTGCTTAGGGTCCTGTTCCTCCATCTTGAGAACCAATTCTGGCAGGAGCAGACCATTCAATAACCTATAATCATCTTTCTGACCTCTTTTTCTGACTCCTCCTTCCACCTTTAAGGACACTTGTGATGATACTGAAGTCACCCAGATGACTCAAAATAATGTCCTTATCAGGAGGTTCACAAAAGTTTTTTATGTTGGCTAAGTCCTAATTATCATGTAAGATAATGTATTAATACATTCTGGGCATTGGGATGTGGACTTCTTTGGGGACCCATTATTCTGCCACCATATCATCTCAGACTGATGTATTTTATTCATTCCAGATTGTCATATGCAAACAGAGAAATTCCCATGCAATACAGGCAAAACACCCCAAGGCCTTTGGCTTGGATGATACAGTGGTACAAGAGGGTTAAGAACTCACACTCTTCTCATCTCTCTGGTTTCAAGCCCACTTCATAGTTAGGTTTTCACTGTTGTTAGCAGGGCTTTTGGGAATAATCTGGACTGCATGGTTCCTAGTTTCCAATTCAAATTCTAGCAAAGACTAGTAATGGTCCTTAAGTTTCAGAAGTTATTTTGCTTCATTTTTTTTTTTCCTTCCAAGCAAACCACTCCCAAATGCATTGATTCCAACTGGCCAGGCCTGCCCATCTCCATGTAATCATTGACAAGGATGACCACATAACTTTGTTTTTGGCATACCATTGAGAACAATGCACATACCCACCTAATCATATAGAAGTCTTGTGAGCCCTCATCTATTGTACTTAAAAAAGAATTTAGTATGGATAACATAAGTGCACTGCTATTTAGGGTCTAAGTTATACATTATAAACAGCAAGAATATTCTTTTTTTAAAAGGGAAACATTTTAAAATATTTTATTTATATGATAGGAGAAGCAGAGGAAGAGGAAGAGAGAGAGATAATAGGTACTCCAGGACCTCTAACTACTGCAAACACTCCAGATGCATGGAGGACTCTGTGCATCTGGTTTTACATGGGTACTGGGGAAACAAACCCAAGTTCTTAACTTTGCAGGCAATTGCTTTAACTGCTGGGCCTTCTCTCCAGCCCAAGAGTATTCTTGATCAGAATATATATTAACATGATTCAAGAAAATAATGTTAGCACCTAAGGTTTAAAAGTGAGGAGGAGTTATAAGTATTGAGCTTTGTACAAGTGATAACTGCATTTTTTTTTTAATGGAAGCTGTTAATATCAACGTGCTAAAGAAAGGAGACTCTATAATCCATGTGAAGACATGGGAATGGTACTGGAAGGGTAAAGTTTTGCTACAAGGAAAGATTTCAGAACCTAAACTAGTTTCTTTTCTAGCCCAGGGCCTGGTACAAAGAAAATGCTTAAGAAATGCTCTCAGGTATAATAGAATTTAAAAGAGTTTAAAGGAAGAATTTACTCTAAAGTGATGCTAAGCTGTGTTGTGAGGGTGTAACAAGATAAGTGAGGTCACTTGTGTCCCACAGGCTCTGGGGCTGATGCCAGGAAGCAAGATAAGTAGGTAGTAAAAATAATATGAAATAAATATTTCCCTCAAATGCAATAGAAACAAAACAAACTGGTATACTGTTTTTTTTTTTTTTTAGTTTATATTATTGTCTTGATTTTTTTTTCTTGAAAAGGAGTAATAAATAAGAATAAAGTTATTTAAATAGACGTCCAGTTTCTAGTCTAGCATTTAGGGAGCTTAGAAATTACCATTCCATTCTAATAATGAGTCAAAAAGCTGACATTAAAAAATGATAATAATAATCAACAATTCTTCTACCACACAGGTGAAGATACAGAAAAAAAAACCCTGCCTTTGTCTGGTGTAGTGGTGCATGCCTTTAATCCAAGCACTCGGGAAGCAGAGGTAGGAGGATTGCCATGAGTTTGAGACCATCCTGAGACTACATGGTGAATTACATCCAAGTCAGCCTGAGCTAGAGTGAGACCCTACCTCTAAAAACAAACAAAAATGAAAGAAAGAAAGAAAGAAAGAAAGAAAGAAAGAAAGAAAGAAAGAAAGAAAGAAAGAAAGAAAGAAAGAAAGAAAACCACCCTTGTCAAAATTGGATAAATGAATAGGCAAGTAGGAAGGGGCACAATTTCACTTTGCAGAAACACTGTGGGTAACAGAGTGGTTAATAAAACTGGAATAATAATTTCCCAGTTGCAACAAGCTCAATATGCACAAGTCTGAGAATTACAGGCAAAGCATACAGCTAATCATTCAGTGATCAGAGGCCCTCAAACAATTTAAGAGTTTTAGGCATGAGAAAGCTACAAGTATCTTAGTAAATATTGTCAAAAATGTCATCATACTTCTGGTATCCACTTGTCATTTTCCAGAACACTCTGTTCTTAACCCAGTCAGCCTTCAAGAGAAACTATTTCAATAAACAACTGGGGTTTTTCAGAGTTTATCATACCTAGGGGAAGAGAATAACCAAACCCCAGTCCTCCATAGCCAGAATACAATACTTAGGAGGGTAAGAGGAGAAGAAAGAAACTGAAGCCACATGTGAAGTTTGTAGCTTAGGGGTCAGTCTCAAATGAAGGCCATAGCACTTCATCATTTCTCCATTAGATTGTTACTGGTCTATTCACTGCAGTCCTTTAAGCCAATAGTCCACCTTTCAAGAAAAGATTATATGTTGTAATAAAAGATAACACAACCTTTAAAGATATGGCAAGTATCTGTCAGATATGGAAAGGATGTTAGAATTTTCAGGTATGAATTTTTTTGACAACTTCTATACTTACACATAATAAACCATGATATTTCCCTCCCCTCCCCCCATTGCCCTTCAGAACTCCACTTTCCATCATATCCTCTCCCTCTCTCCATTAGTCTCCCTTTTAATTTGATGTCATCATCTTTTTCTGATTAAGAAGCCAAGGACTCATGCTAAAATCAAGAAACACATCAAAACAGAGAAGTGAAAGCTCTCAGGAAGAGAGAATCTGTTTTATTTTACAGGTGGCAAAGAATACTGGGGAAATCCAAGATCCATTGATTCAAGGAAAGAGAGCTGGTTGGTCTCAAAGACCCAGAAGAAATTGCAGAGGAAGCAGTGACATGAACATGGCTCCCAATGCTGGCCCAGCATCCACATCCAGGAAAGCAGCGACAAACACTGTGCTAAATCGAAACTCATCCTAACGGAAACAC
The DNA here is from genome assembly GCA_036365145.1 of Orientallactaga sibirica. NCBI lineage: Eukaryota > Metazoa > Chordata > Mammalia > Rodentia > Dipodidae > Orientallactaga > Orientallactaga sibirica. Next base: position 12,006,982 of record JAEOAD010000060.1, on the reverse strand, counting down.
AGAGGTTACAGAGAAGTCAATACCAACTGATACCACACCTGCCAAGGCTCAGGGATGGTTGAGCAAGAGGGGGCGGGAAGATTGTAAGAGCCACAAGGTGGGTAGAAACACCCTGAGACACAGCCCTCCCCCGCCCCAGAGAGATGGTCCTAATCACACCACAGTGAACAGAAATAGCCCTACTGAGGAGGGCCTGTGGGCACATGGTGACCAGGGGAGGGAACAGATTACAACTTATGTTAAAAATTAATTAATTAAAAAATAAAAATAAGTTTTACAGATGAAACAAAATATACCACAAGGCTGTAAGAACTGAAGAATGCCAATGATGAGATGAGGAAATAAAACTCTGTTGAAAGAGACATCATTAAAACTCTCCAAGTAAAAAGATTTCCAAACCAAAGAACTGTGGGATAACTACAAAATTATAAAAGGTGTAAATACTATATGAAGAAAAAGAGTAAAGAAGCAAATACATCCTTTGAAGCAATGACTTAGAATTTTTCCCAAATTAATGTTAGACACCAAATCATAATTGAAAGATTCTAAGGGAGCACTAAGCTGGATAAATGTTTAAACATTATACCCAGGGACATCATATATTAAAGTTCAGCACATCAAAGATGAAGAAAAAAACCTGAAGTAGATAATTCAACTGTGCCCAGACATTTCTCTATACATTTTAGGTAGGTCACTGTGATCTCAGTCTAAGGTTATTTCACAGGAAAAGTTCTGTACTGAATACACGAAATAATAATTGGCTTTGAATTCAAAGGAAAATGAGCTTCATTTCTTGTCTACCTTCTAACTACATTTTTGACATAAAAAAACATACTAATTCACCAAGCCTTGATATTAACCCCAGGAAAAGGATAGCAATGTTTATTGAGTCATGTTATTATGTATGTTAGAAATTACACATATAAAGACCAGATAATCCTTATTTAGCAAAACTAGCTGAGTAGAAAAAAAGCTACTCTTTTTAGTAATGAAAGATTATAGAAATACAGAAATGAAAAGAAGGAACAAGAAATATTTCTTATGTTTTGAATGAACTTTACAGAGTTACAACTATATCGTCATATATTTGGTAAAAACTTGGCTCTGAAAATTTGGGAACCCCCAAGCTAAAAACTCTCTACCATTTTAAAAAGGGATCTTTCGCCTTGGCCCCTTCTGGAAGTCTTTAAAATCAGCTCGTTTTAAAGCAAACAAACTACAAACACATGTGCTACTTCGTGCATCTGGCTTTACATATGTACTGGCAAATTGAACCTAGGCCAGCAATCTTTGCAAGCAAGCACCTTTAATAGCTGAGCCATCTCCCACAACCAAAGTCAGCAACTTTTAGACAAGGTCTATCAACTCTGTTAGCATGTGATAACCATCTGGGAAGCTGATGAGTAAAATGGGCTTGGGTGGTGTCCTCAGACTATTAGGGCTTTCCTGATATGTATAAATATATAACATATCAACTTCACAAGGAAAAACCAGCTCTTGTAGCATTGGCTGAACTATTCTTTCTTAAGACACTTACATCAAGCTTCTAGTACTTGAGGTACTAAGGAAAGGGGTTCCCTGAGGGATAAATTGATTTTTTTGCCTTTCTTTTTTAACAGCTTAAATCTGGAGTCCCATTAAAATGATCTTTCCCCAACATCTGTCATTCCTTGTCTACACTTAAGCTCTTAGATGCTATATCACATTTTATTATTCATTTAGTTATAAATTAAATCTACATATTCTTAGATGGGGGAGATGGCTCAGTGATTGAAAGGAATTGCTTATAATGTATACATTATCTTATTCACCTACCAAATTCCTTTGTTCATAAGAGCTGACCATTTGGGGTTCACATGTTGACAATGGACATTATTTTCCTTAAATATAAGTAGTTAAATGCTCTTTATCAAAAAATGAAAGTAAATCACCTATGAAATAAAAAGGAATTGCCTTCATTAAAAATGTCCTCACATGTAATAATAAATATATCATCTCCACATCAAGTCTTCATTAAGTCCTTAGCACTCCATAAAGATAATATTCACTTGGCCTTATATTTTTTTTCCCTACCCACTATATTAGTATAAGACTTCTCCCACTTGGCTTTCAAGTTTATTGCAACATAAACACAAGATTCACATTTTTGGAAACACTAAAATATTTTAAGAATACAAATTTAATCTCCAGTGTATATCCATTTGGTGTTCTGCCTCTGAATAACACCTCCAGCCATTTTTTCACAAGATTACATGTGGTTTTTCCCATGCAAGATTCATTATAATCAGGGCAACATTTCTAAAAAGATAAATGAGTACCACAAGACCCTGCTTTATAGATCAGAACCTAGTGCTATAAGAGAAAGATTTCAATAACTCCATTTCCATGTGCTTTCTCTTACTTTTTCATATCATCATCTTAATGATTGGATTTCTGATGATATACTCAGTCCTTTTTGAAAGTAGCTTTAACTCATGATTTCAGTAATGTTTAAATTATTTTAGCTAATAATTTTCATGATTTATACCTGTCTTTGTATTACAAAAGACTAAAAACAGAATTAATGTTAACTCTAATAAATTTTTGACACTAATTTAAGGGAATTTCTTTACACAAGTTTTAGCAAAACTTTTCCTAAACACACACACACACACACACACACACACACACACACCACACTCAGTTTCCCAACAGTTAATGACCATGAGTGGCTACCACAGCTGGTCCAGTGTATTTGGGAACTTCCTTTTCTCTAAAGCTACCTTTTAGATATTTGCATTAATCAGATTTCTATCACTATCGTAAATATTTGAGATATTCAACTTATAAATAGAAAATGATTATTTTTGTTCATTATTTTGGATACTTCAACCCATTAATGATTTGCCTTATTCTTTTGAGCCTGTGGGAGGCAGTATACCTTAGCAGGGAAAATATGGTAGAGTCAAACTTCATGGTTGGGTACCACAAGAGAGAAAGAAGAAGTCTACAGGGTCTCACTACCCTCTTTAAGAATATATCCCTCAATGACCCACCACAATGCCATTATTCTTTGAATAAGCCATTAAGCCTACTCCTTTAAGAAACATTCAAGATCTGTCATGTACCAATGTCCCTTCCTTTACCCATGCATTCCTGTCCTCAAATGTTCATCTCTCAGCACTCAGAGACCTGTCTGCATACTCTCCCAAATCCAAGATTAGAATTCAATAAAGCCTCACCCTTATTCCACCCTTGCTTGCAAATGAATCTTTACCCTAAAGCAACCACAGGATGTTTTTACAGGAGCCTATTCTATTTCCCTGCACAAAGTTAAGCAAAGCTGTTCCTGCCTGTATAATACCCTTCCTTTTTCTGGTACAAAGAACAGATGCATTGTATCTGGTCAATTAGCATATCCCAGAAGAGTGAGTCAATGATAGGAACAGAATGTAAAGAGAGTTTACAATAAGGGAAACTTGTCTTGGTGGGTTTTTCATTATTATTTATAATTCAAATTTTCAAAAATTCATTCCTTTCATGGTCACATTTAAACTTAAGGAAGTGTGGAAAAAATAATCTCTATTGGCTATAAATAAAGGGGAAGTGAAACTCTGGCATTAACTATAGGAAAAATAAATGGAAAAGGCAATCCTTGATTTGAGATGGAAAGTGAGTATCACTAAGATGAGTTCTGACCATAGAAACACAGAAGAGTCAAACCCACAAATCTCCCATGTTTCATTCGATTTCGATCATGCACAGGATGTGGGCTTTTATGTCCCAGGACCTGACAGAAATGTGCTTCAGATTCTCGGAGCTGAATCCTAGAGACATAAAATATGATAACACAGATTCAATTGACAGGGAGTGAAAAGTGTTGCTAGACAACTAAGTTAGAAGTTGATTGCTGGTCCTTCTCACGCTGCTAGCTTTATGGAAGCAAATATCCTAAACTATAGGATAGTTTACTTAAATTCTTCTCTGCAAACATAGTTTCTTATATAGCTGATGCTTACAATAATTCAAGTTTCAAAATCCTTGAAGAATAGAGAATTCTTCTTTATTTCTCAAGAAAAGAAATGTTAAAACACTACAGAAATTAATGGTATAGGAACTTGTATATGGAAGGCATTCCAGAAAGCCAAAGTATTGGTAAGAAAATGATGTATTTGCACATAGGGGTCAAGAAATAATTTACAAAGTGTTAAAAAGGATCTATCTTCACATATGTAATCTTACAACTTAGCATGATGATGAATAATTATGCATGCATAAAATTTCTTTCTCAAAGGTATTATCCTATCTAGCTTGCTTTAGAAAGTTACATGTAATGACTCATTGCTTTAGAGTAAGGTATATTCCACTTTCAAGTTACAAGAATCTGCTGTGGAAAGGCAAAAGCAAGAGCTATGACTTTTCACGTGAGACACTTACTCTTTAGGTTTTTGCCAAAAAGGCAACATAGTGCTGAGAAGAAGGGATGGAGAAGTGCCCAGCACTGAAACATCTCTGTCACACCCTCCAAGGCTCAGGGCCCATGGGGGCGTATAGAATGGAAGAGCCAAAGGAAGGGTACGACTCCTTACAATGCAACTGTCCAGACAGAAATTGGCCTTGATATCCATGACCTTGCAGTGCCTAGCAATACCTTCACAAGACCCTCAAAATAGAAGAAAAAGATGATGACATCAAATTAAAAGAGAGACTAATGGAGAGAGGGAAGGTATATGATGGAGACTGGAGTTCTAAAGGAGAATGGGGGGAGGGGAGGGAAATATCATGCACTTTTTGTATGTAAGTATAGAAGTTGTCAATAAAAAATAATAAATTTATGAGATATTAATCTTTTGTTCAGTTGACTTCTAGTTGCAAAAACTAGAGCTAGGAAAGACTTTAAGTAGATTATTTTTTAAAAAAGTGACTACTAGAAATGTCTGTTGTCACAAATTACTTTCCATCATTCTTTAGGACTATTGAAGACGTAAACAGTGATTATATTTCACAGCAGGACTGGCCGATTGGATTCCCTAATCCTTTCTTAGCATCTAATAATGGTTACCCTCTTAGAATTCAGATTATTAATGATGGTAGTAAATCACTGAAGCAAATTACCACTATAGACACATTTTGAAGCAGTTTGTAAGGGAGTCCTTTGAAGACAGCCAGGTAATTTATTTATTTCTCCTTCGTAGTTTCTTGATCCAGACGGTTTGCTATGAAATAGTCTCAACCACAAGCAGTGAGAGGCTGGATGTGGGATCGTGCACCTCTAGGTCACCAGTTCAAACCTGGCTAAATCAGCCAGCACTGAAAATCGTTTCCAGTGGATGGTTTCATAACTTTCTCAATCCGTGAGTCAGTGGAATTGGTTGCACTCTGTAACAGATCAGGGCTCCACTGACAAATCAAGTCACTCCATGCTTGATAAACTCTTCATCGTGTTGGCACTAAATTACACATTTGTTGGTTATTTCATTAAATTGGATCAATTGTAACTGAAGACAAAACTATGCACTTACCATCTCTTCACAAAGCAGATGTGTTAGCATATAATCTGGATTTGTTATGCTAATTGTGTAAACATTTTATATTTTGATGAGTACCAACCTATGAGAGATACTAAGATGGTAACTTAAATTTTATACTTCACAAAATACACATTAGTATCCTTTGGATCCATCTTTTTTGAGCCCTGTAGTGCTTATTTAATGTAGATTTATTTCAATGTATAACATGCTTTTATTTGAAAACTGCCTTTTTATTTTTTTCCATTCATATTCAAACAGCAAAAGGTGCAGAAAAGGAAAAAGAAAATGAACTTTTTTAAAACATACTTTGCTTTTCCTCACAATGTTACCTCAAGAAAAATGCCCAAGACTTGGTGACTATTTTGTGGTAAAATATATTTCAGTAGAGTACCAGTGTAGGAGTTATTCTGAGCAGTAAAATGACATATTCTGAAATTTCTGTGGTATTATGGGAAGCAAAACCTGGAATAAGATGAGGGGGGCTGTCCCATTCACCTTTCAAGTGTCCCAGAGTAAATTTAAACCTGAGAGGAAAAATCCAGGACATGTGATGTGATCCATGAAATCCTTCCCCAATGGTGTTTCCACAGGAGCTGCCAGAGATTAGTAGCTTCCTGGACAATATCTTGAAGATTTCTCATCCAGCCCTTATTTTCTTGTCCTTGAAGATAACATATTTTACACTTCTGTTTTACTGGACATAAAGGGCTTTTGTATACATTAACTCATAAGCCTCACAACACACAAGAGTTTAAGAAGTACAATATTTTTTTTTTTCCCAAATAACACAGCCAACTGGAAACATTTGCTTCAGTAATTTTTCTTTTCTCACTGGTGCAAAGTATGGCCTTAAACTCTCAAGGCATGAGATAGAGTACAAGCTAATTCACAGAGAGAAAAAGTCATATGCAGACTAAGGACAGAGAATAGGTATATTCTCTCCACATGTGTACTAACACTCAAAACGGTTTACAGACAAACGATTATTTGATGGAATACAGTTTATTCAAAAATGATTTAGTGTGATTATCTTTGTTGCATTTCCTGACAAAACATTTGAAATATATAGGTATCATGCTGGAAATACTTTTCGTCTCTCATGTTGTAAGTGTTCTGTTGTGTGAAAATGTTGAGAGCCCAGTGCTATACTTCAGCATTTTCCAGAGGTAGCCATGTATCCCTGATCACAATGAAATTCTCATCCAAAACTTCTAGGAGAAATCATCCATGAAGCAGGCCCAAGGGCAGAAACAAGAAGGAAGAGCACTAGTCTTTGATATCAATTGAATAACAGCCCAGAAGAACAGGAAAGAGAAACAGGATGTAAAGCAACCTTGACAGATTTTGAGTAGACATTTGGGTTTTTAGATTTAGAGAGGTAGTCTGCTAGGTTTCCAAAACAATGACAAGGTAAAAAAGTAGCATTTGGGCCAAGGAAATAGCTCAGTGGATGAAGAGTTTACCACACAAATGTAAAGAACCGAGTTCACATCCACAGAAATCATGTTAAACAAGAAGCAGTAACACACATCTGTAATCCCCTATGACCAAATGGGAGGCAGAGACTGGTGATTCTCAGAAGCTCACAGGCCAGCTAGTGCACAGTGGTGAACAAGAGGACACATGTCCATATATGTGTCATGCTCATATACACATGCACACAAAAGTGATTTTATAAAGTATCATTTTAAAGTATTAAAATTAGAGATACATGGTTGTTGAATAACAATATGAAAATTATCACTCCCATAGTTTCAGGGATCCTTCTTTGATCAAAAGTATGGAATTGAGGCTGAAATAGTATCCTTTAACTCTAGTGAAATAGAAGTTGCACTAACATTGTGAGAGGAAGGTGATTTTTCAAAATAAGAAACTTGGTTAGAAAGAAGAAAAAAATAAAATTATTTATATACTTTTATTGTAAAATAGGCTATTTTATTAAAAACACAGAATCAAAATGAACATGATTAAAGTATCTATGAGTAAGGATAAGAAATTCAACTGAGAAAACACTAAAATAATATAAATATGAATATAAGGATAAAATTATGTTGTTCTAAACAGTAATAGTCCAGTAAGTAAATAAATAAGCATTAAATTTATATGATGTATAATTTGTTTATCAGGAGACTTGAAAACAGCAGTTAATAGGGAAATATGTTTGTTTTAAAACTGAAAACACTGGGAAATTTTTACATAAAAGTACATCTTTAATTTCACCTAGAAATTTTTGCTTTTTATGTAGAAGATGAATGGCCAGCACAGTGTGAAACTTAACTCTGGCATCTGTTACCTTGTCAGCCTTCAGACCACATACCCAGGAGGATGGCAGAGTTCCAAGGGTCAGAAGAGGCTGACAGTAGAGAGAAAGAAAATGACACACACACACTGATTGTGTGGCCCTAGGGGTTAGTAGGCACACAGTAACATTAATAATTTTTTTTACGACATTGATCTTCTGGGTTTGTTAAATAAATAAACAAAGTCAAGTATAATAATAATGAAGGAAGTTTGTCATTATGATTGTACAACCACAAAAAATGAAATCTACTGGGCCTTATAAACACTGCAGGACTGCATAACACACAGTCAGCGTAAATGCTTCACTCCTGCTACACAGATGTTTTTTTTTTTTTCCCATTTGTAGTAACATTCCATTAGATAAGAGCTCAATCTTGAGTATTATTAATGTACTGCATTTTATTTCTCCAAAATTCATGTGCTAAAACCGCACATCATAAGAGCACTGTGTGAAAGACCTTTATGGAGATAATTAAGGTTTAATGAATTCATGAGTCTAACTACTCCAGTAGGACTATGGTCCTTACATGGAGAAGAGCAATGACCATGGTTCTGGAGGATATGCACAGAAGGCCAGGGAGGACATAACAAAGGTGGAGAAATATTTCAGCCAAACAGAGATATATCAAGAGAAACCAAACATATAGACAATTTGATAACAGACCTCTAGTTTCCAAAGCTGTGAGATAATAAATTTCTGATGTAAATAACTGAGATAGCTATCTGTCTGAAGATAAAGGAAAATTGTGTACGCTATGGAAGTAAGCTTTAAGCAAATCATGCTCATGTTGAAATAGCTATATATCATTTAGGGATAGATGGGACATTCAGTTTGTACACTATCTCTTCCATTTTATAATATACATTATATATGGGATAAATATACTATTAGTAGTGATGAGTATATATGTAACTGATAGCTCATTTCAGTATGATGCTGGTCCAGTTTGTGTTTTCAGCATAAAGCATTATGAAGAATGCTGATAGAGAACTGATATATAAATAAACTCCTTTTGATTGCTAAATATCTAATTTTAAACCTTCCTGTGTTTACAGGTTGATTTTGATTATTTTCCATTTGTGTTAGAATGTGTTTAACGAGGAGACAAGAGGTACTTAGTTCTTCAATTGATGGATCTTAGAGACAAACATGGAAGATTATAAGACAACCCTAATGCATGAATAATTTATGGTACAAAGCAAGGAACTATCTTTTATTTTGATACAAGTCTAATTTCTCACTTAGGGTCATTATTATAGCTCATGGGAAGAAAGGGCTTATTTTGGCTTGCAGACTAAAGGGGAGCTCCATGATGGCAGGGGAAAATGGTCTGTGCAGAGGCTGGCCATCATTTCTGCCACAGCAGATAGAACATTTCTGCATGAGCATCATAAAAGTAGCACTGGTAAACTGAGGGTTGGTGAATCTCCAGGCCCTCCTCCAGTGACACACCTCCTCCAGCAAGGCTCCACCTTCCAAATTGCCTTCAGCTGGGAACTAAGCATTCAGAACACATGTGTTTATGAAGGACTCCTAATTCAAAGCACCACAGTCCCTGTAACAAGAAGCAGATAACCAAGAGAAAAGTATGTGAATGTACCAGAGTCTTCATAAGAACAGGACCTAACAGTTCAATCTGATTGTTTTATACTGTGTTTGATAAAGAAAGTCACAAAAATACATGGTAAGAACAAAGTGTCCTGAGATCTCAGGGTGATAAACAGGAGATCACAGCAAGGTTTGTCCTTTCAGATTCCTGTCGTAAGTCCTCCATCTTCAGACATGAGAACGGTGTTTTGCTGTGGTTAGGGATAAGGCAATGAACCTATCCCATGAGGTTCTAGAGGCCTGTTGCAGAGATGAAGGGCTAGGTTGTTCAGAATCTATTCTGCTACTTCTTAGATTGCTTCAGCTTAAATATCCAGCATGCCATGGTGCATAGATTTTGGGGTAACATGCTCTGATATCCATCAGTGGCATTTGTAAAGTGTTCGGTAGGATCATAGACAGGAAATCTGTCTAACTACAGGGTGGAAGAAAGGTTTATTAAATTAAATTTGTTGCCTAATAAACCCAGCAGTAGGGCTTTCAGGGAGAGGTAACACGTTTTCTAGGCTGTCAGGTAGAGGTGCTGTTGCACTGGGGGAACAAAAGAAAGGCCAATGTGCTAGAACAGACAAGATGCTAGAAGAAAAACGTTAGAAGACATTTGGATTTCCTCCCACAGCAGAGGGAAGCCACTGAATATCCACAGGCAAAGAAAGCAGCTGATCAGATATATATTTGAAACATGATTTGGCCTCCCGTGGAGAGGAAGGAGAAAGGTGTGTCAGGGACACAGGAAGACGAGTCAGGATTTTACTTCAGTGGTTCTTATGTGAATTATGATATGCATACATTTACAATATTATTTTGACCTAGAACCAATAGGAGTTGGTAGAAACACACACACACAAACACACACACACACACACACACACACACCCTGATACAAACAAACAAGGAAATTCATAAGAACACTAGCTTCAGAGGAACTGAATAAGTGGGTAAAGGCAATGTGTGGAGAAGAAATTGAAAAAACATAAAAATACAAATACATGCTTCTATTTATTAGTCTGTTTGTATATTAGACATAGATATGAAAATTTTAAATTATTAATTTATGGCAATAAAAACCAGCACAGTGAAAGTCTTGGTAGGAAGTCTCAGTAAATGTGTTCTCCAAGGGTCCTGAGATCCCCAGTCATTACAAGTTTGGTAAGACTTTCTCCAGTCACTAGACTGTCTCGTAATTTAAATGATTTCTCTGGTTTTACATGAAAAGCAGATTGATTCAAGTCGACTACAAAATAACAATTGACTTTAGGAGAAAAACTGGAATGTGAATATATGATTAGTTTTTTGAATATATAATTTAAAAGGAAGACTCAGTCATACTTTGTGAAAGAAATTTGACTTTCTTTCAGGGGCATATTTGGAGATAAACTGAGGCCAGCCTATATGTTTGTACTTGCTGAGATCTGTCTATGGAATTTCTGTCCAGAGCCACCAGGGCCCATTCTGCAGGAAACAACAGGCTGCCAGAACCTCTCCCTCTAGGGGGTCCAGAGGTGAGAAATTATGATTCAGTAAACTCATTGGAGCTCAGATTATACTGTTCCTATGCACTGTGTCATGGCATAATAAAATACAGCACTGAAAATGCACTGAATCTACCTGAGATGCTGCCAAACCCAATAAGCACTCTGAGGACCAGACAATAGGGAGGGTGGGATGGAGGGAGGGTAAGGATGGAAGGGAATGAGAGGGTGGGAGGGAGGACAAGGGTGGGGGGATACAAATAGGGACCCAAAAGGAAATGATACTATAAAACCCTTTATTCTGAAAAACAGGCTAAAACATTGATCCTTCAGAAGGCCCGCAGAGGGAACACCTGAACCACAGGAAACTGGAGAGGACATCATGAAGACCAACCTTAATCTTTTCTTGCTTCTCTCTCTCTTCTCTCTCTCTCTCTCCCTCTCCACTCTTTTCTTACTTTCTCTTTTATATTACCTATCTTTTTCTTCCCTCACCTTCCAAGGTGCTGACTTATAACTCCCAGTGCCAGCACTGGGTTAACTTCTACAATGAGCTGTTGATCTGAGACACCTACAAGGTTTCCCAAAAAAGACAGATTTCTGTCAGAGTTCTTGATGACCCACCAAAGGTTAATGGTAAGACCCTACTGTCGAAGACAGCATACGTGTGTGAGACCAAACATGGAGAGACCTGGCCAGAATCTGGAAGAGGGTCAGTCCCCAGACAGTTAGCTAGTCTAGTGCCAGAGGGTGCTACATGAGCAACTGGGGGATAATGGCCGACATCTATCCAAACAAATTGCAGTATAAGATACCCAGCAGGAAACAACCTGACATAATGCTCAAACAAGTGCAGTAGTGGCACACAGCCATGGTGGGTAACCAACTGCTCTTGATTTGGCTAATAGATCCACTCAGTGGAATGGAACTCATTGCTGGAACTGGGAAATAAGTCAAAACCATGTACAAAAAAATGAGGTCAGTCTCCAAGATCAAGATACCACCAAATGTGGGCTAGAAGAGGGCCTACCCATATAAAATTCCCCCCAAAATATCTATGGCCATCCCTTCTATCTAGTACTAACTTCTCTCTCTGTTGGAGAATTTGCTTATCTTTTTCACCAATCACACCTCACCAGGGCCCCAGATGAAACCATAGAGTAATGAGGGGGACAGGCAAGAATACAGCATTCTTGGCAATCGTGGCACCAGAAAAAGGCTGAAGGAGATAAACACAGAGAACATCCAACTCCAACTAAGCCAGATATCCAGAGACACAGAGGCTCCCAAAACCTTATCACTGAAGTAGAACTAAATTGACCCCAATGTGGCTCAGGGAAATTAGCCGAAGAGGGGGTGGAAAGAATGTTAGAGCCACAAGTTGGGGCATTAAGCACAGAGACTTGGCCTACCTCCCCAGAACTCTTGACTACCCCCACAATGCATGACCCACATTCCCCATTGATGAGGGTCCCTTTGGAAGAGGGAGGACAGGGAGGAGGATAAGGGAGCCAACATTATGAATGTAAAATCAGAATAATATAAATAAAAATAAATCATGGGGAAAAGCCCACAGAGATATTTACATTGTAAGAGAAAAGAAAAAAAATATGTTGTTATGTTCATCAGCATTGATCTGACTAAATAAATTGTGATGTGTCAGTGCAAAGGACAATGGAACAGCCATGGGAATAGTGCATACATACAGAATAGTGCACTACTGTTGGGAACGTCTAAAGGAAAGCTACTAATGTTTTCACCATAGATGTATTACAGGGTGGGCTTTGGAGTAACTTTTATAGCCTCTCAACGTATTTGATTCTTTATTTTTAGTGAATGATCACAGATTAATATGACATTTTTAATTAAAGTTACAAATAGAATATTTATCCTCTTTTTTTCAAAGGATTTTGCAATCATATGCATTAGGTTTATTTCCAAGCTAATGAGAAATTAAAAATTAAACTACAAAGAATACTGTTTATATTGAATTTGTTCAATACTAGTTTCAAATTTATTATTAGCTATCCCAAATAAATAATTCTATTAAAATGTAACAGTCCATTAGAATACAGAAATGAAACACTTATTTTGTTAATATTAATCAATAATTTTTGAGGGAAATGAATACACGTTCAATAGAGATATTTGGTGATTAATAATATAATAATATTTTCATTATTTATTGCTTTTTTGATAAAGCAGTTGTACTCTTAGATCCCTCTCTCCCCTACCCCAGTTCTGCTGAGGGTCAGTCTTTTGGAGATAATGTGTTTAGATACCAGATCAGTCACCTCAATTTTGTAAACATTGATCTCTTAACCTGTTAAAAATTGATACTATGTAATCACAACCGATTTATTGGATTTAAGTAAGACAGCATTTTTAAAGTATTTAGTAGTGTATCTTTTAATTGCTAAATATGGGGCAAATTATTGTTATTGATGTTAAATTAACTAGATGCATCAATAAGCTCTCACTTGCTATGTTTCCCAAAGAAGTCCTATTGTCATTCTAATTTTATGATTATATCTTTGATATTTTATTAGCTTTATTGCCATGAAAATGCCTATAGTTCTGAAGTCCAGAAAGTAGAATTTAAGAGACCTGAAATGTCAAAGTATTTTATGCATTGTTTATTATCCATTTTTAGTGCTACCTCTATAATCAATTTTTTTGTGATGTTTCTCTCAGGTTATTTCTAGAAAGAAAGTGAGTATAGTCATACAGAACACATTCTTAACTTTCAAACAAGAATCAACTCTCATGTATTGGAAGAAATCTGAAAAAGAAAGATCTGAAAAATGTCTGAATTTAGTCTACATCTTCTATAAATGCACTTCTAAATAGATGAATGGTATAGACATCAGCAAATAAATTACACAGAGAGGGCTTTTGCAAACAAAAGTGTAAATATATTCCATTACTATCAATAGAGATGTATTCATATTAGTTCCTTACATTTTAATTTTCTTGAATCAGAAAATGTTCATAGAGAGAGGAGGAGGTTTGAAAGCAAAGGGAGGGTAAGAAAATACAACTTGAATATACTTGTTAATCATATTGTGAAACAGGAGTATCATTCAACTCAAAGGTCTTGACAGTGCTATTTTATTTAAACACATAGACATATCAGAAGAAAAGGTCACAGAGAAGTATGAAGCTCTAAGAATATTCAAACATTCAATGTATTCTTGATACCTAGTTGTTGAAGAGGCTAGCCCTCATCTGAGCTCCCATCATTCTGGCTTCTAATGGCATAATTTCATTGCTTTGACATCTTTTATAAGTGTAATTTTACACACACACACAAACACACACACACATATATAAATACATATGTGTTTACATATATGGAATCTGATATGCCTGTCCTTTGTTTAACATGTGTGGTTGAGTCATCTATATTTTCTATACTGCGATAGTTAATCATTGATGAATATTAAACATACGGGCATACTCCAACTTACTATTTTATTCAAGTTTTGTTTACTACCAATGATCCTGCTGTGATCATTTTAAAATATGTCTTTAAGTAAATAAATGGGATAGGCTTATGCCTGGGTGTAGAATTACACAGTCATAGCTTGTTTAACCATTAGCCAAGGTTGACAAATAATTTTCCCAAATGGTTTTAACAATTTATACCCCCACACTGGCAACACTGGAGAGTTTCAATTGTTCCATGTTTTTACCAAGAGTTGAACTTATCTGATCTTATCTTTTCTGCAGTTCTCATAACACATTTTGTTTTCAGTTGGCAGTTTCATATCCATGGGGATGAATTTTTATATTTTTGTTGGCCATTTTAACTCTCCATATTAATCATAAATTATGCCATGTTATGCATAAAACCGCAAATCATGGTGTGTCTGAAGTAATTTGTTTGACTTTCTCTTTCTTGCACTACGTTTTATCCCATTAGAAGTTCTTTCACTCATATTTTAAGAAGCTATTATTTTCTATTTCTTATTATCCCAAACTCAGATATTTGATCCTCCTACTTAGCTAACTAGATTCATATATCTTGGAACTTAAACATACATTGTAATGAGAGTAAACTATAAACTATATAAAGAGTGAGAAATTCACAAATGAGAAATAGAACGTGATCATTTTATCTCAGATAGAAATAAAGATGTCATGCAATATTTATTGAAGAGTTATCTGAGAATTAATAAATAATTCTACATCTGATAAGTTACTTTTATTTTGGAGAAACCAGAGTAAGTTGTTGACCCCACTATGTTTATGTGGATGTTTTATTTTACTATAGATTTAGGCTTGCAGAACAATGAATGTATGGTACAGATCAGCTCCATATGCCTCACGCTCCATGTTCCTTATTATCATCTTCTGTTTCTGTGACACATTCATCACTCTTCCTGAATCCAGGCTGACACATCATTAGTATTAACTGAAGTCCACATCCTATTCAGGTTTTCTTAGTTTTTTAACCTGATGTCATTTTTTTTCTGTCTAAGAGAAATAGCTGGGATATGACATTCAGCCATGGTTTCTTAGATCTTTTTTTTATTTGTTTCTGTGATGGTTTCTCAGACTTTTTCTGGGCTTGCATAATATTGATAAATTTGAAGAGAAACAATCAGTAATTATGTTGTAAGATAATCAAGTGAAATTCATTTTTTTCTTTTACTTTTTCACTCAATTTCTTTCACAGGGGTAGTATACTTGGAGGAGGAAAGAGGGTCATTTACGTAGATGACTTTTATTTTCTCATCAAAAGTGAATGCTCCACTCAGCACAGGAGAGGGTGCTCTGGTCACTACGCTGAGGCACTGCTCACCAGTGTGCTCCATGGCGATGTTGCTTTCCATTGCTGCCTTTCCACAGTGTGCTGTTCAGAAGAGAGTATGCAGCCCATGCGAGAGGACTGAGGAGTTATGCTCTGTCTCACTGAGAGTTGGGTGTGTACATAATTTGGGATTTTCCTACAAGAACAGTTGCCTTTTCTTCCACATTTATTTATATGTTTGTATACTTATTTATTTGTATCAGTATGGATGCATGCATATTTATTTATTTAGATATAGTGTTATAATACTCATCTATTGATATACTCCATATGTTCAAACCATTTTTGCTTTGGGAGATTTTTTGCTGGATTTTCTTTCATTGTGATGTATTTGAGGTCTCTCTCTTTCTCTCTCTCTCTCCTCTCTGTGTCCATTTATATGTGTGTGTTCTGGGCACTTCCTCAATTTCTGCTGCCATGAAATGCTGCAGGCTCATCCTGTATATTTTCTGCCTCAGTCTAGAACCACACTTTTCTACATTAATTAAAACAGTTCCCTTAGGGGAACTGTTTTAGAAGCATTTGAATGCTGCTACTACACTATTTTAGGTAAAGTATTGCCCATGTTTTATGAAATTCTATTAAAACATTTGGATTACATTTTTAAAAGTTGGTATATGTATTTTGTTAAAAAGAACTTGAATATGTTTCCTGAATGAACTAGCATATACTTTTTAAAATGAAATAGAATCAATTGATGCAACTATGTTTCTAAAGCTACTTATTAGATTTATCACAACTAATAATCCTTAGCTTGGGCAATAAATTCATTCACTCATATGACTGATCGATAGATTTTTCTAATTAAATAGTGAATTAAGCTGAAAGTAGCAAGTGCTGCAAAGTGCATGGATATTCTGCCTGATGCCATTTTTTATTTTAATGAAAGAGAAAAATTAAATGATTATGATTGTATCTTTGTGTGTTAAATATTCATCTTTCCACCTAAAAGCTCAGCAATTGAGAGACGTAAATATATTTAGCCAAAAGAACACACTCAGAGAGAAATTGGCAGGAAAATCTTCTTACTGAATGATTGCATATGGACACCTTCATCATTAGAGAAGATGGCCATAAATTATAACTGGATTATGTTGTGCACTATGATAAGACATTTATTTATCTATAATACTAAGTGTACTTTGGGGTGAAAGAAACATTAAGTGGATCTTAGGAATCCTAATTTTAAATTGTATGTTTATATATCAACTGGAGGTCACTTTTCCTGATGTACTTAATTAACCTTTTGACTAAATT
The DNA here is from genome assembly GCA_036365145.1 of Orientallactaga sibirica. Lineage (NCBI taxonomy): Eukaryota > Metazoa > Chordata > Mammalia > Rodentia > Dipodidae > Orientallactaga > Orientallactaga sibirica. Next base: position 11,990,017 of record JAEOAD010000060.1, on the reverse strand, counting down.
TTAGCAAGTTTAAAATTGTAGCTCAAGATCCTTAGTTGAATTCATAGTAACATCCTCTGGGGTGCTGGAGAGTGAGCCCAAGCCTCACTGAGATGCTTCCCACCACAGTTTTACTCTTAGATGACCTTTTAAAGGGACCTACTGCCTTTTCTATCATATGTGCCCACATTCATTTTAAGTGACAGTTGTATACTTCCTGGCAAGAGTTTTTGAACCTAACTTTTATGAGACTGAATTTTATAAATATTATGGAACCTTTTAAAGGTGAATGCAAAATAATTAATATGAAATTGAGCATTGAGCCTTAGAAAGGTTAGGAAATCAGAAGTTTAGGCCTCATTGGCTTTGTACTAAATCTTCCTCTCTGATCATACAGACAACAAACAGCTTGTTCTGGCTTTTGCCTCTACCTGTTTGACTGCAATGTGAGGACTGTCCTGGAAGACAGAAAGTACATTGGCTTCCTATGTGTCGCATGGTTTATGGCAGAGAACCAAATAGAGGAAGTGTTGGGGCACAGTTCTCCATAGATCATTCAAGTTTCTGCAAGTCTTGCAAGTATCCAGTTTTATGAGTTACACCAAATACATCCATCAACTAGCAGCAATGGGCGTCTTTGCCAGCTTATCTTTCTAATAGTGGATAACTTTGGGAGAGTGGGTTAGTGTTTCCTTTGGAGCAAAGGGAAGGTTTTTTAAGAGCTTCGGAAGACATGAATCTTCCTCAAGGACAAAAGAAAAGAATCTGATCCATGTATATCTTAGGAGTCTACTTCTTTAGGCTCAGAGTGTGCCTCCAGTAGTGCAGCCTCCATTACATGTGCAGACATGAGCTGGGTTAGGGAACTGACTCAAGAGCCGATGTTCCAGCATTGCATTGCTTTGAATAAAAGTCTTCCCTCATCCCTGAACTGGCAGACTTGTAATCGCTGACAGCACCCAGGAAACTTTTCAGTCTAACTTGTTACGCTCACATAGGACTTAAATCCTTAGCAGTTTTTTTTTTTTTTTTTTGGAAGGAAACTGCTATCTGTTGTCCATTAAGTCTATGTTTAGCAAATGATAAACTAGTTTAATTCTGATGCACTGCTTGATTTGTGTGCACTTTATCAATTGTTCTTTGAATTGCTTTATATGCATTTAGAGCTTTATGCTTACCAGTATTTTGCTGGGTATACTATAGCAACATTTAGGTTTTAACTAGTTTTGTTTTAATTTTTTTCAGAAATAATTATGCTGTGGGTACTGTGATAAGGAAAAATAAACAGAGGTAGACAAAATTTGATCATATACTTATTTCTGGTTTGCTTAAAATTGTTTTTAAAAATATTTTATTTTATTTATTTACTAGAGAGAGAGAGAAAGGCAGGTAGAGAGAATGGGCACAACAGGGCCTCCAGCCACTGCAGACAAACTCCAGATGCATGTGTGGTATTGTGCATATTGGCTTTTACATGGGTACTGGGAAATTGAATCTAGGTCCTTAGGTTTCATGGGTAAGCACCTTACCCACTAAGCCATCTCTCCAGCCCTAAAATGAAGTTTTTAAAGCTATGTTTTCTGCTATACATATAAATTTCAAAAAAAACCTGTATTATCACATTCATTTTGTTTCTCACTTTGCACATAAAGACTAGAATCTATTGATGTGTCCTTAAAATAGCTGCATTTATGTACAAATGACAAACAAAATACCTACACATATTTAATGTATTAAATTTTATGAATTACACCATATGTACACATCCATCAAGCCAGCACTACAGTTGGGGTAATGAATAGTATACCTTTTTCTTCATGTTCTTCTTTGACATTTTCTGAATAAAAAGCAAACAAATCATGTAAACCCAACATGGGCACACACACATGCAACTCCAGTGGAACAGAGACAGGGATTCTTTGGGGTTCACTGATCAACAAATCTGATGTAAAATGGCAGTTCCTGTTCAGTGAGAGGCTCTCAAGGGAATACAGTAGAAAGAGGGAAAGAGAACACCCAATATTCTGCCTTGGCCTCCACAAGAGTATAAAATGGGCACATGCATCTACACACACACACACACACACACACACACACACACAATATATATATATATACTCCCCCTCCACACACATACACACAAATAAATTTTTAAAAAATGCAACATGAAATCTACCATCTTTATTTTGTTGTTTAATGCATGTAGTTAATTATAAGCATGATGTGTTGCTGTTGATAGCTAAGAACTTTGTCTTGTATCATTGACGCTTAAACCCATTAAAAACAACTTCTCATTTTTCCCTTTCAATAGGTCCTGAAAACCACAATCCTGATCCCACTGTTTATGAGTGTGACTATAAGTCCGCGGGTATGTGGAATCACGGAGTACGTGTCTTTCCATGACTGACTCTTTTTTCTAATCACAGGGCACTCCCAGTTCCTTTTTGTTTTCTTGGGTGACAGGATTTCCTTCTTAAGTACTTAATGCTTAGAATCTTAAAATAAGTTGACCTTAATAACTGAACTATCAATAATAAAGTAAAACATCTTTAGGTACTCATTATGTACTAAACACTATAGAAGACACTTTACATAAATGCTATCACTTAATCATATTAAAACTATTATTCAGATGTGAATGCTGAGGCTTTGAAATGATTAATAATTTTCACAAGGTCACATAATCCAGAAAAGAAAGAACAAGATTTCTAGCTCACATGTCTCTATGGTTGTAATTTAGAAGTGGCTGCCCATGTGTACAGGTGCTATAATTTGCAATTAAATCACTGATGAAATCTCTACACATGTAGGAATATGGACTATTTTCTCATACTTAATATTCATATTAAAGGGAATGAGCCAATGATTGTAATTCATTTAGAATACCATTATCTTTGATACATTTCCACATTTAAAACATTCTAAATGATACATTAAAATTTGGAGAAAAATGGTCAAACTAGGAACAGCTCATTCTAAGTGAACTCACACAATCACAGAAAGACTATCGTCACATAGTTTCACTCATCTGCAGTTCCTAACCTGGATCAGCCTGAGTTGCTGACATAACTGAATAGCATCTTGAGACTTGGACAATAGGGAGAATAGGGCTTGGGGGAAGGGGAAAGGTTGGGGGAATAAAAAACTGAGCCCAAATTGAACTGGTACCATAGAATCCATATTCTGATAAAAAAAGGTGGAACCTTCAAGAGGACCTCAGGGGGTGCATCTGAATGGAAGGGCCCTGAGAGGGTGTGAGAAAAACGTAACCTCAAATTTCTCCTGCTTCTCTTTCTTCTCTGTCTTTTTCTTTTTTTCTTTTCCCTTGGTGCTGGCCTATAATTCCCTGAACCAGGATGTGGTCTACAAATGAGCTATTGATCAGAGAGAGCTATTAGATCTTCAAAACAAGACAGACTTCTGTCAGAGCATTTGATTATCCATCAGAGGTTAATGATAAGACCCTACTGCGGAAGGCACCCTATGGTATTGGCAGGGACCATGGAGAGACATGGCTGGAATCTGGAGGAGAGCCAGTCCCCAGACAATTAAGCCATCTAGTGCTGGAAGGTGCTAGATGAGCTACTAAGGGAAAGTGGCCTCAGAAGCAAACAACTTGACGTGATGCTCAGACAAGTGCAATAGTGGTACACAGCCATGGTGGGCAAACCAACTGCTCTTGAATTGGCTAACAGATCAGCTCAGTGGAAAGAAAACAAATCTTAATCATATCCAGATAATGATTCTGTTTTCCATTGACAAGCTCCCCTTAACCTTAGACTATAATAGGGCCTACATCCTTTTAATTCTCTCTAAATTAATAATGGTTGACCCATTTAACTGGTGCTGACTTCATTCTCCATTGGAGAATTTGCTTCTCTTTTTCAGATGGGAGCTGGACCTGAGGAGACAAATGGCCCAGTGGACTCCACCCAGGCCCCAGCTGAAACCACAGAGGAATTGGGAAAATGAGCAAGAGTGCTGTTTTCTTAGAAAATCTGTTATCAGCACAACAGTGAAGGACATAGACACTGAAGACACTCAACACCTCCCAGCCAGAGATCCAGAGGCTCCTAAATGCCCATCACTAAAGTAGACTTAAAATGCTTCCAGCATGGCTCAGGGAATTTTGTGGAATAGGGGGTAGAAAGACTGTTAGAGCCACAACTTGGGCCATTATGCAGAGACATTGCCTCCCCCTCCCACATAATGCATGACCTACAATCCCCATGGGGTTGACCTGCTTTCCAAAGGAGGAAGACCTCATCAGAAAAAGGACACAGAGGTGGGAAAAAATGGTACCAACATGTGTTGTTTACATACTAAATATGTCCATATCTCATAAAAGTGAAAAAAAAACACATAAAATGAAAATTTACCTATAAAACTCTCAAGATCCAAAAATAAAGAAATACCCAAGAAATGCATAATAAATTCATAGGACCATTTAAAAATTCTAAATGACATTGAGTGTACCATTATGGTAGCAAATTTGCTATAGAACAGGACAAAACTATTTGAGTATATTACAAATATTTAATGAGTGCCATTCCCTAACTACTTAGGAGAAAACTGTCACTGTTATGAAAAGATATCAACACAATCCTTAATTATTAACTTTCAGTAACTTTGACTTTTAAGTATACTACTGAATTTAAAACCATAAATGACTTCAACATACTCTCATGTGAAAAGTAAAAATCTACAAAAATTCCTTTCTGGTAGCCAAGCATGAGCTGGGTTCCAGGAGCAAGTGAAGGAGGACTACTGACAGGTCTATCTTTTTTTCTGTGAGTATTTTCTATAAGGTGGTTACATATGTCACCCCACATTTTTGTCATAAGAAAAATTCTGAAAAGGGATAATCAGTATTGATTTTTATGAAAAATAGAAGGCAAAGCTATTATTGTTCTTTTTTTGATAGCTCAATGATGAAATCAATGCATCTATTCACTTTTAAGAGTCAAAGAGACACAGATGTTGAAAAAAAGGCTGTTTGGAAAAAGTACAGGAAAGAAAAGCCATAAGGAAATGAACAGGAGCTATTATTGAATCCAGAAAAAATTATAACTTTGAGGAAGGCAGAGTATATAATTGCAAGAGTGGAACATACCGGAAGTTCCCAAAGGAAATCAAAGCCCTGTTCTCTTGGCTAGCATTGGATTCTTGCCCTTGCTATATTTGATATCCCTTGGGGGCTCCTGTGGCCTAATGACTCGTGACCTTCCAGCCACAAAACAGAAGTGAAAGAATTGGTTTTGGTATTGAGAAGGATGCAATAATAACAAGGATGCTGAGTGGAGGGTGCCAACCAGCAGAAGGAAGGTTCCACTGTTTCTGTTTCCAGGAAGGCGACTTGAGGGGACGGGCAACACAGTGGCTTGATTGTCCCTCTCTCTTGAGAACACCACCCTTCAGACCATCCCTTCTGCTCTCACGGCATCCATCAAAATGAGACAGGACTCTAGTACAAATCATATCCTACCTTTTTCTTGCCCAAACTTGAAACTGCTTTCTGTTTTTTAAAGGGAAACAGTAATTCTTTGCAGACTATACGGTATTATTTGGAAAAATCCAGCAAACTGAAAGGGCAGTTAGTATTAGAGGCCAACAGCAACTGCGGAGACTGACGCTTGTTCTTGCAGGAGAGAGACAGTAACAGCTTCAGGTCTTCCCTCGGGCAACTGAAGAAAAGAAAGCTGTGGCATGGGGAGTCCCTGGGATATAAAACTTCCGGACTGAAATCTCTGCAGTTTATATTTATTCGCTCTAGGGACAAATTATTCCACTGGCAGTAATGATTTCTGAGGACACTATAATACAATACAGCAGGATAACAAATATTGCTTGCATCATCAAAAAAATCATACAATATATCACTAAAGATATGAATAATGAAAGTAATTTAAATATCACCTAAAGTTTCAACCAAATCAGTTACTCAGAAAACATTGTTTTGTTGACTACAGGGAGGCTTAGTATAAGCAGAATGATACTTTTTCCAAGTCTCCCTTTGCTGTTATTAAATAAATAGAAATAGGTATATATGAATACATTCAGAAGACTGCAGTGTGTACAAGGGTTGATATTTAAATAGTTTTATCACATGTATTTTAGTTATTTTGAAGGAGGTGAGTTGTTGGTCTGCATTATAAACAAATTCCTTACAAAACTTTCGAGAGATAAAACTGGAATCCAGATCAACAGACACAAAAACTCTGAAAAACAGCAAGAATGACAAATAACTGAATATGAGCCAGGAATAAGGGTAGATCAAGTTGTAGTTGGAGGGAAGCTATTCGAAAGTAGGCTGGTGGCTGAATAGATGGCTTCATGGTTAAGGCACTTGCTTGCAAAGCCTAAGGACTCAGGTTCAGTTCCCCAGTTCCAATGTAAACCAGGTACACAAGGAGGGGCATGTCCCTGGAGTTCATTAGCAGTGGCTAGAGACCCTGGTGCACCCAGGCTCTCTCTCTCTCTCTCTCTCCCTCTGAAATAAATGAATGAATAAATAAAATAAAATAAAATAAAATAAAATAAAATAAAATAAAATAAAATAAAATAAATAAAATAAAATAAAATAAAATAAAATGTAGGTTGGATGCTCACAATATTAGAGAGCTTTAAGTGCCAGGCTAAGCAATTGACATTTATTCTCAGTGAAAGGAACTGTATGTTTTATAGCAGGGAAGTAACAATAAATCTAGTCATAGTGTCTGTCTAGTATTGATTAGAAAGGGAAGCCAATAAAATGGACATAACAATATATAGGAGCAAAATTAAGGGGGTCAGAACTAAGTTAGCAGTGGGCATAGAAAGATATCCATACAAGAGACATTTTGGAGATGATTCACATGCTATAAGAACTTCAAGCCCGATATAAGCCAAACAAATAAGGTGTGGTCATTAGGATATTTATGGTGACTTAAATAAAAAATAGAAATTCAGGGAGATGGCTCACTGTTATGTTATTTGCTGACAAAACCAAAGGACCTAAGATAGATTCCCCAGTATTCATGTAAAGCCATATGCAAAAGGTAATGCATGCTTCTGGAGTTTGTTTGTAGTGGCTGGAGGACCTGGCATGCCCACTCTCTTTTCTCTATCTGCCTCTCTCTCTTTCTCTCAAATAAATAAATAAAATATATTTTTTTAAAACAACAAAGAATGAAAAGTCAGTTGCAGGAAGGGAATTAGGATGATAATTCACCTTCAAGAAGTGTGTGGGAAAAATATTAAATTTGTTAAGTTTACACTATGCTTTTGATAGGTTTATTGTTATCTTTGAGACTTCACAAACAAATGTAACATTGATAAAATACTTTTAAAAGTTGAAATTTAATATGTAGATTCTTTTCATGTAAGAAATGACTTGTATTAAACAGGGTGAGAAATTATTTTAAAATTGAGATATTTTCATAAAGATTACCAATTTAATGGTATGCAATAAGATAATAATTACCCATATTAATGATGTTTTTTAAGAACAGCCTTCTTCTAATATTTAAATCAACCCTTGTGTCTACAACTCAGAAGCACAGAAGGCTATATATATTTCTAAAGTGTTGATGAAGCTGATCTGAGATTCCTTCCTATATTTCAACTTTTACTGCTCAATTTTATGATCAGGTGCATTTTATTAAAAGCACTATCCTTTGAATCAATACTGTGTTTACAACATTAATTGAATAAATAATGAAAATAGCCACTAAATAAGGTAACTAGATTAAGTAATTTATAAATAACCATCTTAAAGCTGTAGCTGAGTAATTGATTATGGCATAGATTGTCTTTTGTCTTTAAAAATCTACTCTGTCCTCTTAAAAGATTGCAGTTCTCATAAAACAAAAGAGGGTTTTGTCAAGATATTTATTACACAAGAATTTCAACAACAATTTCCAGATGCAAATGATTAAATGATCCAAGCATTATTACCTTTCTCTGATATATGAGCTCCTTGAGGCTAGTATAAAGCATTAGACATTTTAGAACTGAATGTAATAAAAATTAAATAAGTAGTTAGAACATTTGTATATTTGGTTATTACTCTTCTGATTTTATACCGAAAAAAACCACTTGCAAGAATATAAGCATATAAACTAGTTCAAATTCATAGGAAAACCCCATATCATAGTTTTAATTTGATACGATAAAGTGTTGACAACCAAATTAAAAAAAAAAAGTCAACAGGTAGAATGACTAGTGAAAGAGACAAATATGTAGAATTTGTTTTTTTTTTTTTTTTTTTTTTACTTTTGGAGAGAGACACAGGGAGAGACAGACAGAGAGAGAGGGAGAGGGAGACAGATAGAGAATGGGCGAGCTAGCAGTTTCTCAGCTGCTGCGAACAAAATCCAGATGTGTGCTCCCCTTTGTGGGCAAGTGCGGCATTGCACCTTTGCCTCACTTTGCATCTGGCTAAACGTGGGACCTGGAGATTGGAACCGGTTCTTAGACTTAGTAGGCAGGCGCCTTAACAGCTATGCCATCTCTCCAGCCCTTGTTCATTTTTTTAAAAAGAGGGATTTCTTGGGAGCTCGATCAGCATGTAAGAGTACTTTCCAGGCAAGCACTGCCTGAGACCACTGGAGTATGAACCCCAGCACCCAATAAAATGTTGGGTGTGCCCAAACATGCCCATGGCCCTTTTATGTGTAGCAGAAACAACAGAATTACTGGGGCTCCCTGGACAGGCAGACTGACTGAAAATAGCAGCTGAGAAATCTACACAGAAATGTGCTAGCAGAGGACACCCATGCTCTCCTCTGCTTCTACATGGGATACCTGCATCTGAACACATATATACATGCACCACACACACACCACATGGCACATATTACATGAACACATGACAAAAACGAATAAAATTAAGAAAAGAACTCAAGGTCTGGGAAGATGGCACAGTTGGTCAACTGCTTTCCATACAAGCATGAGTATCTCAGAACCCATGTAAAAATGCCCGGCATGGTGCCACACACCTGGAATCCCAGGGGAATCCCTGAGGCTCCCTGGCTACTCGGTCTAACTGAATGGGTGAGCTTTAGGTTTAATAATAAACCCTGTTTCAAAGAATGTAGCAGAACAAGATTGAAGAAACCACCTATTGCCAACCTCTATGTGCACATGCAAACATGCATGTACACCAGCACACATATACAAACATGCATGGAAACCACACATACATGCCCCTTATCTTTCTTAAGATGTTATTTTTATCTACATGGGTGTGGAAATTAAAAGTAACAGGAACCTGGTGTGGTGGTGTATGCCTTTAATACCATATTGAAGACACTGAGATAGAAAATTGTTGCGAGTTCAAGGCCAGGCATGGCTAGAGAGTGAGTTCCAGATCAGCTTGGGTACCAACACTGACCACACACACACACACACACACACACACACACACACACACACACACAAAATAATGTGTTCCATATCATTGGTCTAGATAGTCTATAAACAGTCCTAGGAATGGAAGCAAACATGCTCATTCTTATTGTACATATTATACCAAATATCTGAACCATCACCATGACTAAGTAAAGAAAACATCCCAGTTTAAAATGTACTGTGGGGCTGGAGAGATGGCTTAGTGATTAAGGCATTTGCATGCAAAGCCAAAGAACCTCAATTTGATTCCCCAGGACCCATGTAAGCCAGATGTACAAGGTGGCACATGTGTCTGGAGTTCGATTGCAGTGGCTGGAGGCCCTGGCACACCCATTCTCTCTCTCTCTTTCAAATAAATAAAAATAAAATAAAATTTAAAATAAAACTTATTCATATGTGCTTTCCTGACTGAGTATAAGTATTCATTTACTAAATACGAGTGATGGTAGAAATAGGATTTTATTCCAAGTACTTTCTTCTCTTATGCAATCCTCTTTACCTTGTGACTATTTTGTATTTGTATCTCAGAGTCATGATTGCCTTGGGGCTAGGAGAAAGAATTTTCAGAACAGACGACAGAACACTGGTGGCACACTTTTATAGTTGAATCTCAAATGACCCAAGCCAGCCAAGACAAGCATGGCCTACTCCCTTCCATATGACAAAATATTTTCCTTTTAGGGCTTGAGAGAATAAAGTGATATGTTCTATTGTGTATGGGCAGATACTTTATCTCTTCTCTCCAGCAAGTACCTTTATGTACAAGTTAGGTAGGAAGGGGAAGATAAAATTGCAGTTTATCATCATTAAATTTGGAGAACAGAAAGTTAAAATTCAGTGCCCTATTTCCCAAATTGGCACTGATGGGTGTGTTTGCATCATAGGACACTCCTATGGTCTGCCCTCATGCATTTCCATGGAACAACATCTAAACACAGAGGGTCATAGACAATCCTCCTGAGTGTCCCATAGTGAAGACCTCTCACTGAAGGGAACTGCAGTGCTTAGAGATCCCAGAGTCCCACCAAAGATCCCATAGACACATAGCTCACAATTAGTTAACTACCAACAGGAATTCATATGTGACCAAATGCTAAATAGAATGAATTACACCCAGATCAGGGACCAGTATTAAACCCATTTATCAGAGATAAGTCAGGATTTAAAAGCAGACATTCTTCCCTTGCCAATGACATGATACCACTGAGTGAATCTTTTGATATTCCTTCTTAAAGTTTATAGTTTAACATCAACCCAGAAAAGCCATAAGGAGGTTTCTTATAGCCAAGATAGCTTAAATAACTCTGAAATTTTCTTCATTTTCCTTCTAGCATTTTAGGTAGATAAAAATGCCAGAAAAAATGGAGTATCCAACTAGATATTAAATTCCTATTTAAAATGAAAACTAAAAAACATGTACAACTGTTATTCTTATCAAGAAATTTTATGCCATCAATGAAAGAAGTGATAATATAGAAAGAATATAGTCATACTACAGGAAACCTTAATCGGTCTATGTTCCAGCTTATTCTTATCTACTTCAGAAACATAATCCAGTGAATATTAAATAATTTCTCACACACAGGTTATTTTTATACACTGTACTAGTGAACATGCTTCATTGTTATTGACAAAGCCTTGTGAATTTGGGGTAAAATCTTGTTGAAATCACATGTCCACATTAAATATATATATATATGTATATGGAGGCTGCAGAGATGGCTTAGCGGTTATGGCCCTTGCCTGCGAAGCCTAAGGAGCCCGGTTCAATTTCCAGATCCCACATAAGCCAGATGAACATAGTGGCACATGTATCTGGAGTTCGTTTGCAGTGGCTAGAGGCCCTGGCATGCCCATTCTCACTCTCACTCTCTCTTTCTTAAATAAATAAATCATACATATGCGGAGACTGGCTCAAGAGGGCAGGTTGCTGGGCTTGTTCTGAATCTACAGAAAATTTGTATCAACATTTGATTTAGATACCTGCTTTAAAATTAAATAATATACAAATGTAAGAAATTAATAATGCTCTTATAAAATTTGTTTATAAAACCTTACCTTTAAGACTTAGACCATTTAGTGCAGTGTTTTGTAAATGGTTGTTTCTTCACAGTGGGCCCTTCTAGTATGATGGAGCTAGTACTACCATTCACTTCTATTCAACCTTCCCCTCTTTTCAACAGCCTTTTACATAGTTGGTGCTACAATTTAAATAAAATTTGTCCTTTCAAACTCAAGTTGAAATTTAATTGCATCAGTGAGATATTAACAGATGAGACCAGGTAGAACCTTAGCAAAGTGATTAGGACTGGCCTTGCTGAATGGATTAGCCCACTCATATGAATAAATGATGTTTGGGTTAGTGAAGAATGTGGACAAGTGAGTCTGATCTTCAGCCTGTGTCTTGGTGCTCCCTGTCCCCTGCTGTGTATTGTTTTGATACTCTATCAGCAAGGGATAGTACCAGATGCAATCACTCAGCTGCAGAACAGAATCATGAACCAAAAATACCTTCTTTTCTTTAAAATTCTACCACACTTTGGTATTGTGTTATTAGCAATAGAATATCAAGCTCCCACCAATAGTGGGATGCAAGAGGACCTACACTTATTAAATTCTCTCTAAAATAATAATGGTTGTCCATGCATCTTGCACTGACCTCACTCTCCATTGGAGAATCTGCTTCTCTCTTTCAGATGGACGCATATCCTGAGGAGAGAATCAGCCCATTGCACCTCAACAGGGCACCAGATGAAGCCATTGAGTTATAGGGGAAATGACCAAGAATGCTGCTTTATTGGTGAACCTAATATCAGCACAAGAGCGAAGGAGATAGACACAAAGAACACTCAACCCCTACCAAATCAGATATCCAGAGACACAGAGACTCACAAAACCTTGTCACTGAAATAGACCTAAAATGAGCCCAACATGGCTCAGGGAAATTTGAGGAAAAGGGGGTGGAAAGATTGTTAGAGCCATGAGTTGGGTCATTATATACAGAGTCATTGCCTCTCCCGCATAACTGATGGCTACCCACATAAGGCAAGACCCACATTATCTATGAGGGGAGGACAGTGCTAACGAGGGTACCATCATGGCTGTATCTATACTATTACATAACAAATAAAAATATTTTTAGATTCTAGAATTTAGGCCTCTGTCAGTTGTATAGCTGGTGAAAATTCTCTCCCATTCTGTGGGTAATCTGCTGGCTTTGGTTAAGGTATATTTGTCAGTGAAAAAGCTTTTCAGCGTCATGAGATCCCAATGGTTGAGTGATTGTTTAATTTCCTGAGCTGCTGGGGTTTTGTTCAGGAAGTCTTTTCCCACTTCCATGTTGTGGAAGGTTCCTTCTATTTTTTTCTTCCAGTAGTAGCAGAGTTTCTGGTTTTATATTAAGGTCTTTGAAGTATCTGGACTTGATTTTTGTGCATGGTGAGATGTGAGAATCGAGTTTCATTTTCCTGCATATGGTTGTCCAGTTTGTCCAGCACCATCTTTTGAAGATACTGTCCTTTTTCCATTCTGTGGTGGTAGGGCCTTTGTCAAATATCAAGTAGCTGTAGTTATTTGACCCAAAGTCCAGGTCTTCTATTCTGTTCCATTGGTCTATATTCCTGTTTTTATGCCAGTACCATGTTGTTTTTATTACAACGGCTTTGTAGTATAGCTTTAGATCAGGTATGGTGATGCCTCCAGAGGTGTTTCTTTTGATGAGGATATGCTTGGATATCCGAGGCCTTCTGCCATTCCATATGAATTCAACCCACTCACAAAATGGGGCAGAGAACTGCACAGGGAGTTCTCAGAGGAAGAAATACCAATAGCATATGCACATTTAAGAAAATGTTCAACATCCCTAATCATCAGGGAAATGCAAATTAAAACAACTATGAGATTCCACCTTGCCCCAGTAAGGATGGCTAACATTAAAAAAAAAAAAAAAAAAAAAAAAAAAACAATGAAAACAAATGCTGGTGAGGCTGGGGAGAAATAGGGACAAGCTTTCACTGCTGGTGGGAATGTAAAATGGTTCAACCATTATGGACAGCTATATGGAGACTCCTGAAAAGGATGACCATAGACCTACCAACGGATCCAGTTATTCCCTTATTGGGCATTTACCTTAAAGGCTCCAAGCCTCAGATCAGAGACATTTGCTCAACCATGTTTATAGCTGCTCAATTCATAATAGCTAAGAACTGGAATCAACCCAGATATCCATCATTAGATGAATGGATAACAAAGATTTGGTATATCTATACTATGGAATTCTTCATAGCAGTAAGGAAAGATGAAATAATGAAAATTGAAAAAAAAATGGTCAAACATGGAACAGATCATCCTCAGTGAGCTCACCCAATCATTTATCTGTCACTCCTAACCTGAATCTACCTGAGATGCTGCCAAGCCTTATAAGCACTCTGAGGACCATACAATAGGGAGGGTGGGATAGAGGGAGGGTAAGGGTGGGAGGGAAAGAGAGGATGGGAGGGAGGACAAGGGTGGGGGGATACAAATAGGGACCCAAAAGGAAATGATACTATAAAACAATTTATTCTGAACATGAGGCTAAAACATTGATCCTTCATCAGGCCCACAGTGGAAACAGCTGAACCACAGGAAACTGGCGAAAACATCATGAAGACCAACCTTAATTTTTTCCTGATTTTCTCTCTCTGCTCTCTCCCTCTCTCTCTCTTTCTCTCTATGGCCTCTCTATACTCACTTTCTCTTTTATATTATCTTTTTCTCCCCTCACCTTCCTAGGTGCTGACTTATAACTCCCAGTACTAGCACTGGGTTAACTTTCACAATGAGCTGTAGATCTGAGATACCCTCAAGGTTTCTCAAAAAAGACAGATTTCTGTCAGAGTTCTTGATGACCCACCAAAGGTTAATGGTAAGACCCTACTGTTGATGACAGCATATATGTGTGAGACCAAACATGGAGAGATCTGGCCAGAATCTGGAAGAGGGTCAGTCCACAGACAGTTAGCTAGTCTAGTGCCAGAGGGTGCTACATGAGCAGCTGGGGGAAAATGGCCAACATCGGTCCAAACAACTTCCAGTCTAAGATACCCAGCAAGAAACAACCTGATGTAATGCTCAAACAAGTGCAGTAGTGGCACACAGCCATGGTGGGGAACCAATGTCTCTTGATTTGGCTAATTGATCCAGTCAGTGGAATGGAACTCATTGCTGGAACTGGGAAATAAGTCAAAACCATGTACAAAAAAAATGAGCTCAGTCTCCAATCAAGATACCACCAAATGTGGGCTAGAAGAGGGCCTACTCATATAAAATCCCCTCCAAGATATCTATGGACATCCCATATATCTAGTACTAATTGCTCTCTCCGTTGGAAAATTTGCTTATCTTTTTCAGATGGACAAGGAACCTGAAGGGAGGATCAGCTAATCACACCTCACCAGGGCCCCAGATGAAACCATAGAGTAATGTGGGGGAAGGGCAAGATTTCAGCATTCTTGGGGATCACGACACCAGAAAAAGGCTGAAGGAGATAAACACAGAGATAATCTAACTCCTACTAAGCCAGATATCCAGAGACACAGAGGCTCCCAAAATCTCATCACTGAAGTAGAGCTAAAATGACCCCAATGTGGCTCAGGGAAATTTGCGGAAGAGGGGGTGGAAAAAATGTTAGAGCCACAAGTTGGGGCATTATGCACAGAGACCTGGCCTATCCCCCATAACTCTTGACTACCCCCACAATGTGTGAACCACATTCCCCATTGATGAGGGTCCCTATGGAAGAGGGAGGACAGGGAGGAGGATAATGGAGTCACCACTATGAATGTAAAATTAGAATAATATAAATAAAAATAAATTTTAAAAATATTTTTAAAATGAAAAAAAAAAAAAAAAGACCAGAGTATGATTTCTCTCTGGTAAACTTTCCCTTTAATAGAGTTGTGACATATGCTTACTAATTGCTGCCCACCTGATATATTGGAACAAACATAGAATGTTGAAGTGGAACATTAATTCATCCAACCCACTTTCTGATGTCATTTTTGATAATGCCTTACTACATACCCTTCTCTATTTTCAGGTTATTTGCTAGGCAAGTCCATTTGTGTGTGTGTGTGTGTGTGTGTGTGTGTGTGTGTGTGCAATAGAGTGTGATACAAAGAAAAATAAAATATCTTATTTATGTAAAACATTTCAGCCTCATGACAAGGTTTTTCATCTCATCTAACATTGACAAAAAGTCAAATACACAATGTTTAAATTTGGATACTAAACATGATTACTTCATTGTTTGAGAGGCCAACAAAGTAAAACCTCCTTCTAAACGTCATGTTCCAGGGATCTAGATAAAATGAAGTCATGACTTTATGAGGGTGTGGTTTTGTTGTCTGTCTCCAAATCATTCCCAAACCTAAGGCCTGAACAAACCCCAAAAAAAAAAAAAAATGAAGAGGGAATTAAGCAATGATTAATAAAAGCCATCATGCATTGATTTATGACACAAAGCATGATTGCTCATGGGATTGTACAGTGGCCTTCTGGTCTCTATGCTCAGTGCAATGGCACCTACTTGAATTATGATCAAAGCAATTTCAAGCCTCCCTCAGGCCTGTGTCCCTGTCAGAACTTTCAGCAAGTGTGTATTTAACAACTTACTTTGGGACAGAGAGCAAACATATCTTCATACACTCTTTCTTCACATCATATAAGAACAGGTCATAGCACTTCTTTAGAACATTGAGTATCTTTATAAATAACCAAATGTACAAATATAGCTTGTGTTTTCTGAAAAGTGATAAATTTAAGTACATATTCTAACAGAACTACAGAAAGTAAAGACAAATAGGAGTTATAATAAACCTCATTATTATTCCCAAGAAAATCTTGATTGAGCAGCCTTAAACACTGCCCTTTCTCAGCAATAAAACAAAAGCCTTTCAACAACCTATGCACATCATAAAGATTTTGTTTTGAATCTTTCCTATATTTTCATTAAGAAAAATCCCCTTCTTTTTGAGATTCTTTAGCTTTTTTCACCTCTAATAAACCACAAGAACCTTTGTTCATTTCTGCTCATCTTCACAAAGGACCTCAGGAGGGTCTTTTAGAGGAAATTGGGTGTACAATCATAAAAACAATTCTGTCAGAACACAAATGCTTCAGACATCATTCTCATGTAGGGCCTTGGTCAGAAGTTTCTATTTGGCAGGCTGGAGGGTTATTAGGGATGATTGCTTTTGCTGTTAGCTATCTATGGAATCGGACTTTAAACCATTTTGCAATCCAACCAAAATTCTACTTTTTGTGATTTTTATGCATTGGTCTTGGGGGATGGGAGAGTGGCATGTAAGGAAGAGATACCTGGGTGGCCATGTGGTATAACTATTGTGTCTTTTGTGTGGCTTACCTAGAGGAGAGTGCTATCTGAGAAAATTAGGAAGCCCTCAGTTCTCATGTTCACCCTCACACCCAGAGTTTTCTTTTAGCACACCTCCACAAAATTGCTGCTGGGGTATAGATTTTACAAAGCTTCACAAGGACCCAGGAACACTTTACTATTGCTTGAATTGAAAAATTAAAGTCAGATGGGATGATCCTATTATAATAAAATGACAGATCTTGGGATAAAGTTGGATCATCTCTTACCATCATCTAATTTTGGGTGGTTAGATTTCTGTGTTCTGTTTTGAACACACATAATGAAAGTCAGGCTAACATTCCCCCAGCTGACCACATGGGTCCCCTACTATGGTGAAAAATTATTTTCTATTCTGTATTCAATATGAGAAGTACACATTGACTTCTTGTCTACTAAGTCAAATCTTGCTCACCACCCACATGCCCAAAACCACAGGGTAAGCTTGAACTTTTATCTAGGATGAAAGAATCTTTTAGTCATTTGCTGAGGATGTTCTTAGATTTTTAGGAGAGAGAAGCAAACTGAAGAAAAGAGGGAAGTATATTGTTGCTGGGAGAGGATTGCAAATAGAAAAACTTTGAAGACATGTGAAGCTGCATATAGTTATTGTTCTAAACTTGGCCACACAGCTTGTGGTGTTAAGGGGAGAAACAGAACTCAATATGCCTTACACAGCAGGACTTGCTCACTTTTTCTTTGAAATTGTACTTCTCTCTCTCTCTCTCTCTCTCTCTCTCTGTGTGTGTGTGTGTGTGTGTGTGTCTGTTTGACATAATGAACATGAAGTGCAATACCTTTAGTAATAGGTTAAGATAAATAATTTATTTGTTTAGATTATAAGCCATCTTGTCAAGTTTCAAATGTCAAATGCCCCCACCCCATAGATTCATGTATCTGTATATTTACTTCCAGTTGTTGACACTGTTTAGGAAAGTTATGGAACTTTTAGGAGTTGGAATCTTGCTAGAGGAGGTGTGTCACTGGGGAGGGGGGGGTGAGTCTTGAGATGTCATAGCCCAGCACCTCTTCCTACTTCTTCTCTGTTGATGTTATGATGTGAATCCACTTCCTGCTCCTGTGTTCCTTTCCCTGCCCTGATAAAACTTCTGCTGGAAACTGTAAGTTGAAGTCAACCTTTTACTTCCCTAACCTGCTTCTGATTGGGTCCCAGCAGCAAGAAGGAGGCTGATACACAAAACCGGATGGGAATGTAGCAGGAGTCATCAGCCCATGTCATCCTTGTGTACGGCAATGATTGATGAGTAGTGGAGACTTATTGTTTACTTAATATGTGAATACAAAGAGCTATAAATATCTAATTTTTAGAAATTACAAATGGTAATGTCTCATTTCCGAAATAGTATTGACTTTTCTATTGTCTTGAACTCATGAATGATCTTCAAGAGACACATTTTCCATCATTATGATTTCTAAATTCATTCTTTTACAAACTAGAGTGAATATATTTCCTGTGGATGTTCCTTGTTGATATATAAATATTTAACTATATAAAAATTTATGCCTATGCACCAACCCAGGCCAGGGGAGCAATTTTGCTGACATCTGAACCATGGGACTGAGAAGTTCAAAACTGAGCCTGAGAATACAAAAGCACAGAGTCAAAAGCCGGGTGTGGTGGCGCACACCTTTAATCCCAGCACTCGGGAGGCAGAGCTAGGAGGATCGCCGTGAGTTCAAGGCCACCCTGAGACTACATAGTTAATTCCAGGTCAGCCTGGGCCAGAGCAGAGTGAGACCCTACCTCGAAAAAAAAAAAAAAAAAAAAAAAAAGCAGAGTCATTTCCTGCCTTTGGTGTGCATACATTTGGACATGTCAACAACCTTACAAGACTAATCAGTTATATGTATCCAAGTGAATTCCAGTTTAAGGACATTGAAGTTAAATACATTTACAGAGTATCTAGAGAAAAATCTTATCAAACCTGGGGCTTGAATTCTTCTTATTTACTGATAGTGTCTGAGGTTCGCTTTGGTTGGAAACATTTTCCAAGATTCCAGGTGCACTTTTTATAGGTTGGAAATTTTGCTTTGTTATTAAATATTTACCTATCATGTGCAAGGATGAAAGAGATAGAAAGTCCAGAAGACAAAATCTTTGTAAGTTCTCTTCTTTTAGGGGTATTTAATTTTATAAAAGTTATTTGCTGACCCAGGCAATGTAACATACCAATAGATATAGAAGCAAAAAACATAAGCAAACAATTTTCTGTGAATGGATATATTCTCATTGAAATATAAATAGTACTGAAGAGTTTGTAAGTTGTACAATAGAATAGATAGATACCCCAAGGGATGATTCAATTCCTGGCTTATGGTGGAGTTTCTTAAAATTGTATGACTTGCTAATTTGGCTGTCAAATGTCACCTTCAAAATTAACATGCCTGGGCTGGAGCTATGGCTTAGCAGTTAAGGCGCCTGCCTCCTAAGCCTAAGAACGCTGGTTCCAATCTCCAGCCATTTCAATCTCCATGTCCCACGGTTAGCCAGATGCAGTGATGCAAGGGTGCAATGCCACAGTTGACCACAAGGGGGCGAACACATCAAGATTTCATTCTCAGCAGCTGAGAGGCTGCTGGCGGCCCATCTTTATCTGTCTTCCTCTCCCTCTCTCTCTGTCTCTCTCAAAAAAAAAAAAAAAAAAATTAACATGCCTGATATTGCTCATAGAAAGCACTTTTCTCTCTATTTTTTCTAATTCTACCTTTTTATTTTTTTAATGTTGATATGCTAATTATCTGTTGCTACATGATACAGCAACCCCATAGCAAGTAACTGGAAGCAGTATGAACACATTCTCCTCATGGTTTCTTTGAGTCCAGAATTTGAAGCACCTCTAGTGGAGAAACAATGAATCAGAACTTTTCAGAGGTTTTAGTCAAGGCATTGTCCAGTTCTAAACTTAGATCAATGTGACAATCATCTTAATTAATTGGTGGCTCACTTTGTTGGAAAATTGGTTTGAACTATTTGGGCAAGGCCTCATTTCCTCATTAAATGGAACTGTCTCATGGTTGCTTTGCTGTTTTTATGATGGGGTGCCTAATTCTCTTATCCCTGTTCATAAAAAGAATACAGACCCAAAGGTGGAGAGAGGAGAGGGAGGAGGAGTGAGAGAGAGAGAAAAAGAGATAATGAGGGAGAGGGAGGGAGGGAGAGAGACGGCAAACACTTTTGGAGTTCCATGGAGAATTAATTCCTACTTTGGGAGGGGAGGAATGTCAAAATTTGCAGACCAGTTTCAAAGTAAAAAGTTAAGATCAGCTAATCTCACTGATTTTCACTGGGGGATTTCTTTCTTTCTTTCTTTCTTTCTTTTTTATAGACAACTTCTATACTTATATACAAAAAAAAAAAAAAAAACACATGATATTTCCCTCCCCTCCCCACTTTCCACTTTAGAACTCTGATCTTTGCCTACACAGCCTTTCTTTCTGTCCTGGTCCTTCTGATTCTGTTGGCCATTTCCTAAATATCTTTCCAGTACACTAGGGATCTTTCTAATTTCTAACATCATTACTTTATGCCTGAATCTTATAATTTATTGTTTATGCTATAAGAATAAAATAAAAGCATTTAACCTAATATAAACATCCCTTCCTGTCTTCACCCTATAAATCAGATTCAAGACCTTTCCCTTCTTATTTTAAATTTATTCCATGAATATACAATAATTATTCTCTGAATATATAATAAGATTTCATATAATATTATCTTCTACATATCAGATGTCAGAAAACTTTTTCTGTGGAAGCACAATTAATCTGCTTTTGTGCCATTCAGTTGCTGCCATAACTATTAAACTCGTCAGTGACAATTGCACATGACTATGTTCACATGGTAGTTTATTCATGAAATTGACAAGGTGAAAGATTGAGCCCATGTCCATAGCTTTCTGAGTCCTGCTCTACTTTTCTTTTCAATAACATGTTCAACATACTTGTCTAATAA
Organism: Orientallactaga sibirica; assembly: GCA_036365145.1. Classification (NCBI taxonomy): domain Eukaryota; kingdom Metazoa; phylum Chordata; class Mammalia; order Rodentia; family Dipodidae; genus Orientallactaga; species Orientallactaga sibirica. The sequence goes on along the minus strand of JAEOAD010000060.1, from coordinate 11,969,261 downwards.
TAGCTATGAGTGGGCCTTTCACAATCATATTAATTTTTCTTAGTGCCTCTACATTACACTAGGGGTACTTTCTTCTGTACTGTGAGTGTTGTTACCACATTAGCACTTGAATAAAAGATTGTGAGCTTTCTGAAAACATTTCTCATTATAATGCTTGCTTTTTTCTCTTTTGAAGTTGCATTGCTAAGTATAACACCTAGATAGTATGTTGTCCAGAATGAAGTGAAGTAGGACTTGTGTTTGGAAGAGATAAGAACATATCTTAAAGGAAAGGGATTATATAATAGAATGATTGCACTTTATTTCTGTGAAATATGATCTGCTACTTAGATTTTTCACTGAATATGATATTGTATTCTTTTCCAGGAAATAAAGCTGATGTTATATTCTTTTCATGTAAATGAAAGAAATGAGGTCTGAGGACTTTGGAGAGGCAAATCCAGACCTGGTTTTCTGTTACTAACACTATTCCAGAAAACATGACCCATACCAGTATTTCTCAACTGCATATTCTCACTAGAACTGCATACTACTGGAATGTCTATACACACATACACAGAAGCACAGGCTGCCCACACAGTGATTCCTATTCCAGAGAGCTCCAGTATGGATAGGATCTTATCTTACTGCTAGATCAACAGGCAAATTTAGCATACAGTCAGGGTGCCCACCACCAAGAGATGGCTATTTTCTAGCACATGAGACCATGTCTGATATGACAAAACTTAACATAATACTTTCAATAAGATGTGATGCTAAAACACTGTCATTGGAATATTTGGTTATCTTGGTAGAGTGATTCTTGATTACTGTGTTAGTTATATTCTCATGATTGTAAAAAAATCTAACTTGAACATCCTACAAGAGGAATGATTTATTTTGGCTCATAGCTTCAGAGATTTCTGTCCATGATATGCTGCCTTTGTTGTTTTGGGCAAATAGGGAGGTGGTTAATTGTGATAGAAAGATATGTAGGAGCAGAGGAATGCATCCCATGGTGGACAAAAGCAGAGAGTGAGAATACTTATATTACAGGGCTTCTTCCTTATATACATTTTGTTTTATCTTGGACCTTAGTCCATTGCATGGGGTTTCCTCATAAGTCTTCCCATTTTAATTAATGGTTTGTATAGGTGCCTTCACACAGAGTTGCACACAGAGCCCCACTTTACTAATCATTTATGTGTTTTCACAGCATAAAGAATGGCAGCCAGTATTAACCATCACAGTTATGATAGCTAATCAATTGTATGAATGGAATTAAACTTTATTATTTTGATAATTAAAATGAGATCCTTGGGCTCTCAGCTCCCTGGTCTGGGTTCCCTACATGGGTCTGTGTGCTGGCAGGACCAGCCTGGAGTCAATAGGCCAGATCCCTGTTCCATGGCTCCTCCCAGTCCCCTGGTCCTGGTAGGTCACACTGTACCTTGGTTGGGGAGACCTGGTCCCAGTGTGAGCTGTGGAATCAGGGCTTTTGCTCTGGTATCTTGACTGGCCAGTGGATACCAACATCCCTGTTCACCTGAATCCAGGGGTGCATGGGCCAAGGGACAAAATCATGTTTCCTCCTCAGTAAAAATAGGTAGAGCAACAATGCAACAATGCAAAAAACAATGAAATTCAGAAAACTGAGAGGTCTCCACCAAGGAAGCCCAGTTGTATAATGCAAGCCTCCAAAGAAGCCATAGAAAAATCAATAGAAATTCATTCCCTAAATGAAAACACAACAACCAATGAGAATCTGATCAAAACAATTGCTGAACTGGAAGCAAACTAACAAAGAACCAACAATTGTATCAATGAAATAGAACAGACTCACCTCCTAGAGCATTCAGCTTTTAACAGTAGGCTTAACTTGATTGAAGGAAACATTTGAACCCACCAAAGAGATATGAATAAATGGAAGGTGAGTCAAGAAATGGAAGATTTCAACAATCAGTTGATTAAGCTTAATGAAGACTTGATCAAATGAATTCCAGGAAGTATCAAGAAAATCAGAACTCAAACTGAAATCATACTCAAAAACAGAGATGGAAACAATGAAAAATAACACAACAGAAAACAAAAATCTAATAGAAATTACATAAACGTCTCTAGAACCCCTTACCAGCAGAGGTACTCATGTGGAAGACAGAACCTCTGACCTAGAAGACAGGACAGAAGAAATTGATCAGGAGACCAAATCTTTGCTAAGTTCAAAAAGTCAAGTGAACAGAATATGTGGAAACTGTGGGCTATCCTAATACAACCAAATATCCAGATCGTGGGTATACCAGAAGGAGAGGAAATCTAGACCAGAGGCATAGAGAACATATTCAACAAAATTATTGAAGAAAATTTTCACAATCTCTCAAAGTAGAGGCCAATCCAGATACAAGAAGCCCACAGAAAACCAAACAGACAGGACCAAAGAGGAAACTCTCGAAGACACATCATAGTTAAAAATCTTAACAGCTAAAACAAAGAGAATGTTAAAAGCAGAAAGAGAGAAACAACTCACAATATACAAAGGCAATGTCATCAGAATTACATCAGATTTCTCAGTGGAAACTCTGAAAGCTAGGGTGGCCTGGAAAAAAACACTTCAAAGTCTGAAAAACTATGGCTTCCAACCCAAGCTACTTTACCTAGGAAAAGCATCCCTCATAAAAGATTGTGAAAGAAAAACTTTCCATGAAAAAATTCAACTCTATGATTATATGAACACAAAGCCAAACCTACAGAGAATACTTGAGGAAATACTCCACACAGAACAGTCAAACAACCAATCTCAAGAGCCAATAATAAGAAGATCACAATAACCAAAATATACCAGGATCAAAATAGTACAAAACACAAGAAAGCACCAAACCCCATAAAACACCTCATAATGGTAGGGATTAATTCAAACCTCACAGTAATAACCTTAAGTATTAGCAGTCTTAACTCACCCCTCAAAAGACACAGGTTATCAAGGTAGATCAAAAAACTGGACCCCTAGCCAGGTGTGCTGGCATACACATTTAATCCCAGCACTTGGGAGGCAGAGGTAGGAGGAGTCCCTGAGTTCAAGGTCATCCTTAGACTACATAGTGAATTCCAGGTCAGCCTGGGCTAGAGCGAGACCCTACCTCAACACCCCCCCCAAATAAATAAAAATAAAATAAAATAAAATAAAATAAAACTGGACCCTTCTATCTGCTGTCTTCAAAAAACCCACTTCAGCACTAAAGATAGACACCTTCTCAGGGTGAAAGGTTGGAAAGTGATATTCCAAGCAAGTGGAAATAAAACCAAGCAGGTGTTGCTATATTAATATCTGATAGAATAGACTTCAAACCAAAATAATCAAAAGGACAAAGAAGGCACGTCTTACCCATCAAGGGAATGATCCAAAATGAGGATATCAAAATCATAAATATATATTTGCCAAACACAGGCACACAACAGTGAATAAAACAAAATCTAAGTGACAATAAAACAGAAATAAACACCAACACCATCATAGTTGGAGACTTTAATACTCCATTAACATCAATAGAGAGATCATCCAAGAAGAAAATTAACAGGGAAATAATAGAGCTCAACAACATCATAGATCAACTAGACCTAATGGATTTCTACAGAGCTTTCCACCCCAACTCTACAGAATACACATTCTTTTCAGCAGCCCACAGAACCTTTTCCAAAACTGAACATATATTAGGCCATAAAGCATGCCTCCATAAAGCCAGGAAAATCTTTGCCAGCTCCACCAGTGACAGAAGCTTAATATCTAAAATCTACAAAGAACTCAAAAATCTAAATAGTAAAAAAACAAGCACTCCACTCCAAAAGTGAGCAGAGAACTGAATAGGGGGTTCTCAGAGGAAGAATTACAAATGGCTAACACATACTTAATAAAATGTTCAACGTCCCTAACCATTAGGAAAATGCAAATTAAAACAACTATGTGATTCCACCTTACCCCAGTATGGATAGCAAACTTTAAAAAAATCAAATGAAAACAAATGTTGGTGAGGATGTGGAGAAATAAGAACACTCATTCACTGTGGGTGGGAATGTAAGCTGGCATAGCCACTATGGAAACCAATATGGAGACTCTTGAAAAGGATGAATATAGAGCTACCAACAGACCCTGTTATTACCTTACTGGGCATTTTCCCTAAAAGTTCTATATTTCAGTTCAGAGATATTTGCTAACCATGTTTATAGTTGCTCAATTCATAATAGCTAGGAACTCGAATCAACACAGATGTCTATCTTTGGATGAATGGATAACAAAAATGTGGTATATCTACATGATAGAATTCAACTCAACAGTAAAAAAAAAAAAAAAAAAAAAGACACAATGAAATTTGTAGAGAAATGGCCAAAGTTGGAACAGATCATTCTAAGCAAACTCACACCATCACAGAAAAATAATTGTCTCATGGCAACTCTTCTGAGGTCCTAACCTGGATCAACCCAAGATGCTGACATACCTTAATGGCATCTTGAGGCTTGGACAATAGGGAAGGTAGGGCATAGGGGAAGGGTTGGGGGTACTCAAAAGTGAACCCAAATTTAACTGGTACCATAGAATCTTATATCCTGAAAGTTAGCCTAAAATGTGGAACCCTCAAGAGTACCTTAGGAGGAACACCTGAATCAAGGGGTCCCGGAGATGGAGAGACAAAGCCTAATCTCAAATTTCTCCTATTTCTCCTTCTCTTCCTTTTCATTTTTTCTTTTCCCTTAGCACTGGCCCATTATTCCCTGTACCAGCATGTGGTTAATATCCACAATGAGCTATAGATCAGTGAGACTGACTAGATCTCCCAAAACAAAACATACTTCTGTCAGAGCACTTGATTACCCACCAGAGGTTAATGGTAACACTATACTGCTGAAAACACCATGTGCAGTCATCACAGACCATGGTGTGACGTGATTGGAATCCAGAAGAGAGACAGTCCCCAGACAATTAGCCCATCTAGTGCTGGAAGGCACTAGTAACCAACTACTCTTGGATTGGCTAACAGATCAGCTCAAAGGAAAGAAACCATATCTGGAAGTGGGAAACAGGTCATAATCATATACAGGTAACAATTTTGCTTCCCAATGTCAAGTTCCCACTAATCTTGACATATAAGAGGGTCTACAACCTTTAAATTCTCTCTAAATTAATAATGGTTTTCCCATTTAATGTGTGCAGATTTCACTTTCCATTGGAGATTCTGCTTCTCTTTTTTTAGATGGGAGCAGAATATGAGGAGATAAATGACCCAGCACACTTCACCCTGGACCCAGCTGAAACAACAGAGGAATTGGGGAAATGAGCAAGAGTGCTGCTTTCTCAGTGAAACTGATATGAAACTGTTATCAGCACAAGGGTGAAGGAGACAGACACTGAGGACACTCAACACCTACCAACGCAGAGATCCAGAGGCTCCTAAGAGCCCATCTCTGAAGTACACATAAAACACACCCAACATGGCTCAGGGAATTTTGTGGAAGAGGGGGCAGAAAGATTGTTAGAGCCACAAGTTGGGACATTATGCACAGAGACATTGTCTCTTCCCCATAACTGACTGCTGCCCCCATAATGCATGACCTACAATCCCCATGGGGGACCTGCATCTCCAATGAGGAAGGCCTCTTCAGAATAGGGGCAGGGAGGAGGGAAAGGATGGTACCAACATGTGTTGTTTGCATACTAAATATGTCCATAAATAGTAAAAATAAATTAAAAACAAACAACAAAAAAAAAAAAAAGAGGGTGGTGGCAGGGGATTATGATCATGGTATACTGTTTATATTTATGCAAGTTCCCAATAAAAGTTAAAAAATAAATAAAAAGACATAAGACTTAAAAAATGAGATCACTGGATGGCAAAACCTCATACACTTCTTTCAGTTCTTGCAAATCCCAGGTAAACTCTCTACCATTATGCTATGTCTCCAGCCCCATCTTATATTTCCTACTGTATTAGCTCTCAACCTATCTGTGATGGTTAAGTTTTGCTGTCAACTGGATCTGTTTAGGAATCCACAGACATTCTTCTTGGGTGGGTCTGTGAAATGCTTCCAGGAAGGATTAACTAAAGGAGGAAGTCCTTCCCCCAGAGTGGGCACTCCCCTCCCTTTGGAGAGTTGCTTTATCTAAGGAGCTCCGGGCAAAAAGAATCCTTCCCTCCCACCTGGCTGCTGGTGATGCTGCTGCCTTCCAGCATGGACTGAAGAGCAGCATCTCTCCAGGAGTCTCCAGGCCTTCAGTGCCGGATTGGGACTGCTGAGGCATCCAGCCTCATGCACTGAGCAGCTACCGCGTTCCTTGATTCTCAGGCCTGCAAACTGCTATTGCTGCATTGTTGTAAGCTAATCCAATAAATCCCCTATTTAACACAATTCATTGTTTCAGTTATGTTTCCTCTAGAGAACACTGACTATTACACTATACATCCCATAGTGTGCATAATTTAACTTCCCAAAACTTAATGCTTTAGAGCAGTGACAATTATGCTTTAGGTCAGTGTGTAGTGCTTTGTTCATGTCAGTTGAAATCTGGACAGTCCAAAGACTGGAGTTGACAATCATAAGAAATCTTACTCTTGAGGACTAGAGGTGGGTCCAGGGGTAGTGTATTTTCAAAGCATATGTGAAAACATCAGGTCCAGAGTTTGATCCTAGGCAACACAGAAAATTTAAAAAAAGAAAAGAAAAGAAAAGAAAAGAAAAACCCAAAACAAAGCCATTTGTTTAACGATGTGACAGTTGATGTTTTTAGTGAGTTTGGAAGATTCAAGTATCTCATCCTGGACCCAGAAATGTACACTTTGTTTTTCTGCAAGGCTTTCTGTCTCCCTCATAGCACATCTTTTGTGTTTAACTTTCCACAAGAAAGGCAGATGTAGACAAAGAATCTAGCATTCCATTTACTCAAGTTCTGAAAGTAGAAGCATAGTGTTACTCCAGTAAACTGCTAGGAAGAATCATATATTTAATAAAGGTGATAATTTTGACTTCTATTTAGTAAAATAGGGCCAAGTAAATAATAGTTATATTCCAGTAACAATGCCAGTGATACATTACAGAAGAAAGTATAAGAAAATTCTGGGCAGATATTCCTAGTTGCTTCCTCTAGGAGTCATATCCTTTTTCTTTTAGGGAATTCCAAAATTTAGATGCATACGTGACTAACTAGACTGTTGTTTGCTGGTGAAATAATAAAGAGCTGGCTAAAAGAACTGTATCTGACATCTGGAAAGAGGATCAAAAAGAAAGAAGACATTCTTCACTTCTGCCTTCTACATCCTTTGGTCTTTCTCATGGCTGCGATATTACTGATGCCTCCTGAGGAGTCACATTCAGACACAAAGCAGCACACTAGATCTGGATCTCTGACAATTATGAAATCACTTTCCCAACAGTACACTGTGTCCATTTATGGTATACTTCAGTTATCGGGAAAAACAAAAACAACAACAAAAAAATGCAAAGCTGTTCCATAGTTGATATCATCTCATACTTGGTTACATTGAATAAAATCTAACAATAGCCAACAGAGAAATTGCACATTAGCCTTATCCATAGTGATCACTATATTACAATTATTGCTGGAGCTTTTTGGCATTGTCTTACATGACATCAACATTGAGAGTATGAATTAAATCCTTCAGAGGACTGATGTTATAAAATTACTATGTCTTTATTTGAACATCATTTTGGGGATGCACAGTTTCTAGCTAGCTGTTCATAGTACTTTAGGCTTCTATTTATAACAGAAATATGACTCTTGTGTACTGAATATCTGACATTAATATATACAGGTAACGTGTTGAAGTTTTAGCCTGTTGAGTACAAAGATATTAGAAAATATGGTAAACTCTAAACTTGAAAAGGAAACATGATTTAGCTAGGTATATTCATAGAGCCTGTATGATTTATCTACATACAGACACACACATATCCTATAATCACATTTCTGGCCCATTTTTCTTTCTAAACAATAACATATACACATTTCTCTGTAACTCTGTTTATCTGACCTAATTCACCATCAACAAAGGAAGGACTCATTTAATTATAAGAGTTGGAAACTCAGTGGATTCACTATGAGAAAAATAGGGCAAAATATTGATTTGTGCAATTGGGAAAGTTAGAGTGAAATTAGTAGAAAAATATTTAGAACTACTTGATAAACAGAAAGACGGAGTTTATCTATCATCTATCTGTCCATAACTTCTATCTACTTATCATCTATAATCTGTGTCATCCAGACAGCTAGCTATAATCTAGCTTATCTATCATCTAACTATATTTATCTGTCATCTATTATATACCTACCAATCCACCCTCCAGGCCCATGTCTCACATATCCTGAAATGTTTGACAACTTGTGCACATATCTTCTTGTTCCGGATGCAGATAGGCTTTCCCCACATGAGGCAACATTGACTTCCAGAGGCCAATGATCCAAATGTGAGTATAATGGCTTCTCTCGCATCGTGTTCATAACTAGCAATTTGATCAGCATGTGGCATTCTAGTGGCTGAGACTACTTATTTTTTGTTTTCTTTTGTTTTGTTTTTTCAAGGTGGGTTCTTGTTCTAGCCCAGGCCAACCTGAAATTCAATATGTAGTCTCATGTTGGCCTTGAACTCATGACAATATTCCTACCTCTGCCTTCTGAATGCTGGTATTAAAGATGTGTGCTGCCATACCTGATAAGACTACTTTGATACCAATCCCTATAAGCATGGACATGAACTTACTGAAGCAGATGGGTGAGAAGTAATGAAGAGAAAGGAACAGACACATGACCACAGGCATCATCTCTCCTGTCATGAAACTAGTTGACTGCTCAGTATTCACAGCCTCTGTGGGACTAATTCAAAAATAAATTATTACTGAAAAATAGTAATGAATCAACACAGCCACCATAATCTCAAAAATAAAAGTAATTCGTGTTTCCAATCATGCATGGAATTTACATAGTATCAGTATCATTAGACTCTATTTCCTTTAATTGCTGAGAAAACCATATGGTTTTTGCCTTGATTAACATGGTATATGCATGGAAGTATCTGTAACCCAGGGTTTCTGGTTTGAAATGCAAAAGACCAGTCACTGCAACACATTTGTTTGAAATATCAGTGCTAAAGTGTACATTTTAGGAAGTTCATGTTTTTTCCTTCGCTTTGCGCATTGACACTGTAATCTCTTAGTATGAGATGTGGGTAAGCAGGTGGGATTTCAATGTAGTGGATTTGAAAGGGAATTTAGTTCTTCTACTAAATTTCATCATCATTAAAAAGAAACATGTCATTGGGCAATACAAGTACAAATACCACCTTGTGACTTAAAGAAATCAGCACTTGGTATGTGCTGTAGTTGTCAGCATCCAGGTTTCTGGAAGCTGGAATGAATACAGCACTTGGACATTCTACAAAGGGCACAAGTAACTTTTCTGCCTTCAGAAAATTGAAAATAATAGTATTAATGCAGGAAGTTGATGCATTTCACATTATCCTTTCTTCTGCTATGTACTGAAAAACATATAGATTGTTGATAAGCAGATTTCCAAAATTAGTTTAGGTATTTTGAAGAGATCCTTCCTCAAATGCAAATGAAACTTTATGGGAGACAATGAAAATTTTCATCTGAACTCTGAACCACTTCAGACAAGTCTCCCAAAGCTTCAGAGGTGGTCACAGGTAAAATTAGAAGAGAAAAAGAAGCAGTTTAAAAGATAGAACATCAGTGAATAAGGTAGATCATGGAGAGACAAGATCAGTGTAGATGAAAAATAATTATCAACCCCAGAAGTGAAACATAGGGCTCCAGGTAAGAAGTGGCAAAATCGCAAGCTAGGTTATCACCCCTAAAGTCCCCTTTGAAAACTGTTTTATGGTCAATTATATTAGGAAATATTAGCTTTGTCTCTTCAGTGTAAAATATTACTGGGCTGGAGAGATTGCTCAGTGGTTAAAGGCACTTGCTTGCAAAGCCTGATGTACATGAGAAGACTGTTATCAAAAGGCAGGAAGTGTAACTGAACCACACAAAGATTCATAGGTCTCTTGGACTCCTACTTCCAGATTTCAGAAGACACAATGGTATGGTCTTAGTGGGAAGAGTGTTCACATCTTTTAATGTGTACTCTATCTAAATTTACATGACCCCATGCTGCCCATTATTTATTTCATATGTTTTAATATGTTTTATATTAAAAATTCATTATTCCACATCTAATTATATCTACTACTTTTTTTTTTACAATCTCTGGAATAAAACTCTAAATGGCATTCTTATTCCTATTTCCTCACTTTATAAATAATTTTCAACATCCTCAAATCTCTCTCTCTTCCCTAGACTTCCACCGAAGCATCTACTTCAATATTGCTCTTCATACACTGTCTGCTTTATAATTTCTCAGAAGTATGTGAAATGGCTGCTCATTCCCCATATTTTACTTTCATGATATCATGGATTACTCTTTCTTTGTTAATGATTTTATTTCTAGTTATATTTTTAAATGCTGAAATGAGTTGTTCCTTTTTACATATTCTTGTACGAACAAATTCTCATCACTGTAAATGTGCTTGCTGGTTATTGACAAATCAGTATGTCATCCTTTCCCCCTCTTAGAACTTTATTTGTCATATTATTGGACATTTCCAGTAAGTATGTACTTGATATTTAAAATTTATAATGTTCACAGTGAAGATCCTTATCTTACCTCATTTCTGTATTAGCAGATTGGGGTGGTATCCATATAGAAGCTTGAGCCTAAAACCCCAAGTCATCCTACATTCATTTCCTTTGCATAAAATCTTATTACTATCTTCTATTATGAAAGAGGTTATCAAAATGATCTACTTCTTTTAACACCACTTGAGAAAATACATGATTGGATATGTGAACTGATCCTCCTAACCCTGAGCAATCACCCTATTGTACTCCTTTGGTTTTAGTTGAATGATACTAAACAGGAGTTGATCTTTTTGCTGCTATGACTTATTGAAGTCTTCAGATAATAGCTAACACATTGAGATGCTGTCATATTTAGCCAGCTGTGGTGGTTTGATGAAGGTATACCCCATAAACTTAGGTATTCTGAATGCTAGGTTCCCAGCCAATGGCTATTTGGGAATTAACAGCTCCTGAAAGCAGTGTATTGTTGGAGGCGGGCTTATAGGGATTATAGCCAGCTTCCTCTTGCCAGTGTTTAGCACACTGTCCTGTTGCTATTGTCCATGTGATGTTAGGTAGGAGGTGATGTCCACCCTCTGCTCATGTCATCATTTTCCCCTGCAATCATGGAGCTTCCCTTGAAATCTGTAAACCAAAATAAACACCTTTCCCCCCCACAACCTGTTTTTGGTTGGGTTTTTTAAGCCAGCAAAGTGAACCTGACTGCAACACCACCCAATCCTGTAGCATATGGTTTGAATCCTATTACACTCTTGACCGTAGGTTAACCACTGTATCTGCTGCTTCCAGCTCACATCAGCTACCAATCTTGCTTCTGGCATAAGTGCTTGTTTCTGGATAATAGCATATATCTGAGGTTCACATACATAAAAATACAACTCTATTTACATCAGTTGGCTCTGCAGTGTTTGCTTTTTCCATTTTCCTACCATATCTCATGTGCACTTGATTTTCTGCTTCTTTCCCTTCTTAAATCTGTTTGTATATTCTTTCTATTTTTCTTCATTGTAAAATTAGTATTGCATATGATTTTTAATTTTTTTGATGCACTTACTATATGCATTTTTTTCTATAAGGTGAAGTGTGGAAAGGCCAATCCTTTTCTACTAAGAGGCTGTGAATAACAACAACAAACAGATTCTCTAGGATTAGAATTTGCAGCTCTGTGGATAAAATGACAACTAATAATGATCCATGAAGAAAGTTATTCTAGTTAGATTCTGTGGACATGTGACCCTGAAATATTTGCCTGTGTCCATGTGCTTGAAGTCATGCACACTGGCATACTCTCAAGGACCTCATATGGCAGATTGGGGCACACAAAGCAAGCGGATCTGAACCAGTAGGGCTTTGTAAGATCAAAGGATTTATTTCTCTGTTTGTTTTATTGCTGGTTTTTGTAATACAAGGTCTTTCCAGACAGTCTAGCTGGCCTGGAACTTTAGATATTCCAGTATTAGTCCAAGTTGCTTGGATTACAGGGTGGTACCATCATCTTGGCTGAAAATTTATTAAACAAAGGTGGCATGTGAGTACCAACATTAGGAGAACTATCAGACTTAAAATTCAATGCCCTTTTACAAGATTTATTTTTTAAGCAAAGTGAAATGAAACAGACATCCATAATCTTATCCAGAAAACAAATGCTTTTTAACAATTATCCAACTGTATCAAATAACAGTGATTCAGTAACTTTAGGTGCTTACTTCCTAAAATAATGATTGAAAAAGGAGTCATACCAGACAGAGAGGAAAAGGTTTTCTGCCACTTCAATCTACTGGTCTTGTGCTGAAGCCCTAACACCTCCATTGCTTCAACAAGCCAACCCACTACAAAGAGAAAAGACTGAGTCCAGAATTGGCAGAGTGACAGCCTCTCCACTGAACCCTGTAATGCTGTTAGATTCCTGAAAAGAGGTGTCATCATTGACTGAGATGCTGAGATGCTTCATGAAATGGTTAAATATCTATCACAGTGTTCTTCAAAAACCTGTGCATGAAATCTTTAAACTGATATCAGTTTAGTTGTAATATCCTTTGTCTTTCTGCGATAACCAGACACCCAGGGTAAGCATGCTGTACTTAGCTATCAATATCTGTTATTTTTTCTTTGCTGGGGCAAAACACTTGAGTGGGAGCAACTTAAGGAAGGAGAGGGTTTTCTTTGGTTTAAAGTTTCAAAGGTGCATTTCATTTTGGCAGGGAGGTTTCATCATGGTAGAGAAAGAATGGCAGGAATGGTAAGCTTTGTGCCACATCTTCACATGAGCAGAGCACAAACAGAAAAAGGGAAACATTCAGTGGGACTGGACTATGGGAAAACATTTTACATTCAAAGTATCACATTATATTTTTTATTACTTATGTATTTATTTATTTGGGAACGAGTTGGAGAGAAAAAGAGAGAGAGAGAGAAAGAGAGAGAATGGAAGCACCAAGGCCTCTGGACATTGCAAATGAACTCCAGACACATGAGCCACCTTGTTCTTCTGGCTTTATGTGGGTACTAGGAAACCTGGATACTTAGGCTTTGCATGTAAGTGCCTTAACTGCTGAGCCATCTCTCCAGCCCTATCAACTTATGTTAATATATACTTCTGAAATTATCTTTCATATGCATCCTTTTATTACTTTATTTTATGGATCTTTGATTTTAATGCAATATATAACAGCAGCTGCTCTCTTTTTCACTATGTTTGTTAATCATAATTTCTCAATAAAGTGATATTTGAAAATAAACCTTTGAATACTTATCATGTACAATTGTTTCAGAACACTAGTTCAAGGTATTCACCTTAAAGTATTATTTGTTTGCTTGTAATTATCGTTTCATGGAACAAAGAGAAATTCTTACCCAAACAACAAAATTCCACTCAGCCAATATGGGCCCTGAAAAGAAGGAATTATGTCACATAGCTTTTGTGGCATCGCTCAAATCCCAGGACATGGGCCTAATGTGCCTAATTTGTTGCTGCTACTACATTGAATGATATAAAAGTTGCCAGTTCTGCTACTTTGCAAGCCTGCTGGCTATTGTGTGTTTTGTAAGTAGAGAAGGAAAAGAGAAGAATGCAAGGGGAAAAAAAGGTTTGTCATAGGATCATCATGAAAATTTGTAATGCCATTCTGCCTTTGGAGCTTGGTATTGTTCATACTCAACTATTCTCACCACTGACTTGTTCCCAGTGGTGGGGAATTCATAGTAAACTTTTGTTGTTGTTGTTTTGTTGTTTTTAACTTTTAACAGTTGCTTTCTAAATGGTGTCACTGTACGTGTGTGTGTGTGTGTGTGAGTGTGAGTGTGTGTGTGTGTGTGTGTGTGTGTGTGTGTAGGCATGTACTAGTGTGTGGACATGTTCGAGTGAATGCATGTAGAAACTAGAAGTCAGCATTGGTATCTTTCTCAGTCACTATTTATCTTTTCAGAGTCTCTTTTTAAAAAAAAAAATATTTGAGTGAGAGCATGAAAGAGGCAGAGAAATAAAGAGATAGAAAGAGGGGGGCTCTAGACCCTGCAAATGCACTCCAGATGCCTACACAACCTTGTCTATCTAGCTTATGTAGGTACTGGGGAATCAAACCTGGGTCCTTATGCTTCTTAGGCAAGTGCCTTAACCACAAGGCCACCTTTCCAGTCCCAAGAGTCTATTGTTTTATAAATTAATTAATTGAAAAAAATGTAAATCAAAGTCTCTTGATAAATCTAGAGCTTACTAATTCAGCTCGACTAGCTAGAAGTGAGCCCTAGAGATTCTCTTGTCACCTCTTCCTGAGTCTTTTAATGACAAGCACCAACTATTGCATTTACATGGGTGCTAAGGATCTGAACTCAGGATCTCAAGCTTTCAAGGAAGGGCATTACTGATTGAGTCATCTCCTCAGCCGTGAAGGAAGATTTGTATACTGTTTTCAAGAATGAACCACGTACAGCTTGGCCACTGTAAATCATTCAAGACTGTTTTTGCCTCTGTCCTCAGAAGCCTAACATAGTAAAAAGCTCCGTATAGATCCTTGTTTCTAGAATGAAACCTAGTGGGAGGGAGTTTCCTGCATCTCTTTAATATCTTCTCATTATATTCCATGTAAAATCAAACTCTTATGAGCTACAAAGTATTACAAAGTGCAACTCACAATTAATTTCTGTTGAGAGTTTGAAACAAGCACACTTCAGGTCTTTTTGCTTGTAGATTCTTTTATTGTGTGTGTGTGTGTGTGTGTGTGTGTGTGTGTGTGTGTGCGCGTGCATGCGTTAGAGAATACGAGTTGTCCCCTTTCATATCTTCTGCCAGCTATTACTTGATCCAAGGTCTTTTACTGCCTATAAAGCTTTCAGTTTTTTTTTTTTTTTTTTTTTTTTTCACAAGCCCGGGCAAGTCTCTGGTCTGATCCCCACAGGCTTGGGTAACAGATGTGCATGGCCATGCCTAGCTGTTTATGTGGGCCCTAGGGTCAAACTTGAGTGGTTTCTTATTCCTCCTCAGGCCTTCATGCTTGCACAGGAAATGACCTTAACTACTGACTTATCTCTCCAATGCTATTCATTTAGCTTTGTGCCAGGGTCTCACATTTATCCCAGGCTTGCCTAGAACTACAGTGTCTCCTGACTCAGTCTCCCTAGTGCCGGTATTGGAGGTATGTGTGACCATACCTACCAATACATAGGTCTTTTGACTAATCATTATTTGTAAAAAGCCTATTTTCCACTTCAGATGATTGATTATATTCATAGTTAAACAAGCCACTTCAACAAATCCCGCAAACTCACACAGGAAAGGAAAAAACTGGTTTTTATTGAGAACTCAAGGGGCTCAATAAATGTTAGAAAATCTTGTGTATTCATCACCCATGTGAGGGAGACATTTTATTTTCACTTTTTAGGTAAGGCAATAGAAAGTCAGAATAATTAGGTGATTTTTTTACACTGACATAGTGGCAATACAAGGGCATTAATTAAAACTTGGGTCTGAAAAACCAAAACCCATGACATTATAGATGTACAATTAATGTTTATAGTACAAAGTGTTCGCTCATTCATTATTTGTGTAAGTAAATAATTACTCTGTCTTCTAGACATTCTGCAAGGTGCTATTGCTAGAGTTGATAAGCAAAACCAAGAAATGGTATTTTCTGTCTAGCATAGCATGATGCCCATCATTCAAAGAAAAATTATGATATTGACTATATAATGTGAAATTGCTGAAGGAATGGGACATCTTTTTATAAAGGTCCTTTCCTCTTGGTTTCCATGTGGTCTCTCAGTGTCCTGGGATAACAGCTTGTGGTGTCTTCAGCAGTGGGGTCTTACCTTTTAGCACTGTTGGGTAACCAAATGCTTGGCAATGGACTATATTGTTTTGGGGATCTCACAAATCTCCTGGTCAGTCTTTTCACTGCCAGGGGTAACCCAGATATGCTCCTGGGATTCAGAAGCCACAGCCTATGGTTCTAAGGATTAAGCTTTCTTCACCTTCTACTGGGACTATCAGTCTGGTCCATCCACCTCCCTTAATTGGGGGTTTTATCTTGCATACTCGTATCCCAGAGGGTAGTTCCTAATATACTAAGTACTTTCGTCTTTAGTTTTGTGCAGTTCCCATCCCCACCCTCCTTTCCCCAACCCCCCACTTCCCCTCCCCAGTATCCTTTCCCTCTGTTAGTTTGTCTGGTATCTCCTCCTCTTCTCCCTGCCTGTTTTCACTCTTTTCTTGTCTCATTCTATTTATACACCTCATGCTTACTGTCTAATGCTTACTGTCTTTTGCCTCCTCTTTAGCTGGTGCATTTTAGGTGCCACATATGAGAGAAAACATGCAGAATTTGACTTTCTTAGACTGTGTGACCTTCCCTTGGATGGTATTTTCTAAGTCCATCCATTTTGCTGCAAGTTTTATTTCATTTTTTTTCCTTACTGCTGAGTATATTTCCATTGTGTATGTGTAACACATCTTCACTATCCTTCTTTCTGTTGATGAGCATCTGGGTTGATGAGCAACTATTGTGAATAGAGTGGTGATAAGCATGGTTGAGCAAGTATTTCTAAAGTAAAAAGGAGTCTTTAGGGTAAAAGTCCAGGAGTGGAATAGCTGGGTCAGATCTATTTTCATTGTTTTCAGTAGTCTATACTGATTTTCATAGTGGTTGTATAAGTTTACACTCCCACCAGAAATGAATAATGGTTCCTCTTTCCCCACATCTTTTCCAACATTTGTTGTCATTTGATTTTTTTTTTTTTTTGAGATAGGTTCTTGCTGTAGTCCAGGCTAACCTGTAATTCAATATGTAGTCTCAGGGTGGCCTTGAACTAATGGCAATCCTCCTACCTTGGTCCCCTGAGTGCTGGGATTAAAGACATGCATCATTTGATTTTTTTTTTTTTTTATGATTGCCATCATGACTAGAGTAAGGTGGAATGTCAAAACTGTTTTAATTTGCATTTATCTGATGGCTAGGGATGTTTAACATTTCTTTAAATTAGTATTGACCACTTGTATTTCCTTCTTTTAGAATTCTCTGTTCAGTTCTATAGCTCAATTTTGAGTAGACTGTTTGATTATTTATTGCTTAGTTTTTTTAGTTCTTTGTAGATTGAGAACAACACAGCTTTACCCACCTCTCATCACTGCTCTTCAACATAGTACTGGAAGTGCTAGACAAAGCAATAAGACAAAATAAATAAATAAAAGGCATACAAATCATAAAGGAAGAAGTCAAATTAGAATTATTCATATATGACATGTCCCTATACATTAGGGACCTGAAAAAGTCCCAGAAAACTTCTATGGGTGATCAATTCTTTCAGCAATGTGGCAGGATACAAAATCAATCAACAATCTTAATCAGAATTCTTCAGGTCTTTCTGCATTTAGGATGCTTTGGATCTTAGGTGCTTTATAAATAGCCTTTTATTATGTTGAGGTATGGTCCTCCTATCACTAGTCTCTCCAGCATGTTGATCAAAAAGTGTTGATGTATTTCTTGAAGACCGTCTCTGCATCTATTGAAATGCTCATATGGTTTTTGTGTTTAAGTTTATTTATGTGATGTATTACATTTATTAATTTCTGTATGTTGAACCACTCCTGCAACCCTGGGATGAAGCTCACTTGATTAAAGTAGGTAAGTAATACTTTTGATATATGCTTGAGTTCAGTTTGTGGGAATTTTAGTGTAGATGTTTGCATCTAAGTTTATCAGGGATCTCTGTCTATAATTTTCTTTTCTTCTTGTGTCTCTCTCGTGTTTTGGTATTATAGTAATGGAGTCTTAGTAGGAGTTCTGGAGCATTCCCTCTTTTCTAATTGTGGGAAATAACTCAAGAAAAAGGGGTTTTAGTTTTTCAATGAATGTTTGCTAAAATTCAGATGAAAATTCGTCTGCTTGTCAACAGTTTTGTTGAGAGGTTTTCAATTATATTTTTAAATCTCATTTGATATAATAAGTTTGTTTAGAAATTTTATTTATTCTAGATTTAATTTTGGTAGGTCATATTGTGTGTAGAAATTCATCCATTTCTTCCAGATTTCCCACTTTGGTAGAATAGAGGTTTGGGAAATATGTCTTAGTGATACTTCCAGTTTTTTGGAAGACAGTTATGAGCTCTCCTTTTTAGGTTTAATCTTGTTTATTTGAGATTGCTCTGTATTACTTTTGATCAAGTTGGCCAGGGGTTTATCAATCTTGTCTATTTTATTTGAATAATCGGCTCTTTGTTACATCAATTATTTTTATTTTTTATTAGGTATCTATATAATGTGTATATAGCCTTGATGGTACCATCATTAGCCTTCTCCCTCTCCTTCCCCCTGAGGGATTATGGGTCTTGCATTGTGGGGGTAGCCATCAATTATGAGGGTGAGGCAATGCCTCTATGCATAATTACCCAACTTCTGGCTCTAACAATCTTTCCACACCCTCTTCCACGAATTTCCCTAAGCCATGTTGGGTTCATTTTAGGTCTATGTCAGTGACAAGGTCCTGGGAGTGTCTGTGTCTCTGGATATCTGATTTGGTAGGGGCTGAGTGTCCTTTGTGTCTATCTCCTTCACCCCTGTGCTGATACCAGGTTCACCGAGAAAGTAGCACTCTTGCTCATTTCCCCAACTATTCTATGGCTTCAGCTGGGTGAGGTGTGATGGGCTGATTTTCTCTCAGGTTCTGCATCCATCTGAAAAAGAGAAGCAAATTCTCCAACGGGGAGTGAGGTCAATGCAAGATACATGGATAACCATTATTGTTTTAGAGCAAATTAAATATGTGTAGGCCCTCTTGTATCCCACTATTGGTGGGACATTGATATTGGAGAATGAACTCATTTTTCGGATATGGTTCTGACTTTTATTCCAGTTCCAGGTATGGGTTCTGTTCCACTGAGCAGTTGGTAACCCACCATGGTTGTGTGCCACTATTGTACTTATGTGAGCATCATGTCAGGTTGATTGCTGCTGAGTAGTTTAGACCACGATCCACCCCGTTAACTTGTTTTTTGATTGGGAAGTTGAGAACACTGATGGTTAAAATTATAACTGTGAAATTTAGTTTATATCTGCAGTGCTGAAGGCTTTATAGGGTTTGGTGCTTTCTTGAGTATTTCACATTTTCAAGTCTGCTCTCGTTTTGGTTATAGTATTTTCCCTCTTACAGGCTCCTAAGGTTGGTTGTTTGACTCATCTGTGTGGCATATTCCCTGACATAGTGTCTACAGGGTTGGCTTTGTGATTTATATAAATTGTAGAGCTGGATTTTGTCATGGAAAGTTTTCCTTTCTCCTTGTATTGTAATGGATACTTTTGCTGAGTATAGTAATTTTGGTTGGAACGCATGGTTTTTTATTGTTTTTTATTATTATTATTATTTTTTTAACTTTTCGGTACTCCATGCCAAACCCTTCTATATTTTAGAGTTTGAATTGAAAAGTCAGAGTTAATTCTGATGTGCTTACCTTTGTATATAATGAGCTGTTTCTCTCTTGCTGCAAAGCACTCTGTTTTTATTGCTTAGTGTTTTACCTATGATGTGCTGTGGGGATTTCCTTCTTGGGTCCTATCTGTTTGCTGTTCCATGAGTTTCTTGTTTCTGAATGGGCCTCTCTTTTGTGAGAGTAGGAAAATTTTCTTCCATCCTTTTGTTGAAGATGTTCTCTATGCATGTGGCCTGTATGTCTTCCCCTCCTTGTAAGCCCATGATCCATATGTTTGGGCTTTTTAAGGTATCTCACAGTTCCCTCATATTCTGTTCACATGATTTTTTAAAAAAATTATCATATTTTTGGACTCCAAGTTATTTTCCTTTGTCTTATCTTTGAGTTTTGAGGTTCTGTCCTCCACTTGATCTATTGTTAGGGTTTCTAGGGAGGTTTTGAAAGATCTATTAGATTTTTGTTTTCTGTTGCATTTTCCTGCATCATATCCATCCCTTTGTTGAGTTCCAATTTTAGGTCCAGGTTTGATTGTTTTGATTTTTCTTATAATTCATTCTTGCATTTGATCTTGTCTTCATTAAGTTTATCAGCTGACTGTTGAGATCATCTATCTGTTGACTCACCTTCAATTGTTTACTGTCTTTCAAGATCTAATTTTCTTCAATTATATTAAGAAGAGTGATGAAAGCTATTTGTTGTTATTGATGGTTCGGTTGCATTTCATTTATGTGATTCTTAGATTTTTGGTGATTTGCTTCCAATTCTGTTATCCATTTGGTCATGGTCTTATTAAGTTTTTTAGTAAGCCTATCAAGCTTTCATTTTGGGATTCTATTTCTTGTATAGTATCCTGTATATTTTCATTGGGGACTTTCATTGTGGGGTTAGACATTGTTGGTGGAGATCTCTCAGTTGCCTTGTGTTTGTTTTTTTTTGTTTGTTTTTGTCTTTTTTTTTTTTTTTGCATTTGAGTTTGTACATCTTGGGGTAGAAATCTTGTTTTATTGTGGATGTAGCAAATAGTGGCTATTGTGAGATATTCAGTGAGTGATCTATTCTGGTTAGATCGAGATAGAAGTGGGTTGGCATTATAGCCACAAATTTTGGTTGAATGACCTAGGGTCTGGAGAGGGTCATCCTTCTATTGCTCTTAGTGGTTCTGGGTGAGACCCTGGGAGGCCTGGCCAAATTTGTGGCCATGCAGGGTCTTGCTCTTCCTGTGCTGCACACTTGCTGGTCCTTGGTGGGATTGGCTGCAGTGGGGAAGGGATATTCCATTCTTGGGGCTGGTCTTTAATTTACTAGTATGGGGGTTGTCTGGCTCACTTGGCTGTGTGTGTGTGTGGTCCCAGATGCTATGACCATGCCCTGAACTCACAGAGTTCATGGAATGTGAAGAAAGCATTGATGATTTAGTAAGGACCACTTTGTGTGAGTGTGCCAGAGTCCTCCCTTATATAAGCTCTAGTGATTTATTGGTCTGTATGTGGATTTCAGGCAGATTGCCTGTTTGTTTGTTGCAACAGGAAAGCATGTGGTAGCCCAAATGTGCCTTTTGTAGAGGTTGCTTGTTAGAGAGTGATGGGGGTGGTGGCTCCAGCTTCCTGGAGCTTAAGGGTCCCCAGATGTGCCATTCTGTGGAGCTCAGCCCAGCCCACCTGGTTGTATGGAGATTGGACTATACACAAACACCCATAAGTCCTCCAGCTCCCCATCTGTGCCCAAGCTGCACAGGTAGTGGAGATACGGCTGGGCACAGGTCTGCAGACCCAGGCTGATCACCTGGTCCAAAGCAGGCAGGCAGGTATGATCCCAGCTCACACTGCCTTCTGCCTGTGTGGATATCAGGGAAGCCTTGAGCTCTTGAGTATGAGTACCAAGCTGTGCCACACCCATTGAAGTCAGAGACTAGGCCTGCAGGTTGCATCGAGTTTGGGCTACCTGCCAGTGCCTGAGAACACCCCAGCTTCCTGCTGTGCCCAAACAGTGCAGGTAGTAGAGCTATGGCTGAGCCCACGCCTGCCACCCTGGGCTGATCACTTGTTCCAAAATGTGCAGGTGTGGTCCCAGTTCACTATTCCTCAGCCTGTGTGGAGGTCGGGGAGACTTTCAGCACATGTGGACCTCCAGCCATGCCCTGCCCATGGAGGTCAATCCACCTGTGTGAGTGTGGAGCTAGGGCCACTTGCCCCTGGGAGTGCATGTCCCAGCCCCACTTCCCCAGGCATGTAGCAGCTGATCCTGCTCGGTGGCAGGATCCCTGATCTGAGTGCTTGGTGGTGTCCAGTACTTAGCTGGAGTATATGAGGGATAAGTAGGCACCTTAGTAGATTATCTGCTTTTGTGCCACAGAGCGCAGAGAGTGCTGGAATAGGCAGATTCCAATATATGCACCTGGGTACCTGCCCCGTGTATGTGTGTGTGTGGGGGGGTCCAGAAAGTCTCTAGTACAGGAGCCCCCAAACCTTTCCTCATTTTCCCCTGAAGTTCTAGCATGATTATAAGTCTGCTTTCTTGGTGAGAAGCCCATAAATCTTCTTTTAAAAAGTTTATAACAGAGACAATGAGTCTTATGTAAGTATATCTGATTTAAGTTTAAATGTTAAAAATTTTACCTAGAGAAGAGAAACTTTCTAACTCCTAAGGAAGATTGGTCGCGATAGGGACGAGTGAAGACATACAAAATAGTTCTTGATAAAAGAGCTGACTGCAATGGGTCTTAAAGTAATAGAACAATTTGAGTTGACAAACAATGACTTTCTCATTCAGTATATATTGGGTTCCATGGAGAAGAATGTTATTATTAATGGAGAACTCCGGGCAGGTGTAAAAGACAGACTGGGAAGATAGCTCAATCAGTAAAGTGCTCTGTGCAAGCATTTAGACCTGAGTTCAGATCTAGAACCTATGTAAATGCTGGGTATGGGGGCATGCTCCTGCCATCCAGGCACTCGGGAGGCAGACAAAGGACTCCACAGGGCAAGCTGGCTAGCTAGATTGGTGAGCTCCGACATCAGTGAGACAATCTGTCTCAATAACATGAGGATAAGTTGAGGAAGTAGCCTGACATGGACCTCTGGCCTTCACACATGTCTACATGCATGCATCCACACAAATTTAAACATACATGCACATATGTACACATATTACACACAAACACACATACACACACAATGGATGGAAGACAGGCTTGTTTCAGGAGCATACACCCAAAAGGACATAAATTAGAGTTCCATGTGGAGCTAGGTGTCGGCATTGATACAATTAAAGGGGGATCCAACTTCATCCCCATGTTCAACTGCTGAGGGATAGACTTAGTACTTTTGTCAGTCAGTCCCTGTACACTCCAGGAAGCAGAGACTGCAACTAGGCAGGACGTATTTGCACACAACATTTCCTGTCCATTTATATACTCACTAAACTCTGCAACCCCTTTGGGAAACAAGCATTTGATATTTCCTAATATGAAACACTGGAGCAACTGTCTTTTGTTGCCTGTCTTGCTGTGGAGATGACCTCATTCAGTCAACAGGACAAAGACTGGTGAAGAACGAGGCTCTGGGATCTGTACACTTTACCACGTCCAAGCTCTAACCCTGCTTGTCTTATTGGTCTGCACCGTGTAGCTTGATAAAAGTCTTCTGACGTTACTGTGAATGTTTAGCATTTTGATTTGATGTTCACAGTGGCCCTAGTCCTGCTCTTTTGTTGTTTTCATGTTGCTGAAATAGCACTGGGAAGTATAGGTGAATGTCATAAATGTTCTTTTTTTTTTTTTTTCTTCCTTGCCAGACTTTTCAATTTGGAACAATAAAGCCTGTATTCCTTAAATGATATCCTTAGATTTACTGCTCATTTCTTTGTTTCTCACTTTATTTCTAAATCAGATTTTTGCTCTTTCATTTTCTCAATAGATTTGTTTTTTGAAATATTTCTGATACTTGGGACCTCTTTCTTACTCCTTACCTACCTCAAGGGCGTTTAAAAAGTATTATTTTGCTGTGTCAACAAAAGTGCAGGAAAGGTTTTCCAAGTAGCTGTTGCCAATTCTTGTTCTATAGTTCTGTAGCATGTGGGCTTCCCAGCAAGCCACCTACACTCACTTCTTTCTCTCTCTCTTTCTTCCTTCTCTTTCTTTCTTTCTTTCTTTCTTTCTTTCTTTCTTTCTTCTTTCTTCTTTCTTCTTTCTTTCTTTCTTCTTTTCTTTCTTACCTTCTTTCTTTCCTTCTTTTTTCCTTCCTTCCTTCCTTTGTTTCTTACTTCCTTTCTTTTTTCTTTTTCTCTCTCCCTCCTTACTTCTTTCTCTCCTTATTTATTTTCTTTCTCAGGATTACTATATCTTTTCCATGGTATATCTTACATAATTTATAGTATGCTAAGGAATCCAGAAGAATTAACTATATCTTCAAGTAAGAGGTCTTTCTGTATTGGGAAATATGGACATGGGGAAACTGAGATGAATACCTTTTGATGTAAGTTAGCTGCTCTTTTGGGATCACTTACTAGTTCCATGTGAAATTGCTTCTTTTAGCTAAATGTCTCATTATTTGATCAAAACCAGCCTGTTTTTGATACAGCTGGAAAATGGGAGTGCTTTTGTATTTAACTTTCAGTGTTGTGGTTTTTTCACCCCATCCCCCTTAGAGACTCACTTTGGTTTTTATTCATCCATTCATTTAACATTTAAGAACAGCCACAGGGTGCCTGGCACCATCCAGGACCTGGAAAAAATCCCCTTCAAACAGAGAAGACACAGCCCCTTTAGAGACTCACTTTGGTTTTTTTTCATCCATTCATTTAACATTTAAGAACAGCCATTCAGGGTGCCTGGCACCATCAGGACCTGGAAAAAAGCTGCTGCTGAAATGGGCATCCTGGCCCTCAAACAGAGGCCCTTAAGATCCCCTCTTCCACCCCCTTCCTCAATATTGGCAGCCCCTTCCTTATTCTGTTTGGGATTTGGGGAGGTTTGACCTGGCCTGTCTTCTCGCTCTCAAGAGAGAAACGGCTGGCCCGGCTCTCTCTCTTTTTGCTCTACCTGCTTCTTTCAAAACGGACTACGGACTGCTGACGTGGCTTTTTCTTCTTCATTTTAATATTCTAACCTTTACATCTTGGATAATGATTCCAATTAAAGAGGAAACTTTTGCCTCTTTTACATCAAAACTCCGGTTTTCTCTTTCCTCTCATTTTATGTATTTTTGAGACCTCCTGAAACACCAGTTCATGGCGGACACACCACGTGGGCAGACCTAAAAACAAAACTCACCACGTGGGTAGACCTAGAGGAAACTTTAAACGTTTTGCCTCCTCATTTAAATAAAAACTCCGTTCCAAAAGACAAAACAAACCTGATGGGAGATCTGCTGATGATGAGGCAGAGAGAGTGAGTGAAGTTGAATGTTTCAGAGAGCAAGTCCAATGTTAAAATTATCTCCACAGGAATAAACAAACAATATCAGCTGGGTATTATATTGTCTGTGAAGACTGTGAAGGGGAAGAGAAGTGAAATAAACCCTGATTAATATTCTAAATGAACAAGAGACTCACAATCTAAATAGTGTGGCTCTTGGGAAAAACTTTTGTTTCAGCCCCATTGTCTCCTTGGTATTGGTTTTGCCCTGGGAAAACTCTAGCCAGTTTTCCCAGGAGATTGAGCTCTTTTCAGCCCCTATGACAAATGAAACCCCTGATAGAGAACAGCTCCGCCATGATGGCAAATCAGAGAGTGTAACAAGTCACTGGTCAGGACCATTCCAAACAGGCAACCTCACTGGCTGCTATAAAATAATAAAAATAATAAATAAATAAAAGGCCAACCAAACCAAAAAGTTTTGAGTCCTTTCTTAGAAATGGGCAGACAATTAAAGAGGGAAACTCCCTTTTACATTGCATAGAGAGAGTGAGTAAATTGCACACTGTGATAAACCCTGATTAATATTCTAAATTATAAAAGAGAAGGTATTACATTAAGAAAGACATTTTCACATGTCAATTTTATTATGACAAAGTTTGCTTTATATAGATAAAATACCCTTATAATGAAACAAGATTGCACAAATATGTATACAATATTTTTAATGTAAAGGAAATAACTTACCCAGGGGTAAATATACCACATACTAGTATAAAATAATTACTATAAATATTTGGCAGTTAAAATTAGTGACAAGATACCTAAAGAAGAAGTCATTTCACTACACAAGCTGCCAACACACAGCATCATGAGATCATGCTAAAATCTGGAAGGAAGCCAGTTCACAGATGGCTAGCTCAAATAGGGCTGGAAAGCACAACATCAGCTACTGGAGGAATATGACCACCAATGCTGTGAACAAGCAGGAGACCCTGCTATACATGATCAACCAGCAGGACAAGATGAACACACCTGTGCAACAGTCACACCCAGCCTAGGCAAGTAATCAATGGCTTTCTGATTGGCTAAGAAGCCTGCTAAGTGTGAAGGAACTCATACTGGTATCGGGAACCAAGTCAAAATCCAATGGGGACAAAGGTCATGGACTCCAGTGAGAAACCCCCACTAGTCTTTTGCCAAAAGAGGTGCTATACCCATCAAAATATCTCTTAATTACCTATGCTTATCGCCTTTAACCTATGCTGATATCACTTTCCACTGGAGAATCTGTTTTTCTTTTACAGAAGGCAGCAAAAACCGAGGACAAGCAAAATCCATCAACATGACAAGAGAAGATAGCTGACTCCCTGTGATGAGAGGAGCCACCTCTTGCACATCAGCCAGGACGGTGGTGATGGACATTAAGAACACTGAAAACATACCAAAGCAGAACCCCAGAAGCTGCTGAGAGCTCAATACTAATGTAAGATAACATTGATGAGTTAACATTAGTATATAGATAAATTTGGGGGACATTTTTGTGCCGTGCAGATGTCAGCAAGATAGACTACATTTATAGGAGACAGGCAGTACTTCACTAACTGTATTGTCCCAATAATAAGAAGACAGGCGAGCCTCTCTCCCCCACAAGATTTCAACCTAGAAGGGACTGACAGCTTCCATTTTTCCTTGACACTGAAAGAGAGGCATTTTAAGACAGTAGTTGAAACTTCCTTCTTCTGGGGTATAGGAAGTCACCTATTTCTGTGAGTGCCATGACAAGCTTAAAGGAAAAAACAAATCATTCCTAGGTTTATGTCCTGCTTCAAGGGAAAGTTGTCGAAATGCCAGAAATACCTTTCTGCTTCATTTTAAAATTTGCTCATTTAAAAATATTCAATACGGGGCTGGAGAGATGGCTTAGCTGTTACGGCACTTGCCTGCAAAGCCAAAGGATCCGGGTTCTCCAGGACCCAGGTAAGCCAGATGCACAAGGGGGGGTGCATGCATCTGGAGTTCATTTGCAATGGATGGAAGCCCTGGCACACCACTCTCTCCCTCTCTCTCTCTCTCTGTGTCTCTCTCTCTGCTTCTTTTCCTCTCTCAAATAAATAAATAAAAAGAGATTATTTAAAAAAATATTCAATACTCTACACAATGTCATATTTTGAGATAGAATGTCCTGAACTACTTAATATAATGTTACTTCTAAAATTACAAGACTCAATGTCTTTTTTGAATTTTTATTTATTGATTACAGACAGAGAGAGAAAGAAGAAGAGGAGGAGGAGGAGGAGGAGAAGGAGAGAGGATGGTCAGGCCAGGGCTTCGAGCCACTGCAAACAATCTCCAGATAGATGCAAGCACCACTATGTGCATCTGGCTCATGTGGGACCTGGAGAATCGAACCTGTATCCTTTAGGCTTCTCAGGAATGCACCTTAACTGCTAAGCCATCTCTCCAGCCCTTGAATTTCTTTTTAAGAATATTTTGACTTATTTATGAGACAGAAAGAGGAAGCCAGAGAGAAAGAGAGAAAGTGAGGATGGGTATGCCCGGCCCCTTGCCTCTGCAAATGAACTCTAGACAGACTCATCACTTCTTACATTTGGATTTATGTGGGTACTGGAGAATCAAATCTGGGCCAACAGGCCGTACAAGCAAATGTCTTTAACCTCTACGCCATCTCTCCAAGCCCCAAAATAAATTTCTTACTTCCTATTAAACTGTAGCGGTAACACTCTTCTTCACCAAAGACAAAGACGGTATGATCTCCCCCTGGAGGTATCTTGGTGAATTGCAAGCACAAGTATGAAATGCAGGCAGAAATACAAAGGCCTCAAGGGAACTTTGTGATATTAGCCTGAAATGAAATTTGGATATTGTGTGCAATTGGAAATCTAAAATTGTTGATTTTCTGGGGAAAGAGTGTTGCTAAATAATAGACTAGAATCTAAGATATATCTCTGAAAATCTCCAATATTTAAGAGTTAACAGAATAGGATATTATGCTTTCTTTATTTTATTTTTTTTTCTTTAAGATTTATTGACTTGAAAAAGGTAAATGTGCTTCTAGATTTATGTGGGTACTGGGAATTGAACCTGGGTCATTTGGCTTTGTAGGCAAGCACCTTAGCTGCTAAGCCATCTCGCCAGCCGTGTAACAGGATATTCTTAAAAGCTTTTAGAATCATCTATATCAGAAAGTAGGAAGAAAAGTACAGCTTCAAAACATAAGAAAAATTGTCCATACATTCTTATGAAATCAGAACAACATATATAGATATATAGAATTATTTATCTGCATATATTGCATATTTGTATAATCTAAGTTTCATGCCATGCCCATTTGTCTTTTCTCTCTGTGTCTCTCCCCCCTTTCTCTATCTCTTGTGTGTGTGTGTGTGTGTCTGTGCATGTAGTATGTGGGGTGTATATGTATGTAGTATGCAGTGTGTGTGTGTGTGTGTGTGTGTGTGTGCTATATGCACATAGGTGTGCATGGGTGTGTGCCCCAAGTGAAAGGCAAAGGAGGGCATTGGGCATCTTCCTCTATTTCTCTATCTTATTTCCTTGAGACAGGGTCTCTCACTGAACACAGATATCATCCCTTTTATCTTAGACTGGCTGACCGTGAGCCCCAGTGATCCTTTTCTCTCTGCTTCCCTAACGTTGCCTCAGTCACTCCTGGGATTACAAGCATGCATGGTCGTCACCAGATTTCTATGTGTGTGCCAGCTGTGAAACTCAGGTCCTCATGCTTGAGCAGAAAGTACTCATATCCACTGAGTCAATTTTCAGCCACTGTGTCCTGTTTCAAATCGTCAAGTACAAAATGGCAATTAAAATCCTTCACATATTTTATTAGGAAAACTATTAACAATCAATATTTTTTTCTATCTCTTCCTAGTTCATAATTTCAAACTCAAGGCTAGGTATTGAATATTTAAATTTCTACACAAGGGGTATGTTTTAAAAATTGTTTGGATAGTCCTCTCATAAGAGAAAAATAACATGTTTTTGTTATAAAACTTTTTTTTTTTTTTTTTTTTTTTTTTTTTTTTTTTTTTCGAGGTAGGGTCTCACTCTGGCCCAGGCTGACCTGGAATTCACTATGTAGTCTCAGGGTGGCCTTGAACTCACGGCAATCCTCCTACCTTTGCCTCCCGAGTGCTGGGATTAAAGGCGTGTGCCACCACGCCCGGCTGTTATAAAACTTTAAAAAAAATTTTAGAATAGGAGTATATTCATTTTTATAGGGCACTGGTTTGGAAGAATTGTATTCCAAAGTTTAAACTGGTCCTTCTTCCTGGGATGCTCATACTAATAGATCTAATTGATTAATACATTTTATAAATATGCTGGTATAGTTGAACTAAATAATGTTACAATGAGAACTTTAAGAACTATGGCAAAAGTCTAGAAGTGCAGATATAGACAGGTTCTCTCAACCTGGAAAACTGAACAAATATTTGTTAGTAGTGTCTCCTTTGTCTTTTTCTCCTGATGTTCTTCTCTATTTACACTCATATCTAGAGCATCCGTCTTGCCACAGTGTTCCTTAGAAGGACAATATGTTAAAATAAAACAGTGCTAACGTATGCAACAGCATGGTCATCATGGTTTCTGGTCCATCGTCTGTTATATAAATGGAGTCTGTGTTCTAACACATAGCACTAAAACAATAATTGCATGTAATTATATTCAGATAGATTACATTAAAGGAAAAGCTAATCTGCTGTAAATATTAAATATTTGTCAGTCATTTTAAATGAAATACCATTATAGAAGGCAGAAGAGCTGCAGGAGGACCAGAGGAAGGATACTGCAAATATTTTAGAATTTCAACACCTGCTTAGTTCTGTTTCCTACAGATTTCTGCATGGTCTTTAGAAATAGATAATGTATGTTTCTCATGTGCAACCATGTAGGGAACACTTTACCAAAGATAAGAATTGGGCAATTCCATATATATCTGGGTTTCTTTTTCTTTGTGATTCCTTAAATGTTTTCATACTCATGAACATCTCTAGGAAAGTCCAAGACCAGAAAAACAAATACTATTTCTTAGTAAAGATAGTGTTCAGCCCTATCTCTTCCCTTAATTCAAAGAGACATACAAAGAAAATTGAAGAAGATAAGTCCAAAATCAAAATACTTGCTTGAAAAAATTGGTGGATTAAATATCTAGACATTTCGGATTTCAGAATCCAGCATCTCCACGGTCACACGATCCAAGGTAAGGTCTTGTGTCTTGTCCAGTCTCAGCACGTTGGCTTCTTGTGTGCCTGATGGAAGCTGAGGTTCCACCCATCCTCTCATGAAACGACTCTGTCATTTGTGCCTACTGGTGGGTGAAGTAACACTTTGTTAACAATATTCATATATTTCTTCACCTGAGTACATTTTGTCCTATCTTTTCCTCTTCAATGCTGTGAACTTCATTCTTTGGAGAGGAAAAATATGGTGGAATGCAGTGTAGAAAGCACTGTTTTTCATTCCAGTACCCAGCCTTGGTGTGTGAACGTTGGCCTGAGCATCAGCGCCAGCACCGTGGACACAAGCAGGTGATCAGGGGAACTGCTTCACTCTTGCTTACCATTCTTTCTTTTACTATCTCTCTCAAATGAATAAATAAAAATAAACAAAAATTTAAAAAAACAAATAATAGGAGGAAAAATGATGACATCAAAACTAAAAGAGTGATTGATTGAGACGGGGAGGGGTTATTGAAGAAGTTCTGGCATGACAGACACTTTTTACATGAGTTCTGGGGATATGAACTTAGGTCCTCACACTTATACATGACACACTTTAACCATTGAGTCATCTACCCTGCTCCTTTCTAGTATTTTTAAAAAGATTTATTTGTATTGTCATGTGCAATCTAGAAAGTTTTACATGTATGATTTTTTAGCTCTGAAAATTTGAAAATATTGTCTTACAATTGCATGCCATGTCCACTACATGTCTTAGAATTGCATGTCATGTCATGTCTTAGAATTGCATGCCATGTCTATATGACCTCATTCTGAGTAAGACTTTACAACCTCTAGCACTTAAGGATATTTGAAATGGTTACCAATGCAAACCACAACGTAAAATAAACGCATATGAATAAAAACTGAAACATAGGAAATGTACTGAAGAAATGATTTAACAACTGTGCCAGGAATCAAGCATTGTCGATCTGAGTTTATAGACAGATAGGAAAAAAAAAAATGAGGCACTGAAATTATCTGCTCATAATCAGATTTCTTCCTGGGATCCCAGAAGGCAATAGATGAAATGGATGCTTTGTTGTAAAAGTCCTGTAGTCTTTCTGTCACATTGCTTTACACCCTGAGACAACAGGGATTTCCTTATGAAATCCCACTTATTTAGCTTCTCTGTCATTAATTAAAAATATAGGGCTGGAGAGATGGCTTAGGGGTTAAGGCACTTGCCTCCTAAGCCTAAGAACACTGGTTCCAATCTCCAGGTCCCACATTTAGCCAGATGCAAAGTGACACAAGGGCGCAATGCCGCACTTGCCCACAAGGGGGCGCACACATCTGGATTTCGTTCGCAGCAGCTGAGATACTGCTGGTGCGCCCATCTCTGTCTTCCTCTCTCTCTCTCTCTCTCTCTCTCTCTCTCTCTGTGTGTGTGTGTGTGTGTGTCTCTCTCTCTCTCAAAAAAATAAATATATATAGAGAGAGAGCTGGGTGTGATGGTGCATGCCTTTAATCCCAGCACTTGGGAGGCAGAGGTAGGAAGATCACCATGAGTTTGAGGCCACCCTGAGACTACATAGTGAATTCCAGGTTTAGCCTGGGCTAGAGTGGAATCCTAACTGGAAAACCCCCAAAATAAAATAAAATAAAGTAAAATAAAATAAAATAAAATAAAATAAAATAAAATAAAATGAAAGTGGTGCCACCATGGCTGCCCCCCCAAATACATGTAAACATATGTTTTCTGAAAGAAACATTTTCATACACATTAATACTTATTTTGTATTATTTATTTATGATTAACTTTTATGGGTTTGTTGATTAGGAAATAAACGTATGCTAAAAATACCCAAAAGAAATACTTGTCACAAAGTTAAAAGTTGGCTAACTCTTCAATACCAATCTCCCTTTCAATTTCTTTCCCTAGAAGCAATCATAATTAGCAGCTACTTCAGTCTCTTTTTGGAAATATTTTATGCATATGCTTATGTCTAGAGAAGCCACTAACACACCTGCCCACGTGGCATTAGATTGCATGTAAAGATTCTAGTGCAAGAAAAGGATATGATATTTTTTGAATGTAGAATTTGACTGAATTTTTTTAAGGCAGATATAAAATGACTCTCATTTTACCTGTGCTTGTGGGGCACATTAATTGTGAATATAAATATAGACACATAA
Organism: Orientallactaga sibirica; assembly: GCA_036365145.1. Taxonomy (NCBI): domain Eukaryota; kingdom Metazoa; phylum Chordata; class Mammalia; order Rodentia; family Dipodidae; genus Orientallactaga; species Orientallactaga sibirica. The sequence goes on along the minus strand of JAEOAD010000060.1, from coordinate 11,936,912 downwards.
GGGATCTAGGGGGGAATGCCCCTTAATTTGATCGGCTTCTGTTTCAAACTTAGTTTCTGTGGTTTTAGAACCTTCTGTTTATCTTTTCTGGTCAGTGCTGGTGTCCCTCTTGTGTGGACAATGATACATTCATGGCTTCCTGTGTCCACCTGCTGTCCAGGTACTTCTGTTCCTCCTTGAGAACTGAAATGTGGCACTTGAACATTGCAGACAGGTCACTGCACGTCTGCATCCCACCCATCGTGGGACCTGCTGCAGGAGCCCTGAGTCACCTGTCCTCTGAAGACTGGGAGGATGCTTGGTCTCTTTGTGAACCATCTGCCTTCAGCCCTGTGAAACATGTGACCACAGACCTCACAGATTAATCCTGCATATCTTAAGTTACCACCAATGTGCCATTCTTTATCTTTATCCCTACAACTCTCTAGGAAGCGATCTGGCCAAAGGACACAGAGGTCCTCTCACAAACGCGCTCTTTGTGGCTTTGGTTTATCTGGCCATTGGACAAGCTACGCTTTTCTAACACTTGATGTAAATACAGTGTAGCCTCATTTACATTTCCTAGTTACACAATTCAAATGACCTCCTCACCCTAACCTATATTTGAGTCTCCTTCTCTTCCCTGATACTGTTAAAACAGGAGGAAATCACGTGGCTTGGACCCTCCTGTTCATTTCACCTCCCACCCTCAGTCAAGTCCCCCATCTCTGCTAGATAATTGTTTTGGTTGCTGTTTGCACCACTGGATATAACCTCGTTTCCCTTTTGCAATAGCTGCACATGTTTTGCTGTGATTGCTGCACATACAGCCCCAGGACATCTTTGCTTTCATGGTAGTCAAACACAGCATTTCTACTCATCTATCATTCACTATTTTCAAAATTATACCATTCTGGTGGAATTCCATCTGAAATTTGAGCTATAACGATTGCATGTAGCAAAACTGCATTCAGTATACAAGTTCACATTTCAGAGACATTTCTCTTAAGGTATTGGGAAATATTTATGTGCCATTAGTTTAATCTTTTTTTTCCCCATTTGGGTGATAATAAACAGTATGTGTATTTTGGTTTATGTATTCTTTGAGCCTGAGCCTCAAAGTTTAACCATGGGGTCTGCATCTCTGCAACAGAGTATCCTGACTATACCAAAGAGGTCATTCTTCCATTTTGTTACAGGGATTACATCCAGCAATACTGCATGCATTATATAAACTTACAGTTAAGAAAATATTGCTGAGCTGGAGAGATGGCTTAGTGGTTAAGCTCTTGCCTGTGAAGCCTAAAGACCCCGGTTTGTGGCTCAATTCCCTAGGACTCACATAAGCCAGATGAACAAGGTGGCACATGCATCTGGAGTTCATTTGCAGTGGCTGGAGGCCCTGGTGAGCCCATTCTCTCTCTTACTGTTTCTCTCTCTCTCCCCATCTTTTGCTCTCTCTGTCTGTTGCTCTCAAATAAATAAATAACTAAAAAAACAAAAAAATTAAAAACTATGAAAATATTGCTTTGGGGAGAGAGAGGTGGTTCAGTGGTTAAATGCACTTGTTTGCAAAGCCAGATGACCTGTATTTAATTCCCTAGTATCCATGTATTGCCCGATGCATGAGTGGTGCATGCATCTGAAGTTCATTCGCAGCAGCAAGAAGCTGTGGCATACCCATTCTTTCTCTATCTCTGTCACATTTCTCTCTCTCACTCTGCTTAAAAGCAAATAATTTAAAAAATTCTTATGCAAGTTACAAAAAGTGTTATATATTAACTATTAATGGGAATATATTATTTTTTTCATTTGAGCAGTATTAAACTACAATATTTGTTTACATATTCTTGGAGTCTTTAATCCTCAAAGTTTATAAAGTCATAGAGCATTTTATTTTATTTTATTATTGTGAATCTATAGCTTTTAAAATTAGATTACAAGAAGTTAAGCCAATACTAGGCTGCGCTGCAGAGAAGAGAAGGCAGGCTTACCATTCACAAGGCACATTCAGAGTCATAATGTGTGACTTTTTGACTTTTCCTGAGGAGATGAGAACAAACATCTATTTACCCTAAATAGGGCACTCGTGACAGACCAAAGAAAGGATCCCACCCACGCCTGACTTACTGAGCCAATGAGTTCATTGTTTCATACAGGAGCATGGGTGATTCAAAAACAACTGCCTCAGAAGGTGTGATAGAGATATTGCAGTGCTGAGCACTCCTCTGTCACTTCTCAGCACTATGGTATCTTCTGAGTCATCTCAAGGTCCCCTCCATCTGAAAAGAGAAGCGTTTCCTTGCAGTACCTGACACTACCTACACAAGACCATCATAACAGGAAGAAAAGGGTTGGAGAGAAGGTTTAGCAGTTAAGCACTTGACTGTGAAGCCTAAGGACCCTGGTTCAAGGCTCGGTTCCCCAGTATCCATGTAAGCCAGATGCACAAGGTGGCACATACATCTGGAGTTCGCTTGCAGTGGCTGGAGGCCCTGATATCCCATTCTCAATCTCTCTCTCTCTCTCTTTCTCTTTCTCAAATGAATAAATAAAAATAAACAAAAATTTATAAAAACCAATAATAGGAGGAAAAATGATGACATCAAAACTAAAAGAGTGATTGATTGACAGGGAGGGGATATGATAAAGGGGAATGTAGGGGAAGGGAATCACCATGGGTTTTTTGTCTATGATTATGGACATTGTTAATAAAAATAAAATTAAAAAAAAAAATAAAACACAACTGCCTCACTTACAGGCTCACGCGAACAAGGGTGGTGACTCGTTACATCCTTATAGGTACCTTCCCACCTTGCAGGCAGCTCTGCCAAAGGGTTTCTTCTTCCAGAGCAATTGCTTCCTGCTTACATACACTTGGGAGAGGCCTCCTGAGACTTGAGACATGGAAGTTTCATGATCTTTTAAAGTTTCTGAGCTTCTGGAGCCTCATAACTTTCATTCATTTACTGGGCCTGTTCCTTCCTGGAGGGAATGTTTCAGTTTGAAAGAAATAACTGTACAACACTCACATACCATATTCTTCACAATTAAAATCTATAAATAATGCTGACAAGTGATTAAATGAAATATGTTCTAATCTGCTATCTTCACCATCACCAGGGATGTCACATTAAATTTAGAATTGTGAGTTTCCTTGGGGTTCTACATCAGTTCATGTCAACGTAAGAGGAGCCAGCCCCTGCCTGACTTTCTAATCACTCTCTCTGTCAACCATCCTTGTTCCATAGCTATCTATAATGGTTCTCTTACAATGCTTGAGGACACCTTAGGCCACACATCCAACTGCATTCAGTCCTCCTAACCACTATACTATTTACCAACCCTTACAACAAAGGGGCTGTATGAGTTTTTCTCTGCTTTACCAAGAGTGACATGAACTTAGTTTTTAAAATACCAATATTTATTGTTTCATAATTTCCATGTATTGGAGGTCAAGGCATAATTCATTTTGGTCTGCTGAGTAGGATCTTATAAATACCTAGCAGTACTTCATCTTGAGGTATTTAAACATTATTAATATTGTGTGTGTGTGTGTGTGTGTGTGTGTGTGTGCTTGTGTGTGTGCAAACACATGTGCATGGCACAAATTTGGAGGTGCAGGAGAACTTTGGGTGGTGGGTCTTGATTTTTATGCTGTTTGAGGCAGGATCCTTTGCTGTTCACCACTCCCTATTCGAAGCTAGGTGACCTGTGGGTTCCTGGGTATTCCCCTCTGTCTGTATCCCATCTTGCCATAGAAGGACCCGCGTAATTGTGTCTGGTTTTACACCAGTTCTGGGGTTCCTTACTCAGGTTGTCATGCTTTCACAGCAAACACTTTTACCCACAGAACCATCTCCCAAGGCCCTCATCTAGAAGGGTCTAATGGGGAAGGCCCTACTACCAAGCCCCTTCTATATATCTTGCCTCTCAGTCTGTCTTTAGTGTCTTCCTCTCTACAGATATCTGTATATACACATATGTGCCTGAGTGTCTATGCCTGTGGGCACATGTGCACATCCACATGTTAATTTATATAAAACCAGACAGTATAGATGTAAAATTCCCTAACCCCAAAACAGTTGATAATTTGTCACTTTTTTGAGATGATAAGCTTTGATCTTAATGTGTTATTAAAATATGTGGATCTGCTTCACACATTATATACATCTCTCGCCATATATTATCTAATATGGATCTATAATAATATCTCTCTATTTCCTCAAATGAGAAAGCAACTTTTCATGTATCCACTCCTAGTCATTTGTGGTGTGACATACTACATAATTACGTGTTCAAGTTACAGGTTTAAGTTAATGAATCTTGTTTTGATTATTATGTGTGATCATTGAAATCATAAGTTTTGGGGCTGGAGAGATGGTTTAGCACTTAAGGTCCTTACCTACAAAGCCTAAGGACCCAAGTTCTATTCCCCAGAGGCCACATGAGCCAGATGCACAAGGTGGTGCATGTGCCTAGAGTTCATTTGCAGTGATTTGAGGCCCTGGGATGCCCATTCTCTCTCTTTCTCTCTAAATAAATAAATAACATATAAAAGCATATTTTAAAATATCTGATTATATTTTAGAGAAAACAACAATTCAATAGTGTACCTGCCCTAAGATCACATTGCTAACAAGTGGCAGAGCATATTTCTAAATAAATTATGAGCTACAGTACAAGTAATATATTTAAATTCTGAGAACTAAAACCAGAAGAGTTAGTTAGTGCAGGAAAATGAAATCCAATTAAACAAATGTCTTCCAAAGACTGAAAAGCAAGCATGTAAACAGTTTTCTCATTTTATGCTATTAGTGGTTACAACCAGTTACATTGAACATATTGTATTTTAAATATACCAAGATACTGTTTCAGATAATTGTATATAAAACACAAATACTTACTTGAGAAATTTCTTAGGAAAAATCCCTCTTTCTATCATCACCATTGTATGGGTCAGGCTTCTGTATAACTAAACTTCTTCATACAGTATTCAATGTTAATCCTTAATACATAAAATAGAAAAAGAATTTTGCCTGAAAAAAGATATAATAGATCCTCTTTGGATATGTCTTCTGCTTCAGCACAATTTAAGTTAAAGATTAAATTAAAATTTAGTAGTTAGAAGATGGAAACAGAAAAAAAAAGAAGACTAGTAAAATGGAAGACATATTCCTTTTTACACTTAAGAGAATATGAGTGTTTTAGTTTAACCAGTCATGAAATCACATAGCCTGTGAATAGCATAGAATAGTAACAAACCCATCTTTGCTGTCACACTCATTCCACAGATTGAGGGCAGTGGGGGTGGGGGACAGAGAAAGCTCTCAGTCCCAGTTTAGCTCTTGAACATGTTCTCATTCTAGCATAGTACACTACAGCTAATTATTCTTACAAGCCATTTTCTGTAGCTACAGCTATTATAATTGACCATTATCTCCTAAAAATGGGATAAGTCAGAACATTTAAAGGTGTTCTACATAAATGTTTATCAGCTTTTTTTTTTTTTTTTTTTTTTTTTTTTTTTATTCTTATAAATCCACCCTTGGACTAAATGTGCTCTGTATTACTTATCAAGCACAATATAATACATCCCCAAATGTATCAACTTAAAATAATGCACATTTATGATTACACAGTTTTTCTTGGCCAGAAACCTACGTATGTCCTCCACTCTGTGAATCTGAGAGTGATCGTCACCTGGAGTCTCTTCAATGAGAAGACGTTGACGGTGCTTGGGAGAATTCAGTGTCTAGAAACTCTTAACAGGCCTCAGATCTTCTTAGCTGCTGACAGGAGGCCTGGCTCTGTTCCATGCCCTTTAGGCTTTCCCACAGAGAATCTTGCAAAATTCCATCAAGTTCAAGAGAAAGAAATAAGGGTACCAGTTAGAGAATGCTAACAAGATGGGAGCCGGCCTTTAGTTGCCTCATCAGAATAATGGCACCTAGCACTTTTGACACATGCTTTGATATAAGCAAATTGGTAGGTTAGTCTCACGCTCAAGATATGGGGATAAGGAAAGATTGAATACTGTCAAACAGGATCTATGCTCTCACTTCTGCGGAAACAGAAGTAGATTATAGTGAATGCAATTTATTTCCTCTTTCTTTTTCTTAAGTTTTTAAGAATACAAACAAGTTTATCATGTCTGGCTTAAAAAGAGATAGTGAATGTTTCCTCTGCCTGAGCCAATTGCCTTGTTTTATTTCACTGATGGCAAGAGAAAAGGATTTGAAGGAAAACGCTAGCTCATGCTTGTAATATCAGTACTTGGGAAGCAGATGCAGGAGGATCACGGGAACACAATAAGTTTGAAGTCAGCCTGGGCTACAGAGTGAGGCTCTTTCTCAAGACAAAACAAAATAAAATAAAGGAAAAACAAACAAAAGACAGTCACAGTGCAGAAGTTGGTTGTATGGTTTTATCATTTAGAATGCAAGATTCTGAAATCTGATATATTAAGAATCATGTAATACATAAAGTTTTATAAGCATTGTGGGGGTTTGAATGTAAAATGTTTCCCGTAGTCTCATGTGTTTGTAATTAACCTAATACTTAATTCCCAGCTGATGGAGTCTTTTGGAGGTGGAGTCTTGCTGGAGGAGGTGTGTCACTAGGGGCCATCTTGAGATTTATTGGTCCAGCCCACTAGTTGTTTTAGACACTCAGTCTTGCTTTCCTTACTGCTGACTTGACAAGATGTGACACACAACTGTCTGCTCATGTTATGCTTTCCCAGCCATAATGAACCGTCCCTTCAAATGTGTAACTGGGAAATAAATAGTTTCTTTTAATAAATTACTTCTGGTTGAATGTTTTGTCCTAGCACCTGAAATTTCTGAAGTGGCTTAGTGCTGTGGCTCATGTAATTATAACAGAATAATAACAGAACAATATTTAGCATATTACAAATAAGGCCCATGTATAAAAGTAAAGAGACTTTACTTGTTTTTAGCTGCATCAGTGTTGAGTTCTTTCTCTGATATTATAAAAAGTTCTGAGATAGTTACTGTTCCAATACTAATTTCTTTCAGCTTTGCCTGTGGCTTAATACAAAGATCTAAGATATACTTCTATTTGATTCTCTTTATCTTTTTTTAAAATTTTTATTTGTTTATTTGCTAGAAGAGAAAAAGAAAGAGAGAGAATGGGTGGGTCAGGGCCTCTTGTAACTCTTGCCAGTGCAAACAAACTTCAGATGCATGTGCTACTTTGTGCACCAGGCTTTATGTGGGTCCTGGGAAATCAAACTCAGGCCATCAAGATTTACATGCAAGTGCCTTTAACTGCTGAGCCATCTCTCCAATCCATTATTCTCTTTCTTAGCAGCTTTTCCATTAATTTATAGTTGTCTATATTCTACCTTCTAAACATTTTCAGAATTTTGATAACTACTCCCAGTTCTGTGGCTCCTACTGCCTTAAGTCACCATGATTTCCTACAGATTACTGTAAACACATTCTTATTCCCTTTCCTGATCCAGCTCCCAGCTGCTCCTCCTCCTTTAACCTAAGATCACTATTGCAGCTGGACAAAATCCTCTTACAATGAGTCAACTTATGCCACTTTTCCATCACAACACCAGGCCTTCTCACCTCACTCAAAATGAAAGCAACAACTGGGCCACCATTACCTCTAGGAACTGTTTGTCCCTTAATAATTTCCTTTCTGGTCCCTGTGTTTGATATACTGTTGCTTTCTGCTTGTCCCTCAGCACTCTAGCAATGTCCAGTCTTTTTTTTACTGACTGTGCATTCTACCTTAAATGCTGTTTTCCTGGGTAGTTGATTGACTGGTTCTATCATTGTTTTCAAGAAATACTAAAACATTTCATGTCACCCCTGTTTAAAAACCACATATGGGGCTGGAGAGATGGCTCAGCATTTAAAGGAACTTGCTTGCAAAACCTGATAACCCAGGTTTGTTTCCCCGGTACTCATGTAAAGCCAGACACACATGTGTCTATAGTTTGTTTGCAGTGTCAAGAGGCCCTGGCATGCCTGTTTTCTCTTTCTCTCTGTCCCTCTCCCCACTCCCATCTTTCTCTCTCTGCTTGCAAATAGAGAAAATCAATTAAAAATATTGAAAAGACTAAACCACATCCACTGAGATTAGTTTATTTCTTCTTTTTTTATTACCTTCTCTTTTTCCCCTTATTTAATTATCAGTTATCCATTTGTTTACCTTTTTCTTTTTTCTTTTTTTTTTTTTTTTTTTTGCACCTTTCTCTGCTAATTATAAGCTCCATGGAAGCAAGAGTTACTTCTTTGTTGGCCGAGGGACTAGAAAAGTAAGTGTTATTATAGATGCACAAGGACATTTTAAAATAAAGTTCAATTTTTCCTCTTAATAAAATAACTAGATTTGGGCTGAAGAGATGGCTTAGGGGTTAAGGCGCCTGTCTCCTAAGCCTAAGAACACTGGTTCCAACCTCCAGCAGTTCCAATCTCCAGGTCCCACGTTTAGCCAGATGCAAAGTGACGCAAGGGCGCAATGCCGCACTTGACCACAAGGGGACGCACACATCTGGATTTCGTTCTCAGCAGCTGAGACACTGCTGCCGCGCCCATCTCTGTCTTCCTCTCTCTCTCTCTCTGTGTCTCTCTCCAAAAAAAAAAAAAAATAATAATAATTAAAAAAAACTAGATTCATACCCACCCCGTATATGGCTTTTTTTTTTAAGCTGACATACAGATATTTATGTATCATTTGTTTCGGCATTCTCAAGTACATTTTTTTTTTAATTCCCATGTTTCCTTCCTATGCACGCCTTTCCCTCTTCCTCCTCACTTCCATCTCCTCTGTTCACATATGTCCTTTTGCCCTGCCCTCCCCATCTTCCAGTTCACCTCCTTATATTCAGTTTTGGTTATGATTCTATCTTTGTCACCCTATCATACTTCTAACATAAATGTAAAATCTACATTGCATACTTATTTACCATATATAATTCTAGTTATTTTACTTTCATGTAATTAATGATTTCTCTTAGTCCTAGGAACATGCTTCTTGGAATACAAAATAGCCAGAAGTGGAATTTCTAGTTTTTTGTGTTTTCTTTTGTTTCTAAACTGAAACTCCTTACCCTACTTCTTTCCTCCGAATGAGATCAATAATAGTCATTCCCACTTCCCCCTCTAGCAGAATTGGCTAACTGAAAAACATCCCATCCCTACCATGCCACTTCCTTCCTGCCCAGGGTCTCATAACTACTCCAGTCTAGAAGAGGGTGGGGAGCTCTGGATCTCTGCCAGAGACTGTCTCCAAGGGTGCTTATCGTGAATATGCCCTGCACTCTTGTTGAGCCAATATTCCTTGTCTTTCTCTATTTTCCGTGTCAAATTATACCTAAAAGTTTCTTATGTATGTGCTACATGACTCCAGGAAAACCTGAGCTATGGTGTGGTGTCCTGTCTTAAGCAAAGTAAAGCAATAACAACAAAATATATAATACAAATATATAAATATACTACAGAAGTTCTTTCTTCTGCCTTCCCTGGGATATCTTATATCCAACACAGAAATATCAATAGTGTGATAGTACATTTAATGATTTTGTTTGCTCATAAGTAAGTATTTCAATATTAGTGTGGATGTCTAATTTTTGCTAGATTTGTAGAATAATTAATGCACAGTTAACTTAAATACTCTTTTATATGATATCTTCCTGATTTCTGCCAGATACAAAAGCATACACTGCTTTTTCAGTCTAAAGCTGAGAAATTAGCTTGTTTCTCTTTGTTTACTTCATTTCTACATCCTGTGCTCTGTCAACAACAGATTATTCAAAAATTTTGTAAGTAGGATGGATAACTACTTACAGCAAGGTGGTAAGGAGAGGTTTTACCACAACTGAGCAAACTGCTTTTGACCATATCACTCTGGAGGTGACTAAGCCTTTGGAGCAGGGAAGAGGAAGGAAAAGAAAGCATTTATTTTTTTTTAATAATAATAAAACTTTAAAATTTTATTTTTGCAAAAACAAAGAAAAAAAGAAAAGAAAAGAAAAGAAAAGAAAGAACGGATTTGGCATGGTGTGTCCTGAAGAAGAAGATTTACAAGTCTGACATTGTTGGAAAGACACCTAAATTATGGATGAAAGCAACAGTTGCAGTTTAGAGGGGGGAAAAAAAAAAAAAAACTTAGACCTTTTAGCAGGAGGCACTGAAGATAGAACATTTCTTAGCAAGGAAATGAGTTCCTTCCCACAAAGCAGCACATGTTTGCACACAACTCCAGATGTCCGGGCATTAAACATGGCCTGGGGTTGATGAAAGCTACTTCTGCACCAGCCTTGAGTATCCAGATTTCTGAAGAAAGAGCCAAAGAAGGCCAATAGATAAAAGAATAGACGTGGTGTCTGTTTAACATGGTAAAAAAAAAAAAAAAAAAGTCAATGAAATTACATTCCCTTTAATGTCATAGGAGAAGCAATGTCAGAAAGCAAATAAAACTTAAACCTTGATGAAAACACACATTGAAATATATGTGCACTGGCAGTCTTTTTTAATTTAAGGGAAGGCAAGAAATAAATCAAGCAGTTCAAACCAAGCAGGACTCAAATCTCCAAATAATAACCTAAAGCTGGGAGAAGCCCTGGCTTCTGGAACAGTGTACATGAGAGACGTTGTTGTTCACTGTGACCTTCATGCATTCTGGACAAAGAAAAGGCAAGAGCAGCCTGCATCCTGGTATAAATCAGCGCACAGTACATTGTGCTGTCTGGAAAGGCGGAACTGAAGGAGGTGGAGTTTTAACGGAAAAAGTCATTAGACTCAAATGAGAAAAGTTCCAGCTGTGTATCCGTTAAGATGGTATCAATGGGCTGACTGTAAAATGTTTCAAACAACAGGATTTAAAGTGGTGATATTTTAAGAGCACACAGACATTCATTCACCTTGAAAGTTTTTATGGGAAAAGCAAGAGCAACTAAACAGTGCCTTGGCATAACTAAGCACTTCTGGAATCTTCTTTAGTATTGATGGGTACATGCCCAATCTTTGGCTTTTCCGTTCACATTGTTACTGACATACCTGATATTATTTGCCACTGGCTGCATTTACTTAATAACTAATGACAAAATAAGAAACAAATAAATCTGTTCTTTCTTCTATAGAATTTCATAGTTGGTTTCTGTTTCTCCTTTTGGATGATACTTCAGTAGGGACAACAAAGAAATTCATCCCATGATAAAAACCAGACATGTCTTCAGTATCTGTTTAAACAAGATATATCGTAGAGAAGGTTTAAAACAGAGACGTCTGTAATAGTGGTGAGTAACAGTGATCAAACAGGATAAATTTTAGGACTTACGTGAAATCTCTTCTTGGTGGTGGCCCCCTCATTTCTCCTAGAGTCCACTAGCATTTTGTACTTAATTTTTAGAAGAATAGGCCAACTAGTGATAATTTGTGTTTCTTTTAGTCACAGACTTTCTTTCATCAGTTCCTCCTTCACATTAAATTTATATATAGTTTTTATTTTTTGGTGTGTCTGTATGGTGTATGTTTATGTGTTCTCTGTGTGTTTATTTATGTGTTCATGTGCATGGACGGAGGCTTAGGCATGCAATGAGACACATGTGGTGGTCAAAAGACAACGGCAAGCATCAGTGCTCTCATTCTGCTTTATTTGTGACATGGTCTCTTAGTGTCCACCCTGTGTTTGCTGGGCTAGCTGCCTCATGAGCATCCTGGGGCTTCTGCTGTCTCCACCTTGTCTTCTGCATGGGGGATTATACACTCTAGAAGTGCCACATCTGACTTTCCTTGGGTTTGGAGAGTTTGGGCTCAAATACTCCTACTTGCACAGTGAGTGCCACCCCGATCCCAGCCTCAGAATTATGTTATTTTGATATCCAAATCATGTATTGATGCTGGACTCTATGAAAAAGAAATACTTAATGTGAAGATACTGAACACACCCAGATGGATCTAACATTTCTCCACTTAAGTGGCCCACCGTGTACAATAAGGTGAAATGGTCATCTTTGTTAATGGGGACATCATTCTGGAATCCAGGATGTATACATTTGCAAACTTGATTCTCTTTGAACCATTCTTGAAAATATCTCTATCAGCTTTCTTTCAATATGAACTGCTATGCTAATGAGATACAGTAGGATATATTGCTATAGCAAAGAACTTTAAACATGACCAGCTGTAAGATATTACATTGCATTTGTCAAGATAAGAAATGGTATGCATCTGAGCTCTAATACTGACAATAAAGTGGGAAGGTTATAAGAAAACATGGAAATTGAAATCATCTATATTATATTGACTTTCAGATTGATTCTATTTTCTCTTTAATTTAGTATGAATACTCAGTGATAAGGTTGTATAATTGGGGCCAGTACTTTGGCATCAGAACAAAAATATTTTTTGCTGGTTGCCTTGATACTCTTTAAATATAAAATTCCTAATGTCCTTTTGCAATGTGTTGGAAATAATTTTTATTCCTTACATTGAACTCAGTGAAATAAAAGAAATTGCTAAAGTACATTAACAACCCTCATTAATGGGTTTCATGTGAAAGATTTTTTAAAAGGAAAATCTGTTGAGTTAAGAATGTCAAAGAAGAACAGTAAAGGTGGGAAAGTTTGAATATGCTCATGTAATTGGCTTGAATTATCACATTTATCTCTCAGGGTCTTGAACTGAAGAAAGAAATTCATTAAGGAAAGATTACAAACTTTCTATCCCTTAACCTTTCCTAAGAACTTTCAATTATTTAAAAGTATCATTTGCTTTGTTCACCTTGCTTCTGCTTGGACAACCTACCTTGAATCTTATTACTATTAGTATTTTGGTTATAGCAAAACTCTATGTGAATACCAAGCCCTTGAAATAGAACCTCAATCACAAAACCATTAAGAAAACTAACTTTATAACAACCCATTTTATAAACTCTGTGTTTTCTCTTGCAGCCAATTTACTACCATATCATAAATCTGAAAGTCACTCTCCTTCAATCTCATTAAAAGAGCAGTTTTAATCTCTTTTCTCTAGGTTCCTTATCACCAGGAAAACATATTCAATAGCAGAGATCATGGCAGAGATCTCTGAGATTACTAAAATTTCATTACTTCCATAAAATTTGTCACAGCACATTTACAGATAGGTAATGAATTATCCTCATGTACTACTCTTGTCAAAATGGATGATTTGGCCTCTTTTTAAGATTGGAGTTCATTATCACCAGGAAAGACATATTTCTTTCAGCAGTTTATTCAGGAACCTTGAACAATCTTCTGACTGACTGATGGCTGAGATCACTCTGAGACTTACTCACTACTCAACCCACAGACTCACTGCTCACTCACTTGACTCACTAAACTCACTTTCCTTCACACTCACACTTGACTGCCTCACTGCCTCACTCTCCCGACAAGCCCGTAAAAGCTGAAGCCTTTGAACAGCCAACCCTTATCCTCATGGTGAATACTACTCTTGTCAAAATGGATTGATTATCCAGGCACTCTTTTTCGGGAAGATTGGAGTTCAGCGCCTCTTTATGCCACCTCAATCTCTAGCTTTCATTATGCCTTCAATCCTAGCTTTCTTGAGACTCTAATGAAGCTGGCATAAAGTGTGAGGAGCTCCATTTGAGGAATTCTGTACCAAGGAATAAAAGTAGAAAGCTGGTTGAACACCAGAGCCATGTGAAATTTCACCAGAGTCAACTACCCATAGAGCCACACTTAGCAGAAATAGAAAGATTCTGCCGGTCAGTGTAATTATTTTGTCTAGATGTCTGCTTAGGCTGATAACAAGATAGCTTGTGATCATAGGAAATAATTTTTTGTTCATTTTAATTTGAAGTGCTTGAGGAAAAAGTAGATTTTTAAAATTCACTTTTCTTTTAACTCTTTCAGTGGCCATGTATTCAAAGCCACTACATTAGGTCCTGTGCATTTTAAATATTTGGGACACTGGGGTACTCAATGCAGAATATAGTCTCTGTCCTCCCAGAGTTCATACCTTAATTAAATGATTTATTTCAGGCTAGTAAATAAGTACTTAGAAATTGATATTTAAAGTAATAAAAGATAGAAAATAGACCTATATTTGAAATGTAGAGGTCAGGGAATATCCCAGAAGATGTGACATTTGGGTTGGTAACAGAAATATGAGTAGAAGTTAGTGAAGAAGATGAGATATTAAAATTGCTGTGCAGCAAGTGTGAAATGCTGAAACATATGATATATATTAGTAACTTCCCACAGGACAACATCGTGTGAGTTTCTAAAAATGAAGAGCATTATAAATTATGCTAAGGGTTTTTAACTTCATCCTGGAGGCTATGGGGAGCCACAAAAGTATTTTAAAAGAGGAAAATGTAAAGGAGTAGTAATATTTTCCCTTAGCAAGTCTGTATTAAACTTGAGCACATAATTGTGAAGAGTGATGCAGTGGAAGAAAGAGAGGAGTTTTAATTCCATGTTAAAATGTAGAAATGAATGACTAGACTTACACCATGTGGAAAAGAAATGAAAACTGGCCCTAGGAAAAATTCCTAGGGAAATTTAACAAGCAAGATACATAGACTTTGGTGTATGGTTTGATATTTAGATGAGATATAATTCACTAGGTTCATAACTGTTTCATTTTGTGAATCAGACAAAACACAAAGAGGAACTCTGATAGAAAGCTTATTTTTTGCCTCATCATTTCTGTTATATCCATAGACCATCTCAGATAAGGTAATGAAGAAGTATTCCCAGAGGTAGCAAAACTTGGTCAGGTACAGAGAACATCAATAAAGAGAGACAGATTCTTGTCTCCAACATTCCTACCTCAAACCTTGAAGAGGTTATTGGACTCTGAGTCTCAGTGCATGTTTAGAAAAATGTTTTGCTCTGAAGCACATTTCTCCAGTATAGTATGGTTTTTGTCAGAAAATAGACCCCCTTTATCCTCTTAACACATCTTCCACTTGCCAATTCATGTCAGGGTGCCCTGCAGGATGAAAGTGAGGTGAAGTGTGCACACATCATGAAGTACTTAGACTTCTCTGACCATGTCGGTAATGTACTATGTTTAACAAATTAAATAAACTTCCCCAAATTGTAATATAGGGTTGTGTAGATACGTAGTTGCTCTTTTCTTCTCCCTTTACTGTAATTGTTCTTGGAATTTTAAAATATTTTAATTTTTATTGTTAATTTGTTAATTACAAGTCATTGTGACAAAATACCTGAGAAAACTACTGAATGAGACATAAATTTATTTTGATACACTGTTTATAGTGTAGGGTCCACCATGACAGGGTACCAAGTGCCTCAGTCCATGGCTACAGGAGCTTACAGCAGCCAGTCTGATTGCAACTGCATACAGGTAACACAGAGAGTTTGACCAGCACTGAGGTGGTCTGAAACCCTCAGGTCCCATAGCCTCCCCAAACAGTGCTACGCACCAGGAGCCACGTCATCAAACTTGTCAGGGACATTTCGCATTAAATATGTAGCTTGGTTAGAGACAAGCATCATTTGCCTCGTTTTAATTAGTCAAAGTAGCAATTCACAAACTATTTAATGGTCATTGTTTTAAAAAGTACAATGTGATAATTGATTAGTCTTCATGAACTGAAGGTAGATTTTCCTAGATTAAAACACCTTCTTGGGCTGGAGAGATGGTTTAGCAGTTTAGGCTCCTACCTGCTAAGTCTAAGACCTCGGGTTCCAATCTCCAGGTCCCACATTTATCCAGATGCAAAGTGACACAAAGGCTCAATGCCACACTTACCCACAAAGGGGGCACACTCATCTGGAATTCGTTCACAGCAGCTGAGAGACTGCTGGCCTGCCCATTCTCTGTCTCCCTCTCCTTCCCTGTCTGTCTCTCTCTGTCTCTTCCCCCCCCAAAAAAAAACCCTTCTTATACCCCTCAAACTGCCTATCTTTCTTTCTTCTTTTTCTTTCTTTCTTCTTTTTCTTTCTTTTGTCTTTTTTTCTTTCTTCTTTTTCTTTCTTTCTTCTTTTTCTTTCTTTCTTTCTTTTCTCTCTTTCTCTCTCTCTCTCTTTTTCTTTCTTTCTTTTCTTTCTTTGAAAGAGACAGACAGAGAAAGAGGCAGAAATATAGAGAATGGGCACCAGTGCCTCTACCCACTGCAAACGAACTCCAGATGCATGTGCCACCTTGTGCATTTGGGTACTGGGGAATTGAGCCTAGAACCGGGGTCCTTAGGCTTCACAGGCAAGCACTTAACTGCTAAGCCGCTAAGCCATCTCTCCATTATGGCCCCCTTCCATTATTCTTGCTTTAGTAAATAATGATTCTTTTCAATGTAGCAGGCACTGTTATTGGTACTGATTACCGAAAAGCACATATGATAGTAGACAAGAAGATAGTAATTAAAAGAAAGAGTAACTATTAAATGTAATACAAAATAATATTAGGCCATAATAAAAATTAAGCAAATAAAATTAGAAGTCCTGCTATGATCTATAAAACATAATGATGGGTAATGAGTCTATGTGGAATATCAGGTTGGGAAATATGTCTGTAAGGAAGTGAAAGGGAAAGTGAAACTTTAATGATGGGAAAAGTGTGACATGGATTTCAGAGGACTGGGGTTCAGGTGCTCCAAGAAGAAGAGACAACAATGGAAAGAGTTGGAATACTGGTTTTGATGCAGCTGGGAGGCCAGTGGATGGTGAGCTGGAAAATGTTTGATAGGAGATGACGATGGGATGAGCACAAGGAGAACATATGGATGAACTTATAGACCATAATGGAGTTGGATTTGATGTTAAATAAAATAAACAAGCCCATGGCAATGAGCAAGTAGGGGAATGATCATACCATGCAGATCTTCAGCTGGTCATTCTGGAGCGAGGCCTGGTTATGCATACCTATAATGCTGACTCCTAAGGACACTTTCTGTCAGGAAGACCCCCTGCATGAAACTGGCAGACCATCCCTGGGTGCTAGTTAGAACACTATGGATAAGTATTAATCAAAGAAACATGTAATTTAATAAAAGCGATCCTTTCCTACTGGAAGCTATCATTATGTCATTTCTTTAACAACAGAGAAAATCCAGAAAGAATGTCATCTTTTTTATCTTAAAGTATTTATTTCCCCAGATGCAGCCATAGGTTTGATCTTTTAAAAATCAGACTTTAACAACAGGGACAAAAGCCTCCTTTGCTATCTTTCCTTGCATTTTTACGAACAAAAATATAATGCATTGTGACTTATTCAAAGCAGTCAGCTCTTAAAAGAAAATTACATTTAAACATTTTTAAAGAATTAAGCAGCTAAATAAAACCATATTATATATGAGGGAAAAAAGACAAGGAATTTAGTTAACAGAATCAGCATTATAAATCTAGCTCATTTAGTGCAAAGTGTAGTTTAACTGTATAATTGCTGGTGAAGATTTACTAACTATGTTTTTTGTAGAAAGAATAAGAACAGAGGATACACACAGACACACACACACACACACACACATTGGTGCTGGGTACTGAATCTAAGACATTGTGTTTTGCTAGGTAAATGTTCTATCACTGAGCTCAATCCTCAACTCCAAGAATGAATAATATTCTGTTATATAGCAACAAGAGAATAAGATTTAAAGCAGGTGTAGTGGAACACGCCTTTAATCTAGCACTAGGGAGGCTAAGGTAGGAAGATCTCTGGGAGGCCAGCCTGGGCTACAAAGTGAATTCTACATCAGTCTGGGCTAGAGTGAAATTGTGCCTGAAAATAAAAAAGATATTTAGCAAAAAGAGAATAATATTTTTGGTGACATTTCATCTGAAACTAATCATCTGCTTACCTATCATGCCCTGCCCCCATAATTTAGCATATCTTACTAAAATATCAAAATTCAGAAAGACCATAAATATTCAGCAAGATAAGAATATATAAAAAGTGAAGTATAGTAAATGCTTAACTATACTAAGGCAATTTGGAAATAGAAATTGAAGAGTTAAAATTCATTTAACATATCAAAAGAAATTATTTTAAAAGTAGATGAGAATATTCTCAAAAAACTACTTTTAAATTATTTTGCTATATTTTATTATAACTGGAAAGATATGCAACTTACTAAACTGAATAAAAATGATATGATTGTGCCATTTGGGGGCTGAGTTTTTACTTTGAAACATTATTAAGTTATTTAAAATAAAGGACAAATACCTTTCATTTTTGAAAGAATTTTAGCAATGTGATCATAAAATGGGACATTCATTTAATTTGTGTTTTGCAATTCTGTAAATGATTGTAAACTCATCCATAACATTCTTTGTAAGTGATTTATTCTGTTTATTACTATGATTTCCAGACTCTTGTTCTATTTCTTATTTTTTGTTGTCCTCTATTATGACTCTTAGAAGCCTCCAAGTGGGTCTTCCTTTATTCTTTTATTTATTAATTTAATTTATTTATTTGCTCATGGGGGGGCACACCAGGGTCTCCTGCTGTTGTAATTGAACGACCATCTGGTTATGTAGATGGCTTGGAATTGAACCCAGGCTGGCAGGCTTTGCAAGTAAATGTCTTTCACCACTGAATCATCTCCTCAGACTCTTATTCTTTTTTTATAATTTATTTTTTACTTATCTTATTCTAATTTTACATTCATAATGGTGACTCCATTATCCTCCTTCCTGTCCTCCCTCCTCCAAAGGGACCCTCATCAGTGGGGAATGTGGTTCACACATTGTGGGGGTAGTCAGGAGCTATGGGGGATAGGCCAAGTCTCTGTGCATAATGACCCAATTTGTGGCTCTAACATTCTTTACACCCCCTCTTCCGTGAGTTTCCCTGAGCCACATTGGGGTCATTTTAGTTCTACTTCAGTGATGAGGTTGTGGGAGCCTCTGTGTCTCTGGATATCTGGTTTAGTAGGAGTTGGATGTTCTCTGTGTTTATCTCCTTCAGCCTTTTTCTGGTATTGTGTTCACCAAGAAAACTGTACTCTTGCCCTTTCCCCACATTACTCTATGGTTTCAGCTGGGGCCTTGGTGAGGTGTGATAGGCTGATCCTTCCTTCAGGTACATCGTCCATCTGAAAAAAGATAAGCAAATTCTACAACAGAGAGAGAGGTTAGCACTAGATAGATGGGAGAGAATTTTAGAGAGAATTTTATATGTGTAGGCCTTCTTCTAGCCCACATTTGGTGGGATCTTGATCTTAGAGACTGGGCTCATTTTTTTGTACATGGTTTTGACTTATTTCCCCAGCAATGACTTCCATTCCACTGAGTGGATCTATTAGCCAAATCAAGAGCAGCTGGTTACCCACCATGGCTGTGTGCCACTACTGCACTTGTTTGAGCATTATATCAGGTTGTTTCCTACTGGGTAGCTTAGACTGAGAGTTGTTTGGACAGATGTCTGCCATTTTCCCTCAGTCCCTTGTGTAGCACCCTCTGGCACTAGACTGGCTAACTGCCCAGACTCTTATTCTTAACTCAGTATAGTTCATTCTCCACATAGGAGCCAGATTGATATTTTTAATAGAAATATTAGAGCTTAACAACACAAAAGGCCTCTGCACTGGACTTACAGCAATCTGCATGCTCTATCCTGGACCACATCATTTGCTTCCTATTTGATTATCTAATCTGTCTCACTAAGTCCCATTCACAGACTTAGCTCTTCTCAAACAAAATACTGGTTCCTATTCGTGCTCTTTGTGCCTATACACTCTCTTGCTAGATTGCAATTCTAATCATTCCCTTGACCTTTCCCGTCTAATCATACATGTGTATGCTTAAACAGTATCTCTTACCAGAGGCCTTTGCCAAAATTCTTATTTATGGTGTTTCTTTTGTCTGACTCAACACACACACCCATCCTCCCTCCCACACACACTTTCCCCTATTCTACTTAGTGGTATTTTTGATTTTTAAAAATGATTTTATTTTTGAGAGAGAGAAAGAGAAATAGGCCCACCAGGACTTTTCAGCCTCTGGGAACAAACTCCAGGTGCATGTGCCCTCTTGTTGGATGTGTGCAACATTGCATGCTTGTGTCACTGTGTCTGGCTTATCTGGGACCTGGAGATTTGCACTTGTATTCTTAGGCTTTGCAGGCAAGCGCCTTAACCACTAAGCAATCTCTCCAGCCCTTAGGAGTATTTTTTAAATAATATTTTTGTTTATTTATTTTTAGAGAGAGAGAGAGGGAGAGAGAAAGAATGTGCATGTCAGGCCTCTAGCCATTGCAAGTGAACACGAGATGCATGCTCCACTTTGTGTATTTGGCTTTATGTGGATATTGGGTAATCCAATCTAGGTAGTTAGGCTATGCGGGCAAGTGCCCTAACCACTGTGCAATCCCTCCAGTCCCCTGAGTGGTATTCTTTCAAAGGACAGTAAAACTGCTCTCTAGCTGGGCTTGATGGCACATACCTCCATTACTCAGGAGGCCATGAATTTGAAGCCAGCCTAGGGCTACAGAGTGTATTCCAGGCTGGGCTAGAGTAAGACCGTACCTTGAAAAAATAAAAATAAAAATAAAAAAAGCTTCTCTAATATATTCCATTTAGTTTCCAAGGCACTTGCAGTAATTTTTTAACGTATAAGTCTTGAAATTCTGTAAGAAAACTCATCTCTTAGAATGTAAATCCTGAAAATGCCTTTGCAAAAATATCAAAACATACCTAATTATCATTTGGCTGCTAGGAAAGAAAATAAATAGTAAATTTGGCCAGTTTAATTGATACGTAGGGAATCAGAGGGCCTACCCGACCTTAAGGGCCCTTTGGCTGTCAGCTCTGCCCTTTCTGCCACTCTGTTTAGACATCACTGTAAATTCAGTAACAGGTAGAAAAAGAATAAGATCACGGCTGTTCTCTCCACATGACTGTCCTATTTGTGCACGGGACTTCTATTTTAGAGTTGTGCTGACTTTCACTCTGTAATATTAACAGATGAAAATGATGTTTCAGATTAAGAAGTAGGGTAATGAGGTAAAAAGAAGGAGCAGGGGTAAAATACATGAGTTATAAACAGGGAAATTATAAATATACATTGTTTTCCACCTAACAAATTCATTTGTCAGCAAGGTGAACTGTTTTGGGGGAAGAAGATTATTTTTTGCTGCATGTGTGTGAAGTGTGCATAATAAGTCATTTAAATCAAGGTTATATGTTGTCTGGAAGCAATTATTCTCTTCCATATTTGTCAAATGTAGAAAGCCAATTGTAAGCAGTTTTGAACTGTTATCTTGCTGCAATTATGCACTACTTTGACAAAGGATAACGATTTACTTACAAAGAAGGTGCTGCAGGGTTACTTTATGCAATTTATAGTATAACAGGGAGAAATAATTAGCCAAACAGGTACACAGGGGAGGGAAGAATACACTCTGCCATGAATTGGCTCATCCAACCATTGATATATGTTCTTTAAGTCCTTCATAATCACTTCAGACCTCCTTGCTAACATCTGGGCACAATAGTCACTCAGGATGAAAATTTCATCTTGACCTCTCTTCTCTGTCCAATGAGACTTCTTTAGGAAATAGAGACAGATGGTACTACTATTTTTTTTTTTTTGAAATACTATTTAGAAGTTGACATTCAATGTGAAGAGACCAGAAAGGGTAAGAGAAAAGTTTCTATAATGAGCTGGAGCCCAAGAGGACAGGATGGGAAAAAGTCACAGTCAATGTCAACACAGCACAATTTGAACATGCTGCAACTTTTCACAGGAGAAGTTCGTTCTCAAAGATGTTCTCTTCCAGCCAATAATAAAGTTCCTAAGTAAATTACAATACAGCTAAGAAGCCCTCTGCTGAGTTGGTACTGTTTCATGGCTGAAACCACTTAGCTTTGTTTGTGGTTTTAATTAATTAATTATTGAAAGGAAAATCTATCCTCCTTCCCTTCTTTCCTTCCTTCCTTCTTTCCTTCCTTCTTTTTTCACTTTGCTTGTTTTTTCTCCGTTCTTAAGATAAGTTCTTATACAGCCCATAGCCCATACTGCCCCAAACTCAACTCCCTAACTCTTAGGATTACAGATGCATATACAATGATACCAGTCTGATAGGAAAATACTTGGAAAATGGATAACTTCATAATAACGCTGTCATTATTTCTTTTAATGTTTATTTTATATTAAATTGTATGTGCCCTTCCATTAATCAACCAATCAGACAATGAGGAAATAATGATCACAAAAGAACTAACAATGAGAGGCATACATTAGATTCTGCTAACCTGATCTGTTGGAATTCTGCACTTGTCAGGTTTCCCCCCCCACACCCCACTTTCCTCAGAGGTGACTTATCAGCCAGCTTTGGGTATTTGCCTATATGCATCAGTTTTTGTTTTCAATCTTTCTGCTCTTCCATTCTTTCACATAGCTTTCACTTCCCAGTATATGTCCCATCATGGAATATTTTGTTCATACAGGAGAATTACCTCTGCTATAATCACTGATGAAGCCTTCCAATATTCATCAACATTTATATTTTACAAAAGAAATGACAAGTACCATTACTGCCTGTGTGAAAACTGCTTGAGCTTGCTCTGCAGCAAATAGATTTACTATTCTTTTAAGACTGTGGTAGTTTGAATGGATGTCCCACAATACATTCAGAAGTATATGAAAGCATGTGACTTAGATCTCCAGCTGCCTGGCTGGAGGCGGTGTCACTGTTGGAAGATCCTAGGGTCCAGCCCTCAGCTGTGTTTGGGGAATTCCAGTCTAATGATATCCAAAGTGCTTGAGCTTTGCTTGGAGTTCCTGGAGTGTGCTTGCTTGGGGTGCTGGTGGTAGCTTTTAAAAAAAAAATTTATATTTATTTTTATTTTGGAGAGAGACACAGAGATACACAGAGAGATAGGGAGAGGAAGACAGATAGAAATGGGCTCTCCAGCAGCCTCTCAGCCACTGTGAAAGAAATCCAGATGTGTGCATCTCCTTGTGGGCAAGTGCGGCATTGTGCCCTTGCATCACTTTGCGTCTGGCTAAACGTGGGACCTGGAGATTGGAACCAGGTTCTTAGGCTTAGGAGGCACGTGCCTTAACCACTAAGCCATCTCTCCAGCCCCTGGTAGTAGCTTTTTTTCTCTCTGCTTGAATCTGTGAAGGTGGGTCAGCTTCTTCTGCCATTATGGAACTTCCCCTGAATCTGTAAATTTCAATAAATCCCTTCCTCCCATAACTGTGTCTGTTCTGAAAGTTCATCCCAGTAACTGAAGCTGCCTACTAAAGAGACAATATTTCAAACGATAAAGCATTTGATTTGATGGGTTTTCTCAATTTCTTATGACTTTTGTTTTGGGGAAACTTGCAACCAATTACTTCAAATCTGAATAGAATGAGAAGACAACTTTCAACCTAAAGTTATTGTTTTCACCCTAAAACCTATTCCTGGCGTTTTTCTCTTTGACTGAATTCTGTTCCCACCCAAGACAATAATCTCCCAAGCGTCTTCATGGTAGTATCAACCTGTGATCCCGAGTCAATCCAGACAAGAGAGACTCTAAGTCTCTCCTGTTCTTTCTATCAGAAGTCTTCCACATTTTGCAGACACAGCCCTTTCTTGTGCCTCCTCAGTTTCCAGACTTTGTACACCTGTCCCCTTCCCTCCCTTACTTCCAGCCCTAGAATTTCACTGATGGTATTTGTGTTCTTGTCCAGATACTATGCAAACTGTTAAAACTGTGAAAAGATGCACAATGAAGATGGAAACATATTTTTTCAGTTTGAAGATTAGAAAAAAAAATTATCTCTTAATATGTGGCAAAAATTATATATATACACACACACACTTGGTAATTTATCCTTTCAGTGTTCAGCAAGTATAGTACATTTTGGTGGAATAAAAATATAAAGATGATTCTTTTTATTTTACCTTATTTCCATTAGCATATGTTAATTGTAAATATTAATGAGGTTCAGTGTCACAATTCCATAAATACATATGTACGGATTGATCAAGTCTATTTTCTCTGTATCTACCTTCAGCATCCTTCTTAGTCCCTAGAAATCATATTCTGTTGCAGTTTGACGGTTGTCAACTGCAAGTATGAAAAAGAATATGTAGTTACCTTTTCCTGAGGAGAATGAAGGCACAGCTATTCACCCCAGATAGGGCAAAGATGGCAGTCTAAAGTATGTCTCAGGACTAGTTGAAAGGATGAGATGACTGGGGTTACTTCAGAGCATGGGCAAGGGCTTCCTTACAGCAGTATGGATGGCACCAAAATTGCTGCAATGCCACAAAGCCACACCCCGTCGTGGACGCTGACTTCATGGAGCCACGTCATGGAGCTCCACTGGTTGGGGAATCTCTTCTCCAGAAGTGATTTGCTGCGTTCCCTGGGGAAGGGCCTTGGGAAGTTTGTCAATTTAAGGAGCTTCCTGAAGCCTGTGAAACTCCTTCTGTCAGGAAAGAATGCTTCAATTTTTTTTTTGGGGGGGGGGAATAGTAGTACTTGTACATTTTTTTAAAGTTTATTTCACTCATAATCTCCAGTCTTGACTGAGGTTCCCACAGCGCATAAACCACAACTCTATGGGGAAATCCAGCCACCCTACTGATGAGCGCCCTCAGTGGAACGGGCGGAGAGGAGGGAAACGATGGTACCAACACATGATGTGTCCCCCAAAGTAAAATAAATAAATAAATATAAAATAAATAGTCTCCGGACTAGTTGACAGCAGAGAACAAGGAATAACTGTGACTGGAGAAAACATCAGGATGTGGAATCAGTGAGACTCCTTGCAGCTTGTGGTTTGTGTGGCGTTCTCCACTGCTCTGCACACACAGGATTTCTTTTTTCTTTTTTCCTTCCTTCCTTCCTTCCTTCCTTCCTTCCTTCCTTCCTTCCTTCCTTCCTTCTTTCTTTCCTTCCTTCCTTATCCTCCTCCTTCTTTTTTTTTTTTTTTTTTTTTTTTTTTTTAGGTAAGGTCTCACTCTAGCCTAGGCTGACCTGGAATTCACTGCAGTAGTCTCAGGTTGGCCTTGACCTCACAGTGATCCTCTTACCTCTGCCTCTCAAGTGCTGGAATTAAAGGTGTACACCACCAGGCATGGGAAAGAGAGAGAGAGAGAGAGAGAGAGAGAGAGAGATTTAGACAGAGAGAAAGAGAGAGAGAGAGAGAGAGAGAGAGAGAGAGAGAGAGAGAAAATGTGAAAATGAGCATGCCAGGTCCTCTATCCACTGAAAACATATGACTCATTATGCCTCTGGCTTTATGTGGGTACTGGGGCTTTGAGCTGGGGTCATTAGGCTTTTCAAGCAAGCACCTTAACCACAAAATCATCTGACCAGCCTCAGATTTAATTATTTTTATCAGTGAATAACACAATGTATATATGCACACTCAATAGGGTATTATTAACCCATTCATTGTTGGTTAGCATGAGCTATTGTGAATTGTGCTACAGCAGAAATGGGCGTGAAGGCATCTCTTTGGTATATTGATTTAATTTCCTTGGGAATAGGGTAGGGTGATAATACAAAAGCTCTTTTACCAGTTTCCTAAGGAACCCTCCATATTGTTCTCTACACTAGGTGAACAGAATTATAACTCTTACCACTTTTACTTTTCTCTACATGCTGACATGGTGTAAATCTATATAATAATCAATGAGGAGAGATGGTATCTCGTGGTAGTGTCAATATATATTTCCCTGATATGCTAGTGATGTGGAACATTTTTTTTCAGATTTCTTTAGGCAATTTTATTTTTTCTTTGAGAAGTATCTAGTTAGATTATTTGCTCAATATTTAAATGAATTTTTTGTTGTCTTGTTTAAAAAATTTCCTTACACATTTTCCATATTAACACTCCTTATATATTAACACTATCTCATAAGTAGTTGGCAAATGTTATCTGCATTTGCGGGTTGTATTTCACTCTGCAAATTGTTTCCTTTGTTGTGCTGAAGATTTTTAATTAAATTTCATTCAATTTGCAAATGTGTGCTTTTGTGTCCTAGGCTTTTGTGCTCCTATCCAGAAAATCATTGTCTTTGCTAATATCTTAAAGTATTGTGCTATGTTTAGATCTTTGATCAATTTGGAGTGATTTTTGTGCAGTGTGACAAAGAGGGATCAAGTTTCCATCCTCTGCATGTGAATATCCAGTTTTTGCAGCACCGTTTGTTGAAGAGGCTGGCCTATCTCCAATATGTGTTTCTGGCATCATTGTATAGAATAATTGAAGATATACCAGATAATTTCTGGGACCTCAATCCTGTTCCTTGTTCAATGCGTGTATTTTAATGCCAGCACCCTGCTGTCTTATGTACTTTTGCTGTGTAGGATGTCTTATCAACAGGCAATGAAATTTCTCCCTCTTCCTCTTATTTTGCCTACTTGCAATCTTTTTGTGTATGTAACTTCTGCATCATTTTAGTATTTTTTTCTTCTAGTTTCCAGAAAAATGTTATTGGTGTCTTCATATGGATTATATTCAATAAGTATAACACTTTGTATAGCATGAAAAGCTTAACAAGATCAATCCTTCCCATCCATGAAGATGAGAGGCTGTCTATATATATATATATATATATATATATATATTTCTCCCATTTCTTTTGCTTATACTATGGAATTTTCAGAACCTTTCACATTTTTTTAATTAGTTATATATATGGTGTTTATACAGCCATGATGGTACCATAAGATTATTCCTATTTTTTTTTGGGGGGGTGAGCTGTTTTGTTGGCTTTCTTCCCTCTTACTCTCTCTCTTTCTCTCCAGCGCCCCCTCCAAGTTGATGGAGCCAGGCCTGATATGCCAAATGCTCTGCCACCAAGATATATTCCATTCCCAGGTAAGTTTATCATCCCCCACCGCCAGGATCTCATGCAGACCGGAGTGGCTGGCTTCACCCTCACTATGTAGGTAAGGCTGGCTGCGAACTACTGATCCTTCTGTTTCTCCCAAGTTCTGGGATTATAGGTGTGTGCCACCATGCATCACTTGGGGTTTCTTTACATAGATTCATATCATTTGGAAATAGCATTAGTTTGACTGTAACCTTTTCTACTTTGATGAATTTTATTCTCTTTTGTTCTCTAATTACTCTGTAGAAGATGTTTAAGATTATACTTAATAAATTTAGTGAGAGCAGAATCCCCTGTCATGCTCCTGACCTTAGACAAGCCTTTTCTCCAGTCACTATGATGCTGTCCTTGAGTTTATCCTACATAGACTTTATTATATTAAATTATATTTTTAATTTATTTGTTCAGAGGCTTTTTAATAACAAATATATATTGAATTTTCTCTAATGTGTTTATGCATATTTTCAGATGACCATATTTTCTTCAGTTTTTGATGTGAAATATGATATTTACTGATTTGTGTATATTCCACCATTCAGCAAGGGGTCCTTATCAAAAAGCTCTAAACTGCATGTCCATTGTCTGTCTCTCTTTCTCTCTTTATGTCTCTCTGTTTGCAAATAAATAAATAATATTTTTAAAGCTCTAAATTACAGATAGAATTTGTATAAAATTTTTAAGAAATGCTGATAAACAATGATAGATAAATGCCAGAATAGATATGTTGAATGGAAGAAAGTCACACAAAAAGAAAAAATAAATGAGTGCAATTTGGAAAAGCCATAGTGGTTGATATCTCATTTCAGCAAGATATAAAGACTATACACATAAAAAGCTGTTACAAAGTGGTGAGGAAGTTAGTCTTTGAAACATGTTGAGCAGGAGATTCTCCAGAGAACTGGGGAATAATCTTATGATTTCTATGTCAGAGAACATGTGGCAACAATATAGAGTAGTAACTGAGGCTTTGGGTTTATAACAATAAGTTATACTTTGTTTCTGGATTTCTTAATAATTGTGTGGCATTAAGGACACTACTTATCGCCCTGAGTTAGTGGTTTCTCACAGATGTGATGATATCATTGAATTGAATTGAATTATAGCTAGTGGAAAAGATAAGATTTCTGGTTAATGGAAAAGATAGTATGTACATAGGTAGGTAGATAATGTCTAGATGATAGAAGATAAGGAGAATTCTGGAAAGAGAAAGTACGACTTCTTAGTTGCATTAGCTATGTATATACCATACCATATGTATATAAAATTTGACATGATATGTATGAACTAGTTTATGACTCAATTTTAAGATTTTGCTACTTTCAGAAGAATTACTAATTTGTAATTATTAGGTTATCAATCAATTTGTAAGCAAATCTTCTGACATTGAAAATTCAAAGTTGAGTCGTCATAGGTATAAGCTCTATTCAGGTCACTATATTTATAACAACTTGTGAGACTATACTACTGGATCATTCAGTTAAACTAAAATCAGAAAGGCAGAAAAGTGGAATAACATATCAGAGGAGCATGTTGTCCTTTAATGAATTAAATTAATATATTCATATTAATATTTTATGTAATTAATGTAATAATATATTTTACAGTAATATCATCTTTAAATTTCTTAATATTTTTCTCCTTATGTAGGTTAATGATTGAAAACAGTGCTTTGCCATTGACTATTACTTAGGCCATAAAATGCTTGTTTATTTTATGAAATTTCATAGAGGCTTCTTTTCTTAATTGACTAAAAAGAGGCAAGCTTGAACACAGATTGCCCAAACAATTATAAGTTCCAGAAAATAATGATGTTTTATTGACCCAGTATTCAAGGGCAAAAGTAACTTTTTGCTAGGGTGATTCAGATAATTGTCTTAATTTGCTTCATAACTTTCTATTTATTGACACTTCATTAAGGCTTAAAAGAGGTAGTCAGGAGCTATGTGTGTGTTTTAGTAGGTACAGATAATCAGCTAAGTATAACTAAATGATTTAGCCAGTTTTAAGTGCCAGCTTAAAAAATAGGGGCACATGATTTCATTTTCAAAAGGGCATTCACAATGAAATCACCATGAAATTGAAAATCACCCATAGAATTGTGAGAAACACTTAAACATTTTATAGAACAGTAATTTTTCCCCTCATTTACTTCTGGGCATCCATGCTTACTAAGATCCCTTGTTATTTCTCTTTGTACATTGTAAGAAATAATATTTGGAATTAAAACTAATTGTGGAATTCTTATACAAAATTTACTTTATAATACCTGCAACCATTTGCATTTTTTTTTGCTAGCAGTTAACTTTGCTAAAATGTAGTTCCTTGAGCATTTGCCTAACTCATTTCCTCTCTTTTTTAAATTAATATGAATTCTAACAAATAGAATACAAATGGCTTACTCTTTTGTTTTCTGCTTTTAATGCATACTTCCCCTAACACTTTGACTGCACAGGGTCCTCTGGTTCATTGGTCTCTCCTTTTTTTCTCTACAGCTGACTTCTGTCATAGCCTTGATAAAAACTGTCCTCCTTTGACCCATCATATTTAGATAATTTATAAATATTTCAAGCATGATTAAAATGAATGTTTGTGCATAATGTCTTAACTCAAGCTTTCCCTTTGTCTAAGTTTATGCATTTCTGTTTATATATGTATAATTTTAATACTATGAATTTATATTGTATATTTGTAAATATTTATGATAATTTTTATATATTTATACTAAATGTAAACATCCATATGCTAGAGCAATATTTTTTTACATACAGTTCACAAGTATGCTATTCCATTAATTTGACTATTTTTACTTATTTATTTTTATTTATTTGCACAGAGAAAGAGAGAAAAAGAGAGAATAGGTGTGCCAGGGCTTCTAGCCTCTAGAAACGAACTCTAGATGCATGTGCTACTTTGTGCATCTGTCTTTATGTGGGTACTGGGGAACTGAACCCAGGTTGTTAAGCTTTGCAGGCAAGTGCCTTAACCACTGAGCAAAATTTCCAGTCTTGATTTATTCTTTTGCAATTATACATTGAAAACTAGGGCTGAGGATAAGCCTCAGTGTGTATTGTGTTGAAGTCCTTGCCTGGCAAGCATGGGGCCTGAGCTTTACTCCTAGCGTTCATGAAAAACTGAGCATTGTAATGCATCTTTACCATTCTAGCATTGAGGAGGTGGAGACAGGAAGATGCCTGTAGTTACTTAGAGAAATCTAGGCCAATGATGGCCCTATTGAAAAACAAATTGAATGAGATCTGAAAGGGAAAACATAAGAGTTTGTCCTCTGGCCTTCACATGCATGTGTAAACACTTGAATGCACATTTGCAAAATGTGCACCTGTACCCACATGGACAAGCATACACACATACACACACAGGGAAATTATACTCTGTTAACAATAAAGCATTTGATTTTGATAGGCTATACTATTTGATTTGGTGATTACATATACTAAATTTTTATTCTGACCTTTCTTTTCAAAATATAATGCTTAAATAACTCTCTAGAAAATAATATAAATATTTGGAATTTGGTATATGTTTAAATTTGGTATATTCTTAAATTTATCTATGTTATTGACCTTAGTTATAATTATTGATAATTGGCATTATAGCAGCATTTAAAATTTTACTATGCTTTTACAAGCAAGCACCTTTAACCATTTAATAATCTCTCTAGTTCAACATTCATCTTTTAAATTTTACTGGTAAGGATTGGTGAGGATGTTACGAAAAATATGTTTTCCTGTGTGATTATTCTTCACAGTATTTTGCTTACTTTTGAGGAATCTAAGCCCAGATTCACTAGGAAAAAAATATTAATGGTGAAGATATAAAACCTAACAATTTAATATAAGGAAAAGCATCCTGGGAAAGAGGACTGGAGAAAAAAAGAGCAGGAACTAGGGAAGGGTTAGGAGCAAATGAAAGATTAGGCATGACTGATCATTCCAGTGCTTTGCAACAGAGTACAGCTACTGCTCAGTCCTGCACGCTATCTCATGGAAGCCCACAGGCAACACTATGTTTAGGAAGAACCCATTGATAGTGGCATAAGGGGAGAAAAATTTATCTCCTATTTTATTCCTATCTTTTTCTCTTACTGAACAAAGCCCACTCCCAGGATGTCCCTTTGAACTTAAGAAAGTGCCCCAAGTCCTGGCCAGTGTGTGGTTTGATAGATTCCTTTAAAATATTATTTATTGATTACAGAGAGACAGAGGGAGGATGGGCACACCAGGATGCCTAACCACTGCAAACTAACTCCAGACACAGGTGCCACCTTGTCCATCTGGCTTAAGTGGAATCTGGGGAATCAAACATGGGTCCTTGGGCTTTGTAGGCAAGCATTTTCACCATTAAGCCAGCTCTCCAGCCCAACAGATTTCTTTTGTTGATGGATGTTGTACACATGTATTCTTATAGTCCTCTATATAGTATTTGTAGCAGAGACATGGAATTTTGATCCTGAAATGGGATGAATCATCCTTAGACTTGTTCATCTAGGAATTGTTACAAGAAAATGAGGCCAAGGTAATAGGAAGGCCAAACCTAAACTAGGAAACACAGAAACTGAACCACTCAGGGATGCATTTATTTTACGTGTATGTCAAGTGTGCTGGATCCCGCAAGTGTCTGTGCTTCCATTGTGATGCAAGAGGGTCTACATCACTTGCCATGTTAATACCTTACCTCAATGTTTGAGGTTCATGATAAAAATTAAATTTTACTTTCCATACTTAATGCCTAAAAGAGATTTGAACTTTTGTTTTTAATGGGTGACTTTTTCTGCATCATAGAATCTAGGGAGATAGAAAAGTGTTCCCATTAGTTTTCCAGCCTTTTCATGAATTGGATCAGCCTTTTGCCCTTTTGGTTTTTATGAATAGGAATAAATTGTAGTTACACTTATCTCTTGGAATTCATTAGTGACATAAAACACTAGCTACCAGCTCTCCTACCCTACATTAGGCTTCCTGCTGCTCCTGCTGGCGTTCATGCTTCCTTGCTCAGTCCTAATATCTAGGGATTTACCCTTTCTTTGTTAAGGTTGTATATGTACATTATTATGTATCATTTGTCATTTCAGTGTGTTTATGAAGAGGAGGGGTCTTGACTATCAGCTCACATCACTATATTTCTAGAAGTATCAACCACTGCTTATAGTCCCAGTTGGAAATAGAAAGGAAAAGAAAATGAAAGGAAGATAGACAAACTAACTTAACCCAGTGGTTAAAATGGTTTTGAGAAGAGAACAGTAGCTGGTGTGTTAAGTACAGATTTAAATAATGACAAAAGCTGAGCAGCTTGGTGTGGTTCAGAATATGGAAGGGCATGTTAAAGATTCAGTGCCTACAAAACAATAATGTCTCCATCTCTCCAATGGTGGGATTACAGGCATGCACCATCCTGCATTTACTGAGGTACTGGGATTGATCTCAAGTCTTCATGTTTGTGAGGAAGGCGTTTAACCAACTGAGCTGTCTCCTTACACCCCAGCTTGAAGTTATTTGCTGCAAGAAGAAAGGTCATAACCCCTCCTACCCATTACATCTTCCCAATAGTCTGAACTGGTATGAGGAGTGCAAAATAAGTATACAAGTCCACTTGCCCCTAGCTTTATTTTCCTCTTTAGCATAAAATCTATGCACTCACATCTGAATCTAAGATACAGCCAAGGAAAAGAATTTCAGTCTTACAATTAAAACATACCATCTTTTGAATTAGATGGACCTATGTCTCCTCTGTCACCTCTGAAGATATGTCTCTTCTTCCCATGCCATTCCCTGTCTTCCATGAAGACATCATTTACATGAACAGTTGCTAATTTCCCAATTATATGTTGTGTGTATTTCATCAGCTCTGTCAGAAAGTCAACACGTCCAGGTCTTTACCAAGATTAAGGATTTCCTGGCATCATCATTATAATTTCTAATTTTGATTTCTCACCTACTCTTAGAGACTCCGTCTACATTTTCTGTTAGTATAAATATCACTTTGTTGTTGTCTTTGAAAATGAATTGCTGAATACTTGAATAACCAGATTTGGGTATTTTATCTCAGCCTAACAGTTTTTAATTTAACCTTTGTCAATTATGAATTACACAATCCCAACAAATGACGGATTCTCAGCCTCATGATTGGTGGTTCAAGCAGTTCTGATCTGTTTTAATTGGTCACTAATGAAATTATGGGGAAAATGAAAAGATTTTCAATCATGGATGAATTTGTAATATGCAGATGTATGATAGGAAGGGATTCCTGGTGCATACCCAGGTCCATCGTCCATGCTTGGTCTTTAGTTTTATCTCTTGGACCATGTAGCAGACAGCTTCAGGTTCGCTGAGATGAACTTCCAGACCAGGCACAGTTATGGAGGAAGGGATATTATTTATTGAAGCTTACAGATCCAGGGGAAGTTCCATAATGGCAAGAGAAGCGGCCTGCTCTCCACAGGGCCAAGCAGAGAGAGAGAAACCAACCAGCCACCACAGCACACAGAGCAAAACTACAGCCAAAAGGTCACACAGCACACTTCAGGAACTCCTGCTAGGCACATTTGCATATCTTTGCAATGGAATCTCAAACCCACACCTTAAGACCAGCCCCCAGTGACATTGCCTCTAGCAAGGTGATTGAATATGCAAAATATAACTACTAAAACACTAAATATATTGGGGGACATATATTCAAACTACCACAGACCATATGTATCTGGGGCTTGTGCCCAAGAGAGTTCTGGCTCCAGATTCTTTCCCAGCACTGCACTCTGCTGCTCCTGCCCGAGATGCTCATCTACTCCTGACATTGTGATGAGATCCAGATGTTATTCAGGTTAAGCATCTGATCCAGTTTGCAGCCTGTTTCAAAACTCCGTTCAGCATCTTGTTTCCTAAATCTTCAGACATGATTCAGTTGTGATGGAGTCTATTGGTTCTTGATATTCACAGTGTCCTCGTTAGTTTCAGAAACACATGATGCCCTTTGGAGTATAATAGAAATCAAATAACAAGCAAAGATACTGCACCAGACATTGAGGTCAATCTGGGATATAATTGGTACAAAATAAATGTATGAGCCTTAATTAAGTGAATATTTTATTGTTATTGGCCCATTATTCATCTCTAGTTCTTTCTGTTTCTGTAGTGGTAGGGTCTTCTATTTATTTTATCAACCTAGTCCATCTGTAAAACTGCAGCTTTATTAATTTTCCAGGATTTCCCCTTAAAATCACATATTTTGTTTCTTGTTTCCATATAATAAAATTGCTCTTGTTTGTTCATTTCTTTCTATAACACTATTAAATTTGTGATAAATATGACTAAAATTAATTATTTGTACTTGTATTTATATATTATAACATTTTATTTTTAAGTATCCCATCACAAAAAATTGTACCAAAAATGTATAATGAGAAGGTATACTTGATAACTTAATTATAATGGATTATAATAGGAAGCAAGAAGAGGATTTAACTAATAAGATAAAGATATTGTGACATATGCCATTATTCTAAATTTACTTATTGATATACTTGATTTATGCAAATTGTCCAAAAATAAAATGTTAGCAAAGAAAGATATGAAAATATCCTGGTAACTCTTCATGTGAGGTTTTGTCTTCAGAAACAATACGAATTAGTGTGGCTGTGTTTTGATATAACTCCCCATAAACTTGAAATAGTTCTTTTTAATTTAATTTATTTATTTGAGAGATAAAGAAGGAGAGAGAGAATGGGCACACCTGGGTTTCAGCCACTGCAAATGGACTTCAGATGCATGCACCACCTGTTGCGGGTCCTAGGGAATAGAACCTGGGCTCTTTTGCTTTGTAGACAAGCACTTTACTGCTAAGCCATATCTCCAGCCCCTTAAAATAGTTCTTTGTAAAATCTGAAGTTTTCTTCTTCATGAAAAGGTTGTCAACTTTGCATTTGATTGGAAATTTCATATCAATAAATACTAAAGTATTATACAAAATAGTCACTTTATTTATGATAGTGCTGATTTGAATCTTCATAATCTGAGCATGTGTGTGGTCTTAGCAAGAGCTGTGGAGACCAGATGGCAACATCAGTTTCTTCCTAAACTGCTCTTCAACTTATTTTTTGAGTCAAGGCTTGTTATTGAACCTGGAGCTCAATGATTCTGCTAGAAAAGCTAGCCAACAAGCCCCAGGGATCCTCCTCTCTCACCACCCAGTGCTGGGATTATAGGATTGGACCACTTTGACATCAGTGCTGATATCCTCCTCCTTGCTCAGCAAGCACTTTTCTGACTGAAATATCTCCTCAGCTCTAATCTTCATAATCTTTTGACAATTCATTTAAATTGTGTATTGGTAACAAATTAAACACATTATGCTAATTTGTTATATCTTTATCTTACCTTCTATTTCCAATAAGACCCCTAGTGCATTATATTTTAATAATAATATTTCAATTATCAATAGAAATGATGTGTGTACTGTAGGAGATCTAGACCCATTTAAGGAAGAAAGTCAAATTCAGTTAATTCACCAATTACTCATTGCTAACACCATTGCGTGTTTCCCTGCTGTTATTTTTAAATTTAATATAACTCACATTTACATTTTAACAATATCTCATTTGTACACACTTTAAATGGATGAACATTAAAATGATATTTCAGTTTCCTACTGAGATTTTGATTGAGATAACATTTAATTTAAAAGTTAATTTGGAAATATAATATCTTTATATGGCTAATTCTTTCCTTCCTATGACCTAACATATATTTATATTTTTAAATTTTTGTTTAAGGCACATATGTTAAGAGGAATAATTAAATTTTTAATAACATCTTAAGCAAGACCTTTTGTAGTTTATAGGTGCACTCTAGCTCATTGATGTTAGTAATGTTTCCTCCCACATTCTATTACCCTCCATGTACTTCATGGATAGATCCTTGTTTGAGGAGTTTTCTTTCTTTTTATTTTGGTCAAATTTGTTGTCTGTATTTTTAGCTAGAAACTTAACTACTGTCTATTCAACTTTTTTTTGTTGTTGTTTTGTTTTTTTGAGGTAGGGTTTCACTCTAGTCCAGGCTGACCTGGAATTAACTATGTAGTCTCAGGGTGGCCTCGAACTCTAGGTGATCCTACTACTTCTGCCTCCCGAGTGCTGGGATTAAAGGCGTCCGCCACCACTCCTGGCTAACTTTTTTTTTCTAGTCTAAAAAATTGGATATTTGTGCTGGGTAAATGGCTCTACAGTTCAAAGGTACTTGCTTGTAAAGCCAGAAGGCCTAGGTTTGATTCTTCAGTACACACATAAAGCCAGATGCACAAAGTGGCACATGCATCTTGAATTTGTTTACAGTGGCAAGAGGCCCTGGTGTGTCTATTCTCTCTCTCTCTCTCTCTTTCTGTCTCTCAGCAAATAAATAAAGAATATATATAATTCCAGGCTGGCCTCAAACTCACAGCAATCTTCTGCCTCCCAAGTGCTGGGATTATAGTTGTGTACCCCACATCCAGCAAAGAAAACATCTTTTTTATAAATGAAAACTTATCAGATAAAATAGTTTTATGTCATTTTACAAATTTCAGAATTATGTTATTTTCCATCAGTTACTGACAAAAGGCCTATACTTTTTAGCTGTTTGCTTCTTTAGGTCATAGTATGACTCATTAGCCAAAGTTTGTCTAGAACTCACTATGTAATCCAGGCAGCTTTGAAAGTACTGAAAATCCTATTTTATAGCTTTGCCAGTGCTGGAATTATAGGCACCAGCCTCCACCTCTGGTTTTAAGTGCTGAAATTTTTAAAAAAATGTTGAAAATATGTGATAGAAAGCATAAGTTTTAAGTTTAAAACTTTCACATACTGAAAATTTGATGCTATTAGAAAATTAGAAAATAAATTATTTCCTATATTTTCTGTCTATGTTTATCATAGAAAGGAAATGTGTCCTAGTGGCAGTTTACTAAAATTGTATTCTGGAATTAATGGATGTTTAATAATTAGTTAAAATGTTGCACATTGGAGAGATCCTTCATCTATGAATGGATAATCGGTACATAGTGTATACATATACATGTATTTAATGCTGAGCTTTTCTTCAATTTAAGGTCACTCCATTTGTCACGATGTAAAATATTTCTAATTTATTCTTTGATTTTGTTTATTAGTCAAAATATGTTCGACTGAAACTATCAATCCCTATTCAAACAGAATAAAACATGTGGGGAATTATATTGGGTCACAAAGTAAGACAGCCAAGTTGAACAGCATAAAAATCAAGTGAGTTAAAAGTTCAGTGATAAAATGAAGAACTCATTTAATCATTGTCATTCTGGCATGTTATTCCTCAATGTGGTTATACATAATATTTTAATAATAAATGCTATATTATAGCTTATCTAGGATTTATTAAAACCATATGTATGTATTACACATTTATAGTGTTTCTATTATTTTCCACTTGGGTGACATTTAGAAAACACAAATCTGGGCTGGAGAGATGGCTTAGTGGTTAAGTGCTTGCCTGTGAAGCCTAAGAACCCCGCTTCAAGGCTCAATTCCCCAGTACCCATGTAAGCCAGATGCACATGGTGCACATGCCCATTCTCTCTCTCTCTCCCTTTCCTTTGTCTGTTTCTAGTGAATAAATAAATAAAAATAAAAATAAATAAATAGAAAACACAAATCTGGTGATATTGTCTATCTATCTATCTATCATCGATCTATCTATCTATCTATCTATCTATCTATCTATCTATCTATCTATATGTGATTTTAGTTTAGATTCAAAGAACTAAAAGTAAGGTCAAAAATTATGAGCCACTTAAGGCTTTACTTTAACAACAGTCAATTTTTTTCAGACAGAGAGAGATCAAGTGAGAAAGTGAGAGAGAGAGAGGAAGAATTAGAGCAAATGAGAGAGAGAGAATTAGCATGCAGTTGTCCAGCCACAACAATCAAACTCCAGGTGCATGTGCCATTTGTGTGCATGTGCAATCTTGTGCACTTGCATTGCCGGTTTCCCCGCCGGCAGGTAAGGCTGAAGAAAGAGCCCGTCCAGCGGCTCCTCTTGGGGCTGAGCGGGATGATGTGTGTCGGCGACCCAGACCCCCTCCTCGAAGACACTGGAGAGAAAAACACACTGGGTCAGGAGTCTTGTCGAAGCAGGAACTTGTTTTATTGTAGTAGGAAGGTGTTTATATAGCTTTGAGAAAGAGGGTGGGTCTCAGGATGGGAAAAAAGTGTAAGGGCCAATAATATTTCACCACGTCAGCAGTAGCTGGGCAGAGGCAATTTCAGCTTAGGCCTTGCTGAGTCACTCTTAAGGAGAAGTAGGCCAAAGACAGGTCGCCAAACTCTAGTCAGGCTCAGGAAGTTCCACTAGGCCTTACACCCGGGCCTCTTAGGGCCCAACATTGCATCACCTTGTGTATCTGGCTTCTGTGGGACCTGGAGAGTCAAACCTGGGTCCTTAGGCTTCGCAGGCAAGCACCTTAACCACTAAGATATTTCTCCAGCCCTTAACAACAGTTTTAATTACCATCAGCAGTGGGTTATGCATACTTCGCTCTCACTCCCTGGTCTCTCAAAACCATCATACTATTGATTATTGCCATTAACAAGAGAAAGAAAATCAAACCATGGTCATAAGAATATGTGTATTGTGACAAAGATACTGACAATGCCTAAGAGAAACCTAAGATACATTTGTAGGTTTTATTAAAGATTCTTTCATTATATTTCATAAATGTAAGTGAATGAAATATATTGAAATTATCTTTTGCTGCATGGATTATGTTTTATGGTTCACAGTACTTCACTGAGATTAAACCACACCATTTTTTCAAAATACATTTAGATTGTGCCCAACATGGGCATTTTTTGACTGTATTATTTATTTATTTGAGAGAAAGAGGCAGAGAGAGAGAGAGAGAGAGAGAGAGAGAGAGAGAATGGGCTCACCAGGGCCTCCAGCCACTTCAAATCAAGTCCAGATGCAAGTGTCGCCTTGTGCATCTGGCTTACATGGGACCTGGAGAAATGAACCGGGATCCTTTGGCTTTGTAGGCAAACGCCTTCACTGCTAAGCCCTCATTTTTAAATATAAGATAACATGTCACTTTTTACCAGAATTTTAATATTTACTCTTCATTGCTCAATTCTTCCTCAGGTCTTATTTATTATGAGAAACTCCTTCAAGTTCCCCATCATACAGGACAATGAAGCATCTGTGGAGCTATTGTGCTTGTGCTGTGGTGGAAGAGTATGAGGACTGGTCTTAGCATGTCTTCAGGAAGTCAGACACACCAATGCAGAAAATGCTTTTTGCTTACCTTGGACTAACCGACATCCACCTTCCTCGTGGAACATCAGCTCTTACATGCTGATGGTGAACTCTCTTCATTCTCAGTGCAGTAATCAGTTTTGTTTCACTGCAATCACCAAACACATGTCATTCTCCTGGTTACTGAAACACTTAGCTCTTTAGAATCAAGGAAAGGGCCATATTACCTCAGCAAGGGAGAGGCTCCTGCCTACTGGATGTTAGTAAAATAACATGTTCTCATTTGCTTCTGAGAACCTATGATCACAAGGTAGTCAGCCTTGATGATATTAAGCTACTGATTCAGCAATCCATGAAATCTGACTGACTTTTAACTTCCATAGCACCTAATGCTTTCAAAAATCAACAGTCCACTGAGTAGTTTTTGTTAGTTACAGTCGAAAGGCTCCCAACTGCTGTACCAGTTAATAATTAAACAAGAACTCTGATAATTACTGTAATTTTTCACATAGAAGCCTTTATACACTACTCTACAGATACATGTTTTCTAGAGTACACCATTATTTTTGGTGCAAGGGAAAATATTAAGTTTCTTTTCAAACATACTTGGTTTTCTTTCTTTTCAAACATACTTGGTTTTCTTTCAATAGCAGAAATGTTTTTGAAAATTGACCACCATTTTCCTCTCCTTTCTTTTTTTCCTATTTGAATATTATGGTTTGTAAGTAAAATATAACAAATATTCATATGAGCAGATTTAAAAAAATATCCTTTTATATCTTTATGTGACTTGACATAATATTTATGCTTTAAAGAGTAAGATTCTTCAATATTATGCAATATTTTAATTATTTTTAATAATCTACTTGGTAGAAATTTATATATATATATATATATATATATATATATATATATATATATAATCATATATATATGATTGCTGTGCTTGTATTTGTAAAATCTCCTGGTTTAAGAGGTGTATTTATATTCTTATTCTGTGTGAAGAGCATTATAATCAATGGTTTAGAATTTTAGACAACTCTTTAATATGTTTCTATTGTCAATTTTTATTTTAAAAATATTAAAATATAATACTATAACAAGAAGGTTAACTTGATAAGTCATCAATAAGGAACAATGGAATAAAGAATATTTCACCTTTCAAAATATAATTCAAAATTGCAAAAAGCACTGGTCTGAGAAATTTCTGACTTTCATGCAAAAAGATAACACATACACATACAGAATCAAAGGAGACTTTCTAATGCTTAAAAGCAAATGCTACATTGTTTTTTATAACCTTGTGTTTCTACTCAATAAGGACTCGCCTTGAAGCTCCTTTAATAGCAATTTGCATTCAGCAATGAAGGCATCTAGGACAGAGGAAAGGCAGGGGTATATTACAGTGAGGATTATGCTTAGGGAGAGAAGGTGCTTAGTAAGGTTAGCCAATTATAAACTTGGATTTTAGCTGTACAGCTTTCATGTCTTATTCTTAGCTGTACTACAACATAGAGAGACAATAGGCAAAGACATTTTTTTATAATTTATTATTTTGTTTATATTATTCAAATTTTACAATCATATTGGTGACTCCATTATCCTCCTCCCTGTCCTCCCCTCATCAATGGGGGATGTGGTAAAGACATTATTTTCATACACAGAAAGATCATCTACAAGGAAAATGAAAGACGTGAATAAACTAACTCATGACAAAAAATTCCTGATATATCTTATTAAGGTACAACAAAGAAAGATGTTTTCAGTTGGGGTAGTGTTGCAGTCAGGATTGCATTACTGGTATAACTCACCCAACCAAGAGCAGCTTGTGGGGAAAAAGACATTTATTTCAGCTTACAGACTCAAGGAAAAGCTCTATGATGGCAGGGAAAATGATGACATGAGCAGGGGGTGGACATCACCCCCTGGCCAACATCAGGTGGACAATAGCAACAGGAGAGTGTGCCAAAGACTGACAAGGGGACGCTGGCTATAACACCCATAAGCCCTCCCCCAACAATACACCGCCTCCAGGAGGCTTTAATTTCCAACTGTCATCAGCTGGGGAGACTAGCATTCAGAACACCTGAGTTTATGGGGGACCCCTGAATCAAACCACCACAGGTGGGTATGCTAACTAGAAATAAATAAGTAGCTAAATTAAAAGATGTGTTTGAGAATTTTCAACATTCTCAGGAAAACCTTACTTCATATTTTTTGTATGAGATGGAATTAATTCAAATAGAAGAGTTATTCCTCCTTGTCTCTCCCATTTACTGATGTGTGTTCAGTGCTTAGGTTCATGCATAGAACACAATAAGCACTACACGTTTGGATAGATAGATAAGTATATGTAACATGTATGTATCGTTTGTGTATGATGACTTCAAGTCCTTTTGTGCTTATACCTATTAGAGCTGACATTTCCAAAGGTGATACCTTGACCTGGATATTTTCCTATATTGACCAAAGTGTCTTAAAGAAAGTAAAACATTTGTTGCATTACCTTCTGGAGAGTTGTGAACAAATTCTGATTTATCTCAGATAGGTCTCAGACAACAGACCAGAATGCCGCCAGAATGCTTCTCTGTAAACCAAGGAAAGTGAATAAAGGTTTCTTAGAAAGTGTGGGTGGGGGATTACTTATAGGACCATGAATGACTCAAAGGCAATGTCCTTCCATTCCAATATTGTTACACAACAGCACCACAATAATGTGTGATTAAAACAACACAATATTTGGCACAGTTAATAGAGTCTTCCAGTATGTTTAATGCATAGTGTTCCTTACAACCTATTTTATGCAATTTCAAAAAGAACATTTTTTTAAAAAAGTAAATGGATCTGATTTGATTTTAAAATAATATGAATGTTTGATTATTGCTAGACTTGATCATCTGCATACCTTGTAATTAATTCTAGGATATTGCTACAGATATACATATTTGCATTGTGTGTACAAGTGTATAGCTCAGCCTTCCCTTAAATGTGAGCTCAAGACCCAAGAACTGTATGTGAATTAGTAGAACTCTTGATTTTATTTTAGTGCCTAATACTGATGTGGTTTAAAGAGTCTTTACCAAAGGAGGAGATGATTCTCAAATTGTACTCCAAATGTTTTGACCTTGC
Source organism: Orientallactaga sibirica (assembly GCA_036365145.1). Taxonomy (NCBI): domain Eukaryota; kingdom Metazoa; phylum Chordata; class Mammalia; order Rodentia; family Dipodidae; genus Orientallactaga; species Orientallactaga sibirica. The sequence continues at coordinate 11,894,758 of JAEOAD010000060.1, read as the reverse complement.
TATCACTGAAAAAAAAAGTATTAAATGTAAGGAAAATTTAGTCCTCAATTTTCTGATTCATTTACTCATCAAACTATCTTATTAAAGCCACTACATATTCACGAAAAACTGTAGTGAATTCTTTCCAGCATATTTCAGAATCCTTGGAAGTTGACATTTACTAACCCCAACTAAATCCCAGTAGATTCTTCTCAGCATGTAATTCAGAAACCTCATGCAGATTTTATGTTGTCACAATTAATGCAGAGGTGAGCCATCAAATCCTACCCAAAGTATTTATTGCAGGCAAATTTATTTCAGCTTATTCACCCTACGTATTTAAAGTAGTAATTTCCATTTTTAATGCATCTAGAATTATGCTAAATATTTCTTTGAACCCTATTCCCAGAAATGTATTCCTTAACTTTCAGTATACTTTACATTTCTTAGCATTCTTTCTTTTATTGGTGAAATTACTTATACTCTTTATGAAACAGAATAGCTCCAGTCTTTCTTTTTTTAATCTTAAGAAAGAAACAATCTAGGTCTCCATTTGACCAATATAAATAAAATCATATTTCAATGAAATCCCAAGAATGGTTTTTGTATACACAAAAGAAATCTGATTTAAGTTCTTCCCGAGAGCTGGAAAACAAAGGTCAATTGACAACATGGTAAATTCAAATTGAAAATCATATGATGAAAATAGATGAAAGAAAATAAAAGACATATTCTGGGTCATTGGACTAAAGTGACTGGGAGAGTGGTGGGTGTGTGTGTGTACAAAGAATATGCCTGCAGAGAGCGGAAAGCATAATTTTATGAACTGGAAATCTATGGGATTTTTATGTAAATTTGTTTTAGGAAAGATGAGGAGAGGTATGAAATGAGACAACTACAATTTACTAGGGCATTATGGGGGAGCAAGGTGATAGCTTTTCCCAAATTGATTGTGAATAAACCCTATAAGCTATAGCATGTTCTAACTAGCTAGTGGTGTTATGAACTGCTAAGAATAATCACAATAGACCATGTCTTCTTGAAATGCTTTGTACATCTGGTGTTTTCTTTTAAGGAACAACATGAGATGTTGAATAAGACAGAAGTTCAAGTGCATATGGTGATTGCTGGAGTGGTTCTGTTTTTAATCACGTTCCAAGAGTATGCTTGAATGTGTGGAATATGAAGAATTTCCATAGCTGCCCAACTCTGAGGTTCATTTTGCAGTGGTGTGATGAGTTCTGTTTATCTCCTTTACATCTACTGTCAATTCAACAACCCTTGCCTTACTACATCAATATCCACTCGCATGAAACAAATGAATGCACCTCAATTCAAAATTTTATGAATTTTGACAAATTCATATACCTAATGATCCTATACATTCATGGAAACATAATATTCCTATCATTCTAGAATGTTCTTTAATATGCATTTTCTCTAAATTTCTTCTACTTCCCTCACTCAAAATGATTATTCTATTATCCATACATGATGAATTTTTTGGCCTTTTTCTGAGCTGAACAGATTAAATTAAGATTAAAATAAAATCTCTTTTGTCATAGAATGGATAGCATTCTCAATAACTTTTCATGCATACTTGTCTATAAACCATACCATTTTACTTAAATAACCAATGCCTTCCAAATTCTTACCAATATATACTTTTATTAGACTTTTTTTATTATTATTTATTTTTGGAGAGAACAGCTGAGAGATAGACATCAATTTTTTTTTTTTTTTCTCAGCTGCTGTGAACGAAATCCAGATGTTGCCCCCTTGTGGACAGACACAGAGAGAGAAAGAGAGAAAGGAAGAGGAAGACAGATAGAGATGGGCGCACCAGCAGATTCTCAGCTGCTGCAGCTGTAATGAAATCACAGAGAGAGTGAGATGCCCCCAGCAGACTCTCAGCTGCTGCCAATGAAATCCAGAAGCGTGAGCCCCCTTGTGGTCATGTGCGGCATTGCACCCTTTCATCAATTTGCATCTGGCTAAACATGGGTCCTGGAGATTGGAACCGCTGGAGATTGGAACCAGTGTTCTTAGGTTTAGGAGGCAGGCGCCTTAACTGTTAAGCCATCTCTCCAGCCAGAGGTACATTAATTTTTGTTTTTATAATTAAGGTAATTTACAATTCAAAAGTATCACATAACTATTAATACATATGTGTAAATAGCTAAAAAGAATTGGGATGCTGATCATAGAGGTCCTGTGTCTAATATCAATTATTTCACATTCTGTAGTGAACCTGATTTATCTGTTATTACATTTAAAATTATACCAAGTACTTTTACAAATAAAAATCCCTGTAATAAATCAACCAATTTTTTTTTTTTTTTGAGGTAGGGTCTCACTCTAGCTTAGGCTCACCTGGAATTCACTATGTAGTATCAGGGTGGCCTTGAACTCATGGTGATCCTTGCACCTCTGCCTCTTGAGTGCTGGGATTAAAGGTGTGCACCATCATGCCAGGCAACAAAAATATTTTAATCAGTGTTAATTATTTCTATTTATTCATTCAGATTCAGAAAAATGCAAATCCCTAACTTAAAAAAATATACACATAGGGGTGGGAGAGATGGATTAACATTTAAGCACTTGCTTGTGAAGCCTAAGGACCTGGGTTAGAGGCTCAATTCCCCAGGAAGCATGTAAGCCAGATTCACAAGGTGACACATGCATCTGGAGTTCATTTGCAGTGGCTGGAGGCCCTGGCTCACCCATTCTCTCTCTCTCTCTGCCTCTTTCTCTCTCTGTTGCTAATAAATAAAAATTAAACAAAAAAATAAAATTCTATTTAAAAATATACACATAAACATCTAAGCAAAACATTTACACTTCCTTCATGCCTCTTCCTGTCTCCATCTTTTCATGTTTAACCTCCTTGGAATTGTGTGTCCTCATGTCATGCCTTAGTTTCTTCCTCCCATCTGCAAACAGAACTTGCAATCATGCTTCCCATTTCTCTCCTTCTCATGGCAAGTACAGGCAAAACTTGCAAAATCAGTTACTGGTTTCTTCAAAATTTCCCTGTCACCATTCTTCCATTTGACATTATTGATATTTCTTAGCTTGAAAGAGTCCTTTGGCTTCCAGGAAAGCACTGACACTATCATCATGTACTGTTATTATTAACTCAGCTAGCATTTGTGTAAAATAATTGATCCATCATTTTTCTTATTATATTACCTCATAGTTTCCATATAGGATTTAACATGCTTCCAAATGTAAGAGTTTAATAAAATTTATGCATATGTTAATACATAAGGAGTAATTTTATAATTTCAAATTGCTTCACATTATTTTCTCCCAGAAACCAATAGTATCTCAATTATATGCAATATAATTATATCCTCTATTTTTTTAATTAAGAATCAGATTTTGGAGATGTTTGCTATGCTTATTGTTATAAATTAATTCTTTTGCATTCTCATTGGAAAGATTACAAGGTTTTAGGTTGGAAAGACTTGGCAACACTTTATATAGAATTCCTTATTATTTGAAGGCTATGCTTTGTTAAAGACATGCACCTTTATTCCAACACAATTTCCTGCTGTGCTTGATTCATTTCATTGTATTTTGTTAGTCTAAGAGGACTGTATTGACATTCCTTGAATCTAAACATATTCCAAGTGATTGTTTTTTACTGTAAACATTATTTTTTTTTTACATTCTGCTTCTATCACTAAGCTAATTAAATGAACTTTAAACTATTATCATTGTGTACCTCTTTAAACCCCAAACAATAAAAGGCATTTTTAATCTAGTTCTCTTAAGAAACAGAAAGATTCAAGAAAATGGGTTGTTTAGCCCAAGATAGAGAGCAATGCAGTTCCTAATTAATTAGAGAAAAGAAATATAAAGCCGGGCATGGTGGCACATGCCTTTAATCTCAGCACTTGAGAGGCAGAGGTAGGAGGATCACTGAGAGTTCGAGGCCACCCTGAGACTACATAGTGAATTCCAGGTTAGCCTGAGCCAGAGTGAAACCCTATCTCAAAAAAACAAAATAAATAAATAAATAAATAAATAAATAGAAAAAGAAATATAAATAAACATTTGTGCAGCTTGTCAAAAAATTAGCTAACTCACACCAGAACCATAGATGTAAGATTCAAGGGTAGTCATCTCTCAGAAAATAAAATGTGAATTTATCCCTTGTGTTGTATATAATTGTTCTGTCCAGAAACCTAACCAAATTTTTCAAGTTTTTTTGTTAAATATTTTATTTATTTATCTATTTAAGATAGAGGGAGAGAGGGGCAGAGAAAGAGAGAATGGATGTGCCAGGGTCTCTAGCTACTGCAAATGAACTCCAGATGCATGTACCACCATATGCATCTGGCTTACATGAGAACTAGGGAATTGAACCTGGGTCCTTGGGCTTTGCAGGCAAGGGCCTTATCCACTAAAGCATCTCTCCAGCCCCATACTTTTGTTTTTGAATAAGAGAGTTTATTGTGGATGTAGCAATCAAAAATATAAGAAGAAATAATAAGTAGCAGATAACAAATAGAAAGTTAAGCTAGGCTCTGAACACAATCCAGCAGAAATGAGTGGAACAGCCCTGCTGTAAAATGAAAGAATAATAGGCAGAACAGAAGATGAAGCTGGGCACTGAACAAAACCCAGTAGATCTGACTGGAGTTGCCCTGCTAAAAGGACACGTGGCTGATGGAGGAACAGAACCTCAGATCAGATGATGGCAACACCCAACAGAAATGACTGGGGAAGCCTTGTTGAAACAGTCAGCTGGAGTCACTGACAAGTCTAAGGTCCTGGGCAGACTATTTCTCTTCAGGGGAGGCCTTCCCTTAGCAGTTCCTACCACTGGCATTTTAATATACACAGTGGTGACCTCTGCTCAAGTCTTAAAATATGGAGAGGTGTCAGTCTAGTGAATAGCACACTTTCCACCTGTTCTCAAGGGCACCATGTTTTTATTCTTGGGATGTTATCTGTAGTTCTTGTCACAGGGACGGGAAGCCAGTCTGCTCCAGGACAAGGGGTCTTGGAGCACACAATGAAATAAATGTGCTTAGGGCTGAGAAAGGCAAGAGGGTATTGCATTCCCAGAGCCAGCTACTCAGTACAATGAAACCACACATCACAATTTACTAGCATAATTTACATTACAATAATCTATGAAGGAGTTTAAACTTCAGAGATAGTTTGAAGATGAAGGAGAAAAACCAAATGAAAATTAATGTACTAATTCTAATGAAAAAAATCATAAAAAGTTAAAATATGATTAGGCTGTTTATTAGTCTAGAAATACTATTTACAAGATTAAATAATATAAATCTCAATTTTGATTTTAAAAAGTGACATTTGAATGTATGTTCCACATGGAGTCAACTATTTATTTATTTTTATTACTGTTAGACTTCCCACTTGTCTCTATCAGCCTCCTGGAAGGGGCATATCACTGGGGGCCGATCTGATTCCAGCCCAAAGTTGTTGACAAAACAGTTTGATCTATAGTGGTGCAATTGGTTACTTTTTGGGGGTTTTCTTGCTGTTTGATTGTCTCATTCTGTTTGGATGTATGGAGGCAGCTTTCTCCACCACTGATGAAATTTCCCTGGATCTATAAGCTTAAAATAAACCTGTGCCTCCCGTGAACTGTGTCTATTTGATAGCTGGTCCCAGCCACTTGGAGCTAACTACAACAAAAGCATTGATACAAAAAAATAGGAAAGACGAGCCAGGCGTGGTGGCACACGCCTTTCATGCCAGCACTTGGGAGGCAGAGGTAGGAGGATCTCAGTGAGTTTGCAACTACCGAGTGAATTCCAGGTCAGCCTAGGCTAAAGCAAGATCTTATTTCAAAAAAAATATATATATATATATGAGAGGGCATAGACAAGCCAAATTTTGTGTGCTTGTGTGTGTGTGTGTGTGTGTGTGTACTTGTGAATTTGTGTTTGCACACCAAGTAGGGAACATGAATAAAGCTAAATACTCATCTTATATAGAGTAACAAGTCAGTGAACTGGGATTAACAAAATAAAGAAAAGCAATAGAACCATGTCATCATATGCATATACCTATTATCATCAAAAGAGATATATAAGTGGTAAATTTCTAAAATAGAGCTGTGTGTGGTGGTGCATGCCTTTAATCCCAGTGGTCAGAGGTCAGAAGATCGCCATGAGTTTCAGGCCATCTTGAGGCTACATAGTGAATTTCAGTTCAGCCTGGGCTAGAATGAGACTCTTCCTCGAAAAACACAAAAATAAATTTCTAAAATAGAGAAAACAATCACTTAACTTATCCTTTAAAATAATGTCCACACATATCAGGAAAAAATATTTTAAAGACATAAAGTAAGTACATGTATATGCATATTCTTGTATTCTGATGAGTGAACATTGAATGGTGTCCTTATGAGTGGAAAATAATTTGTTTTCTCAGACTAGTCTCTGCCATTGACATAACAATTAACATAATTTGGGCTTTTATCTTGGTAGTTCTTTGATGTGAAATAGTACAATCATTGCATGATATTCACAGGACCTTTCCTCATTTTATGAAAATATGTTCATTCATGGTATATAGCACATACCCTTACATTTCTGGGATGAACTTCGAAACCAGGCACATTTATGGGAGGAAGAAGAGATTTATTTGAAGCTTCCAGATCTAGGGGAAGTTCCATCATGGCAGAAGAAGCTGGCTTGCTTTCACAGGTCCTTACTGAGAGAGGAAACCCTCCACCAACACAGAATAAGCAAGCAATCACACTGGGAACCCAGGCAGAACTCAGGCCCTTTGCATATCTTAGGCTGGAATTCAGAACCATCTTAGCCTGACCCCTAGGATCTGGCCACAGTAACACCTCCTTCAGCCAGGAGGCTGCAGATCTAAAATACAATATTTAATAAACTCTTGAATATAGTGGAGGGGCATTCATTCAAACTACCACACGGTAGCTGCTAATACTATAGATACGTTTGCAGTAATGGTGATACAATCCCTTTGTTTTTATACTCAATTTATCCTTAACCTCCTCTGCCCAAAACCAAGTGTTTGCTCTCTCTTTTCCCTCTGTTTCAAATTAAATGCCTTCTGTGATATTCAGAATTTCATAAAACATTAAAATAGCCTTTTTAGTAATAATTGCAATTTATATAAATTACTTTTTCCAAGTTTTTCACTGTTGGCCAAGTGGTTACTGCTTCTTTATCAAGTAAACTTATTTCATTGAGAGCTAGATTGGTGAATATTTTATAAAAATGTAGTTTATAACATTGATTTGAAATTCTTCCTATTAAATTCTAAACTATTTCTATTAAGTCACTGTTCTTGACATCATCTCAATCATTTTTTTTTTTATTCCTACACTGAACCCAAGGTGTAACCAGATGTCTAAGTAGTTTTCCACAAGATAATGTTGGTTGTTTAATAAATTTGATAATATAATAATCCAAATATAAAAATAAATACATTTATTTAACTATATTATTTTTATGAAAGATATGAACCCTTGACTTTAGTTAAATATTTCAAACCCCAAAATACATTAGTATTTTGAGTTAGGTAATGTTCCATTAATGAGATGAATTGGCCTGTTGACACTATTGATTTCCATAATTTTGAATAATGATGTGAAAAAGCATCTGTGCATATATCTATAATCCCAAGCCTTTGTGTGACTTTCAAGTATTGAAATATGTATTCCATATAAATGGATTTTTTTTTATTTTATGGGTCATTTTACCAATAAAATTCTCAACTGCATTCATTGTTTATGTAAGTTAAGAATCAACTATCTCAGGTCAAGCTAGACAGCTACATCAAATATAATGAAGAATTAATGCATATCTGTAATATTGATGACCAAAACTCCCATATATATTTGAAATGATACATTGGACAACTGCTCACTTACATAATTCATGTATCTTGCAATCAAATGTAACCAAAACAATATATTATAACAAAAACTCAAGAAAAAAGTGCCTAAATTTAGCTTACATAAATCCATCAATATTAAAAGGTAAAAAATGAAAGTTCAAGATTTTAGTAGGACTTTTTTTTTTAAATAATAGTATTAAGAACAATTTGCACTTATTTCAAAAAATGTTTTGTATTTCTGTTGTAAAATGAAACATTAGGCTATGAACCAAGATTGTATTTAGACTGTATCTATTGTGACACTGTGAATATTCTCATGTATTTAAAAGTCATTATGTCACACCAACTGCAGGATTATCAGAGATATAATTTATAAAAATGGTTTGATGCAGTTTTTGCTCCCATGTGCATAGATGCAATTTATGATAGAATAATATCCAATACTCAATTATGTTTGTACAACCTATTTATAATAGTATATTATAAGAAAAGAAGTATCAAATCCTTTTAAGACATGTCTTACTCATGCAACCTGCATCACTAAATTCCATTCTTTCTGATAGCTACAAATTACCTTTGTCATCTTTTATATCTTAAAATGAAGCAATGCACAACTGAAAATAAATTCTTTTAAACAGAATTTGGCATATCAAATAGAATCTGGTACATCAGTCATAGATATGGTTCTAAGAAATGCACAATAAGCATTGTTACTCTTGAAGAAGTACAAGTTATCCCTATTTATGTAGAAAAGTTATAGTCAAGTGTACACTTTATATGTTCCAAGAGAGAACAGACTTATTTAATCATTATATGAGCTGTTTAAGCCTGGATATCAAAAAGGCAATTTTGCTATACAACATAGAAATTTTATGGGTAAAAAAAATGCACATTGTTACAAGATATCCTTTATTACAAACAGAATAGTAGTTCCAGAAAATGTAATGATTATTTAAGATATGTCTGTCATAATTTATGTGAAATGAGTTTTACTGAAATCATGCTGAGAATTATTTTCTAGCAACTTTAGAAAGCCATTATAGGAAAATTGGCTTGCAATTCACTTATCAAACTATCATTACACAAAGAAAGTGATGCTTGCCATTTGCTGGCTGGTAAAGATATTTGTATTTTTAAGCATTTGCAAAGATATCCTAAAGAAAGGACAACTGATAACCACACTAATAATTGATGATAGCCTCTTTTATGTGCCCACACCAATGAGTAATTTATATGAACAATGCAATTTAATTAATTTGGCCATGTCTACATAGTAGCAATAAGAGGAAAAAATCCTAACACATTAAAAAGTGACAAAAGGCATTGGAGAGTTGTTTCGTTGGATAAAGCACTTACTTCTCAAGCGAGCATATCTGAGTTGTGACCCAAATCTTACATAAAAGCGGGAAGCTGTGGCAGGTTTTGTAATCCCAGCATGCCTATGGTGAGAAGGGACACAATTGAATAAAGTGTTGAATAATGGGAGAACCTGCCTAAAGATAAGGCCTGAAACCTGAAGTTGTTATCTGACTGCAACTCCTATGAATACACACATGTATTCGCACATGTAAACACGTACATACATTATTGATACAACATACTCACTAAAATGGTGACTCAAATACATTTTCAAATGCATGAAAAGTTTACTTAACTGTCCTATAAGATGTAAGTAATCGATTATTTACATATAAAATAGTTACATTTTTATGTGCTTGTAGTTTCTAAGATTGTTGATAAAAAAATTTGAAACAGGCCAAAACAAAATTTTGAGCTCCTAAGTAACTGTGAAATGATTGTGAAATGCTATTTGTGAAAATAGAATAGCAAGTTGAAGCTATGAAGAGCTAACTTATAATGACAGAGAAATACAAAGTGAGGAACAAAATCCAAGAAACAGGATGAGTAACAATAACAGAAAATCAGCAAGCATGCCTTCATGATTGTCAAGTTCTTTTTTAAAAAAATTATTTATTTATTTATTTATTTGCAAGCAGAGAGAGAGATAGAAGAGAGGCAGACCAAGAGAGAATGGGCATGCCAGGGCTTCTAGTCACTGCAAATGGACTACAGATGCATGTGCCCCTTGTGCATCTGGCTTACGTGGGTCCTGGAGAGTCAATCTGGGATCCTTTGGCTTCGCAGGCAAATGCCTTAACCGCTAAGCCATTTCTCCAACCCGACAAGTTCTATTCTTATATGACCATGACCAAGATCAAATTCTGTCACACCAGCTCAGTGTAATCATTCAAGTTTGTTTCCTGTATGTGGGTGTTAAAGGAGACAGGTAAGACATGAAATGATGAGAAATAGGGAGATACAAGCATGAGGCTGCATAGTTCCAGTTTTCTTGGAAGTTTCACTATTGCATGGATAAACCTAGACGTATAACTTTACATAAAAACACCTAATTAAAAGTTGCCATAACAACATTTACTCAGAAAAGAATCTGAAAGTCAAGAAGTTGATGCATCCTGGAAAAGTCAGTACAAAACACAACTGATCTGGCTATTTACAACTGAAGTTGAAGAAACATGCCCATACATTTGTCTGTGGGAACCAGTGGTTGGTGAAATAAGCCTGAAAGTAATGGCAGCTGGATGGTATTGAATTTTATGTGACACCGAGTGTTTGAGTTGAAAAAAAGTTCCTCCAAGTAATTGAGGATCTCTGAGGGGCAGATGATGTCGTCAGAAGATGAAAAAGCACTTTGTGGATGTTTGGGCAAAAGGGGAAAAAAAAAAAAAAAAAAAAAAAAAAAAAAAAAAGAATAGCCAGAACTGAGATCTACTTAGGAGTCTATTCTCTTGAGATGACGCGGTAATCTTGCCCGGCGACAGATCTCAGAGAAGCGTCTTTTAGCTGGTACATGTCCCTTGCTGAGTACAGAAGACAGCACTACTCAGGAGAGAAGCCAGCAGACGTTAGGAACCTCTCTCTGTCTCTTTGTAGCTCTAACTCACTAGAAAGGAGACAGACAATAAAAGCTTTAGAAAGAATATTTACAGGAAATCATTATATACCTGATATATGTCTGAATTTAAAATTTAAGTATTGGGAGACTATAAAATTTGCTATTTTTAAAATGTGTATTACCTGCTCTAATATCCTTAATAACATTTATAACATGAACTGATAATAAGAGTGATTCTCTAATGATTCTTAAGGTCCATGGGAACTATATTAGACTGAAGATTTATTATTTTTGGTGTACCCCTAAGCAAGTTGGAATTATGAATTATAAATATTTTTGCATATGCTAAATATAAATATCCCTAATATATGCAAAATAAACAGCCAATAGTGTATTTCTACTGATTTTAACTGTGAGCAGACATATCTGTTCCTTAAGTATTAGCAACACATCTTGCTTACTTTCCAAATTATAAAAAAAATAATAATAATAAGGTAGGGCTGGAGAGATGGCTTAGTGGTTAAGGCACCTGCCTGCTAAGCCTAAGAACCTGGTTCCAATCTCCAGGGCCCACGTTTACCCAGATGTAGTGATGCAAGGGTGCAATGCCTCACTTGACCACAAGGGGGTGCACACATCTGGATTTCGTTCACAGCAGCTGAGAGACTGCTGGCGTGCCCATCTCTATCTGTCTCCCTCTCCCTCTCTGTCTCTCTCCAAAAATAAAGTAAAAATAAATTAAAAATAAAAAAATGTAGCCTAATTATAGAATTTCTAAACTTGAACTGTATAATTTCAAGTTATGTAAACAAAGATTTTCCTATTTAATTATTTTTTATTGTGATTATTTTGAAGAAGTGATTTTTTTAAATGTATTTTCCCCCAACAACTCAGGAGTTTTATTAAGCTAGTAACTTGGATTTCCAGCCTCCCGACCTGAAGAGGTGTCACTATGGGCAGATCTGTGGGTCCAGCCCTAAGGTGTTTGGGGGCAGATCTGATTCCAACCTAAAGGTATGCAGAATAGTCTGGGTTCTGCCTGAGTCCCTGCTGCTTACTGCTGTTCCCTGCTGTTTGCTTGGTTTTGTATTTGCTTGTGGTGTTGTCAGTTTGGTGATGTCTCTCTGCTTGGATTTATCTTCCACCATTGATAGAACTTCCCCTTGGAATTTTAAGTTGAAATAAATCCCATTCCTCCCATAAACTGTGTCTGTTTGGAAGTTCATCCCAGCAACACAGAGCTGACTACAACAGCCTGTACATAAACTTGAAAATGTATTTACTGTACTGGGGAATTGACACTTTTTTTTTTTTTTTTTTTTTTTGAGAGAGAGACAGAGAGAGAGGGAGAGGAAGACAGAGATGGGAGCGCCAGCAGCCTGTCAGCTGCTGAACGAAATCCAGATGTGTGCTCCACCTTGTGGTCAAGTGCGGCATTGCGCCCTTGTGTCACTTTGCATCTGGCTAAACATGGAACCTGGAGTTTGGAACTGCTGGAGATTGGAACCAGCATTCTTAGGCTTAGGAGGCAGGCTCCTTAACGGCTAAGCCATCTCTCCAGCCCAGACACCAGTTATTTTAAAGGAAACAATAAAGAAAATTAGTGAAGCAGTAGTAGTGCACTGGAGAGAATAAGAATACTGTCATATTTCAACATGTAACCGCAAGAGGTGGCAATCACTTCTAGATTTTGGGACTTCCTCCTCCAAACGAGAAAGGTTGAGATTAATTGAAGCTAAATATCCAACAAGGAAATAAAACATGATCAAGATCACTGATTTCCAAGAAAATGCTATAAATAACACATAAATAGCATGTGTTGATTAGGTGATGGATTTAAGAGAACTCTTACAAAATGTTGGAGTGTGGTATGGCTGGAATATGATGTTTGTGATGACACGTGCACCATGGACTGGTGGGTTGAAACCTTGGTCCCTGATGGTAGGATCTCCACAAACACATATATGATGTAACAACTATTTTAAATAGGTTGTTTTAGCCTTTCTATAATATATACATATGTGAAAAATTTCATGTTAACACCAAAATTCAACTTACACAATTTCTACTTATTTAAAAAGTAAAAAAAAAAAAAAAAAAAAAAAAAAAAGTTATCATTGAATAAAGGAAAACTAGAAGATTTGACCAGAGCAGGAGTTCAGATCTGTGAGTAAAATACTGGCCCGTGAGTGCTAGCGAATGTAAGGCCACTGTACCATCTATTAGTAATATCTGGAGACAGGTGTCATATGTCACTACTAGGATGAAAGACATTTGCTGATGTGGCACTTGTTAAAGAACACTAAACAAGCAGAAATAAGTCTTTCTTCCTCCTCTTTTCAGTTGACCATTAGACCCATATCTGCAAGCCTACTGACATTGCAGCTGCAAAGCAGATCGTAAAGATGAACACAGAGGAGTGGGTTTGAGGCTGAGACAAGAGTGCAAGAAAACCAGAGCATCAGTGATGGATGGATACACTAGTTTTGCCCTAGTGAGAGACTACATTATGTTTTAACCATGGTTTTTGTGTATATCTGAATATACAGTAATTATAAAGAAAAAAAGACGTTGACATATGAATTATCATTAGCCTTCACTTGAACTGAATCTGACTCAATATATACCAATTTTATTAGACTTTGTAGCTTGGCACCATTTTTCCATTCATGTTAGAGATTTCTGCAATTAGGTGCTGCTTAACCATGGGTTGGATACCAATCATTGACACTAGAATTTGGAAGGGGTTCTTTGTAATTTTAGCACTTTCTGGCATTTGTGCTTAGCATTTGGTCTAATAGGGTACAGAATTTAATTAAAATTGATTGTTTTCCTCTTTCTTGAGCCAAAGCAGGGATGGAGCCTGTTGACAACTAGAGAAAGAAATTATGATGTATCTGTTATTTATTTATGAGAAAGAGAGAGACAGAGAAAGAGGCAGATAAAGAAAAGGAATGGGTGTGCCAAGGCCTCTAGCCCCTGCAAATGAACTCTAGATGCATGTGCCACCTTATGCATCTGGCTGTTTATGGGTACTGGAGAATCGAACCAGGGTCTTTTAGCTTTGCTATCAAGTGCCTTAGTCACCAAGCCATCTCTCCAGCCCCATACCCTTCTTTAATAGGTCACTCTAATTGCTCTCATAAATGGATAATTTTAATACTGACACTGAATAGTTGAAGATCTCTGTGAATGCTGCTTAATTCGAGCCTTCTTGAACAGAATCAATTTTCTATGGGGGTGTGAGAGAGTGGGCATGTGACATGCCTTGGCACACAGTAGAGATCAAAGGAAACTTGGTGTCTGCTTGCTTTCTGCCTTGTTTGAGGCAGGGTCTCTTGTTGACATTGTTCACAGCTGCATTCACAAGGCTAGCTGGTCTGTGAGCTTTCAAGTGATTCTTTGGGTTCTGTGTCCCTTCTTGTCATAGGCCTGCTAGGATAATAGCCATTAAAGTGACCTATAGCTTTATTTAGGACATGAGAAGTAACTCAGGTATCACACTTCCATATGTCCATTTAGTCATCTCTTCAGTGAAGGAACAATTGTTGAGTTATATTTGTCTTTGGATTCATATTGAATAATTGAAGTTTTAACTCTCCAAAAAATTCATCCTGTTTATTCAATACTCCCTCCCCCCTACTTCCTTCTCATCTTCTCCTCTTTCTCTTCCTTCCTAAATGCATGTTCACATTCCACACAAAGGACTCTAAATATGGTTTTAGAATGACTGAAATTAAATATTTTAATCATTTCATATTAAAATATAAAATAAATGATGGATTCAGGAAACATAAAATTAGGACTTTATAATGATAAAGAGATTCTAAATTCCATCAGGAGCATTCTGGAAACCCTGATAAGGCCTCACAAATGATTTGTTTGTGAAATTCACTAAAGAGCAGTGGAAAAGTTAACGTGGAATACAACCACAACTAATTACATGAATTAGCTATGTTGAGTATTTTGCTATCCCAGATAACCTTTAAACTTTGCCTGTAATAGCAATTTCCTTAATGGAGAGGCTTAATAGAAATATTGTAACAACTGTATCTCCTCAGATTTACAGAGAGATTTGATAGGGAAGTTAGAAGACAGGAATGTGCTGTGCACACACTGAGAGAAAACCATGTCATTTTAATGATTCATAATTTCTAATTAGGCATGATTATTCTGAGTGCTTGTGGATATACATTTTAATTGTATCACATACTATAATTTCCCATTTCCGTAGAGACGCTGATGAAGTGAAAGTTGTATTGCAAAGTCATCATTTAAATATTTGAGAAGTGGAAGGCTGTAAGAGGGATAAATATCCACAGCTTAATTATTATAATTCATATTGATTTCAGAAGTCAGTTTTATCCAGGAATATAGATGGCTGTCTGCTTTTACTTCACAATGTCACTATCACCCTGGAATTTGGGAAATGGGTTCTCTGTAGAAGGAGACAATGCCATTCTTGCATTTTGTACTTAGCCTTGAGGTGATAAGAATGTACCTAACCAACGTATGACAGGAAAGCCACTGGTAAAATATCACCGTGTACAAGCAGCATGTAATTTTTATAAGAATTGAATGAGGAAAGCTGAAAGTCGTGACCTTGACACTCATACTACTTGTGGTTATTTAACAGAGCTATCTGTAGGACACAAATTAGATTCAGCTTGTCTTTAAGCTTTAAATTCAAAAGCAAAAGAATCAGTAGCTACATAAGGAAGAGAAAATTGCCTGAGCAAGGTATATCTTCAAGGCAGGAAGGGCGGCACATACTGGCAATGTGAGTACAATGGAGGCTGAGGCAAGATGATCATTAGTTTGAAGACAGCCTGGGATACATACTGAGATCTTATTGCAAAAGAGAAAAATAAAGCAAGAAAGGTATGTGTCATAGTAGCTTCTTGGGCTTGTTTTTTTTTTTTTTTAATTTTAATTTTATTTTTTGCTAAACTCAAAGATCCTAGGATCTTTTTAAATGCTTGAACTGGACAGAAGGGTAGAGTGCTTGTCAAACTGCCATCACAGACACAATATATAAGAAATCACACCTCACCAGGGCCCCAGCTGAAACCATAGAGTAGTGCAGGGGAAAGCAAAGAATACAACATTCTTGGTGATCATGACACCAGAAAAAGGCTGAAGGAGATAAACACAGAGAGTGTCCAACTCCTACTAAGCCAGATATACAGAGACACAGAGGCTCCCAAAACCTCATCACTGAAGTAGAACTAAAATGACCCCAATGTGGCTCAGGGAAATTTGCGGAAGAGGGGGCGGAGAGAATGTTAGAGCCACAAGTTGGGGCATTATGCACAGAGACTTGGCCTATCCCCCAACTCTTGACTACCCCCACAATGCATGACCCACATTCCCCATTGATGGAGAATCCCTTTGGAAGAGGAAGGACAGGGAGGAGGATAATGGAGTCACCATTATGAATGTAAAATTAGAATAATATAAATAAAAATAAATTATATAAAAAAGAAATCATTATTGCCAAATCTCTACAGAACCAGTGACTATTAGATAGAGGCTGATAGTGTATGCATTTTAGGAAAATCCAACAACTGCATCTCTCCAGGGATCCAGCAGTAGGAAAGGTTGGTAGGTAGTAATGGCTAGCCCATTGGATCAAACATATACTCTTTGAGAATTATGTGAGTTGTTTTTCCATGTATAGTTTTGTGGTGTTGTGGTGGTGCTGGGGTGTGTGCAGTGCATGCACATGTAGGTGAAGATGTGTTTTCAGGTGTGGTGAGACCAGAGAAGAACATCAGGTGTCCTCCTTCATGGCTAGCTATAGATGTCTTTGAGATAGAGTCCCTCTCTGAATTTTGTGGAGCTACGATTGTTTTTCACAAATCCCAAAGATTTTCCAGTCTCTTCTTCCCATAGAGAATGAGTTACATTGTGCACAGTCATGCCCACACATTTTTGTGGGTGCTCTGGGATTGAACTTAGGTGGTCTGAGGCCCCCTCAGGCCCTCATGCTTGCAGCAAGTATTTTTACACCTTGAGACATCTCCTTAGCACAGCTATTTTTGAAACATTTAAATTATCTCCTCTATGTATGTAAATAATTTCCACTTCAAACTCAATGCTACATAAATAGTTTTCTGTCTCTATTTAGTAGTCTATCACCTTATATACAACAGGCTACAGAAAATATACAACAGGATACAGAAAAATAGAGAAACAGGTTCACTGACCTGTGCAAAAGCAAAAGAACCTATAGTAGGGCTTACTCTGGAATCATCATTGGTCCCTTGCATCTTTGCAGAAGTTAAGAATCTATAAAAAGGTCCATCTGCTTGTAATCACCAATTAAAGAGGTACTCTTATTCTTCTAGAATGAAGATGTTCATGTACTGGTGTGTGGCTATCAAGGATTCTATTACTGGACTTGGCAGGAATTTGGATGTTGGACATGAAGTTGCAGGCAATACTTTCTCTCTGTTCCTCTATGAGTCTTTCTGGAGGCAGGATGTAATTTTTTTAAATCTCTTTCTCAAATGAGGCCATAGCTCTAACATGTCATTAAACCCCTCTCTTAAGGGTATGACACAGAATGAAAGAAAAAGTAGAGCCAAATCACTTAATGTCTATGGTCAGAACCTGCTCTAATTTTCTTTAAAACTCCAAAAATAATGAATCCCTTTTCAGTGACAGCCAAGTACTGCAACGTCCCTTTATGCCCCTACTATGGCAATTGCCTTAGAGCTTAGCTGGTTGATTTGTGACAGAAGAAATCATCTTGTATGTGATTTTCTTAAAATACCTTATGGGGATATTAAGACAAGAAAGAAGGGCTGGAGAGATGGAGTAGCAATTAATCAAGGCACTTGCCTGTGAAGCCTAAGAACCCAGGTTTGATTCTCCAATACCCATGTAAGTCAGATACACATTGTGGTGTATGTGTCTGGAGTTCATTTGCAGTGGCTCAAGGCCCTGGCACACCCATTCTCTCTCTCTCTCTCTCTCTCTCTCTCCCTCCCCCCCACAAATAAATAAATATTTTTTTTTCTAAAGGAAAAGAAAAGAAAGGAGAATCTTTGTGACATTACATGCACCCAATAAGTGCCTTTCATGTTGTTTGAGGGGATAGGTGGGGATACTAGGTAAACCTCTTATTCCATGAACAACATGTGAGTGGATACTCTAAGACTTGTACTTGCAGAGGGAAACTGAAGAGGACACAATGGAGCCTTGTTTTCATGCCCAGGTGGCACACATAGGCTGTTGACCTTGATGGTGCTCCATAGGCTCACAAGAGCCAAAATTTTACTGAAAGATTTAACTGAAAATGTTACTGAAAGATCAGAGTTAGATTATTGTTGATATTCTATCCTGTTCATCTTTATAATAATTCTTTCTCCTTTTTTTAACACAGGGTAGTAGTAATGTGATCTGCAACATGGGCTTGTTTTTAACATTAAGTGACAGCTCATTTGTTTTTTTTACTTTGAAGCATTTCTGGCTCCTTGTAAGAAAGTTAAGTTCCAAAGGTGCATATTGATAGACAGGTCTTACCAATATTTCTGGGATTCTTATTTTCTATGAATCTGATTATTTAACAGCACTGCCTTCCATTAAGTATATAAACCTCCCTACTATCTATTGCAGTTAAACTCTGAGTGACATAAAAGCATGCAAAATGAGCTGGGCATGGTGGCACATGCCTTTAATCCCAGCACTCGGAAGGCACAGGTAGGAAGATTGCCATGAGTGTGAGGCCACCCTGAGACTACATAGTGAATTCCAGGTTAGCCTGGGTGAGAACAAGACTCTACATTTCCAAAGCAACACATGAAAAATGGTTCCAGACACAAAACTTTACGTGGTTGTAAATTCCACTGATTATTTGTATATTATTATGTTAGTACAAGTTATGTGGGTTAGGGGAAGGTTGCCAGTAGGGACTAAGAGAGTTCCCAAGAAAGGAAAGAACACTATCAAGTAGCAATGGCACCTTCAATGCCAATGATTTATCTAAATTCTGATCATTTCCAATAGTCTTAGATATTTCAAATATGAATTATCCTAAGCTTGTTATGTGGATGGATGAGGAAATGGTTCATGACATAAAGTAAATACAAGCAAAGAGACAACTGTAATATATTCTTTAAATTTAGAACATTTTTTCTTACAAACCTATAGATATGCAAATAAATTATATATCATTCTTTAATCTTACATGTATTTTTTAAATATCATTTCTGAATTTTATTACTATTAGTAGAAGTATTTATTTATTTAGTAGAGAGAAAGGGGCAGAGAGAGAGAGAGAGAGAGAGAATGGACATACCAGGGCCTTCAGGCACTGCAAATGAACTCCAGATGCATGTGCCACCTTGTGCATCTGGCTTATGTGGGTACTGGGGAATTGAACCTGGGTCCTTGGCTTTGCAGTCAAGTGCCTTAACTGCTAAGCCATCTTTCCATCCCATTCTAAATTTTTGAAAATAACTTGATTCAAAGGTCTCTGAGTAATTCTTTCAATTAATCACTTTGAACAAGTACTGTCAAAGCTTTTCAAGGAGCTACCTAGATGACTTCATGGTTAAGGCACTGGCTTGCAAGCCTGAAGGCCCAGATTTGAATCCTTACCACCCATATGAAGCCAGATGCACAAAGTGGCACATGCATCTGGAATTCATTTGCAGTGGCAGGAGGGCCTAGAGTGCCCATTCTCTCTGTCACTCTCTCTGTCTCTCTTTTCCTTCTTGGAAATGTAAAAAAATAAAAATCCTTTTCCCTCACATTCTCATGCATTTCTAAGTATAATTCATAGCTATAATCCCTCATCATACTGGAGACTTTTGGTTACTAAACACATGTTTCCAGTGGTTAATACAGTGAAAAGTAGTCAAGCTTGTCACTGGAGAAAAACTCTGGATGTATCATATTCCCAAATGTTAGTAATGAAACAGATTCTTCAAGTACTAACAGTATCTTCCTAATTTGTTTGCCTCTGTGTGCAATGTAAGACAAAATTGGATACAATGCTTCTTAACTTTGGTTTATCCTAAGAATTGCATGGGAAAGTGAGCAAAAGTGGGCTCTGAAAACCTTAGCTTTAAATAAATGTCCCCAGTGATTATAAAATCAGGAAAAGTATCAATTTGAAGTAAAAATGGTTCATGCATATACTAGGATATTCTGCAGAGAGGAGACAATATTGGGACACTTAGAGATATTATCTTCTGGGCTGCTATTTGACAATGCTGATACATTCCTTTACGTAATAAACACAAATTGATTGAAATAGCTATAGTTTTAATTTCAAAAGCAAAACAATCATCATGTAGCCTCATTTTCAAAATTTCAAAACTTTAACAGAATTGCCTACAACTCATCACCTGGGAAAGTAATTATGTATTCATTCAAGTAATGAACATGAACAGACAGCAGTGATGTAGTTATAAAAGGCAAAGGATGAGATAACTTTTTAAAGTTTTTTTTTTCTTTTGGAAAAAAATTATGTTAATAAGGCAGATCTTACAAAAACCAATCTAACCCCCCAAAAGGCTCTTCATGTGTAATAAAAGCCAGTAAAAGTGAAAATACTTGTACCCAAGCACCAATGTTCAATTCCATCCAAAGGACTCTTAAATGTGTACTCTTAGTCCCACTGACCTCTGATTTTTCTTAAACTTGAATCCATTGATTCCTGCTTTCTCCTATCAATGGTGTACACTGTTTATAGCTTTATCAGTGAGGTTTGAAAATATTTCTTCCTTCTTGGTTTCAAACTGTGCTTAAATTGTAACCTCATTTTCTCCACTCCTTACTGTATTAGGATTCTCCAAAAAAAAAGAGCAAATAGACATAGATTAGATAAATAGTTTATAGATGGATGGATAGGAATGATAGATAGATAGGTAATAGACAAAGAGCACTTCCGTGATCTACTGCCTACAAACTGAGAACCACTTCCTGCCTCCATACTTGGTTCTATTGGGCCTTTGGTGGGTGGGATGGTGACTATCCACACAGGGATGATTGGTCTACTCTTCTGAGTCTGCCTATTTCAATGCTAATGTACTCTTAAAGAGCTTTACAGACTCCCTGAGACAATGTTTTATCTGTATCTCCCTTGACCCACTGTACATCAGATTAGGCATCACATTTATCAACCCATAAGATAGCTTCTAAACCTAAAAGCTTATGCATAGATGCCAAAGGTTATCTTCATACTGATTTTTGCTGCATCTCTATTTAAACTACCAATAAGAAATACATATTAAAATTTTCTAGGCTTTACATGTTTCCCATTTTTACACTCATCACCATCAATACCTAACGTAATTTTAGCCATTTTCTTGTAGACATAAATTAACATTTACTGGAAATATAATCACAGAATATCTTCATCCTTGTTTCTTTTTCTGTATAACACATTTCTGTTGCTCATGGGTTAAATTTAATTGTACTTCTCATCATTTGTGTTTTAAATTTACCAGTGAATAATGAAGATCCAATTTTGATTTTAGTTGTTGATATAAATTATTAAATAAAAATATTTTCTTATAGTTAATTTACCTTGTTAAATAATTTGATAGTGCATCATTTGTAAACAAGCACTGTGAAAACTTGTAATCAAAATGATATCACAATTCTTGTGGTATATGGTTACCTAATCTATTTTGCTTAGTATTAGAAATTTTACAAAGTACCCTAATATGCAGATTAATCTCACCTTATCTGTCATAACTTGTTTTAGAAGAGATTATACACTGAAAAGGCATCCACATGCACATAAGCAAAGAAACATTATAAGGAAGGAAAAATACATTGAATACCTAATTACAGTGTTTCAGATGCACCAAGTGTTGACTGAATATTTGTAGTGGTATGAACAGAAAATAGTTGTCTGAATATTGATAAGAAGGAGCAAATAGAAAACTTTAACAATCAATATACTCTGATTATTATTGGAAATGGTATAGACTTTTATCCCTAACAGAACTTAGAAATTGGAGTTACCCTCCTGATGTTACACTTGAGTGTTTTGCATATGACCTTTTGACAACGTAAAAATTTGGCATGAGGGGCTGGAGAGATTGCATAGTGGTTAAGGCGCCTGCCTGCCAAGCCTAACAATGCCTGTTCGATTCTCTAGGTCCCACGTTTCGCCAGATGAAAGTGAACCAAGGGTGCAATGCCAGACTTGACCACAAGGGGGCAAACTCGTCTGCAGTTGGTTCACAGCAGCTGAAATGGCCCTGGCGTGCCCATTCTCTCTCTCTGTCCCTATCCCTCAAAAAATAATAATAAAAAAATACCGTGAGAATGATTGGAACTGTATTCAAATTCTTGGGAGCGGGATAAATGGTTCATTGGTTTAAAAGGCACTTGACGGCAAAGCCTGACAGCTTGATTACCCAGTACCCACATTATCCACATAAAGTCAGATGCACAAAGTCGCACATGTATCTGAAGTTGGTTTGTAGTGGCATGAGGCCCTGGTGTGCCCATGTCCCTCTCTCTCTCTCTCTCTCTCTCCTCTCTTTCCCTATCTCTGTCTTTCTGTCCTTCTTTCTGTCTCAATCTCTCTCTCAAAAAAGAAAGAAAGAGAGAGAGGGAGGGAGAGAGAGGGAGGGAGGGAGGGAGGGAGGAAGGAAGAAAAAAATTCTTGGGAATTTACAATAACAGTTTTCAAGCTAGTGACATGTTTACAGGCCTGTGTTACCTTTAGACACCAATGTGAATTTGAAGCAAAGAAGTTCATTAGTGGCCATTCATGTCATACTCTCTTTCTGGACTAGAAAGAGGTCCTCTGACTGCACACTAAGGATTTCAGGTGGACAGTTGTGTAAAGTAGAGGATTATCCAGAGTGATCCTGTTCTTCCAAACCTCACAACACTGAAAAGATTGTGTTAGCCTTTCCAGCCCATTGCATCTAACAAAAGAGCTTATTCTCCTCCCTTGTCTCCTATTCTAATCCCTATTTCAGGATCTAACCTGCCTCTGACAGTTCTCTATTCAATATTCATGGATTCTTATTGCTACATAACCAGTTGTCTGTAGTGAGATGTTCTTCCGTTTAAGACAGCAGGAGTGATGGCATCAGGGAGACAAGGAAAAGGGAACATTTGTGCTTGTCTGTACAGGACTTTATTAACAAGTCGACTCTATGCTTTTGAATATTTTGTCAACAAGAGACAATATGACTCACAGCTGCCACTGTTCTGAAACTCCCCTGGTTTCCCAAGAAGCACCCCCTTGCCAAATTCACTAACACATACACACACACAAAAATTCCAACCTACCTCCTTAACATAATTCCTAATACAGTATATAATCACAAATTTACTTATTCCTAACACATAGAATAAGTATTCCCATGAATACAATCTACTTTAAAACATTTCAGTGTACACATTTTCTTTCTGAGGCTAAAAAACAGGAGCTGGAAATAAGTCCTTGATTACCTGGTTGGGAGCACACACAGGTCTCTGATCCTGTCACTAGGACCTCAGTGTGCACAAGAGATGGGTACCATGAAGATGCCAATTTTACTTGGAGTTCTGTCCCTAATTGTTTGTGTGACTGACAAGTGCAACACAAATTAGGATGCAACTCAAGATCAACAAAGATTAATTTTAACCATTATTCTTGCATAGAGTTTTTCATGACACTGTAGAAGACCTGTTCAATGTGGTCACATGATTTGTAGGTCTTTGTAAATTTGGAGAAGTGGTACATTTTAGCCTAAATCATATGATTGTTATTTCTTTCTACTCTAAATCTTCACATTTGGCTCTTCTTAGGTGGCATTTCAGCAGGTGTTGCCTGTGTTTGGATCTGATTATCCCAGGTTTAATTGGCACATACAACTGAGGTTACGTGGCATATATTTACATGCCTTGCCACCCTCTTTGTGAATAATTAACTGGATATTCCTCTATGAAAAGATTTTTTTGAAAGGCCTTTTCTGCCACTGTGTTGGCATGTCCAATATGATGACACAGGGAACAGACCAGCTTATTCACAAATATTAATTGGTCTTTTGCCTGGCTGCCGGTGCTACTTGCTGGTACATGCATCTACCCTGATGCTATTATCCTTTGCCAACCTTGGGGCCCAGATTCATTAGCCATCCAATGTGGTCTGAAGACCATTGACTCTCCACAAATCTTCAAGGTTCTCAGTGCTAGATTGGGACTGCTGAGGCAGCCAGCTGAACAAATACCAGGTTCTAGAAACAATAAATCCCCTTTATAATTCCTATTCATTCTATTGCTTCTGCTTCCCCATAGAATCCAGACTACACAGTAGTCTTCCTAAAACTCACACAGCTAGTAATAGATGTCAATGCTGACATTTACATCCAGCAAATTCTTGCTATTAGAGTTTTTCTTTTTTTCTTTATTATTTTCTGAGGTAGGGTCTTGCTCTAGCCCACACTGACATGGAATTAATTATGTAGTCTCAAGGTTGCCTCAAACTCTCATCAATCCTCCTACCCCTGCCTCCCAAGTGGTGAAATTGAAAGTGTGTGTCACCATGCCTGGCTTCTTGATTTTTGATATAATTGGGTGCTACAATGGTTGAAAGTTCAGTAAATCAAAACATTTCTTTTATATAACAACAAAAAAAAACACAACAAAACCCTTCATCACTTTCATTAGTTCAGATTTTTAAAATGTCAGTTTTTGTAACTAAAGACGATAATACAACCACATAGGTTTGATCCTTTTCTATGGTTAGAAGTAAGTCAAAGGGTCTGCCAACTTCAAGGAGAGAGCATCACACAAAGCCACAGGAACAGGCAAAAGGAAATCACTGATGGAGGCATCCGCACCACACTTTCCAATTCCTAATGTCCCTCTCCAAATCTGTTAGAAAAGACACATTTGGTTCAAACTGAAATTGACCAGGTTTAAACAAAAAGCCTGTGTACTTCCCTAAGAAATACAAAGAAGCTTTGAAAACAAATATGGAGACATGAAAATTCTTAAGATAAAGAAACTATAGGAATGTGGAAGTTAGATATTTCCCAAAGAATCATTTTAAGCTCTGTCTTTCCACATTGGGGAATGACACTTGAATTGCTTGCTTACTCTGTCAGGATCAATGGTGGTAGGAAACGGAGTACCCTATGAGCCTAGCATAAATGTATTGGCCCTTTGAATCTAGCACTTCTGCTTAGCTTTGCCCAATTAAGCATCAACTTCTATCAAACTGGGAGGGCAAATCAACAACAACAAAAATTTGTTAGTGCCAGAGTATAATGTATGTATTATAAGGAATCTCTACGAAGTTACTACTTTTTATCTTTTCAGTAGACAGAGAGTTTATTTCCAGTAATGTTATACTTAACTATGATTTCTCTGTTGCTATTTGGCCATCTAACTAGCAGTTAACAGGCCCAAAGCTTCTGAGATTTGTATCCTTTTATTATTATAATTTTAAAATCTAGCAGGGCCTACTACAGGGTATATATTCAATAAATGATTGTTCAACAAAGTAAATCTTTACTGCAAAATAAATTTAATGCAATCCACTGAAAAAGTAGCAGTATTGACATATGGATATATGTTTAAAACTCTGGACTTTTTTCCAAAATACCAAAAAGGCTGCTATAATGCCCTTTTCATTTAAGGAATAGAAAAAGGAAGATCAAATTATTATTATTATTATTATTATTATTATTATTATTATTATTATTTGCTTTGTTTTGTTTATTGAGGAAGGGTTTCAGTCTATCCCAGGCTGACCTGGAATTCATTATGTAGTCTCAAGGTACCCTAGTACTCACTGTGATCCTCCTACCTCTGGCTCCCAAGTGCTGAGATTAAAGTCATCTGCCACCACATCCAGTGCAAAGTTAACTTTTTAAAAGAAAACACTCATAATACTTGCCCTATAATTTAGGGAAAAGAATACTTTATTAGTAGGACCATATTCTCTTTTACATTCTTTATTTCTGTATATTATTCTTTATTCCTTTTTCCTAACAGTTCTAAATTCCTGCCTTATTTTTTTTTTCTATCAGTAGCTATAGATTTACCTATCTCACTGTCTACGTTAGTGAGGAAATATGGCCCTCATTAGTGAAAGCATTTTTTCTGCTGGTGTCAAATATTACCTTTTTCATAGATAGCAGGCAAATCATGATACTAAGTATATCATTCTCATTTAGAACCTTTATGCATAGCTCCAAAATGAGATTGAAATATCCAGGGATGAGCAGAAAAAGACTTATTATGAGAGTATATGAACTTCCATCATCAGTTGTAATGCAATTTCATGATAGAGGATGGATGGCAGACATCCAGTTTCCAGATTCTTCTCACGAAAGCAGCAGAGTAGTGAGTGGCAGATCAGGAGTTTTAAAGTCCTTCCATTGATAATTATTTATTGGGTGACACTTATGTTCTTGATACTATGCTTAGCATTATTAATAAAACAATGTGCCTGGTTAATGAAGTTTTGAATATATGAAATGTGTACTCTATGTGAAGGAAATGCAAACTTGTAACAGATAACATAATGCTAGTTTGTGGTGCAATTTCAGAATACAATAAAAATGGCCATTTTGGTAAATATAATAATAAGCGTTGTTTTATGTTGGATCATCAGAGATGGCCTCTTTGAGAAGATGGCTTTCATATTCAGGTCTGAGAAATGAGATTTACTGTGACATACCAGGGCAGTCATGAGAGCACCAAGATATGTGCACAGAATCCTCAATGCCATGGTCAAGGCACTTATGCCTCCTGTCACATACCCTCACACCCCAACTGCTGCAACAGTCTTAGTTCTTGTGCTGCTTATGAGGAATAATTCACACTGGGCACAGAGTAGAGCAAGCAAAAGATCAAGGCTGATTCTTAACAGGTGAGAAAGCAAAAGCAGAAAGAGAAGGTGTATCCAGCAAAGGGACAATAGCTAGGGGCTGCTGTAGTGTCTGAAGTTATAATCTTCTCTTCCCTTTTCCCACCACCAAGGCACTCCAGGGTGATCCCTTTCCTGAAACAGGGGGAGGCTTTTTAAAAACCCTTCACTGATATTTCAGTTTGTTAAAATTATATGCATTAGATTCAGGAATATGTTTAAAGATATAATTACCAATAAAACTGAAACGTTTACTAGAGGAAAGGGCAGCAGTGTTTTACACATGCTCCCCTGGAATGGATTCCATGGGAACTGGCCAGAACCAGTGGAGACTAGCTTTGCTGTTTATCCAGAACCATGTCTTCCCTCTCATGTAATCAGATTGACTCAGGTGCAAGCCTTCTTATTTACCTTCCCTACTGATGCTAGACCCAGGGCTTTCATCCCAATATTGCTTTTAACCATCTTATCACTACAGCACTGTGAGAAAGGAGAGTGCTCTGGGGAAGGTCATGTAGCTAGATCAAAGAATTTAGACTTCTAATCCTAAATAGTTAAGCAGTATTGAACAAAAGAATAGAGCTGCAGGCATCACACTTACTGATTTCAATATACATTACAAATCTAGTCATTGAAACCATAGAGTTCTGGAAGAAAAGGTAGCCTAGGCTAATGGCATAGAACACAGAAGACAGAAATAAATGGGCACTTCTCTAAACAACATCACAAAACTCAACTTAAGATGAGTCAAGTACTTAAGCGTAATACTTGTGATCATAAAATATCTAGAAAACTGAGAAAAGCTCTTTGGCATGCAGTTTGACTATTTTTTTTTTAATTTCATACCAAAAGCATAGATAACAAAAACCAAAAAGAAGCAAGTAGGGCTACCTCAAACTGAGAAAGTTTCTACATAAGAAATGAAACAATAAACAAAATGGAAAAAACTACCTTCAGAATAAGGGAAAATGTTTAAAATCAATATATCCAATTAGAGATTACTATCTGAAGTACCTATGGAAGTCTGATAATTCAATAGTAAAATAACAAATAACCCAATTAAAAATAAGTCAAGGACTTTAACATTTTCCCCACAAAAACATGAAAATAACCATCAACTAGTTAAAAAAAAAAACAAAAGATCCTCAATTAAAGAAAATACAGATCAAAGCTGCATTAACATGTTACCTTCCACCTGCTAAGATGGCCATTTTATAGAACTCTAGAAGTCTCAAGAATTGGTGATGATGTGGAGAAACACCCAATGGGAATGTACATTAGTACAGTGGTGTGGAACATGTGACAATGGTTCCTCAAAAAATTAAAACTAAAACTACTGGATGAACTAGTACAAGGCAGTACTGGTGGCCTTGGATCAACACCCCATTTTTGCTATTTCTGGATAGTTCTTAGGAAAGAGTGTAATCTCTGTCGGGATGCAGCAGTGTGAGAGTAGGAGCAGCTGCCTGAAAGAGCCCGGCTCTTTTTTTTTTTTTTTTTTTTTTTTTTTCTCTCTCTATGGACTATAGTGTTTGCAGTTAGGGAGCTCATTTTTTTGTACATGGATTTGACTTATTTCCCAGTTCCAGCAATGAGTTCCATTCCACTGAGTGCATCAATTAGCCAAATCAAGAGCCATTGGTTCCCCACCATGGCTGTGTGCTAGAGGCAGCCTAGGCATGATCCTCTCTCTCTCTCTCTCTGTCTCTCTCTCTGTCTCCCTCTCTCTCTCTCTCTGAAAGTTGATGTCTTTCAATGCTTTGCCCTAAGACTCACACCCCATAAGCCGTGAAAGGCAGCCCTTTGGGGTCGCTTGTCTGTGATACAAGTAGAACATGTACAGTTGATATGCTATCTGCATTGGGCAACTTTCCTGAGCCTCAAAGTTGTGTCCACATGTTCCTTGTTGCTCATCTGCTTTATGTAACTTGTTGTATCTGAGCTCACATGATCTGTCTAGTAGACTTAGACAAGTTGATAACCTGTGCACACTGAACCTACTTCACCACCATCAGTCAGAAATCTGGGACTCCATCGAAAGAAAATGAAGCTATCATCTTTTTTATGTTCATTGCAGCACAATAGCTAAGATAATGAATCTACTTAATAATCAGTGGAGGAACAAATGAAGAAAATGTAGTGCATTTATACAAATACACACATATAAATGGGATAGTATTTAGCCATTATGCTATGTGGAATAAACCTGACACATAAATATGAGTTCTGTATGATCTAACTCATGATGAGCCTAAATAAATATTGAACTATTAGGAATATAGACTACAATAGAAATTTCCAGAGAATAAGAGGTAGGGCAAAGAGGTCATATTGGTCCAGTTGTACATAATTTTAGCTATAAACTGAAGAATGGAAACTCAATTACAATATGGCCATGCAATTTCTAATTATGCATTATACTTTTGAGGTTTTCTGAAAGTAAATTTCAAGTGTTCTCATGTAAATGTGGAAATTAACTATGTGCAGTGATGGATATGCAAATTAGCTTGATTATGGAAATCATTGCACAATGCATACCTACATCAAAATATCATGCTGAACACTAGTGATTTATATAACTCTTGTGTGTCAATCATTCCTCAATAAAGCTTAAAAAACAAGAATTTGAATTTCTAACAGTAAGGATAAACTACTTTCAATAGAAAAAGTGATATTAATTGATTTGTGTGTTTAAAAGCTATTGTATGACAGAATTCCTTATAGAAAAGTAAGAAAAGCTGTGTGCCTAGCACCACCTGCCAGGTGTGCCTAGCAGCAGCAGCAGAGACAAAAGAAGGGCACTTTCCAACCTCATCATCCTGCTTGCAGAGCCCAGAAATCTAAAGAAAAGTCAGCTGAGTTCAACTAAGGAGCTACTGCAAGAGATACAGGGAAATGGTGTGAGCAACTACAGGCTTCCTGAACTCTCCCATCCCCCAGCCATCAGAACCATGAAACTCTGGCATTCAGCTCCCAGCAGCAGTGCATCCAACACAGCTGAGCCCAGCTCCAGCTCCACAGAACAACACTGAAGGATCAAGGTGGGCACTCAGCATTGGTGAGATTGGAAGCCACACCACAAGGTAATGAGGCCACAAACAAACAACAACAAAATAGGTACATAGGCCTGTCATTTGAAGTGCTATTCTCTCTTTCCATGTCAGGATAGGTTATGGGTTACCTATTTTTGGGTGGCTTTACCATTGTCAAATAAGATGTACACGGGGTGTTGAATATTGCTACCTTTAATGCTTACAGATTTATAGGTCCTTTGTCTTTTGCTTTTGTCATTATTGGGGGCAGGTCTGGAACCCAATTCAGAACAGAATTCTCTACCTCCTAGCTGACAGGATTAAGGGTGTAGAGCAACACAATCCCTTAGGGATTTTGGCCTTATAAGACTATCTGCTTGTTTTAATACTTGTATACTCTGTGCTGGTTTCTACTGAATGTGTATATTGCTCAGTGGCAGTTTAGAATTTACAAGTAAACTTGCTTAGCAAACAAACCCAACACCTAGGATTACTTCTGCATTTAGATTGGGGTACAAGAGCTACACTTGGCACCTTAAACTCATATCCTGAAAGTATACAAAGGTGGATAACAACATCTAAGAACACTGAAGATAAGTAGAAAACCCAAGCCTCAAATCAATCCAGGATGCAAAAGTCACTACATTATAATACAAGAAAAACAACAAACCAAGACAATGCAAACCCACCAAAAAATTCTATCAGAAATGTTTACCAATGAGACTGTTTTAGATGAAATGCCTGACAAAGATTTCAAAACAATGATGTTATCTATACTCAAAGAAATGAAAGAAGAAATGAAAGGAATCAGAGAAGAAAACAAAGGAATTAAAGCAGAAAACAAACTCCTGAAAGAGAACCCAGGAAACCAGCTTAAAGAAATAAAAAGGTCATTACAGGACATGCGTAAGGAAACAGAAATACTGAAGAAAAAAAAAAAAAAAAAAACAAGGCTGAAATACTAGCTCTGATGAACACAGTCAGTGGAATTAAAAACTCTGGAAAGTCTCACCAGTAGAATGGATGAAGGAGAGAACAGAATATCTAAACTAGAAGACCAGGTGGCAGACCTAATACAGTCCAACAAAGAGAAAGACAAGCTAATAGAAAGGTATGAATGAGAATTCCAAGATATCCGGGACACTATGAAAAGATCAAACATAAGAATTCAGGGTATAGTAAAAGGAGAAGAATTTCAATCCAGAGGCTTAGTAGGCATTTTCAACAAAATCATAGAAGAAAAAATTCCCCAAATTGGGAAAGAAATTCCAATGCAGATACAAGAAGCTTTTAGAACACCAAACAGACAAAACCTAGAAATAACCACTCCTTGCCATGTTATAATTAAACAACTAAACACACAAACCAAGGAAAATATATTGAAAGCAGTTAGAGAGATAAAGTAAGTGACCTTCAAAGGGAAACCCATCAGGATCACAACAGATTACTCAACACAAACTTTAAAAGCCAGATGACTTGGAATGATGTATTCCAAGTTCTGAAAGATAAAAACTGTTGACCAAGATTATTTTATCCTGCAAAGCTATTTATCCAAATTGATGGAGAAATAAGGACATTCCACAACATAAATAGGCTAAAGGAATTTATAACAGCTAACCCAGCTCTACAGAAAATACTTGAAGGAATCATTCATGCTGAAGAGAAAGCAAGACACACAGCAGGAAACAGGAAAAAATAAATCATACTCAAATACCAGTTAAAACAAGTGAGTAAAGGAGAAGCAGGAAGCACTACAAAACAAGAAGAATGGCAAGAATAAATATGTATCTTTTAATAATAACTCTTAATGCCCCAACCAAAAGACTCAGGCTTGCATTCTGGATTAAAAGGCAGGATCCTGCCATCTGTTGCCTCCAGGAAATTCACCTCTCAATAAAAGATATAAACCTTCATACTGTGAAAGGATGGAAAATGGTATTTCAAGAAAATGGACCTAGTTGCTATCCTAATATCTGACAGGATAGACTTCAAACCAACATTAGTGAGGTTAAAAGATAAAGAAGGTCACTTTGTAATGGTTAAAGGAACACTCCAACAGGAGGTAATTACAATCTTAATCATATATGCACCTAACAAGGGGGCTCCCAATTTCATCAAACAAACACTATTAGACTTAAGGTCAGATAACTCCAAACACAGTAGTAGTGGATGACTTCAATATCCCACTCTCATCACTTGACAGGTCATCCCAGCAAAAAATAATCAGAGAGACATCTGGATTACATGATATCATGGAACAAATGGACCTAACAGATATACACAGAACATTCCATCCAAATGCTGCTGAATATACATTTTTCTCTGCAGCACATGGAACATTCTCTAAAATAGACCATATATTAGAACACAAATTAAATATTAACAAATACAGAAAAACTGAAATAATCCTTTGTGTGCTATCTGACCACAATGGGATTAAACTGCAAATCAGCAACAAGAAAAACTACACAGCATACAGAAATTCATGGAGACTAAACAGTACACTATTGAGTGATGAATGGGTCATTGAAGAAATCAAAAAGGAAATCAATAAATTCATAGAATCAAATGATGATAAGACTACAACATACCAAAACCTCTGGGACACAATGAAGGCAGTCCTAAGAGGGAAATTTATACCTCAAATTACCTATATTAAGAAATTAGGCCAGGTATGGTGGCGCACGCCTTTAATCCCAGCACTCGGGAGGCAGAGGTAGGAGGATTGCCAAGAGTTCAAGGCCACCCTGAGACTACATAGTTAATTCCAGGTCAGCCTGGACCAGAGTAAGACCCTACCTTGCAAAACCAAAAAAAAAAAAAAAAAAAAAAAAAAAGAAATTAGAGAGTTCACAAGTAAACAATTTAATGCTTCAACTTAAGTCCTTGGAAAGAGAAGAACAAGGCAAACAAAAATCAGTAGATGGGAAGAAATACTAAAGATTAGGGCAGAAATTAATGAAATAGAAACAAAAAAATTCCAAAGAATCAATGAAACAAAGAGTTGGTTCTTTGAAAGGATAAACCCTTAGCAAATCTGACCAAAAGAAAGAGAGAAGAGACAAAAAATGTTAAAATTAGAGATTAAAAAGACACCATTACAACAGATACCAAAGAAATTCAGAAAATCATACGGGCATACTTTAAGAATATATATGCCTCTAAGTTTTAAAATCTGAAAGAAATGGATGATTTCCTTGATTCATATAACCTACCAAAATTAAATCAAGATAAGACAAACCATTTAAATAAACCTATAACAAGTATGGAGATACAAGCAGTTTCAAAAAGTCTCCCAACTAAAAAAGTCCATTCCCAGATGGATTCACTGGTGAATTTTACCAGATATTCATGGAAGAAATAACACTACTGCTTCTCAAACTTTTCCATAAAATAGAAAAGGAAGGAACTCTACCTAACTCCTTCTATGAAGCCAGCATCACCCTGACACCAAAACCAGACAAAGGCAGGAAAAAAAAAAAAATTACAGACCAATATCCCTCATGAACATAGATGCAAAAATTCTCAACAAAATATTGGCAAACAGAATACAAAAATATATCAGAAAGATTGTTCACCCTGATCAAGTAGGCTTTATCCCAGAGATTCAGGGATGGTTTAACATATGCAAATCCATAAACATAACACACGATATAAATGGTCTGAAGGACAAAAATCACATGATCATCTCAATAGCCGCAGAAATGGCATTCAACAAAAACCAACATTCCTTCATGGTAAAAAGTATTATGGAAACTGGGAATAGAAGGAACATATCTCAACATAATAAAAGCTATTTATGACAAACCTATAGCCAACACAATACTAAATGGGGAAAAACTTGAAGCTTTTCCACTAAATTCAGGAACAAGACAAGGGTGTCCACTTTCCCCACTTTTATTTAATATAGTAATATAGTACTGGAAGTCTTAACTATAGCAATAAGGCAAGAGACACTCATAAAAGGGATACAAATTGGAAGGGAATAGATCAAATTATCATTATTTGCAGATGATATGATGCTATGAATAAAAGACCCTAAAGACTCTATCAGCAAACTTTAAGAACTGATAAAGACTTTTAGCAATGTAGCAGAATACAAAATAAACACACAAAATCAGTAGTTTTTCTATACAGTAACAACAAACATGCAGAGGATGAAAGAAGGGAATCTCTTCCATTCACAATTGCCTCAAAAAAATAAAGTACCTTGGAATACACTTAACCAAGGAAGTGAAGGATCGCTACAATGAGAACATTAAAACACTCAAGTGAGAAATTGCAGAAGAAACAAGGAAATGGAAAGACATCTCATGTTCTTGGATTGGAAGAATCAATACTGTGAAAATGTCAATCTTACCAAAAGCAATCTACACATTTAATGCAACCCAATTAAAATTCCAATAGCATTCTTCACAGAAATAGAAAACACAATCCTTAAATTAATCTGGATGCACAACAAACCTCAAATAGCCAAAACAGTTTTGGGCAACAAAAATCAGGCTGGTGGTATCACCATACCCAATTTTAAGTTGTATTACAAAGCCATAATAACAAAAAACAGCATGGTACTGGCCCAAGGACAGACATGTAGATTCATGGAACAGAATAGAAGACCCAAATATTAACCCAGGCAGCTATAGCCATCTGATTTTTGACAAAAATATTCATTGGAGAAAAGATAGCCTCTTCAACAAGTGGTGCTGGGAAAACTGGATATCTCCATGTAGAACGATGAAGATCGATCTTTGTCTCTCTCCATACACAAGAACCAATTCCAAGTGGATCAGGGACCTTAATATCAGACCTGAAATTCTGAAATTGCTAGAGGAAAAGGTAGGGGAAACCCTTCAACATATTGGCATAGGCAATGACTTTCTGAATGTAACCCCAATTACTCAGGAAATAAAACCGCTAATCAATCACTGGGATCTCATGAAATTACAAAGCTTTTGTACAGCAAAGTACACTGTGAATAGAGCAAAGAGACAACATGCATAATGGAAGAAAATCTTTGCCAGACAAAAGATTAATATCCAGAATATACAAAAAACTCAAAAAACAGAACAATGAGAAATCAAACAACCCAGTTAAAAAATGGTCTATGGAACTAAATAGAAAGTTCTCAGAAGAAATACAGATGGCATATAAGCATCTAAAAAAGTTTTCTTCATCCTTAGCCATCAGGGAAATGCAAATTAAAACCACTTTGAGATTCCATTTCACTCCTGTCAGAATGCTACCATCAAGAAAACAAATGACAATGTGTTGGCGTGGATGTGGAAAAAGAGGAACACTTCAACACTGTTGGTAGGAATGTAATCCGGTCCAGCCATTGTGAAAATCAGTGTGGAGGTTCTTGAGACTGCTAAAAATAGATTTGCCATATGATCCAGCTGTAGCACTCCTAGGCATATATCCGAAGGACTCTTCTCACTACCTTAGAGATACTTGCACAACCATGTTTACTGATGCTCTATTCACAATAGCTAGGAAATGGAACCAGCCTAGATGTCCCTCCACAGATTAATGGATAATAAAGATGTGGTACATTTACACAATGGAGTTCTATTCAGAGGTAAAGAAAAGTGAAATTATGAAATTTGCAGGGAAATGGATGGATCTGAAAAGGATTATGCTAAGTGAGGTAACCCAGACCCAGAAAGCTAAACATCACATTTTCTCTCTCATATGTGGATCCCAGCTACACATGTATAGGCTTGTGTGTAAGCTGGAACCAAAAATCGGTAGCAGAGGCCAGTAAGATGGAAAAAAAGGCTAAAAGGGAGGGAGGACAGGGAAGAACTTAAGGGGATGGCATTGTATATATACCAGGGAGGCAAAAGGCCTAAGCAAGGCCAGGGGAATTGGCCGTGTAAAAGAAGGGTGGGTGGGGGAGGGTCAATCAAAATTCAAGATATTCTGAATAAGACTTATGTAAACCTACTTTTTTGAAAATGGCACATTCAGAAGCTATAGATTGTTACTAGAAAATTTTCAGTGGCTGGGATGGGATACCTTCCAGTGAGCTATTGTCCAGGGAAGTCCCTGTAGCCTTCAAAACATTAAAGGTTATTGCCAAGGCCCTTGGTTTCCCTTGAGAATCAGATGGTAAGACCCTATTGCTGAAGACCTCACTTGCCTGAGCGGCAAGGTCACTGAGAAAGGAAGTTGGTGCTGAACAGAAAACCTTCTCCCTGTAGACCAGCCAACTGAAAGCTGGAAAAAGCTGTACTGCATGCAGCCATATGGGAGACAGAAATTATCAGTGGTGAAAACAGTGGATACTGGAAACCTCAAGTTTGGCCAGCCAGGCCCAATGACTGAACGGGTGCAATAGTGGCATGTCTGCTCTTGGGGAAACCAATTGCTCTCTAATTGGACTGAAGGCCCACTCTATGGGAGGGAATACATGCCTGGTACTGAACAAAATTAATCAAAATTCTATGGCAGTGGAGGTCATGAGCCTTAGGGGTATAAAGCCTGCTCTTGTCTGGCTAAATGTATATTATTCCCACCAAACTGCCATGAAAGCATTATACTTAATGTTCATGTTCACATATTGATGCTACTCTGACCTCTGGTTAGAGAAGCTTCTCTTTACAGATGGAAATGACCACTGGGATGACCCAAAGGGCAACATACTGCTGAGAAGAAGGGATGGAGGAGAGTCCAGCACTGAGAACATCTCTATCACATCCTCCAAGGCTCAGGGTCCATTGTGGAAGCACTGGTAGAAAGAATGTAGGAGCCAAAGGAAGGATACAACTCCTTACAATGTCCAGACAGAAATTGGCCTCAATATCCATGACCATGCAGTGCCTATCACTACCTTCATAAGACCGTCATAATAAAAGGTAAGGATGATGACATCAAATTAAAGGACAGACCAATGGAGAGAGGGAGGGGATATGATGGAGAGTGGAGTTCTGAAGGGGAATGGGGGAAGGGGAGGGAAATATGATTTATTGTCTGTAAGTATAGAAGTTGTCAATAAAAAACAAAGTTAGGGCTGGAGAGATGGCTTAGCAGTGAAGGTGCATGCCTCCTAAGCCTAAGAACGCTGGTTCCAATCTCCAGGTCCCACGTTTAGACAGATGTACTACGTTGCTCAGGATAGCCTTGAACTTTGGGTTTGCCTGCTTCCACTTCCCAAGTGTTGGAATTAAAGGATGAGCCACTATGCCTAGCTTAGTCGTATGACTTCACACATATCTTAACATTGCTACATTCTACAAAATGGTGACTATGAATGCTTCTGAAAAGTATATACTATATACTCATTAAATGTTTCCTTCATCTTAACAATTATATCATGTATTTACAGATTTAATAGGAATTCTAGGGCTTGGGGTGACGAGTCAATGAACAAAGGGCTTGCTATACAAGTATAAGTACCTGAGTTTAGATCCCTGACACCCATGGGAATGCTGTGTGGGTGTGGTGGCCACCTGGAATCCCAGCCCTTGGGAAGCAGAGACAAAGGCAAAAGCTGGCTAGTTAGACTAGCCAAGTTAGTGAGGTCTGTGTTCAGGTGAGAGAGTCTGCCTTAGTAAACAAGGTCAGGAGAACTGAAGAAGACACACACAGTAAATCTTGGGTCACCATGATCACACCAAGATGTGTAAATGAATATCTCTACAAGCGTGCCCACACACATGTGAACACAGAGCACATCTCTCTCTCTCTCCCTTTCTCTCTCTCTGTCACACACACATACACACAAGAATTATTCTATACATAAGTGAGAAGAAAGCATAGCAAAATTAGCCATCTAAAAGAAAATATGTTTCCATATTCCAAAGGTGGAATTTTGTAACTAGAAGCCTTTAGAACAGCTCATGTGAATCTGCAGCTAGAGACACAACACTGCCCTTGCATGACAGGTGACTGTGTGCTATTTCAGCATAAATCAAATTCACCGCTTGATTGGAGGACTGTTTCTTTGGAGAATCAAACTGAACATAGAAGACAGTTCAAAACATCTGTAGTTGGAGCTTGGTTGCTTCACAGTGGTTTTGCATTTAATGCTCTCTTGAGCTGTGGGAATTACCAAGGAAGTGTATTAGAGTTCTCTAGAGGAACAGAATCACTAGAATGAATTATATTAAAAGGGGAATTTATTGAATTAGCTTACAGCAGTCCAATAGCAGTTGCAGGCCCAAGCATCAAGGGAACCCGGTAGCTGCTCAGTCCAGGTGGCCAGATGCCTCAGCTGTCCCAACCCAGCACTGAAGGCCTGGAGGCTTCTTGAGGAGCCACTGGTCTTCAATCCACATGGGTCTTCAGTCCATGCTGGTCTTCAATACACACTGGAAGGCAGCAAGCAGCTCCAGCAGCCAAGTGGAAGGAAGGGGATCTTTTCACCCAGAGCTTCCCTATATAAAGTTCCCCTCTGAGAGGGTCCGCCCACTCTGGGGGAAGGGCTCACTCTGGGGAAAGAACTTCCTCCTTCATTTAATCCTGGAAGTAACCTCAGAGACCCTTCTGTGGGTTACTAAACAGATCAAGTTGACAACATTTTAACCATCACCTGGAAGTGTTGTTAGTAATTTACTGCTTTTTTTTTAAATTATAGGATGTCTGGACTCAGTAACATTCTGATTATCAGCCACCTAACATTTTATGCTAAGAAAAAATAAAAATGGATGTCTTAAAGCTATCAATAATAGAAACATTGAGTTTCAATCTCATGCTTGGAGAATAATACAAGTAATAAGCAAAGCTTTTTTTTTTTTTTTTTTTTTTTTTTTTTTTTTTTTTTGGTATTTCTAGGTAAGGTCTCAAGGTCTTTCACTTTAACTCAGGCTGACCTGGAATTCACTATGTAGTCTCAGAGTGGCCTTGTACTCATGGTGATCCTCCTACCTCTGCCTCTTGAGTACTGGGATTAAAGGCCTGTGCTACCACTCCTGGCTGCAAGACATTATATATATATATATATGCTAGAGACTTTCTATCTGTTCTTCTTTCACATTTTCTGTGGTTATATAACCCTTTCTGAATATTTTCCTTATCTAAAATACAATGCAGTTCAACAGGTTTATAAGGAAGCTGGCATCTCTAGCGTTTTGTCATGTGAATCATGCTGATAAACAGATAAAACTTGATTGTGTCATGTGCCTTGACAACCAATCATTTCAACTTTGCTTTCAAAATGGAGTAAAACATTGTAAAGAATTGTAAAGAAAGAAAACCATTATTCAGGTGGCAAAACATGGGAGCCCTTATATGGGAAAGCCTGTCATTTCAGATGTGACTGTGTTTGTAGGTATATATATTTGTTTATGCACATTAAAAAATAACATTTATTAAGAAATGTGAATAACTTTATGGTTGTTAACATTAAGGAAGAGAAAATTTAGTTAGCCAGGCATGGTGGCACACACCTTTAATCCCAGCACTAGGCCACTCTGCGACTACACAGTGAATTCCAGGTCAGCCTGAGCTATAGTGAGACCCTGCCTAGAAAGACCAAAAAGAAACAAAACAAAACATTAAAAAAATGTGAATAATTTTATGGTTGTAAACATTAAGGAAGAGAAAATGTTAAGGACTGTTAAAAATTGATTTTGAATGTTAGGTTAGTGACTTAATAGGGGGAAGTTTCCAACCTATACCTCAAAGATATATTTAAAGAAATAAAAGTAATCATTTAATTTTAATTTAAAAATTTAAATGCTAATTCTACTTAGAGGGAATTAATCTCTTTTAAATTCATTTTTAAATTAGTTTACTAGGTAAGTTTTCAAGGTGGGTTTTCCCACATACTTAATTCTGTTTGATTTTTGTTGTGGATCAAATTGGACAGGGGTTGCATTTAGAGGAAAGGGTCTGACTGAAGAGGGATATTAGGTTACGGAGAAATAATTTTTCACTTTCTCCAGGGGCTGATGAAATTTCCTAGAGGCTTGCCAGTGAAAAAGTGAGGAATAAAATACTCAATTTTAATGCTGGTAATATTAAGATTTTGTTGAAATGGAAAAATATTGATTGATTTTTACCTTGATCTTCACCTCAGTGAAAATCAATATTTGTTTGTTATAATCTCCTCTGTAAGCCATAGGCATCTCCAGTTAATAGCATATTTTCTGATGTCAATATTACTTTGAGTTCCAAGTTGAAGCAAATGCAAGGGTTAATAAATTATTGTTAATGTCAGTATAAATGTCAGAATTTACTCAGTTGAGTTTTATTTCAAACACTTGTACAATGTTAAGTGTTATCTTAATAAAATGCAGTGAAATAATGAGCTAGACTTGGGTGTCCATGGCTTTTGCTGTCTCTTTGTCCTTTGTGCTCTTATCTCCTTTGTCTGACTGTATTTGCAACACAGTGTCATGTTCTCGATCTATAAAATAGAGGTCATACTTTTCCCCAAAGTGTGCTGAGAAACTTTGACTAACCACAAACCTCACTTTCAGCTTTTTCAGCAAAACAATTTAGTCAACTTGCTACTTTTAACTTTCTTCTACTTGAGCAGGACATTGAGAAAAAGCCTACATGCAAAAGTAAAAGTAAACTTAAAAATGGCACAAGATGGGCTGCAGAGACGACTTAGCAGTTAAGGCTCTTGCCTGCGAGGCCTAAGAATGCATTTTTGGATCTCCAGGTCCCATGTAGCCAGACACACAGTGATATAAGCGTGCAATGTTACACATGCACACAAGCGGGCACATGTGTCTGGAGTTCCTTCACAGTGGCTAAAAGGCTCTGACAAACTCATTCTCTCTCTTTCTCTCTCAAAAATAAAATAATAAAATGAAAATGGCACAAAGTGTGTAAAATAAAATAATCTTAAGCATGGTCTTTATCAGCAAGTCTTCTAAAGATATCCCTGGGGCACTGCCCAGGCAGTCGGCTTGATATTAGTGGCCACTGAAGCTTGGCATCTGCACATATAGCCAGAGAAGAGAAAGATATAATGTATCTTAGGCAATGTGTGTGTGGTGCTCTTCAAATGTATAGAAGATGTATGTCCAACAGGGAAGGTCGGTGGGCATTAAGTGCTGACGAGTTGGTCTTTTGAGGCTAATGCCAGATTGAAACTCACCAAGCACTGCAAAAGTGGTTCACATCTAAAAAGAAAGAGAAGCAGGTGGCCACACCCACTGACATGAATCAAATCATAGGAGGATAGCTTACTTTCAGAAGTGTCATAAACCCAAGAAGACAGAGAATCTCAGGAGCAGACAGAGATGGAGCAGGGAAGAAGTTATATCCCTAAGGGAAGTCTACATTTAGAGCACGTGGCAAGTAGAATGTTGAACGTATGGTGAGCTTTCATTGCTGTCTACATTAACAAGCCTAGTTTCTTTGAAAACCAGGGACAGTCATATAGTATGCTTTATTAATTTAATCTTTAATTTGTGTGTGTGTGTGTGTGTATGTTTGTGTATGGGTTGAGCAGGGCCTCATACTGCTGTGAACAAACACCAAATGCTTGCACCACTTTTTATG
Source organism: Orientallactaga sibirica (assembly GCA_036365145.1). Lineage (NCBI taxonomy): Eukaryota > Metazoa > Chordata > Mammalia > Rodentia > Dipodidae > Orientallactaga > Orientallactaga sibirica. Next base: position 11,853,666 of record JAEOAD010000060.1, on the reverse strand, counting down.
TCCAGCTTGTGTGGGAGGCTTTGAAACTTTAGGAATTGAGACTGGATGCCAGGCTATGTATGCCAGTGACTTTAATTGCTGAGCCATCTTCCTAGCCTCTGAATATAACCTTTTAATAAGCAGTTACTAATAACATTTTATCTTATTAGGAAATATCATTTCTAGTACTTTCTTTTCCAGGGACAATAATTCAAATGTCTCCACAAATGGTGACAAAAATACTTATTTTCTCAAATACAGATTAATTTTTCTGTAACTCAACTTCTTTTTATTCTTATTTAATAGCAATACCTGATGATCCACTTGCCACAATTACAGGTGACTATATCTTCTTGTCAAGCAGCCCACATTTTCCTTTTAATTCTCAAAGTATTGCCCACTGCAATAGGTAATAGCTTTATAAGATGCTTCTTTATATTTCTTCACTGGGATTCCATTTTCCTAGTCTTGGTAACATATACTCATATTTTCATCATGTCTTCCATTAAACAAAAAGCTGTTGTGTGCATGTATGTGTGTATGTGAGTGTGTAAAGAACTTTACTAGCCATATTTCCATTTATCAGAGCATTTCTCATCAGTGGCTAATATAGGATGTCCTTTGGTCTTACTTATGACATTTTTTTATTTTCCTACTTTCAATAGATATAGATATTCTCTATATGTAATTAACGCAAATGTATATCATATATCATATCTATCATCTATCTATCTATGCATATAATTTGCTTGAATCTTTGTATTATTATCTAGTATATTCATAATCAAATGACCTCAAGTTCTGTGGCTTTTATTACTATGAAAGTGATACTCATTGATTTAAAAACCTATACTTCAGGCTGGAGAGATGGCTTAGCGGTTAAGGCTCCTGCCTGCTAAGCCTAAGAACCGGGTTCCAATCTCCAGGTCCCACGTTTAGCCAGATGCAGTGACGGAAGGGCGCAATGCCGCACTTGCCCACAAGGGGACACACACATCTGGATTTCGTTCACAGCAGCTGAGACACTGTTGGTGCACCCATTCTCTATCTGTCTCCCTCTCCCTCTCTGTGTCTCTCTCTGTGTCTCTCTCCAATAAAATAAAATAAATCTATCCTTCAAATTTTGAATTTTGTTCTTTTCCTGATAAATTTAGTATGCTCCTGAATCATGGTGCTACAACAGTGGCTCTTTACCACTGCTCCCAGCTAGCTAGGGTATCACAAAGGAAAACAACTGGGATTGCACGTCTTGCCTGATAAGTCACTTCTCTCATTGCTGTGACTAAATACCTCCTTGCAAAAGCAATTTAAAGAAGGGATTCTTTTGTTGAATGGCTTCAGAAGCTATATAGCCCATCATTTTCTGAAGTCATGGCAGCACTAACCTGAGGTTCTTGGTCCCATCACATACACAGTCAGGTAGTACACAGAGACTAACCCTAGTGTCTGGTTCAATTTTCTATTTTTGGAGTCAGAGACTCCAACCCAAGGATGCTCTACCTACATTCAATGTGTCTTTCTCAGACCTTTATGCTGACACCTTCATAGCACACCTAGAAGTGGGCTTCCATGGTGACTCTAAATTGGGTTATGAAGTTGGGTAGATGAGATGTATGAAATACATTACCAGCTTTCTTCTATGGGTTTATGAGGTTGTCAATCCACGGTAACTTGAGAAATACTCATATGTTTAAATTATGTGACTACTGTATTAAAGCCTTATCTAAAAGGCAAGAAAGACCCTATTGAGGAAGACACCACATGCTGCACACACAGAACACAGAGAGATCCAACCAGAATCTGGAAGGGAGCCAGTTCCCAGATGCTTAGCCCCTTTAGAACTCAAAGACAATACATGAGCTACTGCGGGAAAGTGGCTGACAATGTGGTAAGCAAGCACGGGCCACTGCTATTCAACAGCAACCAGCCTGATAAGATGGACACTCCTGTACCTGTACAATTATGGTACCCAGCCATGGTGGGCAACCAATGGCTTTCTAATTGGAAAGCAGCTCATAGCTAAAACTGGGAGCCAGGTCAGAATCCTATGGGGACCAAGATTATTGTCTCCAGCAAGCAGATCCCACTAGTCTTTGGCCCAAAGAGAGGCTTCATCCATCAAAATATCTCTAAAGCTATGCATGGTGGTACACGCTGTTGGTCCCAGAATGCAGGAGGCACAAGTAGGAGGAACGCTGTGAGCTTGAGGCCATCCTGTGACTACATAGTGAATTCCAGGTCAGCCTGGGTTATAGTGAAACCCTACCTTGAAAAACAAAACAAAACAAAAAAAAACTTGTTAAATTGACAATGCTTATCCTGTTTAACCTATGCTGATCTCATTCTCTGTTGGAGAATCTGTTTTTCTTTTTCAGAAGGCAGCAAGAACTGAGGAGATAAACCACCCCCTTGCATATCAGCCAGGACCTAGGTGAAACCATAGAGGAATTGGTGAGATGAGTCAGAGTATTGTGTCCATGGTGAGCCTGACAATCTGTGCCAGGTTGAAGGAGACAGACAGTACAGATACTCAACCCATACAAAAGCAGAAATCAAGAGCTCCTGACGGTCTAACACTGAAGCAGACTTAAAACACACCCACCACAGCTCAGGGAATTTTGCAGAAGAGGGGGCAGAAGGATTGTAAAAACCACAGGTTGGGGGGGGGATTCACAGAGGTATTGCTGCACTTACTCCTGTCCTCACAATTCATAACTCTCAGCCTCAGGGGGAATACCAGCAACCCCACTGACGAAGGCCTTCATCAGAATGGGGGTAGGGAGGAGGAAAATGATGGGATCAACACACGATATGTCTTTACCAAGTATAAACTTAATTAAAAACACCCTCATCATGTTATTCCTTTTGCCATTCAGATGCTATTTTTAATAACAACCCACTTTTCTGCATATATTTTAATTACTTGCTTCTAACTGTGGCATAGAATTGCATGGGAAGACAATATTTTCTGTGAAATTCCTTTGAGATTCAAATCTATGTTCCTAAATTATTTATCTGCTACTGTAATGCGTGTTGACTACTTCTATTTCCTTTTTTAAAAATTTAAAATGAGTGTCATAGAGTTGCTTACAGATATTTCTATTTTGAAAAAATGGCAGGCAGGAGAGATGGCTTAGCAGTTAAATGCTTTCCTGTGAAGCCTAAGGATCCTGGGTCAAGGCTCCATTCCCCAGTACCCACGTAAGCCAGATGCACAAGGATGCGCATGCATATGGAGTTCGTTTGCAGTGGCTGGAGGCCTTGGTGAACCCATTCTCTCACTCTCTACCTGCCTATTTCTGTATTTCTGTATCTCTCTCTCTCTCAAATAATAAATAAAAAATAAAATATTTTACAAAAGAAAAGAAAAAAAAAAGTCTCCATTTAGGCAGTTATAAAACATCGCCACAGCATGGATGGCAACCTTGGAATGCCTGAATGGCTGGATTGAGGTGAAGTCTCTCTTTCTGATTGCAGTCTTCCAGTGTCTCCAGTGATAGAGAGCGCATAGAAGCCTCCTTCCTGAAGACACTTTCTTAAGTAGTCTACACTCACGTGGGCTGTGCTCTTGTGAACTCAGCTCAGTCTCATCACCTCCCCAACCCCTCCTCATAACTCTAATACATTATAGGGTAAAATTTTAAAGACTGAGTTGTGGGGACACACCCACATTTAGTTGTAACATACAATATAGAGTACATAGGGGGAATGCTATATGTTATAACCTTTGAACACTTATGATACATAACTCCAGTTAACAAATATAGACCAGTGATGCATGTACTATTTCTGACATGGAATATTTCATTATTTTGTTGACTGACTTGAACCTTCCAAACCTCATCTCTCCCATTTATATAGTAATGAATGCTACTCACGATGGTTTGGTATTCCATTAGTCTGAGTGGATTGAATGATGAATGGCAGTGTAAAGAAAAGCAAAATCCATGGTGTTCTAAGCAGAGTCTAGAGCTTACCACAGCCTCATCGTGGAATCTCTCCTGAGTAAGAACATCATCATAGAAGTCCCTTCCATGTCCATGAGAAAGCTTTTTGGTCTGTACAGTCAGGAATAAGAGGAGAGGGCAATAGTTTATCTACAGTTTTAATAATATATATGTTGAAGTGTTCTTGAACTAAGTAAGACTGGTTTTCATATCCCCACTAATAATTACTACCATCCAACTTCTAGTTTCTGCCAATCAGGTACTTATAAAGGAGGAAATTATTTTACTTTAATTTGCATTCCTCTGATTACAAATGAGCTTGAGAATCTCTTCATACACTTGATAGCTATTTGTGTCTTACCATCTGTTTATCATCTGCTCATATCCTTTGCCCAAATTAGCCACTTCTCACAGAGTATATGGTATATCACATTTGCTCATATAATGTGGAGTATATTAACATACATTTTCTTTCTAAAAGGGGAAGTATGCATTTTGGGTAATATGTTTTCCTCTAAGTTCACTAATAACTAATTCTCAAATTCAACTTTTTACAAACACTCATCTTTGATACCATTATAACAATCTAACTGGGGGCTATAAAGATAACTGGGCGTGGTGGTGCACGCCTTTAATCTCAGCACTTAAAAGGCAGAAGTATGAGGATTGTTGTGAGTTCGAGGCCACCCTGAGACTACAGAATGAATTCCAGGTCAGGCTGAGCTAGAGTGAGACCCTCGAAAAACCAAAAAAAAAAAAAAAAAAAAAAAAAAAAAAAAAAAAGAAAAGATAACTTAGCGGTTAAGACACTGCCAGCAATGCCAAAGGACCCAGGTTCAATTCCCCAGCACCCATATAAAACAAGGTGGAACATACGTCTGGAGTTTGTATGCAGTGGCTAAAGGCCCAGGTGGGCCTATTATATCTAATTCTCTCTCTCTTTCTCTTCTCTTTCTCCCTTTCTTTCTTTCTTTCTCAAATAAGTAAAATAAAATATTTTTAAAAATCTGGCTGGGCTTCTCATAGCTCTGATTCGAAATTGTTCCTTTGTGTCCTTCAACTATAAATCTCATATCTTCAAGTATTCTACTTTCACTCTTACATTTCAGTTTCTTTTAAAATACTTTCTCTAGGTTTGTGATCAGCCTCTTTATCCAGTCGTTTGTTCTTTCCCAAGCCGGACTCATGGGTCCAACGTTGGCCTTAGGTTCAAACGTGCAATACCCGAATCTCCCACTTCCAGCAGGACTCATGGGTCCAACATTGACGTTACCTTCAAAATGTGAAGTACTCAAACCTCCCACTCCCATGGTAACTATTGATGCTAAGGCTGTGACTAACAACAAGTACAATATCTCTCCTTAGCGTTGTATATCCAGTTCAAACTGTCAGTTAAGGAAATATAAATAGCATTCTTTGAAAAGTATGTCAACCTCTCATATAAAGCCATTCATGTCAGTTGCAAATCAGCAGTCTAAGGAAACCTTTAAAGTTTCTTTGATATTTAATTCTCTTTGATCTGTTAGACTGAGTGATGAATTCACATGTTTTCCTCTTGCAAATGTGTTTTGGCTTTGCCCTTTTTCTGTGAGATTGCTTGCTTTCTGCTAACCATTGCGGCCTTCATTCTGAGTTTACCACTTCCTGTCCAGCATGAAAAATCTACTAAATAATTTCTGTGGCTAGGGTTTTGCATAAATGATTACATTTTTATTACACTCTTGTTGTTTTTAATATTTACATACATCATTTTGCTTTCTGACATAAAATAAAAAAATGCATAATGATAGTGCTTTTCGAATGAGACAATTCAGAACTGTAAATACTAATCCATATCATTCTATCTGCACATTCATGCAAAGGTAGTATTGTGTAGTTCCCCAGAACTACAGTGGTAACCACTGTAAACATGTTCTGCTTACAAATGCTTACAGAGCTTTTTTAAAAAAATTTTGCCCATTTATGTTTATCTATATGTCTAGATTTTTTTCATTTTTTCACTCCTTGTAAATGACCTGACACTCTTTAGACAGATAGACAGATAGGTGAATAGACAGATGCAGATTTTTTTCACAATGTTTTACTCAGGCTTTATTCCTAATTAAAGTAGATGATGGGAGAAGAGATTTGAGGAGATCTGTAAGAAACTTTCACTATAGTCCACTTGAGGGGCAAAAAACAATTGACCCTAGAAGAGTATCTATCAAAGTATAATAACGAGATAAATGTAATGGTGAATCAGGGGATAAACTTGGTCATCTCAAATTTGTACGCTATTTCGCACATGCTGAAGACTATTTCCAGGTGTCTGATGAGAGTCGAGGCATAAGGGGCAGTAACAAACGAAGTGCAGAGTCCAACAAGAAAAGTAAGCAGAGGAGACAAGGGATATTGGTCCCAGGAGTATGAAGAATACATAAGTAGGCACATTTTGGTCTGTCTCCTTAGATTTTAACTTGTGAGTAATTACTATTTCAAAATTTAGGTTCTCCCTGGAAAATTGGAAAATGAAATATTCAAATATGGCATAATGTTTTATCATTGGATTTTTAAATTGAATTTGTATTCATTTGGTTTATAACAATATTGATCTTATTTTATATAAACATAAGTGGCCTATGTCAGACAACTTGGCTAGAAACTTTTGGGTGAGAAAGGGCAGAAGGACTGGCTGTAAAACAGTAGACATGTGGAGTTGATCATATTAATGGGCTATGTGAGACCATTTAGATGCTATTGAGCACAAACTGTGCTTGGCTTTAGTAATCCAAGGAGAGCTGCAGAGGATCATGAGTTTGTCTTCAAGGTGGGTGTCACAGGAATGTTCACTTGCTGATGCCATTAAAGCCATAGCTGTGTTTGACAGTTAGGTTTGTGTGTAAAGCCATAAGTTGTTCATCCCAGGAGAAGAAGCTGCTGCTGCCTTCACCTCTGATGTTCCTCCCTGGAAAGAAGGATACTTTTACCTGTTGGCGGTGCTCCAAGGAATGTTAATTAGGGACACTTACATTTCAATTTCTCACAAATTAACATGATGGTAAATATCATTTTTTAACGATTTAAACATGAACAAATCAGGTTGTATATCCTAGTTATAATGGCAAATATAAGATTTCTATTTTTTTTCTTTCGCAAGATTATTTGACTAGACATGGTGGCTCTGGCCTATAATCCTAGCACTTGGGAGATTGAAGCATGAGGATTATTTCCATGAGTCTGAGGCCAGCCTGAGCTACATAGGACAATTTAGGCCTTCCTGGGCAACAGAGGTATTTCACACTCTCTCAGAACAATAATACAATAAGCTAACAAAAAAGACTTTCATAAACTTTGTTCTGACTACTTAAACTCTTTATTTCTAATACTAGCTTCCTTGTATTTCATTTATTTTACTTCTCTTGTAATACCAAGAACCACCTAGTTGATTAGTGATTATTTTTGTTTTTATTTGAAAAAGAAAAGAAAACCCCCAGTTAAATTTTAAAACATAGTACTTTCTACTCTAGGAAACATCTCCTCAATATGCTTATTTATATAACCTTCTGCAACTTGAAATGTTGTCTGTTCAAAATACTCCTTAGCTACTAATATCTCATATTATTTATACTTTATGCTGACAAATGACATTGGTAGACATTAAAACCAAGAGTGTTTGTTGCCATAGAATAGTTTTGACAAAGGCACAGTTGAATAAAAATACAAAATGAATTCCAAACTTAAGAAATAGATATACAGAAACTTAGTTTTTTGGGGGCTTTTATGTGGCCGTTCTCCTCCTCCTCCTCCTTCTTCTTAATGAGCAGGGTAGTGGCCCAGGCACTATTTTCATACCTTTCTGTGAACAGAACAAGAAAATTATGAGAGGTGCCATTTATCTGCTGTATTAAACAAATATTTTTATAATTGTAATTCTGTCCAACTCCAGCTAGTTTAAGTAGATGGGTGGGTGGGGGTGAGGCTAGAAGACCAGGAAGTTGAAAGATGACACAGCTAAGCAGGATGAGGGAGTCCATGGCCACTGGTTCATTCTTCCCAGGAGCATGTAGCAGAATAGCCCCTCATTTCCCTCTTATTTGTCTGTGGAAGACAAACAGTGTTCTGCATGATGAGTGGTTTGCTAGAGGTTTCTCTTTTAAAAGAAAGATGAAATGCACTAAAGTAAAATAAAAATAAAAAATATTTATTTTTCTCTTTCATCCCTGTTGGGCAGCTATGAAGCATGGGGACATTTTTAATATTCTAGATAAATCACTACTGAAGTCCTACTTGCCATCTCAAGGGTGAAAATGCTGTGTTGGAGAGAAAATTACTCTGGGGAAATATTTTCAATGATTTTCCTTTTGCCAACTGATAAATATTTAGTTTTATTTATCTAGATACCTATTGCCAAGTTGTTCTCCTTTAAAATTACAAATTTATACTCTCGTCAACTAAATGTCAAAACAACATATACTATCTTAAAACAGCATTGAAAATCTCATTTTTGTTAATCTTAGCCAGTTCTTCTGTATGCTTCACCTTAAGTTGGAGTTGAAGTACTATATTCAAATTATTTTCATTGCCATTTTTATCCCATCTATAAGTTGTTTTTGTTTTTCTAAGTTTTCCTGTTTCTTCCATCTATTTAACACTAGGAAAAAGTATCACTAATACAATAAAGAACTATGACAGGTTAGTGGGAATCTTCACTTTTATGTTTACCTAGTGTAACTTGTTATAAAAACATTTCCTTTTTTTCTACATTACCCATGCTCCTTAAAAATATTTTTTTTCTATATAATACATGCTCCTTAAAAATATTGATATGGTTCTTTTCTACAGTCTAAATTGTTTATTTCCTGTCTCAACTAGATTTCATTTTACTCCCCATGACTTCTCTTGGAATTCAGGGGACTTCTATGATTAAAACATTGCAGACAATGTAGATAATTTTTTTTTAAAAAAGAAGAAACCATTGGAATCTAATGGCAAATTATTACCTTTAATACCAGCAGTCAGGGACTGAAGAGATTGGTCAGTGGTTAAAGACACTTGCTTGCAAAGCATGATTGCCTGGGTGCAATTCCTCAGTACCCAGCTAAAGCCAGATACACAAAGTGACACATGTCTGGAGTTCTCTTGCAGTGGCAGGAGGCCCTAGTGTACCTATTCTCTTTCTGTCTCGATCTTCTCTGTATCCTTCCTCTTTCACTCTCCCTCTCTCTCTCTCCTTTAGATTGCAAATAAATAACTAAAGTAAGTAGTAGTAAGGCTACTTTACACATAGTATTTCCAAAATAATGAATCCAAAGAAAGATCAAATAAAATTCCTTTGAACTAAGGTTCAACAGAAGCCCTAGCCTCCATCTAGCACTTCCTGCTGCCTCAGTGCCCTGGATGTGGTTCCCTTTTCAACACTACTAGAAACTTGAACTTCTCTCCTGGCATCTTATTGCATCATACCACAGAAGTCTCTCTACCTTCCTGCAAAGGAGGATACAGACCTGCCATAAGAAGGGCAATTCAACAGGACTACTAGAGTGGAGGAAAATCAGTGTGAGAAAAATGCTCTTGTGTTGGATTTCAAATGAGAAACTAGAGTATTTTATTTTTCCTTTTAGTGGGGGAAAGAATAGTGATTTTTACTGAGTGTGAAACTGAGCATCGAAAGGAAAAATGTATGTTTTCCAGGCATTATTGAGCTTATTGAACTTTGCAGCCTTGAATCCAGAATGAGATCAATCAGCAGACCTGCTTGTGTTTTTTCTCCACTGATACCAAGTGGTTTATAGACATATGGGCTAGGCAGGATAGACTGGTAAGTTCTAAACTTCAACCACAGTAAGTGTTCTCATTCTGAAAGGAGAAGAAAGGGGAGCATAAAGCAGACAGGGGGCATTAGCAATATGAGAACAAGAAAGGCAGACATTTTGAGGAAGGACCCATCACCTGGTTGGAGAAAACCGCAAGAGCCAGACTCCACTTCCTTGATCCAGTGTTATTTATAGGCCCTAGTGTGGCTGTGGGACATCTTTTCCGTTATTTTCCCAGCCACAAGTGAGAAAGGCATTGGAAAAGGTAACTTTTGAGCTTTCCCTAGCTCATTTCTCTCTTGTTGTTGGATGTGAACCATCAATCCCTTTATTTTACAAACAAAAAGCTCTCTGTTGGTCCAACTTCAGGTTCTTATTATAAAACAATTCCCTTGAAAACCTTTAGCTTATTTTTATATTGATTAAGAGATTATAAATTAACTTATTGCATTAAATATATAAATAATATTTAGTTGCATCAGTATAAATTGATTATATATGACTTTTTCCATAAATTAGTATTGCTTACTGGCTTAAGGACTATGATGCAATACAAAAATTAGAGCTAAAGTCTGGTATTTAATCATACTTACCCAAATGACAAATAACTTATTTTCAACTATTCTCACTCTACACAATAAAGTTTTCTAGTAGAACCTCTTGTCACACCTGTCATCTTTGCAACCTTGGATTGTTATTGTCATTATTCATTTGAAGCTAACTGTAAATGATGCTTCTTCTTGGAAGGCTAATTTCAGTTTAAAGATTACTCACAGTTTGGACTTCTTTTTTTAATCACAATCTAAATTAAATGCTGTAGCAGACAGCTTCAGGTTCGCTGAGATGAACTTCCAGACCAGGCACAGTTATGGAGGAAGGGATATTATTTATTGAAGCTTACAGATCCAGGGGAAGTTCCATAAGGGCAGGAGAAATGGCCTGCTCTCACAGGACCAGGCAAGAGAGCAAAGCCAAGCCGCCAGCTACACAGCACACTGAGCAAAACTACAGCCAAAAGGTCACACAGCACACTTTAGGAACTCCTGCTAAGCACATTTGCATATCTTTACAATGGAATCTCAAACCCACACCTTAAGACCTGCCCCAGTGACATTGCCTCTAGCAAGGTGATTGCAGATGCAAACTATAACTAATAAAACACTGAACATATTGGGGGACATATATTCAAACTACCACATTCCGCCCCTGGCCCCCAATATATTTAGCTCCTGGCCCCCAATAGATTTATAACTATCACACATTGTAAATTGTATTCAGTCCAATTTCAAAAGTTCTCACAGTCTTGACCAACTTAAGATAGTCCTGTAAAATCAAACAAGTTAAATACTTTCAACATGTAAAGGCACAGAGTAAACATTTTTAACTGGTAAAAGGCATAGCAAGGAGAGACTAGAATAATGCAAACTCAACCACTATCAGCAGTCATCAAAATTCTGCAGTTCAAGTTCAATATAACCAGAGACTGACAGTCTCCAGGTTTTCCAATTCCACCCCTCCAGCTGGGCAGAGTCGCCAGGGAAAACTTTCATCCCATGCCAACACTGCACTCCATGGTAGCCCTTTTGCACAGTCCTGGTATATACAAAACATCTTCAGGTCTCCATGCAAACCACGGTCCATCTTCCAAAAGGCTCTTCCAGCCTATTCCTCAGGGACTTCATGCCCTGCCTCATGCCGCATCTCAGCAGCGGCTCCTGGAACCGTGTGCAAATCATGACCACTCCATGCATTTTTCATGCTTCCAAAACTAATACCAGGTGTGTAGGACACAGCCATATTCTTAATCCATGAAGGAAATAAATCATAGCCTTGAAAAATAGGTTTCTTCTCCAGTCAACTCGTTCCAAGAGTTTGCATTTCTAATAGTCTTTCCTCAGGCATCCTCTCCATTGTTTTAATGTAAAAGCAGTCCGGCCACCTTCCTTCCACTTTCCTTAAGATTGCTAATGTGTTTGACAATAGCAGCTCCAGTAACCTAAAACCAGTCTCAGTGCCTCTACTTTTAACTTGCTTGAGGTTTTCCAACTTAAAATCTTAAATTTCTCATTCCAATATCTTTAGCCAAGCACATCAGTCCATTACAAATTTAACTTTGACCAAACACTCTTGGCCTGGGCAGCAGAACGTAGCCATCCCTTATGCCAGTAGCCCGGTTCCAACAAAGTCCTCTGCATTCTTTCCTTCCCCTTAGAAAGCTCATAAGCCAAGCCTCAAAGTTCAATACTGTCTGTACTTAGCATTCTCAAACTCTCATCAGAATAGTGCATAAAACTTGGCTTACCATTCCAGAAGGCATCTTCAGTTGCAAGCTCCAAGTCCATGCCCATTCCTCCAAAACAAAGGTTCCAAAAGACGAATATCCACACGGTCAGGTTCATCTCACCCCACACTCCTCGGTACCACTTTACTGTAGCAGACAGCTTCAGGTTCACTGAGATGAACTTCCAGACCAGGCACAGTTATGGAGGAAGGGATATTATTTATTGAAGCTTACAGATCCAGGGGAAGTTCCATAAAAGCAGGAGAAACGGCCTGCTCTCACAGGACCAGTCAAGAGAGCAAAGCCAAGCCACCAGCTACACAGCACACTGAGCAAAACTACAGCCAAAAGGTCACACAGCACACTTTAGGAACTCCTGCTAGGCACATTTGCATATCTTTACAATGGAATCTCAAACCCACACCATTAACACCTTAAGACCTGCCCCAGTGACATTGCCTCTAGCAAGGTGATTGCAGATGCAAACTATAACTAATAAAACACTGAATATATTGGGGGACATATACTCAAACTACCACAAATGCACACACACACATCATGTATACATGTACTATGTGAATATCTCCAGCAATTTTAGTGATTTTATTTAAGAACAAGCACAATGCTTAGGAATTAACAAGTATGTGATAATCATTAAATATGTCTAACATGATTTACTTGTGTAAACCATTTAGTGCATAAAACCATCATGTATGGGGAAAGAGACTTTTTAGGTCAAGATAGGATTTAGTATTCTGGACTAAACTAGGTAGTTTACAGCTAAGGATTATGAATATTTACAGAGAATGAAGAGCATAGAACATGTCGATATGCCTAATATGATACAATTGATAGGAGACATGACATAGATCACAAAATGTGATGATGACTGCACTGAATTTTTTATTAATGTTCCAATAAGTTACATCTAACTTTTGTCTCATTGATTTGTAAAGAACAAATCTTTTGAAGCACACACTTGAAAGCTACTTTTGTCCACTGATTCCTGGTGGCTAAAATGAAAGACTTGAGTAAAAGAACTACAGTGGTATAGCACACAGCTACAGAGGGTTAAAATCATGCTTTCCTTTGACAATGGTTTCTGAAACATAAATATACAACTGCCAGCAGTAACTGAGCTTACAGCCATGTGTGAGGAGCAGGAAGAAAAGGCTGTCCTTTGATGCTGAACAGAAGGGAGTGTGAGAATGATTTTTGATGATGAATGTGTAGTAAGGAACCACTAAACACAATGCGATTCACATCATCACAACGTAGACATTACATGTATGAGTTATGTGTCTGTGCAAAAGATCTGCCGGACACAGTGTCACATAGGAAGTAATCCTCGATTCTTAAACCACAAAACTCCAACTTGAGTCCCAAGAGCAAAATAGGCAAGATGACTGAGAATCCAGTTATCAGGAACAGAGCACAAGCCAGTATGCACACTGGTGTTTATAAGGGTCAGGCTAACAGGGGTCTGAAGATGACCACATGATAAAGGTCCTAAGATATGACAGCCAGGAGGTAAAATTGTGTAGGTTCTCTTTGATAATGACCTAAAAATCATGTTTTGCTGCTAGAATTTCCACATATCAAATTTTTCCTTTGTTCTCTTTCAGCAATCATATACCATATAAATCCTCACAACATATGGTAGACTTTACCATGTGCTCTCTTCTACCTCATTCTATTTTCTGAGTCCCAAAGGGTTTTCATCTGATTGAAATAATCAGGACTGTGGCTACAAATCTTTTTAAAAGTGTTCTTTGAACAAAAATAAAAATTCTCTGAGGGAAAAGGTTTTTGAGAATCCAGAGCTCTGGCAAGGAGATTTAGAATTGCACAAGTCTGGTCTAGGGAAAAGCCCACCAGCTTCAGCTGGTGTGCAGCAATCATGTGCAACCATCTCTCATGGGACATCTGTGGTGATAGACAGGCTCACCTTCAGAAGCTTCTCACAGCTTTTGCACCCTAGGCCTGGATATTCTCAAGGCATTCCTGTTTGCTATCTTTCCTTACTGACCTATGACCTTCACTTAATTTTGGTATTCTTACCACATTGATTCTACTAACCTCCACATGTCAAAATCTATGGTCACAGTTCCGTTGTGCATCTTGTTCTTAATTTATAATGTTCCTTTTCTTTTTTTTTGATTCTATTGTCCCTTTAATTTTAGTAATGGTATCTGAGCATAGAACTTTTCAGAGGGGAAGCCAAATGCTTTGTCTAGTTGCTTAGAGCATATTTCATTTTCCATTTGAAATTATTTGCTCAGAATTATTTACTGACTTTTTATTCTGGAATACCATAACCAAATCAAAATATTTACTGGTAAAAGAGCTTGGCTATTTCTTTGCCTTAATTCAGTTGTGATGCTGAATTTTAATAGGATTTTGTTGATCAATACTCTTCTCTTCTTTCTATTCTACGTGTTGAGTTTGAGAAGTAGTTGTCTCTTTGAACTTGGGAACGCATCTTACACTCATGCACTCTGTTACCTTCAAGTCTGACACAAGCTGACCGGATCTTTTTGAGCATCTCTGTTTTTCCACATTGTAAAATGCAATAATTCTTTTTGCTCCCCTGTTCTACAGATACAGAGGCTCATTTGAATCATTTCTTTAATTTAAAACAGGGAAAGCTTTATTAAATCTTTTACTATTTCAAAGTGTTAATCCTTTTTATTTTCCAACATGTTTTCTGATTTCTCACAAATTATAATAATCAACTGCACACTTATTTCTAGTTTCTGTTAAAATACTTGCACACCTTAATATGTACATTTTAACATTTTCTTTTTAATGAATAGCTTCAAAGTCTCTGGTTCATTTCTTGCTCATAGCATATTTCCATGTAAACAACACAAAATCCTGGCAAGATGAAGTGGTCTTATCTCTGTGATTTCTACGACAGAAGGAAAAACATTAGAACTTGCAGTTTCATTCTCAGAATGTTGTATTGGAAATACATAAAGTAATTTCTTAATTTACTTAGCAATAATCAGTTTTGCTAACCTTCAAAATGGACAATAGAGTACAGTCCAAGCATACCTACAGGACTAGATGTACTGTAATGACTGCAATCTTTTTCTATCATAAGAAATTATAAAGGGGGCTTTAGTATTTCATTAACATAGAACCAGATACATGGAAAAAATTACATGGGTGACTTGGTCATGAGATATGACAGCAATCAAATGGACCTACACGTGGTTAAGTGCAAATATCTTGTTGAAAGTGAAAATGGAATGCCAGATATTCATGGCTTATGATTGAAGACTTGTTTGGTTTGAAAGAAAACATTTCATAGCCACATATAATTTCCTTTCTGTGCAAAATAAAATATTTTCCTCCTATTGTAGTAGGAGCTGTAGAAGTTCTATAGAATTAACTCCTGAGATCTCTGCCAACATCCCACCATATTGGCTTTTATGTGTCACACAGGAATGCTTGGAAAACTTAAATTAGTTATGGTCTTTCTTGTCATTAGTGACAAAGCCTATTGAATCTCCCAATAATCCCAATCTGGTTCTGTCTCCACCACGCTGTTAAACATATCTACCCTCCTGGTCTCTGACAACATTACATCTTTGTTTTCTACTTTCAGATAATTTCACCTACATCATTGCTTACCAATTAGCTCCTTTCTCCCCAGATTCTCCTCCACTGTCTTCTTTTCCCAACTCCCTTTCCACATATTTTAGTAGGGATATAGCATGAGACAGATGCTTGTTACCTGTCTGGTAAATCGAACTAGACATTGTTTGATTGTTTTCACTACCAAGTTAGAGAATTTCTGGATGGGATTCTAGAAGGACAATGAATATATATGTATTTTCCTTGTGAATTTTAGACCTAGTCCTCTAAGCAGGCAGAGCATTTCTGTTGACATCCTATCTTCAGGTCCATGTCAGAAAGATCAGTTAATAATTGAAATCATACTAAATGTGGTGTTTTCTGCTAGATTTCATACTTTCATATATCTTTCAATTCAGAAGACATAAGTGAACAAGAATTTGACAATTTTTGAGAGAAAAATACCCCAAACCTTTCTTTACTTCTAGACTAAGTGATACCCATGACGATATGACACAATACTCCAAACGAAAAGAATTACTGGTGTTGCTTTATTTATACCTGGAAGTTGAGGGAGTCTGTGTGGAAATGGTCACTAAGGGAGATCTAAGGTGAGCAAATTTGAAATATAGAGATGATGCAACAATCCGAACAGTTTCACAGCCACACAGGTTTATGATGTTGGCTAGTGGTTAATAGTTTTATGCTAGAAATTAAATGGAACTTGACAATCTCTTCAGGTGGCAAAAAATAGTATAAATCTTGTAGTTTATAAACAATGGAAGATTATTTCCCACAATTTTTGGATCTGTGAAGTCCAAGATCAAGGGACAGGGAGAGTTGGTATCATATGAGGGCCTACTCGAGTCTACAGGGCTGTCTTCTTACCCTCAGAGCAGAGTGAAGACTAATTTTGTAGTTTGTTTTCAATTCATTTTTCCCCCTGAAACAATCTTTTCATCATGATGGAATTTTAACTTCTATGTCCTTTAATTCTGGATTTGAAACTGCAGTTTTCTTAGAGGAATTTATATATGATGAAGTTTTCAACATTCAAAAACTTACTTATTAAGTATATTAGTAGTAACTTAGTAGTAACTTTTTGAGGTAAGTCTTCAAAAATCATTACACTTTTTAAAAAAAATTTTTTTATAAATCATTACACTTTTAACAAGCCCATTTTATATATGTCTTACAGGTAACTCCATGACTAAGAGTCATGTGAATCTTCACAGTTGTTTGGAGTCTTGTTCTGTGATTTATCCACATATTGCTATGGCTATTTTGTAAGAAAAGGGGAAATAGAAATGTAAATTTAAATATTATTATTGTTTCTATTCACACCTAGAACTTTTCCCCCTTTTATTAAATTTCTTCCTATTTTCTTGAATAGGCAATTGGAAACTTTTTGCAGCCTTCAATTTTCTTTGAAAGTCTTCATCCTCCAGGGGCCTGGAGAAATGGTCCAGTGGTTAAGACACTTGCTTACAAAGCCTAACAACCTGAATTTGATTGCCCAGTATCCAAGTAAGCCAGATGCACAAAGCGGTACATTCTTCTGGAGTTCATTTGCAGCAGCTGGAAACCCTGGCATGTCCATTCTCCTTGTCTGTCTCTCTTCTATCTCCTATGCTTATAAGTACATAATTTTTTTTAAAGATTCATGTTACTTGCTTTGACTCTCTCTTTCTGTCTCTCTCTCTCTCTATGTATATATATACTCTGTATGCATATACTAAAATTCTAGTCATTTTGACTATTTCACTTCCATCATTATAAACAAAAATATTTTTGAGCTTTTCTCTAGTTTCTGATTTATGAGTAAAACAGCATTTCATTTCATACTTACAAAAAGCAATTAATGTACATTAATAATGGAATCATAATCTCTATCATTCGATTCTTATTTAATGAATGAATTAAGAAGGATTTCATGACCAGTCTGATTGTTAATAAAGTTGGGATCCTAATTTGATCCATTTCAAAATGAGAAGGTGTTGTCAATAAAATTTATGGTTAAATTAAACATTTAATAGCAGAATGCCAGTGAGCATTACCAGCCTTGTTAAAAGTTGTGCAGTCTCAACAGAAGCATGGACTATTACGTAGAGTCAGCACACCATGAAGAAATTTCTCCATTTGTAAGTTTTATCACAGGAAATTAATTAACAAAGTAATACCAAATCTTAATCGAACACCACCTTTATTGTAGAGCTAAGATTGATGGTCATTAATGAAATGTAATTAACAATAACTCTATAATCAACACTCATGTGGTTTAAATGATTAAGCCAAATGTTTTAATTTTCCACCAAAAATATTTTGTCTAAAGTTTTAATAGAGTTTTTTGATGAAAGGATATGAGTTTCACCTTGTTTTATTAGATTTTTCTCTCCCAGTTTTGGGAAAAAGCCCTATTAATAAGAGAATCTCTTGTTATGAATGGTTGTCATTAGGATTTTCATTGTCCACATCTGAACAACTTTGTGACAGAGAAACCAGTTTGTGAATTTAATTTTCTGTAATTTAGCTAGAGATAAATTCTGGGGATTTAGAGAAAGCATTTTGCTTGGTAAATTTATTTAAATCATGGAATAGCAAATGACTCTGACAGATATTCTAAGTCTTTAAGAATATATATGTATATATTTGTGTGTATAGTGTATTCATGCTATATGCCCAAGTTGCCTCCCATGTGTTTGCCTGAAGGCAAGTCTGCTTGTCTGCTGTTGTTTGAGAAAACATCAGGTGTCCCCTCATTCTTGTTTTCTGCCCATTCTTTCTGAGTCTCGTACTACATTTGCTGTTTTCTGGTAAGCTCCAGGCATTCTCAGGATTCCAGTTCTCTATGAGACTGAGATTGCAGATGTGCATGGCCACACACTGCTGCTTATACAGATCCTGGGTCATGAGCTCTAGCTGTCTCTTTACACTCCCTCAGGTCCTCATGCTTGCATAGGAAGTGCTCTTAACTTCTGAGCTATTTCTCCAGCCCAGGATTTACTTTAACAGGAAAACTATACAGTGAAAGAATTTATTTTGTCAAAAGAAGAAACATAGGTTATCTTGCATCTTTGATTTTTATGGTTTTTATGAAAACCATGGTTTTACATTTTTTCATTGTTTAATATAATAGAACCCTTGGATGATCATCATCTTATTTTTAACTTTTTGGACATGATAATCTTATTAAAAAGTAGAAAGAAAAAAATACATTTTTTCTGCCTGCTGTGCTAGGGGTGGTTCATCTTCCGCCTGGGCGTCCGCTATCTCTTCTTGCCTTCTTGAGAGATTTTGATTGTCCTCAGTTCTCACCGCTTTCTGAAAAAGAAAAAGATTCTTCAATGGAGAGTGAGAGCAGGACAGTTTAAAGGGGATAGGCATTGTTCATTTAGAGAGATTTTGATGGGTGTAGCCTCACTTTTGGCCAAAGGCTAGTGGGAGCTTCATTGGTGTCGATAATCTTGGTCTCCATAGGTTTCTGACTTGGTTGCCAGTTCTAGCTATGGGATCCTTTAAACTGAGGGGATCTATTAACCAATCAGAGAGCTATTGGTTACCCACCTAGGCTGGGTGCCACTACTGCACATCTTGTTAGGCTGGTTGCTTTCATATAGCAGGAATTTAATGCACACCCATGAAGGCTCAGGCAATTTTTCAGAAGAGGGGGTGGAAAGAATGTAAAAGCCACAGGATGGTAGGGGCTACCAAAGGCATTGCCCCAAGCCCCACTATGAATGCTACTCTCACAATTTATAATGCACAACTCCATGGTGAATACTAACAATCCACTAAGGTAGGCCCTCAGTGGAGTGGGGGCAAAGAGCAGGGAAATGATGTACCAATACATAATGTGTCCATACAAAGTTTCTATTTAGTAAAAAAGAGATAAAATCCATTTTTTAAAACCCTGCATTTGTCTTCTTTTTTCTGTTCATCATAATGACTAGCTTTTTGTCCATCTAATCTTGGCTTATTCGTCAATCATTTAAGTTTATTTAACCCTAATTACTTTCTCTTCTCTTCATTATAAATGTATCTACTATAATTGGTGCATTAACATTAAACACTTTGAAAAATAAATGAAAAAAATTTATTTTGCCAAGCAAGGCATTATATAATTTCTCTCTAGACAAAATAGTTCATACAAAATAAGAAAGTTCATAGGCCTTGAATGCATGAAAACTCAATTTTATTTGAGTATCAAATTTTTAATTTTGACACATGAGAAATTGTGAAACTAGTAAGTAAAGGTAATTAATTTCCTTTGTATATTTTATTTTTAAGTAAAAGAAATAAATGAAACAAAGCAACAAAACTCTTTCTCTCTCATTAAATATTGTAAGCCAAATATTATCTTATTAATCTGTTAATTGACTGTTACTCTTTGATCACTGGATATTTTTTTAAAATCATACAACTTTTATTTATTTATTTATTTATTTATTTATTTATTTATTTATTTAAGAGAGAGAGAGAGAAAGAGGAAGAGATGGTGGGGGGAGAGATTGGGTGTACCAGGGCCTCCAGCCTCTACAAACAAATTCCAGATGCATATACCACTTTGTGCATCTGTCTTCATGGGTGCTGGGGAGTTGAATCTGAGTCCTTTGGCTCTGCAGGCCAATGCTTGAATAACTAAGCCATCTTTCCAGCCCAGATCACTGGATATTTTAAATATAAAAAGCAAAGTTTATAAATGATCATTCATTTGAAATGGATATGTTAATAATTAGAAATGTATGTGGTGGTCACTTATTTTTTTAATAAAAGCAAATATCCTGGGGCTGGAGATATGGCTTAATGGTTAAGGAGTTTACCTACAAAGCCAAAGGATCCCGGTTCGATTCTATAGGACTCACGTAAGCCTAGCATGCCCATTCTCT
This sequence comes from Orientallactaga sibirica, assembly GCA_036365145.1. Lineage (NCBI taxonomy): Eukaryota > Metazoa > Chordata > Mammalia > Rodentia > Dipodidae > Orientallactaga > Orientallactaga sibirica. Next base: position 11,833,199 of record JAEOAD010000060.1, on the reverse strand, counting down.
CTCTCTCTCTCTCTTTCTCTCTGCCTCTTTCTCTCAAATAAATAAATAAATAAATAAATAAATAAATAAATAAATAAGTAAAATATATTTAAAAAGCAAATATACTTGTATTCATAAGATGTTTATTCATAAGGTATTTACATTAGTTCAAAGAAATCAGAGGACTGATGCAAATGCCAATAGAATTTATACATGGAATATGTGTTTTTTAAAATAAATATATTCTTTGAAAATCAGGAAACTGAGGTCTAGAATGATTTCCATACTTTAGAAAGTCTGACCTTTGGGTAGGGAATTGAAATCTGTAGACTGAATATTAAATAAATGCTAATTTTTACTCTTGATTATTCTAGATCTTTGAAATTCTTAACAATTTTTTCTTCAAAGTATGTGGGTTTGTAATTGCTATAGATATTATCAAAGTTTCTGAGCTCATATTTTTATATTACTTTCTTTCATCTGTTAGAATTCCTATTTTTTCATTCTCCCCCCAATACAACAGGTTATTAACAATTTTAACGTGAGGTATTATAGTTTTTACAATGCTAAACTTAATTTTAATTACAAAAAACAAATACTAAGGGATAAACATTATAAATAATAATGCTTTTATAGATGTATTTTGGTGTTTTGGTATTTCTTTATTATTATTATTACATTTTTGAAGAAAGATTGTATAGCATGGATGATGGAATATTTTTGAAATTTGATATTGAGTGAATTCTGGTTGAGGGCATATCAAAGATTAGCTCTCAAGATATGATGAAATGGCCACAGTAGAAGTGTCATATGAGTCAGTATTTTAATGTCCACAATTACACCTGAAGAAGGCTTAATAATTCCAATGCATTCAGTAATTTTTTTGTGGGCAAGACTTGTTTCATATGGGATAAAGGATGCAGTTTTATTAATTCTTAGTTGGAGGAGAATAACTGATAAGAAATATGCATTCTGTGCTGAAGAGCTGGCTCAGTAGTTAAAGGGCTTGCTTACAAAGCCTGATAACCTGGCTTTGCTTCCCTGCTACTCATGTAAAGCCAGTTGCACAAAGTGGCACATGCATCTGGAGTTCATTTGTAGTGGTCAGAGGCCATAGAATGCCTGTACTTTCTCTTTCTTTTCTTTCTCTATTTCTTTCTCTTTCCCTTTCTCTTACTCTTTCTCATCTCTTTCTCTCCCCTTTCAAATAGCAATGATAAAAAAGAAACATGCATCCAGTAATGGACTGGTCTGCTACCAACATATTTTTAGAAAGGAATGTGACAAAAACAGTGAGAATGAACTATAATTTCCCAATTAAAGTTTCTATTTCCTTATATAAAAAATTCTAAATAAGCCGGGCGTGGTGGCGCATGCCTTTAATCCCAGCACTCGGGAGGCAGAGGTAGAAGGATCGCCGAGAGTTCGAGGCCACCCTGAGACTACATAGTTAATTCCAGGTCAGCCTGGACCAGAGGGAGACCCTATATCGAAAAACCAAAAAAAAAAAAAAAAAAAAATCTAAATAAACAAAATGGGCCATTTAGGCATAGGATCTGGCCCCTACCAACTTCTCTCACATCACTGCCAAGCACTAACTACATATTTCCCTCTGTATCAACCCCTCTGGCTTTCTTAAATCAACGCATATGGTTAAGGACAATACTTGCTTTTTATTCTGCTTGAAGTGGATTTGCTCTGTCTGTGATTGACATCTTCACAAAAGCTATCATATGAAGGCTTTACTAGGCTCCTTAATCTAGGGTAAATCTTGTATTAATTTTCTTTACACATAATTCTTCTTACTACTTTCTTAATATCTAAAATTATCTTGTTCATTTTATATTCACTTTCACATTGTCTGTCAATCCCCAGTTAAGTTTCATGAAGGAAAAGACCTTGATTCCTATTGCGCAGGACATAGAAGGTAACTGGTATATTGTAAGTGCACTATCAATTCTCTTTCAGTACATGATTGATTGAATAATTACTTACAACTGCTCTTGGCACAGCTTTTACTATGTTTTTCCCTACATAGGAATTCAATGCTGGATTCCTCAATTCTTTATACTAACTGATACAAAGAATCAAAGGGTACCAGCATCACTTTCAAGTATGAGCTTGACCTTCTGTGCATGATATTTGGCTGTTGAAATTTACACACACAAACACACACACACAAGAAACCCACATACCTTACAGAATTTAATAGGAAGCTTATTTCAATTAGAAAGAAATTAAATTGTCAGTTCCCTGCCATCCTTTTGTGCCCAACACCTAAATTAAAATATTTCATGTAAGAATTAAAGGCAAAATAAATAATACTTTGATCTTATTATTAAGTGATTTATAGAGTTCATTCTGGAATTTTCGCTTAATAACAACCCAAATTAATTTTATGTGATTCATGGGAGAGTTTTGAAATCAATAAAATATAAATTATGCATATGTGCATATAAAGAAGAGAGGAGTATAGCTAGTAGGGCCCCTAGCAGCAGAGTCCTGAAATCTTTTACTCACATCTGTTTGCAAGGTCATCCAAGAACCCATTTTGTCTTTCACATAGTTCATGTGCCTGACACTTGTATTGAATAATAACTTTCTGGCATGGATAGTTCTATTTAGAGAAAAATATAACTTAGGTTGCAACCATAAGAATCATTTTCCATGTTTGGGCTGGAGAGATTGCTTAGTGGTAAAGGTGCTGACCTGCAAAGACTCAGGTTTGATTCCCCAGTACCCAGTATGTCAGAAGCAAAAGGTGATACATGTGTATGGAGTTTGTTTGCAGTGGTTGGAAGCCCTATTGCACCCATTCTCTCTCTCTCTCTTTCTTTTTCAAATAAATAAATTGAATAAATATTTAAAAAATAAAAAGATTCACTTGCCAGGTTAAAAGAATCATTGCTAAAATTAAGAATATTATAACAAATATTTAAGAATAATAACTTATTTCATTGTCTATTCTCTTGCTTCACATGTGTATGCATATGGGTAAGCATGTTCTCATGTGTGTGAGAGCATGTATACCCAACCACATGTGCTCTCACTTGTGTGCACATACAAGGAGGTCAGAAACTGATGTGGGCTGTTGTCTCTGTTGATCACTTCCACCTGGTTTCTTGAGGCAGGATCTCTCACTTTGATGCAGCACTTACAGAATGGGTTAGCCTAGCTGGCAAGTTTCCTAAGGGATCCCTTGCCTAAGCATCCCCAGGTCAAGGATACCTGCTCAGTATCTGCTTTGAGCCTGAGCTTCCAAACTCAGTTGTAATGCTTTCCACCTAGCACTTTATCAACTGAACTATCTCCTTAGCCATAGAATTTTCCATAACAATGCTCCTTTCATCATAACCAAGCTATATAAAGCTCCTATTCATTGGGAATGAATGTGATTATTTCTTTTTTTCTTTCTTTTTTTGGTTTTGCAAGGTAGGGTCTCACTCTGGTCCAGGCTGACCTGGAATTAACTATGTAGTCTCAGGGTGGCCTCGAACTCTCGGGTGATCCTCCTACCTCTGCCTCCCAAGTGCTGGGATTAAAGGCGTGTGCCACCATGCCTGGCTTAAATGTGATTATTTCTATAAAAAACAATAAAGATATCAATTTCAGGGTGTGGGTTTCAGATAGTAAAATCGAAAGATATTGCAGGTCCTTTGAGAATCTTTCTCAAAGCTCTGTAATTGAGGTTTGAAACAAAGTACAAGGTCTTGTTGATACTGACAGTAACCCATGAAATTACAGAATAGACATGTAAAGGGGTGATTTGTGATGAAGATGAAATAGAGGACAAATATGAGGGGATTAAAACTATAGAGAGTAAAATTAAGTATTATAACACTAAAAAAAACAACAACAAACAAACATGAAGTGGTTCCATCAGATGAAAGCAAAATTGAAAAATGCCCACTGATTCCCTGTTAAGACGGTAATCACATCAGCAGTATTATGGCCTGTGGGGAGATTGTGAGACCATTGCACACGGTGTGATGAGGCATGGAAGAATCCCCTCTCCATCGCATGCATGTGTAGATGTTACAGTGGGCTTTAGATGGATGTCCAGACAATAGCTTTCTTAAATGAAAGGATCTTAGAGGAATACTCAGCCAAATATTTCTTCATTTGATTCAGCAAATACTTAATGATCTTCTCTGTGTGTTCTGTGAAAAGCAGGCTTGAGTAATAGCATAAATTTCTGAGATAAGAAAGACTGGAGTAGAGAAAATTTATGTGGATGGAGGATTAAAGATTATTGAATACTTTAAGGCATTGGGTTTGCTGGATTCTCTTGAATGTTTATGTCCCTTGAAAATTCATATTTTGAAAACCTAGTCTCCAATGTGAATAGACAGCATTTGGAGTAGGGTCCTTTGGGAGGGAATTAGTCAAACGTGTAGAGCTCCTGTGATAGGATTAGTATCCTTATAAGAAAAGGAAGGAAAAGATATTTCTTTCTCTCATTTGTCTGAAAACAGAGAGATCCCACATCACAATCCAGCCATGATACTGTAATGATCTTAGACTCTCCAGCCTTCATGATTGTTCCTGTCATTTAGGCTAACCAGCCCATGGAAGTCTAAACTGATTAAGACATAGCTTTACTATTCATGATTTTTTTCTGTAAATTAGGAGAGCCTTCATTGTTAGGTATTTTTTTATTTTATAATTTAATGCATTTATTAGAAATAAATGCATATACAATTAGGGGTAATGACATTTTCTTTCTTTTTTATTAGTTATGTATATAGTATATATACAGCCATGATGGTCCCATCGTTAGCCTTCTCACTGTCCTCCCATAATGTGGGTCTTGTCTTATAGGGGTGGCAATCAGTTATGCGGGAGAAGCAATGACTCTGTGCATAATGACCCAACTCATGGCTCTAACAATCTTTCTGCTCTCTCTTCCTTGAATTTCCCTCAGCTGTGTTGGGTTCATTTTTAGGTCTATTTCAGTGATGAGTTTTTGTGAGACTGTATCTCTGGGAATCTGACTTGGTAGGAGTTGAGTGTTCTTTGTATCTATCTCCTTCACCCTTGTGCTCGTACCAGGTTCACCAATAAAGCAGCACTCTTGCTCATTTCCCCTATGACTCTATGGATTCAGCTGGTGCCTTGGTGAGGTGCGATGGGCTGGTTCTCTCCTCAGTTTCTGCATCCATCTGATAGAGAGAAGCAGATTCTCCAACGGAGAGTGAGGTCAGTGCAAGATACATGAATAACCGTTATTATTTTAGAGAGAATTTAATAGGTGTAGGCCCTCTTATATCCCAATACTGGTGAGAGCTTGAGACTGGAGAGAGAGCTCATTTTTGGATATGGTTCTGACTTGTTTTCCATTTCCAGGTATGGGTTCCATTGCACTGAGCAGATCTGTTAGCCAAATCTAGAGCAGTTGGTTACCCACCATGGCTGTGTGCCACTACTGCACTTGTGTGAGCACCACATCAGGTTGTTTGCTGCTGAGTAGCTTAGACCACGAGTTGCTTAGACAGATGTTGGTCATTTTCCCCCAGTCACTTATGTAACACCTTCTGGTACTAGACAAGCTAACTGTCTGGGGATTGACTGTTTTCCAGATTCCAGCCAGGTCTCTCCATATTCTGTCCACACAGCATATGGTGTCTTCAGCAGTAGGGTCTTAGATTTTTAGGTATGTTTATGAAATAAAATTCAGTAACAAATGACTTGGAAAGTAAAAGCAAATTTGGAAGTTCAACACTGGGACCTCTTTTAAATGAAAAAAAAAAAAAAAGGTACCTTCAAATCAGATTATTCTTTTCACTTTATCTGGGACAATGGAAGACTAAATGCAGCTAAATCCACTGACATTCCTCCTACCAATAATGCTCAGTGTACAATACTTACCACAGAGGCATGAAAATGTGAGTTCAGGTTCGAAGCACCCATGTAAAAGTCAAATGTGGTAACAAGCATCTGTAATCCCACAGCTGGCGAGGCTGAAACAGGAGGATCCCTGAGGACAGCTGACTAACAAAGTGAGTGAACTCCTTATATAGTAAGAGATGTTTCAAAAAATAGTAAGGTGGAGAGATGCTGAGGAAGAGGAAGATACTTGATGTTGAAGTCAGTCCTCCACATGTATGCACACATACACACACATGTACCCACACCCACTCATATACCCCTCCAACTTGGATACAAACACATATACATACATGTGTGCACACCATCCCCACATACATACACACAAAAGTAGAAAAATCTGTTTATTCTCCATTTATCTCTTTAAATTTATAGATTTTTCCCCTTATTTTCTTCTTTCTTATTCTTCTCCATTTTTACATAGCACCTTCAACCACTGAGTCATCTCAGCCCTTCTCCATTTTTATCTATGGTAGATATCTAATAAATTCCTACTCAAAACATGGGCAGAGATGCAGAAAAGTCAGCATTCCTTAATTGTGTTTCAAAAGTATAATACAATTCTTTTTATTATTATTTATTTATTTATGGGAATGAGAAAGAGGTAAATAGAGAGAGAAAGGGAGAGAATGGGTATGCCAGGGTCTCTAGCTGCTGAAAATGAACTCCAGGTGCATGCACCATCCAGTGCATCTGGCTTTATGTGGGTACTAGGGAACCAAACCTGGGTTCTTTGGCTTTTCAGGCAAGTGTCTTAACCACTATGCAATCTCTCTAGACTAAAAGTATAATGTAATAATCACACTGAGGCTTGAAATCCAACCAAAGCCAGATAAAAGAAATTCAAATCAAAGTAACATTTAAATACAATGTTTGACTCAGTCCAGAAGTGCAACAGATATTGAAGGAAAAACTGCAAACAGCAACTCAGAATTCTGTTTTGTAGTGGAATGGAGGACACAGTTCTCCAGTTGTCTCAGTTGTTAAGAGGCTTGTGGGATTGCGTAAACACTAAAAGCATGTATATTGGTGGGAGAAAGAATTTTCATTTTGGGTGAATGGAAATATTAATATAGGATAAGTACAGGGAAGGAAGGTTGTGGTTGCAATGCATCCCAGTTGACATAGTCATGTGAATTTATGTTATAAACATGAGTTTTGTCCATTACAAATACCACAAAGAAGTTGCAGTGTCAATGAACATAAATAGAGCCATACACTGACATACTTAAGCAAGCAGGGAAATGAACCTTAAATCACTGAAGAAAAATAGAGATGTGTGAATGTAATAGACAATTACTCACTTAAGTAACAAGAAAGGAGGAATGAGAGGGTCAATTCTTCCTTAAACTAGAATGCTGGTTAAGTAGGAAAAAATGCTGCATTTAGAAAAAAGTCAACATTTTTTCAGTCATCATAGAAACAAACTCTTTTTCATTAAATAATGAAGGGTATTTTGACAAAGACCAGAATTATGCATGGTCATATAAGAGGTCCACAGATTGTTTATAAAATTCAAAAAGACCTATGGCAATTACATTAACGGTCCCTTGATTTGCTGATTCATACAGACATTATCATTGACAGACACAGTGATATCATGGGGCTCCTAGGTATGACAGCATGCAGAATTCCAGTGAAGTTGCACCCTGGGATTCTACATATGAGGGAAGTTTCAAAAAACTCTTAAAACACATAACTATCTAGACAAAGGAGGACCTGCATTTTCAAAAGTGTGTCTGTCACGACAAATGAAGGACAGATGAGAAAAACGTTCCAGAATAAAGAAAACCCAAGGAACAGGACAACTTACTTGGGGTAAGTGATTCTAGACTGGAGATTAAAAGCTGTTATGAACATTGGTGACAAAATTTGAATCTGCATAGAAAGCATGAAGATTATGTCAGTATTAAACTTCTATGGTTTTCAGCCATGTATCACAGTTATAAAGTATATTCTGAATCACAGAAAAAACAATATGAAGTATGTAAAATTCAACTGGTAGGATAATAGGTGTATGCATCTATGCATACATATACAGATATATACATATATACAGCTGCAAAGCAGAACAGGCAGAATGATAATAGTTTATAAACATGGTGAAAACTATACCAGTTATATTGTTTTAGTGCCTTGCAATTATGTGAGCTTGAAACTGTGTGCAACTAAAAATCAATAAATACAGCATCACTAAGGAATGCAGGTTTTGTCTTGTGTTTCAGTTTCTTAAAAGTATATACCTGGGGGATGGAGAGATGGCTCAGCAGTTAGGTCACTTGCCCATAAAGTCTAATGACTGTTTTTATTCCCCAGTACTCACTTAAAGCCAGATGTACAAAGTGATGCATGCATCTGGAGTTTGTTTGTAGTGGCTAGAGGCCCTGGTGGGCTTGTTCGTTCTCGCTCTCTCTTTCTCTCTCTCTCTTACATCTGTCTCTCCTTCTTTCAGGCATGGTGGTGCACACTTTTAAATCCCAGCACTAAGGAGGCCAAGGTAGGAGTATTGCTATGAGTTCAAGGCCTTCCTGAAACTACATAGTGAATTACAGGTCAGCCTAGGCTAAAATGAGACCCTACCTAAAATATTGATGAATTCTTCTAAATTTGACACTGGGAATGAGTGAACATTGGGAAGTATCTATTGCACCCTGGTGATAATGCTGGTTTCTTATGTGTCCAAATGAAACTTTTTAATATACTCAGGATATAGACAGAATGGCAAATAGATTGATATGTCTTTAGCCCAAATACAAGACAGAAAATAGAAATAATGCCAATTACAAAATAGAAAATACTTTTGAGGGGGTTACTAAATATAATGCAAGTTAGGACAATATATATTAACATTACTATGACATACTCCTTGTTTTGCTTACTTAATTATAAAAAGCTTGAAGTATGTATGTTTAACTATTCAGAAACTATTATTCTGGTTCTCAGCTTGATTGAACTTCATGCATCAAATTTATCAATGAAAGAGCATTGTATCCTGATTTTACAAAGCAGGAAACACAGACCTGAAGAAATAAAAGTTGGCACAACCACACTTATGCTTGGTACTACATGGTAGGATCCATTTACTGATACATAGTTATTTCTTCATTCTTTTTAATATTTTTATTTATTTATTTGTAAAGAGAGAGGGTAGTGACACAGAGACAGAGAGAGAATGCCAGGTCTCCAGCCACTGGAAAAGAACCGCAGATGCATGTGCCACTTTGTACATCTGGCTTTCTGTGGGTACTGGCTAATCAAACCTGGGTATTTAGGCTTTGCATGTAAGTGCCATAACTGCTGAGGCATCTTTCCAGCACTCTTTTCATTCATATTCTCACATAGCTTATCTAATAGTGATACTTAAATGATATCAGTTAAGAAACCTTCTCCTTCTTCCTACCATCTCCCTCCTCTTGCATTGAAAATGAGTACTGGTATATCATCTGCTTTCCCAGTGCATAAATAGCTATTTATTCTCATATTTAAAATTCTACTTCTTTTCAATTATGTTACCACTAATTGTAAATTCCAAAAAAAATTTAGAACAAAATGGATCTTCAGTTATATATGGCACGCTTTTGAAATTAAATGGAATGTGTAACTTACATATGATAGCCTGTGTTAATATATAGAAAGCTAGTTTTTCTTTAAAGTTTTGAGGGAATTTTTTTTTCTTTTATTTTGCTATGGTCTTGCTGCTTATTTCTTGTATCTTGAAATGAGAGGTTACACCCAGTAGCCAAAGGATTTTGCATATTTTAAATGATTATGTTTTGCCTCCAACTTGTTTCACACTGGGTGTTCATGGAACTTTCGAAGACTTACAAATTAGAAGAAGAGAAAATGCTTACACTAATTCTAGGTTCTCCTGCAGTTCTTTATTTGAAAAATGTTAAGTTGGCTAATTTGCAAAAGGTTAATTTCAGAGGTCTGGCTCACAAAACCTGTACAAATATAACTGACTATTTGAGGTATTGGAGGGAAAGAGCAAGTGTGTAAACAAATGTATATTGTTGAAGAATGGGACTGTGTAGATGGCTCAGTGGGGCAAAGTGCTTGCAGCATGAATATGAAGACCTGAGTGTGGATTCCCAGCATCCATGTACAAGCCAGGAATAGAGGCACTTGCCTGCAATGCCAGCATAGTTGAGGTACAAACAGGAGGATCCCAGTGCTTGTTAGCTAGATATTTGAGCAAACTGTTGAGCTTTTGGATCAGTGTGAGATTCTGTTAAAAAATTTACATGCTAGAGAGTAACAGGAAAACATTCAATGTGGATCTCTGCCCTTCACATGCATGGTTCATGCATGCATGTGGACCCATACCACACATGGAGCCACACAGAAACCAACATGCACACACACTCTTGCATGCAAACCCCAAACATATATATTCAAAATCAAATTTATTGTTGAAAAAACTCCTTGTAATATTGATAATAACAATGAACAAAATACATTTTAATATGTTATACAGTCCCATTCCAAAGCAGAACATTGTAGAATGATACTACAGAAAATCTAAGCTCATATAGATGTTTATGTGTGATTAGTTCATTTTTCATAACCTTATTATGAGCTTTTTTTCATTTCCTGAAATAATAATTTTATTTTAGGGGTTTAGTTAATGAACTAATTCACATACTTCAAACGTGGAAAAATCAGAATGTAGGATTTGTTCAGTCTCTCCTAAAGTTGTTTGGGAACAGAAATATTTTCTTCTCATGAGCTGTTATATATTCCTGGGAAAACTGGAACTCAGTATTATCCCAGAGGCCAACATGACCCATAGAGTTATATGCTTCAAAATCTGCGTTTACATAGCCCAATTTTGAACTAATGGGTGTATCTTCAAATCGTGAACATTAGGCTAATAAATGTTCAATCTAGGTCAAGGCTTAACAAAACTGACTTTGATTAAACTAGGTGGCTTTGGGATGCCTTTCTGAGTTAAGTAGGAACCTGTATGCTAGATGCTGGACTCATGCAAAAAAAAAAAAAAAAAAAAAAAATGGTATCACTTGCTCACTTGCTGATAGATGGATGAATGTGGAATCAATAATGCTATTGGGGGGAATGCACAGGAAAAATAATTGTTAGTATGGTTAGTGTGGCAGTTTGAATAGATGACCACAATATATTCAGTTTTTTTTTTTTTTTTTTTTTTTTTTAGTTTGTAGTTTACATTTGCAGCCACTTGGCTGGAGGCAGTGTCACTGGGTAGATCTTAGCGTCCAGACCTAAGGTGTGGTGGTATGTTTACAATTTCTATCTAAATACATGCAAAATGCCTAGTTCCACCTGGAGTTCCTGAAGTGTGCTAGGCTGTGTAGCTTTTGGCTTTTTCTCTCTCTTTCTGGGTCCTGTAAGAGCAGGCCAGCTTCTTCAGTCATTATGGAACTTCCCCTGGATCTGTAAGCTTCAAAAAATCCCTTCTTCCTTAACTGTGCCTGTTCTGGAAGTTCATCTCAGCGAACCTGAAGCTGTCTGCTACAGTTAGTGACTAAAATAATCATCTTCTTTACCTAGCCATTGAATTGTCTATCTAAGAGGAGAAGATGATGAAAATTTTCTGGTAAATATGGAATCATAGAGCAGGTATCTCTCAAAATGAAAAAAAAAAATTGTGAATGAATGATAGAAAATGTAATAAACAGGACAGTTATAGTAATGAGATTTATTCAGGAGAGAAATCAAATCCTAGCTTGTAAATTATTAATGTTTGTTAGATTATCATCATTAGTTATATGTTGAATTGTGTTCTCAAAAAAAAAAGATTTGTGGGGGCTGGAGAGATGGCTTAGCTTTTAAGCCATTTGCCTGCAAAGCCAAAGGATCCCAATTCTATTCTCCAGGACCCACATAAGCCAGATGCACAAGGGGGCGCAAGTATCTGAGTTTGTTTGCAGTGGCTGGAGGTCCTGGTGCATCCATTCTCATTCTCTCTCTCTCTCAAATAAATAAATAAATAAAATATATTTTTAAAAAAGATTTGTGCAAGTTCTAATTCCATATAGACACAGAAATGGCCAAAATATATACTTAAAGTTGTTCAACAGCACTTATCATTTGAGAAATGCAAACTAAAGCAACTAGAAGCTATTATATTAAAAATTCTAGGACACTTATTATCAAAACCAAGATGTAACAAGTCTTGTGTGGAGATTGTGTATGGTGTGGAGATAAGTATACTCATCATAAACAGTTAGTTGGAATGCAGATCGGTAAAGCCATTATGAAAATCATTTTTTTTTTGTCTTTTTCTTTGAGAGAAAGTCCAGGCTGGTAATGAACTCATCATGCCTCTGCATCTAGCTGAGTGCTGGGATTGTAGCTATGCACCACCACACCTGGCCTGATGGTTTCTAAATAAAGTTAATATAGAATTGTCACATAACTGCCAAGTTCCTCTTCAGAATCAGTACCCAAAGAAGATGCAATCATCACTTTGTGACAGTGTCTACATGCACATATTCAATGCAGCATTCTTCACAAGAGCCAACTCACAAAACTCTTTTAAAAATATTTTATTTACTTATTTTGCAAGAAGAGAGAAAGAAAGGGAGAGAGAGAGAGATAGTGCAAGTGAGCCAGGCCCCCTGGCCACTCCAAACATACTCCAGATGCATGTGCCACTGTGTGCATCTGGCTTTATGTGGGTGCTAGGGAATCAAACTCAGATTGTTAGGTTTTGCATGTACACATCTTAAGTGCTGAGCCATCTATCCAGCCCAACACAGAAATTTCAATGCTCACTGAGAAATAAGTGGATAAACATTTATTTATAATAAATGGATGGTGGATAGAAAACATAGCCACAAGAATATTACTCAAACTGGAAAAGGGCGTCTTGCCATTTGACACAGCTATGCTGAACTTACACAACATTATGCTATGTAAAATCATCCAGACACATAAAAAACTGTTATTTCATTTACAAAGTTTGTAAAAAGTTAAGTACACAATGGCAGAGAATAAAATGGTAGTTACTAGAGCAGGGTAAAGAAGGGTAAGTACATGAAGTTCAATGAATAACAGCTATACAATAAAATATGAGGGTTATAGTTATTAAAATTATCCCATATTGGGCATTTCTTATTTAAAAAGTGATTTTTGTTGTTCTTGTCATAAACAGTGCAACTATGTCAGATGATGTATGTGTTAATTTACTTCACAGTAATAACCATTTTATGATCTGCATGTATTCTAGAACCTTGTGCTGTAAAGCTCAGCTATAAGCAATAAAATACATTTTAAAAAGAAAGAAGAAATGTGTGGTCACTGAAGATTTAGTATTGAAATAACTAAAGTTCTACAATCATACATTATTGAAAGCATCTACAAATATTATTTAAACCTCCATTGTAGTTAGCTTCTAAAAAGGACTGGGATCTGGAAATGACAAGTAAATCTGCCCAGAAATACAGAGGGAGAACCTCATGTGGGATGGCAATCAATATTTTAGTGATACATCTACAAGCCAAAGACTGTCAAGGATTGCCAATATCCACATGCCACAGGAAGAGGCAGGAAAGAAGGATCAGTGCTTCACTGGAGGTCTCAGAGGAAGCAGGCTCTGGGGACAACTTGAGAGTCCTGTCTTTCAACCCTCAGTGTTGGAAAATGGTAAATTTCTATTTTGTCACCCACTATGTTGTGTTATAGTTGCCTTAAGAAACTGGCAATTACTACTGTCATCTTGTCTCTTAACAAACTGAGAAATTTAGGAGTAACTTTTTTTTTTCAATTTTTCATGCAGGCACTGTACAGAAAATCTTCAAATAGAGCAAAATTTCCTTGATTCAACAGTATATACCACATCTGAAAATCTGACTGCTCTATTGTCTACACTTCCTAGTATGGTAAGAAGCAAGCACTGAGAGTGTTCTGTAAATGGTCCTCTGGATGTTTACAACCACTACCCAAAACAGGATTGTTTCTCTCTGTGCTACAATTAAACTTTGTAACTGTATTTTCACATTTTATTCTTTATTTAGTTCTCTACATATGTGTCCTTCTTCATCCTGTGGGAATAAAAGGTGAGGCATAGTCAATATAAGTAGACACAAGGACAAGGTCTAACAGTTAAAGACATAAGAACTAGATCAAAAAGGAAGACACAGCATTGGACCACTTATTCATTTTTAATAGCTTGCATCAAAAAAGAAATAGAACAAAGAATTTAGAAAAAAAATTCTTATTTGGCTATCCAACTTAAAGAGTACATTCAACAAAACAAAATACTAACTATAATTATTGTTGGTGCTCAGACCAATCAGAAATTGCTCCCAGGAGTTTGTGTTACAAAGAGTAAAATCATTCACCATAACTTAAAATAGCCTTACTGTAAAATATAGTCTGGCTATTTTTTATAGTGATCCTCCATATAATCTAGGATTTTACCCTAATCTTAGTATCATGGAGAAAAAAAAATCAATGTGAGTCATTGTAATTTAGCCTGAATGCCTCATTATTTTGTTATCTGTTTAAGTTAAACTATTCCATCCCCCAGAGTCCATTGTAAAGTTGTCCATGTTAATGGTTTCCTTAAGTCTCTATTCATAACTTTTATTTCTTAGAATCAGTTGACATTTAATTAGATTCTAACAGACTATCTAACTTTACATTAAAAAAAAATCATCTCAGAGTGGGGAAGATAGCAGATAACATCCATGCACAGATATTGAGAGAAGGAACCAGAAGTAGTGGGTGAGCAGCTCACATCCAAGCTGGATGATGGTGGGAAACCCACGTTTCAGGAGAAAAGAACAAAAGTAAACTTTGGAAAGTCAAAGAGAAGAGTCTGGAGTCTGATCTGGAGGTTGCAGTTCTAGGTGGGGAGTGCTCCTTCTCAGGGCCAATAAACACAACTGCGGGTGGTTGGAACCTTCATTTACTGAAGACATAGAGTACCTCAGAAAACTGACATTATGCTTTCAGTGCAAATGGAGAGACGGGTGGAGGTAGACAAAAACCATGTGCAGCAGCTGTGTTTGTAGAGGAAGGGGTGGTACTATGAAAAAATAAATAAAATTTCCACACTGGCCAGACCACAGCAAGAAGCCCTTTAAAAAACACCCAGCTGGGTCGGCAGCTAGGTATCTTTAGAGGGAAAGATCACTACCTGCATAGCTCATGAAATCCAGTGAAAGTGGCAGCAGACTGTATTGTGAGATCAAACCTGCAGAATTCCTCAAGCAGGGACAAACTGAGTTAGAATCGGCTAGGATTCCATTAGTAGAAATTGAATCAAAGTATGGGCTGGAGTGTATCTATAGAGGCAGGCCTGCAAACTGCTTGTGTGGGGGGAATGCATAAAGGTTTCACCTTCATCTATGTGAGAGACCACATAGATGGGCCTGTTACATGTGCGCATATGAGGGACAACGCAGGAAGAGTCTGCATACACGCTGTGCACCCCTACCAGTTCTCTTTGCTTCACTTTCATACTTTCCGTATTTAATTACTAGTTTAAATGCAGCGGAACAGCTTTGTCCTGCCCTTCTCTTTCTCCCTCTGGAAATGCCTTTTCTTTTGATAGTCTTCCCCATAGAATAGGTGTTGGCGTGGAGTTGGTAGGGGGTATCTGTGTGTGTCAGCCTCCTAAGTACAGGTATTGCTTTAAGAAGTTGTATCGGAATTCTTTACTTTCTCTTTTCATCATCTTCAGCTGGAGCTGAGTCATCTCTTCCCTCTGTCTTCATTGGTCCCCCTTTCATTTTACTTTTTCTGTTACTCTGTCTGTTATTAACTGCAAACTCTGATTTTTTTTTTCTTTCTGTTTATACCATTGGAAACTAAAATCTTAGTACACACTTGATGGTTGATATTCATTGTTGTTGACAAGACTTGAAGATCATGTATGAGAAATCTCAGGGCGTGCCTGTGGTGGATTATCTAGTTAAACTAATTGAGGTGGGAATGCCCACCTTAAATAAGTATGCCATTATTCTAAGGGGAGAGTCTTTTGGCTGGATAAAAAGGAGAATCTGACCTGAGCACAGAATCTACTGTTCTGTCTCTCCTGGAGGTGATGTACCAAGCTTCATTCTGCTCCCGCTTCCGTGCCTTCCCCTGACATGATGATCTGAAACTTCAAAGTTTAAACTGAAATGCACCTTTCCTCCCTCAAATGGATTTTTGTCAGGCACTTTTCTCCCCTAGCAACAAGATGGGTACCAATATAGAACAGTGATCACAAGAAGTAGAGGTGTGATAAACCTGACTATGTAGTTTATAGGCTTTTAAAGCTGGTTTGGGGAAGGAATGTGGAAGAATTTGGGACTTTGGGCTTGAAATGTCTTTAAATCCTATAAACAGAGCATAATGAATGGGCTAGAAGCAGTTTGGGGTATGCTATCAAGATGAAATGTCTGCATTCTGCCCATGTCCCAAGAAACTCAAGGATGTGGAACTTAAACTCCATGGATTAATTTATTTGACAGGAAAAAAAAAAAAATCTAGACAGAATAGCATTCAGGCTGGAGCTGAGAAAGTAGCTGTAGTTAATCAGAGACACCATGGCAAGACTGTGGGGATCATAGAAAAAAACATACCAAGGCAACAGGTAAGCAGAGTGAACAAAGGAAGGGTGGCCTTAAATAACAGGCTGCCTTTTGTACACATGTGTGCATCAGTGTGGACACACGTGTTTTCTTACGCATGTGGAGGCCAGAGGGCTCTTCAAGAATCCCATGGACCTCTTTTTTTTTTTTTTTTTTTTTTTTTTTTTTTTTTTTTTTGAGTGAGGATCTCTCATTGGCCTGGAACTCACTTATTTAGGCCACATTGGCTGTTAAATGAGCATCTGGGATTCACCTATCTCTGCCCTCCCAGCTCTGGTTAGAATCACACCTAGCTTTTTGTTTTTAATTATTTTCTATTTGTATGGACACATCATGTGTCAGTACCATCATTTCCCTTCTCCCATGTGCTTAGGGCACATCTCCCATGAGGGTGCGGGTTATGCCTTGTGAGAGCAGCATTCAGTCATTGGTGGGGTGGTCTCTGTCTCTGGATATGACTTCCCAACCTGTGGTTCTTGTGTTTCTGCCCCCTCTTCAGCAAAATTCTCTGAGTCTTGGTGGGTGTGTTTTAAGTCTACTTTAGTGTTGAGCTCTCAGGAACTTCTGGATTTCTACTTTGGTATGTGAGTTTCCTCAGTGTGTTGACCCTGGCACTGATTGTCAGGCTCGCCATAGAAGCAGCTCTCTTGCTCATCTCCCCACTTCCTCTGTTGTTTCACCTGGGCCTTGGTTGAAGTGTAAGAGGTCATTTATCTCCTTGGGTCTTGCTGTGTTCTGAAAAAGAAAAACAAATTCTCCAACTGAGAAGGAAATCATCATAGATTAAAATGGGTAATCATTGTTAACTTAGAGAGATTTTGGTCAATGTAGCCACTCTTTTGGCCTAATACTAATGGGAGCTTCTTGTTGGAGACCATAAACTTGGTCTCTATAGGACTCTGATCTGGTTACCAGTGTCAGCTATGGGTTCCTTTCCACTGACCAAATCTCTAGCCAATCAGAAAGCCATTGGTTACCCACCAACACTGTGTGCCACCATTGCACAAGTGTGTAAATCTTGTCAGGCTGGTTGCTTTTGAGTAGCTGTGACCCCTAATTGCTCACAACACTGTTGACCACTTCCCCCTAGTAGCTCATGTAGCACTTTCCAGCACAAAATGGGCTAACCATTTGGGGACACCTATGTTTTATTTTAATTTTGTTATTTTTTTGTTACACAAATATTGGGGATCAAATTCAGGTCTTCATGCTTGCAAGGCAAGCACTTTTGTGATAAATATCTCCCCAGCCCCAAGTAATAGTTTCATAATCCTCCAATTCACAAACCATTGATGATAAAGTGACAAAGTTTAGGAATCTATGATCTAACATATAACTTTTTGTGAAATAGATACTCATGTTCAGACACTGGATTCACAAATACTATTTTCCTATGAAAACAGCCAAGTAACTATGACACTTAATTTCTACATATGGAAAATACTTGTCCATTATTATCTGTATGGAACAACAAAAGTTGATATCATGAATGAGAAAGTACTTTTGATTTTACAAAAAAATTATAAACATGAGATAACCTTCCATTCAACTTCAGTATCCTAAGTCTTGCAAGGATGTCATTCCAGATGTCAGATGAATGGTAGAAGAGATTTCATTAAAAAGCAAAACTGATTCTCTCTCTTTCTCTCTCTCTTTCTTGGTCTGCCTCTCTCAAATAAATAGATAAATATGTTTTTTAAAAACACTGAAGAGATTGTTCATTGGTTAATGGCATTTTCTTGCAAAAGCCTGACAATCTGAGTTTAATTCCCCAGTGACTATATAAAGCCAGAGGCATAAAGTGGCACATGCACCTGGAGTACATTTGCAGTGGCAGGGGGCCCTGGTGAGCCCACTTATTCTCTCTCTCATGCTCCCTCTTTCTCACTCTATGTCTCTGAAATAAATAAATAAAAATATTGAAAATAAAAATGAAGCAACTAACATGTTTTCCAAAGTCTACTTTTATTAACAATTTAAGCACAAATTGAGGCAGCTGAATCTTAACTGGGACATGGCCAACTTTGTCGACTACATTGCTAATAGTATTCCAGTATTGCATCTTAAAACTATTCTTCCATTAAATGCCTAAATAGCATGTTTCAAATGATTTAATATCATTTTCTTATATATAAATTTGTAAATCTAAAAGAAGAAAAATTAATACTTTATTATTGGCATGATAGTATCATGGATGCTTTTTAAAAATATTTGTAAAATAACTGACATCAAAACAAAATATAAAAATGTTTTCAGAGGTAAGAAAGCCTGATTCTTAAGCTATGTATCCATAATGCTATTTATGGTAATTTGGGGCTTTGGCAGTATTTTAAAATGAAAACATTTGATTTTCATCCCTCAATTACCATGAACAATAGTACACTTTTATTTGATTATCATGATAACTCAAGATAAAATTATCAAATTGAACTATAATAAAAATCACCATACAAAACAAACTAATGAAGACAAACCCTGCCATGTTCCATTCTTTGAAATAACTGCAGTGGAAGGACCCATCTGCAGACTTTTGCTCTGCATCTGTACTTCTTCCCAAATAAGAGAGTCATTCTTGCTTCTGTCCTGAAAATGTGGAGAAGCAGGAGAGAGTTCAGAGAAGACAGGCAAGTGGCAGTGCACATAGTGGTTCTCTGTAAGGGGGACCAGTTTCTCCTTTCTCTATCCACAGATCCCTACCATGTGGTTGGAACATCCTTAAATACACAAGACACATTCAGAACAACCAAACTGGAAGGGAAGCGTTCCCTAGTTCTTCTTTCCCAGTTGCTTCATAGATATCCTCCTTGCTATGGATAGACATGGCATTTTAGAAAGATCATGTACATTAATACAATGCTATAGTTAAAGTACGTGAAACACAGGGAATTATAAGAGTGATGCTTCTTGAAGAAGAATCACTGTCATCATTGCAAGTACAAGGATAAGGTGTTCAGACACTTTTCTGAGTGCTGTGATGTAACTGAACTCCCTTACCAATAGTACCCTGGTCTTAAGGAAGTTGGTACTGCCATTAAAAGGGAAACAGAAGCAAAAAAAAAAAAAAAAAAAAAAAAAGAAAGCCTTAATCAGATTCAGACTTAATTATTTGTGATGAATATGTAGGTGGTCTATTAAAAAACAATAGGATATCAGATGAAGTTCTTACCAAATAGGCTGTTCTGGTATTGATGTGAATATATATACCTGTGTATATAATTAGATGTAATTGAAATAATATGTGGGTTCCCTGGGAGAGATGAGATGTTATTAAAATGCTTTTCCTTTTTATTTTGAAAGCAAATTAAATTTCATAGAAGACAGAAGGCTTACTGTGCATGGTAATGCATGACTGTAAGTACGGAGGTGGAAGCTGGTAGAACCAGGAGGATAAAGAGGTTAAGGCCAAGCTCTATTTCACAGCAAGGTTGGGGTCATCCTGGGCTACATGAGACATCATACATGAGACAGGGAGAAGAAAGAGAGAACAGAAAGAAGGAAATAAAAGGAAAGAAAATTGAAGGCTTTGTGCAATATCTCTCACAGAAGATGCATTTTTCCCGATCCTCCATGCGTACTATATAGGTTTTTTTTTTTTTTTCTTTTTACTCTGATCAAAAGCCTGACAACAACAATTTAAGGGGGGAGGTTTATTTCCGTTTATAGTTTAAAGGGATGTAATCCATCATGGTGGGGAAGGCATGGTGCCAGAGCATGAGGCATCTGGTTAGATGGTATCAGTAGTCAGGAAGCAGAGATCAATGCTCAAGCGCAGCCAGCAATCTCCTTTCTGATGCAATCCAGGGCTCCCGCCTGTGCAGTGGCACCAGCCACCCTCAGATGGATTTTCCAGCTTTATTTAACCTCATCCCAAAAACTCCACACAGATGTGTTTCCATCAATTTGACACCCTAGATTAACTATCATGTTTACCTATATAGGTGATGATCACATATCTATATATACATATACACAGATTCATTCATGAATATTCTGGTCAAATAATTGTTCCTAAGTATTTTTAAGCTTAAAGTAGATATGAATCTAGCCACATTAAAACAACAACAACAACAACAACAAATTTTAGGTGCATCAAATATACAAAGCTTTCATCACTTTCCTTAGGACAAACTATGGATAAAATATTGCTAGATTTCATCTCAATCTCACACTCTACCTAGAGAAGTTATTGTTATTTTATTTGTATATGGTGATGGGGCACCCTCCCCAGACCCAGGAATCAAATATGTTCTCAGACTTATACAATACTCTCTCCATCCATTTTTCCTTCCACATACCACTTCCTGGTTCCACTTGTGTTTCCCATCAGTGTTATCTTTCTCCAGAAAAGCAAAAGGAAAGAGAATTATTTATTTATAGTAGCTCATTTAATTTTAAAGTCTTAGTAAATGAAAAGTCTGCAAGGAAGGCTTGCAAAGTTGAAGTTTCAAGCAAAAGCTACATTTGGAGTCCAAAGGCAAGATGTGGGCACAATTCATTTTTACTTATAGGAAGTCACTGTTGGTTCAATTAAAGTCTTCTACTGTCTGGATAAGTGCAAGCACAATATTAAGTAATCCAATGACTCAGTATTAACTGATTTAATTGTTAACCTCATTCAAAATTTAGCTACCATGGAACCATCCAGAATAATGTTTGACTAAATATCAGGGTACTGGGGGCCCAGAAAAGTTGATATACAATATTTACCAACATTCTATCTAGTAAAAATCATTTTCATCTTTGATTATTTTAGGGACTGTTTCTCTGAGACAAAATCATGTGAAATAAGGAGCATAGTATTTGAATAATTTAGACTCTAGTTCCGTGTTCTCTTGTTGGTTTACTGCAGCTAAATTACTTACTGGAATCATGCTTTCTCATCTGTAAAATGAGGATAGATCTTTCCACTAATTCCCATTTCATTGATTTGCTCCCATATGAGATACAAAGATTGAATTCCTAGCTTTCTAATATTTTTAGGGCTAAAAATTTTTTGTTTGCTGCCTTTTGTTTGCTAATTATTTTTAATTTACATGTGTATGGTATCTGACATGTTCACTTACATTATCTCTTCCCAGTTCTACTAAGTGCATTTAGTTTCAGGGAGAAAATACCTGAAAACTCATTCCTGTTTGTTTATTTTCCTCAATATTTAAATTTAAATAAGGAAGATTATAAAAGAAAAAGAAAAACAAGGCTGCAATTGCTCTTGACAGGCTTAGCATTACACCATTTAAAATGTTAATAGGTATTGGAGGGTTGTTTCTATTCAGGTTAAATTTCAGCAGTGACTGAGATCTGCCAGAGAAACATCAGCACTTGTAACATAAATAAAAAAATACAAGGTATTCTTGGTTTTGCCCACATACCAATTTAATCCTTATGCATTCCTTCTTTTTATCTCCTCCCAAGGACAAATAATTACCCACTGGAGACCCCTACCTAGGTGAAGTTTCAATCAGAACCCATTGATTCATGAGTGGTACTCAAAACTTTAGAGTTCAGGTTGCCATATTATACAGAAATATACACAAATAACAGCTACTTAAACCAGGCATGGTGGTGCACGCCTTTAATCCCAGCACTCTGGGGGCAGAGGTAGGAGGATTGCCATGAGTTTGAGGAACTATTTATATAGTTCTACACCTGTCATATTAAGGATAGTATTAGCTGAGAGATTATCAATAGGGTTTTGATTGGCTACTCAACACAGAAATACTTTTCAAAGAATAATTATATCATTGTTCATTCTTTTAGTGATATTAAGGAAAGTCACTCTAGAAGAAAAAAGTCCACATTCGTTTGGTATTTGTTTTTATAATTAAGAAAATTGCTATGGGGCTGGAGAGATAGTTAGCAGTTAAGGCACTTGCTTGCAAAGCCAAAGGTCCCAGGTTCAATTCTCCAGGACCCATGTAAGCCAAATGCACAAGGTGGCACATGTGTCTGGCATTTATTTGTAGTGGCTAGAGGCCCTGGTATGCCCATTCTCTCTCTCTCTCAAATAAATAAAATAAAAGTTTAAATTTAAAAAATTAAAAAAGAAACCAGCTATGAATAAAATGAGCCTTAAAATCTTCAACTAATATGTAATATATATACAAATAAAAATATATTTGGAAATTTAGTCCAAAGTAAAAAGTATAAAACAGTTGCCAAGCATTCATATGAAGTATTTATATGTACAGTCTTCTACATATGTGTGTGGTATATGGACTATATATCAACTATATGTCATACTCCTGTATGAAACCATAATGTTATTTTCTTCTCTTTATAACTATTCCTCACTCAGGTGTTTCAATTACAAAACTTATACAAGCAGAAAACAATCAACAGTTTTACTCCACAGTGTGTGCAAATGTTTTCATATAGCTTGTTATTAACAATAATGACCTCAACACAATGCATTTCCAGGGAAATTAATGACGAGGTTAATGGTCCAAGGCAAAGCCAGCCAGGCATGAATCCCTAAGAAATGTCCTGTACTTGGATCATTATTGCTTCATTACAACACAAAAATAATCAGCAGCAATTACCATCAGAACTATGGGAACAGTTTGGCCTTATAAATTAACTCTTGCACACTTAAAATTGCTGAAGCTCTCACTGCCTCCATCACATTTAGCACAAACAACCCTGAGACCACAAGAATTGATACAAATGATACTGAAACATAATGTGAACCACAGTGGCCAATATTCCAATTGAAATCAAAGACTTGGCTGGCTAAGCAGAGAAGGTGAAATGAGCCAGTACAAATCAAACACTGAGCAACTCATGCTGTATTAAAGTGCTTCAGGATGTTTCATTTCATTCTCAGGAACAACAAAACCAGAGATTTTGGTAGCACCATATTCTGAGAAATTCTAGTAAAACAGTAAAAGGGTTGAAAAAAAGTCTAATTTTTAAAATAATGTGAAATAAATTTCATTTTTATAAACATTCTTAAATTTGGCTTCAAAATTATGTGTATTAACTTGCATGTTAATTTCAAAATGATTGTACATTTATACATAGTAAAATCTTTTCCAAAGAAATGCCTATGTTATTTATTTATTTATTATTGCTTATGTACATAGTGTGTATACAGCCTTGTTGGTACCATTGTTAGCCTGTCCTCCCCCATCCGAAGGGACTCTCCTCCTTGGGGAATGTGGGTCTTGCATTGTGGGGGTAGCCATCAGTTATGGGGAAGATGCAATGTCTCTGTGCATAATGGCCCAACTTGTGGCTCTAACAATCTTTCTGCCCCCTCTTCTGCAAATTTCCCTGAGCTGTGTTGGATTCCTTTTAATTCTACTTCAGTGATGAGGTCTTGGGAGCCTCTGTGTCTCTGGATATCTGGTCTAGTAGGAGTTGAGTGTTCTCTGTGTCTATCTCCTTTACCCTCGTGCTGGTACCAGGTTCACCTAGAAAGCAACACTCTTGCTCATTTCCTCAATTACTCTAAGGTTTCAGCTGGGGCCCTGGTGAGGTGTGATGGGCTGATTCTCTCCTCAAGTTCTGTGTCGATCTGCAAAAGAGAAGCAGATTCTCCAACGGAGAGTGAAGTCAACAGCTGATAAATGGGATAACTATTATTATTTTAGAGAGAATTTAATAGGTATAGGCCCTCTTGTAGCCCAAGATTGGTGGAAGCTTGATATTGGAGAGCAGGCTCAGTTTTTCGATATGGTTCTGACTTGTTTCCCAGTTCCAGCTGTGGGTTCCATTCCACTAAGTGTGTCCATCAGCCAAATCAAGAGCAGCTGGTTACCCACCATGGCTGTGTGCCACTATTGCTTTTGTGTGAGCATCACGTCAGATTGTTAGGTACTGAGTAGCTTAGACCACAACTTGTTTGGACAGATTTTGTTCATTTTCCCCCAATCACTCATGCAGCACCTTCTGGTACTAGACAAGCTAATTGTTGGGGGACTGACTCTCTTACAGATTCCAGCCAGGCCACTCCATGTTCTGTACTAACAGCATATAGTGTCTTCAGTGGTAGGGTCTTACCATTAACCTATGGTGGTTCATTAAGTACTCTGACAGAAATCTGTCTTCTTTTGAGTAACCTTGTAGGTCTCTCTGATCAACAGTTCATTGTGGATGTTAACCACATGCTGGTACTGGGAGTTACAAGCCAGTGGCAAGGGAAAAGGAAGAAAAAGATCGGTAATATAGAAGAGAAGAGAGAGAAGAGGGGGAGAAAGAGAGAAACAGAAGATTAAGGTTAGTCATCATCATACCCTCTCCAGGGCCCTGTGATTCAGATGTTCCTTCTAAGGATGTGATGAAGGTTCAACATTTTAGTCTGTCTTTCAGAATATAGGATTTTATGGTACCATTTCCACTTGGGTTCAGTTTGGTGTCACCCATACCTTGCCCTTACCCTCCCCTCCTGCCCCACCCTCCCTATTGTCTTGTTCTCCAGATGCTTATTTGGTACATCAGCTTCTTAGGCAGATTCAGGTTAGGAGCCATAGAGGAGTGAGACCATGTGAAGATTATCTTTCTGTCATTGAGTGAGTTCCCTGAGAATGATCTGTTCCACGTTCAACCATTTTTCTTCAAATTTCATTGTGTCATTTTTCCTTACTGCTCTGTAGAATTCCATAATATAGATATACCACATCTTGGATATCCATTTATCTAATGATGGACATCTGGGTTGAGTCCAGATCTTAGCTATTATGAACTGAGCAGCTATAAATATGGTTGAGCAAATCTCTCTGAACTGAGGCATGGAGCTTTTAGGGTAAATGCCCAGTAAGCGAATAACTGGGTTTGTTGGTAACTCTATAGTCAGCCTTTTTTGGAGTTTACATATTGCTTTCCATAGTGGTAGTACAACCTTATGTTCCCACCAAGAGTGAATGAGGGTTCTTATTTCTCCACATCCTCACCAGCATTTGTTGTCACTTGATTTTTTGATGTTTGCTATCCTTACTGGGGTAAGGTGGAATCTCATAATTATTTTAATTTGCATTCCCCTGATGATTAGGGATATTGAACAATTTCTTATGTGTCTGTTTGCCATTTGTAATTCTTCATTGGAGAACTCCCTATTCAGTTCCATGCCCCATTTTGTGAGTGGGTTGTTTGACTTTTCATTGTTTAGGTTTCTGAATTCTTTGTAGATTAGGCCTCTGCCAGTTTTATAGCTGACAAAAATTTTCTCTCATTATGTGAGTAATATGTTGGCTCTGTTTATTGTATGTTTGTCTGTGAAAACCTTTTCAGCTTCATGAGATCCCAGTGGTTGAGTGACTGTTTAATTTTCTGAGCTACTGGGGTTGTGTTCAGGAAGTCTTTTCCCACTTCTGTTTCATGGAAAGTTCCTCCTATATTTTCTTTCAGCAGTAGCAGTATTTATGGTCTTATAGTGAGGTTTTTGATCCATTTGGACTTGATTTTTGTGCATGGCAACATGTGTCGAATGAGTTTCATTGTCCTGCATATGGTTATCCAGTTTGTCCAGCAGCATTTGTTGAAGATACTGTCTTTTTTTCCAGTCTACATTGTTAGGGCTTTTGTCAAATATCAAGTAGCTGTAGCTACTTGACCCAAAGTCTGGGTCCTTGATTCTGTTCCATTGGATGATAGTCCTGTTTTTATGCCAATACCATGAACTTTTTGCTACTATGGCTTTGTAATATAACTTTAGATCAGGTATGGTGATGCCTCCAGAGGCATTTGATGGGAGCTTGATCTTGGAGACTGTGCTCATTTTTTGTACATGGTTTTGACTTATTCCCCAGTTTCAGCAATGAATTCCATTCAACTGAGTGGATCTATTAGCCAAATCAAGAGCAGTTGGTTACCCACCATGTGGTAGTTTGAATATAAGTCCCCCAATATATTCAGTGTTTTATTAGTTATAGTTTGCATCTGCAATCACCTTGCTAGAGGCAATGTCACTGGGGGCCAGTCTTAAGGTGTTAATGGTGTGGGTTTGAGATTCCATTGTAAAGATATGCAAATGTGCCTAGCAGGAGTTCCTGAAGTGTGCTGTGTGACCTTTTGGCTGTGGTTTTGCTCTGTGTGCTGTGGTGGCTGGTTGGCTTTCTCTCTCTCTTGCCTGGTCCTGTGGAGAGCAGGCCACTTCTCTTGCTATTATTGGAACTTCCCCTGTATCTGTAAGCTTCAATAAATAATATCCCTTCCTCCATAACTGTGCCTGGTCTGGAAGTTCATTTCAGCGAACCTGAAGCTGTCTGCTACACACCATGACTATGTGCCACTACTGCACTTGTTTGAGCATTACATCAGGTTGTTTCCTTCTGGGTAGCTTAGACTGCGAGTTGTTTGGACAGATGTCAACCATTTTCCCCCAGTCACTCGTGTAGCACCCTCTGGCACTAGACTAACTAACTGTCTGGGGACTGACCCTCTTCCAGATTCTGATCAGTTCTCTCCATGTTTTGTCTCACCCACATATGCTGTCTTTGACAATAGGGTCTTACCATTAACTTTTGGTGGATCATCAAGAAATCTAACAGAAATCTGTCTTTTTGGGGAAACTTTGTAGGTCTCTTGGATCAACAGCTCACTGTGAAAGTTAACCCCGTGCTGGTATTGGGAGTTATAAATCACCTTCAAGGAAGGTGAAGGAAGAAAAAGATAGGTGATATAAGAGAAGGTGTTTATAGAGAGGAGAGAGAGAGAAAGAGAGAGAGATAGGAAAAGATTAAGGTTGGTCTTCATGATGTTCTCTCCAGTTCCCTGTGGTTCAGGTGTTCACTCTGCGGGCCTGTTGAAGGATCAATGTTTTAGCCTGTGAGAAAGCTAATATCAAGAAAGCAACATATGCCATCTACAGTGACAGCTAATTTCACATTGACAAAATTTTCTTCTAGCTGTGTCCTTACATGGTTGAAGGGTAGCAAGCTTCCTTTTAGCCTATTTCATTGGATCACAAATTCCAATCATGAGAACTTACCCCTCATGGCTTAATCACCTCTAAAACATTGCACATCATAATTGTAGTGCTTAGATATTAGGATTTCAACATATAAATGTTTAGAGGACAGAAACATTTAAGACATAGAAAGTCTCAAACTTATTTTATGATGTTATATCTGATACTAAAACCAGATAAGGATTGTGGTGGTTTGATTCAGATGTCCCCCATAAACTTAGGTGTTCTGATTGCTAGGTTCCCAGCTGATGGAGATTTGGGAATTAATTCCTCCTGGAGGGAGTGTATTGTTGGGGGTGGGCTTATGGTTATGATAGCAAGTTTCCCCTTGTCAGTGTTTGACACACTATCCTATTCCTATTTTTGTCCACCTGATGTTGGCCAGGAGGTGATGTCCACCCTCTGCTCTCCCATCATTTTCCCCTGACATCAAGGAGCTTCTCTTTGTGTCTGTAAACCCAAAATAAACCTTTTTTCCTCGCAAGCTTCTCTTGGTCGGGTGATTTCTGCCAGAAATGCAAACCTGACTGCAACAAGGACATGGGAATAGAAGTGATAAGCCAAAGTCTCTGGTTACTATGGATCAAAAAGCACCAATAATCTAGAAAACTCATCAGCAATTCATCAGTAACTACTTGAGTTCAGATCCCCAGAAACCACATCAAACTACAAGTCCTTAATCCCAGCACCCAGCACTAGAAATTTGTGGATTAGCTAGCCTGATGAAGAAATGAGGACAGGAAACTCTGCCTCAGTGAAGTGGAAGGCAAGGGCTGCAACCTGAAAGTTGTCCTCTGACCTCCACATGTGCTCTTTGACATGCACACTCCTGAACTCAGGTGCATAAACACACACACACACACACACAAACACTCAAACAACAGAGAATGCATATTGATACATCGATTGTGCCCATCAAATTTTTCTCTAAATGGCTATGTTTTTACTCACAGATTTGAGCTATTTTCCCTTTTGGCAAGAGAAATGTCTTTTTCAGATAAAAGGAAATAAACCCTAGGGAGATCCAAGACTCTTCCAGATAGCAGAAGATGAGACAAATACAGTGCCGAGAAGTGGAATGCATATCTCTATCACACCTGCCAGGAGATGGGGCACATTATGGAGGAGGTGACTGAAAAATGTTAATGCTGCTTTCCCTGTGTGTGATCTGCATGTGTGTGCTTATGTTTGCAGACACATGTGTGCATATAGTTGTGTGTGCATGTTTCTGCACATGGGTGTGGATGCCAGAGGCTGTCACTGAATTGATCACTCAGGTCCTCAAGCTTACAAGGCAAACACACTACCCACTGAGCCATCTATTTAGCTCCGATTTTACCTTTATTTCCTCTAAATGTGTCACTTCTGGAAACATATAAAAGTACAAAGATATAAATACATGAACATGCACATTATATAACATGCCACTCCAGCGGGTGGCAACAAGGATGGCACTTCTTGATATATTAATGTATTCTTGTTTTCCCTGTATTCTCCTCCATCTGTAAAATAGAACAGATTTTCTAACCAAAAGTGACAACAGTTTGTATTAAAGGGGATAAGCCTAGTTATTAGAGAGATATATTGATATATCTATTCACTTTTCTTAGTTAAAGAGCAGTGGCGTTTCCCTCTGAAGCCTATTAGTTTCCTGTTCTGAAGAATCTGGTTTTTATTTTTGTTTTTTCTTTTTTTGCATATGTGTATAGAACTGTGGTGTGATATGTGCAAGGTGTATGTACGTGTATGTGCAGAAGCATGCAGAGGCCAAAGGGGAATATCAGGTGTCCTCCTTAATTGCTCTTTCACTTGTTTCCTTGAGATAGAGAGTCTACCTGAATCTGGAGCTGCTTTCTGTGTCCATCAGACTGGCTGACCAATGAGGCTCAGTGATTTTCCTATGTCTGCTCTCCACAGACCTGGCATTAACTTCATGTCTGGCCATACCCAGCTTTTTGTTGTTGTTGTTGTTGTTTGTTATTGCTGTTGTTGTTGTTGTTTTTTAAGGTAGGGTCTTACTCTAGTCTAGGCTGACCTGGAATTCACTATGTAGTCTCAGGGTGCCTTGAACTCTTGGCAATCCTCCAATCTCTGCCTCCCAAGTGCTGAGCCATTTCTCCATCCCCCACATCTTTGCATCTTTGTGATTATCTGCTTTACCTTTTGCTGAAAAGCTTATGGTAGTATTTAATCTTATTATTGCTGTGTCAGTAAAATTCCTATTATCCAGTTCAAGT
Organism: Orientallactaga sibirica; assembly: GCA_036365145.1. Lineage (NCBI taxonomy): Eukaryota > Metazoa > Chordata > Mammalia > Rodentia > Dipodidae > Orientallactaga > Orientallactaga sibirica. The sequence continues at coordinate 11,803,626 of JAEOAD010000060.1, read as the reverse complement.
CAAGGTAGTGTTACCAATATAACCTGCCATCCTGGTAAGAAATAATTCTCCTCCCTCAATAATATCAACCAAATATTTGCAAAACTCAGCTGCATTCAGACCGAGGATGCACACTTTGACTTCCCTACTAAACATAGAGCTAACATAATATAGTGGGTTTATTTTGCTATTGTGTTTTTACTGTGTGCTGTTTTCATTCATATTCCATCAAAAATAAATATGTTTCAAGTATTGGTATATTTTAATAACTCCATCTGCTTGAAGCAAAAAGCTATTCAATATATTATTGCTTCATGTCTTTCAATCACTTCCTTTAGAAGTACTTGCAATAATGTCTTTCAATATTATTACCTGCAAACACATATATATGTTCATATTCAATATGAACATAAAGATCCACAAATAACACTGAAATTATAAAACCAAACAACAAAGAAGAGATTTTTTTTTCCTTTCCTTTTTTCTCTCTGCCTTCCTCTCCCTCTCTCTTTTCTCCCTTCTCTCTCCCTTCCTTTTTTTTAGGCAGGTTATCTCACCAATTCCAGACTGGTTTTACATTTACTCTGTAATAGAGGATGACCTTCCCATTTCCCACATTCTTAATGCTGGAATTATAGGTGTGGTCCACCATAACTGCTTTATACAGTGCCAAGGATCAAACCCCAGCCTTTGTGCATACTAGGTAAGCACTCTCCTAACTGACCATATCTCAGTTGGTAGAGGATTCATTGCACATAGTGTTGGCTTTCATAAGGACTCTTTTAAGTCTATCATATATTTTTTAAATAGTTGGATATTTTATAGTTTCTTTATCCCCTTGAATACCCATTTATTTTCCCCATCTCCCTGACCTGTGCACGGGAGCTCTTTTTTACTTGACCAACTTATAATTATATTCCTTTTTTTAAAAAATATAAATATTTAGGAGAGAGGGGGATGGGAGAGAGAGATAGAGATAGAGATAGAGATAGAGGAAGAATGGGTGTTCCAGGGCCTCCAACCACTCCAAACAAACTCCATACCTATGTGCCACCTTGTGCATCTGGCTTACGTGGATCCTGGGGAATCCAAAGTGAGTTCTTAGGCTTAGCAGGCAAGTGTTTTAACTGCTAAGCCATCTCTTCAGCCCCAAATTATAATCTTTTTATTCAACAACAACAGCAAATTAGATTTGGTTACTAAGTACAGTACAAATATATTCTGAATTGAATAATCATTTTATGAATACTCAAACTGACTAAAATATTTCAATTATATTCCTCATTTAAAAGTAATTGTTCCCTCTTTGCCAAATCTACTGCCAGAAGGAAGACCATTCTCAGCAACCACTCCACCTACTTCCCAGAAAATGTCCCCATCACTCTCAAGGGAGGCACAGTCATCACAAAGCGCCCCAGAGCAACCCTCCCGAGGGACTTCAACCATATCAATGTAGAACTGAGTCTCCTGGGAAAGAGAACACAGAGGGTGTGAATTGACAAATGGTGGGGAAATAGAAAGGAACTGGTGACTGTTCGTATGTCTGTAGACATGTCCAGAACACAATCAAGGGTTTTACGCTGGGCTTCCCTTACAAGATGAGGTCCCTGTGTGCTCACGTCCCCATCCACACGGCTAGTCAGGAAAATGGGTCTCTTGTCGAAATCCGAAGTTTCTTGGGTGAACAGTACATCCGCAGGGTTTGGATGAGAGCAGGTGTTGTTGTTCTGTGTCTCAGGCCCAGAAAATGACTGAATCCTTGAAGTAAATGACATCGAACTTGTTTCAAGTTCAGCTGCTTTGATTCAACAATATCCAAAAGTTTTTGGATGACATCTATGTTTCTGAAAAAGGATCAGTACAGCAGGCTGATGAGTAAGATCTAAGTTACCCAGCTGCACACAGAAACAAGATCCTGGATCTTAAGAACAATTTGTTTTGTACTGAAACAATAAAAGACTTCCTTTGATTTGGGACAAAAAAAGTAATTGTTCAAATATATCATATATTTTTACCATGTTCATTCAACTTCCTCCCTCCCTCCTTCTTTCTCCCATCAGTCTCCTTCCTTCTCCTCATTTCCCTTCTACTTTCAAAACACACACACATATTTTTCTGTATCAATAAAAAGTCCAAGATCCATAAGTAAGAGAAAACACGTGATATCTGTCTAAGTTTAAGTTATTTATGTAATAGGGTGATTTCCATTTGTACCCAACTTCCAGAAAAAATAGCATAATTTCATTCTTCTTTCTAAAACTCTAGTGTGTGTGTGTGTGTGTGTGTGTGTGTGTGTTCGTTATTATGCATTCATCTATTAATAGACCCCCTAGGCTAATTCCATAATTTAGCTATTGTAAATGGGTGCATGTATTGGATGTGTAGCAACTCCTATGGTATATTTCCAGAAGTGTTACAGCTGGGTTATATGGCAATTTTATTTTTTGTTATTGAGAAAGTTGATTTGTACAATGACCTTCCAACATTCCCACCAGCAGCAGTGTATATTCCCTACATCCTCACTAGCATTTGTTATTACCTACGTTTCCTAAGCCATCAGGCAACAAGTTATAAGGAACTTAGCAAAGTTAGCAGAGAGCCTCCTGTGGTTGGAGGATTTAGAAATAGCTCAGGCTCTTCATCTTTGTCTTATCCTGTCCACCTTGTGTGTTTGTGATTATCCCACCTTGAACTAAATTAATTGGTGTAGTTTTATTGTTTTGTTTTGTTTTTCGAGGTAGGGCTTCACTCTAGACAAGGCTGACCAGGAATTCACTATGTAGTCTCAAGGTGACCATAAACTCACTGTGATCCTCTTACCTCTGCCTCCTAAGTGCTGGGATTAAAGGCATGAGCCACCACGCCCGGCTAATTAGTGCAGTTTTGATGCAGGATTTTGGAGTTCAGGAGGGGTATGCCAAATATATATACCCCAATTAAAAGGGAAATGATCTAGGAAAAGGCTGGGACAGGGTCACAGGCACATGGAAGACAGGATCTGGACCTCATGTAGAGAAATTTAGAAGAAACATGCACTCATGTGTGAGGCAGAGCATACTTCATGAGATTCATTTAAGAGAAATTAGGATCTAGAAAAAAGCCAGAGAAGGGTCACAACCACATGAAAAACCAGATCTTGGAGCTTATGTAGAGAGTTAGAAGGAATACACACTCACCTTTTGTCACCACATGTAAAAAAAGTTAAGGAATTAAACGGTGAGAGTTTACAGAATAGCAAAGAGAAAGTACCAAAGCAGAGACCAGGAAATTCAGGTGAGAGATGGTAATAAAAAGAGTTATGCCCATGGTTACCGAGAGTTTAGAAAAATTATGCATGTAGCAGACCCAGAGTTTAGAGGAAGTACCCACGTGGTAGATCTAGAATTTAGAAAAATACACATGTGGTACGCTCAGAGATTGGAGGAAAAAAAATCATGCATGTAATCAACATGAGAAGGTACTGCTAATCATAAGACAGATAGAAGGCAAGCAGAAAATTTCCCAGGCAACAAAACAGTGCTGTCCCCTGTCTGCTCTCATCAGGATGGATAGTGGAGAGCCAGATTTACATGTGTGCAGACAGGGGTCATAGGGCCGAGAAGGGACTGAGGATGGCATGGACAAGCCTTTATAGTGAATTAAAATGGATGGTTTCATCAGATTCATCTATGTAAGGGGAAGAGCAGATTGGTTCATGGATTTAGAGAGCTGACCCAAAGGCTAGCCCACCTAGGTACTGTGCTAGACTATGGAGGCAGCTTACTCTGGTTTCCTTTAGCTTTAGTTCTGAAATATAACTTACAACTTAGCCATGTGTGTGTGTGTGTGTGTATACACACACACACACACACACACACACACACACACATATACAGCCAGCCTCATTTTCTCACTGGGTTCCAATCAACAGTGGGAGTGCAACACATTAACTTTTGTTGCTGTAAAATACCCTACTGTTGACTAGTAATACAAAATGAAGTAGTAGAAAGCAGAAATCCCATGAGAGCCAGAAAGCAGTTTACAGAGGTTTACACTAGGTTGTGAAAGATATGTGGAACCCAGATAATCTAAGTGCCATAAAATAGAATCAAGCAAATGATTTGAGAGATTAACCATATAAAAATGATAGATGGACACTGTGATGAATCTAATCTAGCTCTGCTGAATACTTCCAAGGAATTTATTTCAATTATACAAATAGCAAGGCCTTGGGGCTTGGGAACACAGCTCAGAGGTAGAGCGCTTATTTAGCACAGGTAGGCCCTGGGTTTGATCCTCAGCACCACACAAAAATAAAAACCATTTGTTTCATAAAAATGAAGACCTCAAGATGTAGACCACAGCACTTTAGTAATTCAGTGGCGAAAGAGAAGCATTTCATATTCTGGAAAATGGGAATGAAATGATGAGATAGTTCTTAAAAGCAACCTGATCACCATGAGTTTGAGGCCACCCTGAGACTACATAGTGTATTCCAGGTCAGCCTTGGCTAGATTGAAACTTTACCTCGAGAATCCAAAAACTATAAAATAAAAAAAAATACTATATAAAGCAAGTGGGGTTGGAGGGATGGCTCAGCAATTAAAGGCACTTGCTTGCAAAGCCTCAAAACCTGGTTTCAATTCCCCTTTACCCACATAAAGCCAGATGCACAAAGTGGCATACACATCTAGAGTTCGTTTGCAGTGATAAGAGGCCCTGTTATGCTATTCTTTCTCTATCTCTTCTTATCTTACATCAATCAATCAATCAATCAATCAGACAATCAGTAAATTAAAAAAAAAAAAACAAACGTGTGCTGATTACACAAGCGAATTCCATAAGGGAATTCTGTGAGTATAGAAACTTTAGGAGAGTAGAGAAAATGAGGCATCTGCACTCTATCTTTATTTATTTATTTAAATCATTTTTATTTATTTATTTTCAAGCAGAGATAGATGGAAGAGAGACAGAGAGCAAGGCGTTATCAAGGCCTCCAGCCACTGCAAACAAACTCCAGATGCATGCTCTACTTCGTTTACTTGGGTACTGGGGAATCAAACCTACATCGTTAGGCTTTGCAGGTAAGCACCTAAACCGCTGAGCCATCTCTCCAGCCATGGACTCTATCTTTAAAATATATTCATAATCATTTGGAAAGATAATTAGATTTAAATGTACTGATTTACAGCTTTGATTATCGACCATTAATTTAGGGAAAAAAATAAGTGGCTCTTAGATACTTTATAACTATATATGTAGGTACTAAATCTTCAAAGAAGTTCACTCCTGTTGTATTGTTTGCAGCTGAGCTGAGAGCAGGCAAGAGAATCTTTGTGTTAGTCATTTGCCCATAAAGACTATTGCTGTGAGCCTACTAATATCAATCACATTTTGTGGGGCATACACTGAAAATTAAGTAATTCTGTCAGTGGAAAATAAACTGAGTAGGTTGCCAGTTACTAATCAGGGACCATAAATGATATAAAAATCGGTCAATTACTCAAAATAACACTAATGATGTGTAAGGGGTCTATTTTACATCTTATATAACAGTCTGGGTATTTTTGCTGTTTTACAGTTTTGTAAAGGCTACATTCTGGTCCAGAATAGAACTCGATAGAGATGCTCTGAAGCTTTAGTAAAATGATGCTCAGACCCTAGTGTAGCTCATAGACGAAGGGAAATAAGCCATACATAGCTGAGGCTGGGAGAGTGTAAACACATCTGAGTGATGTTCTAGACCCCCACATGGCATTACACTTGGCTGCAAACATCAACCAGAGATCCACATCTTCTTTTAGTCACTCCACAAAAAAACTGCTGTGTCTTTGGTTTCAGTGAACAAACAATTTGCTATGTGAACAGCTGAAGCAAGCTGTGTCAACAAGACGGGGTTTGAATTATGACATGCTGCTGTGTCTATGAAAGCAGAAGAAGGGAGTACATGATTACGGCCTAGAGCATGTGGTTAGAAAGGGAGTAACGGTAGCTCTCCAGCATCAGTTGTTGATGGAAAACATCTGCTTCCTTCCCTGCCGCCCTGGACTATTCTCCTGGGAAATAGGCCCAGGATGCTCTCAGTCTGTGCCAGGTCAGTTCCCTTTGCAGACTTCTGGGGCACTGTTTGGATATGTTGAGCAATCATTAACAAAAACAGCGCAGATAACATGTTTGATGGAAAAAAAAAGTGGGGAATGTGATAAAGAATTGTGAAAGCTTACTGCATTCTCAGTCCTAAAATATCATCTGTGCTTTCACTCCTAATTTTCACACTTCACAGCTGCTAATGGATCTCAGCGGAACTAAAGCAAGACTGCTGACAGAAAGATACGTCTTTTTGTTAACTCTGTCATGTTTCTTCTTTCCTTATTGTCATAGAGTACATTTTTATTTGCTTCGGAGTCCCCTGATACCAGCTAGGGTGCTTTTCGTTTTAAAAATTTGATGCACTCTTTTTGTTTTGAAGGGGGAAAAAAAAGTATTTTCTGCAGCCACACAAAAGATGAAGATAATAGAGGGTTGTAGACATCAACAGCTCCTCATGTCTGTAATGATGACTGCAATGCCATGGGGAAAAGGCACAGTAGTGGATTTGGTGAGGAGCCTTAGTGTCCACATATCCCAGGTTTGGGAAGATAGCATCCTTCTTCAGTTCATGGCTGTTTCTCAACAAAATATAAGCTCTCACAGAGATATCCTAAGATCCTTAGCCGGGGCAAAGAAAAGAAAATTCAAGCTTACTTGCTAATATCACCTGAGATGAAACAGCTAACGGAAAGAGAAACAGAGCTTAGTGTCTTCAGGAGCTTCTGGTGGCATTGATTCCAGCCTTTAAAGAAACACTGCTTGTTATTCTTAGCCAGGTACAGCCTCAAAAAAAAAATCTTAATTTATTTTTATCCATTGAATTTCCCATTGGGGCAGAGGTAAATGTCATTCACTTGTTCTGATGGTATTAGTTAACTTTCCATTGCTGGCACAAAATACTTCACAAATATTAGTTTAAGGGATTAAAGGGATTGTTTCTTCTTACAGTTCCAGGTTATAGTTCATCATGGAAGGTGGCAGTAGGCATGGTGGCATGAGCTTGTGGCAGCTGGTCATGAGTTCTGGTGTTCAGCCAGCTCTTTCCTTTCTATATAGTCCAGGACCCTGGTTAACCTAATTAAGATCATCCTTCACAGGACTGCTCAGATGATAAATTAATGTAAATAATCTCTTAGTGATGATTCTAAATCCTGTTGATGATCAGTGTAGACTATCACTCTGATATAATCTGATTGAACATTTTCTAACTTAATAGTTCCATGACTTAAAGCCATGCATTTCCCTAAGGAAATTGTCTAGTTGATATCAAATATATATTGTTTCTAGGCATGCCAAGAATGCCTTTAATCCAAGCAAAAAGGAGGCAAGAAGATTTTGGTTTCAATAAAAACAAAACAAGGGGCTGGAGAGATGACTTAGCAGTTAAGGCATTTTGCCTGCAAAGCCAAAGGATCCTGGTTCAACTCTCCAGGACCACGTAAGCCAGATGTACAAGGGGGTGCATGCATCTATGGCTGGAAGCCCTGGCGTGTCCATTCAATCTCCTTCTCTCTCTCTTCCTTTATCTCCCTCTTTCTCTCTCAAATAAATAAATAAATAAAATATATTTTTAAAAAACAAAAGAAAATCTATTTCTTTGACTCACACATTTATTTATTGTTTGGTTATGTTTTAATTCTTTTTGTATTATGAAGTTCTTTCAATTTTTCTGACAGTAAATATAAGACTATATTTTTAAAGTCTTATATGGAAATTCTTATATGGTTTCCTTTTTATGCTAATATGCTATATTTATTTATTTATTTATTTTTATTTTGCAAGAGAGACAGGGAGGGAGAGAATGGGCACACCAGGACCTCTAGTCACTGCAATCTAACTGCAGATGCATGCACCATCTTGTTCATCTGCCACTGATACTGGGGAATCGAACCTAGGTTCTTAGGCTTTACTGGCAAGTGCCTTAACTGCTAAGCTATTTCTCCAACTCTTTATTTGCTATGTTATAACATTCTCTATGAGGTAAACATTGTAATATCCCCTTTACAGAGATCTTATTGCTAAAGCACTCATAATTTATTTACATCGTCTATCCAATGCCATCAGATTTTCAAGACGTTCTTGTTTTATTATCTTGTTCCTTTTCATTACAAGTTAAAGTTTTTCTACTACATGCTTATAGTTTTAATTAGAATCATTTTAATTTATGGTCTCTATCACTAGAATGATGAAGAACTTTTGTAGTTGCTGTGGCATTTTGGGGTAGAAAGGAACCTGTCAAAACTTATTCACTACGAGCAGCAATAACAAACAATCAAAAGAATGATTTGTTTTTCAGAGCATAGATTTAGAATCGGTAGTGTATTTATATATAAATACTTGACAGCAAATTAAACCTACACACAGTCTTTTCTTTTAAAACAACCATTTTACCGGTGCTTGAAATCTTCCAGGTATATAATGGAAGGATTACAGGCTTTGCAATCAAACATATCTGATTCTGATTAGCTATATGACCTTGGAGATTTAACCTCCCTGAACCTCAGTTCTCATTTATTAAATGGATTTAATAACAACAACTGTAGAGTGTGGTGAGGAGGATTAAATGAATTTAGGATAGCATCTGGCACCCAGCAAACACTCTGAATATATAAATTTCAGGTGCTGAAAGTGTGTGATTAAAGTATAAGTCTACTTCCCATCTGTCAATAAATACTGTATTTAATGAAGTACCTGACAACAAGAATTTGACAATTTAGGGGAAAGAAATTAATATAATAATATTTTGGCTTGAATACTTAGTGGTGTTACAGAATTAACATTACTAGGCAAAGGGAAGAGGAACTAAAATAAGTTTGAGTGGAGGTGATGCACAGGAAAAATCAGATGAACACAGTGAGAAGAGTCCCCAAGGTGATGTCAGCCCTGTGAAGGAAGGTGTGCAGACCAGAATCGTCACACTGTTTTGGGCAATGAAATCTGTGCCAACAAAAGGAGTTCTGTGTGTTGGAAGAAAGGAATTAAGATATGAATTTAATTCAATTTATATAGAATTTTGTGAACTTTAAAAATTTAAAGCAGATATAGTGAATGGATGGGAGCAAATTTGATTTAGTGAGCATTAAGTAATTATAGTGTAGTCCAAGAGTAGCTTGCCTAAACAAAACAAATAGTAGGGAAGCATTTTCTTAGAATAGGCAGCTATTTATTTTCACTCCTACAGCTAAAACTTTTAAAAGTGGGAGAAACCGCAGTGCAGCAATAACTTGGACTTGTGTGATGCCAGATATCATCAGAAATTGCTATGATGCTAGATCCAGAGAAAAAGACTTTTATGCACATTGAACTTCTATAAATTACAAAGTTCCAAGTGTGTTCAAACTCTTAAGGCTCTGAGAAGAGGACAGAGTATAAAAGATATAAGAAACAGAATAAGGAAGGAACTTGGACATATAACCTAACAAGTAGAGACTTCACACTGCCAACGTGGAAGAAATATATTGTAAAGAGTTGAGTGAGTTATTTGTAAAAAAAAAAAAAAAAAAAAAAGCGTTATATATAATTCACTAAGTTTCTGTATATAGTCTCTCTCTCTATATATGCATATATTATAATACATATGTATATGTATATATATAGTCCATACATACACATGTTTATATAACATATTTGTTTTTTGTGGGGGTATACATAAAGAAATACATTAGGCATCAGCAAGCAACTTATATCTTATTCTAAATCTTGAATTAATTTCTTCTGTTTTAAATTTTTTTTTTCATTAGTGAAGAACTGTATTTTAATGGACAGGTTATTAAAATAGTTGTTTGAAGTACTGTGATTAACCTAGCTATTTATCTCTTTTGAAAAGAAGAGTAAGATAGAAGAGAATAAAAATAATAAAAGAAATAATAATAAAATAATAATAATAATAAAAGAATAAATAAAAGAAATAATAAAAGAAATGGAAAAGTAATAAAAAAAATAAATCAGCAAAGAGCTGGAGTGATGGCTTAGTGGTTAAAGATGCTTACTTGCAAAGTCTGAGAGCCCATGTTTGATTCCTCAGTATCTACATAAAGCCAGGTGCACAAAGTGGCACACAGGTATGGAGTTCATTTGCAGGGACAAGAAGCCCTGGTATGCTCATTCTCCTACCTCCATTTCTTTGACAATAAGCAATAAATAGAAAAATTTTTAAAAATCAGAAAATAATGGTGGGGCATGGTGGTGCCTGTCTTTAATCCCAGCACTCAGAAGAAAATGCACAATATACTGGGGGAGGGGCGGGCATTGGTAATGGGAAATATTTAGTCAAACTTCCTTTTTTTTTGTAGCTAATGGAAAGGGACCAAGCACTGAAATAACATCCTATTAAATGAGGGAAACAGAAGAACTTTTTAAAAACTCTGACACAAGAAAATGGACTATGAATGTATGAAAAAAATAAATACTGCAGGGAACAAAACTAAGGAGAGAACTCAAAATGAATATATGGATAGCTGATCTGTCTAAACATAGGGATAGTATCATGGCATGGGTATGGACTTTGCATATCAATTTTCACGAAGGTGAAAGGCAGAGCAAAAGAAACTTTAGGTATGTGTTCAAGTATCCACAAGGGTAGTGCAAGGGAAATAGTGAGTCTACGGTGATGGAAACGGGACACAGCAATGACAGACCAGTGTGTAGCCAAACCACAGCAGTGATGAATTCAACTTTGTTTAAGTAATGCTTCTGGGGGAAGGAATTCCACTTTCAACACTTCAAACAAGACCCCAATGAATGAAAAAGGCAGGAAAGTGACCAGGTGCTGAATGATCACAGGTCACAATGGCAGCAAAGGATTGAACAGGCCTAGAGCATATGAAATGGAAGAAAATGGAGAGACGTAAAAGTTGTTAGTTGTAGGAATATAAAAATAACTGCCAAATATAGATCACCAGAGATGAGTCAGGATTTGTTAGATTGGCAATGAGAAACTGTGGAAATTTGAGTCAGAGGTCCCCCATAAACTCACATGTTCTGAATTCTTGGTCCCAGCTGATGGCAATTTTGGAGGTGGAGCCGTGGTGGAGGAGGTGAGTTGTAAGTGGCAGGCTTAGGAAAGTTATAGCCAGCTCCTCCTTGCCAGTGTTTGGCTACTGCTGCTATTTTCCACCTGCTGTGGCAGAGGTGATTATGTCCAGCTTCTGCTCACGCCATGCTTTCTTCTGCCATCATGACGCTTCTCCTTGGGACCGTAAGCCAATATAAAAAGGTGTCCTCCCATCAGTGGCTTTTAGTTGGGTGTTTTGTCCCAGCAACATGAAGGTAACTATAACAGAAGCCAAGACATTGTGTTCAAGGATAAAATATATGTTAAAAGTAGTCAATTAAATCACTCATCAAAAAGACATAAAGCAGTCCAAGAAATAAAAGTGCTGATGAAATCATTTAGGCATATCTACACAGCAAACAGAGCAGCCACAGGATTTTGGTGATAAGGGATGTAGGAATAACACACACTTAAGGAGAGGAAGTTTCTAGTAAGAGCAATGATTTTAAACAACCTTATAATCAAGAGGTATGATATTTTTGTTTGTAGTAAATTGAGTTTTTTTCTGTCGGAGAAATTTCACCCTTATTTCTTATTGAATTTCTCGTTCTTTCTCTTTATTTCTTATAGCACTCTAATTATCCATGTGACAATCTGATCAGATGCCTTTCTCCAAAACCATATTCCTACATAGTTTTCCCCAAATTTGCAGCTTTCTCATTTTTCTCAAGTTGTGCTTTTTATGTCTCTTCAGGAGTTGACAGACTTTATTTGAATGAAGTTCTAAATGACTTAATGATTATGTGCATATTTTCTGTCTGGAATATATTTTTTTCTTTTAAAATAAAATTAATTATGAGAATAAGAGTTTCTTATGTTACTTCAAAGAAGAAAAAATGAGTGATTATGTAAAAGATTTTACTAGTATCTTCAACATTAAAATTTCATCCTCAGTGAGCTCACCCAATCACTAAAAGATAATCGTTGCATAGTTTCGTTTATCTGTCGCTCCTAACCTGAATCCACCTGAGATGCTGCCAAACCTAATAAGCACTCTGAGGACTAGACAATAAGGAGGGTGGGATGGAGGGAGGGTGAGGGTGGGAGGGAACGAGAGGGTGGGAGGGAGGACAAGGGTGGGGGGTACAAATAGGAACCCAAAAGGAAATTATACTATAAAACCCTTTATTCTGAACAACAGGCTAAAACATTGATCCTTCAGCAATCCCGCAGAGGGAACACCTGAACCACAGGAAACTGCAGAGAACATCATGAAGGCCAACCTTAATCTTTTCCTGCTTCTCTCTCTCTTCTCTGCCCCCTCTCTCTCTCCCTCTCCTCTCTATACTCACTTTCTCTTTTATATTATCTATCTTTTTCTCCCCTCACCTTCCTAGGTGCTAACTTATAACTCCCAGTACCAGCACGGGGTTAACTTGCACAATGAGCTGTTGATCCAAGACACCTACAAGGTTTCCTAAAAAAGACAGGTTTTTGTCAGAGTTCTTGATGACCCACCAAAGGTTAATGGTAAGACCCTACTGTCGAAGATAGCATACATGTGTGAGACCAAACATGGAGAGACCTGGCCAGAATCTGGAAGACTGTCAGTCCCCAGACACTTAGCTAGTCTAGTGCCAGAGGGTGCTACACGAGCAACTGGGGGATAATGGCCGACATCTGTCCAAACAGCTTGCAGTATAAGATACCCAGCAGGAAACAACCTGATATAATGCTTAAACAAGTGCAGTAGTGGCACACAGCCATGGTGGGTAACCAACTGCTCTTGACTTGGTTAATAGATCCACTCAGTGCAATGGAACTCATTGCTGGAACTGGGAAATAAGTCAAAACCATGTACAAAAAATGAGCTCAGTCTCCAAGATCAAGATACCACCAAATGTGGGCTAGAAGAGAGCCTACCCATATAAAATTCCCTCCAAAATATCTACGGCCATCCCTTCTATCTAGTACTAACTTCTCTCTCTGTTGGAGAATTTGCTTATCTTTTTCAGATGGACAATGAACCTGAAGAGAGGATCAGCCAATCACACCTCACCAGGGCCCCAGCTGAAACCATAGAGTAATGTGGGAGAAAGGCAAGAATACAGCGTTCTTGCTGATCAGGACACCAGAAAAAGGCTGAAGGAGATAAACACAGAGAACATCCAACTCCATCTAGGCCAGATATCCAGAGACACAGAGGCTCCCAAAACCTCATCACTGAAGTAGAACTAAAATGACCCCAATGTGGCTCAGGGAAATTTGTGGAAGAGGGGGAGGAAAGAATGTTAGAGCCACAAGTTGGGGCATTATGCACAGAGACTTGGCCTACCCCCCAGAACTCTTGACTACCCCCACAATGTGTGACCCACATTCCCCATTGATTAGGGTCCCTTTGGAAGAGGGAGGACAGGGAGGAGGATAATGGAGCCAACACTATGAATGTAAAATCAGAATAATAGAAATAAAAAATTAATTATAAAAAAAATTTTTCAGACATTTCATGAAGACAGCTCTAGAAATGCTTATATGTAAAACAGGAATAATATTATCTAAGTCAAATAATTGTTACTAAAATAAATAATATGTGTAAATTTATTTAAATTTGCCTTTTGTAGGCATTAATTAATTAATTAATTAATATTTGTTTTGTATTTTGGTTTCGTTTTGTTTTATAAGGTATGGTCTCGCTCTAGCCCAGGCTGACCTGAAATTCCCTATGTAGTCTCAGGGTGGCCTTGAACTCATAGTGATCCTCCTACCTTTGCCTTCAGAGTACTGGGATTAAAGGCATGATCCACCATACCTGGCTTAGGCATTTATTTATATACACCATATACTATGATCATTATTTATACTACTAGTGAGAAACAATGCTAATAGACTCACTAAAAATGTTTTACAATTATAGTTGTATTTCTTTGAAAACATTATAAAGGCCATTATCTAACATTATTTGAACCTTTCACCATTAAACCTTAGTGTAAATGAATTAATCAAATGCATTTGTAAGGGCTGGGGTGGTAGAGATGATTCAGCAGCTAAAGGCATGTGCTTACAAAGCCTGCCAGCTTAGGTTTGATTCCCCATGACCCATATAAAATCAAATGTACAAAATGGCATATGCGTCTGGAATTTGTTTGCATCAGAAAGAGTCCCTGACATGCCCATTCTCTCTCACACTCGCTCCCTCTCTCTCTCTCTCTCTCTCTCTCTCTTATTCTGTCTTTTTATCTTTCAAATAAATAAAGTGTTTTTTTTTTTTAATTCCTCTCTAAAAGCAAGGGGAGATCAGACAGAGGGCTAGGAAAGTTCTCTGTGTATCAGAGATACAAAGTTAAAAGCCAGAAGCCAAGAGCTAGTTTATTTTTTATTTTACTATCTATCAGGTTGCCATATGACTTTGTAAAACACCATACTTGATGTAAAACCTCTGCAGACACATACACACACATGCACACACACGCACGTGCACCCATACCCCTATGACAGGAAGTGGCTTGAGTTTTATGTGCAAGTGAAAAAATTGGATCAGAAGGACGAATTGGGGCAAGGTGATCAAATTGCATGATGGATTACAAGCCAAGGACAGAGGAAAAAGAAGTAACTTCATCCTAAAACTTTATCTTACTCAAGTAATCTGCCAGTAACAGCCACAGTAGACAGAGTCATTAATTTCTTAGCTTAATTGTTTGAAGTGAATTGCTGTAAGGAATGTTCTGTTAAGAACCAAAGCTATTATAGGCCCTTGTAGACAATATAATTAAAGGTATAGTGATCATTTCAGTGATAACTGAATTTTGGACATAACAATGAACACATAATTTGTGAGTTGCTACCACCAAATGAAAAAAGAACAAATTTTTAAACAGTAACTTTTTAAGTTAATGTGGTTATTAATAGTAAAAGCAACAAATGATCTGGAACTGGGTGGAGCAGTATTAAGGAATTAGTATTACATGATCTAGCAGGGAAATAAAATTAATCTCAGAGTCTCACAGCCTGCAGGTGTTCTAACATCGTACCATGATGTCAGACCTCATAGACAAGAGTGACTTTGATATTTTAGCTTATTAAATAAACAAACAGAAACAATTAAAAATTCCTCAGAATTATTCTTAAAGCCAAGTACATCTGAATGGATGAGTATAAAATATACAAAGACATCTCAAAATTTGGAGTGTTTTTTAGATATTTTGACAGAGATAATATGTGGATTGCATAATTAGGCATGTGTGATTTGAAATCCTGGCTAGGATTATATTCTGTTTTTGACCCAGTCATTGATACATAAATAAACTTGTGGAGGTTTTAATAAATTTGAAATGTACGTAAATGTCTTAATTTTAGAAAGGCATAAATTCTAAGAAAAGGTCAAGATGATACCAGTCATCAGTGGGTAGGATTCCAGTAAATAGGTAAAGTATATCAATGGAGGATTTATTTTCAGCTACAGCTTCTGACCATTAGCTTCATAAGTTCATGTAAAAATTGCTCTCATATTTATCTAGAATATTTTTAATATTACTGGCAACTTACCAAAAAACAAGTTTTAAAAAGTAATAAATGCCCACTTAAAACAAATCTCTGTCAGCAAGTGATAACAGTAGCTTATTCATAATTCTACTAATAGTAATGGAATAATATAATAAATTTCAAATGGTGATGAGCAATTACTGATAAGAAATATGCTAATTTGTGCCTTGGACCAATGATGCTTTTTATGATTCAGAGCAGATGTTTTAATGAGTGAAAATGTATGAATAATTAAAAAAAAATAATGTAACCATTTAAAAACATTGGTCATTCCTTCAGGATTTTTTTTTTTCTTTGAGGTAGATCCTCGCTCTAGAGCTGGCTGTCCTGGAATATATTATGTAGTATCAGTGTGGCCTCAGACTCATAGCAATGCTCCTACCTTTGCCTATTAAATGCTGGGAATAAAGGCATGTGCCACCCTGCCTGGCATCTATTTAGTTTTGAATCTTGATAAAATTTACTGTTTAACAGCCTATGTTGGTTAGGAAAGATAAATAAAAGTCAATTGATAAAATTATTTTAATATCAATATATAATTTCATGAGGCAAATGGAATGAATTCTCTCCCCCAGCCTCAAGTGCATGTGAAATACTTACATTTGTGTGGTGCTACTAGGAAGCAGATAACCTTTGCCAGGTGCTTACATGTGAAGGACAGCGCCATCATGAATCATGAGCTCTTCTGCCTCTTCCACTGTGAGGGGACACATGAGAAACTGCCATCTATGGAACAAGAAGTGAGCCAGCAGACACTGAATCTATTGGCACTTTGATACTGCACTTCCCAGACTCTGGAACAGTGAGAAATGGGGAGTGGATAGCTAAGCCATTAAGGGCACTTGTTTACGAAGTAACTAAAGCCACTTGCTTTCAAAGCCTGTTGGCCAGTGTTCAATTCCCCAGAGTGCATGGAAAGCTGGATGCAAAGTTGTGGATCATCTAGTATCTTAATATACCTATGACAAAGAGAGGTGGAGCCTGGATAATCTGAAGCTCACTGAGTTCTTTTGCAGTCTGGCAGTTTATTTGGTCAACAAGAGGCCCTGTCTCAAAGAACATGGAGCACAGACACTTAGAAGTTGTCATTTGACCTCCGTATGCATTCTGTGGCACACACACTCAAACACAACCACACACACACACACATAAATTAATGATAATGTAATAATAATAATTTTAAGAGCATGTCAATAGAATTGTACAAAATATCAGAATCACCTGCTTATTAATGTTCTTTGAAAAATGGTGCATTTTACTTTTAGTTTATCATTAAGTGTCTCATTTACTTTTAGAAAATATGGATTGAATTTTGGAGAATCTCAACCTAAGAATGTTTGTGCTGGATAATTCAGCATCAAAATGTTTTTACTTATTTTGTTTTTGCATCCTTAAAAAGGGTTTGTGATTGAAATTTTCTCAATAAAGACTTTAATTTTACTTATGTGGACATTCACATTTTTGCCATTATATCTTCAGAAAGCTCTTTGTAGTCTCCCATAAATTGTATAAAATATTTTCAATAATTTATATAAAAGTACAAATTAGAAATATTACAAAAATCACAAATCAGATGGCAGATATTCCAAAATAAATTATGGAAGTCGAGCCTTTATCCTGCCAGAATAAAAGTTCATATCTCTTGCCCTCTACATGTAGCTCAGGGCACCAACACCAAATACGAGAAAAAAAAAAAAAACAAGAGACTTTGTGTTCTCATTTTCCCACATATCTGATCAGTATGTAGGATTGCTGGTAGATGATAATACAAAGGTGCTTTTGAGGGTTAATTGGTGACTAAATAAACCTATTAGAATGTTTGTTAGTGGATTTCTGTCATTTTCAAAGTATTTTAGGCTGGATGGAGTCTTGCCAAGACTTCATGCTTATGAAACAATGATTCATGGTTATTATGAGCAAATGTCCTAGAGAGATTAATCTGTGCTATCCCAACATACTGACTTTTTCCCAGTGACATAGCAATTTAATTATCTACTTTGAAAATCACAATTACAGTAAAATCAAAACCTGATTTGTAGACAGGTTTATTTTCTCATCAAGAATGCATACAAATAAGTGTTGGAGTTCCTAAGGCTGCTATTAAAGTACTGAATAGTCCTTTATGTATAAAACTATGAGTTTGCTTTGTGACTAAATAATAGTTATACATATATAAAAAGAATATTTCCAGTTAGGGATGTTTTAGTCTGGCTTCATTACAAATTTGCACAGTACTTTCACTCATAAATAAATAGGTGTTCCTGAAATCTGTGAACCCAAGAAACTTGACCTAGATAGAACTTCTATTAAAACACAAGATGAAGAAACTGATGTCATTTTTAAAACTTTCTATTTAATTATTTCATGTTTATTGCCATTGAAGGATGAAGTAAGAACTCAATATAATATGAGCTTGAAATTTGAACTGGCTATTATATGAACCTAAATAAGATAAATTATGCTCTAAACTAATCAATTTTAATATTTATTAAAGATATCTCTACCTACTCTCGTAAATCCACCTCTAGTTATGGGGGATAGATTTATGAATGCATACATATAAATATATAAATACCAAAAAACAAAGACAAGATATTAGGTGTTTTATATTTCTGTGTATATATCATGCTCACCCTCCAATGCTAACAGCGAGCCATTAATCATATGTAATATCAATGTCAAAAACAGTCTTAGAAGATCATTTTTTGTTCTCATATCATTAGTGAGAAGAAATGCCAATTATATAATATTAAAATTTTGTACCTTTAGCTGCTTATGTTAAAACATAAATATGAAATTTTAAGACATTTTATTTGAATTGAAACCTGCTGTATAAATACAGAACCTGCAGTGTAGTTAAGAATAAGTTGGAGACTAATTATCTTTGATGAAGTGGGAGCAAGGTACAATATTGGCTCAACTGATACTAGATGTCAAAAATGTGCTTTCCAGATCTAATGAGGTGTCTCACCAAGAAAGAAAACATGAAAACAATGTCCATAGAAATCAACAAAAAGAAACAGCAGTTTGCAAATGATAGAGCCTAATAGATTACTGTAAGCCTGAAATATACTCTATAATTAAAATCTCAGCTGACACTGAATAAAGTATTCTCAAGAGTTTTTTTTTTCTGCATGTCAACAGTGATTACCACCCTATCTTTTCTTCTCTCAAGATTTACACACACACACACACACACACACACACACACACACGACTGTAGGAGAGTTCAGAAATACATAAACAGGAACACAGAGTTCTAGTACCATAAAGAGTTGTGATGTAACACTAAGGCATTACTGGAGGAAAGAAAAACAACAGTATCTGCAGGTCTATATCAACATATAACAATGGTGACAGGGAGAGATTATCTTCACAAAAGCATGAGAAGGGTAGAAATTTTTTCTTATGAAAAAAATCTATGGGCTGCAGAGATGGCTTAGTAGTAAAGGTGCTTGCCTGAGAAGCCTAAGAACTCATGTTTGAATCTCCAGGTCTCACATAGACAGACACACAGTGACACAAGCACACAATGTTGCACATACACCACAAGGGGTTGCACATATCTAGAGGTCATTCACAGAGGCTGAAGACCCTGGCACTCTCATTCTCTCTTTCTCAAAATAAACAAACAAAAAATAAATAAATAAATAAATAAATCAAATTTCTGGAGGTTGGCAATATGTTGAAAATTTAGATTAGGTGATTAGTGGAAGAATAGATTGAATCAACAAGAAAATTTGCCATCTAGCCAGGCCCACACCTTTAATCCCAGCACTCTGGAGGCAGAGGTAGGAGGATTGTCTTGAGTTCAAGGTCACCTTGAGACTACATAGTAAATTCCAGGTCAGTCTGGGCTAAAGTGAGACCCTACCTCAAAAAAAAAAAAAAAAAAAAAGTTTGCCATCTACTGTGGTAAAACAGAAACATGATTTCAACTTCCTTCTAAAAAAATATTTACTTATTTTCCAGGAGAGTGAGAGACAAAGAGAGAGCTAGAGAAAGAAAGAATGGGCATAACGGAGAGCATCATTCGCTCTTCAAGTACAATCATGATCCTTAGTTACAGTGAATGATGCAAGAATAAAAATAACATTGAATTTGGAGTTTATAAAACTTCATTTTCAAATATTTTATTTTATTTATTTATTCAAGAAAGAGAGAATGGGCATGTCAGGGCCTCCAGCCACTGCAAATGCACTCTGGATGCATGAACCACCTTGTATGTCTGGCTTATGTAGGTCCTGGAGAATTGAACTTGGATCCTTAGACTTCACAGGCAAGTGCCTTAACTGCTAAGTGTTTCTTCAGCCCATAAAAATTTATTTCTAAAATCAATGGCAAAGAAAAAATTATTATAGTAACAAAATAGAATATAAATGTTATGATTGTATAAAAAACAAAAAAGTTTGATGATAAAGTATTTATTCCAGTGTAAAAGTAGAGATTAAAGTATTTAAAATTCATGGGATAAGAAGTACAGGTCTGCATGATAAGGAAAGCTGACAAATAAGACTGAAATATAACATCATATTTGGAAAGTTGGGGATGGGAGATAGGTAATGATGGTGGGTTCCCAATTTTTCTTTACAGGAAAGCAATAAACATTGACAGATGTATAAGTTTAATAGATAAAGGAACTCACACTAAGTACATTATTTTGATTTTGGTTATTAACAAAGAAAAACTGAGAAAGAAATTCTTTTTGAGACAGGACCTCACTATGTAACACAGTCTAGCCATAAACTCACTATTTTTCTGCCTCCACCTCCCAAATGCTGGGATAATATTCTATTCCTTTTTCTTTTTACCATCTTATTATTGTCCTATTTTACATGTACCTTTGTGATAACAAGCAGCAACCTTAAAAGTACACTGTATTTTCTTAGGTATACTCTTTGTATGGATTCAGACAAGGCCATGAAATGATTCATTGTACATTCACAAGTGTGTTCAGTGGAAACTTGTCTGAGTATCCTTCAGATACATAAATCCTTTCTAAAAATATTTTTTCTAATTTTATTTTGATTCTGCTGATACCAGGAAATATATATATATATATATATATATATATATATATATATATATATATATATATAGTATTTTTATTTATTTGTTTACAAGGAGAGAGAGAGAGAGCAAGAGTGTTCACACATATAAGTGAACTTCTTTGTACATCTGTCTTTACATTATATGGTGGAATTGAATCAGGGCCAGCAGGCTTTGCAAGCACCTTTAAACACTGAGCTATCTCCTGCCCCAACTCACTACATTTTAAGTGTAGTATTCCACTTTAGTATAGCTGGCATCATTATTAGGTTTTTTATTATGTATCTAAAGCATTGCCCATTTATATTTGGATTAATTACTGATAAAACAATAACATTTGAATTACAGCAGGTTAAAATATCAGAAATTCAACCGGAGAGATATTTTTAATCTTAAAAGTGGTGGTAAAGTACATTTATACAAATTATACCAGTTTGTTAACAATTGGCTAAATCCCATTTAACCACTATAAATGAGCACCAAGGGATGGATCAGTTTTGTCATTTGGTGGAATCACTCTCCCCTGTTAGCAATAATAGGCCTCATTATTAAAGTGTACTCTGATCCGTGAAAGAGTGCCAACAGCTTATTTTAATTCAATAGAAAATTACTTCCATTATCACTTTAAGGATAAACAAAACAAAGAAAAGACTAATCTTAATCTCCATGCTGGTTAGAATGTGTGGTCATACTCGGGACATATATGCTATGTCAAATTTACTTTACAAACTTCCCCAATAGCAGTATTAATCTATATTTTTCTGTTATTGTGAATTTATAATGAACTTTCTTTCTTTGTCATTATTTTCCTCATATTTGTTAACAAATTAGTAGGCCAAAGTCATTTTCATTCCAATAACACGTAGGTATAGATTTTAAATATCCATTATAATATGTATTATATCTGCAAATCAAAATCTAGGGCTAGGAAGATGGCTAAGCAGTTAAAGGCACTTGTTTTCAAACTCTAAACATTGAGTAAACTATAAAATTGAAAGCCAACAAAACTCTGCTATCTTTAAAATGTTTAAATTTTTTCCAAGGTAAAAGAGAACAAATAGCATCAAAAGTCAAGAAATGTAGTTTTTTTGTTACTATGTAGGAGATAGATACTATGTCCATGACGACTGGGTGACCAATGGTCATCATACCTGAGGTCTCTTGACTACAGCACTGGTTGTTGGAGGAAAGAGTCTTGGGACCCACTCTCAAGCCTTCCACACCTAGGCCTTCTTAGTCCATTTAGTGAAAACCTGTGTATTCATCTTACAAAGGCAGATACACAGGATATTTATGCACACACATGTTGGTGACCTACAATCTTGAATGACAGCCAGTATACTTTTGGAAAGGGAAGGGATTATGTAATGAGGGTTCTGACCTGATCAATGGGTTAGGTCCTGGATGTATTCATAATATGATGATATGATTGGGATAAACCAAAACATAGGAGGTGGGACATGGTAGGAAGAAGTAGGTCCCCGGAGGTGCATTCTGAAAAGATCTCTCTCTCTCTCCCTCTGTCTCCATCTTGTCCAATATCAGATATGTTTCTGTTTTCACCACACACATCTAACATTTATTTCCACCGTACCTTAGACCTTAGAACAGGGAGAGAAAAGACTAAAACCTGAGATTATGAGTCAAAATATTTTCCTTCCATGTAAATTATTCTGTTAGGTACTTGTCACAATGATGGAGATCGAACTAACACAATCTCCCAATACCACTAAAGGGTCATGTGATTGATGAATTTTAACTCCTCAAAAATTTTATTTAAGATAATTATGATGAAGTTGAGTCTGTTGGCACTTGCCAGTGGTCCCAGATATGCTGAGGTTGAGGCAGGAGGGTCTGAAGTTTAGGTTAGTCCAAGATATATAGCACGTTGGGGAAACATAGACCCATGTACATACATAAAGGAATTTTTCCCCACAATAAAATATTAAGTTATGTCACTTATAAGAAAATGGTTGCAACTGGAGTTGGTCGTATTAAGTAAATTAATTTATACTCAGAAAGATGCATATTGCATGTTTTACCTGTGATTCCTTGATTTTATATATGAAAAGTCCCTTATGTGCATCTAACATAAAGTTAGAACATAACAACCTAAGGGAACAAAGGGACTTCCAGAAGGGGGGATAAAAAGGAAGGTAGAAATTTATGGAGAGATATGCTGAAGGTACGTTTTGTACTTGCATGAAACTGTCCTTATACACTCCAGCACCATGTGCATTTAATTTACACTGATGGGGACAAAGTAAAAATAAATAAAAATATATTTAAAATGACTTCTCATTTCCAAAATTAAAAGGGACATTTGGAAAAGTGATTCAAAATAGTTTTGAATTCACTTAATAATTTTATAAAAATAAATAGATGGCTACCATCAACAAAAATACTCCCTTATCCTGAAAATTTTTTTTAAAAAGTTAAGAAAAAAAACCTTAAATCATCTGGAATTGACACATCACCCGTGAAGACTCTGGCTCTGCTTTGTGGCTTGTGTGCAGCTCCCATCAACTTTTTGCTCAATGATCTTTGCATAGTGATGCACAGAGGATGTCCACCTCTGTGTTCTAGTACAAGAAATGTCACCTGTGCATGTGCGTGTTTGACTTCTTACTACACACCATCAATGTGAGGGTTAGGATATGATCTGGCATTGCCTGGAAAAAGCCCGATCGGGCAAACACCATTACAAACCATCACTACAAAGTGTCCTCACTTCCAGCATCATTGTGAAAGAATTGGCTGAAAATTCCTCAGTTCTGCAATTACACTGTAATCTCTATATTTTCACATTCAGAGAATGCAAGGCCATAAGCATGTGGTATAAAATTCTGGTGTTGGTTGGTGATAACCTTTTGTTAGGAAACTGGTTAAAGAATTAACCAACGTGGATAAAATCTATATCTAATTTTTCCTGACTGCAGAAATTATTGTACATTTTCACTGTTGCCTTAAAACTTACTGGGAAAATCTTCATCGTGGTAAATATATGTGGCTATATTCTCTATCTCAAGAACTGAAGTATCACTAATTATGTCCCAATGAGTAGGCAAACATATATGCTACTTGTTTTCTTTTTCATGAAGAAGTGCCTGTCTGATTTTTTTTAACCTGAGCTGTCTTTATGAATTTGTCTTCTCTATACCCCTATGAAGGGTGTGTCTTTTTTTTTTTTTTTAGTTTTTCTTTTTAATTTTTATTTATTTACTTATTAGAGACAGGAAAGAAAGAGAGAGAGCGAGAGAGGGCATGCCAGGGCCTGTAGCCACTGCAAATGAACTCCAGATGCATGCTCCACCATGTGCATCTGGCTTACATGGGTACTGGGGAATCAAGCCTTGAACCAGGGTCCTTAGGCTTCACAGGCAAGCGCTTAACCACTAAGCTATCTCTCCAGTCCCAGGTATGTCTTTTTTGTTATTGTTCATTCTCTCTCTGTCTGTGTGTTTGAATCTTTGGCAGAGACATACTTTTGTAGCTAACCTGAACATGCGAGATCCTCTGAGACAGTTCCTGTGTTACACCATTAAACATCAGCTTAGAAATACTACTTCAGGAACATTATTTTCCAATTTTCTCACTCACATAGTCATTAAGGCAAAATGAGAAAATCGACATGAGTTCTCAGTATATTCTGCCTTCCTAAAAGGCATGAAGAGTTTAGCCCTGGATTTTCCTTAGGGAGTTGAACAGTGTATTAGACATCAAAACTTATAGTGGGAGAACATGGAACTGTGTGGGCCTAATGTCAACATAATGAGTCAAAGATTATGGTATAGGAAATATGCTAGTAATCATATTCTAAATCAATATTGCAGTACATGCTAGGAAAATAAAGGCTCCTGGATTAAAACAGACAAGATAAATGTCATGAAAACTTAATGAAGGGGAGTTTCTAAAGCAGACAATATTAAAACAAATAAGTAAACAAAAACAACACACAGCTGCTGGGCTTGATATCTGATTCAATGTGCATATAGAAGAATTTCTGAATGAGTAACACAATGGACAGTGTTTTGGTGTTATTTTCCTCCTTAGGAAAGGAAACTTTTTCAACAGTAAGAGGAAGAACTATGCAGTAAGAATTTAAGTTCTATTTTATTGGGGGATATAAATTGCTGTAATGCAGGCCAATCAATATCAAAATATAGTAAGTCAGTGCTTCTGGCTTATCAGCTACCTATTTGCTCTTAATAAGTGAAAGATATATGAAAATTCTATAATATTTTAATTGTTTTTTTTCATTTACAAAACAGTGTCGAGGAGACTAGGAAATTTTTTATTCTCTCTCTCTCTATATATATATATATATTTTTTTTTGAGGTAAGGCCTCACTATTCCAGGCTCTCTCTCCCTCCCTCTCTCTCTCTCTCTCTCTCTCTCTCTCTCTCTCCATATATATTTTTATTTATTTTTTTTTTTTTTTTTGAGGTAAGGCCTCACTATTCCAGGCTGTCCTGGAACTCACTTTGAGCCCCAGGCTGGCGTTGAACTAATGACAATCCTCTTACTTCTGCCATCAGATGCTGGGATTAAAGGCATGTGCCACCATGCCCAGCTAGTATTAGACATTTTTTGTTTTCCAAAATATCATTTGTAATTATTAACTAATGATCTATATATTATCATATCTATATAAACACAAAATGACCCATAAGAATTATTTTGTTTACAGAGAGCAATGTACTCTGTTTCTTGGGTGCCCTATTATCATGTGAAAATTTCAGCCCTTTCTCAAGTTCCATAGACGGAGACTTTTTCATTTGCTTATATATTTGTAATCATATCTATGCATATATTTATAAACAAATATATATATGCATACACATTAGTCCACTTATTTGCATTTGAATAATGGGTAATGAAATTTGCCCTTCTTCAATTCAAAATGGGCACTCTAAATCAAAAATTGTAAAACAACTTGTAAAATAGATTTCTTTGTTTCTAAATAAAGTACAAAATTTTAACAAGCACAGTATATTCTTTAAGCTTATACACTTAATTATAAGAATGAAAATTTGATGAAAATTTCAACTCACTCTAAATTTATATTTTATTTCTGATGAAAAAAATATTTCTCATTATGTTTAATTATCATGGAATTTTATTTGATAATCATTGAAATGATTGTTCTACTAAGTTTTCATTAATTTGTGACACAATTCTGTCCCATATCCTATTTCCTAGAGGTACACAGAGGGACACCTCTAGTGTACCAGATGGGACTGTTTCTTAAGGGTCTGTTGAAGGATGGGAATCACAGTTTGCCCTCTAGGATCTGAGCAGTCTGTTGCTCTAGGAAGCCCACATTTTGACAGCTAAAGAAGTAAGAGGCCAAGTTCCAAATTACTTATCAAGTGTAAATCACATACCTGGCAAGATGGCACTAAAAATACCTGCTGAGCTATTGAGTCAGCTGTCAGAAAACAGTGAGGATGGAAATATGAGTGCTTGACTTTACATTGTAGCAATCTGTACAGCTTTCTGCAGAAATGGAGACTTCCCCGAGTCTTCCCCAGAGGCACTTCAACACTCCAGACCCCCTGTGTGGACACTCACAAGTGTAAACAGAAAACACAGAGCAAGATCAGTTTGTAAAGCAAGGCTTGCAGCTTTATCAGGTAATGAGGCCACCAGAAGGCAATTGGGCCTGGGGAATTCTTCTATAGTGTGCTGACATAGAAAAGAACAGTGGATTATGGTGATTTCACATAATCATAGTAGTAAAGCTCTCCCAAGGAGATGCATTCATGTTCTAATGTCTAGGGAGGAATATTTATTTTCCTTAAGAATGAAGTATATTTGATACTGAAAAATAGTATTTTAGTCATAAATTTGACCTTTTTACTCATGTGTTATGAAATAAAATATTAGATGGTTATTAATACAAGTGGTTAACATAAGTAATATTCCATAAATTTAAATATTTTATTATTCAAAAGATGGCTATAAATTTACTATCTATATGTATTTTCCATTTACACCATATTCTATAGTATCAAATTTACTTAATTACTAAAATTGGTAGATCATTTTTGGATAATAGCATTAACTACACACCTTGTAACTCAGTTATTTTAGCAATTCATTTAAAGCAATGGCTATATAAGGATATATATAAATTTGGAGAGGCTGTTGATACAATTGAAAGTGTGCAGACTGAAATGAGCTGGAAACACATGTATGTGTTCCAAATTTGCTCAACTTTTATTTGGTGACAAGTTAATTTACATGTATCCAGATTCCTCATTTATAAATTTAGAATTTTTTTCAGAGATTTGTGAAGAATCAATACATTTTAAGTTTATCACACATCACAGTTACTCAGAATGTCCTACACAGTAGCTGTTGTTCTGTCCTCACAATTAGAAGTTAGACTCATGCTTAGAACTGAATTCCGCTATGACTGTACTGTAAGAAGGAGTTTAAACACCTGCAGTTCAATGAATATCTGTAGTTCAAAGTAGCCTGGGTGGCTGAGACCATACACTAATCAGGATGCACTTGTTTCTGCAGGTGATAGTGGCCCTGCTTGTGGCTATCCCAGCATCTAATGTTTGCTCCATGTTTCTGCCCATGGCTCCCTTCCTCTGTCTTCAAAGCCAGCAATATCAACGCTTTCCTTGACTCTTGCCATCCTCCAGTTCTCACTTGCACCCCCTTCTTCAGGTGTTAAAAATCCCTGAATTGTGGTGAGATTACCCAGATAATCCAACATAATCATAAAATTTAAAATGTGTTGAACAACGAAACTGGATTCCATTTGCCATCTCATTTCTTCTTTTTCATGTAATGTACAACATCCTCAACCAACAAAGACTAGAGCGCATAGCTGGGGCCACTATTCTACTTGCCACAGGTGGCTGTAGATATTGGCAATGTCTAGACTTTTCTAAATACAGTCAACATCATGTATATAACTGCTATGGTCACACTATTTATGTTGTCTACATTATTGCTCAGAAAAACTGTTTGGCCAAGCTATGACCTGAATACAATTAAATTACTGCAATATATTTTTTCAAGCTTGGATCACAATTCCATTTTCTAACAATGCCTTTGCATTAGCCATCAGCCACTAACAGGCCACTTATAAATATATACACCAATGTGACACAATGTGTGTCCTTTTTTTGTGGTGATCAATATTAATGTCATTTTGAGGTTTTCAGTAGATTATAAAGAAGGAAAAAATACAGCTTTTTTCTCCCCTTCACTTTTTTGACCTTAACTTATTTCTTTGGGAGAGTAAGTCCCTTTTACTTATGTATTAATTACATTATAGTAAAAGATAAAGTAAAAGTAAGTCTTCAAGGCAAAATGAAAAAATTTAAATTTTAGTTGCTTTCAAAGACATACAGAACCATATTTTCAATATACAAAATAATATTATCTTTGATATAATTCACAAAAATAACTAATAAGAAGAAACAGTATTTACTATAAAGTTCAAAACCTAAATTGCTTACAGTATAGTGTAGGTAGATCAATTGAGAGTTGGGATGTGCCAAAAAAGCAACTTCTGTCTTCAGGAAATGGACTGCAGGAAATAATTCTTACACCATACTTAACGAACATAGAAGAAATTATATGTAAGTGATCTAGAATACAATATGGTTTACCACAAGACACTGGAATTTTTAATTTTATTCATGTTATTATTTATTTGAGAGAAAGTGAAAAAGATGGAGAGAGAGAATGGGCACACCAGGGCCTCTTGCTTCTTCAAATGAACTCCAGATGTATGCGCCACCTTGTGCATCTGGCTTTACAAGGGTACTGGGGAATTAAACCTCGATCCCTAGGCTTTGCAGGCAAGTGTCTCAACCACTAAGCCACCTCTCCAGCCCCTGGACTTTTTAAAATAAAAGGTGCAGTTGAATGTTCTTGCCACAAGGAAATGATAAATATTTATGGTGTAATAATATATTAAATACTCTGATTTGATTATTATACATTTTAATTGGTATCGATACATCTCACAAGATGCCGATACATGTAAACAACTCTGTGGGTCAATTTAAAACAATAAAATTAATTCAATGAGTATATAAAAGAACCTGAGCCCTTGGTAAGAAGAAAATTTGATTTAGCAGAGGTGGAGCTTATGTTTCTGACAAACTTCGAGGAGTGAAGTACAATGTCATTGATCCCCTCTAACACTGAAGTGATTTTTCATAAATGGTGAGAAGAATCTTGGTGATGTTATGGGTTTGTTTCGTTTTTCCTTTTGTGGTTGTTATTTTCTTTAGTCCTTTACTGCTTGCTACAGGCAGTCAAAAGCTACAGACTTGGGGCTTGCTTGCAAAGTCTGACAGCCTGGGTTTGATTCCCCAGGACTCACATAAAGCCAGATGCACAAAGTGGACCATGTATCTGGAGTTTGATGCAGCTGCAGGAGGCCCTGGTGTACCCATGCATATAGATTTCCACATTGTCCTCATACAGAATTTCTAGGAATTACATTTTTTCTGGTGGATAAGATAACAGTTTGATTTGTTCGCCCTCTTCTGAACCTGATGCATTGTTGGAAGAGTTGTCTAATTTTCCAGGGACACAGAGCCCTGTTGCCCATCTTTTTGTCTCTAATATGGACTCCTTCCACAATTTCACCTTATTTCTAGATATGTGGGTATGTTACTGATCTAGAAAGCCTTTGATAGGGCAGAACACTAATTCACTGTGCAGAAAAAAAGAAGAGAAAGTGTGAAGCAACTTTACCATGCATGGTTACCAACTTGCCTGCCCATGGGGTAGGACACACACAAGTCACATGAAGTGGATTTATTATTTCCAGATAGCAAGAGACGATCCAAGTCCAGCAGTCATTGTGAGACAATCCCTCAAGAGTCAGGATGATACCTAAGGCAGATGGAGTCTTGACTACATGTTTACACTTTTTCCCAAAGCTGAAGGAACACAAATGTTATACCATGCTGAGTTATCTACATCAGGGAAATATGAATAACATGACTAAAGTGTTAAATTACATCTTGTTTCTCAGAAAAGACTGTATAGGAAACAAAGCCATTCCTGATAGCTC
Source organism: Orientallactaga sibirica (assembly GCA_036365145.1). Classification (NCBI taxonomy): domain Eukaryota; kingdom Metazoa; phylum Chordata; class Mammalia; order Rodentia; family Dipodidae; genus Orientallactaga; species Orientallactaga sibirica. The sequence goes on along the minus strand of JAEOAD010000060.1, from coordinate 11,773,939 downwards.
CTTGCTACCTCAGCATGTCACATTACCAGCACATTATATCGTTATTTTTAAGAATTATACATGAGAAAATGAGAAGGTTGTTGGTCTAAGGCCACCTAGAAAATTCTCATAGGAAGATGTATAAAGGGAAATCTCATGGTCATCATAGGTGCTTTGGGAATATTCTGTCCACACTCACATTCCCACTTTGCAACTTACTGGTTATAAGACATTGGGCAGGTTACTTACATGTTCTATGAAGTTGAGAATGATGGCAATAAAAGATACTATCACACAGATAGGTCAAATTATTTAGAAAAATTCATAAGTACCTACCACATGTTTTGCACTTCAAAACATGTGGTCACTAGAATTCCCCACTGTAATAGTGGTTCTTTCATAAACTTATACTTCATTTGTACTATCTCTTCTTTCAATTAAACTATGATTCTTATAATGCTTGGTCTTTGTTTTGCTATTCATTTGTTTTGGAGAACCTGGTTATATGTTATGAAGATGCAACATCTTTTTCTCAAGCAAGTGTCTACATATGTATTTAATGTAGACATTATTCTCTGATCCAGCAAGATTCACAATTAAATGAGCACCTCTGCTTCTATATTCAAAGACAGAGTTGCCTTTGGCTCAAATTACACCCGGTTTGGGATCACTTTTTAGTGTCTTAAACCAATTACTTCTTGAAATGAGCACAATTAATGGTCTTTGGAACATATTAGTTTTCTTAAAGATTCCAAAACTACTTAAAAATCATATCTTCCTTGCACTGTTTCAAAGTTAAAGTACTCTAAAGCTATGAACAGAATTGTGCTATGTAATGGATAAACTTCTAGTTATAAGAAATTACCATAATTTCACAAGCTTCCTTCATTCAGTGAAGTTTGCAAACAGAGACCATAACATAGGGTGACTTTGGTATAACAACTTTTCTACCCAAAACAACAAGACCAGACGTTAGTCAGTTTCTACTGAATTCATTTTTTTTCCTAGGACATGGGTACATTTTTCATAAGATAGTGATCTCTGTAATTCCTATTCCTATACTAAATTCATATATTAGAAGTCTGTCAGATATTATCAAAGATGAACCACTCTGAACATTATTGGCCTTAGCTTTATGTGTTGGTGTATGATTAAACTGTGAAATATGTATATGTATATATGCATATATATATTATAATATATAAATATAATATATATAAATATATGATTATATATATATATACATATATATATATATTTGAGTAGAGTTTCAATCTAGCTCATGCTGACCTGGAACTCACTATATAGTCGCAGGATGGCCTCGAACTCATGTCGATCCTCCTACCTCTGCCTCCTGAGTGTCAGGATTAAACCTGGCTTAACAAAGGTCCCACATAATAAATTCAAAGGCAGCATAATATTGCATGGGGAAGTATTGCATTTCTAAGATCAGGAACAGAATGAGAATGTCCACTTTTATTATCCCTACTCACTACAGTAGTAGATTTTTGGGCAAAGAAATTAGGCAGAAGACAAAAATAAAAGACCATACATCAGGAAGAAAATAGATAAAGCTCTTCTTGTATGTGACATGATTTTACATATAGAAAATGTAGCCTCGGGCTTCAGAGATGGCTTAGTGGTGAAGGCGCCTGCCTGCCAAGCCTAAGAACGTTCATTTGATTCTCCAGGTCCCACTTTTAGCCAGACCTAAGTGACACAAGGGCACAATACCTCCCTTGCCCACAAAGGGGGTGCACACATCTGGAATTCATTCACAGTGGCTGAGAGTCTGCCGGCATGCCCTTTCTCTATCTGTAACTCCCTGTCTCAAAAGAAAGAAAGAAAGAGAGAGAGAAAAAAAAGGAAAAGAAAGAAAGACTAGCCTCCACCAAAACAATGATATTTTAAAATTCTGTAAATAATACTCTTTAATATTGACATGAAAAATCAATGGCTTTAATACTATACATTGTTGATAATGAAGTTATGAAAGTAATCTCCTTCATAATAATTTAAAAACCCAGGAATAGACTTAGTTGTGGTAATGAAGATCTCTATAACAAAAAATACAAAATGAGCCGGGCGTGGTGGCGCAAGCCTTTAATCCCAGCACTGGGGAGGCAGAGGTAGGAGGATTGCTGTGAGTTCAAGGCCACCCTGAGACTACATAGTTAATTCCAGGTCAGCCTGGGCCAGAGTGAGACCCTACCTCGAAAAAAAAAAAAAAAAAAAAAAAAAATGGAGGTAAAAGAGTTTGAAAAAGGCATATAAAAATGGAATGGTCTCCCATGATCTTTGATGAGAATTTATATTTCTTAAATGATCATACTATCAAAAATAACATGCAGTTCTACAGATTCATATGGTTGACAGATATGAGTTATTTGACATTCCATCTATATTTTAAAAGCATATTATTCATTTTGCAACAAATACAATCACTTAAAAATTTTAAATTCTGACTTCAGTACCTCCATTAGATAAGTTAAAGAGAATTGGCATTTAAATAACATTGATTCTTCCAGTCCATAGTATTTTAACTTTTTAAAATATATTTTATTTATTTTATTTTTTTTTATTTGACAGGGAGAGAGAGAGAGGGAGAGAGTGGGTGCACCAGGACCTCTAGCCACTGAGAACAAACTCCAGATACATGCACTCCTTTGTGCATCTGGCTCACGTCAGTTCTGGAGAAACAAACTGGGATCCTTTGGCTTTGCAGGCAAACACCTTAACCAGTAAGCCATCTCTCCAGCCCCCAGTTTTTTAACTTTTTAACAGTTTCTCTCAGCAGATTCATAAGTGTGTAATTGTATTATATCTTATTAACTTTATAGTAAAACATTTCTTGGAAGCAGATGCTTTAAAAACACATTGTATTTAACATTTTATTTTCCAGTTCTTCAGTGCTAAATATATATATATATATATATATATATATATATATATATATATATATATATATATACACAAATATACTGTACATTTGCTTTATATCTTGCAACTTTGCTAATTCAAATATTTTCTCACATAATGAACTAGTCTGTAAATGTAGTTATAGTTTTTCATGTAAATAATTATCTTGTGTATAAATAAAGATCATTATATGACTTACATTCCAAGTATGTCTTTTTTTCTTTACTTAACTAGATACTAAACTATAGTAATCAATAAATTTGTTAAAATGGATTTTTTTTTGCCTTGTCTCTAATCCTCCAAGAGTCAGAGGTCAATGAGTTCAATATTACAATGCTGTCTCACAGATGGCCTTTACTAAATTTAGGGATGGCTCATTTAATATGACAAGATATGCTTATTATTATTATTATTATTATTATCATAAATATTTGTGAAATTTCTTATATTTGTTATATCAAGATAATTGGATTTTTTTTCTCATTTTTTATAATGTTCCATATTATTTAGGAATGCCTATAGTGTTGATAATGATCTTGTCTTCCTGGGGCAAATCTATCTGGTTGGGTGTATTGCCTTATAGCACTCATCTCAGCACTCAAGAGGGCTGAGGTAGGATGATAGCTGTTATTTTGTGTTTGACTTGGACTACCAAGTGATACATTGTAATAAACAAAAACAAAGCATGAAAAACCAAAGTAACACTTAGAAACACCAAAAATCTTATTTGACATTATGGTAATAGTTTTATGTTCTTCCTCTCCCATTTTTCATAATTAGTTGAATGCTTTGTACCTGTATTCACATTCTACAATTTTATTTTGTTTTGAAAACTATTTAGTTTGGTTATCAGGTAATGCTGCCATATGAAATCAATAGAAGTACTTCCTTTTATAATCTTTACTGAAAGGGCTGGGTTATTCCTTAAATGTTACTAGATTTTTATCATTGAGGTGGTATGGACAAAAAATTATCATTGTGACAGGGTTTTTTGGTTATTAATTCAATTTCTTTAATATAATTTGTGACAATTCATTTTTTAATATTTTATTTTAATTAATTTATTTGAGAGAGTGAGGCTGATAGAGAAAGAATGGGTGTGTCATGGCCTGTAGCCACCACAAATGAACTCCAAATGCATGTGCCACCTTAGGCAGCAGGCTTACATGAGTCCTGGGGAATCAAGCCTGGGTGCTTTGTCTTTGCAAGCAATTGCTTTAACTTCTAAGCCATCTCACTAGCCCAGCAATTAGTTTTTTATTTGTTCTTATTATTAGTGTTAACTTGTGCATTTTCTTTCTTATGGAAATTTGTTTCAAATTCACTCATTTATTCCTTACCTTTGGTAACTGTTGGAAGTATGACCATCTTTCACTCTTGCTACTGAGTAATTGTACATGTTGATTTTTCTTAATCAGTCTCCTAGAGGTTTATATGATCCATTGATTACAAAATCTGTATTTTATAATGTTTTCAATTAAAGTATAAATACTCAAGTCTTTAATATATTCTTCAGATATGTTTTATTAGTAAGTATCCTCTGGAAATGATCTTTGGGAATTAGGACCTAGTTGGAAAAGTATGTCATTGGGGGTATGTACTTGAAGAATATATTGGTATACTAAGATTTAAGTCTCTAGATTCTCTATCTTTCTCTCTCTCCCTTTCTAGTTCTCTCTCACAATCTCCCTCCCTCCCTTATTCTACCCCTCTCTCTTCTTCCCAGCCACCATGAGATGAGTAACCCTGCTTTTCCATGCCATCCTTTCCATGTTGTTCTGTCTCGGCATGGAGGTAAAGAAGTAATGGAGCCAACCAATCATGAACTTAAGCCTCTAAAGCCATGAGCCAAAATAAATCTTCCTCCTTTCTCATGTGCTTTGTGACAGTAATGGAAAGCTTATTAACATACCTGTCTTTGTCTGTGAAGTAGGAGGTTCAGGCAGAAATACCAATTTGATTTTCAACATTTGAACATTCATAATAAAGCCTTATATGTTTCTAATCATATAGAAAGTGTATATATATATATATATATATATTCTTAATATATGTATTCATAAAATATATATATATTCTCTCCCCAAAAAGCATGTATATGTGTGTGTGAGAGTGTGTATGTGTGTGTGTTAGTGTGTATGTGTGTATTAGTCAGGATTCTCTAGAGGAACACTACTGACAGAATGAATTGTATTAAAAGGGAATTTATTGCATTAGCTTACAGCAGTCCAACAATAGCAGTTTGCAGTCCACAAGGTCAGATGCCTCACCAGTCCCAACCCAGCACTGAAGGCCTGGAGGCTTCCTGAGGAGCCAAGGGTCTTTAGTGCATGCTGGTCTTCAGACCACACTGTTCTTCAGTCTGCACTGGAAAGCAGTACTGGCAGGCAAGTGGGAGGAAGAGATTCATTTCTTCCAGAACTTCCTTAGAGAAAGCCCTCCCTCTGAGAGGGACCTGCCCAATCTGGGGGAAGAACTTCCTCCTTAAATTTATCCTTCCTGGAAACAACCTCAGAGGCCCACCCAAAAGGAAGGTCTGTGGATTCCTAAACAGATAAGTTGACACAAAACTAACCATCACAGTGTGTATACCTAAGCACTAGTAGAATTGCCTCATGGTTTTAACATTACACAGGATACAATATTGTTTTATTGTTTCTTTGAGGCAGGATGTCAGTATTTAATCCATGACGGTTGTTAAATTGTCATAACCAGCCTCCACCCTCAGGAGCAGGAATCATGGATGTGTGTTATCATGCCCAGCATAATGTTTGTTGCTCTCAATTGAGATCTTTTCTTATCCTATATTGCATAAATTTGTGATATTTAATTCTAAGTGGGAAACTTTTCAGATATATTTTTGTTATTTATATCTGATTTTAAATGTATAAATGCTAACATAAATCATGTTCCTTTAACTTGACTTTTGTATGTTTTCATTGCTGAAATATAAAAGTGCCATTGAATTTTGCATATTGATTATCTATCCAGCAACATAAGTCATATATTTACTCTAGATGTTCTTTTGCCAGGTTTCTTAAACTATTTTTATGAACATATTATGCCTTATGAAAATGCAGTTTTGCTTCGTCTTTACAGCTCACTTTTTAAAAGTATATGTCATTAAATGGATTTACCATAGGTTCCATATTTTTAAATGTGTTGTGTTATTTTATAGCTTCTCATATATTATGGCAAATATCCCATGTGCTTTTGAAATGGACGTGTATTTACCTGTAGGTTGGCTTTTCTCTAAATGACAGCATTGTCATCACGGGTTTCATTTTGAGATCCTTCTGGTTTTATTTGTTTGTTGGTTTGCTTTTTCTACTTGATATGTCAGTTGCAAAGCGAGGAACACTGTGTTTTCCAGCTCTAACTGTGCTGGTGGTTGCCTCCTTTCAGCTTTGTCAGGTTTTGCTTCATGGATTTTGAAGCTGTTTTCCTGTGCACACTCTTCATAATTTTAATGTCTTCTTGATGAATTAATCCTTCCATCTCTCCAAAATGTCTCTCTTCTCCCTGCTAATAGTCCTTTTTCTAAACTTGACATTGTCAGATATTAATCCAGCCAGTTCAGTTGATGAATGTCCAGTGTTGATGTGCTATATTTTTGCCCATAATTTAATGCTTCTTTATTTCATGGTTGTATGGTCCTTTCTCTCAGTTTTATGCTATTTTTCATGTCTGAAACAGCTATTCATTATGGTTTTCTAGTTTTTGTTTCTTTACAATGGGATGACAGGCCTAGTACATTTATTCTCTCATGGTATGTATCTGTAAATCCCACCCTCATGTTTATGACTACTTCTAGAATATACCATCTTTCTTATCTTCAGGTAGTAGGCATTTACCTATTGAATCACAGTTGACATTCTGTTTATGATTCCAAGTGAAATAAAAATTGTGTATATGTACACAGTATTTTTATCATCAAGATGATCTTTTTAAAACCTCAGGTCACTAACATACAAATGAAGGTACCCTGTAAAACATGAGTTGCATATGTGTATGTGGATGTACACATAACCTGTTTGTGCGTATGTGTGCATGTGCATGGATGTGGCTTGTATGTGCATGCATGTATAGGCCAGAGGTAGAAAACTGGTGTCTCCGTCTGTTGCTCTCCACCTTTAATTGAGACAGTGTCTCTAGCTTAACTTAGAGATCACTGTCTGGTTTGCCTAGGTAGCCAGTGAGCCGCAAGGATTCCCTCTCTGCCTTTGTTGAACTGTTATGTGTGCACCACAAGCCTGCTTCTATCTGTGTTCAGGAAAACTGAACAGAAATCCTCATGCTTTACCCACTGTTTCACCTCCCCAGCCCTTAAATTATGTTTTTCTGAATTTTAGTGTAAAAGTACTAGTTTATTTTCATTATTACTTTTCTTCTTTATATTGCTATTGAATCTTCTTAGTTAAGTTGTTTTTATACTGTGTGTAACAATTTTAAGAGAAGTTGGTCACTGTCTATTTTAATATTGATTTCAAGATGCTTAGTAATGCCTGATATAATAAATTTGCCTAAACACATATACATGCAAATATTCAAGCACAAACATATATCCATACACAGAAAGATAAATAGTTTATGAGCAAAGTAGATAGAAATCATTAAGACAAATCTATGAAATCACAACACAATTTTGGCTGGAAATTTTTTTAAGACCATGTTTCTGCATCATATTTTAGTAACTCTCATAATATTCCAAATTCTTTCATTATTACCATATCTACTATGCTGATCTATGGTCTATGTACTTTAATGTCACAGTGATAATTGTTGAAGGCACCAAAAATTGCACCTACATAGACAGTAAACTTAATGGAGAACGTTGTATCATTGACTAATTTTCTGACTAGCTGCTACATCCTCTCTCTCTCTCTCTCTCTTTCCTTTCCTACTCCCCACCACAGATGCATGGGCCTTAATATTTCTTATAGTACAAATTGGGACAATTTTTAATAACTCTGCCACAGAATCTAAATATTCACCTGAAAGCAAGGGTTACATATCTCTAAAAAATCAACTAAATTTAGTTAGAAAAGTACATCATAAGCTGAAATAAAATGAGATGGGTCTCTTCCACCACACACTTATCCAAGTTGCTAATACAATGAAAATTCTCTTGAATGAACTTAAAAGTACTACTCGAGAGAACACACAAATAATTCTAAAGAAAAAAAATGAAACAATGTATGGCATGTTATGGAGAAAGATCCTGTGCTCTCCAAAAATCAGACCAATATCTCCATCACTTATGCAGCAAAGTCTAATCCAGAACAAAGTATAATGTATAGTGTATAATATAATATATATGTATAATGCAGTAAAGGCTATGAGAGGTGAAGAAACTTCAGAGTAAAAATTTGAAGCTAACAGAGGTTGGTTCATGCATTGTTCAAAATTAAGTGGCCTTAAAACATAAAGGTTATAGGTCAAACAGCGAGTGGATCCCAGAGATTGCAGCCACTTATCCAGGTCTAGCTAAGTTCATTGTTAAAGGAGGCCATAATAAATACAAGTCTTCCAATATAGATGAAGCATCCTATGTTGGACAGAGATGGCATCTAGAACTTTGGTAGTGAAGAAGAGAGATCAATGCCTCCCTTAAAAGAGCTGCAGAGGACGCGCTGGATCTCTTGTGAGAGGTAACTGCAAAGTTGAAGCCTTCGCTCACATACCATTGTGAAAATCCCAGGCCACTAAGAACTATACAAAATCTGTTCTGCCTTGTTCTATAAATGAAACAACAAAGCCTTGGTGGCAGACCATCTGTTTACAACATGGGTTCCTGAATAAGTTAAGCCCTTTCTTGAATTAACTGCTCAGAGGAAAGGATGCATTTCAAAATATTACTGCTCATTAGCAGTGAACCTGGTCAATGAAGAGCTCTGCTGGAGGTGGGACACGGGAGGAGTGTGGTTTCCATGCTGCGAACACAACATCCATTCTGTCTCCCATGGATCAACAGCTAGCTTCAATTTGCAGATCACAATTAGTTATGAAATCTACTTTGTAAGTCTAACTGCCATAGACGATGAGTCTCTGATGAGTTTGGGCAAAGTGAATTGAACGGTTTCTGAAATGTATTCATCCTTCTTGAGGCCATTAAAAAAAAAAAAAAAAAACTGAGAGTTAATAGTTGCTGAGGGAGATTGAGTCTTGTTTTATAGTGGTACAGCCCATGCTAAAGCAAATAAACCTATGTCCATGCTCGTGCAGAAATCAAATCAAACAAAATTGAATTAAATAAAAAAAAACCTAATTTAACTCATTAGGTCACAAAAAAAAAGCATGGAAGTATGAAGGGGGTTAGTTGGGAAGGCATTTAGTGGGAGGTGAAGAAGGAGGGTAAATCTGATCAAAATACATTGTATACATATGTAAAATTGTAAAAATAAATTAACAATTCATGGTTCATCAAGCTATGCCCAACAAGAAATTGGAAGCAGTTGATTCTAACCCTCATGTATAATTGAGGGGCCCAACACTTCCTTCAGTGGAGGAAATGGGTGCAGCTAAGAGCTAAAGTAGAAAGAGAAATGGAATTGTAGGTGGAGTTTCTAGTTGTGACAGATTTGACTGGATTGCTTCATCTCAGGAAAAAACAAGTGAATGACTGGCTTCTTAGGGACGATCAATGAAGATTTTTTTTTTTTTTTTTTTTTTTTTTTTGGTTTTTTTGAGTTTTTCGAGGTAGGGTCTCACGCTGGTCCAGGATGACCTGGAATTCACTATGTAGTCTCTATGTAGAATCTGTTGAAGCTACAAATTTAACTGTTATCTTACTATAAGAAATTGCATATGAAGCCAGGTGTGGTGACAACACGCCTTTAATCCCAGAACTCGGGAGGGACGCAGAGGTAGGAGGACTGCCCTGAGTTTGAGACCAGACTAAGACTACATAGTGAATTCCAGGCTAGCTTGGGCTAGAGTGAGACCCTAACTTGACCCCCCCCCCAAAAAAAAAGAAATTGCACATGAGAACCTATTTAGTCCTCTCCACCTCAGAAAAAAAGAAAATCCACAGCTCCCAGGACCCCTTAACACTCATCAACATTAAAGCAAGACCCTCCACCAGTAAAACCATTATAACTCATTGAACAGTTCAGTGATTTGTAGTTTGCTTTGAAAACAGTTCATCTAGTTATTTATGTGTGAGAGAAAAAGAGGCAGATAGAATGAGAGAATGGGTGTGCCAGAGCATCTAGGCACTGCAAACAAACTCCAGGTGCATATGCCACTTTGTACTGAAAGACCCAGGCCAGAGTAGCACCATGACAGGCCTCAGTCACTCTGTAGGCCACAGGGGCGAGTTCCCAGAATCAAGGGAAGAACAAGCAGTATAGTACCAGGAAAAACCATAAACTTGCTGTGTGAGTATGACTCAACATTCTTATAGTCCTGGGCTGGATGGCCCAATAAGATCCACCGTCTCAGAGTTTTGTAAATGTCAACCAATCAAATGAATGTAACCGCGCAAGCGCCAGCCTGTTCAAATGTAACCGCCGCTTGCTGAGCCAATTAAGTTTGAAATTCCCCTAGACCTAGCCCGCCAAAATCCCAAGACCAATCAAGAACCCCCAAGTACAGTTAATGTTCAAATTAGCCAATCATGTAGTTACGTAGGTGATAGTCCTCTTCCCCCTTGCTCAAAACTCAATGAAAAGCCCACTTTTCTGCTTCTCTGGGCTCTTGTACAGATCCACTGTGTTGGTGAAGGCAAGAGACCAAGCTTAAGCCCAAGTAGAGCTCTTTGCATTTGCATACGTGTTTGGTCTTCCTTGGTGGTCACTGGGGACACTGTGAACTGGGCATTACAGTACATCTGGCTTACATGGGTACTGGGGAATCAAACCTGGGTCCTTAGGCTTTGCAGCCAAGTACCTTAACTAGTGATCCATCTCTCCAGCCTAATTTTTTTAATGAAGAATTTACTCTAGTTTCTCTGCAGGTCATATAAATCTTTCACCTTTTAAATAAATAATTTATTTTTATTAAGAAGGAACCAAGGATGGAGAGATGGCTTAGTGGTTAACGCACTTACCTGCAAAGCCTAAGGACCCAGGTTTGATTCCCCAGTACCCATGTAAGCAAGATACACAAGGTGGCACATGCATCTGGAGTTCATTTGCAGTGGATAGAGGCCCTTGCATGCCCATTATCTCTCTCTCTCTCCTATGTGTGTGTGTGTGTGTGTGTGTGTGTGTGTGTGTGTGTGTGTGTGTGTGTGTCTGCCTCTCTCTCTCAAATAAATAAATAATACTTAAAAGAAAAAAAAAATAAGGAACCAGAGTACGAGGAGATTAGGGATACCAAACAAACCAGTAGGTGGAAAAATGTTAGGGAGGGAGAGTGGGGGTTCAGTTAAAGGGAGAGTGGGGAGGGGAACTACACAAAACCCAAGACTAAAGCAGCCACAATAGGAACCTTTACCCAGAAAACCAGTAGGTGAGATAGAACCCCCAATCAAGGGAGATGGAGAGACAAGACTAAAGTGCCCAGTAGAAGGTAGAGAGAGAAAGCTTTATCCTTAAATTATGGGCTCTGACCTGTGGATCCCAGGAACAGATCTGCATTAACCCTTCAGTGAGCAGTTGGCCAGGGTGAGCCTTTTAATTTCCCAAAACAGTGCAGGCCTTTGCCAAGCACTTGGTTACCAGACAGAGCTAAAACTTAAGACCAAATTGCCAAAGACACCACAGGTTGCCATCCCAGGACACTGAGAAACAATGTGGGAACTGAGAGGAAAGCAAGTTCTAGCCTGGAAGGCTCTTATGGTGCTGGAAAGTGCTGTGGGAGCTACTGAATGATAAGGGCCACCAACAACATACAAAAGCAGGAGACTCTGCAAGCCATGCAATCCACCAGCCAGACAAGGACTACACACTTGTGCAATAATGGCACCCAGCCTTTGTGGGTAAGCAACTGCTCTCCCATTGAACATGAGGCCCACTCAGTGTGAGAGAACTCACGGCTCTACTGGAAACCATGACCCATGGGTCAGGAAAATTACAACCCCCAGAGAGAAGCCACCAGTGTTTCTTGTACAAGGCAAGTGGGTAGCTCATCAAAACGTCTCTCAATCGCCTTTGCATCTGAATCTCCAATAGTCAAAGCTGCTCTTACCCTTGTCAGAGAATCTGTTTTATCTTACAGATGACAGTGAATACTTGGGAGGTCCAAAATCCATCAATCCAAGAAAAGACAGCCAAATGCTCACCCAGAGATGTGCCTCCTCTACCACATTTTCCTGGGTCCAGAAAAATCTGCAGAAGAAGTGGTGACAGAAATATTGCTCTTAAGACTAGCCGGAAATCCACATCCAGGAAAATAGCAGCAAACACTCTGGTAAATGGGAACACGTCATAATAGAAATGCAGACACTTCAGAGACGTCAATACCAAGTGAGAACAAACCTGCCAAGGCTCAGGGCCTGTTGTAGAAGAGGGGGTGAGGAGTTTGTGAGGGCCACAAAGCCAGTAGAATTACAGCTCTCCCCAGAGACAGAGGTCCTAATTACCCCAAGTGAACAATAACCCTGCTGAAGAGGACACTCAGGGAAACTGGGACTGGAGGATGGCACACTGCAATTCATGTTTAAAAATTAATTATTAATAAAAATGGGGGGAAATTTATTTTTATGAAGAGGTGCATTGTTTTTAGCTATATACTTAAAAGCTTACTGTTTAGTCCAAACAGAACTTTTAGATTAACTGGGAAACCAAACTTTTCTATAACTGACTTTACGCAATGTTCATTTTATTGCGGTGGTCTGGAATTAAATATGTTTTACCTCAGAGGTAGGCCAATGTATTTATCTTTTCATCATGTAGAATACATCTTGGAAAGACACAACAAATGCTTAAGAAATCTGTTACCAGCATTGGTTGTCTGGGAGAGGAATAAAAGAAGGGATGGTGAAATGATTATAATAGGGATGATTTGCGGCCACAGTTCTGTGAATACCTCTATGTTTAACCAGTACATGGATGTCTTACAGAAGTAATTTATCAAACACAAATAAAATAACTAAAATTGGGAGTGATGGCACATGCCTTTAATCCCAGCAGTGGGAAGGCAGAGGTAGGAGGATCACCTTGAGTTCACGGCAACCCTGAGACTACATAGAGAATTCCAGGTCAGCCTGGGCTAGAGTAAGAACTTACACTGAAAGACCACGAAAGCAAGCAAGCAAGCAAGCAAGCAAGCAAGCAAGAAAGAAAGAAAAAGAAAGAAAGAAGGAAAGAAAGCAAACTATAATTTCCAGTGAGTGGATATATTTTCTTCACACTAAAGAAAATGCGGAAAAAATGGTTAAATGGAATCATTTGCGGGAAAAAAAATGTTAAACAATGAAAAAGATAAAGAGGGAGAAGGGGAAGGAAGAGGGTAAGAGGGAAAAGAATAGCAACAATAACAGGAGTACAAAAATACTCTTCTGAAGTTAGTAAGCTTTATAGGGGTGCCTCAGTTACTTTCTCATTCCTGTGAATTTATGGAAAGAAAAGAGTTTGATCCAGTTTGTTCTAGAGGATAGAGTCCCTCAGGGTGGGTGGGGAGGCATGGCAGGCTGTAGTGAGAAGCAGTAATACCCTGGCAGACAAGAAGCAGAGCAAGACCGCAAGTGGAGCTGCACTTCCAACTTCAAGGTCCATCCCCACTGGTCTACTTCCTTCAGTAAGTCTCTACCTCCTAAAGGTTGTAAAACCTTACCAAACATTACCACCAGGCTGGGGATTAACTATTGAAACACATGAGCCAATGGGACAGGTCATTTTATATTTAAGCCATTCAAAGTTATAAGTATTAACCATTAACAAATGTCTTTAAATTCTAGACATATATGCTAAGACCAAATTTATAAATAAATCTAGTCCAGAAAATAAAAGCAAGTTTTCTCACTGTGATGTATGACTAAACCCAGAGATATCACTGTGAACTTTTGGGTTGTTTTATACATACACCACAGGTAAGTACAGAAAACAAACATGTGGGGCATGCATAGGTTAGCATATGCAAAACATTCCTTACCCATTGGGTATGCAATCACACTTAGGACAATCATTCCATTTTATGATCTTTATTGTGACCATGCCATTGTCCATATAAGACAATATTCATACCAAAGGGTTGATGGTTAATTTTATGTCTCAGCTTTTCTGTGTCACATGTGTGTGAGGATGTTTCCAGAAGATATTAGTAGTTGAATCAGTGCACTAAGTAGAAGTTCACTACCCCCATTATGGATGGGCATTGTCAAGTCATTTGAGGGCCCAAGATAACAGAATGGTCAGAGACAAGCAAATCCCCTCTGCCTGAATAGTTGAGATGGGACATCACCCTTCTATCTCAGTCATGTTGCTCCTGCTTCATTCATTCTATCATCTATCTATCTACCATCTAACTATCTATCTATCATCTATTTATCATCACCTATCTAGCATTTATCATCATCATCTACTGCATATCCAACTATGTGTCCTCTATGTAAACATTTTCATGAATATAACTGCTGGCCCAGAGACATAACCAATGTGCAAACCTTCTGGGCCATTAGCATTTTTATGTAACTCATAAATACATTGATGTGCTTTATATATATGTATATATATCTAATATTTATTGATGTGATATATGTGAACACACACACACACATATATCAAATAAAGAATAAAATGAATTTGTACTATCAATTTAAACATTACAAAGATCAGATGTGTGTTCCTTGCATTTCTTAATGACCAAAACCCTAATGCTCCATTATATTCCACTCAGCTCAAAATTGTGAAAACCATTTCAATGTGTGTTTAACATGTTCTGTTTCGTCTCAGGTCAAGTGGTTGTGGGCACATATTGTTGAAGTTATGTTGGGACACTCCTGAGGCACAGCTGAAGTCAGACTTTATGAGTGCTGAGCTCTGCCTCACAGTTCCTTGCCATAGCACTGTAGGTACTGCCTGCAAGGAGCCTCCCTGATGGTCCAGCAGACGTACATGCTTCACATCTGCTCATTACCCATAACTGCGAGGTCTTCACGAGAGGAAAGAAGCCTTTTGACACTGCACAAAACTCCTCGCACATTTGACTCTGAGTGTCAACTCAGTAGGTGGTAAAGACGGAAGAAATTATTCTAAAATCTGGAGATCTTAAGCACTGGGTAGCCGTTACATGCTAATGAAAGAATAACAGGAAAAGACCAAGATCTTAGTGCAAATGAGCCATCAAAGTAACTGGATAGATGGATGTTTGGGCATATGTCCTTTGATAATAGGAAATGTGAGGGTTTTAATTGCATATTCTCAGAGGGGTTCTGATGCCAGACCAAGACTACAAAGAAATATGGTCAATGTCCCTTAACTGTATTCCCATCTTCAGCCACTATTAAAGTTCTTCTCAAAAAAACAAAACTAACAGACTCATTTCATAAGTTCTAATGAACACTATCTTATAATTAATTAATTGAAAAACACTTGAATGTTTGATTTTTGTCATACAAAATTTATATAATAATTTTATGCAATTTATTTTAAAGTATGTAAGTCTAATAAAAGGACCTTCTAAAACAACACTACAAGAACCTTTTTGTGTTTGTATGTGAATGTAGAGTGAATGTATGTATGTATGTTCATACATGTGCATGTCCACATATGTGTGCAGGTGCATGTGCATGTGGAGGCCTGGCATTAACACTGGATGTCTTTGTCTGTCCTTCTCCACTTCTCTTCTTTGACATGGGATGACTCTTTGAACCTTAAGCTCACTGGCTTGGATAGACAAGCTGCTCAGTGAGCCCCAGGACCCCTTGCCTCCACCTCCCCAACTGTGGGATCCCAGGAGTGCTGCATAAGCCCATCATTTTACATGGATTCTAGAAATCTGAACTTGGGTCCTCATGCCTGCAAAGCACTTTACCCACTGAATCAACTCCCTAGATTCCTATTTTTTTTAAAACTGAGAATAGATATTTATTAAAATAGTTAAACACGTATTTAGTATGTAGTACACTATCAAAACTAATAGCAGTTTCCTCCACTATACTGTAATATAAACTCAGTCCATCGGAAATGTATGACATTTATTTGATTATTATTTTTTTATTTATTTTTGGAGAGAAACACACAGAGAGAGACAGAGAGGGAGAGGGAGACAGAGATGGGTGGACCAGCAGTCTCTCAGCTGCTGTGAACAAATTCCAGATGTGTGCGCCCCCTTGTGGGCAAGTGCGGCATTGCGCCATTGCGTCACTTTGCATCTGGCTAAACGTGGGACCTGGAGATTGGAACTGCTGGAGATTGGAACCAGCGTTCTTAGGCTTAGCAGGTAGGCAACTTAGCCACTAAGCCATCTCTCCAGCCCATGTATGGCATTTTAAAAGGAAGTACCCACCTGAGCCATTCAAGGGTGTGTGGGATCTTCACATACAGATATCAGCAGGAGTTTTAGACACTAGGGACTTGCCACACACTTGGCCAAAGAAAGGATCCGGGATTTTGTTAAAATTCTCTCTATTTTGACCCTGATTTCACAGATTTACATAAAAAACTACAAGTCCTGTGGTTGGCACATTGTTGCAAAGAAAAGAGGTAAAGGTACAAAAGGAAAGTAAATGAGAATTTTTTTTTTTAATGTAGTTTCCTATGTTTCACATCCTTATTTTCTCCAAAGACTGGAGTGATGTTTCACTGTTCCACAGTCTCTATGTATACTTGCAGGCCCTCATATCTCTGTTATTTCCTAACGTCTTCTAGAATCCAGAGGAATTCGATGACTAGACTTGCTGTTGAAATATAAATGAGCTCTGTAGATTTGGGACTTAGAATATATTTGAAATGACTACAGGTAGTTAGAATAAACTCACTGTAAACTGTAAGCATTCATGGATAAGTGTCATACTAATCAAAGAGGCAAATTAAGAAACAAAATGTGGGATGGAGAGATGGTTTAGCAGTTAAGTGCTTGCCTGTGTAGCCTAAGGACCCAGGTTTGAGGCTCGATTCCCAAGGACCCACATAAGCCAGATGCACAAGGTGGCACATGCATCTGCAGTTCATTTGCAGTGGCTGGAGGCCCTGGTATGCCCATTCTCTCTTTCTATCTGCCCCCACCAAATAAATAAATAAATAAAATTGCCTTAAAAAGAAAGAAAGAAAGAAAAATACACATTTACACAGGCATGAAGTCCATTTCTTTAATTGTAGCCCTTCTCAAGAGCTGTGAAAGGAAAGAATTGCTAAAGCATTGCCAGGCTAGTCATATTCAGAAGCATGGAATTCTGCCTTAGTTCAAAGACAGCCATTCCCTTTTCTTTTGTAAAGATATCTATGACTAACTCCTTGTACTTAATGATGCCTTGAATAAGTTTCCTTGAAATACAGTGTTTTGTGCTAACAAATGTGCAGTTGGTACAATTATAAAAATTTGTGTTATGGTAAACACTTCATGGCCCACATCTTCACAATAAATGCCCACTTGCAGAAAAATAAGTAAATAAATAAAACAACTTGCTACTTCATGCTTTTCTGGCACCTGGAATAGTTTAGCTAATTTAATATGGGTATGCAGTATACTGTCATGAATGAGTTTATGCACCCTATGGCCAAACAGCTATATAATTCATCAAAATGAAATAAACAAATAAATAAATATAATAAATATCTCATAGAACATTTGTCTGCATAGATTAAAATTTCTCAACATTTGCTGACCATTAACCAGGACCTGTAATTGTAAGGGTGGATGTACTTGTAATGAAGAAAGGCTTAAATTGAACGAACTGGGACTGACCTGATGATGTAAAATGTATCAGGCATCCTCACTGACCACTCTGAACTGTTTGAAATAAACAAAGCCCAAGCGATGGTTTTTGTCCCTGCTCATCATGTCCCTCTAATTCCTGGCAAATCCCCCTTGATTATTTGGATCTGCAAACTGTTCTGTTGACATCCCTGTTAGCATTCTCGACAACCTTGGTAAAAACCTATACTTACTGAAACGATGATATTTCTACTTTTAGCTTGTTATAAAACCTTAACGTCTGGATTGTAAAATGAGGTCTCTGTCTCAAGTTGGAGCAGTGACACTTTTCTCTAATCTATTCCATGGAAAAAATAATTAACTGAATTATATTTCTCTTTACAGGAAAATGTATGATTAAATTCATAAGGTTCCAGTGCATTATGAGAAACCACATATCACATCTATATCTCCTTGTAGATGTATTGCTTATTATCAAACAAATCCACTGTGTCCTAGAAAATATGCAATGCTTTTGATTTTCAAAAATATAATGTAGTAAAATGAGGATTCTATCAATTTAGTGCCAGAGATTTTGGCTTCAACTTTGAATTTGCCATAAACAAATTCTGTAAACTTCTAAGTTATTTTCCTATGCAGTCATTTACTTTACTATTTTAAAAGTCTCTATGTTTTTACTATAAAATAATAATCAGGTAAAATGTGCAAAATCATCAGTAGATTTTAAAATCATAGAACAAAATTTCTAACACAGCCATTTGAGAATTAGAGTTGAAATAAACCATATTTCTCCTTACCTTCCCTTTTTCCATGTGGCTATACATGATTTTGAAAATAAATATTCTACAATGTGTTTCTGCTTTATTTACTAATCAGTTAATTACACATGAATTTATTAATTTCATCAAATAAATTGTAATGATGTTTTACAAAGCAAATGTAGAAAAATATTTTGTCTACTGCCATACCACACTGAATGCACCCGACCTCCTCTGATCTTAGAAGCTAAGCAAAGTTGGACCTGGTTAGTACTTCAATGGGAGAAAAATATAATCTTAATTTCAATTATTTTCCCAACATTTAGACAATTACTGTGTATTATCTACAATTGCATGAGGTAAAAAGATCATAAAAAGTAGATAATGTATATGCCATATATATATATATATATATATATATATATATATAATATAATTATTGATACATATAGTTTATAACAAAATAAATTTATCTTATCTGAGAATGGAAAATTATATATAAGAATGTTTATATTTCAACCTTGTTTTTAACAGTAAAAATTAAACATAATACAAATATACCCACAAAATTATACAGTCACACACAAGGATAACAGCTATTACAAAGCAGAGGAAACAGGTTTTCATAGTAGGAATAGAAGAGAATCTATGTATTACTGCATTTCTAATACTAGTAAACATATATAGAAAAATACATATAAAATACCTAGAAAATTATGTAAAGTAAAAATTAAAAAGAAAGTAACTGAAATGAGTTTTTTTTTTTTTAGTGGGAGGAGTGATGATGAAGGAATTTCTCTTCTAATATTATATATTATTATATATATCTCAAATGCTTAAATATTATAGGACATTGTATATTAAATTATAGAAGAAATATCATCCTATAAGAAAAACTATGATTTTCTGACAAAAATATAAGTAAAACAATTTGAGAGCTTTTTCCTTAAGGCAAATAGGCAAAGTACATAAATTGTGTCCCTATATTTTCTTATCCAGTGAAATATCTAATTTACTTTATAGAATTAGTAAAATAATTTTAAAATATGTATGAGAGACCATTTGAAATATACAGATCTATCCCTGAATTTGAAATCTGAAGGTGGATTTGCTTTGAAGGATTGAGAAGATTATCTTGCTCACCTCTAAGTCAAGGTGGAACGCTGTTCAGTGATAAAACACGGCCTTCCTGAGAAGCCAGAGTTAACTCCTTCATAAACAGTCTACTTTGCCTAGTATTTCAAGATAGAATTCACTCACCCTCAAATCGGAAACTGTAAAGAAGTCAAGTAACTCTGGCCATCTCATTCTGTCTTTGTCTACTACGTTGCCTTATTATTGGAATGTAAGACTCTTCTAAGTATTAATTTTAATGATCCTCAGTGCTGAAATAAGACATCCTGAGCCATATGTCACTAAGTAGTCATCATAAAGTTTTCTAGAAAAGCATAGCTGAACTGTATGACTGTTAACGACTTCACAGTAACTGATTTTCTTGTCTACATTTTTACCAATGCGAATGAAAGAAACGAAACAGTAGTGATGCTTTCTTGGTAGTTTTTTTTGGCCAATGGAGGCTGTAAAGACAAAACAAATAAGCATTACACTATTTATACTAACATTGGCTGCTCTTCATCCAAGGAAATTTCCATAATTATTATCATGTATTTACATTACCAAAATGAAGCTCAGTATTTGCATTGTGGTTTAAAATGCATACTGATTGTGATTTGATTAGTCATTAGCATACAAACTATGAACAATCTAGGCTTTGGAAAGGTTGGAAGCTAGATTTCACTGTCCTTCAATTGGATAATTGTGTATGGTTTTTTTTTAATGTGCTCATAATGATCTCCACTATGTACTTTCTTGGATCTGTGTCTCTCTCAATGACAACAGAGGTCACAATAAGAAAATGTCCGACATTCCGTTTTAAAGAGCAGGGCAAACCTTCCATAGGTCTCACAATTTGTCCCTCGGGAGAATTTCAAATGTTATCAGAAAAGAAATTACAACTGTCTTAATATGAGACCAAAATTTCTAATTTCCTCTTAAACTCAGAAATAAGTCGAACCATTCTTTCTCAGGATTCATTTCCCTGGCTTTTAAAGGAACTGATAGCTAGCAAAAACAGAATATTTTGGCAAACCGGAGAACAAATCAAAACCTGAAGTTAATTAAAATGAAATAATAGCATCTTAACTAAAATCAATAAAGCAGGATTTTTTTTTTTTAAGAATGTAAAATGTGTCACACACAAGAGACCACTGAGAAAGAAGCAGGGTAGGATAGGGAAGAAAGACACAAAGAACCCCGAACTTCAGGGTTCTTCAAATGCTTATGATTCAGTAGAAAACTGCAGGACAAATCACTGAAATACAAAGAATCACAATTTATCAAGTACTTATATGTTTAAGCACAGAACTGTTACTCTGGCTTCTAAAATACCAACACAGATATTTGCAATAATAAAGTTTCAAAATATTTACCATGTACTAGCCACCACCCACCACACTGAAATGAGTATCTTTTATTTGGCTTTACAAATACACACACACACACACACACACACACACACATACACACAAGCTTATGAGTTCACATTGTCTCATCATAGAAGAGGAAATGGGACTTTTGAGATGGTATGTAAGCTTGAAATGAAAAAGATTTTTTTGGGGGGGTCTAAGACTACTGAATGCAGAAATATATATATATAATATTATATAATATATGTGTATAATGTAATATATATTATATTATATATAATAATAAATATATATGTGTGTATATATATATATATATATATATATATATATATATATATATATATATATGATTATAATGACATATTGTAAAAGAGAATCCAAGCAAAGACCCCAATTACCAAATGGCATTGTCTGTCTTATTCTCCAATTTGTGCTGAGTTCTTAGAACAACTATCCTGCAAATAAAAGATGCCTGCCAGGTGTGGTGGGGCACGCCTTTAATCCCAGCACTTGGGAGGCAGAGATAGGAGGATCACTGAGAGTTCGAGGCCACCCTGAGACTACATAGTTAATTCCAGGTCACCCTGGACCAGAGTGAAACCCTAACTTGCAAAACAAAAAAAAAAAAAAAAAAAAAAAAAAAAAAAGATGCCTGACAAATCTATGTGGAATAAAATTGAATCTCACTGAAAAAAAGTTTGATCTAACTGGATCTGGAGGTTAGGGTGATGGTTGAAAAAAGATTAAGGAAAAGTAATGATGGCAACTTGAAGCTCTCATTGGCAAAATTCTGCTCATAGGTCCTTCTCGTCAAATCCCACATCTCTTTCATTCTCTGATTACACAGAGCCTATATATGCTGAATGGACACTTTTCATATTAAAGGTACCTTCAACATTCAAAATGCAGTCGCATTTAAATCACCATTGTCCAGACAGAGAATATATCAGGTCTAGGAAGCTATAAAATTTCATTGTTCACGATGGGCTGTATGATTGTGCTTGTGGTCAGTAGAAATTAAATTACTGGACACAAAAGGGTTGAGGAACTGTGGGTGAGCTGATTGGGTTATATCATATAGTGATAAACTTTTCAGGAGACAGAGTGAAAATGTAGACCAGGTGCTGAAATCACTGAGGAAGGAGGAGGAATGTCTGGACAGCTCTGTAAGAAACTGCAATAAAAGACAGAGAAACAAACATGTCAAGAGGAAACCTCAGCATTCTGGCCACATAGAGGGAGCATGAGATTTTTAAACCCTGACTGTTGTAGATTCTGGAGAGAGAAAATAAATATTCAAGGAAAAGTCTGGAAATAAATTCCTTCAGGATGCTTTTAGTGGTTAAAGTACCAGATTATTCATCTGT
The DNA here is from genome assembly GCA_036365145.1 of Orientallactaga sibirica. Taxonomy (NCBI): domain Eukaryota; kingdom Metazoa; phylum Chordata; class Mammalia; order Rodentia; family Dipodidae; genus Orientallactaga; species Orientallactaga sibirica. The sequence continues at coordinate 11,751,670 of JAEOAD010000060.1, read as the reverse complement.
TTACTGGGAAATATGTTGTACACATAGATAAAGATGTTTCTATGCTCAGATTCCAAGCACTGTAAAAGGTAATGTTCAGAAGCACATATAGAATCTCATGTAATCCAGGTAATTCATGTAATGCAGGTGATCAAGGAAGAGAGGGAAGCTGGGAGAAGGAAGTCAACAAAAACAGGGAGAGGAAATGTTTAGTGTATATGACGTATGAGATGAGTCTGTTGTAATAGATAAAGTATGTAATGTAAGAGCATGTGCTAAGAAAAAGTATCAAGAAAAAGATTACCTAACCTAAATTTTATATTTAGGTTTAGTTGCTAGATATAATCATAAAGATATTAATTAGCAAATACTTAGGAAGGTATTCAACTATAATATGATATGTGGAAGTTAATTATTCCCCTCAAAGTTAATTCCCCCATGACAGGCAGCACTTTTATTTCATATGCCCAGGTTTGGTTTTAATAAGGCCTTTGCAATTCACTTTTCACCAAACAAAGTGGGATATATTGTATGGCCACTGTATATCCATAGGAAAGATAACTGAGGATTATATGACAAAGCAGGGTCACATATTGAGAGCTGACCCGCAGGGGTCAATTCTAAGGCCTGGTATTTTTCACACACTTTATCAATGGCTTTGAAGATAATCTCATTCACTAGCTTAATGAGAATGCTATCTGATCTCATCTTGGAAGGCTGCCAACACTACAAGGCCCAAGAACTCAAGTGTCCCTGATTAATGGTAACTATTTCATCAAAGGTGAAACTTAAACTATAGGGGCAGACTTCTATATTCAAGAACTGAACACTAGGTACTTGAGTATAAGCATTAATACATTAGCATAGCAACACACAGTGGCTAATGACAAGGGAAGTTCTTCATTGGCCACCACAAATTACATAAAAATCACATTCGTAAAAATTAACACAGGGCATGCTATGTCCCATTTGGAGCATTTCTTCCTTGACATGTACATTTTCATATAGAAAAATATACCACAGACATGTACACCAAGAAATGTTGCTTGATATAATAGGCAAATTAATGTCAGTGATTTTTTTTTTTAATGTCGGTGATTTTTATTCACATGTGACACCATGTGCATGTGACTTACATGGGTTTTGGGAAATCAAACCTGGGGCCTTAGGCTTCACAAGTAAGTGACTTAACTGCTAAGCCATCTCTCCAGCTGAGATTTTAAATGTTTTAAATATTTATTTATTTATTTGAAAAAGAAGGAAAGAGGCAGATAGAGACAATGTGCATGCCAGAGCCTCTAGCTACTGCAAATGAACTCCAAACACATGCTTCACCTTGTGCATCTGGCTTACTTGAGTTCTGGGGAATCAAACCTGAGTCCTTGGGTTTTACGGGCAAGTGCCTTAACCACTAAGTAATCTCTCCAGCCAGAGTTCATTATCTTTTTTTAAATTCTAAATAAAAGTTTCACATTATCCTCCTCTATGTTTTAGGAAATATTCAGGCAAATTTTGGTAAGTTAATGATTTTAAGAAAGAATTCTTAAGAGAAGACAGATAAATATTGTTGGAATTTTTTTCATGTATTTTCAGTAAGTCATATAAATGGAACCTACTGTGTTTTTACTATCTACCAGATATGTATTGAGCTCTAGGTATACAGTGATGAGTGACTTGTTGAACATGATCAAAGAAGCAAATAATCCAGTTTTGAAAACAACAAATAAAGGAAAATCAGAATAGTTTGTATGTACAAATATGCTAGGCAATATGTGACAAGGTATCATGGGACAACAGAGAATGAGAAGCCAGCTAACAGACCAGATTAGGCTTGGGATAATTAAGGTTTGACCTGAAGTTTCAAAGCTGAAGTAAACTTGGTGCACACTCTCTCTCTTTCTGTCTCTGTGTTTGTGTGCATGTGCTTATATGCATGTTTGTATGTGTGTGTTTTCTAGGAGAAAGAAGAGGTTTTTTTTTTTTTTTTTTTTTTTTTTTTTTTTTTTAGCAAAAGAAATAGATTTCAAATATACATGAAGGATTTTCCTAGGGGATTGATAAACAATCTCTTCTCTCCCCTTGAAAAACACTAGTGACAAGTTGGCTTAAATCAAATGAAATTAAGTTGGGCATCCAAGTTTCTATTAATGTTTTAAAAGTGTAATGAGTATTCATAGAATATTGAAGTTTACTCCTAGAGGTTATTAAAAATTTATTTAAAAACATATCTTGATTCATTTTATGAATTAAAAGGGATATGGCACTGAGAATATATATCTAAAGTCTCCTTTTTATTGGAATGAAATAAGTTGTTTGAATTAATACTAAAAATTCATTTATTGATCATTTATTTTATGTTTGGCATGAATACTAATTTTTACACTTAGGATACTTATTTTATTCTACAGATATCAGGGACTTAAGCCTGGAAAAGATTATTCCCACTTGAGCTAGTGTCTTACCCAGGTTATTAGAAGCTTTTATTTAGTGTGTTTATTTAAAAATAAAGGCTGACGTTTTCAAGGTCACCACTAGGAAGACAGATTGGCAAATTGAAACCCAGTTTTTCACACTTCATACTTCACTGTTGGTAATATTTTGAAGCAAGTACCAAGGCCAAACCTATTTTTACAATATAAAAGAAAAAGAAGGAAGGAAGGAAGGAAGGAAGGAAGGAAGGAGGGAGGGAGGGAGGGAGGGAGGGAGGGAGGGAGGGAGGGAGGGAGGGAAAGGAAGCTTTGCCAAGTGACAAAATGTACAGGCCAGAGGTAGAGCACAGCTTCTACTGCTGCTTCCTGGGGTCTCTGAGGGGCTTGGGGACTCCGAAAGAATAAAGAAGAGGAGGTGGAGGAGAAGCAAGAGAAAGAGGCAGGAGGACCCAAAATGAGAGGGGAACTCTGATCCTCCAGCCTGCTTGTAATAACTGTATCTGTAAGGTAAGAATTCACCTTCATTGGAGCCAAAATGGGTACAACTGTAATGCTGGCTAGTGGGACAACTGTCTGTCACACAGTCCATCAAAGTTATCTTATATCACAAGAAAAGCCACATCATGGAAATAGGGAGTTAGGAGTTGAACTGACCCAGTGATAACTAAAACTCTCCATAAGTAAATTATTAACTGATAAATAATTCAATCTTAGAATGGCAAGAGACAAAATAAACTAGTTTACAGGAAGTACATCATATTTGACTCTGAAATCTATCAAGACTTTAAATTGACTGAATCAGATGATGACCTTGTTAGGAATGAAACAGAACAAGCCGATGTTGGGAACAGAGAGCAATTCTTGTTAATGTTATTTCTTTCATTTTTCAGGTGCCTAGACCATCTCTAGTAGCATTTATCTACAGCAGCAATGCCACTGTTATGATTTCATTAAATGCATCTAATGTCAGTCTTCTTTGTAGATATTCATTGGCAATGCCACACACACACACACACACACACACACACACACACACACATAATTATATTTTACTATATTTCAGTTCATTCCCACCTATAAGCATAGCAGTGTCCTTGGACTCTTTGTTCAAATTCAGGATAGTCATTTCACATTACAATAAATGTCCTAATCTATGGATATACATGATCTTTGCTTTGGATGTTATCCAATATTTTAAGAAGGAGCTGCTGAAAATAAAATTATCACAGAGCATCTCACAAGACAATATCCAAGGTAATCCTTTCTCCCTTCTGCCCACACCCTTGAAATTCTCTTCATGTGGCTGAGAACTCTGACTTTCTTGTGTTTACCCCAGACAATTTACATGTAGTTGGGAGTTTATAAAGTATAATTTTAATTTATAAGGGCTTTAATCCTCCATATAATAATATATTTAAAATTTAGGCATGATATTTTGAAGGTTATTTTGACATTTATAAATTTATCAAATAGGAAAATCTCATAAGTGCAAACTAAAATTTAAGAAATCATACATAGTAATATTTGGAATTAGCTTGTTCTTTGAAAAGTATAATTTTGTGAAATTAGAATTGTACTAAACCCTTTAATCACACAATAGCCATGGGTCTAGTCAATGTTCCGCTTGCAAGAATGGTGATGGGAAAGGTCAAAGTGACCTCATGTCCACACAAGGAAGAAAGTCTTCTTCTTTAGGTTTAGATGCAAGCTCTCTTTTTCAAATGCTTAACTTTACTTAACTTGGAAGGCATGTGTGCACACATCTGAATACAGGATTATTTGTCTCCAACCCTTCAGATGCTATCATAGAATCTAAAGCTAGCTTTAAGAACTGCTACTATTTGAATAATTGGCAAAATCACTGTTGCAGAAAATCCTTCAGTCTGAATTCAGTAATTATTATACTCACTGTGACATGACCCAAGCAATAAAATAATCAGGTCATTAAAAGAACAAGTGATCTTGAATCCTGCCTGTAATATCTGCATATCATAATTGGATATCTACAACAAATCAACAAATTATCCTTGTGACCTATACCATGTAGGTTAATTGTTTTATGCCTCAGTTTCCTTATTTGTGAAATGTACTATGAAAATGGAGTCAGCCCCATGGGGCAGAGCTGTGGTTAGGCTTGCATGATGAAATGTGACATACATACCCAAGGTGTTCTCATTATGTACAGTGTGGAACAACCATTCTCTTGTTATTTTTGAAAGTGAAAAATCACTAACCTTTGTAACTTTCTGCATTTTACAGATACGTTTCTATTACATTGAAAGTTAATTTTATTTTAATTTATATTTAAATTTTTCTAAATTCACTTTTTCTATTTTTATTGCAATGTCTGTCACATGAATCTATGGATTTTTGTGCCAATTTCTTTCCTTGTCACAATTTTGTCATAAAACTAGCTTTTCTAAAGGCAGTATTCTTAATGTACTCTACAAAATAGACAGGTGTGCCATTGCAATTTGACCTTTAGCTCTTCCAAGAAACAGGGACATTTCAGGGCTGAAAGCCACACATATTTTGTCCATTCATCTTCACCTTTTATTGAGTTCTACACAAAATGAGGCATACATTTTTCATAGAACTATCTTCAAATGTCAATACTGTGCAGAGGTAGTTCAAATACAGATTTAGTATAGGAATTAAACTAAGAACATTGAATTATAATAAAAAATTTAAAAGAGCAAAACCATAATACAACTTGAACAAATATTTAGTAAGACAATTGGAGACCATATATATATATATATATATATATATATATATATATATATATGATTTTATCTACTATTTATCCATAACCTTAATGTGTATTGTTATACAGCAACATGAAGAAGAGAGAGTATAAACTGGTTGGTCATATAAAAGACAGAAAGCCAGGCATGGTGGCACACACCTTTAATCAGAGCACTGGGGAGACAGAGGTAGGAGGATCACCATGAGTTCGAGGCTACACTGAGACTACATAGTGAATTCCAGGTCAATGCAGGCTAGAGTGAGACCCTACTTTGAAAACAAAACAAAACAAAACAAAAAGACAAATAAAATTTTGTTCTATTGTTTTGTGATAGTAAATGTAATAATGTAACATTTCTGGGAGTTTTATGTGTGATAATTTCTCCATTACATCAAAATATGGGCCAGTCTCTAACAGACTACCTAAAAAAAAAAAAAAAGCTGTCTTGCTCCAAATCAATATCAGTTAAATTTTAATATAGAAATTTGGTAGAAAGAATACCTTATAAATAATTCATTTAATAGATTACACAAGATTGTTATTTTGTTTTTTATTATTTTCTGAGGAATAGTCTATGCTATGCTCTAAAAATAAAATTTTTAATGCTCAATAAACCATATTTAAATCATAGAGAAGTACCAAAGGTAACCAAGATCAAAATAGTACTTTAGAAAGAATAATACCATAAACATTAAAAAGTTAGAATTTTGGTTCTACATTCCCCATTGATGAGGGTCCCTTTGGAAGAGGGAGGACAGGGAGGAGGATAATGGAGTCAAGATTATGAATGTAAAATCATAATAATATAAATAAAAAACAAAAAAAAAAAAATAATCTAAGAGGCAAAAAAAAATAAAGTTAGAATTTAAGCAGGGCATGGTGACACACACCTTTAATCCCAGCTCTTGGAAGGCAGAGGTAGGAGGATTTCCATGAGTTCAAGGCCACCCTGAGACTACATAGTGAGTTCCAGGTCAGCCTTGGCTAGAGTGACACCCTACCTCTAAAAACCAAAAAAAAAAAAGTTAGAATTTAAAAATTATTTTGATTGTGATACTTATTTAAATCTCATCTTGTTCTTCCACCTTCATCTTCATTTGAGCAAAATCCACATGGTTCTCATGAAAAAATATGGACTGCATATTAAGCAGAAAAGCAGCTGCTTTTTATTTTTCTAACTCAAGCATCAGCACACACATGTGTTTTTGTTTGCTTCAGTTGGTTAGTTGCTTGTTTTCTCCATAGATTTAGGAAACAACCTACAGGCCTCAGCCTGGTTTTCCATAAAACTCAACACACATTATAGTGGTTCAAATGCAAAATGTTCCCCATACCCTCAAATGTTCATGACTAAAGTCATCTCCTCTGTCCACAGCTGGTGGAGCTTTTGAGAGTTTGAGCCTCTACAGGAGATGTATTACTAGGGGCAGGCCTTGGGGTTTATGAATCCAGCCTAGGGGATGATAAGAGCTGGCTCACTCAGACTGTTCTGTCTCTTTGAAGTGAGCCAGTTGTGTTTACCATGATGAAACTTTCCTTAAAGACCATAAGCCTAAAATAAACCTTTTCCTCTAATTAGGTGTTTCTGGTTGAGTGGTTTTTTCCAGGCAAAGGGAAGATAGAAAATTGGTACCAAGAAGTGGTGTCTTTGCTCTGATGAACTTGACCATGTGGTTTTTGTCTTTTGGAATTGCTTTGTTGGAGGAATATGAAAGGATTTTTTAACTCTGGACTAAAGCAGAATTGCAGTGCTATAAAGAATGCTGAATGGACCATCCTGGTGAGAGTTTGAAAATCCTAATTACAGAGAAAAGTATGAATTGTGAAGAGTTGGCTAATGAGGTTTCTGAGAGGAAAAAAAGACTTTGTTCCAACTAGGTTCCCAGTGGAAAGGCTGGCTATGTTCTACCCATGTCTTGAGAACTTGAACAGAGTTGAATTTAATAGTAAAGGACCGTTGTGATGGTTGATGAAAAAGCACAGAGCAGATGGATTTGAATGATATAAGTTTGGCAGGAAAGAAATTTAAGCAAGTTTGAAGTCCCAAGCACAGAGACTAAATTTAGGATGCTCAAGTTGCAATTGCAAAATAGATTACAACCAATGAGGATGGGTCAGTTATTCTGCATTGGAAAAATGAGAAAGACACCCTGAAGGCTGAAAGCAAATCCATTGCAGACTCGAGCTACTTAGAAATGGAAGTTCTTTTGAAAGGAGGAGGTTTAAAGAAAGAATGCTAAAGTAACTTCTTACTACTCAAAGACAAACTTCACCCCACCCCCTCCAATTTAAAAATGTGATGGTGATATCTACTGGAACTGCAGGAAATAGAATAATGAAGTGTTACTGGGCCTGGTGGCGCATGCTTTTAATCCCAGCACTTGGGAGGCAGAGGTAGGAGGATCTCCATGAGTTCAAGGCCACCCTGAGACTACAAAGTGAATTCCAGGTCAGCCTCGACCAGAGTGAGACCCTACTTCGAAAAATCAAAAAATAATAATAATAATAATAATAGAATAATGAAGTGTGCATGATGAAATCCAGGATTTTGGAGAAGCCAGGACTGTGGGATTGCCATCCAAAATAGCTGCCCACTCTGGCTTGTGTGGATCTTCCAAGAAAGCAAGCAACACAACGGGGAGAGGGGGACTTACAGTTGGGCCATTTGGAGCTGATTTAACTTCACCAAGGGTCCCAGATTGCAGTCATGGAGCTGCAGGATTTGATGTTTACCTTGCAGATATTCTATATTATATATGCTCAGTCTTTCCTTGTGATGTCTTCTTGTTCAAAGCAGAACATTTACTTTGCCTTTTTGTGCTGCTGGAAGTATATCAATTGTGTTTTGATTTACAGGACTCACAGTTAAGAGACAGTTTTGAATGTCAGATGCAACTATACTTTAGACTTTGGAGGGCTGGAGAGATGGCTTAATGGTTAAGGCGCCTACCTGCTAAGCCTAAGAACCCAGTTCCAATCTCCAGGTCCCATGTTTAGCCAGACACAAAGTGACGCAAGGGCGCAATAACGCACTTGCCCACAAGGGGGCGCACGCACCTGGATTTCGTTCACAGCAACTGAGAGACTGCTGGCATGCCCATTCTCTATCTGTCTCCCTCTCCCTCTCTGTCTGTCTCTCTCTGTGTCTCTCTCCAAAAATAAATAAATAAATAAAAATAGACTTTTGAAAGGTTTTGGGCTGGTAAAGACTATGCAGACTTTCAAAGTTTGAGTTTAATGTAAAATGGTCACAAGTCTGCTAGGGCCAGGGGCAGAATGAGGAAGTTTGAAGGTAAAATGCCCTCATAGTTTCCATTGTTTATGACTATGATTCCTCCTCATTGCACAACTGCTGGGTCCTTAGCAGGTGGAGCTTTGCTTGAGGAGATGTGCTGCTGGAGGAGGACCTTGATGGTTGTTAGTCTGGCCATTGCATGTTTTGAGATGGCTCACTTTCTCTCCTTTTCTCTCTCTCTGTCTGCCTAATGTATGAAGATGTGAGCAGAACTAAATCCACACATAGAATTGATACATTTAGTCTATTTTACCTTGTGTTGACAAGGAGCCAGTGTCCCTAAACATACTTGCTTCCTCTCTCTCACTTCCTATTTCTGAGTATACTTGTGAGTCTCTACTCAGAAATCTACCTGTAGGAACATTGGAAAATACTATTACATATATATGCATATATCTATCTTACACATATTTTTAGTTTACCTGGTTTTTATTATAGAAAAAATAAATTAGAAAAGATTGAAATGAGTGTTGTCTAAATTCATAGCATTCTCAAACTTCTTATTTTAGTATGTTGAAATGTGTATTTGTTCCCGAGAAGTCTTTGAAATAAAATTACAAAAGTACTTAAATTATCTTAATAAAAAATAACCATTTTGCTAAATCATAATACAAACAAAAAATCTTAAGCATATAGTTGAGTATTCCTAGATAACATATTCAAAGTAATGTCATATGTGTGTGTATAAACTCCTTCTAGATGGATTAAAAAAGGTGCTGTACAAATATAACACTGTTCAACTTTAGCACTATAAAATAATAAAATGCTTTTCATTTGTCTGCTAACAAATGCCTCAGTGAGAGTTTAACAAAGGGAGCTACTGTATCAATTCATAGTTTTGGAGCTGTCTTGGATGGAATGTGAGGTGTGTTTGCCTTCAATTTTGTTCCTACTGAGCCTTCTCAGGGTGAGGGATGTTACCAAATTTAAGAAGTATTCAGAAAGAGGGAAGAGAATACATATGTGAAACAGATCTATTTAATTCTTTTTAATTTAATACTAAAGATGATGAAATTAACTGGAGAGTCTTGGCTTGACACTTACGTAGATACTACATGATTTCTAAAGTGAGTAAATTCTCTCAACCACATTACATTCAAATGTCTTGTAACTCTTTTGTAATTTCTTTTATTATCCTCAAAGCACATAAGATGAAAAATAAAGAAGAGACTTAGAATTTCAAACAATATTTTCAGCGAAGTGTTTGCTTTAATTTTCCTTATTCAGACTAAAAGAAAATCAGGCCGGGCCATTTGATTTATAGAATAGATCCAAAATAGCAGAGTTATAAAAGAAAGAAATGATTGAACAATTATCAAAACAAAGAGAAATTGTGAGTTTTTCTAAGAAGTGAATCTTCAAAATAAATCATATGTATAAAAATGAATATGCTATAAATACTCATTTCACCCAAGAGTCTCTGGTTCTGAGTCTGTATAAAGGAGCTGATGCTCTGGAGTTTTTTTTTTTTTTTTTCATGAATAAGTAGTGGCAATGCATTTTTGAACTTTGTCTCATGATTTTTAAAATTGTGGGGGTGGGGGTATGTATGCCATGATTTGAAAGGGAAGGCCAGAAAGCAACCTCAGGTGATGGTCCTCACCTTCTACCTGGTTTGGGGCAGTTCCTCTTGATGTTTATTTTTCAATCACCAGGCTAGCTGACATGCAAGCTTCTGAATGCTCCTATCTGCCCCTTCATCTTCTCTATAGGCATGCAGGGACTATAGATGCTCCCACTATGAACTTGGCTTTAGGTGGGTACTGGTGATCTGATCGTGGGTATCATGCTTATAAAATAAGTACTTTATCCACTGAGTCATCTACCCAGACCTTAACATTTATGTGTATATATAAATAATTATATATATATATATATATATATATATATATATATATATATATATATATTTAAGAAACTATATATCATAAATATATAAAATATATAATTTATATTACATATTTAAGAAAATATATACTTCTACTCAGTTGAATTTTTTCATCTCAGAATTTGTATTATTATGAAACATTTCCTCTTATAACAGCTCAAAAATAATATAAGATGAATCTTGAAAAGACCAGGATATCTTTATTTCCTTAGTGATGGTTAATTTTTATTATCAAATGCATCTGGATTCAGAATCAATTAGGAGATATTTATGTGTGCTTCTTTGAGGAAGTAAGCAGTGATGATTAACTGAGGAATAAAGACATTCAGAATGTAGTACCATAAGATGATGGCCCAAACTTAGTTTAAGGTGAAAGGAAAACATAGGCTGAGCACCAGCATTCACTTCTCTCTGCTTCATGAGTGTGAATGGATGTGACCAGCTGCCATTGCTTCCCTCAAACCATGAGCAAAAATAAACCGTTGCTCATTAACTTGTTAATAGTCAATATTTTCTCATAACAATGACAAAAGTAATTAATAACCTAGAAATGGTTTTTTGTGTGTGTTTGGGTGCCAGAGAGTTTAGATTTTTGAATAGTAAGGGAATAAATCCAAGAAGGACAAAGGTGAAGAAGAAAAGAAGAAGCAGGAGAACTGTACAAGGAAGAAGGTCATGAAGGAACAGATGGAAAAAGTGGAGTGGGACAATCGTAACAATAGTAGTAAGAGGGAGAGGGGTGCATCACCCAGACATCTTCATGTCTTACTTCCCATGACATACCCTGTGTACTTATCCACACAAAATGAGCATCCTTGTGCCATAACTCTGAAACCTGAGATGATTCACAAGCCAAAACTTATTTAATGCTGACCTGATGCCACAAGTAGAAACATTGTTGTACCTTATCACAATGCATTCTGCATTCCAAGCAGGTGAATAGAGATATGGCATAAAATTACTTTCCTATTATATTGGACTTATTTTTTTTTTTCTGTCTGGAACTAAACATCTCCAGAAACAACCCTCAGAAACAAATAAGTATCAAGTCATTTGAGCTTCATATGCCTTTAATTTGCTATAACTCTGCTATATTTCTACTGTTTAGCCAAGGTTCCAAATAGTATTTTCCACTTCCCATGGCTTTCCAAACCATGTGTTACGGCTTCTAAATTAAATCTTCAGTGAAGATATTCTTAGAAAAATTTATATAACCTTCAAGTTGCTAAGTCTGGGGAGTGCTTTTGAGTTGGTATCTTCTTTTGGTGGCAGGTGGAACTGGCAGAATGTCTCATACTCTAACAATAAAAACACATTCACTCCTGGCTTCCATGCTGTTAGTGTCTCATAAAAACACAATCTCAGATTTTTCTTATGCTTTTTTAGACATCATTTTTCCGTTATTTTCTGTGTGCTTCTGACTATCATTTATACTGTATGTCACAAAACATTCTCATTTTGACTCAATTTCTTCTTTTTCTTTAAACTTCTCCTACTTAATCTTATGCATATTCTTATGTTTATAATCAATATCATTCTCTCTGTGTATATCTATTTATCTATAAACACACACACACACACACATATCATAATTTGTTAAGTTTTAGAAAAGGAAAAATGTGTTTATTATTGAGTTTATTTTAAAAAAGATCATCTTCAGAATGTCTGAAACTGAATTTATAATTCATTTTCTACAACTTTAATTCCCAGTGATCAGAACATGGAATTAATATTCTGATCACTGGGAATCATGCTATTTATTTATTCTACCCTAGTTGCATAAGAACAATTTGTCATAAAATTATCTGAACTCGAGTTCCAACATAACTTTCTATCCAAACCTAATTCCATCACCTTACCCCAGGTCATCATACTTCATGAACCAGTTAAAATCAGCAACCATCTATCAGATATCCCTGCCTCCAAGGTTCATAATATCTTAAAATTTCATTATTCTGTTCAAACTCTTTTGTTAAATTTACTGAGTCTTTATTACTAAGTTACTAAGTTATCTGTAGAAAGAAAAGATAAATATGGGCTGCTATCTTGGGGCTGCCTGGACCCATCTCAATTGCTACAGAGAGGGTCTTTGACAAAATACAGCACTACTTCATGATGAAACACTGCAAAGAATAGGCACAATTAAGGCTATATACATAGCATCTGAAACCCATGAACAAGCCAGGGCTGCCCACTCTTACCACTGCTCTTTAGAAGTCTTAGCCCAAGCAATATGACAGGTGAAAGAAATAAAAATGATACAAATTGGAAAGGAAGACATCAAATTAGTCCTATTTGCTGATGACATGATCCTATACATAAATGACCTGAAAGTCTCCATCTCAAAACTTCTAAAGGTGATTATTTCTTTCACCAAAATGGCAGAATAAAAAAAAATCATCACACAAGAATCAGTAGCCTTTCAATATGCAATGGACAAATATACAGAGAAAGAAATCAGCAAGACTATTACATTTTTAATAGCCACAAAAATATATTGGAATAACACAAACCAAGGATGTGAAAGACCTATATAATAAAAACATAAAAACACTTGAGAAAGAAATTGAGTGCTCCTGGATAGATAGAATTAATATTGTGAAAATGGTAATTCAACCAAAAGCTACATACACATTTAATTCAATACCAATAAAAATTCCAGCATCATTCATCACAGAGATAGAAAAAAGTCTCAAAATTCATATGGAATAGCAACAGGCCTCTAATATCCAAATATATTCTCAGCAAAAGAACACCTCTGAATGTATCTCCATACCTGATCTAAATTATACTACAAATCCATAGTAACAAAAACAGCATGATTCAGGCAAAACAACAGAAATATAGATGAATGGAACCAAAATGAAGACCTGGATCTTAGGTTAAGTATCCATAGCTACTTGATATTTGAATAAGGTGCAAATAATGTAGATTGGAGAAAAGACAGCATCTGCAACAAATGGTACTGGGCAAACTGGATAACCATAAGTAGAAAAATAAAAGTAGATCCATTAATCTCACCATGCACAAAAATCAACTCCAAATGCATTAAAGTCCCCAATATAAGACCTGAAGCTTTCACCTACAGGAAGAAAAGCATAGGAGGAATTCTCCATGATATATGAGTGGGGAAGGACTTCCTGAACAATACCCCAGTAGCCCAGGAAATCAAACAATCTCTCAACCAATGGGATTTCATTAAGCTAAAGAAGCTGATACATAGAAAAACATACAATAAGCAGAGCCAATAGTTACCCATTGAATGTGAGAAAATTTTTGCCAGCTACAATACTGACAAAAGCCTAATATCTAGAATCTACAAAACAATAAACTTAAAAAACTAAACAATAAAAAAAAAAAACAATCCACTCCAAAAATGGGGAAGAGAACTCAATAGGGAATTCTCAGAAGAAGAAATACAAATGGCTAACACACCCTTAAGAAAATGTTCAACATCCCTAACTATTAGGAAAATGTAAAATTAAAACAACTATGAGATTCCACCATATTCTAGCGAGGATTACCATCATTAAAAAAAAAAAAAAATCAAACAGGGGCTGGAGAGATGGCTTAGCAGTTAAGGCACATACCTGCAAAGCCTAAGGACCCTGGTTTGATTCTCCAGGTCCCATGTAAGCCAGATGAACAAGGGGGTGCATGCACTCATTCTCATTCTCTCTCTCTCTCTCTCTCTCTCTCTCTCTCTCTCTCTCTCTCTCTCTTTCTTCTCTCCTTCAAATAAAGAAATAAATAAAATATTTTTAAAAATCAAACAACTACAAATTTTGCAAGGATATGGAGAAAGAGGAACCTTCATCCACTGTTTGCTGGGAATGTAATCTTGTACAACTACTATGGAAATAAATATGGAGATTCCTGAAAAGGATGAATATAGAGCTATCAACAGACCCAGTTATTCCCTTGCTGGGCATTTATGCAAATGTTCTATGCTTCACAATAGAGATATTTTCTCAACCATGTTTATAGTTTCTCAATTCATAATTGCTAAGAACTGGAATCAAGCTAGATGCCCATCATTGCATGAATGGATAACAGTGTTGTGGTATATTTACACTGTGGAATTATAATCAGCACTAAGAAAAAAATTGATATAATGAAATTTGTAGAAAAATGGATTGACTTAGAACATATCATATTCAGTGAACTCACACAATCACAGAAAGACAAACAATGCATGGTGTCACTTATCTACAGTTCCTAACCTGGACCTGCTCAAGTTGCTGACATGCCTCATAGGCAACTCACGGCCCAGACAAAAGGGATGGAAGGGTTTGGGGGAGGGGGAAAGGAGGGTGGAAAAACAAACACAAAACTAAATCCAAATTGAACTGGTACCATAGAAACCTTTATCCTTGGAGATAGACTAAAAGATATAACCCTCAACAGGAGTAAGGGAGGAGCATCTGAAAGAAGGGCCCTGGAGACGGTAGGATGAAGCCTAAGCTTAAAATATATATATACTTTTTTTTTTCCCCAGCACTTGGGAGGCAGAGGTAGGAGGATCACCATGAGTTCAATGCCACCCTGTAACTACATAGTGAGTTCCAGGTCATCCTGGAATAAAGTGAAACCCTACCAAAAAACTTTTTTTTTTTTTTTTTTTTTTTTGGTCTGGAGCCTATAACTCCCAGTACCAGAAATTGGTTGCTACCCACAATGAGCTGTTGATTGGAGAGACCTAAAAGGTCCCCAAAACAAGACAGGTTTCTCTCAAAGCACTTGATTACCTGCTTGAGGCAAAAAATATGATACTATTGCTGAAGAAACCATATGTTACTGATACAGAGCATGGAGAGACCTGGCTGGAATCCAGAAGACAACCAGTCCCCAGACAGTTAGCCTGTCTAGTGCTGGAAAGTGCTACATGAGCTACTGGGGGAAAATGGCCAAAAATGGTCTAAGCAACCAGAGGTCTAAGCTATTCAGAAGCAAACACCCTGACAGGATGTTCACACCAGTGCTAGTGACACACAGCCTCGGTGGGTAACCAATAGCTTTCTGATTTGCTAAGAGATCCATTCAGTGTAAAGGAACCCTTATGTGGAATTGGGAATTTGATCAGAATCCTATGGAGACAAAGATGATGCTCTCCAGTGTCAAGCTCTCACTAGTCTTTGGCTAAAAGAGGGGTTGCATACATCAAATTCTCTCTAAATTAATAATGTTTATCCCATTTAAACTATGCTGAGTGTCTCTCCAATGTAGAATCTGTTCTTTTTCAGAAGGTAGTGAGAAGATAAACTATCTCTTGCACTTCAGCCAAGCCACAGCTGAAACCACAGAGGAATTGGGAAGACCAGCATGAATGGGGCTTCCATGGTGGCCCTGATAATCAGTGCCAGAGTATAGGAGGCAGACTCTGAAGATACTCAACACTTAACCAAAGCACAGATCCAGAGGCTCCTAAGAGCTCATCAGTGAAGTAGACTTAAAACTCACATACCACAGCTCATGGAATTTTGCAGAAGAGGGGGCAGAAAGATTCTAAGTGTCACGGGATGAGGCATCATGCTCAGAGGCATTCCCTCCCTTCCAAAAACAGTGGGCGCTTCTTCCACAATGCATAACATACAACCCCATGGGAAATACCTACAGCCTCACTGAAGAAGGTCCCCAGCAGAATGGAGGCAAGAAAGATTGACAAGAGGGTGCCAACACATGATTTATCCCTTCAGAATATGTTGTTAATAATAACAATTTTTTTTGAAAAGACAACATAAAAAGGTAAATATGGAATTGGATAGAATTTGAGAAGACAAAGCTGAATAGATCATCTTGGATAATTCCTAAGTAACTAGAAAATTCACTCTTGTTATCTCA
Source organism: Orientallactaga sibirica (assembly GCA_036365145.1). NCBI lineage: Eukaryota > Metazoa > Chordata > Mammalia > Rodentia > Dipodidae > Orientallactaga > Orientallactaga sibirica. Next base: position 11,735,489 of record JAEOAD010000060.1, on the reverse strand, counting down.
TTTTGATTATTGTGATATCTTATGAATTGTGTGGAAAAGTATTATGATTTTTCCAAATTTTTCATATAAGGAAATTGAGGTAGGGAAATGGTAGGATTCACTAACAGATGATGGCATGTGTAAGAACAAAAAAGGTTCCAAGTGCAAGTCTACAACCTAGGTTCTGGGTAAATAGAGACAATAATTGAAACCACCCTAAGAAATAATGGAGCCGCAGAGATGGTTTAGTGGTTAAGGTACTTGCCTAAGAACCATGGTTTTGATTCCCAGTATATACACATAAGCCAGATGACACAAGGTGGTACATATGTCTGGAGTTCATTTGCAGTGGCTAGAAAACCTGGTGCACCCATTCTCTTTCTCTCTACCTCTTTCCTTTTTTAAAATATTTGTTTATTAGCTATGTATATAGTATATATACAGCCATGATTGTACCATTGTTACCCTTTTCCCTGTCCTCCCCCATGGGTAATGTGGGTCTTGCCTTATGGAGGTAGCCATCAGTTATGAGGAAGAGACAATGTCTCTGTGTATAATGACCCAACTCATGGCTCTAACAATCTTTCCACCCCCTCTTCTGTGAATTTCCCTGAGCCATGTTGGATTCATTTTAGGTCTATTTCAGTGAGGAGGTTTTGGGAGTCTCTGTGTCTCTGGATATCTGATTTGGTAGGGGTTGAGTGTTCTTTGTGTCTATCTCCTTCACTCTTGTGTTGGTACCAGGTTCATGGATAAAGCAGCACTCTTGCTAATTTCCTCTATAACATTATGGCTTCAGCTGGTGACCTGGTGAGGTGAGATGGGCTGATTCTCTCCTCAGGTTCTGCATACATATTAAAGAGAGAAACAGATTCTCCAGAAGAGATTGAGGTCAGTGCAAGATACATGGATAACCTTTATTATTTTAGAGAGAATTTAATAGGTAAAGGTCCTCTTGTATTGCACTATTGGTGGGAGTTTGATATTGGGGAGCTGGTTCATTTTGGGATATGGTTCTGACTTTTTCCCATTTCTAGGTATAGGTTCTATTCCACTGAGTGGATCCATTAGCCAAATCTAGAGCAGGTGGTAACCCACCATGGCTGTGTGCCATTACTGCACTTGTGTGAGCATCACGTCAGGTTGTTTGCTGCTGAGTAGCTTAGACCATGAGTTGCTTTGACAGATGTTGGTTGTTTTCCCCCAGTCACTTATTTAGTGCCTTCTGGCACTAGACAAGCTAACTGTCTGGGGACTGACTCTCTTCCAGATTCCAGCCAGGTATCTCCAAGTTCTGACCAAACAGCTTATGGTGTCTTCAGCAGTAGGGTCTTACCAACAACCTTTGGTGGGTCATAATGTACTCTGACAGAAATCTGTCTTCTTTTGGGAAACCTTGTAGGTCTCACTGATCAACAACTCATTGTGGATGTTAACCACATGCTGGTACTGGAGTTACAGGTCAGTGCCAAGAGGAAAAAAGGAAGAAAAAGTATAGGTAATATGAAAGAGAAAGAGAGAAGAGGTAGTGATAGGGAGAGAAACAGGAGAAGATTGAAGTTAGTCTTCATCATATCCTCTCCAGGCCCCTGTGATTCAGGTGTTCTCTCCAAGCACCTGATGCAGGTTCTAACGTTTAGTATGTCTTTCAGGATATAGGGTTTTATGGTACCATTTCCATTTGGGTCCAGTTTTTTGTCCCCTCCCCACCCTTTCCCTGCCCTCCCACCCCACCATCCCTATTGTCCAGTCCTCGACAAATAAATGAATAAATAAATTATTTTTTTCAAAAAAGAAGTAACTGTGGGGCTGGAGAGAGATGTCTCAGTGGTTAAAGGTGCTTACTTTCAAAGCCTGCTACTCTGGGTTTGATTTCCTAGTGCCCTTATAAATCCAAAAACACAAAAGTAACACATGCATGTTGAATTCAATTGCAGTTGCAAGAGAGCCCAGCATGTTCATACTCTCCCCCTGGCACTCATAAAATTTTTAAAAAATAAAAAATATTTTTTAAAAGAAATAACTTTTTTCCTGGATGAGCACAAAACAATGTCATGCTAGAGTAACATATTGTACATTAAAAGACAATAGTATAAGAAAGAGAGGGAGAATGGCAGTAAGAGAAATAAACACAGAAGGATAAAGCACTCAGTGAATTCTACAATGGAAATTTTCTTTAAAAAGAGATGTTTCTTCACAATGTTAAAGAATCTAAAATGGTGAATAGAGAAAAACTATTTTAAAATGGTTTTTCATTTGATCTTAAACATTAATCACTGGCCCTTGACAGTATGCAATTTTAGGCTTGTTATACTGGGAGACTTTTTTAAAAAAATAAACTATGGGTTACAACATTTTAATATCTTATTGTAGTTAACAATTTGTGAAAACAAAGGAAAAATACAATGACCATGATTTTAATATGGCTCTATATACTAACAACAAAACACTTTAATTTGCTAGTAAAAATGTACAAGTAAATAAAGAAAACGGAGAAACTGTATCATGTTATTTTAATAACTATTTCAATGTGAAGAGAATAAAGTATAATGAATAACACATGTTTGCTTGGTGCTAATGACATAACGTTTTACAGTTTATAGATAAAGCAAAATATGTAATGTGAACCAGATGTTGAAATGCTTCAAGATTAATATCTAAGGACAAATATTTCTGATAATATGAGGCAAGGTAAACACATATTTGCTACTGGGAGTCTTGCATATAAGCATCTTTATACTATTCTTTAATTGGTTTCTCAAAATGAAATCCTAATCTGTTCTCTATACTTGATGTTTTTAAAACTTCCACAAGTGAAATTGTGCAAAATCATGTTTAAGAGCTTCAGTCATCCACCATATTTTTGATGCTATCATTTCCTGACTTGGATCTGGACAAGATTAACTTTTAGAGCACCATATTCAACATTTGAAAAGAAATGAAAATAGTAAAACTGACCTCATAGGACCATTCTCTTCAGGTTGAATGATAGCTGTAAAGTGGTTTCTCGTAGAACGTGGTAGGTGTGAAAGAAAAAGTTGTTAACACTCTTATCATTGTTATTCTTGTGTTCAGTAAGCGCTAAGAATAAAACATTTCTCATTCTTATTTACAAATTTTCATTTAGTAATTATTTTATTTTACTCTTGATTGACATGTATTAATTGTACATATTAACAGAGTTCAGTGTGGCAGTTCACTTGTTCACATAGTCATCACTGATCAAATACAATGTCTATCCATCTTCCCTGCAAACTTATTCTTCTCACCCTCTATGAATTTGTATTTTATCTTCATGTCAAAAAATTATATGGAGGGCTGGAGAGATGGCTTAGCGGTTAAGGCGCCTGCCTCCTAAGCCCAAGAATGCAGGTTCCAATCTCCAGGGGTTTCAATCTCCCACGTTTAGCCAGATGCAAAGTGATGCAAGGGCACAATGCTGCACTTGACCACAAGGGGGCACACACATCTGGATTTTGTTTGCAGCAGCTGAGAGACTGCTGGCGCACCCATCTCTATCTGTCTTCCTCTCCCTCTCTCTCTCTCTCTCTCTCTCTCTGCCTCTCTCCAAATGTTGTATGTGTATGTGTGTGTGTGTGTATGAGAGAATATGTACTTGTTTTTGCCTAGTTTATTTCTCTTAACATAATGTCCTCAGTTGACATAATATCTTTCATTGCAAATAGCATTTTTTATTACTTTTATGGTTAAGTAATATTAACTAGCTTGTATATTCTAGATTGCATTTATTCTTTCATCTATCAAGGGACACCTTGGCTGATTCTGACACTTAACTTCTATGAATAGTGCTGTAATAAACAAGTGAGTGCAAATATCTCTGATGGATATTGATTTTATTTTCTTTGAATATATACTGAGAGCTGGGATAGAGGGATTGTATGCAGTTCCATTTTAAGTTTTCTAAGGAAAATACTCACTGTTCTTCATAGACTATACTAATTTCCATTCTCAAAAAAAGCAAGTAAATTAAATTCAACTACTTATCAGAAATATCCGTCTTGATCATTTTGGTGTTTCAGCAGACAAATAGCTGCCACATGTTTTGCCTGTTTTGTAGGTTGTCTCCTCATGCTATTGATTCCTTTGGCAAACAGAGCTTTCAGTCTGATGTAATTACATCTGTCAATTTTTGCTTTTCTTTTCTGTAATGTAGTGTTGGGCCCTAAGAGGCCAGGGTGTGAGGCCTAGTGGAACTTCCTGAGCCTGACTAGAGTTTAGCGACCTGTCTTCCAGGACGGAGCCCCCACTCAAATGAGGGGGCAAAACGCTTTGAGTCTCCTCCAGGTCTGCCCACGTGGTGTGTCCACCAGGAACGTATGACCCATTCAGAAATACAGGCGCAGCAGATGCAACTTGCCGGCAACCCGAAAGTGAAAGGAAAGAGAAAGGAAACAAAAGATGTTGAAGCAAGCACAGGTTGCAGAAGCAAAGGTCAGAACATTAGATATGAAGACTACCTCATAACTTATGAGGGTACACCCACCTGCAGACCGATTGGCCCGTCAGCGTTCTTCCCTGGGCAGGAAAGAGAGTTCCTCACATGGGGCACCAGTCTGCCGGTTTCCCCGCCGGCAGGTAGAGCTGAAGAAAGAGCCGGTCCAGCGGCTCCTCTTGGGGCTTAGTGGGATGGTGAGTGTCGGCAACCCAGACCCCCTCTCTAAGGCACCGGAGAGAAAAACACACTGGGTTGGGAGTCTTGTCAAAGCAGGAACTCGTTTTATTGTAGTAGGAAGGTGTTTATATAGCTTTGAGAAAGAGGGTGGGTCTCAGGATGGGAAAAAGGTGTAAGGGCCAATAGTATTTCACCACGTCAGCAGTAGCTGGGCTGAGGTAGTTTTGGCTTAGGCCTTGCTGAGTCACTCCTAAGCGGGAGTAGGCCAAAGACAGGTCGCTAAACTCTAGTCAGGCTCAGAAAGTTCCACTAGACCTCACACCCGGGCCTCTTAGGGCCCAACAATGTAGGAGTCTTATCTAGAAAATCATTGCCTACATTTCAAACATTTCCCTTATATTTTATTCTGATAGGTTCAGGATTTCAGGTTCCATATTTAAACTTTTGAACTATTTTGAGTTAATTTTTGTACAGGGTGATAGGAAGGAGTCAAGTTTCAACCCTCTGCACATGGATTTCTAGTTCTCATGACATAACAACGACACTATCCTGTCTCCCATGGATGTTCTTGGTGACTGTTGAAAAGCAATTGGGGATAGATAGGTGAGCTCAAAAATGGCAACTTCATAATTTTATTTATAAAGGCTCATTAGTATATCTTTCCTTTTCTCTTTTGTAAAACTTTTGACCATTCTTTGTATTAGCATACAAAGAATTTGGTTGCATTTTGTCACATTTCAAATAATTATTTTGTGTTTCACTTTCCCCCTGCCAGCTTTCCCTCTCTCCACTGTCCCTTACCACCACCATAGCCTCCTTTCAGTCTCCATGCTACACTTTTCCTTTTGTGTCTTCTGATCACCTCTTGTTCCTTTCTCGTTCATAGTCCCTATTGATATATCATGGAATCATTTAGTTCAATATTGCTTTGGTTATCTCGGGTCTTTTATATTTTGATATGAATTCTAGCATTACTTTATGTGGTTCTGTGAAGAAAGTCAGTAATATTATATATGACAGGACTTGCTCTGGTACAGTGGTAAGGCAGGAAGATGGCAGGAGAGTGTTCTGAATGGCAGAGGTTCATGAAGGCAGTTGGAAGCCATAAGCACTCTTGCAGCCTCTTAGGCAGCAGCACCTGTCTAGGAGCAGGGAAGCAGCAGCTGAGCCACAGGCCATTCTTTTGGCCAGTTTGGCATCTGGCATCTGTGGATAGGATGTTGGCTGGAGTCAGAGACTTCCTCAAAAATGCCCTAACTTGTATCTGGTGATGGGGCAACAGCAAGTATCAGTTTTTCTTCCCAGATAAAAGGCACTGAAGCATGGTTGTGTATGTTGTAGAGAGGAACAGGAACTCCAAGGATGTCTGTGTAAAGTCTTCCCTCTAGCCCTTGCTCTCAGAATGGAAGCACCCTAATTCCCTGGCTTTTAAGAGTACCCCTCTCCAATCATGCCAATTACAATACCAAGTCACTACAATACAGGGCAACCATTGTTCTTGAGTGCTGAGATCACAGTCACCTTGCTGGGCTAAGTTGGTGTGGTGATTTGAATATAAAATGCCCCCCCATAGCCTCATGCACTTGTGATTAAACTTCGTACTTAATCCCCAGCTACTGAAGACTTTGGGAGGTGCAGCCTTGCTAGACATTTGGGGGGGAGGGCATTTGGCTGTGATAGTCCAGCCCCACTTGCCTCAATTAGCTCACTCTCTCTTCTTTCTCATTGCCTCTGTGAAGACGTGATGCTTGGGCGTCTGCTCCTGCCATGATTTCCCCACCATGATAGAAATTCTCTCTTGAAACTGTAAGCCAAAATAAACCTTTTCCTTCCATAAGCTTCTTCCAGTCAGATGTTTTGTCTCAGCAATGACAAGGTATGTGGTCATTGTTACCATTGGTTTTGTGAGACTAGAGCTGACTTCATAGTGGAATATGTGCAAGGTCCTTCCTAATCATGGGCATATACACTCTTTTTGATATTAGAGCTGTACAAATTCAGACAAGTGCTCATGTTTCAAGATGGTGGGTAGCTTCAACAGCCTGATAGCTTGTAAAGAGAAGACATGAGTTTCTTCTCTAAAGCAAAGCTCCTAATCAGATTTCAGGTTCCACACTAACAACACTATGAGCCTTTGAGGACTAATGTTTTCCAGTAGCTAGGATCTGGTGGCCTACATGCCTACATCCTTTGCTGACAGTCATTTGCTATTTCCTTGTTCACCCTTCCCTTTTTTTTTTTTTTTTTTTTTTTTTTTGAGAGAGAGAGGGAGAGGATGAGAGAGAGAATGGGCATGCCAGGGCCATTTCAGCCATTGTGAATGAAATCCAGATGCATGCATCCCCTTGTGGGCAAGTGCAGCATCACTTTTGCATCTGGCTAAACATGGCACCTGGAGAATCAAATTGACGTTCTTAGGCTTGGCAGGCAGGCACCTTAACCACTAAGCCATCTCTCCAGCCCCACCCTTCCTTTTGCAACAGGGTGTCCTCTGTCCCCTGTCTGAGTAGCTCAGGCAGTAATTGCTGTGGTATTTCATCTTTGTTTCTATGCTGTTATTACTAGATTACAGTATCTTGCTAATTTCAACATTTTACTGCCAGTTACTTAAATCACAGTGATACTCCAGGAGCTTTTGGTTTGTGGTGGGAGACGTAAGTGCTGATCAACTTGATTCACCCATCTTGATGTTCTGTCTCCAAACTGTTTTTTTAACCTGTTCATCATGTCAGCCTCAATCACAATCACACGGACTGTTAATATCATGAAAAATGTGTCCATTCAGCACTTTTAATACCCATGGCTCAGAAGCCACTTTTCTTCGGGTCATGGGGGCTTATTTTCATAATACTTGGGGAAGCAAGGAAAAATAGAAAGTGACACTAGAAGCCACCCTAGACCTTTAATTTCATCTTTTGCATTTCCTCACACAACTCTGGCTCAACTGGTCCAACTACAGATCCTATAACATCTCTGCTGGTCATTTCTGTGATACTGCCCGAGCTCTGAGGAAATGTAGGTGTCATTTCAATGTCTGTCCAGATTCTCTGTTGAGTCTGTCTACCTATTTTGATTCTAGAATGATGGAAGATAAATTCAATTCAAACTCATCTAGAAAAGGACACCTGATCAGTTGGCCACCACTATCCAGAGAACTAAACTGTTACTTTCCCTTCAGCTCTATAAAGATATTTTGGCATCTTTACAATGGATATGCCACACTGCTAAAGTTAATGTCCTTAGTTGTAGTAGTAATTTGAAGGTTGGAGTTCTAAGTGTACCAAGAAAACTGGACTTTTTCTTCTTAGGATATAAATCAGGCACTAAAATGACATAAATTATATATTAACCTTCCAAACTGAATATTTCAACCATTTTGCTGTCATAAAACAGGGACCATTAAATTCATTAATTCCTTGTAATACTATGCAGTCTCCACTACCAAATAACCTTAGGTATTTTTGTTTCATTCCTTGGTAATCATTTTCTCCACAGCATATCTAGCTATCTAGTACCAACTGATGCAAAAAAAAAAAAAAAATCATATAGCCTAGGCTTGCTTTGAATTCATAGTGATCCTCCTGTCTCAACTTCCCAAGTTCTGGGATTATAATTGTATGTCACCACCCCAGCAAAAATTTTAATTTTTAACATATATGTTTGGTAACATACAGTTAAAGAAAATTTAGTTATCTCAAGATGTTTGATAAAATAAATACCAATTGCTATGATTGATTAGGAATGTATATTTAATATAAAGGATTATATAATTTATATCATGTCTTAAAATATATTTTCTTGTCATTTTTACGATGACAACTATTTTAAATTTTCCTATAGTCCTAGTAGCATACATGTAATTGCATTTGAGGTTAGAGGCACATAACTTAATTGGTAGGTAGTATTGTGTTTCACTATTACAATCTGGCATTAGTCATAAAAAAGGCATCTTAAAGCCATTTCCAACTCTCACTAGTAGCTGAATTCTAACAATTGTGAATTAGTTGGGCCCAATATAGCATGCCTGCTTAGAAAGACATACGCCTTGAAAAATTGTTAAGAATTATTTTTAAGAGTTACCTTTCCCAAGAATGTTCTCACTCATTTACAACTCATCTCTTGTCTGGGTATAATGTTAGAAAGTAGGAGAAAGCTTTTTGATTTGCTTCATCTATACCCTCATTTTATATCCTATTGACAATTTTTATATAACCAAATAAAAATATTTTCATTGTGGACAGGCATGGTAGCACACACATGTAATCCCAGCCCTTGGGAGACTTGGGAGGCCAAAGTAGAAGGATCACTGTGAGTTCGAGGCCACTGTGACACTACAGAGTGAATTCCAGGTCAGCTTGGGCCAGAGAGAGATCCTACCTCAAAAAACAAACAACAAAAAAGGTCATAATCCCTTCACATTACCATCTCTTTATCCCTCTCTCCCCCCATCCACTACATCCCTTCTTCACAACTAGACTGTTACACTGACTTCTCCATGCTGAACAAACGCCTGACCAGAAGCAGCTTATGGGAGGATAGGGTTTATTTTAGGCTTAGACGTTCCAAGGGAGGTTTCATCATGGCTGAAAAAGCTAGCTCACTGCAGCATACATTCACAGCAGAGACAGGAAAACCAACACCAGCAAGTACAGACAGCCAGACCTCAAACCAGTTCTCTACACACCTGGGAGGGATGGACTTAAGATCTGCCCCCAGTGACACAATTTTTCCAGCAGAGCTCTGCCTGCTGAAGACTAAGTAGGAAGCTTAATCTTAATCACAAATGCCTTAGGATATGAGGGACATGCACTTACATTTAAACCACCACATAGACCCCTTGGTATTTTGAAATCTTTAGTTTCTTGAGTGTATGCGCATGTGAATAAAATTAGGATTACCTGCATAGGCACAACTGTATAATTCTTTTCTAAAGCACAGGGATCTTACCAGTCGCTGTGTCACTGCAGCAAAATGTCCACCCACAACCCCAGCCAGCATAAGGTAACAACTCAGGGAGGGATCCGGGTTTCACACCCTCCTCCATCACCCATGATGGAGTATTGATGGACCCAATATTGTGTGGGGCTTGTGGCAGGTTACATCTGTCACTGTGAGGCCATGAATATAATAGCCATGTCATGCCTGGAAGACAATGTTCCACTTTACTCCTCTCCATCCTCTGGATCTTACATATTTTCTGCCTCCTCTTTCACGTCATTCCTTGAGCCTTAGAGTGGGTGGTATACACATCTCATCTGTCATTGAACACTGCACAGTAACTTCTTCTCAGTTCTTGCATGGGCTGTGAGTCTCCCCAGTAATCACCACCATCTGCAAAATGAGGCTTCTCTAACCAAAGCTGAGAAGAACAATTCTCTTTTGAAATAAACATGCATCTTGAAAGGGCAATTGATGGGCACAAAATTTATCCATTAAGCCAAACAACAGTAGTTTCTCTCTTAGGGTCTTGTACCTCCTCAGCCATGGGCTTTTGGCTAGTTTTCAGTATCAGGCATGAATTCCCTCCAATGGATCAAGCTTCAAAACTAATCAGAGAGCTGATGGTTACCCCATAAAATTCATACCACTATTGAACCACGCCACATATCTTGCCTGGCTGATCAGTTGGTTGTAGAGTCCACGGGTGAATAAGAGCATTAATGTCTTTTCTCTCTGAGCAGTCTCTATAGAACCAGCTAGTGACATGACAGCTATACAGAAGAGAGGAAACTGTCGTCTCAGTTCAAGATTCAATTGTCAGTGTGTTGTAGCTGAAGCAGTGGGGTCTTCAGCAGTAGGGTCTTATCACCTACTTCTACTGGACAGTCAAAAGCAAAGCCAATAGTCTGTAGTGGTTGGGGTTGGGGGCTCAGTGCTCTCCATCACCAATGACTAACAGAGATATCCCACCATCAGCACTGGAATTTTCCTATTATGACCACCCTATGGCTTCTGGAAACAGCATTATCTACCCACACGGTGCATTCTGCTCAAACACTTTTTTAAAAAATGAAGGTTTTAATACCTAACAAAAAAGTACAATGCTAGGTGACTTTTTTATAGGACTTCAGTTTTGGCTAGCCCTCTCCCCTCCTTTCTCCATTACCCCACACATCCCTTCATAAACTCTTCCACCCCCAGTATCTTTCCCCTAAGCCCCTGAAGATTCTATTTTAGTCTACAATTAACACAACTTTTAACTGGGTGGTTTTAAGGAATCCTATCTAAGGGCTGTGAAGAAACCGTAGTATGTAAGAGAACTGGATGCACAAGCATAATGACCTAATCACTCTGAGTTCAAGTCCTTACCACCTACATAAATGGATGGACATGACTCTGCATGCCTGTAAACTCAGTTTTGTGAGGAACAGAGACTGGAGAATTTCTGGGACTCATGAAAATGGCAGCAACAGGTTCAGAAAACGAGTCTTTCTGCAGTAAATATGCAGATGATGGAGAAGGGAAGATATTCAGTGCTCTTCTCTGCCCTGCATGCATGCATAAGCTGCATATATCTCTTTTTAATTTATGTTTTTATTTGTATTACTTATTACAACAGAGAGAAAGAAGCAAAGAAAGAGAGGGGGGGGGGAGAATGGGTGTACCAAGGCCGTTAGTAGCTGCAAAGAACGCCAGACATATGTATCCCCTTGTGCGTGTGTGCAACCTTTCATGATTGCATCACTCTGCATCTGGCTACGTGGGACCTGGAGATATGAACATGTGCTCTTAGGCTTTGCAGACAAGTGTCTTGCCTGCTAAGCCATCTCCCCTGCCCTTGCACATATCTTTGTAAACAAGTGTATATGTCACAAACACATGCATAGATGCCAACACACACACATACACACACACACACTCTCTCTCTCTCTCTCTCTCTCTCACTCTCTCTCTCACACACACACACTCTCTCTCTATCTCTCTATCTCTCTCTCTCTCTCAGAGAATCCCATCTGATTATGCTCACAGACACTGCATATGAAGAACTCAGACACAGCCAAGCAGAGATGGCTGGTAGCTGCCCCATAATTCTAGAAACCTAGCTAAGGAAAAGGGTGGGTGGGTGGGTGATGAGGACTTTAACTTTATGGAAGCTCCTTTCCTGACATATTAGAGCTCATCCAATATGGGTAACTTTGCCTTTTGGGGGCTTTTGCCTCTCTCAGAATGACAGTTGGATTTGACATACCTATAGGAAAGCATGTTGATGTGTCCTAAGGGAACAGAGTAGAATCTGCATAAGTTATATCAGAAGTTTTACAGCATCACATTCTTACTCAGGTTATTGGGGAATAAATGTCAACTGTATCTCTCAGTGGAAAGAATGCTGAGTCATGTATCACAGTCTTAATTCCAATCAACTAGAAACATACACATGAACCCAAATGACAGTGTATGTCTACATTATAGGTGAAACCAGATTGGAAAATAGAGTAGGGAAATAATTTTTTCCACTCCATTTTACTTTGATTAGCTAGAAGAGCCACTTCCTCCTCATCTCTCTATCTGATTATATGAGAGGACAGATCTCAGAGTACTTGTCACACTAGAAGAGGAAGAGGTAATAATTCACTCTGCTTGAAAGTAGATAAGGCAAAGAAAATTACTTTGGAGGCACCAAATCATTATGGGACATATTAGATTCCAATTTTTCCTCCTATAAGGAATGGTGAGTGGCTGGGGAGAGAAGGAAGATGGGCATGCTTGCTGTACAAAAAGTATCTACATACAAAATCATGGGGGGTGGATGCTCATGAGCTCCTTATCTCCCTACCCCATGATCATTTACCAACACATGGTTTTCAACCTCAAGATGAACCCCAGGCATCATATTTAAATGTTAATTCAGCTTTCTGTCACTGAAATAAATGCCTGAACATAATCATTTTTTTAAAATAAAAGAGGGTTAGTCATAATTTTGGATGTTTCAGTCCTATTTACTTGGCTTTGTTGCTTTGGGCTACATGGATCATGGAAGAGTACATAGGGTTAGAAAAATTGCTCACAAGGCTGAGAGAGGAGAAAGGGAGTGAGGTAGTTTGAGAGAGAAAGGCGGTCTTGCATGTGAATGTATGTCCCCCATAGCCTCAGGAAGTATATGTACTAATAGTTGATTTACGAAAACTAAAAGTCTATAGATCTCTTTACAATCTTTCCAACACAGTATTGTCAGAATTTATTTTTTAATTTTAGTTTTTTTGAACTTTATTTTATTTGCTAGAGAGAGAGAGGAAGAAAGGCAGATAAAGAGAGAGAATAGATGCATCAGGGCCTTCAGCCACTGCAAACAAACTCCAGATGCATGCGCCATCTTGTGCATCTGATTTACATGGGTCCTGGGGAATCAAACTTAGGTCCCTTGGCTTTGCAGGAGAATGCCTTAACCACTAAACAATCTCTCCAGCACCAATATTATCAGAATTTTAAATTGGAGTCATTTAACAGATAGCCATCAAATCCTTTATTCAGCATATAGTTTACTATTAAAAATTGTATATTTTTTCAACAACCTCAATTGTCCAAATAGAAAAGAATTAATTTTTATGTATTAGTATTGAATCCACAGACTTTGATAAATGCACTGATTTTATATATTGATTTATTATTATTTATTTTTTGTTTTTTTGAGGTTAGGTCTCACTCTGGCCCAGGCTGACCTAGAATTAACTATTAACTATATAGTCTCAGGATGGCCTCAAACTCACAGTGATCCACCAACCTCTGCATCCTGCATGCTGGGATTACAGGTGTGCGGCACTGTGCCCGGCAAATGCATTTATTTTAAATTCGCGTTACCTGGGTATGGTGGCTCACACCTGTAATCCCAACACCAGGAAGGCACAGGTAGGAGGATCACCATGAGATTGAGGCCACCCTGGGACTACATAGTGAATTCCAGGTCAGCCTGGGCTACAGTGAGACCCTACCTTGAAAAACCAAGAAAAAAAATAAATTCATACATGAATTTGTTTAGATCTTTAGCATTCATAATTACTTATATAAACACAGTTTACTACTTTCATTATTTTTTATATTTTTTATTTTGTAGTTCACTTGCTAAAACCTACAAGAAAAAAATTGAAGATATTAAATGCAATGTTTCCAAAATTTGGCAGTAAAGGGCATTGTGCTCATTCCCACACAGATGGGGAAAATAATTCATCATCTTATCCATAACTGTGATAATTGGTAGGTTTTTGTTCTATACTTTATTGCTTAATTCAATTTTCCCTCCTGTAACTTGTAGGCTAAATATCTTATAAATGCCTATTTAGGGATTAGCTTGGTGATTTCAACATGTGTTCTGACCTTTAAAACCTGAAAAAATTAACACTATTTTACCACTTCTGAGAAACTATGGAAACTCTGCATCACTTTAACTTCATGAATTCTCTTATAACTGGGTGCTATTTTGTCATTATTTTACCTGTATATTTCCAGACTTCCTTTAAAAAAAAAAAAGTATAGCAAGTGTCTATAGCATCTCCCTTAAAATTTGAACTTTTCTCTTCATAGAAATCATACCACAAATCTTGTCTTACTCTCTTGCCAGCTCTCAGATGTCTACCATCTGATGTCATTTTATGTACTCTTAGCACATTGCATAATTGCTACGTGTTTCTCACCTTGGAAATTTCAAAGGATTTGCATTTCCAGTAGCACTGCAGACCAAGAACCATCAGCTTCTACCAAAATGGACATACACATATATGATGGCCTTTCATAGATACAAATCTAGCATGGGATCATCTAAGGTCACTAATACTAGAAGAATCTTTCTATCAAAGAGATTATGATAACTGTGACTCAGACTTCAAGTCAATTGTCAAATTAAATTAAGTTGATCTTTTATTTCCTTAACCTTGCCATGATCAACCTTAGGTGACCTGATGTTTATTATTATTATTATTATTATTATTATTATTATTATTATTTTATTTTTGGAGAGAGACACAGAGAGAGACAGACAGAGAGAGAGGGAGACAGATAGCGAATGGGCGCAGCAGCAGTCTCTCAGATGCTGTGAACAAAATCCAGATGTGTGTGCCCCCTTGGGGGAAAGTAAGGCAATGCGCCCTTGCATCACTTTTGCATCTGGCTAAACGTGGGACCTGGAGATTGGAACCAGGTTCTTAGGCTTAGCAGGCAGGCGCCTTAACCACTAAGCCATCTCTCCAGCCCAACCTGATGTTTTTATAAACTAAGTAAGACAGGATCAATTGTCAATATGATAGAATAGAAGAAAAATATGAGAATTTCAAATGAGTATTAATTTTGAAGTTTTAATAAGCTGTGCTTCAAAAACATGTAAAATAGATTTCTGAAATATTTTGTTCTATGAGGTTAGATATTTGAACATCTATCTGTTTATAACTCAAATATCAAGTATCTGTTTATAACTCAGAGAAAATTTTGAGTCTGCTTAATTAAATAGCATTATTTATATAAGGAAAAGCATTTTAATCACAAGGGTGAATAACTTGTGGGACATCAAGCAATGGTATACTATGCAGCCCAGAGAACCAGTGGATAATAGCCAAATGGAACAACAAATTTATATTGTAGGAATAACCGTTTTTAGGAATATGTTTCTTAAAAAATTGCAATTTGATTTCATTTACATATGCTCAAAACATACAAAACCAAACAAAACAATCATCAAGTAAAGAAATCAGTAAAATCTCAAAAACATGAGACAATAATGAACACAAAGTTTGCATGGCTAAAAAGGCCTGTATTGGCTCAGTTCATTGCCTACTAGGAAAGAATACACATTTTTTTAAAAATGTTTCATTTTTATGTTTTTATTTATTTGACACACACACACACACACACACAGAGAGAGAGAGAGAGAGAGAGAGAATGGGCAATCCAGGGCCTCCAGCCACTGCAAATGAACTCCAGACATATGTGCCCCCTCTTCTGCATCTGGCTAACGTAGGTCCTGGGGAATTGAACCTGGGTCCTTTGGCATTGCAGACAAATGCCTTAACCATTAAGCTATCCCTCCAGCCCAAGAGTACACATCTTCTAACAATATGAATATGAGGCTGAAAATCCAGGGTACCTCATAGCATGGATTACTGCCTATCACTTTCCAATGCTGGGGATTTGAACCCAGGACACTGCTTGCTTGGGATATGCTGTGACACTGAGAACAAGGTTTAAATTCTCACAGAGCACCTTCAATATATGTCTTGCTTTGTTTACTACAGGCCAGTCTCAATATCCTTTTTTAATGTTCCTGGCTAATAAAATGGAAAATAATGCATATAAGCCTTGATATGTAAATTTTTCTTCCCTCTTAATGGGCCATAGTTATTTCAATATGTACAGGCATAAAGGAGATGTCAAAATGAAGAAGTTTTTAAGACATTCAGGAACATTGTGGAAGGGAGTTGGGACAAGTGCTTTGGAATGCAATCTTCTGGACACAGAGTGGCTAGTGCATTCATCATGTCACAGTGGCTATTATTATCTGCACAAAATTGGGCCCATGGAAATTTTGTCATTTTTAATGCAGGTGAACAACAACAACAAAAAGACTCTTAAAGTAAAAGACAGACTAATCAGCACAAAGGTCTTCAATGGAAGAGGAGTAGGGAATGTGGGACAAAGAAAGGAACAGGGAGGGATTAAAAAAAGGGGGGGATTTTGAAGGTACAGACCACGAAAGAAAGTCACATGAAACAATATTTTGTGACCTACTGCAAAATCTGGAAAAAGATGCTAACTTTGTTAATGCTATTTATTCTTTAAGTATGGTAAAAATATGTTACACTATTCTCTGTGATGGTGAGATTGATGCCAATTCAATTTAAAGTCACAAATCTTGGGATCTGGCTGACAGTTCTGTGTATTAACAAAGTAAAATTAGGATTTTCTATTTCTGTCCAGCTTCAATCCTAAAGAATATCTTTATTTGCATAAAATTTCTTGTTTCTGTCAACTAAATTTGCTTAAATAACTATCTTATACTTACATACTTAATACCAGGCTAGTAATCATTCATGAACCCAGATACCCAGAATAGATGGTGTGTGACTAGCTATATTACAAGGAAATAGATTTGTAAAAGACATGTTTTCTTTAAGGTTCATTCCTCCCCTATCTAATGAAAAAGATGGCCCAGGTGGGTTTGATTTCTCAGGCACAATTTAGCTTTTAAAAGGAAATTATGACAATGATGAGTCAGTATCAAAAAGTTCAGTGTTTTGGTTCAAATGACCACAATTAGTCAGATTTGATAATTCTTTATAAATGTCATCTTCCATATTTCATTTTATCCAATGATTCAGATCTTATGTTCATCAAACAGCTGTATTCAAGGTAAATTTGCCAAATGTGAGTCATTTTACAAGCTTCTGGGTACCAGTCACTGAGAATGATGCTTCATTGTTTTTCTTTTCAATGGCATCATTAAAACTGCAGTCAGTTAATCATCACAGGAATTACACAAACAACTTTTTTTCAATTGCACCAAACATAACAAAGCTTGTCAAATTTATTTTTATACAAAATTTCCATGACAATAACAAAGCAAACACCAATGTCTGTCAGGCACCATGGTTTCTGCATCAGTTTTATATTTATCCATCCTGAACTTGTCAAAATATCATGACTATCTCTATGCAAATTTATTTGCTTGAGATTTTGTAGGTATCTTTGCCAAAATATGATGCTTAAACAATGTGCATATGTGTGAATGCTCAAACCTAAGTGATAACAATGGAATGGGGAATGTAAGTGAGCATTTCAGGCTTCATCTTAAATCTTTAAAAAATACTTTCACACATATTAATTTTAATATGATTTCACCAAATATTTCTTGATGATTACATGATGGGCTAAATTTCTGATATTGTACTTTAAATAGATAAATAAGCTCTTTTCTAATATTGTAAGACAAAAGGGAAAAGGCAGGTTAAGTGTGTTTCTTACATATTTTTTCTATTTCCTTCCTACTAGCCTCTAGAATTTAACCAGACCACTATGTTGAAAGTTGAAAAAGATGGCAAACGAGGATTTAAGTGAGTGAAAAGATTTAATTTAGAAATTATCAAAGACCTCTTTCTGATTTTCTAATTAAGTTGAGAGTAGTTTAATAGAATAAGGGTCTGGTGATAATTAGCACACAAACATATACCATTAATCTAGGTAAACCATTGACATGTTTGTGCATTTACATTCCAAAATTTATCTATTTTTTTCTATTTTTCATGCCAGTATGAATCAACTCTCCAATATATAGTCAGTATTTTCAAGTATTTTGCTCAATAGAGGTAAATATCTTTTACTATTCCTCCTATAATGAAATAAGTTATAGCAAGAGTTTATGATAAAATACATTATTTCTTTTTCTGTTTTGGGGTCTCATTAAAATGTAAACTAAAGAAAAAATAACACTTCTATGAAATAATAAAATCACTTTTTAAAATACACATTAGCATGAAAAACATTTTTCCCAAGTTAAAGTAATGAACTCGAAAACACAAATATTAAAACTCACAAACGATAATAAAAATAAATCACAAAATAACAGTGAGTAAAGCAAAAATGAAATATAGTACCCAAAATTCACAACAGTATAATTAGCTGCTTTGTCCTACTTTAAGAAGCTTTCTAAAATAACTAGCAGTAAAATTCTAAATTATTCAAAATGTAGGTAATTTTGCTGCTAGAAAATGGTTTGTAAGTGTATAAATTCAGCAATAAATTAATACCAATGTCTGAGTGTTTTGTACTATAGCAATTATTTTATCTGAATAGGTATACTTAAGATAGAAAACTGGGGTGTGTGCTGGCACAGCATGGAGTGAGTAGGCCAGATCCCACCTCATGTCTTCTCCCAGCTCCCTTGTCCAGTTACCCTGTGCCAGACTGTGTGCGGATGTGCATGACATAGAGTGAGTAGGCTAGATCCCTGTTTCCTGGCTCCTCACAGTCCACTGGTCGTGGTAGGTCACATTGTGCCTTGCTTGGGGAGGCCTGGTCCCAGTGTGGGCTGTGGAATCAGGGCTTTTGTTTGGTATTCCAACCGGTCACTGTGTACCGACATCCCTGTTCACCTGAGTCAGAGGGTACATGGGCCAAAAGACAAAAACATGCTACCTCCACAATAAAATAGTCTCCCTAAAGTGGGTGGACAATACCACCAAAAAAAAAAAAAAAAAAAAAAAAAAGGAAAAAGAAAAAGCCAAGGAAAGTCAGAAAAGTCAGAGAACTCCACCAAGAGTGCCTAGTGGGGGTGGGGATGCGGTGGGGAAGAATGCCTAGTTAATACAAAGGAAGCCACCAATGAAATCATAGAGAAATCAACAGAAATTCATTCCTGAAATGAAAATACAACAACCAATGAGACCTGATCAAAAGAATTGCTGAACTGGAAGCAAACCATTAAAGAACCAAAAATTGGGGCTGGAGAGATGGCTTAGCGGTTAAGGCATCTGCCTCCTAAGCCTTAAGAACGCTGGTTCCAATCTCCAGCGGTTCCAATCTCCAGGTCCCACGTTTAGCCAGATGCAGTGATGCAAGGGCGCAATGCTGCACTTGCCCACAAGGGGGCACACACATCTGGATTTCGTTCACAGCAGCTGAGAGACTGCTGGCGCGCCCATCTCTGTCTCCTTCTCCCTCTGTCTATCTCTCTCTGTGTCTCTCTCCAAAAATAAATAAAATAATTAAAAAATTAAAAAAAAAAACCATGAGCTTATGGGGGACTTCTAGTTCCAACCATCATAATCTTATAAGTGGAATTTCTCTTTAAAAAAAAAAAAAAAAAAGAACCAAAAATTGTATCAGTGAAATTGAACAGAATCACCCATTACAGTGATTGAAGAAAATGTTAGAATCTCAAAAGAGATATGAATGAAAAGAAGGTGAGTCAAGGAATGGAAGATCTCAAGAACCAGTTGATTATGCTTAATGAAGACTTGATCAAATGCATGAATGAACTCCAATAAACATCAAGAAAATCAGAACTTGAACTGAAATGGTATCTCAAAAAAGAGATGTCCATGATGCAAAATAACGCAATAGAAAACAAAAATTAAATAGAAATTATAAAAACCTCTCTAGAACGCCTCAGCAACAGAGTTACCCATGTGGAAGACAGAACTCTGACCTGGAAGTTAAGACACAACAAAAATGACGGGGAGGCAAAAAACTTTCCTAAGTTCAAAAATCAAGTGAATGGAACATGAGGGAACTGTGGGATACCCTAAAATGATGAAATATCTGCATCATGGGTATACCAGAAGGAGAGGAAAAATAGGCATAGTGAACATATTCAACAAAAATATTGAAGAAAATGTTCCAAACATCTCAAAAGAGAAGCCTATCCAGATACAAGAAACCCACAGGACACCAAACAGTCAGGGCCAAAGAAGAAACCCTCCAAGGCACATCCTAGTTAAAACTTTTAACAATGAAAACAAAGAGAGAGTATTAAGAGTAGCTGGAGAGTTACAACTCACAATATACAAAGGCATTCACAGGAGAATTATGTCAGATTTCTTAATGGACACCCTGAAAGCCAGAAGGGCTTGGAAAGCCAAAAAAATATGGCTTCCAACCCAAAGTACTCTATTCAGCAAAAGTGTACCTCATAATATATGGTGAAAGGAAAACTTTCCATGAAAAAAGTCAACTCTATGATTATATGAACACTAGGACAAATCTACAGAGAATACTTGAGGGAATACTCCTCACAGACTAGTCAAATAACCAATCTCGAGAGCCAACAAGAAGAAGATCACAATAACCAAAAATTGACCAGGCTCAACATAGTACAAAAAACAAGAAAGCACCAAACCCCACAAAACAGCTCATCATGGCAGGGATTAATTCAAACCTCACAATAAAAACCTTAAATATTGATGGTGTTAACTCACCCATCAAAAGACACAGGTTATCATGATGGATCAAAAAACTGGACCCTTCTATCTGCTGTCTTCAAGAAACCCACCTCACTACTAAAGGCTGTGGAGAAATAGGAACCCTCATCCACTGTTGGTGGGAATATAAGATGGTACAACCACTATGGAAATCAATATGGTGAATCCTGAAAAGGATGAATATAGAGTTACCAACAGACCCTGTTATTTCCTTACAGGGCATTTACCCTAAAAGCTCTACATCTCAGTTCAGAGATATTTGCTCAACCATGTTTATAGATGCTCAATCCATAATAGCTAAGAACTACAATCAACCCAGGTGCCCATCATCAGATGAATGGATAACCAAGATGTGGTACATTTACATGATGGAATTCTACCCAGCAGTAAGAAAAAACTGGCGCAATGAAGTTTGTAGAGAAATGGTCAAACTTGGAACAGCTCATTCAAAACAATCTCACACAATCACAGAAAGACAATCATGGTCTCACTCATCTGCAGTTCTTAACCTGTATCAGCCCAAGTTTTTGACATACCTGAATGACATCTGGGAGCTTGGACAATAGGGAGGGTAGGGTTTTGGGGAAGGGGAAAGGTGGGGGAGGACATAAAACTGAGCCCAAATTGAACTGGTAACATAGAATACTATATCCTGGAAGTTAGTTAGACTAAAAGGTGGAACCCTCAAGAGGACCTTAGGAGGAGCACCTGAATCAAAGGTCCCTGGAGAGGGTGAGATGAAGCCTAACCTTAAATTTCTCCTATTTCCTCTTTCTTTTCTATCTTTTTCTTTTTCTTTTCTGTCTTTTTATTTTTCTTTCCCCTTGACACTGGCTTGTAATTTCCTCTACCAGAATGCAGTTAACACCCATATAAGCTGTTGATCACAGAGACATACAAGGTTCCCCAAAACAAACAAGACAGACTTCTGCCAGACCACTTGATTACCCACAAGAGGTTAATGGTAAGACCCTACTCCCTACTGCTGAAGACACCATTTGCTGTTGGTATGGAACATGGACAGACCTGGATGGAAGCTGGAAGAGAACCAGTCCCCAGACAGTCCACCTAGTGTGGGAAGATGCTACATGAGCTACTGGGGGAAAGTGGCCAACATCTCTCTGAAAAACTCATAGTCTAAGCTACTCAGAAGCACACAACCTTATATGATGCTCCCACAAGTGCAATGGTAGCACCAGCCATGGTGGGTAACCAGCTGCTCTTGGATTGGCTAACAGATGACCTCAGTGGTAAGAAAACCATATTTGGAACTGGGAAACAAGTCAGAATCATATCCAGATAATGATTTTGCTGTCCAATGTCAAGCTCCCACTAATCTTAACATATATGAGGCTCTACACCCTTTAAATTCTGTCTAAATTAATAATGGTTATTCCATTTAAGCTGTGCTGACTTCACTCTCCATTGGAGAATGTGCTTCTCTTTTTTTCAGATGGGAGCTGGACCTGAGGAGATAAATGACCCAGCACACTCCACCCCAGCCCCAGCTGAAATCACAGAGGAACTGGGGAAATGATCAAGAGTGCTGCTTTCTCAGTAAACCTGATATCAGCACAAGGGTGAAGGAGATAGACACTGAGGACACTCAACACCTACCAAAGCAGAGATACAGAGGCTCCTAAGTACCCATCACAGAAGTAGAAGTAAAAGATGATGCTGGGCACTTCTCCATCCCTTCTTCTCAGCACTATGTTGCCTTTTGGATCATCCCAGTGGTCATCGCCATCTGAAAAGAGAAGCTTCTCTAACCAGAAGTGAGAGTAGCATTAATATGTGAATATGAGCATTAAGTGTAGTATTTTCCGGGCAGCTTGGTGGGAATAGTATATACATTTAGATAAGAGCATGCTTTATACCCCTAAGGCTCATGACCTTACCTATCATAGACTTTGCTTAGGTTTTTCAGTACCAGGTGTGTATTCCCTCCTGTAGAGAGGGCCTTCAGTCCAATTATAGAGCAGTTGGTTACCCCACGAGTAGACATGCCACTATTGCACCCGTTCAGTCTTTGGGCCTGTCTGGCCAAATTTGAATATTCAGCGTCCACTGTTTTCATTGCTGATGACTTCTGTCTCCCATACTCTGCATGCAGTGCAGCTTTTTCCAGCTTTCAGTTGGCTGGTCTACAGGGAGAAGGTTTTCTGCTCAGCACCAGCTTGCTTTCACAGTGACCTTGCCTCTCAGGCAAGAGATGTCTTCAGCAATAGGGTCTTACTATCTGTTTCTCAAGGGAAACCAAGGGCTTTAGCAAAAGCCTTTAATGTTTTGGAGGCTACCAGGACCTCCTTGGCCAACAACTCACTGGAAGGTATCCCATCCCAGGTACTGAAAATTTTCTAGTAACAGTTTACAGCTTCTAGATGAACCATTATTCAAAAAAATAGTTTTACATAAGTCTTATTCACAATCTTTTGAAATTAGATTGACCCTCCCCCTGCCCTTCTTTTATGCATTCTCTACCCATGGCCTTGGTTAGGCCATTCCCCTCCTTGTAATCAGTCCTTCCACTTACATATGTGCAATACCATACACTTCAGTCCTTCCCTTTCCTCCCTCTTTATAGCCTTTTACCAGCTTACTGGTTTCTGGTACCAATTTTTGGTTCCAGTTCACACACAAGTCTGTCTATTTGTAGCTAGGATCCACATATGAGAGAGAACATGTGACGTTTGGCTTTCTGAGCCTGGGTTACCTCCCTTAGTATAATCCTTTCCAGATCCATCCATTTCCCTGCAAATTTCATAATTTCATTTTTCTTTACTGCTGAGTAGAACTCCATTGTGTAAATGTACCACATCTTTATTATCCATTCATTTGTGGTGGGACATCTAGGCTGCTTCCATTTCCTAGCTATTGTGAATAGAGCGGCAATAAACATGGTTTTGCAAGTATCTCTAAGGAAGTGAGAAGAGTCTTCTGGATATATGCCTAGGAGTGCTATAGCTGGATCATATGGTAAATCTATTTCTAGCTGTCTCAAAAACCTCCACACTGATTTCCACAATGGTTGGACCAGGTTACATTCCCACCAACAGTGTAGAAGTGTTCCTGTTTTTCCGCATCCAAGCCAACACTTATTGTCATTTGTTTTCTTGATGGTAGCCATTCTGACAGGAGTGGAATGGAATCTCAAAGTGGTTTTAATTTGGATTTCCCTGATGGCTAAGGAAGTGGAACACTTTTTCAGATGTTTATATGCCATCTGTATTTCATCTTCTGTGAATTCTCTATTTAGTTCCATAGCCCATTTTTTAACTGAGTTTTTTGAATTCTTATTATTCTGTTTTTTGAGTTCTTTGTATATTCTGGATATTAATCCTCTGTCAGATGTATAGCTGGCAAAAATTTTCTCCCATTCTGTAGGTTGGCTTTTTGCTCTATTCACAGTGTCCTTTGCTTTGTAATTTCATAAGGTCCCATTGGTTGATTAGTGGTTTTATTCTCTGAGCAATTGGGGTTATATTCAGAAAGTCCTTACCTATGCCAATATGTTGAAGGGTTTCCCCTACTTTTTCCTCCAGCAGGTTCAGAGTTTCAGGTCTGATATCAAGGTCCCTGATCCATTTGGACTTGATTCTTGTGCATGGAGAGAGACAAGGATCTATGTTTATCCTTTTACATACAGATGTCCAGTTTTCCCAACACCACTTGTTAAAGAGGCTATCTTTTCTCCAATTAATATTTTTGGCATTTTTGTCAAAAATCAGGTGGCTGTAGCTGCTTGGATTAATATTTGGGTCTTCTATTCTGTTCCATTGATCTACCTGTCTGTCCTTGTGCCAGTACCATGCTGTTTTTGTTACTATGGCTTTGTAATATAACTTAAAATCGGGTATGGTTATACCACCTGCCTGATTTTTGTTTCACAAAATTGTTTTGGCTATTCGAGGTTTTTTGTGTTTCCAGATGAATTTTAGGATTGTTTTTTCTATTTCCGTGAAGAAAGCTATTGGGATTTTAATAGGGATCACATTAAATGTATAGATTGCTTTTGGTAAGATTGACATTTTCACAATATTGATTCTTCCAATCCAGGAGCATGGGATGTCTTTCCATTTCCTTGTGTCTTCTGTAATTTGTCCCTCGAGTTTTTTAAAGTTCTCATTGTAGAGATCCTTCACTTCCTTGGTTAAGTTTATTCCAAGGTATTTTATTTTTTTTGAGGCAATTGTGAATGGGAGAGATTCCCTGATTTCATCCTCTGCACGTTTGTTGTTAGTATATAGAAAAGCTACTGATTTCTGTGTGTTTATTTTGTATCTTGCTACATTGCTAAAGGTGTTTATCAGCTCTGACAGTTTGCAGGTAGAGACTTTAGGGTCTGTAAGATATAGAATCATATCATCTGCAAATAATGATAATTTGATCTCTTCCCTTCCAATTTGTATCCCCTTTATGAGTGTCTCTTGCCTTATTGCTGTGGCTAAGACTTCCAGTACTATATTAAATAGTAGTGGGGAAAGTGGACACCCTTGTCTTGTTCCTGAATTTAGAGGAAAAGCTTCAAGTTTTTCCCCATTTAGTATTATGTTGGCTGTAGGTTTGTCATAAATAGCTTTTATTATGTTGAGATATGTTCCTTCTATTCCCAGTTTCTGTAATACTTTCACCATGAAGGGGTGTTGGATTTTGTCAAATGCCTTTTCTGCATCTATTGAGATGACCATGTGATTTTTGTCCTTCAGACCATTTATATGGTGTATTACATTTATGGATTTGCGTATGTTGAACCATCCCTGCATCTCTGGGATAAAGCCTACTTGGTCAGGGTGAATAATCTTTCTGATAAATTCTTGTATTCTGTTTGCCAGTATTTTGTTGAGAATTTTTGCATCCATGTTCATGAGGGAGATTGGTCTATAATTTTCTTTTTTGGATCTGTCTTTGTCCGGTTTGGGTATCAGGGTGATGCTGGCTTCATAGAAGGATTTTGGTAGAGTTCCTTCCTTTTCTATTTTATGGAAAAGTTTGAGAAGCATTGGTGTTAGATCCTCCAGGAATGTCTGGTAAAATTCAGCAGTGAATCCATCTGGGCCTGGGCTTTTTTTAGTTGGGAGACTTTTTATAACTGCTTGAATCTCTGTGGTTGTTATAGTTCTATTTAAATGGTTTATCTCTTCTTTATTTAATTTTGGTAGGTCATATGAATCAAGGAATTCATCCATTTCTTTCAGGTTTTCAAACTTAGAGGCATATATATTCTTAAAGTATGTCTGTATGATTTTCTGAATTTCTTTGGTATCTGTTGTGATGTTGCCTTTTTCATCTCTAATTTTATCAATTTTTGTCTCTTCTCTCTTTCTTTTGGTCAGATTTGCTAAGGGTTTGTCAATCTTGTTAATCCTTTCAAAGAACCAACTCTTTGTTTCATTGATTTTTTTTATTGTTTTTTTGGTTTCCATTTCATTAATTTCTGCCCTATCCTTTATTATTTCTTCCCGTCTACTAATTTTTGGTTTGCCTTGTTCTTCTTTTTCCAAGGCCTTAAAGTGAAGCATTAAATTGTTTAGTTGCAAACTCTCCAATTTCTTAATATATGCACTTAGGGCTATAAATTTCCCTCGTAGGACTGCCTTCATTGTGTCCCAAAGGTTTTGGTATGTTGTATTCTCATCATCATTTGATTCTACGAATTTCTTGATTTCCTTTTTAATTTCTTCAATGACCCATACATCATTCAATAAAGTGCTGTTTAGTCTCCATGAGTTTCTGTATGCTCTGTAGTTTTTCTTGTTGCTGATTTGCAGTTTAATCCCATTGTGGTCAGAAAGTGTACAAGGGATTATTTCAATTTTCCTGTATTTGTTAAGATTTGATTTGTGTCCTAGTATATGGTCTATTTTAGAAAATGTCCCATGCGCTGCTGAGAAAAAATGTATATTCTGCAGCATTTGGATGGAATGTTCTGTATGTATCTGTTAGGTCCATTTGTTCCATGATATCATTTAATGCAGATGTCTCTCTGTTTATTTTTTGCTGGGTAGACCTGTCAAGTGATGAGAGTGGGGTATTGAAGTCACCCACTACTATTGTGTTAGGAGATATCTCTGACCTTAATTCTAATAGTGTTTGTTTGATGAAATTGGGAGCCCCCATGTTAGGGGCATATATATTTTTATGATTGTAATGTCCTCCTGCTGGAGTGTTCCTTTAATCAGTATAAAGTGACCTTCTTTATCTTTCCTCACAAATGTTGGATTGAAGTCTATCTTGTCAGAAATTAAGATAGCAACCCCTGCTTGTTTTCTAGGCCCATTTGCTTGAAATACCTTTTTCCAACCTTTCACCCTAAGAAGGTTTCTATTTTTATTGAGAGATGAGTTTCCTGGAGGCAACAGATGGTAGGATCCTGCTTTTTAATCCAGTCTGCAAGTCTGTGTCTTTTGATAGGGGCATTGAGACCATTGATATTAAGAGTTATTATTGACATATATGTGTTTATTCTCACCATTCTTCTTATTTTTAGTTTTTCCTGTTTTCCCTTTACTCACTTGTTTTAACTGTTATTTGAGTATGGTTTATTTTTTCCTATTTCCTGTTGTGTGTGCTTTGCTTTCTCCTCAGCATGAATGATTCCTGCAAGTATTTTCTGTAGAGCTGGTTTAGTTGCCAAAAATTCCTTTAGCCTGTCTTTGTTGTGGAATGTCCTTATTTCTCCATCTATTTGGATAGATAGTTTTGCAGGATAAAGTAATCTCAGTTGACAGTTTTTATCTTTCAGAACTTGGGATACATCACTCCAGGCCCTTCTGGCCTTTAAAGTTTGTGTTGAGTAATCTGCTGTGAGTCTGATGGGCTTCCCTTTGTAGGTCACTTGCTTTTTCTCTCTAGCTGCTTTCAATATATTTTCTTTAGTTTGTATGTTTGGTAGTTTAATTATAATATGGTGGGGAGAGGTTCTTTCCAGGTTTTGTCTGTTTGGTGTTTTAAAGGCTTCCTGTATCTGCATTGGCATGTCTTTCCCAATTTGGGGGAAGTTTTCCTCTATGATTTTGTTGAAAACACCTACTATGCCTTTGGAGTGAAATTCTTCTCCTTCTACTATCCCTTGAATTCTTATGTTTGATCTTTTCATAGTGTCCCGAATATCCTGAAATTCCCATTCATACCTTCGTATTATTTTGTCTTTCTCTCTGGTGGACTGTATTAGATCAGCTACTTGGTCTTCTAGTTTAGATATTCTGTTCTCTCCTTCATCCATTCTACTAGAGAGATTTTCTACAGAGGTTTCAATTTCACTGACTGTGTTCTTTATTGCTAGCATTTCTGAGTGGGTTTTCTTTATTCTTTCTATTTCCGTATTTATGTCTAGTATTGACCTCCTTATTTCATTAAATTGGTTTTCTGTGTGTTCTTTGAATCCTTTGATTTCTTCTTTGAGGTCTTTGAACCCTTTCATTTCCTCTTTGATTTCTTTGAACATAATTATAATCATTCTTTTGAAATCTTTCTCGGTGATGTCCTCTAAGTCAGCCTCACTGAAGGTCATTTCTGATATATTAATACTTTTTGGTGGATTTATATTGTCTGGATGTTTTGTGTTTCTTGTATTGTAATGTAGAGATCTTTGCATCTTGAATTAATTTAATGCTTGGGTTTTCTAAATATCTGCAGTAATGTTAGATGTATCAATCAATCTGATATTATATATCTTCAGTGTAGGAGTTTAAGGCGTTAAGTGTGGTTCTTAAGGCTCTCAAAGTAATCACAGAAGTGACCCTTGCCTGCTATGAGAGTATCAAGTGGGGTGAATGGAACAGAATACAGTCAAGATCCAAAAATTTAACTCAACAATGTACCCTTTCAATGAAATACAGCACAGAGTATTTGTGCAAAAACAGGTATTATGACAAAGTCACAGTTCCTAAGGATATGTGTTAGCCCACGCCCTTAATCCTGTCAACTGGGCCGCTAAGATTTCTGATCTGTAGAGAGTTCCAAGGTCAGCTTGTGATAAAGAGAGACCCTTCCCCAATGAATGACAGAGGAGGAAACAAATCAGGAAGCAACAAATGAGCAGCCTAGAATATAGCTTATTTAGGAATGTCAGATCTGACCATCCATCAGGATTATATACCAGGCTTATTTGGTGGGTACTAGCCTGGTGAAAACCAAGTTACCTTTTGGAATGGGTTTGATCACAGCTATGCTGCCCGGCTGCTTGGTTCCTTTGCTGTGTTGTGGATTCAGGAAGTCAGGCTGCGTCTGTTGGTCTCTGCTTTCACTGCGCCCAATGATGCTGGCGAGCTCTTTCCCAAGTCTCTGTTGCTTGCCGTGCTTGCACTTGTGGTGGGGGAGGGGAGGCCGTGAATGGCGGCTGAAGTCCGTCTGCTCCTCCACGCGATCCTCTTCCTCACAAGCCTCTCTGTTGGTCTCTACCGTCCTCCTTCCACGTTTCTTGAGTTTGTGAGGAGGTGGTGTGAGTGGAAAGAATCCCCTCACCTGCCTTTAAAAGTCCTGCGGCTCAGCTGGCTCAGGCAGAGCCTAGCCGCGCCACCGCCACGGCAGCCGCGGCAGCTGTGGAGCTGCTTCTGCCCACTTCTGTGGGCTCCAGATGCTCTGGATCTCTCCTACTTCTCTGCTGTGCTTGAAAGTTTACTATGTACCTAACTTTTTAGTAGAAGAGTGTATTTTGCTGGGGTTTGTTTTGCTTTTATCCCCTACCCTTTTTTGGCGAGGTTCCTATGTCGCCATCTTAACCGGAAGTCCTTTTCTTTTCTTTTAATTATGGACATACTTAGTTGGGTTACATAATGTGTTAGCACCATCCTTTCCCTCATACCTGCCCCCATTTCCACTGGGGGCTCTCCTCAGTGGGTTGCTGGTATTCTATGTGTGGTTGTGGATGAGTTGTGAGAGCAGCAGTCAGATATTGTAGAGTGCAACGCCTCTGAGTATGACGTCCCAATCTGTGGCTCTTATAATCTTTCTGCCCCTATTCCACAAAATTCCTTGAGCTGTTTTGGATGTGTTTTAGTCTACTTTAGTGAATCATCTACAGTATTATGTTTGATTATATTTTGTTTTTATTGCTTCATTTGTTCAATTGTATGGATAATTCAAAGTATGCTTTCTTGTCAATATGTTTTTAGATATTTCTAGATTGTGGACCTCTTTCTATCACACAGATATTTCTTCTATGTTCTCTAGGGAATATGTAAAAGTGAACATTGAATATATACTTCCTCTTCATAGAGGCCCACCAGTGTACAAGCATTTGATATGTTTCTTAGACTTAGTCATGTTTCTGTGTTCTAGCACAAGGATGTGAGATAAAGTCTGATAAGTTTAAAACTCAGCTTAACTTGTATATCTGTATCCACTTTATCTTTTTTCATCCAACAACTACTCACAAAATATAGTAATCTCTAGAATATGTTGGTAGCATATTTTGTGAAGAAGTTGGGCTGCTCCCTGAGTATGTGGGGAAAAAAGCCTCTCACAACAAGCACTACATATCTGGATTAATACCTTAAAGAAAAAAAAAAACATATGTTGTATTGAACCCAATTATCCATTTTAATAAGCTTTAACAATTAGTCATCTTTTAAATCAAGGGCTTACTTGGTAGTAATTTTCTATTTCCTTAGAGGGATGTTTTCCAATGTCTACAGGGCTGGGACCAGAATGAGGTGAGAGATAAACCTAGAGGGCATTTGATTCTACATAAGAATCACAGCCATGGTGGTCAACCAACTGCTCTTGATTTGGCTAATAGATCCACTCAGTGGAATGGAATTCATTGCTGGAACTGGGAAATAAGTCAAAACCAGGTACAAAAAATGAGCACAGTCTCCAGTCAAGATACCACCAAATGTGGGCTAGAAGAGGGCCTACCCATATAAAATTCCCTCCAAGATATCTATGGCCATCACATCTATCTAGTACTAACTTCTCTCTCAGTTGGAGAATTTGCTGATCTTTTTCATCTGGACAATTAACCTGAAGGGAGGATCAGCCAATCACACCTCACCAGGGCCCCAGCTGAAACCATAGAGTAATGCTGGGGAAGGGCAAGAGTATAGTGTTCTTGGAGATCATGACACCAGAAAAAGGCTGAAGGAGATAAACACAGAGAACATCCAACTCCTACTAAGCAAGATATCCAGAGACACAGAGGCTCCCAAAACCTCATCACTGAAGTAGAACTAAAATGTCACCAATGTGGCTCAGGGAAATTTGTGGAAGAGGGGGCGGAAAGAATATTAGAGTCACAAGTTGGGGCATTGTTCACAGAGACTTGGCCTATCCCCCAGAACTCTTGACTACCCCCACAATGCATGACCCACATTCCCCATTGATGAGGGTACCTTTGGAAGAGGGAGGACAGGGAGAAGGATAATGGAGTCACCATTATGAATGTAAAATCAGAATAATATAAATAAAAAATAAATTATAAAAAAAAAGAATCCAAAGGGATTTCACTACTGAAGTGGAGGAGGTAATTGCCAAACATCCTCCCAAAGTACCAATAGTATGAAGGCTGAGAGAATATGCTCTAATCAATATGAGCAAATAGCAAATCAGTGCTCAATAATTGATAGTTACACCAAAATGGAGGCAGAAATCTTCTCTCCTTATTAAATTTTCCTAGCTGACCACCTATTTATTCAACAATCAAAAGTCATAACATCATGCCTACCTTTTAAGCAAAGAATGTGTCTTAATGTGCGATTTCAACATTTCATCTGACATCGACACTATTTATCTTTCAGAGTGTTTATTCATATGTATTTTATTAGCCAACAGATCTAACAGTAAGAAGTAAATACTCATCTTTGGTAATTTACAAGATGTTGACAGATTTTAATATATTGATAATTACTGTAGTAGAAAAATTAACATAGTTGAGGTAATCCACAATGAAAAACCACCCGCTCTTATGGTCTTCCATGTTTTGCCATGTTCTCAGACACATCCTTTCAACTTGAACTCTTGGTCAGCTCAGCCTCTAGTTTGGTGTCTGCCCAGAGAATAATTCAATTCATTAATGTTTTGGCTAGCCTAGATGTTTTATCTCAAAGCCATGTCCTCTCCCTGGTATTGGACATTCATAACTCTGTCTGCTTCCCATGGCTTCACTTAATATGTCTTTATGTTGGGGAGTCTAAAGAGAGGCAGGGCATCAAAGTATTCAGGGGACAAAACTTTGATATCAGTGTGATTCTCACCACCTTCAAAACCAAGACCTTTGGTAACATAGAATTTTCTTAGGAAGAATTTTACCATCTATAAAATCGTGACAACCCAAACAGTATCAGTAGCAAAGAGTTATGTTATTTTAATAAAGACCCAGATGCATGCTAGTACACAGTAAACTATTCCAAGAACATGAAAGAACTCACTGTTAATATTATGAAGTTCTTTGTTGGTTGTCTTTCTTTCATATTTTGGGGTTTCTTTGATTCTTCTCTGTATGCTTGTTTGATTAATGTTTGCTGACTCATTACATTAGCCTATCCTTTATTTTCTGTCATGATATTCTACAATACTACCTGCTTTGTCTTTTATTTGCTCTTGCATTGTATACATTACTGAAAGTAATACAGATTTGGGGGTTCTGGGAGGGCTTGTGAACACCCACTTGTTAGTCCTTATCCAATTTTTGTAGGTTTTTTTTTTTTTCAAAATAGAAGTATAAAATTTATTTAAAAATCACCCAGAAAGTTCTGTGTAATCAGCAATGATACAATTTGCAATAGTTCTTAAAAAAGAAAAATTCATGACAAATTTAAAATATATTTTCAATTACAGTATTCATTTATCCTTATTCAGTTAGAACATTTTTTGGAAAAAAATGCTCTAAATAAATGAGAAACACAAGGAAAATAGACAATTTTCACAACTATCTTTACATGCATGTTTCAAAACATTTTGCTGCATAAACATGAAATAATGTACAACTGCTCTGCCCCCAAACTTAGCTTAATTTGATCTTTCAGGTAACATGCAATTCCACGCATAGGTCTTCAAGTACTGCTAGGAAGTGTTCCCTTGTCTGTAGAGGATTGGATGGCCTCTTGTATTACAGTTATTGTAACATAATCTCTTTCCCATCCACATGGTGAAGTGCTTTCTTTAACTCTTCTCCTCATAGGTTAAGAATGAGAACAAATATTTTGTAGAATTTTTAAAAGCAATTCCTAAAAAAAAAAAAATCTGTTAA
Source organism: Orientallactaga sibirica (assembly GCA_036365145.1). Classification (NCBI taxonomy): domain Eukaryota; kingdom Metazoa; phylum Chordata; class Mammalia; order Rodentia; family Dipodidae; genus Orientallactaga; species Orientallactaga sibirica. The sequence goes on along the minus strand of JAEOAD010000060.1, from coordinate 11,702,794 downwards.
TGGTATTAATAACAGTAGGATGGGAAAAAGTAAAAACCTTCAAAAGCAAAAATTCAAAAGGTAAAAAGTAGCTGGGTATGGTGGTCCATATCTTTGTCCCAGCACTTAGGAGCCTGAGGTAGAAGAATCACTATGAATCCGAGGCCAGCCTGAGACTACATAGTTAATTCCAGGTCAGTTTGGGATGGAGCAAGACCCTAACTCAAAAAAAAAAAAAAAAAAAAAAAAAAAAAAAAAAAGGTAAATACTAAATATGTTCCAAAGAGAAATCATGTAGAAACTTAGAAAATTGATATCCTCTATTAGGACAGTACCTTTTCTGATTGTAAACAAAGAATTTATCAAATTGACTCTGAGAGGAGGAAATCTTGAATTATGAGGATTATTGCAGTAGGAGTTAAGGTCCATGGATGAAGCTAGCTGAAAGATTCAAGACAGAGAAGAATTCTTCTTCTTGCCCGGCTGGAGTGAGAGAGAGGACATGGAGAGAATTTCTATCACAGGCACTCTCCAGGAATACAAAATTTCTAGAGGAAGTACACACATACACACACATGTGGAAAGCAAAGCAGAACAACCAAATATGCCTTCATGTTAAAAAAAAAAAAAAAAAAAAAAAGCAGAGAGGAATAAGAAATAGTGAAGGACTCAAAGAAAGGTCATACATGTGTCAAAATGACATAGCACCCCAAAACCAGAGACATGTAGAAGACAAACAGGAAAATACCCAGGCACAAGGAAATACCCCTCCCCAGCCTGGAGAAACCATGGAAAGAAGAGAGCTCTCACATGTGGCAGGCCCATTTCTATGGGCAATACATACAGTTAGGATGAGCCTTGCTAGCCATCAGACTCAGGTGTGTGAAGAAGAGACCTGATTCATTTGTGGGCCCAAGGGTCTGGTTCAGGAAAGACCAGCCCACTCAAGTGTGCCAAGCTGAGGAAGAAGCAGGAAGCATGCCCGAGAATTGCTTGCATCCATCTTGGATGAGCCTGGAGCAGATGCAGGTTCTAGTCTTGCCAGGACAGGCATGGTGACATCTCCTTGTTCTCTTTGGGTCTCTGTCCCTGTCTGACTGCCTATCAAAATCTATATTTCTTCTGTTTCTACTTCAATAGTCCCACTTATTAAGTGGTTGGGTCCCCCCTAGGGCCAGCCCAGGGGGATGGCAGGGTCTCTGTCGAGTTGGGGGTGAGAGGCATGGAGTCACAACACAGACTCCGGGAGTTGGGTGAAAGCAGCAGAGGGTGAGCTGCTGCAAACTCCTTCATTCAAGGAAGTGTAGGGGGTTTTAAGGGGTTTGGCTGGCCAATCATTGTATGGGGTGATCCCCTTTTTGTGACCAATGACAGCCTGTCTCCAGACAGATCATCTCCTAGCAGGTTTCTCAAGAGCATGGGACTGTAGCTGTTGTCACGCCAGGCCTGCTCAGGATGCCATGTTCACAGAAGCCACTTTTTGGTTTCTTCTGGCATGCAGTCTGGCTGATGCCATTGTGCCATACATATCCTCCTTTTTGTTTTTATTATTGGCAACCCTGGGAGGCATGGTTCTTTGCCAAGCCATTGTTGAACCCAGGCCCCAAAGGATCATCACATGCAATGGTACCTGTCTTAGGTTGCCCCATCTTATGGAGTCTTACCCATCATTGACTACCTGCCATCCTAGTGAGGGGTGTGGCCTGGTTTCTATTAGCATGTAGTCTGGCTAGGCCCAATCCTGCATTGTGCCATACAATTAAGCAGAAGTATCTGGATGTCCATTACATTCTGCCTTGGTTATAGTAATGAGCAAAGCAGAACATAAACTCTACGGCCATATCTTGGTTTATGAGAAGATTGCTTGGTTGCTGATGTTTTCATGCTTCATCTCTGATTTCCTTACTTGAACTTTGAAATTCAGTATATTTTTATGTTGGTCTCATTATGGCTTCTAAACTTGACTGGTTAAATGATCACTTGCAGATTCCTGAGGTGGATTGTGGATTACTCAGTGATTCTCCTGGATGGGAACTGATAGAATGAGACCACATGAAAAGATCAAGATCACACATCTGATGAAATGCATCAGTTCCTACATAGTATATTGACATCACAGTGATAAATAGAAGGTGGATACCTTTTGCTATTATACAGCTTTCTACAAGCTAATTTTCTTTCCTCAGCTTATGTTTTATGCATTTATTTCTTTTAATTTTGAAAAATAACCTTGGGTAGAGTACATAATTGGCTTTAATTTTTTTTTATTGTTTTATTTATTTTTGGAGAGAGAGACAGACAGACAGAGAGAAAGAGGGAGACAGATAGAGATGGGCGCGCCAGCAGTCTCTCAGCTGCTGTGAACGAAATCCAGATGTGTGCGCCCCTTTGTGGGCAAGTGCGGCATTGCGCCCTTGCGTCACTGCATCTGGCTAAATGTGGGATCTGAAGATTGGAACCACTGGAGATTGGAACCAGCTTTCTTAGGCTTAGCGGGCAGGCACCTTAACCGCTAAGCCATCTCTCCAGCCCTATAATTGGCTTTAAAAATGAATACTTGTGAGCTAGAGAGATGGATTAGCAGTTAAGTGCTTGCTTGCAAAGCCAAAGGACTGAGGTTCAGTTCCCCAGACACACATAAGCCAGATGCTCAAAGTGGCACATGTGTCTGGAGTTCATTTGAGTGGCTGGAGGCCCTGGCACACCCATTCTCTTTCTCTCTCTCTCTTAAATAAAAAATACATAATTTTTTAAAATGAATACTTGTGTATCTTCTGCATCATAGACATAGGCCCTTATAGTTATTACTGAAGTAAACAGAAACCCTCAGTTCACCACTAATGCCAGATGTCTTTCAGTACACAAGGAAAGGATTAACAGTACATAGTAACATGTAAATGGAGCAAATCAATCCCAGATGCTAAAGACACTACAAGGATGGCCCTCCTATGAAATGAAAATCCTGAAATCCTCAAATAGAAAATGCGATCCTCTCAGAAATTTAAAAATCAAACTTTTTAACAGTTTAAGGCTAGTTTTGTGAAGACATTTTGGAGGTGGGGTATGAAAGAAGAGTTACACATGCCTTTTTGCTATCTGCAAGGGCAGCTGTTTTGTAATAGGAGGATACAAGGCACAGAAATTTACTAAGTGAAGCTTCTGCATCTTGAGCAGGAAGTTGTAGAGTCAGACAAGACTATGCCATAATCTTTTGCTATTTGTTTGCTTCTGATGTGAACATCATATATATTTTCTCTCAAATTTTATAACTTTTTAATGAACTACTTTTAGTTTACCCATGGAAATGTTTTTTAAGTGAAAAATGAGACTCAAACCAGTAATATTTAATGATATGACATTATGTGATTAATGTGCAGTTCTGTGTAGTGTGTGTGTGTGTGTGTGTGTGTGTGTAATTTAATGTCATGAATTAGCCTCATTAGTCTCTTCATTTATACTAGGTTACAATGAATTTTATTAATACTTCATATAGCAAATTAATGCATAACCAGAAGAGTTTCATCATACTAAAGTACTTGTTAGGTTAATGACTATTTAAGAATCTCTTATGCTGTCAATTATATAAATTGTATTTAGATTATACTTTGGTCCTGGAAACTGTCTTACAAAGTGAGTAAAGACATTACCTCAACATCTGAGACCACTAACTATGGATTGTGTGACTTAGTTGTTAGGGAAAGCAGACACAAGAATGTGGAACATCCAAAGCTACATTTTTTATGCCACAGAGAAAGCCATGTGAATTTAATCTAGTTTGGGATGTGCATGTGAAATCTGAGCAACCTAGGTAACAAATATACCTATAAATCTGTCTTTGAAATAAGAGTCACAATATTTCATTGTAAGGACATGTGAAATTTTAGAACCTTGGTATACTTAGAGCTTGAATTAGGCTCGCTAAAGATAAAAATTCTAACATATCCCATCAGGTCTATTCTTTGATGAACAGACTTTTCCATGCAACTAAAATTTATGGATGCAACATTTAAAAGAGATTCAGGTATCACTGAGTTTAGTAAATGTTTCTCATTACTACAGCACTAAAGATTTTCAAATTTTAGCTCAAAATATACACTTATATTTTTTCACACTAACCTTATCATAATCTTAAAAACTTGGCAAGATAAAGTCATGGGGAGGGTCCTTTTGTGTAGAAAACTCTGTTTTTTTTTTTTTGTTGTTGTTTTGTTTTAGTGAAAGATTGAGTACAGGCAGGTGCCAATAAAGTAGAAGAGACTGGCTTCATTTAAAACCAGCAGCTGAAGACAATAAAGATGTTTAAAATAATATAAAGCTCCTTTGTCTGCTGTTTCTTGCATTTGATTTGTCTCAATAAAATTTTCTTTCACACATGGGATATATATATATATATATATATATATATATATATATATATATGTGTGTGTGTGTGTGTGTGTGTGTGTGTGTATACATATACATATATATATACATATATACATATATATATATATATATATATATATATATATATATATATATACTTTTTCCCATACAAAGAGAGTTTTTTTTCACAGCATTTATACATTATTAGTACTATAATGGAATTTGTTTAAATATTCAGTAGTTACAACAACAACAAAAAAAGAATGTGTATGGTCATCGTAAATAAATGACAAGCTTTTGTTTTTAAAATACCAGCTTCATGTGTGTTTAATGTTTATTTCTCATATAAAACAACCAACTGTAATATAGAGTTAGCTTCTTCCCCACTTTTACCCTTGAATTAGAGCAGACCCTCCTTTAGTGTTGTCCTTTTGTCTGTTAAAAACAGTGTACCTTTCAAATTTAACATATTAATTTTTATTTTGTTGGCTGTATTCTTGTCTTGCATGGAATGAAATCTGACCAAACCCTTTCAAAGCTACCATATTGAGGAGTTATTACATGATTTATACTCTCCAAATCAATCTTCAAAGTGAGGCTATGTAGTTTTCTCTGATAAAGGAAATAATCATTAACTGATTTAGAATTTTGTCATAGAGAAATAAGCATTTGTGAAAATGATAGAGTATTATTCCATAGAAAGATAACCAATGTGTCCATAATAAATGTAAGCAGGTAGATTTGTTGTACTATCAAGTTGCAAAGTTGTCAAGTAATTGAAGGAAGAACAAATAAATGTTCTGTGCAGTTGTCTCTTTTAGGATTTAATACTTAAGTACTTTTAATTTTACCAATTTTGAGATGTGAGTTATTCTGGAACTTATCTAGCCATATTTCCCACAAATTGCGAATGCTAAATTAGTCCTAAATACAATAGGAAATAAATACTTATATACATGAAAAAAATGATATTTCCAGTAACTTTGCATTTATGTTTTCAGTCATTAACTTATGCTTGCACTGTAGGAGAAAGGAAGAATGATAGGAATCCAATGGAATAAATGATCGAGCTTGGCTTTGCATGATAAAAATTCACAAAGACAATTAACAACTTTCCTTTTGTATTTCTCAGGCTGGACCTCAAATCAGTTAGCTTAAATCATCCCACATGGTGAAGTTTATCCATTTATAACACAGTTCCATTTGGAAAATCTGCAGCTACATAGCATTAACAGTGGGTCAACAGAGAATCACATCTGAAACTCAAAATAAACAAGAAAAAGACCAGTCAATCTTCAGGTTGTTAAGTGCATTTTTATTGATTGCATTTTCTTCCTTAATCATCAATCCAAAGAACAAAAACTGATCCTGTGGCTTTCACTCTTTCATTATCCCAAAGAAGAAAGGATGGTGTTGAGCACAGAAACATAAAATAGCTGTTTCTGCAAAAAAGATCACCTTCCTCATGGCTTCATAATTTACTCCCAGCCCATAAGGTCTTCAGTTGCTGTGATTGCGATGATGGATGGCTCCACTTCAGCTTCTGCGGCGAAGATGCTGCCGTGTATCATGAGGCAGGAAGTACAAAAGAACAAATGAACCAGCGAGACTGAATGGCAAGCAGGAGTGCCAAGGGAATTCTCTTCAGTGGAGGAGTAGATAGTCCTTCCCTGGAATTATGTAAAATGCAGCTTGTAAATATTGCTCCCATTGTGGACATGTGCATGTGCGACTTGACAGAAAAGGGCAATGCTGGCATAGGAGAATGCAAAAATATTTTCCACTTCAGTGCCTGTATTTTTCACATGGCCAGATTTTGTACTAAGCAAACATCCAAAGCCTATACCGGGTAAATTATTAAGAATATATTTTTATATTGCAGATAGGGGAAAATATTTATAGTTCTATCACTGATATTTAGTATTTGATAAAGTTTATGATTCAATCCCAGGCTAATGCCAAATGAAATTGTTTTTCTAAGATCATTTTGTGTCTTTTTTATATATTGGTTTAAATTTGAATTGATAAAATTAGCATGTGAAACAACATGAGAAAATTTGAGCACTTCTGCCTCTTTCACCATACTTGAACAAAAGAAGCCTTGGGATCCAGAATATGAAGACCATTATCTTCATTTATACCTCTGTCTGGTGTAGCTCATATAGAAAAGAAATATCCTAACTACCATACTTGCACCAGTCTCACATAATATGAAAAATCTGAGCCCTGTGCTCAGCAAGGCTCATTGTAAGAGCATCTTGATGGCAGGGGCTTCATCTCGGCAAGGAGCTAAGTGCTTGTTAGCAATTCTATAAGCTACTATCAACTGGCAAGTTCAACTCACTGGCCAGTTCTTATGAACAATTTCTGTGTCTAATTTGCAGGTTATCCATGTTTCTCTTATGAGAATTTCAGTTTCTTGTAAATGTATTGTTTTCTTGTTCAGTTTGTTTGGTTGGTGGTTATATATACTTTTACAGAAGACTCATGCTTATATACTAACAAATAAAGGCAAAAATAGTTTAAGTACTTTAAAAGAATTCCAAGTCTGCACTTGTGTACTGTTCTGCAATTTTATCTTATATAGTGATAAAATAGATGATAAGTTAGTATGTGTGTGTGGGGGAGCAGTAGTCCATAATCTTACTTACTATTTGGCCTTTATGGCAGATGAAATGACCTTTATAAATGAATGAAATCATGATGTAGTTAATTATTTGTATATTGAAGTAGCCACATTTGATGTACTTAGTCATTTAAATTTTTGTGGGTTTTTCTTTTTAATTTTTTGCATGTGTGAATGCAATGTGGGGTATGCAAAACTTTCATGTGCTCTTGCTTTGCCCCAAGTCCCTGTCTGTGGTGTGAGGCGGGGTGCTCACTTGTAGCTGGAGCAGAACAATGGGTTTCCTGCTCCCTAAATCATCCATCTAGTCTTCCTTGAGCCAGAGTCTATTACTGATACCAGAGTTTGGCTCTTAACCACTGAACCTTCTCTCCAGCCCCTGGTTTTCACTTTTTTAAAAGAAGGTTTAGCCGGGCGTGGTGGCTAACGCCTTTAATCCCAGCACGTGGGGGCAGAGGTAGGAGCATCGCCAAGAGTTCAAGGCCACCCTGAGACTACATAGTTAATTTCAGGTCAGCCTGGACCAGAGTGAGACCACCTACCTTGCAAAACAAAAAAAAAAAAAAAAAAAAAGAAGGTTTATAACTTAGAGAAGCTGGAATAAGGAAGAGATAATCTTGACTAACTGATGCTTTGTACATGTTGTCTTCTCAGAAATAACATTGTTTGGGTGACTTTAGCTAGAGAATTGATGATAAAACTGACTGCTTCAGCTCCCCAGAGTGCAAGGTATTCACAAAACCACTGCTTCCCTTGTGTTTTATAAAACAGACTTATTTGAAAAGGTTCTTTGATAAGAAAGAAAGTTTGGAGGGCTGGAGAGATGGTTTAGCAGTTAAGGTGCTTGACTGGGAAGCCTAAGAACTCATATTTGACTCTTCAGATCCCATGTAAACCAGACACACAAAGTAATGCAAGCATGCAAGATTGTACATGCACACAAGGTGGCACATGTGTATGGAGTTTAATTACAGTGCCTGGAGGCGCTGGCACTCCAATTCCCTCTCGCTCACTCTCGTACACATTCATATATATATGCCAGTCTGTAGGTCTTGCCTCAAAAATAATGTTTGGAAAACAATAAAACAAAGTTAAATATTTTTACCACATAACACAAACTTTTCAGATGCTCATAGAAACTGTAAATATCAAATAAGAATATTGTGTATAGTTTCTCTCAAAAATATTTAATTAAAAATCTTAGTTTTCACTTAAATTCTGTTGCCATCCTGAGAATTTAGATATCACAAAGCATGTTTTGAAAAGTGGTGTCTACAGATCCTTTTCTATGTGTTTCAGAAATTGAGCCAAAAACCTCTGATTGGTCTCACATTTAACATTGCAGTCAGTGTTTTGACAAAGCATGATGCTTGGAATTCTGCAAAATTCTCTGTTTTATGGATCCCAGTTTCCTTCTGCTTATTGACAGAGTTAGCATCTTCTTGGCATTGTTTCTTGCATTATCTGAAAAGCTTGTAAATAAGTTATTGACCAGTCATGAACAAAATGATGGTAACTGAAGATATTCCACCTCCTTTAAAACAACGGCTGCATGGCTCAGTTGTGGAATCCAGAACTCGAGTTGTCTACCAAGTATGGAAGATAAATGCAGCCCATTGAAAATTGTAAAGGTGAAATGAGTCTTGAGCTCTCATGTAGACCATGAGTTATTAAAGTGCATCCTTTAACTTCATACTCAGAAATTTCATGTCAATGAAGGAGTGGAGCATAGGGGACAGGAAATAGAGCAAATCAGAGAACCAGAGCCTCCTCACAGGCCAAGCCCAGGCAGACCACTCCCACATCAGACATAAGATGAATAATGAATGGCATATCATCCAAATATAAAATATAGAATTAAAACCTGATATTTATCAAAGTATGGGGTTTATAGCTTTTATACATATATGAATCAATCTCATATCAAATGAAAATTGCTTAATACATATTCCTATATTTTCTAAATTATATATATACAGAAATAGCCAGGCATGGTGGTGCACACCTTTAATTCCAGCACTTAGGAGGCTGAGAGGGAAGGGTTGCTGTGAGTTTGAGGCCAACCTGAGACTACATAGTGAATTCCAGGTCAGCATGGGCTAGAGTGAGACTGTACCTTAAAAAACAAAAACAAAAATATACAGAATTAAACATAAACATGATGTACGTTTAGTGAAATATATAAAAATTAAGCCTGCATTTCTGCCTGACATTCACTTTTAAGGTTTTTTTTGGTGAAAATACATGCTGTTTAATAATAGTCAGGGAAGACCAGAGACATTTTTAAGCATCATTATTCTATAGGATTTTCCCTCTCAAAAACAGTCCTTAATAGATTCATAATTCAGTTGCATATCTTTCAATACATCAATCTAGCAACACAATGCTTTTCAAGTGCCTTTCTGTTTAAAGAAGAATGTGTACCTACTTGTTAGAAATTTTGGCACCTTCTCTTCTCTGTATGTCGAAGATATAATAGCTTGACATTAAAAGAACTTAGCTTCAACAAATGTACCCATTAACTGTCATAGCTAAATTCTTCTTGGCAAAGAAAAAAATGTATGAGGAAGAAAAATGTGAGTTGCTAAGAACACAGATAAAGCCTTTTCTTTGGTTTACTATGCTTTATTCATTGTTCCATAAAAGACATTCATTACATTCTTTATCATTCAATGCTATCATTTTTATTTTAAACATGTGTCAATTTGCCTTCTTAACATATGCATGAAATGCTTTATACTATTAAAAAATCCTACAGAAAAGCAAAACCTGAAATATTTTTGAAGACGTACTTCAAAATTTGTACTTAAAATAAATTATGCATAAGAAAATGAAAATGTTTGCAACTTTTGAATGTATGACAAATTTACAAACAAATCTAAATATAAAAATGTAAAAATAAATGTATTTCATCATGAAAAGGAAATATCTTTCTTAGTGAAGACAATTTATCTTTTATTTGAATAAGCAGAAAACATTTTACTTCATTTGCTGGGGAGCTCTATGTGGGCATGCCCAGGTTCTTGTTTATTCTACTGGAACACCATTGAGGCACAATTACCAGGATTAGAGCTACGGTAGCTTTCAGAAGACGATGGTATTTAGTCACTGCTTTAGGGCAAGCAGATGGACTCCCCAGAGCCCAGAGATACTGAATCTTGTTCTACCTGCAGGCACTAAAGCAGGTGTGCGCTGCTGATGGGCCTGCCTGGAATGGAACATACCACAGGTGATGCTAATTAAGGAAGCTCGGGGACTATGAAGGAGCCACAGTTTATTGCTGATGGTAGAGTGCCAAAGGTTAGTGAAAAGCAGGATTGTCTGCTGGCCCAGGGAAGATAAGAACACAAAGGGCAAAGAAATGGATTTGAATACAGGCACTTATCAGTGTGCCTTTTAAACTAGATAATGCTGTTTATAATGGTGTGCTTTTAGCAGTAAAATTGGGAGTCCTTTATGAATGTACTAATTTATTAACATCAATTTGTGTCACCATTTAAGTACTTACTATCATTTTTTTTTTTGCCTTGATGAGGGAGCAATAAGAAAACATTAGACTAACCTCAAATAAGCTATCATTAAAATAGAAATCAGATGTATCATGCTGTTACAGTTTTATACATTGCAGCATTTTATTCACATTAAGAAGTTATTTTTTAAAATTTCTATATTATATGAATTAATAAATTTGTATCTTCCGATGATTTGCTAGTTATTTGAGCAATACATTTATTTATAGAAATGAATTTTGCAGTCTACAGAACAAGATAATTGAATTTTTGTTGACATTAGGATTAAGTAGATAATTCTAAATCTATAATCCAGAATCCACTAATGCTAAATTTTTTAAATATAATTGAAAATTTTACATGTGCTACTTCATAATTAATTATATTATATTCAGTTTTAATCAATGATACTAACCAGCACATTGTCAAAAGAGCAATGGATGTTTAAAACCAGGACAGGGTTCAGTTTGACTATTATAGATTTCTGAATATTTAACATAGAGAAGCTACTTAAAAATAATCTATGCATAGATCACTTCAAGTGTAGGTATAATATAATTGATCATTATGAAATTTAATTAATGTCGAGTTTGTTTTTGTTATTTCTTATTGCTCAATTCACCCTAACACTTAGTGACTTAAAACCAGGACATTTATTTGCTCAAGAATCCTAGGTTAGGAAATCAGGTACTAGGTGTGTTTCATCACATATTTTCCTGGTCCTCGAGGCATTTCCTGAGATTGCATATTTGGCTGTATTCATCTGAGTTCTCAGCTGGTGGTCAGGGGGAGATGGAATGCTCGGCTAGTAGGTGAGCAGAGTTTATTCATCTGCACATTGTCTCAAATGGAATGGATGGAACAACTCTAGGATCTCCCTGCCTCTGTCTCTGATTCTGCCTTTCTCTGTCTTTATCTCTACTTCTCTCTTTCCCTCTCCCTCTCTTTCTGTCACATTTCTCTATTATGATAGCTGGAAATTCTTAATCTGGAATGGCAATTCATAGATAAGATGGGTACTCACTTCCATTGTATTATTATTGGTCAAAACCAGTCACCAATCAGCATAGATTCAGAGAGAGGGAAGAAAAAAAATGCCAAAGCTTCATGAAAGAGTGTAATGATAGGTATTACTTATGCCATCTATACAAATACTCTAGATCTTTTCAACACCTTTTGGTTTGCTATCAGCTATTAATATATATATATTATAGATTCAAAATCAACCTAAATAACAATCAAAATTCCCTTAAATGTCTAATAATTCCCTTAAAATGTCTAATATTTAGATATAGCAGAGAGGAATACATGGGACCTGGAGATTTAAACCTGGATCCTTTGGCTTTGCAAGCAAACACCTTAACCACTAAGCCATCTCTCCAGCTCAATGCATCTGATTGTAATATGTTCACCCAGTGTGCACAGGCATAAACAGTAAATGGTAGATTCTCTATAAAAGTTCACTTGGAGATGACCATTTGTCTTATTGCACAGGTACCCAAAACCAGTTTAGGGTACCCACAGGTTGCTCAAGAACAATGTAAGAAAAGGGATGTGTTCACTGCCCAAGCCAAGTGCTGTCCTGGATTGCTAAACTATTTCTCTATGCTTAGCTGCCTCAGTTCTTGTAGTCCTTTTGAGCTAGTTCCAATCAGGCAATCATAAAAAGTTATGCTTCCTTAGCAACCTTCAGCTTTGTTTACTTTTTGATACATTAACACAATTCTGATTTTGAAAACTCTTCCCTTTCTGTCGTAGAACTAGCATCAAATATTATACCTTTGCAGCCAATCTTTCTTGAAAAATAAGTGAGGAATGTTTTGGAACAATTCCTTGCCAAATATAGAACTTGAAATCACTCTGAAAAACGAGCTAAATAGGAAGTCAGCATCTGCAGCTTCATTGTCCTACAACTGTGCAAGGAGAGCTGTTTTAATAAGAAACACATGTTCACCATGGTGAAGCCAAACCACCACGCACCTGGCTCCTCATGGAAATCTAAACTGAAATGGTATCATGCCAGGTTATATTGGGGCCTCACTTCTTGGCACCTAAGAGTGGTCATTTCATGGCTTTTCCAATATGATGTTTCTTGAATTCATAGTGTTCTAAAGAATCTACAAGCACCATCCACATCTAAAGGGAAAATATTTTCATTGTAAATAGTTGTTTTTGTAAATAAGAGAACGGAAGCACTGAAGAGCACTAAAGTAAAGGAACGCTGGTGGAGCTCGATATTTGGCAGTTCCATGTTTTAATGTCATCAGCACCAGGAGGTGGAATCTTGCTCAGCCTCACAAATAACACCTGTCAGCCTGCAAACTTGTGTGACTCCTGTCTCCTTCCAATGCCCTTTCTTCACTAACGTGATTACCTCTGACTCTTCCACTTGGGTATCTGCAAAGTATGACCTGTTTTTAGAGCCTATAATCTAACAATTTTGATTTTCATTTCTAACTATTCAGAAAGAAGGAAAAGATGAAAATATTCCATGATATTTTGTCATGTACAAAGTTTGAGTTTTAGCATTTGTGGTGGCTTGCATGTAAGTTTCCCCCAAAGCCTCAGGGCTTTTTTTTTTTTTCTTTTTCTTTTTCTTTAAGCCTCCTGCTCAGTGTTCAGCTGGAAGAGTCCTTGGAAAGTGAACCTTGCTAGAGGTGTGTTTCTGGGAGCAGAACTTGGGGTTGAGAAGTTAAGCCTTACAGTGTTCAGAGCATTCTCTCTGCTGTGCTGCAGATGTGTGGTGATGTGATCCAGCTTCCTCCAATATGAAGAAGCTTCCTCTTAAAACTGCAAGCCTGAGCCGTGCGTGGTGGCACACGCCTTTAATCCCAGCACTCGGGAGGCAGAGGTAGGAGGATCACCATGAGTTCAAGGCCACCCTGAGACTACATAGTGAATTCCAGGTCAACCTGGACCAGAGTGAGACCCTACTTCAAAAAAAAAACAAAGAAACTGCAAGCCTAAAATAACCCCTTTCCTCCCCTAAGCTGCTTTTCATTGGGTGATTTATCCCAGCAACAAGAAGGTAACTACTGAAGCACTTGCAGATAAATCTTTATTGGAAGATATTCATATCATTGCATTTACACATTGCTTGTGGCAGCTTTTAAGGCAAAGTAAAAAAAAAAAAATTGGACAGAGCTCAATTTAGGCCCACAATACCAAGGATATATAGCATTTGCTTTCAAAGGGAACATTTCCTTAGTCCTGTGCTTGTTTTTATTCCTTCACTTTTATCTCTTGGCTGTGTTATTCCCTTTCCATCCCTCCCTCTCTTGTTGTTTTCTCATTTTCCCCTTTCTCTCTTTCTTCTTGTTACTCTTCATAGACATTCCCTTTTTTCTTATACAAAGCCAATACTCATATTTTCTACAGCTGCTCATGTATTTGTGACCTATATAGAGTTCTTTACATCCAACAATATAAGGATTTTGCCCATTTAATTTTTTTTCTAAATGACATTGAACTCCATAAGCAAAGTATTATATATACAAATGTATCAATTACTTTCTTGTTGCTGAAACAAAATACCCAGAGAGATGCAGCTTAAGAAACAAAGGGTTTCTTTTCAGCTTAGATTTTTGGTGGGTAGTCCATCATGCTTTGGCAAGCATGATAGGAGGCTGAAGCTGTCATCATATCTTCACATTAGCAGGAAGGCAAGAGAACAGCAAGGCTGGGCTGAAAAAAACTCAAGGCCTGGCCACAGTGACACACTTCCTCCAGCATTGCACCACTTCCAAAAGTTTCCACACCCTTCCAGAACAGCACCACCACTGGGGATTAAGTATTCAAACACATGAGTCTGTGGGAGACATTTTACATTCAAATCACCACATTATATATAGAAAAATAAACAAAACAAAAACCATCAGAAGTCTCCTTATCAATGGAGAATTCATGTGAACAGGGAACATTTTAAGCATACCGTATTACCAAAATAAATAAGATGGGCCCAGGCTGGAAAGATGGCTCCAGTAGTTAAGGCATTTGCCTGCAAAGCCTAACAACCTGGATTAGATCTCTCAGTAACCATGTAAAGTCAGATCCACAAAGTCCCAAATGAATCTTCAGTTTTTTGTACCTACTAGAGGCCCTGGCATATTGGCTTGCTCTCTCTCTCTCTCTCTCTCTTAAAAAAAGGTGGCCTGGAGGAATAAATTGGTGTATAAACCACGTGCCGCATAAGCCTGAGGGTCTGAGTTCAGGCTCCTGGAATGCACATAAAGCTGGACACGGTAGTATACAATTGTAATGTCAACATTTTTAAGGCAAGAGGGGAAATGGGGGCAGCCGATTCCCTGGAATCTTGTGCATCAGTCAGTCTGGCACATGCAGTGGTGAACAAAAGGTACTGTCTAAACAACGGGGAAGGTGAGGGCCAATACCGCAGGTTGTCCTCTGGCCTATACACATGTATTTTAGTATGTATATATTCACACGCATGCACAGGAACACCCACACATCATATGTACACTTCATGTTCTCACACAAAGGTTACAAAAAGAAGGTTACCTGCACTTGGGCTCTAAGAACCTGCATGGTGCAGTTCTTGCCCTTCTTCAGGCTCTTGTCTGAATGTCCCCCCTCAGTAGCATCTTCTCTCCACACTCCACTGAGCATTGCACAGTACCCCATAATTAACACTCTCTTTCTGTGTTCATTTTATCTACTGTGCCTATCTATGTATTGAAACCTATAACTTACTCTACTTTTCTCCCTCCCTATAGAATAGGAACTTAAAAAGGTCCTGTGTTTGGTTAATTTTGCTTACCACAACATCCACATTGCCTAGATCAAAGTATTCAACCAAGAGTTGTTGAAGGAGAGTAAGAATAAATACTGGCCTGTTAGGTACAGCCATCTGACTAAAATAACAAACTTCAGGTAGTTCAGTTAAATTAAAAATAATCATTTAAAGATTCTAAAACCATTTCTAAAATGCTAAAGATTTAACCACATATGTATCTGTGTCTTCTAAGTATAACTTCAATAATTTATTGATTTTTTTTTTTAATTAAGAACATACATTGTATGGGTACATCATGAGTTGGTACCATCTTTTCCCTCCTCCCTGACCCCATTCTGCAAGAGGCCCTCCTCAGTGGGGTTGCTGGTATTCCCTATGGGGTTGTGGATTATGCATTGTGGGAACAACAGTCAGTTATTGAGGGAAGGCAATGTCTTTGGGCATGACATCCCTACCTGTCCAACCTGTGGCTCTTATAATCATTCTGCCCTCTCCTCCACAAAATTCCCTGAGCCTTTGGGGGGGTGTGTTAAGTCTACTTCAGTGATGAGCTCTTACGAGCCTCTGGATCTCTGCTTTGGTATGTGCTGAGTATCCTCAGCATTTGCTTCCTTCACCCTGACACTGATTGTCAGGCTTACCATGGAAGCAGCACTCTTGTTCATCTCACCAATTCCTCTGTGATTTTTTAATTAAATAAAGAAGCATGAATTGTTTCAATGTGACAATGATTTTAAAAAAATATATTTATTTATGAGAGAATGGTATGGAAAGAACATGGATACACTATAGCTTCATGCCACTGCAAATGAACTCCAGGCGCATGCATCACCTTATAAATATGGCTTTGTGTGAGTACTGTGGAATTGAATGCTGGGCTAGCAGGCTTTTCAAGCAACCTCCTTTATACCACTGAGTTATTTCCTTAGCCATATCTTAAATTTTTGTTTATTTATTATTATTTTTTTGAGTTAGGGTCTTGCTCTAGCCCAGGCTGACCTGGAATTAACTATTGCTGGCCTCAAACTTACAGTGATCCTCCTACCTCTGCCTCCCAAGTGCAGAGATTAAAGGCATGTGCCAAAATGCCCAGCTTAGAAATTTTAATATAGTCTAATAACCAAACAACCAATGCCTCAAAATTTGCTTATTGAGTTTGAATGCCAAAAGCAGGAAAATATAAGTAAGAGAAGAAAATCCCCAACTAACAAAAGAATTGAAAGTACAACAGTGAGAAGGTTATTTGTTTATCCAGGTTATAATAAAAACACAAATTTCTGAGGCAGGTACTACATTTTGATTTTATGTCTTTTTTGGTTTTTGTTTTTAAATAAGGAACTTTTCTATTATTCATTGATTTCTTATCTTTGATAACTTTGAAGGTGCTAAGCAGGTATTTTGTAGTGTCTTTCTTTAGATTTTTTAAAAATGTTTTCCCTTATTATGATTAGACCATGCATCTTTAACAGCAATATCATGGAAACAATGCTATTACCTCTTGCAGCATTCCATCCCCTTATAGTATCACATATTCAGTCTTTTTGCTTTGATACTGAACATAATGTCTGGCCACTTGTTTAAGATAACCTCTAACTACTTCTCCATAGTAAAACGGAACATCTTCCCTTTTGCTCTTGGTAAAATTTTGGTACAGGGGAGCATTAGTGTGCAACTATGCAATTATTACACTCACACACCTTATGAAAATTTTAACCAGTCCATTTGTTTAATCGACCAGCATTAATTTGTGGTTTCCTAACATATGCATTTGGCCCTAACCTACTATTGTTATTATTCATTTTGATACTCAGTATAACCATACTTGTCCTACTCCATCCTTTCCTGATGACTTTTTCATCATATTGTTATTTCCATGGCTCTATCAGTAGGTAGGTGCTTTGTACTTCAGCAGTGTTTGATAGGCTCATCTTGTATGTCACCCTTCTCTAGTCTGATATCACTTTCATCATTTATTTTGGATTGTCACTCTTTTCAGAGATGTCAGTGGACAGAGAGGATGCACATATGTGAGGTCAGACAAACACAGACAATAGAGAGATATATGTTTGATAGGTTTCAAATTTATGCTAGTTTACTTTTTTCTCACATGGCCTTCTTTGTGTCCAACAGATTAATGTGGCTCCATGACTGAGTGACAGCTTGTTTTCATTCACAGATGCAACTGCTCACTTACTCTTCCAGTAAAAAGGTGATTGGCCAATTTCACTTGCAATTAACCAATTACCCCATGGTTTCACCTACCATGCTCCAGTGCATGTGTTTTTAAACAAAATTGTACTGCATCCAAAACATGCAGAGGGAGGCGAGGGACACCTTTTCAAGCACTGCAGTATTAATGTGCTTGAGAAATACAGCCTTCCTTATGGAAGTGAGATTGAAATATGTTAAAGTGAAAATAGGGCAATTATATGAATTCCATGTAGCAGAAGTGCAGAGTGAAGTTTTAAAGCTCACTGATGTATGCAGAGGCTCTCATTTCATAGATCATTTGTTACAATGTCCCCAGAAAGTCAGCAGGTTTTAAGGAATAAGAGCTCCTCTTCTTTATTTTGCAAGATGGATATAGACAGGCATAGATGATAGATTGATGGAGATATGAAAGCTGATGATAGATAATATAAGAAGTAAAACCTGAAATGTTCTTCAAAGTTTTCATTCTTAGCTGTATTTGACAAGAATTAGAAAACACTATGATTTTGGATGACATTATTCAAATCAGGTTTGAAAAAAAATTATTCTTCCTTTACATTTCATATAGATACTGGTAATTCCTTTTTCACCAAAAAGGTGGACAAATCCAAAAATTGCCTTTTGAGTCCATGTCTACTAAAAGAGATGAAGTAATTATTTCCAGCTGTACCTACAACTGTTTGCAGAGGGAATGGCTGTCCTGATGTTTTGCTCATGAATCTGTATTTATTCACAGATGGGAAAGATGGGGTTGACTTATCTCTGCCCCACGTAATGGTCACTGTATTCCTCAATATTCTGTTTGTAAATGCTCCATCATTCCTGTGAGTTAAGCATGTATGCAAAATGAAATAGTTCTTAACCTCAGGACATTTTAATCCAATCATAGAGTCAAACCCATGTTCAATAATTCAGAAAAACATGTTGAGATTCATGACAGTAAAGAATTATGTATAAAGAACAATAAGTTTCTCAGGGGATAAGAGAACATGAACAATTTCAGAATGATATTTATATAATTATAGCATGTGAATTTGATAAAAAGGCCATTAAGCATTAACAGAATAGAGAAATAAGGATGTGGAATATGCAAAACAAATTGAAGAAGTTAAAAGTCAATGAATAAATTTCATCTATCCCTATGACAGGGTTAAATTAGGTTACAAATGTTTAATATTTTCCCTTTGAATCTAGGAGGTCTCTCTTTCAACTAAAACACTATTGCTTTGACGAATCAAATAGTACAGAGATTATGTTGTGTTGTTTTACAGGGCTGAAGAGAATGACAGTTTCCACTGTCCACACTTTTGAACCCTTATTTTGAAACCAAGATTCAATGTTCAAGGAATTCCAAGCAAGAGTGTGAGGGGGTACTACTGTAAAAAAATATCAATGAACAACCCGCAGAAAGTTCAGCATCCACTTTACAATGATATGATTCAGCCATCTTGGGCATGGGCTTTCACCCAGTCATACTGAGCCATCTGATACCAAATGGAACAGAGATGAATCAAAGGCACCATTCCCATCTGTGCACGGATATGCATTCATTCATGAAAAAAAAAAAAAAAAAAAAAAAACAGGGTTTAGGGGAATATATTATGACAGGAGGACCACAGAATAACCACCTACATACAAGATTATTCCAATCTCATGCAATGATAAAGAGACACTGACAAATAAAAGCCTTCTTTTATTTCTTTAGTTAGTGTATATTCATGGTAAATAGTGAAGGGTCTCATAAAGACAATTTCTTTTAAGTATAACATATCTTGGTCTGGGGAAAAGGCTTAGCGGTTAAGGCATTTGCCTGAAAAGCCAAAGGACCCAGGTTAAATCTCCAGGACCCATGTAAGCCAGATGCACAAGGGGGTGCATGTGCCTGGAATTAGTTTGCAGTGGCTAGAGGCTCCAGTGTGTCCATTCTCTCTCTCTCTCTCTCTCTCTCTCTCTCTCTCATCTGCCTCTTTCTCTCTCTCTCTCTGTAATAAATAAATAAAAATACATTAAAAAGAATGTCTAAGTATAATATAACATTACCATAATCACCCCATTACTCTTACTCTTTTTCCCTTTCTACCTCCTCCTTCTCCTCTCCTGCTAGTCTCCTTCCATATATATTACACATACATATATAATTTGTCAATATAAGTGCATATATATATATTATGTATGTGTATACATATGACTGGGGAAATGGCTTAGTCATTAAGGCCTTTGCCTGTGAAGCCTAAGGACTCAGGTTTGATTCTTCAGGACCCACATAAGCCAGATGCACAAGGGGGCGCATGCATCTGAATATATTTGCAGTGGCTGGAGGCTCTCATGCACCCATTCTCTCTTTCTCTCTGCCTCTTCCACACTCTCTCTCTCTCTCAAATAGATAAATAAATTAAATATATATATATATATATTTAGAAGCTGGACATGGTGGCATGGTGGCACATGCCATTAATCCTACACTTGGGAGTCAGAGGTAGGAGGACTGCCTTGAGTTTGAGTCTACCCTGAGACTACATAGTGAATTCCAGGTTAGCTTGGGCTAAAGTGAGACCCTACCTTTAAACTCTCCCAAAAAATTAGCTTGAGAGATATTTTCACATTTCCCCAAGGTCAAGATGTTATGTGTTTATTAATTAATATATTTAATTTCCTATGATATATATATATTTTTTTTTCAGACAGGGTCTCAATATATAGCCCTGGCTCGTTTTCCTGGAACTATCTATGACAGTCAGGATGGCCTTGAACTTGGGACAATTGTCCTGCCTCTACCTTCTGAGTGTCATAATTACAGGCATACAAGAGTCATCCTTCCTTGGATTTTAAAATATTAAAGTAAAAATATGCTCTCCATTTTAAAAATAGCACTTCAAATGATTGTTTGGTAAAAATTTAATGCCTCAAATTCTTAAATATGTAAACACATATATTTAGTTATGGGGAGATCCTTACAGTATTGTAATCCATTTGCCAAGAATATCAAGTTATTATCCATATATCAATATATACATCACTGACAATGGTATTTTATACCCTAATGCATGTCAATATATATGCCTTTGGAAAATTATTTTCCAAAGATAGTAACAGAAAGTAAAACCAATAAAATATTAATTTTTTTCTATTTTTCCAACTCTGCAAATGGCCATAAATCAATTTTGTGGGAGATTGATATTATTTATTATCCTAAATAGTGGAGAATAAAAATGTTACCTTCTTTTGGCTACTTTGCCAGAATAACCAAATTTATTTTTAACTACTTCCTTACAATATCACCTAATTTTTCTCACAACATTTTTGTCACAGTTGTAACTATCTGGTCCTAAATCTATTTATGTTCATCCTTCACAGTGAGGATACAAAAACCTGAGTACCTATGGATTTGGTTGGTTTAAAACTTTAAAAAATATATATTTGTAAGTTTCCCAAAATCAAAAGACACATGGGCCAAGTGATCTTTCCCCTACATTTTAAACCCATAGACAACTTAAAAGAAACTTAGACCATGTGCTAGTTCAGATTCACTTACTTTAAAATCCTGAAAAATTATGGATAATAGGTATTTAACAAATAGGACACTTTTTAATTATTTTATTTTTTATTAGTTATGCACGAATGTGAATACATTCATGTTGGTGCCATCTATAGCCTCCTCCCTGTCCTTCCCCCTCAGATGGACCCTCCTCATTGGGGAACACTTTTAAGTTTCTCTAAAGTGTCTTTCAAAACACACTCTGTTCCTTATCCAACCTCATCCCACTTTAACACCAGAGAAAATATCAGATATAATTAATATATTTAATTAATAAAAAATGAACACATGTTTCTGTCAATTGTTTGTTTTTTTCTAATATCTTAATATCTTTGCTTTTATTTAAATCAATAGTCTGATGTAAATTTTTGCATTTGTGATTTGATACTGCCTATATGGTACATTAAATAAATGAACTATAAGAACTTTTTAGAATTTAAATATGAATGACACATGGAGCTTGTGTTAACATAACTGATGTAAAATTGTGTAAGCAAAAATCAATCCTCTAATCTGCCTTCTCCAATCACACTTACACTGAGGAGAGGGTAATGGCTGTGTATATGTGTGTGTGTGTATGTGTCACACGACACTGCTGGTATATGGAACATATGTATGGCAATATTTTAATGTGATACAAGTACACATGTGAAAAATAGTCTGGGGTCTAAAACTCCAGATCAAGATTTTTAAATGGTGTGAAAAGGGGAAGGGAAAAGTAAATTAATTGTACAAAACTGACAGAGTAGGGTATACAAAGTGTGCCGGTTATGTTCTTGTTGCTATGACAAAATACCTCACAAAACAAATTAAGGAAGCAAGAAAGGCTTCATTTCATCTTAGAGTCCTGTGTTACAGTCCATCATGCAGGAAAGGCATGGCAGCAGGAGCTCAGGGAGCCAGTCACATTTGCTCCACAGTGAGCAAGCAGAGAGCAATGAATGCAAGGGACTACCTAGCTTTCATTTTTTATCTGGCTGGAACCCTAGCTACCTGTGACGCTACCCACAGTTATGGTGGGCATCCCACCTCAGCAATCTAATCATGTAATCAGATCATCTCTCAAAGATGGGCCCAAGGATTTGTTTCCATGATGATTCCGAATCCTGTCAATTTGAGATCCAGAAAATATACATTGTAGGAGGAGACTTTTCCCCACGTAACATGTGTAGTAAACACTCAGCTATCTATTCCCACATGAAATTATGAATAGAGAAATGCTTTGTGAATGAATAAGCATGAAGGTCACCATGTGATTGTTACAACAGTCTCCTAAGTCATTCTTTTCCATTAGGAAAATACTCAGCAGTTTATAAATTTCATTAAATTCTAACTTATAATACCCTAAAACCAATAACTACATCCATGTGTAAGACCTATTGCTCCTGAGATTTTTTCTGAAGTTGAATAACACATACTGTTTTTCATGACAGCAATAATTTAATGTCCTGTGGGTGAGGTTTGTAGACATTGATTGACTATGAATTGCTAAAAAGGACTGGTATTGATTTGTAAAACAAAATATCCTATAAAAGATCAGAAAAGGGCATATATGTAAAGGGTGGATCTAATACTACAGCTTAGTCAAAGTACCTTCATTTCTAATGAAACTCCACTGTGTGTTCTAAAAATAAAAACCAATGTAATAGAAAATGAGGTAACTAAAGATATTGTAATTTTGCATTTTATAGCTAGTCCTGTGTACTTTACACAGTAAGTCCATCCAAAGTTTGATTATACTCAATTCTGCTTGAAAGTGATAATTCTCCTTTGCTTTAATCAGGAACATTATCGTCAGCACCATGTTACATGGAGATTTTTATAATCTGTATCACACATTGCAACAACTGACAGAGCACAAAGCTGTATTTGAATAGACATCTATGCACACTGCAGCATTTATCCAAAGATGGGCTGCGTGCTAGGTATTGTACTCTAGAGATCTTTATTTCCATATGCACAAATAATAAAAGCCATTTCTTAGAAATATGTCTGAATGACTCTAAAATCTCCACATAATCATCTTCACTCATTCCCTACCAATTTTTGTTCATTTTTAGAACAACTGTTCTTAAATTATTGATAAGTCCACACTAATCCACATTTATATCTTTCAGTATGATATAATTGCCACTTTTCTCTTAAAGTTTTTTAAAGATAAATTTAAAAAAGGAAGAAAATATTTAGACTGATATGGTACAAATTTGAGGATAATAGGATATTTCAAAGCTTGTTCACTCAAGTCAAATTATGGAAATGTCTGAAACATACTTTGCTTTGTACACAAGTAATCATAATCACAGAATGACAACTATAAAAAAATTCCTTTCCACATTGTATCAAAAGTTTGTATCCCTGAAGAATTTCCAGGTGTTTTGGAAATGATAAAACATCCAAACATGATAATGATCGTCACTAAAAACAAAGAATAGAATTCAGGGAAAATTTTGAATGCAAAAGAATATGATTTCCAGTTTCTAAGTCTGTTTTCATTTTTGGATACTTGATTAGTTTGTTGTTATGTTAGGGATGCCCCATGACAAAAAGTCACCTTTAAGGCAAGCATGCTCATTTGTTGCTGTGATCCCAGCACTGGAGAGTCTAAATCAGGAAGATCATGAATATGAGGCCAGTCTGGGGTATATAGTGAAACCTCATTGTAAAAACAACTGAGATATGAGTGATAGGAATACTGGATTTTGTGTCTTGTTGTGTTTATGTGTGTGCATACACATGCTCATATGTGTGTGCATATGTGTGTGTGTGTGTATGTGTGTGTGTGTCTAGTGCCTAATATTGAACTAATTGCACAACACATTTTAAAAAATATTTTACTTATTTATTTGAGAGACAGAAAGAGGAAGAGAGAGAGAGGGAGAGAAATAGAGTGGGAGCACCGTGGCTTCCAGTCACTGCAATCAAACTCCAGACGCATGTGCCCCCTTGTGCAACTGGCTTACATGGGTCCTAGAGAATGGAACCGGGATCCTTTGGCTTTGCAGGCAAATGCCTTAACTGCTAAGCCATCTCTCCAGCCCTATGCTACACATTTTTGACAAGTGCTCTGCCACTGAATTTCATACCCTGTCCTGATCCTGGGAATATTATTTAGTCTGAAGAAACTGACGTGTGAATATATCTGATAGTCTACTGTGGGGCAGAGAAAATGCTTCAGCTATTGAATATGCACTTGCTTACAAAGCCTTATGTCCTGTGTTTGATTCCCCAGTACCCATGAGGTCAGACTTACAGAGAGGCACATACATCTGGAGGTTGTTTATACTGACAGGAGGTCTTGGTGCACCCATTCTCTCTCTCTCTCTTTCTCTCTCTCATGCATCTGGAGGTTATTTACAGTGGCAGGAGGTCTTGGTGCACCCATTCTCTCTCTCTCTCGCTCTCTCTCTCTCTCATCTCTCTTTCTCAGCAAATAAATAAATAATGTTCAAAAAGTAACACATTTGTGAGCAATTCTGAATTTTCAAGGTGCTATTTCCTTAGACTTACAATTCAGTAATAATAGTAGCATGAAAACCTGGCTATGTCACAAACATTGCACTAATAATTTTATTATCTACAAAATTTAATTTAATGTTTATCCTCAGTAAATGAAGAAAGCATGATTGGTTTTCCCACTTTTATCTGATGAGATAAAGGGTTACCAAATGAACATGAATTGACCATGGTCACACAGTGTCATGATTTAACAGTGTAAGCTTCATAGTTATGGCTGAGACATTAGAGACTCACCTTGTCCTTTCCATTCCCTTGTTAGGAGATGGTCAACCTACAGATATATCATCAAATTTTCCCTTATAAAAATGGCCTCACAACAGTTAGTAAAAACTTCAAAATCCGAATAGTAGATGGACTTAAATGAATATAAAATATCAGCATTAGTTTTTAGTTCTAAAACCTGAGTGTCCCATACATACAGGCACTATATGCATTGTTCCTAGAATTTTAAAGCTTTTCTAATATAAAATTGCTGTCTGTAAATGTGTTTTTATGTACATACCCAGTGAGTACTTAAAATACTCCAACCTACTGCCAAGTGACAATTGTACATTTTTTGCAAGGATTTTGAAAATAAAAATATTAAAGCAAATAAAATAGTTAAAAATATTTACAAAATACTATCAAAGAAACAACCTATCAAAACAATTATGAGCATGGTTGACCAACCTCAGGCATGGCAAAAAGAGAGGAAATGTAAAGATATTTACTTGTACTAAGGTACATGAATGATAATAATAATTAATAATGAAAAAAAGGTGCACAGGAAAAGTTTCACCTTCATGAATTAAAGTCTTAGTTCATAAATGTGAAAGAAAATTGTTAGAAAGCAAAGACAGTGGATGAAAATGCAGAGAAGTATACAAGAATGAATAGCTCATATTTGACAATGTATGTCAATGAATAAAGTACAGAAAACAAGTTTCTCTCTTGACTGGTTGGTTGTAAGTTTAAAAGTCTTCAAATCCAACCACTATGGATATCAATATGGTGGTACATCACAAAAGTGAAATATAGGGCTAGAGAGATGGCTTAGCAGTTAAGATGCTTGCTGTGAAGCCTAAGGATCCAGGACAATTTCCCAGTGCCCATGTAATACAGATGCACAGGGTGGTGCAGGTATCTGGAATTTGTTTACAGTGGCTGGTGGCCCTGGCAAGCCCTCTCTCTCTCTCTCTTTCTCTCTCCCTCTTCTCTCTCTCTCTCTTTCTCTCTCCCTCTTCTCTCTCTCTCTCTCTTTCTCTCTGTCTTCCCACATTAAATGCATAAATATATGAATAAAATATTTTCAAAGTGAAATAGATCTACCATAAGACCCAGCTATACCACTCCTGAGTATTTACCAAAAAAAAAAAAAAAAAAATCTACCAAGTTAACATATCATAGAGATACTTGCACATCAGTGCACATCAGTGATTATTGAAGCCCTTATCACAATAGATAAATTATGTCAGTAACTTAGGTATCCATCAATAAAGGGAGACATAATGGGAATGTAGTTTGTAAACCCAATGGATATATTTTATTCGAAAACAAGAAAAGAAATTGTATCATTTGCAGGAAAATGGTTGCAACTAGAGGTAATCATATTAACTAAGCTAAGTTAGTCTTCGACAAATACTCTGTTTATTTCTTGCTTCTGAGTTTTAAATTTTAGGTAGATTCAAAAAACCATGTTGTACAGATATGAAAATTAAAGTGAAGATGTTCGGAGAATGGAAGGGACTAATGGGAGGGAGGAGAGACTAGCAAGGGGGATGGCAATGAGGTATGGGGGAAGAATGTATGTAAGTACGTTATGTAGTTACATGAAAATCACCTCTTGTAACAAATTAAGGAATGCAAACTCTTCTTCAAAAAATAGAATAAAAAGATTTTTAAATAAATAAAAAAGAGCACATTTTATTTATGTAGCACTTTATTATATTCTGGTTGAATTAAATAAGGTTTGAGAATATAAAGTTTCACTACTTATGCAAATATTGCCATTTAAAAGATGCAAGTTATTTAGAAAGTAGAATAAGTAGCTTATAAGCTATAGAACATTATATAATTAACTTATCTAAATAATTAAGTTGAACCCTATTTTTTAAAATTTGTTAGAAAGTATTTATTCTTTTTCTCCATTGATAAGCAAGTGGTTAAAATTTAGATGATATTGACCTTATGATGTGTTTTGGATGTAAACCAAATTTACTACAAATTTTTTAAAAATATATTTTATTTATTTGAGAGAGAAAGGGACAGAGAGAGAGAGAGAATGAGCACAACAGGGCCATCTACAACTGCTGCCAACGACCTCCAGAGGCATGTGCCACCTTGTGCATCTGGCTTATGTGGGTCCTGGAGAATAGAACCTGGATCCTTTGGATTTGCAGGCAAGTACCTTAACTGCTAAACCATCTCTCCAGACCTACTACAAATTTTTATCTGAGTTTAAGAAGAATTCCAAAAGGCCACTTTCTTTTAGTTCAAAACACTTTGAAATAATTCTGTATTGAGGATAAAAACTCCAGAGGGATTAGATATGGATACAGAGCTTGAAGTTTCTAGGTCACTGAATGAAATCTGAAGCCAACCCCAAAGTTGCTGAAGGATGTTACCATTGTTAAATTACTTTATCAAGAGGTCTCATTGAGAGACAGCTGTCCACCATGGCTGACCATCTAGGTCAAAAAGCAAAATGTAGGCCCTAAATATGATCTTCAGAGTTTTGGCTTAGGCAAAATATTGAGTATAGACAAGTCCATGGCATAGAGTTCAACAGGGTCTTTTCACACAGTCTACACATACACAAGTCTTCTACCTTTCTTAAACTTTCTGAAAGGCTTTTACTAGGATGATAATTTAAGGAAATGGGCAATCATCATTTCTACTTATGAAAGGAAAATTCAAGTTTTTTTTCAAGAGCTATTAAGATTTGGCAAGAAAAAAGTGCTATATAAAAATCAGCATATTAAAAATTGGATTATCCCTTACACAGGCACTGGCATTTTTAAGACAAATGGAAAACTTATTGTGGTATAGATTTCAATGGCACATCTTCACAAAGTGTTTTGTTTCCCTGATTTGGGGAATTTGAGCCATTTTCAAGACACATCTACAAAAGTTGTGGTAGGTGGAAATGATTACAGAATGTGGGAATGGAACAAGTAGAGAGGGCTTTGGGCCAAGTGCAAAATGTCTGATGGAAATGAATCAAATACATGTCACTCGTTACTTATTAAACTGTTTTCATAATCAGAAAAGAAAATTGAACTTTTATGTTTACTGTTAGATGGGATGAATGTAGATGAAATTCATGTAGTAACGATGAGGAGCGCAATAGTGGTTTCAGCTTTTCCCACTTCTCCTCACCCCACTAGAGAAAGAACAAAGCAAAGGCTGTTTCTAGAACTTCTTTTGGCCACCGTCAGCATGGAGACATGTGTCTGGTATTCAAATCATTTTTTCCACGTAGCATACCAATTTTAGCTAAGCTTCTTCTTTGAAAAATGTGCTTTAAAAAAATTAAAGCTACTATACAAAGACTTGAGAGTGAGATGGGGAAAAAAAGAGGCTGTGGTTGATGAAATGCAAATGAGGCTTGGCTCAGACAGCTGGCTGCTTTAGGATGACATGGGTGATAAATGGTTCTTAAAACATGAGCAGGCATCGGGCTCCTGATTCTGTGTCAGCCCAGCAAAAACAGCAGTAATACTAGATGCTTCCTTTAATTAACGCGACACTACTGCATTAGTACCGACACTGCCGATAAATGGGAAAGAACTGATATCAGAGGTAATATCAGAAATCTTTCAACCTTGAAGCTGGGCTGTGTTAGCCAAAAGCTGCAGTATCGTCTGAGGCTTAATTGTATTTGTAATGTACCAGTGCACCATGACAAAAATGGGGAGATAGTGTAGTCAGGACTAGAAAAGGCTGTGATAAATGAGAAAGAATGAGTGATTACACAGCCATGAGGAAGTGTGAAAACAGACAAAGGATAGGCAAATGGATGGGGGTGCAGGCACTGCTGCAATGTGAAGAGTAAGAACTAGAGGAACTTTGGAGTGGAGAGCAGCCATTATATCCTTCTTCAAGGTCTGTCAGGGCAGGAGGATGCACATGAGTCCCCCAAACACCAGCAGATAGTGTGCGCTTTATAGTACTGTGTATTCTTTATTCCATATCCAAACATGCTTATGGTGACAGTGACTAAGAAATGTCTTTGAAATGCACACACACACACACACACACACACACACACACTGAATACATTTCATTCCAAATCTAAACATATGTGTTATTTGGGCAATGAAAATTATCTTTAAACACACACACACACACACACACACACACACAAAGTGTATGTCTATCCTGTATTCATATTTGTATGTATGTGTATACATTCACATATGCATACCAGGTATCTTATAAGGAATAGATCTAGGCTTGGCTACATTTCAAGAATGCCTCTTTTCTCTTGGTCAAACTTCCCCCTACAAATTTAGTTATATCTTTCAGATGCCACTAATATTGTATAAAATGCCTTATTAAAATAAGGTTCTGTTAAGGTAACTAAGTCAGTAAATTTTTTTCAATATCAAGCAAAATGGCAGAAGCATTGACTTAAATCTTAACATTGGACCTGCATGAGAATTCCCAGTGTCATGTTTCCTTTCCATCATTTTAACTTCATTTACTAGAAATATAAGTGAAGCCACAATGACACTTCCATGTCTCTCTCTCATGAAACAGCTGTGTTTTCCCACTGGAGTCTAACATCTTCTAGCCATGACCCTCTACAGCACTTTAGAGCAAGGATTCACAACATTTAATGAAATGGACGCTGCTGGATATGGTTTTGGATGCTTGTAAACTCAGCAATCAGGAGTATTATGAGTTTGAAACCAACCTGGACTGTATACTAAGACCCTGACTAAAATAAATGAATAAAAATAAATAAATAAATAAATAAAACAGAGTAAACAAAAGTTATGGTGACTATCAATTTGATAGGATCTAAATCCTCTAGGAAAAAGATCTCCGGATATGTCTGGTTGGGGATTCTAGATTAGGTTGATTGAGGTAAGAATATCCACTCTAAACGTGGACTTCACTATTTCACACACTGGGGTTCTGGACTGGACTGAATTAAAGGAAGAAATAAGCTGAGCACCAGCATTTAGCCTCTCTTCTTTCTGAGTAGGGTTCTAAGGTGACCAATTAATTATCTCACATTCCTGCTTCCTCAAAGGACTGTATGGCTTTGTACATCAAAATAAATATTTCCTTTTTAAAGTTGCTAGGTCAGGTACTTTGCTACACCAATAAGGAGTGGATATAACACATAAGTAAGTTTTAAAAAGTGAGCAAATAAATGAATGAGTGAATAAATAAATAAATAAATAAATAAATAATAAATAAAGCTATTTATGCTGGCATTGTGGAACATTACTTCTTTATTCACACTTCTAATTGCAGAACAAAAGCATTAACATACAATATATAATTTATATATGTAATTTTCATTACAGCTATATCTGAGAAATAAAAAAGTAATAGGCCCATGAATGTCTTTGACAGTCCTTAAGTAACATGTGAACTTTCCATGGTTGTGAGATCTGTTCAAATTAGATGTACTTTGGTAGAGCATGTCCTCTTGAGATAGTCACATCCAACAGTGTATGGATGAGAGTACAGTTACGTCATGGCATAGAACTGTTACCTTCCCTCAAAAGGTTGTCATCTTTTTACTAGACAAATAAAACTCAACCAGGACTATCTCTGATGGAAAAATCAATAGCCCACTAATCTATCCATTACCATCTCTTAGCAGAAGTATTGTACTTCCCATACCCAATGACAACAGAAAGAAACACCTCAACTCTTCTATAAGTTCTTCCCACCAGGCATTATATTTTATTTTATCTTCTTCAAAATGCAAGGGAATTAGCCTCCAGGTTTTGTCGATTATAAATTTCAAAATGTCAAAATACTTCACCCCTCAAAACAACAGTCATTCACCCCTTCAGCTCCCATATCTGAAAATATTGCAGACACAGTGGGTCTAGGCAGGGCTCAGTTAAACTTGAGTGAACTTGCTGATCTTCAGTTTTCTGGCAGGTTGATATTTTATTCTCTACTGCCTTATTTTGGACATCAGACCTGCACAAGTTCTGCTGCATATGTTCTTCATCTAGTATCTTGAATCAGGACACAGGCTAAGATAATTTCTTCTGATGGCAATGACAGATGCACAGAAGTTCAGTCCCCACTATGCAAACTCACTTCAAACCTAATTGTGCCATGCATGCTGCAATTTCATGGCCTAGAATAAATTCCATGAGAAAAGTCCTGTCCTCAAGCAGTACTGAGAAGGTACCTCAGAAGATGTGACTATGGGATCTTTGAACACTCTAAGATAAATATGGGCTCTTCCAGGGCTGGAAAGATGGCTTAACGGTTAAGTGCTTGCCTGTGAAGCCTAAGGACCCCCATTCAAGGCTC
Organism: Orientallactaga sibirica; assembly: GCA_036365145.1. Taxonomy (NCBI): domain Eukaryota; kingdom Metazoa; phylum Chordata; class Mammalia; order Rodentia; family Dipodidae; genus Orientallactaga; species Orientallactaga sibirica. The sequence continues at coordinate 11,671,808 of JAEOAD010000060.1, read as the reverse complement.
AATTCCCCAGTACCCATGTAAGCCAATGTACAAGGTGGAACGTGCATCTGAGTTTGTTTGCAGTGGCTGGAGGCCCTGGTGTGCCCATTCTCTCTCCCTCTTTCTGCCTCTTTCTCTCTGTGTGTGTCTGGTGCTAATAAATTAAAAAAAAATTAAAAATATATATGGGCTCTTCCAAAGACTGGGACTTTGATAAAGTGAGTGTTGACTATCAGTCCAACCCAACTCAAGCCATGTAATCTTCAGTTCTGTTTTTCAGAGAAAAACAAGGAGAGTGAAGCCTCCCATATAAAGGTGCATGTGGAAGCAACAAAATCAAAGGAGATAACATAAAGTGTGTAGTGTCTAACACAAGGTTAACTAATAAATGTTCTATAGAAGCCCCACACTGTAGGCAGCTTTACTTTGTATATTTTCAGTTATTTCTGGTCAGCTGGAATCCCGCTGATGATTTCTTGTTAAAACAGCAGCAGCAGTAACTTAATGTTCACTCACAGCCACCATATCATTCACCTAACTTCTTCACACAGCATTGTCTCATCTCACATCACCACATGGAGAGAAGGGGCACATATAGTTTAACTTGACAAAAAAAACACCACATTTGCAAAACTTTTATTACAGGACATACTATTGTAATTGATTTTTATTATTAGTTATTCTATTAATCTCTTATTACATTTATGTATTAAACCTTATCAGAGTACACATATCTAAGGAAAAGTTTATATATATATATATATATATATATATATATATATATATATATATATATATATATATGTATATATATGGAGAGAGAGAGAGAGAGAGAGAGAGAGATTGGTACAATGTGCCAAACTTAATTTCAGACATCTACTGCATCCATACATATTCTTCATAAAATTCTACTTCTACATATGGACTCCATCTAGGCTTTTAATATAATTTGGGTAGAATAAAGACTATAGATCTGAAATATTTTTATATGAACAGGAATATGTACATGTCAATGAATGTAACAATATTCAATAAGTGACCCCATGCTCCAGAGAATGTGTTCACACAGAGTTAAGTAGGCCAGAGCTCGTGGTTCCTTTCCCATCTCCCAGTTCCCTGGTCCCAATATCCTTGCTGCAGGCTAGGGGCTGCCTGGATCCCGCTTGTGTGCTGTAGAAGCAGGCCTTTTGCTCTGGCTTCCTGCATGATGGCCTCTGGGTCCCCCAATTCCTGTTCCACTGAGCCAGAGGGTGCATGAACCACTATAGCAGTTGTCCTCTTGCCCCTGGCTCCCCAGATTCCCAGCTCGTGGTCTCCTTGTGCTAAAGAGAGTGCTCAAGTGGAGTGAGTAGGCCAGAGCTCCCAGTTTCGCATCTCCCAGTTCCCCAGGTACCTTTGATGTACCTTCATTCTCCACAATCTGCCCATAGCTGCAATTATAACCCCATCCTAGACCAATCCTCTTCACAATGAAACAGAATTCTCACTGAATATCCTACAAGGACAAATTCTTGCTTCCTCTTCAATAAAAGAAAACATTTCTCTGAGATGGGTAGACCACAATGTATAAAAAAAAAAAAAAAAATGTCAGAAAACTGGGAGATTTCCACCAAGGATTTCTAGTCCCACAGTGGAAGCCACTAATGAAATCATATAGAAAGCAACAGAAATTGAATCCCAAAATGAAAACACAGCAAGCTATGTGACCCTGATCAAAAGAATTATTGAACTGGAAGCAGAGGATCAAACAACCAATGATCACATAAATGAAATTGAGTAGAACCATCTTTTAGAGCGCTCAGCTTTTGCCATGAGGCTTAACTTAAAAAAACCAGAGGCCTCAAAAGAGATATAAATAAATTGAAAGTGAGTCAACAAATAGTGGATCTCAATAATCAGCTGATTAAGCTTAATGAATACATGATCAAATGCAAGAATGAATTCCAGGAAGCATCAAGAAAATCAGAACTCAAACTTGAATCATACCTCAAAAATGAGATGGGCATGATGCACAATAACACAACAGAAGACAAAAGTTAAATTGATCTTTTTATAAACATCTCTAGAACCCAGAGTCACTCGTGTTAAACAGAACCTCTGATTTGGAAGACAAGACAGAAAAGATTGATTGGAAGTTCAAAAACATTGCTAAGTACAAACAAATCATTGGAACAGAATAGCTGGGATCTATTGGATATCATAAAACTGCCAAACATCTGAATCACAGGTATACCAGAATAGGAAGATATCCAGGCCAGAGGCATAGAGAATATATTCAACAAAATTATTGAAGAAAACTTTCTCAGTCTCGTAAAACAGAGGCCCATCCAGATACAGGAAGCTCACAGAATTCCAATAAGACAGGGCCAAAGAAGAAACTCTCAAAAAGCATATCAGAGTTAAAACTCTTAACAATGAAAACAAAAAGAGAGTCTAAAAGCAGCAAAGAGAGTTACAACTCACTACATACAAAGGCAATTACATCAGAATTACCTCAGATAACTCAATGGAAAACTTGAAAGCCAGAAAGGCATTGAATGGAATACTTCAAAGTCTAAAAACCTATGGCTTCCAATCCAAACCACTGTACCCAGTGAAAATATCCCTCATAATACATGGTGAAAAGAAAACTTTCCATGAGAAAGGTCAACTCTATGATTATATGAACACAAAGCCAAAGGATCCTGGTTTGACTCTCCAGGACCCACATAAGCCAGATGAACAAGAGAGCACATCCATCTGGAGTTCATTTGCAGTGGCTGGTGCCCTTGGCATGCCCCCCCCTGACATTTCCTCTCAAATAAATAAATAAATAAATACAAGTGCAAATCTCAGAAAAGTATGAAATCCCATAAAGCACCCCATTATGGCAGGGATTAAATTGAACCTCATAGTTATAACCTTAAATATTAATGAATACAAGTTAACAGGTTAGGTCAGAAAAATGTGCCCTTCTATCTGTCATCTTCAAGAAACCCACTTCACCACTAAACACAGACACCTCCTCAGGATGAAAGATGGAAAATGATATTCTAAGCAAGTGGAAATAAGGAACAAGCAGGTATTGCCATATTAATATCTGATAAAATAAACTTCAAAAATAATCCAAAAGGACAAAGAAGGACATTTCTTATTCATCTAGGGAATGATCCAACATGAGAACATCACAATCATAAGTCTATATGCACCAAACACAGGTGCAGCACAGTCTATACAACAAAACCTACTTGACAAAAAAAAAAAAAAAAAAAAAAAAAAAAACCACAGATATGACACCAATATCATCATAGTTGGGGACTTTAATACTCCACTGTCATCAGTAGACAAATCATTCAAGCAGAAAATCAACAGGGAATTGAACTCAACACCATAAATCAACTAGACCAGAGACATCTACAGAACGTCCCATCCCAACTCTACACAATGCACATTTTTCTCAGCAGCCCATGGAACCTTCTCCAAAATAGATCATATATTAGTGCATAAAGCATGCCTCCATGAATTCATAAAAATTGATGTAACTTCCTGAATTATATCACATCCTAATGCTTTAAAGATAGAAATTAATAAGAGACAAATCAGGAAATCCACCAGCTCCTGGAGACTGCACAGCACACTTTTATACAATGAATGGGTTATAGAAGAAATTGTAAAATTTCTAGAATTGAATGATAATGAAAACCAAATCTATCAAAGAAAATGAAGGCATTGCTAAGGTGAAAATTCCTAGCAATTAATGCCTTCATAACAAAGATGGACAGATTCTAAATTAATAACCTAACCATCCACCTAGAGGCATTGGAAAAACAAAAAAATAAAATTAATAAATCCAACCCTAACCACTGCAGACAGAAAGCAATTGTCAAGATCAGAGAAGAATTGATGAACTGGAAACTAAGAAAACAATTAAGAAAATCAATGAAATGAAGGGCTGGTTCTTTGGAAAAATAAACAAGATTGATAAACCCTTGTCCAGTTTGATCTAATGAAGAAAAGAGACGTCTCAAATTAACAAAATCAGAAATAAAAAGTGAGAGGTCACAACAGACATCAATGAAATTTGGGAGAATCATCAGGACATACTTCCAAAACCTCTGTTCCACAAAACTGGATAATCTGGAAGACAAAGATGAATTCCTAGATACATACCGCCTACCAAAACTAAACTCAGAGCAAATTAATATCCTAAACAAACCTATCACATTCATCAAGATTGAAAAGGTAATCTAAAATCTCCCCAAAAAGAAAAGTCTAGAACCCGATATATTCTTGGCAAAATTCTATCAAACCTTCACAGAATAACTGCAATCATTTTTTTTTTCTGAAAATGTTTCATATAAATGGAGAACAGAGAATTCTCCCCAACTCCTTTTATGAAGCTTGACTTATCCTAATATCAAAACCAGACAGAGACAAGAAGAAAAGAAAACTACAGGTCTATATCCCTGATGAACTTAGATGCAAAGATCCTGGAAGAAAAAAAAAATCCTAACAAACCGAATTCAACAACACATCAAAAACATTGTGCATCTTGATCAATGATTCACCCCAGGGATGCAGGATGTTCACATAAGGTAATTGGTCAACATCATACACACATAATAAACTTAATCACATGATCATTTCAATAGATGCAGAGAAGGCATTTGAAAAAAATACAATATCACTTCATTATCAAAACACTGGAGAGAATGGGCATGGATGGTTTATATCTCAACACAATAGAAATTATATATAAAGCACTTAAAACCCAAATGATACTTAATGGGGAAAGACTCAAGGAGTTCCTATCCATTGAGAACAAGAACAAGCCAGGGATGCCCACTATTACCACTACTCTTCAACATAGTACTAGAAGTCTTAGACCAAGAAATAAAACAGGAGATAGAAATAAAAGGAATACAAATTAAAAAGGAAGAAGTCAAATTAGCCCTTTGTTCAGATGACATGATCTTAAGTAACCTGAAAGTCTCCATCTCAAAACTTCTAACAGTGATTATTTCCTTCAGTAAAGTGGCAGAATAAAAAAATCAACACACAAAAATCAGTAGTCTTTCCATATGCAAAGGACAAATATACAGAGGAAGAAATTAGCAAGACTGATCCATTTTCAGTAGACACACACACAAAAAAAATCAAATACCTTGGAATAGCACTAACCAATGATATGAAAGACCTATATAATGAAAACATAAAAACACTCAAGAAAGAAATTGAGTGTTCCAGGATAGGTAGAATTAATATTGTGAAAATGGCAATTCTATAAAAAGCAATATACACATTTAATACAATACCAATAAAAATTCCAGAATCACTCTTCACAGAGATAGTAAAAAATGATCTCAAAACTTATATGGAATGGCAGCAGGCCTCTGATATCCAAATAGATCCTCAGCAAAAGAAACACTTCTGGAGGTATCACCATACCTGATCTAAAGCTATGCTACAAAGCCATACTAACAAAAATAGCATGATTCTGGCATAACAGTATAAATATAGATCAGTGGAACAGAATTGAAGACCCAGACATTATGTCAAATAGCTATAGCTACTTGATCTTTGGTGCCAATAACATAGACTGGAGAACTGCATCTTCAACAAATGGTGCTGGATAACTACATGTAGAAAAATGAAACTAGATCCACTCACCTCACCATACGCAAAAATCAACTACAAATGGATTAAAGACCTCAATAAAAGAACTGAAACTCTTCACCTACTGGAAGAAAATACAGGAGGAACTTTCCACAATGTCGGAGTGGGGAAAGACTTTCTGAACAATACCTGAGTAGTCCAGGAAATTAAACAATTTCTCAACAAATGGAAATCTCAAGAAGCTAAAAAGCTTTTGCACAGGCAAACATACCATAAGCAGAGCCAATAGATTTCCCACTGAATGGGGGGAAATTTTCATCAGCTATGTGATTGTCAGAGAGTTGCAATATCTAGAATCTACAAAAACATCAAAAATCTAGACAATAAAAGTCAAACAAACCCCTGAAAAAATGGGGTAGAGAACTAAATAGGGAGTTCACAGAGGAAGAAATACAAATGGTTAACACATACTTAACAAAATGTTCAACATCCCTAACCATCAGGGAAATGCAAATTAAAACAAGTATGAGATTCCAACTTATACCAGTAAGGATGGCAACTTGAGGCCCAGACAACAGGGATGGAAAGATTTGGAGGGAGAGAAATGGGAGGGTGGGGAGGAATAAACACAAAACTAAACCCAAAGTTACCTGGTACCATAGAAAACTTTTACCTTGATGGTAGACTAAAGGACATAACCCTCAACAGGAGTATAGGGGGAGTGCCCACCCAGAAGAGGGTGGGATGAAGCCTAACCTTAAAAAAACATTGCTTCTGACCTGTAACTCACAGTACCAGAAACTGGTGCTACACACACTGACCTGTTGATTGGAGAGACCTCTGATGTCCCCAAAACAAGACAGACCTCTGTCAAAGCAGTTGATTACCCATTTGAGGTAAAAGGTAAGACCGTATTGCTGAAGACACCATATGCTGCTGGCACAGAACATGGAGAGACCTGGCTGGAATCCACACTAGAGCCAGTAGCCAGTCAGCCAATCTAGTGCTGGAAAGTGCTATATGAGCTACTGGGGGAAAGTGGCCAACAATGTTGTGAGCAAACAAGGGTCTAAGCTACTCAGAAACAACCAGCATGACAAGAAGTACACATCAGTACAATGGTGGCACTGATTGACTAAGAGATCTACTTATTGGAAAGGAACCTGTATCTGGAACTGGGAACCAGGTCAGAAACCTATGGAGACAAATATTTGCTCTCCAACGTCAAGCTCCCAGTAGTCTTTGGTTAAGAGTGGCTGCATCCATCTAACTCTCCCTAAATTAATAACACTTATCCAATATAACCTATCCTGACTTTACTCGCCATTGGAGAATCTGTTCTTTTTTTTCAGAGGGTAGTGGGACCCAAGGAGATAAACCACCCCTCACATTCCAGCCAAGGCCCAGGGGAAACCACAAACGTATTGGTGAGACAAGCAAGAGTGCTGCTTCCATGGTGAGCCTGACAATCACCACGAGGGTGAAGCAGACAGATGCTGAGGACACTCAATACCTACCAAAGCAGAGATCCAGAGGCTCCTAAGAGCTCATCACTGAAGGAGACTTAAAACTCACCCACCAAGGCTCAGGGAATATTGCAGAAGATGGGGCAGAAAGATTGTAAGGGTAATAGATTGGAATGTCATGCCTACACCCAAAGACTGAGTGTTGTTCCCACAAAACATAACCCACAACCTCATAGGGAATCCCAGCAACACCACTGAAGAGAGCCCCCTGAAGAATGGGGCACAGAGGAGGTAAAAGATGGTACCAACACATGATGTATCCATACAAAATGTGTTCTTAATAATTAAAAAAAAAGAAAAAAAAAATGATCTGGAGTACCATACACCACGTAACAGAAATCTATATTAATTTAGCCTGAAACAAGTTAAGCACATCTGGTTTTCTGCAGCTTATTTAGTTTGTGAACTGATAGTTTGAAATGTACCACTTTGTACAAATAACAAGAGAATCTTGGATGTCTATTCATAAATATATTAGTTTAGAGGGTAATTCTTTGGTCTTTACTAAAACAGTCATTTCTTTATGTTTAGCCAACAATTTTTTCTCAACAACTTTTTTTCCCCTTTCAGCCTTAAATTTAAACCAAGTTCCTTATCTGTGATCTGAGTTCAAATAATTGAATGCTCACACAGAGTTTATGCAGTTAGGAAGTACTCAGTAAGACCTAGAGCAGTGATACATTATCTTTAATTCTTTTTCCTATAATGACCATGATTAATGAAAAAACCATGGGGAAAATGCACTAACTCTCTTTCCTCAAGTTTAAGACTCACATGTGTCTCTTAGGTTTCAATCAATACCTTGATTTTTAGAATTGAGGGCAATATTCTGACATTGAGTCATTAATATCTAACTTATAGCTGTTTTACATGGCTTTTTCTGGGGTCAAGTAGACAATGGTATGCCTTAAGAACTTTTCTTGTGCAACTTTAAAACTTATCAGAAGATATTAGAGCGACAGAAATACCCCCACTCTATAGATGGCTCCTGAGGAAAGATGGATTGGGCTGGGGTAGGTCATAATTCTTTTCTCTACAGTTCTCAGGACATGCACTAATGAAAATGTTCACTTTCATGTTCCTCTTGATTATGACCAAGAAATTTTTGATGCTACATAGGCATAAATTTTTGTTTCTTGATGGAAAAGGGTTGGCTGGTTGTAGGGTCTAATTGATAAAAGATGGGATTTAAGAACTAGAGGTCATTTTAAAGAGATAATTCTTCCCCATATCATGACAAACAGCTAGAATTTCATTTTTTTCTTAAATTTGAGGTTAAACTTTATTTTCTGAGGTTACTTCATGCATTGGCACTTCATAAAACTATCTAAACAACAAAAAAAAACATGAATAACTAATCTACCTAAGTGATATTAACATACATGAACTCCAAAAAAAAAATGAATATTCCAAAGTCTTTGACTGTTGCTCTATTGAAAATGATGTGTTAATTAGCACAAGATGCTATTCAGCCGGAGACTCCAAAAGATTACAATTATCAGCTTATTTTCTCTTGTCAAAAATGAAAGGTGAGATGCAGTGAGATTATGCATTATGACAAAGAAAGTGATGTTATTTACATCAGGAAAAAGCTTAAAATCAGTAGACTTTATCACTTTTTCCTGTAATGACCATGATTATGAAAAAAACACGGCTAAAATGCACTAACTCTCTTTCCTCACGTTTAAGACTTATCACTGTGTGGATATATGTGTATATATCATGTATGTCATATTATATATGCATATATATATACATGCACTCACACAAACACACATCTCGTTGTCAGCATGCTGAGATAACAATCCGCTATGGCTTGCAGCCGTTTATATGTGTCTCATGTGAATGGCAAGCAGTTTGTCCACTGAGCAATCTCCCTATCTTCTGTTTCAAATTGTTGAATGAATATATTTTTAATATATGTAGATAAGACATATACATGGAATAAAAGTTTAATGTAGGTGGATGGCAATAGCATATTATTTATTTTATATATAGAAGGAAAACTTTTATTCCATATACATGAGACACTATATATATGGTATAAATTTTTCACTCATATATGACTAAATATGGATTTATTGAACATTCAATTTGCTAGGACAAGGTGGCTTAGAAGTAGTTCTTATTCTCTATTAAAATGGAGTACTTTTCACCTTATTCATATCACTGGTTTTTTCTGAGAACTAAGTGAGAGAATGAAAAGTAACAACACTGTAAAGGATGAGCTAAGAAGCTAGCATACAAAGGTACACTTTTATTTTATAATACAGTTGAATGACCACAATCTCTGGTTCTTTCATCTATGAAGTAGGGACAAAAACATCTTCGGGTTTGCAATAATATTGAGGAAGTATATTCTACTTTTTCTGAAATAAAATACAATTTCAGTAAGTTGTCATTATTTTATTGTTCATATTTGAATATGGATGAAAATCTGATCTGAATGAAAAATCAAAATATCAGATATTTCTGGGTGCATGCAACATTTCTAACTGGATGAGTTTCTATAATAATGCTAAAAATTTCCCTTTTTGAAGCATGGCTCTAGGCAGCAACTAAGATTGTATAAAAATAGGCCCAGAACCTGAATAGAAAAAGAGGTATAAAAGTTAGATTATGAGGAAAAGCCCTTTTATCCTTTCTTTCTTTCTTTTTTTGTTTCAATCAGAGAAACAAAAAATAAATGAGAAAAAAAGAAGGCTCAACACTTTAATAGTGACTTCTTAGAAGCAAGAAGGTCAAGAATGAGGGAATGCTAAGGTATCTGTGGGCATGTGATTTCCATAGCTCAGACAATGAACATTGCAATGCCATGTGATTTTACATAACTATTTATACATGTTTTGGACATTCAGAACATAGAGCCCTACATGTAGTACATTAAGATCATACTTTAATTTTAAAGCCCTGAATAAATTTAAAGTCAATCATTCAGTACTTACATGCTGTCTCGTATTGATCAACAACTTAGCAGAACCTGGAACCACCAGTGGCATACTACGTAGACTAGGCTAGTCTCCAGGAATGTCTGTGAGGTACAACTTTGAATAGATTAAGGTGGGAAGAACCACCTTAACAGCGGGTGCCACCATTTCATAGGGCACAGTCCAGGAGTGTATAAGGAAGGAGAGAGCAGGCTGAGAACCAGCATCCTTTGCTCTCTGCTTCCTGTGCTGCCGAGTGATGCTGGCTTCCCGCTCCTACCCTGTCTTCCCAGCTATGAGGAAGCTTCCTATTGAACCATAAGCCAAATTAAACCATTGTCCATCCAAAAGCTCCTGCTGATCAGCTTTTTTTCCCCAGCAATGGATAACTAATACTACTTATTATCATTATTATTTTATATTTTAGAAAAGTCAGGATACTAACCTGACATTATCAGCCAGAACTCCTGCCTTTACTATTGTCATGCACGTATATCAAATAGTAGAAGATCTAGTAGGGTACTTATAAGTACCTAGCCATATTATCTACTAAATGGTATATAACAAATCACTTGAAACTTGGCAGCTTAAAATAAGAAACATTTATCAAATACTTTATGAGTGTTGGGAATTGGAATGGTTTAACGAGATGAATCTTATTCAGAAGTTCCCAAAATTTATAGTCAAAATTTATAATGAACTTTGCAATAAGTTTGAATGAGACACAAGGACACACTTCCAAATGAACCCATGAGAATATCCATAATAATACATTGTCTCATAGGCCTCAGTTCCTCAATATAAGGGTACCTATGTTATATTGGTCATGACATAGCATCAGACTTTCCCCAGAATAAGTGTACTGAGGTACCCAGAAATGATGAGGAACAGAGAGGAAGGAGGAAGCATTGAGAGCATCAAGAAGCAGGCAAGATATCATTTAGAATCTATCTCAGAAGTACAGTTGCCTCACTTGTGGATTCTATATGTCACATAGGCTATTTCTGCTAAAAAGGTAAAATCTGTAAAGGAAATAAAGAGGGAATAATTAGAAAGAAGAGGGGTTCAGTGTAAGAGTAGGGCGAGGGGAAACAAAGGAGGGTGGAGGGAGGAGGAAATCATGATCATGGTACATTGCATACATGTACCATGATCATAATAAGAAAAAAAATAAGCAAAAAGAAAAATAAAGAAGAAAAAGAACCCAGTGAAGGTAAGGAGAGGAAAAGAAACAGAGAAATTTGATAAGTCACAGAGTGACCTATACCAGGAAGCAGTTTTGTACATAAAACACGGGGCAGAGGTCATCTCTCATGTCCTTTTGCACTTATTCTCCCTCCACTCAAGATAACAAAGTCAGGCAGTCTGAGCCTTCCCCTGCAGTCTAATACATCAGGGGCTCAGATGGGAACTGCATACATATTGCCTGGAGAGTCAGGCTTCCTCTGAAAACAGAGTAATACATGAGTTAGAAGCCGCTTGACAAAATCTCATAGTCCCAGAAATACGAGAATAAAAGAAAGAAAAGACAAAAAGAAAAAAAAAAGTAGAAAGGGCCACAATATGGTCTGGATTTCAGGAAATGGGGATTATTAAGGGCCAACGTAGAGGCTGATGGCTACTGGTCTACCCTGTCCTTACCAATTATTACTGTATGGTCTGTGTATGACTTTCCCCCAAGTACTTCTAAGTTCCATCTTGTTGCATTTTCAGTGTGATAGCCAGAATCTCATCGTGTAAATCACATCTAGGTTCATGGAAGCGGTCAAGAAAACCAGTTAGATTCAGTTCTGTTCTTCTGAAAACTTGTAGTATAAGAGATGAGTACTATCTCCCCGCTTTACTAACACAAAATCAACATATAATGGTAAGACAGGCTTAGGGTAACGGCTATTGGAATCCCTGTTTGAGGTGTAGGAACAGGATGCTCATGTAGGCCTTGTTGAAACTTTCTTGCTTAGGTCGTTGTTGAGTTAGTTTCCGCAAATGACTTTCTATGGTTCTGAGCTCCTTCCTCTGAAGCTTGCTTCTGGCCTCGGTTATCCTTTCTTTTCACAAAAGAAACATGCTTGAAACTGTTCCCTGTTGTAGAAATTTGCAGGGACAAAGGTTTTATTCTCAACTCACTATTCCTTTCAGTCAAGCTGTCTGTGATTTTTCCAAATATAATTTTCCTCGACTGTATTTTGATCTCCTTCAATCTTTCCAGTGTTCACTTCATTAAACATAGGCCAAAGGCACAAATTGCTCACAGTTTTTCTGTACTGTCACCTTCTGCTGTAATAGTGGAGGGAATGCTCCTTTAAACTGCTTAAAGTATCTACTGTTTAACTGGAGAGATCTGTCAGTCCAGGTCTTTCTGGTATATCCTTCTGGTCACACCACCTAACCCTAGAGCCATGTAAAGAAAGCTACACAGTGACATGAATGCCATTCTCAGCTGTATCACAGGAATTCATGTTGAAGTCTGAATTCAAGGATGGTTGAGTGGGTGTTCAATAAAGAAAGTATGCAATATTACTTACGGAATGTTGTGTCCCCAAAGCTTATTGAGTTTTTAGACCTACTAGGAATTTAAAGCGCATGTAATTAGTCACATGCTTTGCATAATACATAAGAGGCAGGGTTTTCCTAAAATTTAGACTGAATATAGCCAATACACTCTATGTGAGTGTGTGTGTGTGTATAAAGAGAGAGAATTTATTTTAAGGAATTTACAATATAAGTATGGTGTTTGACAAGGCAAAATATAGATGCACAATCTGGATATCAAATGGCTTAGTCCATTTGGGTTGCTATGATAAAATCCTAGGGGCAGAGGAGTTTGTAAACAGGCAAAGTTAGTTTCTCTCAGTATTGAAACATAGGAGGACTAAGATCAATGTCTCATATTCATAAACAGCATTTATAGCTATGTCCTCACTTGGTGAAACTAATTCTCTGGGGTTTCTTTGGTTAAGGTACTGATCCCATTCACAAGACTCCACCGTCATGACCTAATCACTCTCCAAAGGTTCCGGTTTCTAACACCATCACCTGGGAAGGCAGCATATGGATCGGAAGTTTTAGCATATGGATTTTGGAGGGATACAATTATTAGACCATAACGTTCAGAAAAGAGCCAATGTTGCAGGTCAAGTCTTAAGCCTACTGAAAAAATACCATTTGCATGACAGAGGTCCATTTTCTGTTCTATTCAACATACAGTGTGGATGGCAGTGTGCTTTATTCAAAGTATGCCAATTTAAATATAAATGTTATCTAAAAACCAATCACAGAAACATCTGCAATATTTGGCCAAGTATCTGTGCACCATGACCAGAAAATTTGTCACATTAGTTATCATGTCATACAAGTAATACATTTATATTTCTAAATTATGTGAAAATATGGCAAGTTAGGGATATAAGTTAAAATATTTCTCCCATTCAAATATCTCTCTAGAGCTGGGCATGGTGGTGCATGCCTTTAATCCCAGCACTCGAGAGGCAGAGGTAGGAGCATTGCCGTGTGTTCAAGGCCACCCTGAAATTACATAGTGAATTCCAGGTCATCCTGGGCTAGATAGAGACCCTACCTTGAAAAAAAATATATCTCTCTCTAGGTAACCCAATTTGCCTTTCAAGTGAGGCTCAATGTAATTTTAGAGATGCTAGAAATAATGTGCAGAATGTAAAATTTAGTACATAGTGATGAGGACTATTGAGATATAATGATTTATTGTGAGTATCAGACTATGGGTACTAAACAAAAACAAGGTTTCAAGAAAGACCAGTAGGGACATAAGAAAAAAAAAGTCATACAAGAAATAAGAATCTATACTATCTACTCTCCTATCTACAATACCTGACACTCATCACAGAATGTTCATGAACAGTGAGTGTGGTATAAGATAGCAGATACTTCAATGAGTTGCAATCTAACCATCTTGATGTCATTTCTAAGACCTGAGAGTAAAGGCAACTGAGAAGTCAAATCCAAAAAAATATATATGTCATTTTAGAATCCTAAGAACCAACTTGCAAAAACATCAGAAGAAAATTAGAGACAAAGATTCCAATTCTCAAGACAGAAGCAAACTGTCTTGCTTTAGGAAGAGAAAATTGGAAGTCAAGAGCACTGGACAGGAGAAAGCAATAAAGCAAGGAAAGCTTGCACTGGTGCCCAACAGACCAGGGACACATGCTGTGTTTAATACATATGAAGTTAGATGATTTCATGATCAATGTGAAGGATACATGGGAAGGCAACAACAGTTGGGACCTGTGGTAGAGACCAGAACCCCTGTGTGGGTGAGTAAGAACTGAAGCTATTGAGGCAGAAGAAATAACACAAGTTGACCTGAATTACAGGTACAATTTGAGATGGTGAAAGCAATGTGATTGACACAAAAATTCCTATTTTCTGAAACTCAGATATTTCTTATGTAAAATTCTTCATATTTTCCAAAGGTTATAGCCATCAAGTGCTCATCTTTTGTACTCAGACTGCATCATTGTTAAGATGACTGCTTAGTATGAACCAGGCTCAGGGATCAATCCTTAGATGAAAGACAGAGGAAAACAACAGAGAAAGATGGGAAGGAGGGAGGGTGGAAGGGAGGAAGGAAGGAAAAGCATAAGAAAGAGGTAGGAAGAAAGCATTGGATAGGAAAAAAAATTACACATTTGATAACAAGAGGAGTTTTAATATTTTATGCCATATATTAAGCAAACAAAATAATATCATGCAATTTCTCATTATCTCAGTCTTGCTGGGAAATGATTATGCTAATCCTACCATTGAAATGTAAACTGAACTACATGAGGCAGTATATGTACCAGAATTAGGCAGCGACTATGTAAATGGTGAAACATAATTATTTGATTACATGGCTGATCCCTAATCAGGGGTCAAATAAATTTCTGCCCTTTAGTATATACCTTTGCATGGGACAATCTGTGGCTAAATATAAAGCTATTAATATGCACTTAATTTGAATAGCACTTATTTTTAGTTAGACCCAAGAATCATCTCTTATTTTCATGACAGAGGTCAATTTTCTGTTCTTTGCTTAAAAAAAACTTATTTAATTCATTTAACCATGTGTAAGTTATGGGCTCTTGACACACTCCTAGTCAGTTCTAGTGAGTTATTCTTTCTGGGAAAAAAAGGGAAAAGGGGGCATGCAATAAAATAGTAACTTTTGTAGGCTATATAATCTGTGCCACAAAGAGAGCTCTGCCATTTTATCAGCAAAGTGGTCACGGCCAATAGCTAACCATCCTGTGTCTAATACGCTAGTTACAGCAGCTGTCATCAGGCAGAATTTGTCACCCATAAGTGAGCAATCCCCAGGTTTAAAGATTTCTAGAAAGTACTTTGATGAGAATGTATGTATAGTTTAAAGAGGTATGCTTTTTCTTATTTTGTGTTATGTTTCTTTTATAAAACACAAAGAGATAGAAGAAAAAAAAAAAAAAGAGAGACAAAAAGCAGCCAGTCTTGTACCACACTTCTCACAACGATGTTCTGTTATTACATTTTTACCTTACATACTATGCTTTTGTGCTTAAAAATCTCAATATGGATTGAATAAAGATGAAATTATTATTCATAGCCATAGTCTCTCTGTTGTTCGCAGTGGAAAAATATGACTTTAATTGATATATTTTATCTTTAATTCAAATGAATATTTATATGAATATAAACATGTCTATACACATTCATACATGATACAGTTTGAATATGAAACACACCCACAAGCTCATGTATGGTTGCCAGCTGATGAACTTTTAGAAGAGACTAGAGCCTGAGGGCCCTGACCTAATCAATGGTTCCCCCCTGGATTGATTCACAATTCCACAACATTATTAGAAATAGCAAAATATAGGACCTACTTGGAGGAAGTAGGTCACTGAAAAGGTGTCCCTGGTGGCTGCATCTTGTTTCTGTCCCTTTCCCTATTTCTTCCCCTTGCTTCTGAGTGGCATGCTGTGAGAAACTTCTTCCACATACCCTGCTTCAATGACACCCTGGCATGAAGGACAATGGGCTGAAACTTCTCCCTTAAATTGCTTCTATACATATTTCAGTTGTGCGGAAGGATCTAGAGATCTGCTAATCACCTTGTTTTTACCTGAATTAGATACACTGTCACCATTAGCATATAATACTTATTCCCCCATAGGATTGTCGGTTCTCAATGTTATACTTTTTAAATTTAATTTATTTGAGAGAAAGAGAGGGAGAAAGAGACGGGCAGAGAGAGAGAATGGGCATGCCAAGGCCTTCTGCCTCTGTAAACAAACTCCAGAAGCATGCGCCACCATGTATATCTGTCTTACTTGGGCCCTGGAGAATTGAACCTGGGTACGTTGGCTTTGCAGGCTAGTGCCTTTAACCACTAAGCCATTGTTCCTGCCTAATGATATACTTTTAATATTTGCTATTTCAATGTTATATGAATTAAATTTTAAGTTTTACAAATTCTATGATTTAAATTCAAACTCATATAGTTGATTTAATTTATATTTTCAGGTTACAGGTGGGTTTATACTAATTATTAGTTTGTTGGCTATGGTAGGTAGACAAAATAGTACCTTTTCCCCAAAGATGAATATATTGGCTTGCATGGGAAAAGAGAATTTTTAGGTGTCACTAAAATCAAAGAAATCAGGATGAGTACATAATCACATTTTCTTATTTTCATTTATTTATTTTTCTAATATAATCATATAAGCACTTAAAAGTATAGAACATGGGGCTGGTGAGATGGCTCAGTTGGGAAAATGCTTGCCATGCCAGCATGAGGACCTGAATTCAGTCCCCTTATACCCATATGTGGTAGTGTGAATATGATAAATTACATGTATTGCCCCATAGACTCATGAGTTTTGTTAAAATTAAGCTTGTAACTTGGATCTCCAGCTGTCCTGCTGGAGGACGTGTCACTGGGGACTGATCCTAGAGTCCAGCCCTAAGGTATGTTTGGGTTTGGATCTAAATTCGGTGCAAAGGCATGGGGAGAACAGTTTGATCTCTGGCTGTTTGAGTTTTGTGGTACTGGCTATTGGTGATGTCTCTCTGCTTGGATCCATGAAAGGGAGCCAGCTTCTTCCACAATTGATGGTGTTCCCCTGGACTCTTTAGGCCTGAAATATACCCCTTTCTTCGCATAAACTGTACCTGGTTGGATGTTTGTCCCAGCAATGAGGAGCTGACATGTAAAAGCTGAGCATGGTGGCTTGCATCTGTAGTCACAATGCTGAGTAAGCAGAAACAGGAGGGTCCTTAGGACTTGCTGGACAGCTTGTCTAGTCAAATTTGTGAGCTCTAGGTTCATGAGAGAGAAAGGGAGACTCTATCTCAAAAAGTAAAATGGAATATAACTGAAGCAATGTACTATCCATGCATACACATCTGCACATGTTTATGTACCTCACACATGAACATGTATATACATGCATAATGCATACAAACATGACAATACATAAAAAATGGAAGAAGGGCTGGAGAGATGGCCTTGTGGTTAACAAGCCTCTCTCCTAAGCCTAAGAATGCTGGTTCCAATCTCCAGTGGTTCCAATCTCCAGGTCCCACATTAGCAGATGCAGTGACATAAGGGCGCAATACCACACTTGACCACAAGGTGGCGCAAGCATCTGGATTTCATTCACAGCAGCTGAGAGACTGCTGGCATGCCCATCTCAACCTGTCTTCCTCTTCCTCTCTCTCTTCTGTCTCTCTTTGTGTCTCTCTCCAAAAAAAAAAAAAAAAAAAAAAAAAAAAAAATGGAAGAAGACTAATAGAAAGCTTAAATCATATGGTTTGCCTCTACCATCACTGGCTCTGAAGTGGGAAGAAGGGAAGACAAACAAAAACAAAGGAATGTGGAACCTGTCCGCTGAAAGTGATGACTGATAGCCTGCATAGATAGGCCTACTAAAAACTTGATTACATGGAAAGAAGTTGAACCTTAGTATTTATTACTTGTGTTGTGCATTTTTCTGTCAATTTATTGACTTCAGCTTGTAAAGGCAGTTTTTGTAATATTGCTTAGTATTCCTTTCTGGTATAGTCTTTCTTATGTGAGTTACTAAATCTATTATCTTTGTTAATATACTAAAGCCTGTACTTTAACTAAGTACAGGTTACCAATGTATTCTTAAAATTGGTTTGGGTTGTCTTATGAAAGCATTCTTTCTCTTTCATTACAGAATGGTGACCAGGTTACATACAGATGTTCAGACGACACACTGATTTGATCATTAAAGTGATTGCTATCTTTTGTGTACTGATAATGTAAAACTGGATTCTTTTACTCTCCTAAGATTCAGAAAAGGAGATATGAATAAAATATTTCCTATCAGATTACATAATTTTCATTACAGCAAGTAGTTTATATTTCATTATTATAAACCAAAAATATATTTGGGGATAAAATCAAGTAAAATAGTTTTCACATGATTTAATGTGTAGGTACACTGTGCTCTATTATCTATCTATATTATTTGATAAAATTTGCCAAGGTTTATAGGTTTTACATAGGCTATGAGAATTGCTCAGTTTACTTCCATAATTGGAATTCCAGCATTATATTTTAACTATTTCACAACCAGTTCAAATATGTTATGAGTATGTTTCAAGTTCCCATGAAGGGATATGCATACACACACACACACACACACACACACACACACACACATATGTGTGTGTGTGTAATGATTTAAAATTAACAATTATTACTAGTAATATACTAAAATATGTTCATATAAAATATATAATATTAGTAATATATTACTAATATTATACAATCTGCTAAATTTCCACCAGACTCATCCAAGCTTCTATTGTATTCTTCAAAATATGCCCTTTTTCTTGACTATCTGTCATAGTTATAAAAGACCTCCAAGTTCATATGAGTATAGTATTCAGTTGGTACACTTTTTCTTACACAAGCACAAGATGCTAGCTATCATTATATGAAAACTGAGTTTTACAGCATGTGTTTTTGTTTCTGTTGCTGTTATTCCTTTTTATAGACAAAAATGAGCATTTATTAAATAATAATGGAAAGCTCAATTTGTAAAAAAAAAAAAAAAAAAAAAAAAAAAAAAAAAAAAACTCAGCAATTCTAAATGTGTATACACCAAACAACAGAACTTCAAAATACACAAAGCACAATTTGATGAAGTGGAAAAGAAAAATTAATTGAAATATGGTAAAGACCAGAGTTGAATACAAACACTACCCTTGTCAACTTATAGGTAGTGTGACCTCAAGTTTCTCTCACATGATATGCTATGTAATTATGGGCTTGAAAATCTAGGTATTTCTATGCCTTGTGCAAGCTTTTATATATTAAAACAATGGGAGGTGAGTTATCAAGAGCTTTCTATGTTTAATGAAGGTCCTTGTTATCTAGGGATCTGATCCAGGATTTTCTTCAAAGCCCACATTCTGTTGTGGCAGATGGGATTGGTGTATGAATACCCAGAAGGCAGTTTTATTTCTGAAGAAATAATGATGATGATGAATATTATTATTATCATGATTTATTTCATCAACAGTCTAAGTACTTTATTAGTGAGAATTACAGCTTGGTATAATTTTAAAGTTAAAAGAGAGCTCTTTTTGCCCTGCTGAGAGATGATTTCTATTTTAAAATTAAGGCATATTTTAACAATACACTTCTTCTATAGGTTGGATAAAATAAAATGCAGACCACAGTAAATATAGAAAACAGTGTATAAGTCCTTAATTTGTTATTGTTAGAAATGATCAGAACAGTTAAATTCAATTTAATCTACTCATTACTGAATATCATGACAACTACAAAAACATAATGGATGAATTGAGAAATATTTATAAAACAGTATCCTGAACTAATGTTCTGTAGGATCCTACTCCTAAGATTCTTGAAGGAAAAACAAATACTTATATAGTTACATATAATACATTAATATTTTCAAGGCTTTGAATAGCAGATGTGCTGAGCTAGAGAAATCAGTCCGGGGCTGTGCTATAACTTTCTGGAATAATGTGTTCTACACATGTGCAAGAGGTTCATGGTCTTCAACTTAAGGAGGAGAAGAAGAAATATGCCTTGTAAAAAGCTAGTTTTCTCCTAGTTTTATTCATCACAGATATTTTTGTCTTCAATTATACCTATTTATAAACTTTAGAAGTACATTTATAGGGAAATGCATCTGATTTGTTCATTCATTACATACTTGAAAGGTCAGATTCAATATTCAAATTCATGTACAGGGTTTCTAAAAATATATTTTATTTTAAACTATGGTCTGAATTACAGTGTGCATAAATTAAGGATTATATACATATATATGTAAATATTTTTGCTTCATCCATTTCTACTCTAAAAATGCATCATTGCAAATTCATTTCGAATTGTTCACATATGTTACATTATTCTTTACTACTTTTAGTTAGGATAGAAATGTCTTTTTTCCCCTTTTAATGGAAAACAAACAAGTAACAGAAAAAGTTAGTTCATAATTATGTTCCTCATCTGTTTACCAACAACATAATTAGTGACTTGTAAACACAAAATATTTTTGCTTTGAATGAAGAATTGGATATATGGCCAGGCTTCCTAAAAGGCTAGGCTATATTTGTTGCTATCTAGCTATGTTTTTCTTTTTTAAATCAGATTTGTAAATTTAATTGAGTAGATGCAAAGATACTAAAAGAAAGATTTATTATGTGCACAACTACCATAATCTCCATGCAGAAACATACCTGTCCTCAAATTACAGAGAGTTCCCTTATGGGAGAAATTATGATTTCAGTCTTTTTCAATGAATGAAGTAATATTTTTAAAGAGTTCAAAAGCATTACACATAAGGAATTAATAAAGGGCATTATTTGTTCATTCATTCAAAAACTACTTATGAAAGTAGAGCACAAGAATAGGGTGGTGTGTTAAGTGTTAGATGAATATCTAATTCAGAGAAAAATGGTTGAATACCAGATGCTTATGCGGCTACACAGATGGGAGTAGTAGCCAATGAGAATCCTTGTGTGGAAGTCACTTTAGGGAAACCTTGAATGTTGAGTAGAGTGTGGCTTGCCATTTCATTACCTTCTCCCACTTTTGCACATAAGGCTTAACCATTTGTGAGCATGGATTGAGTAGAGAAAATTAACATGCCCGATACAAGGCATGATTTGGGCTTATGGAATTTACCATCTTAAGGAGTAGAAGATTCAGTCACAAATATAAGTATAGCACTTTTTGCAAAATGTAATGACTTGGCAAGTCTAATCCTGACCTTGTTCCATTTTGATCTTTTAAACTTCTGATAGGACTTTCTTCCTAGCGTTTGACTGTTTTAAAGTTCCCCTTCAACACACAGATAGATGATCTCCATCAACAGGAAAATGGCCAATTTGTGAGGAAAATAAATTTCCAGATTTCTCAATGTGAAATCTCTGAAGCCTACCATTGTGGCCTGTTTATGTTCTTGAAACTATTTGTGAAAAGAGAAATGGTAGGTTAACAAAGGTCATAGTTTTCTGTATGTTTCTTTAGAGAGCTTATATTCTAGTAGTTAATGGGTATCAAATGAGATTGCCTTTCAACCTTTGTGAATATTAACTGTCAACTTGACTGAATAAAGACTTATGTATTTTGTTTGTGAGCTTTTCTAGAAAGGTTTTACTGGAAAGAACCATTCTCATATTGATGGCATCATTCCATAGCACTGGAATCGGCATGTAATGTCAGAGAAAAGTGATCTGAGCAGCCACATCATACTCCTACTACCATGCCTTCCCTGCTATGATAGACTCTGTGCTCACAATGTACAGGCCAAATGAACCCTTCCCTCTTTAAATTGCTTCCTATTAGGTATTTTGGTCACAATAATAAGAAATGTAACTGATATAGACTATAAAAATAAAAATGAGTACCATGCTATTCTCTAGATAGTCATGTTTGTGTAGAGTATATATAAATGTTTACTAAAAACCACAGTAATTTCTATAGACAGGCATTAAGTTGGTAAATTTAAACCAAACTTCAGTAAGTATCAGAGAAATACAGATAATGATATCAATATGATTAACGATGATATGGAGGATCCCAAATTTACCTCTTCATCAAATATAAGAGTGGTGAATGAACTTAGAATCAATGCAGCTGCTAGGAGAAATACAGCCATGGCCACTGAGTATTATGTAAGGGATCCAAGGACCTTAGGGACTTTCTCATAAATATTTTGTGCAAAGGGTTCCAGAGCAGCCAGACATGGGAAGAGAAAAACACAAACAAGGTTATTTTTGTTCAGACTCAGTTTGTAGTAAATATAATTCTATTCAAAGTACTTCAATTCGTAAGCAATTACAGACACTGTGCAAGCCTTAAGAATAACTAGAAAGAACAAGAAACATTGGTAATTTTTTTAACTTCTCCTTGGTGAAAAATGCTAGCTTTATTGTTATTTTCTTTGAAATAGTCTTTCTAAAAACAATCTCCTTGGCTTCTTTGTGGCCAGGATCTATTCTGCTAAATGCCCACAGTGATGCACAAATCTCTGCAAAACCCAAATTTTGTGCATGTAAGAAAGAGAGTTTTTTTTTTTTTTTTTTTTTTTTTTTTTTTTTTTTTTTTTTTTTTTTTGCCAGTGATTGGACCAACCTTGAACACAAAAGCAAAGGATGTCACCAAATTTCAGTTTTTCAAAATTTATTTTAATTTTACATTCATGTCTGTGCCTTCAGTAGCCTCCTCCCTGTCCTCCCCCCTCTGAAGGGACCCTCCTCATTGAGGAATGTGGGTAGTGCAATGTTGGGCTTATGGGGCATAATGACCCAACTTGTGGCTCTAACACTCTTCCCGCCCCCTCTTCCTTGAATTTCCCTGAGCCATGTTGGGTTCATTTTAGTACTACTTCAGTGATGAGATCTTGGGAGCCTCTGCATCTCTGGATATCTGTTTTGGTAAGAGTTGAAATTTCTCTGTGTTTATCTCCTTCAGCCTTGTGCTGGTGTCAGGTTCACCAAGAAAGCAGCACTCTTGCCCATTTTCCCCATTACTGTATGGTTTCAGCTGGGGCCCTGGTGAGGTGCCATAGGCCTATCCTCCCCTCAGGTTCAGTGTCCATCTGAAAAAGAGAAGCAAATTCTACAACAGAGAGAGAGAGTCAGCACCAGATAGATTGGATGGCCATTGTTATTTTAGAGAGAATTTTATATGTGTAAGCCCTCTTATAGCCCATGATTGGTGGGAGCTTGTTATTGGAGAATGGGCTCATTTTTTGGACATGGTTTTGACTTGTTTCCCAGTTCTAGCTATGAGTTCCATTTCACTGAGTGGATCTATTAGCCAAATCAAGAGCAGTTGGTTATCCACCATGGCTGTGTGTCACTATTGCACTTGTTTAAGCATCATGTCAGGAAATCTCAGTTTTGTAGAAAGAACATGTATTAGAAACAAGAAGAAGAGCTATGGCATGAACAACTTTAAAGGAAAGAAAGACAGAACATGATTTTGCATTATGATATAAAGTTAACTTGGACATATCATTGTTTTAAAATTGAATTAATAGTATTATGCTTCACAGGTTAATTCAGTAATATTAGGAAAAACTAGCTTCATATTCTAAAAGTAATTTACCATCTAATATAAACAGATATTATGTCTACAAATAGTATCCCTCAAAGTAAGTATCCTTTATCAAGCATTGATTAATAACATTAAACATGTAAATCAACTAGCCTTCTCACTTCAAAAGTTTTATATTATAAGCCAGGTGTGGTGGTACACACCTTTAATCCTAGCACTCAGGAGGCAGAGGTAAGAGGATCGCCGTGCGTTCAAGGCCACCCTAAGACTGCATAGTGAATTTCAGGTCAGCCTGGCTAGAGTGAGACCCTACCTCGGAAAACAAAACAAACAAACAAACAAACAAAAAAGCCTTTTATGACAGCGTCATTTATCTTTATGTTAAGCAGATTTAAAAGTTAAATTTGGGCTGAAGAGATGGCTTAGCGGCTAAGGCGCCTGCCTGCCAAGCCTAAGAACGCTGGTCCCAATGTCCAGCAGTTCCAATCTCCAGGTCCCACGTTTAGCCAGATGCAAAGTGAGGCAAGAGTGCAATGCTGCACTTGCCCACAAGGGGGCGCACACACCTGAATTTCGTCCACAGCAGCTGAGAGACTGCTGGCGCACGCCCATCTCTGTCTCCCTCTCCCTCTCTGTCTGTCTCTCTCTGTCTCTCTCTCCAAAAATAAATTTAAAAAAAAGTTAAATTTATGATGACAAGACAGAATACACATATGGGCAAATATAAATGGATTGTATACCATCTATACAGATTCATTTGCCTCTTATATCCTTCTGTATAAAAGCTAATCAGTAACATAGGCTTTTTTATTTTCGAAATGGAGTTCATCTTCTCAAATTTGTAACATATAAGTTTCCCTCAATTTCACTCAAGAAACAATAAACATTATTAGGAACTGTAAGTTGTAATTTTGTAATATCCCAATCCAAGCCAAAAGATGTAGGACGTGATATCTATCTTCAAATGTTAAGTGGGTAAACTCCTTGTCAAGAGTGCATGCTGACAGGACAATGGCCCAAGTAAATATTGCTAATTATTGTTAATTCACACAGCAAGCTAAAAACCCAGACCTTAGCTGTAATGGTAGAATAATTATTTGTGTTTATTGGACTTGGTATAAGAAAGAAAAAAATAGTACAAGTCACTCAATATAAAACATAGAGTGAGCATAATAGAAGCTTTCATTGTTAATTGATTGCCACTGATTCTTCAAGATGGGTGCTAGTTCTTTTTGGCTTGCGATAGCAATTAACAAACCTTCAAGGTGATGGAATGAAACACACATTTCCATTCCCCAATCTGGCTTTCCCCACATGAAATAAATAAATGTACAAACAGAGGAAATAAATACACAGGTCTGCACATCTGTTGATGGGAGTTCCAGAGAATGTAAATATATAGTAAATTCACAATTTTCATAAACTTTTACTGTAATTTTGAAAGGGAAAGAAGCCCCTGTACCATGGAAAATTTAAAGATTTTGTTTATGTACAAATACATACAGACTAACATATTCATTAGATTATACTTTCCCGTTACCAGGGTAAATATAAGCTTGTATAGTGACACTATAGGGAAGAAAATAGACCTTCTTTGGGGGATATTTTGTAAATATTGATGTCACTATGAGAGAATCTATATAAACTTCTAAATTAGAAATATAATATCTTTTAACTCAAATTTAAGTGACAAAGTTTTAGAAACATCATATGGTGGATGTGATAGTTTTTAATAGAAAAAGCAAATTGTTCACATAGTTCACCTGGAAAGGAAGTTGGCAAGAAGCTGCCACAGGAAATAGCTGCACTGAAGATGCAGAAGCGGAGCAAGATCACAGATGTTTGGTCTCTGATAAGATGGAGGTGCCCATTATAATTTGTCTGTGGTGACCTTTTAAATAATGTCAAGTCCCAAAGAACTAACACCATCTGGATGGATGCTGGCTCTAAGATACAGCACAGAAAGCAAGACAGGATTATTTTAAACAGTGACAAATGAATATTAATTTGTCATCATCATTTGTTGTGTCCCTGATTTAGACCCATTACTCTCTCGATGTGATTCCTAATTTCCTGGGTCATAATAAACAAAGGCCTTTTAGTTACTTTCATCATAAGCCAAGTTAAATAAAACACAAGGAGAATACTCCTCTACTCGTTTTTCTAGTTGAGAGCTCCTTCTGGGGAAAGAATTTTGTTGGTGGAATATGTGTATGACAGGAAACAGAGTAATTACTTCTCTATACCTAATCCTAGTAAAGTTATTGGGAGGAGTTATGAGTATGAACTGCATCTGGACCCTTTTCATATACATGGGCTCCCAGAAATCTCTTACATAATGATAACAGCCCATTATCCCAAGCTCTTCCCAAATTTCCTCTAGCATTCAAAACCAGCAGAGTAAGCTAAACAACATATGGATTCACTACTAATTAAGAGTTCCTTCATTTCTTTTCATTGTTCCCTTTAATACAATTGTTCACAGAGTGCTGGTATTATGTACAATAACTATTAGGGACATCCTCATATGCCTATGAAAATTTCAATCTTCATTAGGCATCCTCTCATGAAGCTCCTGACACACTTCACTCTCTCAAAGATACAAAAAAACCAAAATCAAGACACAATTGACTCAACATTGTACTTATGTAATTTTTTTTTCTATTATTTACCTCATTAATATTATATTACATCCTCAAGGCACAGCATCTCTTCATCCAGTGGAACATTTTTTGCAATTTAAATATGTATAATCGGGAAGAACTAATGTCTACAGGACTTGTGTATTATAGCTAAAGTCTGTAGATGGTGGATGAAGTGCATAGGTTCTCAATATCGGTCCTAATCCCTTAGCACACATTCCTCTCCATCCCTCACTGAACAAATCATCACTCTTTGTGCACACTGTCACACAGAGAGAAGACAGTCTTAAGTTCATTCAAAGAAAAGCAGTAACTTGAAGACCCCACTGTGCTCTGGAGACTGTGTTACATACTTGAGACATAGAATTTTTTCTTTGTCTGAATAGGCACTATTCAGCAGGGAAAAAGCTGTGGATGATGTGAAGTACCACAGTAGATACAAATGTGATGCTTTAGTAATGTATGAATTATGGTGGAGTAGAAAATAGTGTAAAAATTTAAATATGCTCACTTTCACATACCAACGCTGTTATTTAAAATTTGATCATGGATGCTGGGAATATAGATTGTTGGTGAAATACTAACATCTGCCAGAATCTAGGATCAACTCTCAGCACTACACACACACACACAAAAAAAAAAAAATCAACAAAGAAAAGGCATTATATAATATATACTATGTAGTTCATAACTGGAACCTGTAACATCAAGAGGAAAAGCAGCTTTTGAAAAGTGCTGGCAACATTACAGGTCCAGTTATCCTATGCATAAAAAAGAGTATCAGAGAAGAGCACTTAATCCTACCTGAAGATGACCAAGAAAGAAGGATCTAAAAGAAGGTGTATTAGTTACTTTTTCATTGAAGGGACAAAATATGTGGTGAAACCAATGTGGAAGGAAGGAAGGAAAGAAGAAAGGAAGGAACAAAGGAATGAAGAAAGGAAGGAAGGAAGAGATGTATTTTGGTCCACAGTTTGAAGATAAGGTGCCAATGTGGTGGTTTGGTAACAAGGATTTGAGTTAGCTGCTCATATTCAATCTGGTTAAGAAGCAGGAAGCCAAAAATGTTGGTAATCAGCTCTCTTTTTCCTTCCTACTCAGTTCAGGAATTTGGCCCGTGAAATGGTACACAAACACCTCTGTCAAGCCACTCAAGCACCTCTTTCACAGGCAGGCTCAGAGGAATGACTTATCTAAGTCTAGATACAACCACGTTGACAATCAAAATACACTATCCCACAAAGTAACTTGTAACTAACTATAAGGCAAGCCAGGTCCTGTAGTCTGTGGACATTGCCTTAAGGATTCTGGATTTAAAAATGAACTTGCTGTATAAGGTTTGGACAATAGCTGTATGAACAAGCAGCTCTGTTTGGGTAAGCAGTGTGATTAAATTAGTATGCTTTAGAAAATATCATTTGAGATACCATTGAGACCATGAGGTGTGCAATACTGTGATCTAGAGGAAGAGAAAATAGAACCCTATCAAATAGTTCAAAGGATCAGTTTCATAAGAAATACAGAGTATAGTGGCAATGAACAAGTATGGAACAGAAATTGGATGTCAAAAGGCTATGATAGGGTAGTATGGAAGTTTGACCCTGAGATGCTGGCTGATGATGTCATCATGTAGTTATTGTATACTAGTTATGCATCACATAGTTTGACCCTGAGCATGAGAGCTCATTGTTCATTATGTATTTTGACCCTAGGGATGCTGATTTATGGTGTCATCATGTAGTCATTGGGTTGTAGTTATTGTGTCATATAGTTTGACCCTGAGCATGCTGGATCACTGTTCACCATGTATTTTGAGGATGCTGGCTGATTATGCCCTCAAGTAGTTAACCCTGGTGGTTTGAATGTAAATGTCCCCGGTAGCCTCAGGTGCTTTTGATTAAGCTTCCTACTTAGTCTCCAGCACTAAATCCAGCCACTAAACACTTTTCTCCCATAGATGCTTCTGGTAGGGTGTTTGTCCCAGCAACAAGGAGGTAACTGCTACAGTTACCAATAAAATTAAGTATTAAGCTGAGTCGATTTTAGAAGGTGGTGATTCTAAATTTGGAAAAAAATTAAAAGTAGATCCAATGCAAAATCCTGTGAAGAAATGAAACCAATATCCCATTCCCATTTGTGGAACCCAAATCTTAACTTTGTAAATTAGTTTGCTTTGGAGCTAGTACCAGCTATGTATTTTTTCTAACAGTGGACATTTGCTTTAAGTTTTCTATCATCTGAAAACTTCTTTGTAGATGGGTTATTTCTCCTGTCTCAACAAAACCATACACATGAAATGTGGATCATTAGTTTATAAAGAATAAAATTAGTGGACATGATGGCATCCCTCTTAGTTAATGTAACAAAAAAGAAACAAATAAAAATCTAATCTCCAATAAATGCTTTTTGGCCTCATAGTCTTCCTCCTTCCTTATCTAACATGGTGTGTTTTTTTGGCATGTTGTATTTGCAATTTGCAAAAAGAGCCTAGTGACTCATATTTAACTTGATGATATCATACATTGGATGCTCAAGAACATTTTTCTTTACAATCTTACTAACAACAGTGTCTTTAAAAATCCCAAATTATTAGCATTATGGATCATTACATCAAATTACTACAAACAATAATGTTTAGATAAATTGTCAGTAATGCATTTATAACCTTAAGTTTGAGGACGATTGAGATATAATTGAATTTCACAGTTGACTAAAATCTGAAGACAAAAATTAATGAGGGCTAATATCAAGACTTGTTAGGCTGAATAATACCCTCAAAATGGTGTTATAATCACATTTATTTAATGATGGAGAGTCCTAAAAAATGTGTTATGAAGAGATTTCATTATTTTGTGAACAGAGTGCTTATACAAACTGAGATGGTTTGGATCAGTCACTCAACATGTCCTCTTAAAGAAGCCCAGACACTCAGTAAACAAGAGATGTATGCAACTGCTACTGGCATTACATGACATAATGACTTACAGGAAACAAATTTTATACATATTTAGGAGCACGTTATATGTTGGTTATAAAAAGTATATAGTAGTAAATATATAAATTATAGCCATTTATTTTCATTGTCAAGTTATATAGTACATATATATATTTGTACTATACTTGTGTGTAACCAGTAGTACAATAGATTGCTTACACCAGTATCATCACAATTATGGGGTTTTACATTGTACTTTGATATTTTATGACCATGACATCACTAACCAATTGGAGTTTTTCAATCCCATTATACCATTATAATATCTTGGGGGTGCAATCTTATGTGCAATTGACTGTTGACTGAAATGTCCTTGTGAAGACTGTTTATATCTGAATCTCAAGAAATGACTGGCCGGGCGTGGTGGCTCATGCCTTTAATCCCAGCACTTGGGAGGCAGAGGTAGGAGGATCACTGAGAGTTAGAGGTCACCCTGAGACTACATAGTTAATTCCAGGTCAGCCTGGACCAGAGTGAGACCCTACCTCGAAAAACCAAAAAAAAAAAAAAAAAAAAAAAAAAAAAATGACTGATATGTTACTTTTATTTATTTTTACTTATTTATTTTTATTTTTATTTTTATTTTATTTTAATTTATTTATTTACTTATCTATTTATTTATTTTGGTTTTTTGAGGTAGGGATTCACTCTAGTCCAGGCTGACCTATAGTCTCAGGGTGGCCTCAAACTCACAGTGATCCTCCTACCTCTGCCTCCTGAGTGCTGGGATTGAAGGTGTGTGCTACCTTGCCCGGCTTTCTTTTATTTTTAAACTGTTTGTGAGGTATATGTGGTATGTTTGTGTTCAGTGTGTTTGTATGTGCATGTGTGTGTATATGTGCAGATGCATGTGCCCTGTGCATATGTACATGGAGATCAGAGGAGGACAATGGTTGTCTTTACTACTCTTCTGTTTATGTCCCTGAGACAGTCTGTCAATGAGCCAGTAGCTTGCTGATTTTTCTCTTAGACTAGCTAAGTAAGGAGGACGAGCTATCCTTTTGTTTTTGATTCTCACGTGGTGGTTTGATTCAGGTGTCCCTCATAAACGTATATGTTCTGAATGCCAAGTCCTAAACTGGTCGCACTTTGGGAATTGGAGCCTCCTACAGGTGACATATTGTTGAGGGCGGGCTTTTGTGTATTATAGCCAGGTTCCTCTTGTCAGTGTTTAACATAGTCTCCTGCTGCTGTTGTCGACTTGATGTATGCCAGGAGGTGATGTCCCCCCTCTGCTCATGCCATTGTTTTCCCCTGCCATCATGGAGCTTCCCCTTATGTCTGTAAACCAAAATAAATCCTTTCTTCTTACAAGCTGCTCTTGGTCAGGTTTTTTTCTGCCAATAATGTGAAGCTGAATACAACACACAATGAGCTCTTGATTTACAGGCATGTACAGCTATAATCTTGCTTTTTACATGGATGGTCGAGATCAAACTCAGGTCTGCATGCTTGCATGTCAAGTGCTTTTATCCACTGACCCATCTTCCAAACATATTATTTTCTATTATGTAAAATAAATTTTACAGATCTGATTAAGTAAAGGATTCAGAGAAGGAGAAATAATCTTTTGTTACTATGGTGTGCCTAATGTAATAACAAATGTCCTTATGCCCTTTTAAGTGGGTGATAAGGTGGAATTTCAGAATAGGGACAAGTGTGAGAGAAGCAGAAATAGTCTTATATATGTGGAGTGTAATAGAGCACAGCTATTTTCCTTGTAACCTTGGAGCATAAAGACAATGAAAAGAATGGGCTAAGGGACATGATATCTTTCAAAAGCATGTCTCTAGCAATCTTGTTCCCTTATCTATGCTGCATATCTTAGTTTCCACCACTTTCCAAAATAGCACCACTATCTATAAATTGAGCCTTATACACATCAACTTGTGGGTAACTTCTTACATTTAAGTCACAAGACTCTTTGTACTCAAAGTCTCCTGTACATCTCAAAATGCAGAAATGTAATGTTTGGGAGTCCCCAGATTCCCAACATACACATAATTGTTCAGAAGTCCAAGGCAACTAAAATCAACTCTTACTTGTGAGTTTCTGTAAAATGCAAAAGCAAGTTACATATTTACATAACAGCACAGAGGCTAAATACACCCATACCCAAAAGCCTTAATAGAGACATATAAAAAGGAAATTGGACCAAAGCAAGACAAAAGCCTATCAGGGCAAACAATAAATTCTGTACCTTCATATCTGCCATCTAGTGTGTGTTTCAGAGATCAGGGTGCACACTTGGCCTTTCTATTGGGCTGGCTCCACTCATTCCCTATACTTTTATCAGCAGACATTTGAAACTCCTTGTAGCTTTAACTTCCCAAGGATTCCATTGTACCTTCAAATTTTCCCTCACAGTTTCATGTGTCTTCTTTTCAAGGGCTGCCTGCAGGGACTTGATCCCTGTGACACATTACCTGGCCCTCCCAAATTCCCTTTGAAATTTTAATGTAAGCCTCAAATGACCCCATAACTCTTAGATACTACCTACCTGCAAAACCAGAATCTCATAGGTGATACCACTGCCTGCTCAAGCAGTAGCTAAGCTTACTTGGATCATGATTACAGCAGCTTCTGAGTACCTGGATGGGATGTGCATGGTAAATAAATTGTGGGGAAGTGATTTACTGCCATGCTTGAGTATGCCATGAGTATGCTGCCTTAGTGGCATTGTCTTCTCAAAGGAAAGTAATTCAGATAAGTTTCTATACATTTAAAGCCTTGGAACTTGGATGGGTGTGATCTTGCTGCTTCCTAAATTATCCTTTTGGCATCTTTGGCTTCTCTTTAATGATGGTAATCTCTTTAGAAGTCATCCTTTCATCTGAATCAACTTCAAAGGGACTTTTCTGATCAACCTAGAAGATTATCAAAACATTCCCACTGAGCATTTTTCTCTCAGCTATCACTACAAACTGGGATAATAACAGCCAGTCCTATCTTTGCCACAGTCTTGTTGCTAGTCAGTCTTGACATTTCTTCTCCAGATTATTTGTCCCATCACCTCTAAACCCAGTCCAACACAGTGTTAACATACAGGAAAAAAATGTGGAAGAATTTTTAATGGAGTCCTCATTTCATCTGAACACTCATGAGTACTACTATTACTGACCACATTTCCAATAGTAAGCTGGTCTCTTGCACTTTCCCCAGAATTGCACATTAAACTTTTATCACAGCATTCAAAGGTTTTTCTAGTCCACATCTCCAGACTAAACCAAAGTCCTTCTGCAATCTACCTCTAAATGTCCTGAAACATATTTTCAGGAACAGGCTTAGCAATCACCCCACTTCCAGTACCAGTTTTCTGTGCTGATCAGTTTTTTCATCATACTGATCACACATATAAAAAACTTTTTAAAAGGAAGAGAAAGGAAGGAAGAACTAATTTTGTCTAGCATTTTAACTGTTTGAGCATATGGTGGCCTGGAGCTATGTTTTCAGGCTGTGGTGAAACAGAGACAGTAGTATGATGGATATAAATTGGTTCTCTCATCTATAATTAACAGAAGATATCCTTTAAATACAAAATAGGTCATCCCATTGTAAGATGCTCAAATTTGTCAACACCTTATAGTATCACTTGAAATTCATAATCTTTTATGTCTCAGAAGCTCAAATTATTCACATTTTATCATCAAATTCATCTAAATCAAGAATTGATTATCTTGTAGATGTTATAGAAGAATACTTCTCTAATGCCATTTTGGCATTAGATTTTTTTTTTTTTTGAGGTAGGGTCTCACTCTGGCCCAGGCTGACCTGAAATGAACTATGTAGTCTCAGGTGGCCTTGAACTCATGGCAATCTTCCTACCTCTGCCTCCCAAGTGCTGGGATTAAAGGCGTGCAACACCATGCCTGGCAGCATTAGAATTTTTTAAGACATTTTGTATCAATCTGATTTTATAACAATTAGATATTAATAAATAAGCTCTAAACCATTTTTTAAATATTTCATGCTAATATTTTATTATCTGTACAAACAATAAAATATAAATATTAGTAAAAGAAACATTTTACATAAAACTGTTATAAACTATTTTAGCATATTTACTTGATAATAAAAAATTGAAGAAAATCATACTTTAGTAGGAAGTTAGCAAACACATTCTATCTTATGTCATATATTTTCATCTTTATTTGAATTAAAATTAAGATATCCTCTTAATTATTATGCCACTACATTCACTTAGGTGAAATACCTTTACCAACTTAAATAATTTCTTTGAATATTATATTCCTGTTTTACAGAGAAAATAATGATATATAATGCATGAGATACATATGGGTATCAAGTGACATCATATTAAAATCCTAAAATAGTAATAATGTTAATCATTTGCTGCTTTCACTGTCTGTGTTTATTTCATATTTCCCTTATTTTAATATGTGTTTAGGGCTGGAGAGATGGCTTAGATAAAGGACAGAGAAGCCAGGGTTATCATGCCCAGTTTTTCCCAATATTCACAATTAGATGAGTAATGAGAGGGAAAGGGGTAGAAGTGTTAACTATTCAAATTCCCTGATGCATAGTGGAAACTTCTAGTACTGAGGAAAAAAGATTTCTTCCCTAAAAAACTATTAGATACTCATTTGGACAGGAAACATCCAAGAATTTAATTTAGATTTTCAAACAGTCTTCAGAAATGTCAGTGTCAACATTTGACATATAGGGATATAAGAATTCTAATCCACAAACAATGATTGGACTTTCCTATAAACACTGGACATGCAGTTCCTGCTATTCTTTTTAAAAATAATTTATAAAGGACAAATCACATATTTCTTGCATTCTAGAAAACTGATCTAAAGAAGAGTAGGCATCTGTAGTTAATCAAAACTATGTAGAATAGAAAAAAATATATTATCCTAGTTAGGTCTAGCTTTGAGTGGATTGTGTCTTTCCTCCCCTCTACTCTGCCCCAAAAGTAAATTATTGAACTGATTTACCTTTGTCTTTGATTTTAGATTTTAATTTGATAAAGAGTTTTATCAACATCAACTTCCATGAGTATATTTTTAAGAATAGACTAAATTCTTGACCTCTTCATTCATATCTTGAGATGGCACAAATTTCTCAGCCTCTGGTTCCAGCTTGTAGTAGAGTGGTGACTAGAAATAGTTGAATTTCTGGCTCATAGTCTATATATCTTTGAATGAACCTAAAAAAATCAGACAACCTTATCTTTAGCTAGTGTTTCTCCCTATGGGCATCATCCTCATTTTTTATTTTTTTTGCCAATTTCATACATGAACATTCCTACCTTGATGACAAGTTGTAAGATATCACAAGAAACATATAACTAAATCAAGACATTCAATATGCAATGAGCTCTTCCAAATTTTATATATGTTAAGGTTATTTAGCATTAAATTCAAATAAACACATGCTTAAATGAAATGTCAGCGTGGTTTATTTGTGCTCTTTTATATAAGAACATGATAATAATAGACCAATAAGAAAGAACAGAATGTCATGTTTAAGGGAATATGGGAGAAGGGTGAAATGGCAGAAGCAATCCACACTCTATTTAAAGGGTGTATTTTGGATAAGGAGAAAGGGTCTATAATTCTACCGTTCTGACACTACTGGAAGTTTGCTCTACACGGGGAACATAACCTAGGAACTTTCTAAAAATACATAAATTTGGACCCCACTAAGATCTACTGAATTAGTATCTGTATTTCACCCAGGTGCCCAGGTGATTCAGATACACATTAAAACTGAAAAGGCCTTAAGTACAATGATTTGCAGAATATTTGGTGTTCAAATATATTAGAAAGAGAAAGAAATCTTATAGGTGTGCAGAAATCATATTGTGCCCTTGTTCCTAAATAGCAGAGGAAACACACCAGAAAAACTATTTTCAAATATCATTGATCCTACTCAATAATAAATTAGAAAAGGTCTGGGAAGACGGCTTAGTGGTTAAAAGTGTTTACTTGCAAAGCCTGCTGGCCTGAGTTCAATTCCCCAGTTCCCATGTAAAACTAGATACACAGAGTGTTGTCTGGGGTTTGTTTGTAGTGGCAAGAGACCTATGCTCCAAGCCCTGTGAGTCAGGACTGAATCTAGACCAAGTGAGAGGAATATGAAGCCATGTGAGGCAAAGACAGGCTTTGTAAAGAGCTCCCGTTCGATTCCCATCACCAACCACCTTTCCTTCTAAGACAGCTCACAACAATGACTTCTTCCTCCTGGAAATAGTGTCAGATTATTTACCTGGACGTTGGACAGTTCTTATTCCTAGGCTCACAAGTGTGGTTTATTACTTAATGCCCTTCACTTATCTGATCTCTGACTGACAACTGCCGGACTCCCCAGCTTATCAGCTGCTGACATTCCTTCAGGTCCCCTGAGCTCCTGCTGACTGGTGACCCAGGGTTATTAGTCAGAAAACACCCCTTGCTCTTTGAAGCACCCATTTCATTTTTTTAAATTGGAAGTATGTCTCCCTAAAATAGAAAATCATGTAAGTAGGAACTATAAATAGATTTAAGAAGACTGTATGGTTACATGATTCTTATACAAAGAAGACTCATTCTTAGTTCATATGGTGGCAGACCTTGCATGAAAAAGTCTGTTGAGCAGACAGAAAGCTCTGAGGGGTTGAAGGACACTCCCATCCAGTGTGGCATCTTTTCAGCCCAATTTATAAGGCAATACTATTTTCTACTTGCAATCTGTCACTAAGGTTGAGGGAAAGGGGCAACATCAATTACATGCTAATATTTAGCATGTTTATTTTTTTCCATTATTTCTAAAAGCTTAGGATATAATTTTTCATATATGTAACAATACATCATTTTTAATGATATATATTAACTCACATTTTGCTTTCTTTATCATGATATAGGAAACAGATGGATTGACAAAAATGTACAGGGATCTTCAATATGATGTATTTATAAAACAGCACATTTATAGAATTGTATTTGCAGGCAAGCAAGAAATATGGTTCAGCAAAGTACTTTTTAAAAAAGGAAGGCTGAACAAAAACTAAGTGGTTAAGGCACTTGCCTGCAAAGCTTAAGGACCTGTGTTGGACTCTCCAGGTCCCACCTAAGCCAGTCACAAAATGACACAAGTGCGCAAGGTCACACATGAGCACCAGGTGGTGCATGCATTTAGAGTTTAATTACCTGGGCCTGCCTATTCTCTCCCTCTCTCTCTTTCTCTCTCTGTCACTCTCACTCCCACTCTTGCTCTGTCACAGGAAAGAAAAAAAGGTCAGTCTGTTGGGCTTGTCTCGAAAAACAAAAAAAAAAAGAAGAGAAAATAAGAAACAAAGAGGGTGTGAGTATCACTTTCAAGGACATATACCCAATGACTGACTGTCTCTCTGATATCCCACCTACAAAGCTTATTCCACCTCCCAGAAGTGTTATAACCTGGATATTGACTCCTTATCACATGGGTTTTAGTCAAGTAATTTAACACAGAGGACCATCAAAATCCAAACTAGAGCAGGAGCAAAAATTTTTAAAAATACTCTTTTTATGAACATTGCAAGGTGATACACATGAACATCTGCAGTCTATCTGTGGTATTCTCCACAGCATAGTCAGAAAAACCTCA
Source organism: Orientallactaga sibirica (assembly GCA_036365145.1). Classification (NCBI taxonomy): domain Eukaryota; kingdom Metazoa; phylum Chordata; class Mammalia; order Rodentia; family Dipodidae; genus Orientallactaga; species Orientallactaga sibirica. Next base: position 11,634,984 of record JAEOAD010000060.1, on the reverse strand, counting down.
AGAGACTTTTACGTGGTTAAGTGCAATAACGTGGGAAAATAAGATGACAAACACTGAACTACAGGACTTGGTAGGGACAAGCCAAAAACAGCTTTCTACATGTTTCACCTTGAACATATTATAGATAGCAAAACAGTTGCAAGTATAACAGAGAGATTATCTGTGTATCTGTAGCCCAATTTTTTCCATGGGAACATTGTATCTAAACACAATGCAATGATCAAAACCAGAAAATTAAATTGATGGTTTATTATTAATTACAAGGCTTATTTAAATTTCACAAGATTTCTGGCAAGAGTCTATTGTCTAGTGTCCCATATGTATTAAATTATTTCTCCTTCTCTCTTTTTTAACCTGGGCTGAGCTTATTCCATAGAAAATATCTGTAGCAGCTGGGCAATATCTGGAGACATTCTTGCTTATCACAACCCAAGAAGTGCTACAGATATTTACTGTTTAAAATCTAGGAATCTGGGCTGGAGAAATGGCTTAGCAGTTAACGCATTTGCCTGCGAAGCCAAAGGATCCCGGTTCGATTCTCCAGGACCTATGTAAGCCAGATGCACAAGGGGCACATGTATCTGGAGTTCGTTTCAGTGGCTAGAGGCCCTGGAGTGCCCATTCTCTCTCTGTCTGCCTCTCTTCTATCGCTCCCTCTGCTTGCAAATAAATAATTAATTAATTAATTAAAATATTTAAAATAAAATAAAATAAAATCTAGGAATCTATGAAATATCTTATCCTGCAAGGGACAGTACCCTACAGGACAGAATGGTCTTGTGCATAATAAAACTAGTATCTCAGTTAAGAAACTATGAAGAGGGCTGGAGAGATGGCTTAGCAGCTAAGGCACCTGCATCCTAAGCCTAAGAACACAGGTTCCAATCTCCAGGTCCCACATTTAGCCAGATGCAAAGTGATGCAAGGGCACAATGCCGCATGTGGCCACAAGGGGGCGCATGCATTGGGATGTCTTTGGCAGCAGCTGAGAGACTGCTGGTGCGCCCATCTCTATCTGTCTCCCTCTCCCTCTCTCTGTGTCTCTCTCCAAAAAAATAAAATAAAATAAAATAAACTATGAAGAAAAAAGAAACTATGAACTGAGTAAACAGCATGTACATATAGGTATGAAAGATATGGAACAACTTAAAAAGAGATGAGTATGTATAGCTAATATATTGGAAAGCGACACCTTAGCAAGCAGTTGTCTAGGAATTGTACTTTAGAGCCCTGTGGGGAGGGACTAGAGTGCAGGGCTAAAAGTTCCAGCCTTGCATGAATAACAAGTCAACATTTATAGACATGCACATGCTTACTATTGTTGGCAAGAGACTCTCTAGCATCTCTCTTTCCTTGTGATTTGAGTCCCCACTATTGCTTGCTGTATCTCTGTGATGCAATATACCTTCTCACACTACAGAAGCCACATGGAAATATCCTTTTTTTGTCTTACACTAATGGTGCCCTGCAGCACCAATAGCAATATTCTAGACAGAACATTCCTGCTAAAATACAGTTATTGTGCTTCTGGGAAAGCCTTCCCACCTGACCTTTCCCCCACGCATCTTTCAAATCAAGTACTCCAGCCTCCCATTAAGTCTGAAATGACATTCAATTTTCATTGTTGGAGAACAAGGATTGGTTTCAGAGCCTGCAGTCAAGAGTTGAGACATATACAATGGGTCAGGACCCAGGTTTTTACCTAGCAAAGGATTGATACCATTGTAACTTGGCACTAAGCCATTCACTACAGCTTCAATTTGTACTTTCATTGGAAAAAAAAAATGTATTGTTAGGACCAGAGGTCATGAGGAGAAATGTATTAGTATAGTTTAGATAAAACATAATGATTTATGAGCTTTAACCACAATGAAGCAGGAAAGGGGGAAAAAACACAATATGATTGTGGTGACATAATTGATCAAGTCCATGGCTTGAGATTGAGTATGTGGGGGAAGAGTGAATGGGGTGAAGAGAATGTTGCTGAGATTTGTGGTAGTTTTATGAATAGGTTCTTCTACTATACACCAATGTTGTGATACAGAATGGGGCATGTGGTAGTGTTACATTATCAAAACCGAGAATGTGGGAAAACATAATTAGATCCTTTCTAGAAAAGCTGTATCTGAAGCATCAGCCGAACTTTTCTGCATATGATACCATTTGATTGAGCTTAGCTCTGTGGAAAATCAACTTGTGCTCTGTGAATGTTAAAAGATTTGAACTCAGGACTGGGGAACTCAGCAGTTAAATGCATTTGCTTGCAAAGCCTAATGGCCTGGGCTTGATTCCCAATAGCCACATAAAACCAGATGCACAAAGTGACACACGAGTCTGGAGCTTGTTTGCAGTAGCGAGATTCCCCGGCATGACCATTTTCTCTCTCTCTTCTTTCAAGTAAATAAAGTATTTAAAAGAATTTTTAACTTTTACATGTTATTTATTTATTTTGTTTCTTCAAGGCAGGGTTTTGATCTAGCCTGGGCTGACTTGGAATTCACTATGTACCCTCAGGGTGGCTTCAAACTCAATGGCAATCTTCTTACCTTTACCTCCCAAGTGCTGGGATTAAAGGCATGTGTTTACCATACCTGGCTACTTTTTTTTGTAAACAAATCATATGCTGTATTTGCTCATAATAAGACACAACCATAATTGTTTCAGCTTAAAGCTCTTCTTTTTACTATGTCCTACCCAATTATGAAGGCATTAATGAATAGCAACATAACTGTGGAATCACTCAACATAAAGAAAATATTTATCAAGGTAATTGATCACTCTCATTATTAATGATGCTAATCAGGAGGAACATCAAAATAGATCATCTGATTCAGGAAAGCTCGTTGTGTTGACCAAGCACTTTCGGGGGATCTCTAGGGCTTGGGTCTTTCTTATTGCTGAAACTGTGATGCTCAGGAGAGAGCAGTAGCTCCAACATTTATAGGAATTTTAACAAAAAAAAAATATTTCATTGGTTAACTAAAATATTAAATAATAAATATAAATTCTTAACTCTGCTGTATTTTAAAAATAAAATTTGCTTAAATTACCAATTTTCCTCTAGAATTTTTAGTTTTTGCCATTCTACTCAAAAAAAATATCTTAAACCAAGAACTATTTAGTCTTTTAAGATTCTTTTTCCTTCTGCAGGGTTATAATTTCTTGCCCTCTCATTCCATCCATAGGATACCTTTACAAGTATACTGCGCTCATAATTTCAAATTAACAAGTCAAAATAATCATGGATCACAAAGGTATTATATGTTTTTAATCTTCCTTCCAGCTGTTTTTTCCTTAGTTTAATTCTTAAAGCAATAGAGAGAATCATGCCTAATGTAATCTCCCAGTTGTAAAAGAGACACTCTTTTTACTTAATAAAGACCCTACCACATTTAGACAGTAGATGATACATTGAACAAGTCACTCGTTTTATCCTGCAAAGATTAAGCTCCTTGTGGTTTATAGTGCATACTTTGTAAGATTCCTTCACTATCCATAAGCATGGTACTCTTCCACTATCTCTGAGCATCTTTCTCAACTCTTCCCTTCTCATGGCCCCATTGAAAATCAGAGGTGAATGAAATATACAATGCTTGATGATGCAAGCCAGGGACCAGATATTAGTAGAAAGAGAAACATGGTGATGAGTATAAATAAGATAATAAAAGAAGATAAGAGAAACAATGATGGAGTTGGGCAAACAACAGGAGGCTTTTACTTGATTACAAAGGTAGTCACACATAGCTCTGAAACTCTAAGAGTGATTTGAGCCCTGGACAGTTCGTTCACAGCGGCTGACAGGCTGCTGGCGTGCCCATCCTCTCTCTCTCTCTCTCTGTCTCTCTCTCTCTGACTCTCTCAAAAAAAAATAAAACTAAAGAGAGATAGCTTAGTGTTTAAGGTGTTTGCCTGCAAAGCCAAAGGAACACAGTTCAACTCCTCAGGACCCAGATAAACCAGATGAACAAGGTGGCGCATGTGCCTGGAGTTTGTTTGCAGTGGCTAGAGGCCCTGGCACACCCATTCTCTTCCTTTCTTTCTTTCTGCTTATTTCTCTCTCACTCTCTCAAATAAATAAAAAGAAAAAAACTAAACAGACGAACCCTAGCATTATGCATGTGTTATCCAGAATACTGCTGTAATAACTATAGTGTAACCCACTACACTTAAAAACGTCTCCACTCATGAATGTTGCAGAACATCTTTCCTCAGCTTGTGAACATCCTACTGCCTTCTGAGCAAAGGTGACACCTTGAAATTATTTACTATGAAGAAATGTAAATATGAAAAAGTCATAGTCAATTACTTAGCCTTCAGGGGGAAAATTAGAAAAATCAAATAGGACACTTAACAACCTGCCTTCTGAGAAGAAAGCAAATGTGAATTTTGTCATAACCTGTACCTACAATGCAACTATAAGTGCCACTCAATTGGTCTCACTCTCCAAGGCTTGATGTTGAGATAGCTAGCAGTTCTGATTCTCATTTGAATAACTGTTTACAAAGAGAGAAATTTAACCAAAGCTGGGCAGTTAAACACTCATCATATAGCATTTTTAAAAGGTAGAATTTAGCTAATATTTGACACTTATACTGAATAACATTTACAATCAAACAGCTAATTTTTTTCCCAAGAGGAATGATGCAAACAAAAATAGAACAGATGTCTCATGAGCTAAATATATTACTCAAAGAACTATTTAAATATTCCTTTTTTAATTTATTTGCAAACAGAGAGAGAGAGAGAGAGAGAGAGAGAGAAGAGAAGCAGACAGAGAGAGAATGGGCATGCCAGGGCCTCTAGCCACTGCAAAGGAACTCCAGATGCATGTGCCCCTTGTGCATCTGGCTTACATGGGTCCTGGAGAATCTAACCGGGATCCTTTGGCTTCTCAGGCAAATAAATGCCTTAACCGTTAAAACATTTCTCCAGCCCCTAAATATTCCTTTTTTAAAAGACCAGAACCAAAATTGTACTATCTTGTAGTTCCATACTTCTGGAGGACCCCCCATGTTGACTACCAGGGTGCCATATTTGAAATACTGAGCTAAATATTGAATACTGAAATATTAAAGATTGGATTTGAAATACTGAGCACAAGGAATATAGTTAGAAATCTAATAAAATGAATTTTGTGGGCTGGAGTTATGGCTCAAGTGGTTAAAGGTGCTTGCTGTTAGAGTCTGATGGTCTGGGTTCAGTTCCCTGGTACCCACGTAAAACCGGGTCAACAAAGTGGCATATGCATCTGGAATTCATTTTCAGCAGAATGGGGCCTGCTGTACCCATTCTTTCTCTTGCTCTTAAATAATAAATAAATAAACATATTTTAAAAGAAATGAATTTAGGAATATGGTTTGTTTGAATGTGAGCTTCATTTTGACACCTTATAAAGGAACAGTCTCTAACATGCCCAACAATGTGATCTCAGATGTATAATTACCTTCACTTTTAACCTTCTCTATTTTGGGAAAAGTAGCAGGAAGAGCCCTTCTGTTGTATGCCTACAGTTAATTCAGTAAGAATTAACACTGTCCTGTGATGCAGAAAGAGTAGTTTTGTACCTGCCAATCATGGAGAGAACATGAAAACTAAATTAGAATGAAGATATTAATTGATTCTGTGTACTTACAAAAATTTGAATTTTGCAGAAGTCTTACAAACTATGCAATTTTGTTTGGTTGTGTGTGTGTTTGTATGTGTGTATATGGTGCTGAGCTTGGACCCCATGGCCTTATGCTTGCTAAATAATTCTACCACAGAGATTGATTTCACTTTACCCAGAAATATGTAAATAACTGATGAGGAAAGTTAATGACCTTAACCTTAAATTACTTGGGATACCAGGAGAGATTTGGTGACAAATTCCCTTGTTCTTATGGACTTTGTGAATAGAAAGGACTTATATGATACACTAGGAAAAAAAAAAAAAGAAAAGGAAAAAGAAAATAGCTGGCATGGTGGTGTACACCATGAATCCTAGCACTTGAGAGGAAGAGGTAGGAGGATTGCTGTGTGTTCGAGGACAGCCTAAGACCACATAGTGAATTCCAGGTCAGCCTGGTCTAAAACAAACCCTTACCCCCAAAACCAAGCAAACAGCCGGGCGTGGTGGCGCACGCCTTTAATCCCAGCACTCGGGAGGCAGATGTAGGAGGATTGCCTAGAGTTTGAGGCCACCCTGAGACTCCATAGTTAATTCCAGGTCATCCTGGACCAGAGTGAGACCCTACCTTGCAAAAACCAAAAATCAAAAAGCAAAACCCAGAAAAGGAAGTAGCTGATTTTCAGTTTCTCCTGACCTTGTATCCTGAAGAACTATGGCAAAGTTTCTCAGTTAGTCGCCATGAACCCAAACTGTTTCTCATTCCTAGGTCTGGACCACAGAGTGATATGGAAATGAAAGCAAGACTTCCAATGACAGGAACAGGGCCTCCTGTGCTCACAACAGACTAATAGTATTTCAGAATGTGGCAGGAAGAGAAGCTGAACACGGAATGAGCTTCTCTTGGTTCTTCTGATGTGCTCTGAAATCCATAGTGATTTGATGTTAAAAGTTACATAATTATACTTTGAAGCTGGGGAAGCCAGACATATTAGTTCTCGCAAACTCTTTCTTAAATTGCAACCACTCATAGTCATGGCACTTCTGGCTAGAGTTAATCACAGGTTTTTGGTACCCCTCATTTCTTTGTGCCTTGCTTGCAGGAGGAAAAGGGCAAGGGAAGCTTGAATATTATTTGTAAGACTTGAACAAACATGATATTTTTCTCCATCAAAACAACATCCTAAGTAGATTGTGAACTGGGCCTGACACTTGGGTAATCCCTTAGAAGTCTGCCAGACCTATTATAAAGGTATCTTGCTTTATCATAAGGAGATATTTTTGCCAGAGGGAGGCAGTTTGGCCACTTAGCTTCAAAGCTGACTTACTTCCACTCCACTGGCTCTAATTCTTAGTAGATTGTAGCCTTTAGCAAAATAGCTTTAGCAAGAAAGAAGGAGATGCAATGAAGAACAAAATCATCAGGGCAATGAAAACAGCCTCTTGAACTATCATTTATCCTCCCTTCAGACTGAAAGTACAAACCTGATCAGTTTGTTTTCAAATCCCTTTGCATTCAGCTAGTTAATAGCATGAAAGAAACACGATGAAGCTCATTTCTGTAAAACATGGTGATTTCTTATAACATGTGTAAGTAGTTTTCAGCCCCACTGTTCGATACATAAAGTGAGAAAGTTGACACTCAAGCCTTATTTGTTGTCATAAGCAGAACTGGAGTGCATTTTCTCTAGATCTTGTCACATCATTAACTTAGAGTACAATATAAAAGAGATGGCTCACTGCTGAAAATAATGTCATTGTAGTATTGATTCTTAGACCAACCATGATAAAAAGAATTAGTGCTATTTCTCACTTTGCACTAAAGAGAAGAGACAAAGTACTCGGGAATTCACTTGTTCAAGTAAGCAATGCTAGGCTGAATCATGTGGGCACACAGTGGTCTTTCTATTCTATATAACACTGTACATTGACCTTGATTTATTTATGTCATTTTTCACCTTTAAAAATTGTTTAGCCTGACCGTTCTATAAATTAAGATAGAAGAGACCAAATAATAAAGCCAACAAACAGGAAATAGTACATAAGGCAGTAAGTCACATTACAGCTTAAAAATATATATATTTTTATATTACCTATCAGTTCTAGCTAACTGCCATGCTGACTTTTTTTAATTTTTTTTTTTTTAATTTTTTTTTTTTTTTTTGCCTGGAAAGGCAATCATTACTATTCAGGTGCAATTTAAAGAGTAAAGTCATGTACTACGTGGAAGAATTGCCAAGAAGTGCAGAAAATAAGACTTCCTATTTTAGGCAGTTTAATAAATTGTTCAAGCAAATAAATGTGGAATATTTTCCATCGACTAGAGAATTGTGGTTATTAAAATGATCTGTCAATAGAAACAAAGCAATATTTAGGTGATGAATAGCTAACAGCTGCACTCTTCTTGCACAGTCAGGAATTTATAATGAGGTTTAGGTAGTTTTTCCTTTTCTTTTCACTTTTTTTGGGGGGGGTTGCAAATATACAGGGAAGCTTAAAAAGTTCACAGACTCTGTAGTGGATTTCATTATAAGTTTAAAAATGTAAAAATAAGTCCATAGTGAAATTTCTAGAACAACCTCATGCATCTCCTCTGCTCAGCCTGTCCTTGACACAATGCTGACAAGGCCAAAAAGCCATGCAAATGGAACTGATTCCGAGTGCAAACTATGTCCTTATGTCCTCGGGTCAAGACAACATGTTTTTATGACAGAGAGAGAGAAAGAATATGAATCAGCATGCCAGGGCCTTAGCTACCACAATTGAACTCCAGATGCATGCACCACCTTGTGCATATGCATACCTTGTGCATATGCATCACCTTGTGCATCTGGCTTATGTGGGTCCTGGGGAGTGGAAGATGGGTCCTTGGGCTTCGCAGACAAGCATCTGAACTAATAAGCCATTTCTCCAGCCCCAAGATAGACCTTTTCGGACAAGGATTATAATCAATAAACCCTGTTTTACCCCGTTTTATAGAATAAATCAATGAGAAATTTTAAAATCCATTGATACAGAAAGGGTTTTGGCTTCTTAATATATACTTATGCATATGTGTGTGTGTGTGTGTGTGTATATATATATATATATATATATATATATATATATGTCACAGAATTGACATTGAAATTAAATATTCACACAAAGATAATTCATGTATAATTTTTACCTAATGTTATTTAAAGAATATTTTATTCTCAATTTTCCACTAATATTGGGTGAAAAAAAAAAATAGCAAACTATGGCATTCTCTACCTTTCTCTATAGTTATCTTTTCACGTTCCATCCTTCAGTCTTTTAGAACACTGTAGGTCTTGCCACTTAACCTCATAAATTAGCTCCTGCCTAATTATGTTTTGATTTGTTTTGAGGCAGGGTGTCACTCTAGCACAGGCTGACCAAGAAATCAAGCTGTAGCCTCAGGCTGGAATTGAACTCAAAGGTGATTCTTCTATCCTTCTTCCTCAACTGCCTCAGTGCTAGGATTATAGGCTATCTTAACAAAATTTTTGAACAAAAGTTGACTCTAGCTAGTCATGTTGGACACATGCCAGTTTCATAGCTACAGTTCATAGTATTAGTTCAAACATTTTCATCCCATGAACTTCTCTCTTTTCTTTGTGACATATATTGTATAAACATTACTGGAAACATGGATTATAGTGCCACAAAGCTGAATTTACTAGTTTCTTAAACCAGAGCTATTATATACCAGAGCTACCTTGGGGAAACATGGATAAAGAGACATACGAGAACTGTCACATGAGAACAGTGATTTCTGTGTTGGGCTTTTGTCTGTCAAACCCAAAGAATGAAATGAACAGACATCAGCAAGGCATGGAGAAGTCATTGATGATTTGTTCATGACAATTGGAAAGCTGCAGTGATAGCTTGAACTCAGTGCTGTTATGATGCCAACTAGTTGGGGTTGTAGGGAAAGTGTTTCTGCTCGGAACCCTTGGCAGGTCTCAGAATTCCAGCCAAAACTGGTCCCACTGAATGTTACAGTTTGCATCCTTTGGCAAGCTTTGAGGTACTAGCCAAGAAGGGTTCTGTTGAGTATTAGAACTCAAAGCTGTGGGTGAGTTTCATGATGCTAACCAAGCTGGATCTTGCTAGAGCAGGAGCTGGAGTGATGGCTTGCAGAGGAAGAAGCAAATAGTCTTCCCCCAAGGAATAAGTCTTTCCCAGAGACACAGGTAGATAGTCCTCTCCATGTAGGTCCTTTTCCTCCAGCCAGCAGAAACATCTGCTTGATGCGGGAGTGTGTTCTCCTTCCCCTGTTGTAGCAGACAGCTTCAGGTTCGCTGAGATGAACTTCCAGACCAGGCAAAGTTATGGAGGAAGGGATTTATTGAAGCTTACAGAGCCAGGGGAAGTTCCATAATGGCAGAAGAAGCTGGCCTGCTCTTACAGGACCAGGCAAGAGAGAGAGAGAGCCACAAGCCAAAAGCCATACAGCACAGCACACTTCAGGAAGGCCAGCAAGACACACTTTGCATATCTTTAGATTGAAATCTTAAACCTACCACCACACCTTAAGATCCGCCCAGTGACATGGCCTCCAGCCAGGTGGCTGAAGATGCAAACTACAAACTAATAAAACACTGAATATATTCAAACTACCACACCTGTTGAGCCATAACATCTGCCCTCAAGGCATCAGTTCTTCCTCTAAAGAGAATCCAGCAAATCTGACAATGGACAGGCTAAGTACAGGAGGTGTTATAGACACAAGTAGGCTCTGATTGGTTGGGAGTTCACAACTGAGGTGAAACATGTAGTGATCAAGGAAGAGCTGGCCAACCTGGGAAGAGAAAGACAAACCCCTGGAAAGATGACAGCTCCACCTCCCCTGTTGTGGTGGAGATGTCAGCAAAGTGACATCTGGCTATCACAAAGTACATGGCTGAACATTTTACACAACAGAGTGGGGACAGTCAAGGCCAGCTGCCTTCTGTGATCACATCTGCTGTCCCTTCTTCCCCTCTCAAGAAGAGGGTGTCTTACAAGGTTCTGGCCTATGTTGGTTGATTCCTAGTGGAGCCTACCAGTGGATACTCTTTTTTTGAAATGTATGCATTCAAAAAAGGCATCGATCTTTGTTCAAAACATGGGAGAAATGTAACAGGTGGAGATGCCAGTGACAAGCAGCAACCACTCTGAAGAAATGAGTTTTAGTCATTTCACAGTTGGAGCCTTTGGTATGGTTCTATTAGAAACATTCTGCATCAGAAACATTACTTTGTTATGGCTGGGACAAAATCCACACTGAGAAGCAGATTGGGGAAGGAAAGTTTGTTTCAGCTTTCAGCTCCAGGGGGCAGAGTCCATCATGGTAGAAACAGGAAGCCAGTGTCTCATCTTCCCATCATCAGCGATGGAGGACAGAGGGGAGAGAGAGAGAGATAGGGAGGGAGGGAGGGAGGGAGAGAGAACAGCAAGCTAGGCCACCTTTACAACTCAAGGCCCACCCCCAGTGGCACACCTCCTCCAACCAGGCTTCATCTCCTTAAGGGTGTACAAATTCCAGAACATCAAAATCTTGTCAGCAGTATTATTGAGTTTTACATTCACATGTTCCTGCTTCAAAAAAGTCCATGCTACAAATCTCAAGTTCATACATTATTCCCCCCAAAACCCATGAGCTTCCATGTTTCTTTTTTTGTGTTACTTAAAAGAATCAGGCACTTTCCTCCCAGGACATGGAACTGGAGACAGTCATTTTGAAGCATTCCCCCTCATGACAGAGCCATATGGACGTCTGCTGCCACGTGTGTTATCTTTTAGCATATCTGGCTGCCTCAGTCACAGCACATTCTAGGGTCTAAACTTCCTCACTTGCCTGCATCAGGACCTTTTCCTGATTTGCTGCCTCATCCTTCTGTTCTGTTGATCTTTCACAACCAACCACCAACCTTGGAGCCCCAAAGAAAGGGAAAGAAAAAGCAAGCCTACAAAAACATTGTTCCAAATAAGAATATTTCCAAATATCTGGGGTTTGGGTTCTGCGAATTAATACTTATGACATGAGAAATATGAATGCTTTATAATTTTTAATTTATTCACAAAATTATTTTAAGATAGATGAAATCAGCTCAAAATACTAAATAAAAGGTATTTCTTGTTCCTTTCAAAACTAAGTCAAAACAACATGGTTAGAGCATTGCTGTGTCATTTAAAAAGTGATGCCAGAAAAAAATTATTTAACCTTTTTGTTTCAGGATTTGGTCCCAATGTATAAACCAATATGACAATAATTGCACCCAATACGTGTGTTCACACGCAAAGTGCTTATTTTAGCACAGTGTTTGTCTCTCTGTTTCTTTTTAAACAAAGGCAATTTCTGTCATTAGAGAGAAAATAACTAAAGCCACTGTAAAAATAAGTATCAGAAAGTTCTCTAGAATACACAGTACAAAAGTTATGTGATTTACAGTTTAATGGTTTTCAAGTTAATGCTATTGAAATGGAATATATATGATGACAAGAATGGGAATAATTCAATAACGTAATTTCTGGAATAATACACCTATGGTCTGCAGATATGAGTAACAGTGCTTTGTAGTGCTAATGCCATTCTTAAGTGCCATTGTTAGTTATGCCATTGTTTAAATCATTTACGATTTTACAATTTACAGGTGCCTAGAGGCCTTAAAAGTAAGTGTCACTATAAATCAAAGAAAGGAAAATAATGGACTTGGTCACTATTACCAAATATGACTATTAAGTCATCTTAGTAAGTTTCAAACCTATGCACATACATAAAATGTATTATTATTTTGCCTCTTGAAAGGTTTGTTTTAACCTCACATTTTATATCATTCCCTCTTGCTTAATGCATGGCATAAAAATATTGGAATATATGACTACCACAGACAGCAGTGATATAGATGAGACAGTTTCCTTCTACTTCATTTTTTCCCCCAAATATCTTACTGGGTACAAACATGTAAAACCTCACTTCCATGGAAAGATAAGGTGACAGTCTTCTGAGCTTTCCTTAGCAAGTCCTCAGCAGGACTGAGCTCCTTCATCCTTGCTTCAATTTGTTTACACGATTTCATTTTCTTATCAGCCAATTCAACCCTGTCCTCAAACATCCACACAGATGCCTTCCCTTGTACAGTTTACCTTTATCGAACTCCAGCAAGCATTCTCCACCTAACATTCTTGAAAATTAACTTTAAATCTTTGCCTGGGGGATATTATTTTTTCCTGCCTTCCAATTTTCCACTTCTGTGGTCTTCTCTTTGCTTCCACATATTCAGAAATGTGTGCTGCTGATAGGAACCCATTTGGAAAGGCCATGCCAAGGAAAGGCCCTCTGTTTCCCTGTGGCTGCTCTGTTTGCATGTGGTGTGGGGTCTGTGGTGCTCCAGTCTGCCTAACGAGGTTGGGTCTGTTAGCTAGCTTTTCAGGCATTCCAATACATAGTCTTTGTTTTTCAACAGTGAAACAGATCGCCAGGGAAATGAATTTTAAATAAGAGTCACAAAAACTCTCCAACATAGATGACATAAAAGGCACTTACTAAAGTAAATCATATCTTGGCAACTTAATGTCTTGCAGTAATGAGAAAATTTGAAGTCATTCCTAGGAACAATAGATCATAGAGCTGTGTCCTTAACAGGAGCTTAAGATAAAATGAAGAAAAAAAGTGCAATGCCATTAATGTAGGAAACAGCTATGAAAATAAAACATACATGAAAGTATAGTAAATCAAAGATTTGAACAGCTTAAAAATAGAGCTTTTTAAAAAAAAAATGGGAAGCAATTTTATGTACAGCAAAAATCCTTTTAAAAAAACATTACAGCTCAGCAGTCTTCAAACCAAACTTCACCCCAGGCAAATCCGGTGGAATGGAGTGAACCTGTGTGTGGTCCTTAAGACAGGTGAGACTTAACCCGCAAAGTAGGATTTGAAAATCACTCCTTCAACTTGCCATTTCCCTCACTGAAGTTCAGAAACTTCAGTTTATTTCTCAGGAAAGGCTTGAAATAGAGATTATCACCTCTAGAAAAGAGATTTTATCACAAACTGTAATCATATTGTACTTTATGCATAACAGACATGGAAGAAAATGGATATTAAAGTTGGAGGTCGATTTATCAATTCCATATAATGCCTGTGATGAGAATAGTCAATCACTTTTGACTTTTTCTTTTCCTTTCTGAGAGGGAGATGGGTAGCATGGGGGGAGCCAGTTAGACAAGGACCACAGGAGACGGATCTTGATTCCTGTTCACCAGGTGAAAGTAAAACAGGCTGCTCAGCATTGCACATTCACCCTGCTGTCTGAAGACTCAGAATTACTTAAGTGCATACCGAGTTTGGTCTTTCAGACACTGTTTTCTGTTTTTTCGGGTTCCTGGGCTGCTCATCTCTCAGCGTTCCAGGTTTCTGCCGCCAGTAAGGCTCTGTCCTTCGCACCCCAGCAGCTTCCAAGTTGCTGAAAGGATGATGTGTTCACTTATTTTTAAAACCTCTTTCTTTCACACATTTTCTTCTAGGCCCATGAACAGTCACAGGAACCCTTAGACCACATGCATATATCCACTCCTCACTGTTTGGTTTCTGGGCTTTATGACATAAAATGTAATAATTCACGAAAATAATCTTCTCAGTCTTGCTTTATTTCAATTCTTTGGTAAAGCAAACATGAGCTCGGATTGAGGATTTGTGTTTGAACCCCCAAAAGTCCCGTCTCACTTCCAATGTAGAAGTTGTTCTTGTGGAAAACCTAAGAAAAACGAGTGAGTCAGAAAATCAAAAATATAAGTCAGGGCTAGAGAGATGGCTGGGCAGTTAAAGATGCTGTAGAAAAAGCCTGGTGGCCCTGTTTCCACTTCTCAGTGCCCACATAAAGCCAGGTTCACAAAGTGGCATATGCACCTGGAGTTCTTTGTGTCAGCAGGAGTCTTGGGTTCCCTCCCCCGTCCTTTTCTCAGAAATAAATAAGTAGAGAAATACTGATGAAGACTAACCTCAATCTTCTCCTGTTTCTCTCTCTATCACTCCCTCTTCTCTCTTTCTCTTTCATATTACCTGTTCTTTTTCTTCCTTCTTTTCCCTTTGCACTGACCTGTAACTCCCAATACCAGCATGTGGTTAACATCCACAATGAACTGTTGATCAGTGAAACCTACAAGGTTTCCCAAAAGAAGACAGATTTCTGTCAGAGTACTTGATGACACACCCAAGGGTATTGGTAAGACCCTACTGCTGAAGACACCATATGCTGTTCGGACTGAACATGGAGAGACCTGGCTGGAATCTGGAAGAAAGTCAGTCCCCAGACAGTTAGCTTCTCTAGTGTCAGAAGGTGTGAAATAAGTGACTGGGGGAAAATGACCAACATCTGTCTCAGAAACTCTGGGTCTAAGCTACTCAGCAGCAAACAACCTGACGTGATGCTCACACAAGTGCAGTAGTGGCACACAGCCATGGTGGGTTACCAACTGCTCTAGATTTGGCTGATGGATCTGCTCAGTGGAATGGAACCCATACCTGGAAATGGGAAACAAGTCAGAACCATATCAAAAATGAGCCTGCTCTCCAAAATCAAGCTCCCACCAATAGTGGGATACAAGAGGGCTTACACCTATTAAATTCTCTCTAAAATAATAATGGTTATCCATGTATCTTGCACTGACCTCACTCTCCATTGGAGAATCTGCGTCTCTCTTTCAGATGGACACATATCCTGAGGAGAGAATCAGCCCATTGCACCTCAACAGGGCACCAGCTGAAGCCACAGAGTCATAGGGGAGATGAGCAAGAATGCTGCTTTATCGGTAAACCTGGCACCAACACAAAGGCAAAGGAGACAGACACAAAGAACTCTCAACCCCTACCAAATCAGATATCCAGAGACACAGAGACTCACAAAACCTCCTCACTGAAATAGACCTAAAATGAACCCAACATGGCTCAGGGAAATTCATGGAAGAGGGAGTGAAAAGATTGTTAAAGCCAGGAGTTGGGTCATTATACACAGAGTCATTGCCTCTCCCACAAATCTGATGGCTACCGATATAAGGCAAGACCCACATTACCCATGGGAGGAGGACAGGGAGAAGGCTAATGATGGTACCATCATGGTTTTATATATATACTTTCTATATAACTAATAAAAAATATTTTAAAAATGAAAATTAATCTAAAAAAATCAATCAGAGTTGTACTTCAGAAATGAGAAATGAATATCATTAGCTATTTAAAGTATATCTTTCCATCATTTAATGCATACTTCCTATTATTTTATATTTTATTGTTGACTATTGTATTAGTCACATTAAAAAAAAAAAAAAAAAAAAAAGATTCAAAGGATGAAGGACTTAATGTCAGCTTACAGTTCCAAGCTGCAGTCTATTATTGTGGGGAAGGCATGGTAACAGGAGGTTGAGGTCGCATTCTGTTCATAGCAAAGTAGCAGAGAGCAATGACTGCTTGTGCTCAGCTTATCCCTTTCATACAGTCCAAGGAATGATGCTGCCACAGTTAATGTGGGTCTTCCCATGTCAACTAACCTAATCAAAATACTCCTAGCCTAATGGAAATAATCCCTCACAAGCGACTCTAGATCCTGTCAGGTTCACACTCAATATAAACCATCATAAGTATTATAAATTATATTATACTCTAAACTATATTAAGAGAAAAGGCGATGTTTTTTCTTACATTCTATATACTTAAATTGTATTGAACATTGTGTTATAAATATTATTCCCATAATGAAATAATCTTCTACTGTAGCATTTCATGTAGCTCTTGAGATCTTCACTCTTTATTGTCAATTCATGGTGACGACACAACTGAGTGACTAACTTCAACTTCCACTGAGAATCTCAATTTTTAGTGAGAGTGGAAACTTCTATCTTAAAACAAAATTATCAGGTGTGGATGAAAGTTTGATTGTTTTCTAGGCTCATATTCCCTTTTGATGTGGTTGGTATCTGTGCACCGAGGGAAGGTTATGCCTGAGGGAGTGAGAGAGGTCTGGTAGGCTTTACCAGCGGAGTTGGATTATTCGAATTCTACCTGAATGTGGAGCCTGGGGCTGTGGTATCAGCTGTTACTAACATCTTTGCTTTGGGCTCATGCGAGCATCAAGTTCTTGATTGCTAGGCGACTGTGTCCCATAAATGGCTTCTAGCTCTGGTGTCTCCCAGGTCCTTACTCTGATCCAATAGTCCTGAAAATGGTAGGGGGAAGGGATAGAGGTTTGGAAAGTGTCTTCAAGACTCTATCTGGACTTTGTCTCTCTCTCTCTCTCTCCCTCCCTCCCTCTTTTCCTCCCTTTGTCCCTTCCTCCCACCCTCTATTTTTTTAGAGAGGATCTTGCCATGCCTGGAATTCTCTATATAAACCAAGCTGACCACAAATTTGCAGTAATTCACCTGTCCCTGTTGATATTCCCATTCCCTCGGCCCCACATCTAGTGCCATCAGGACTGGCAAGAGTCTCTTGCCTGAAAAAAAAAATTCAACATTGCCTCAATCTCTCTTGGAAAGTATAGTTTAAAGAATCCTTGACTTCACAAATTCCCAAGCACTAGCTACTTTAGAATCACATCACCATTCATGGACATGTTTGTGAAATAATTTAGCTGAGCTACAGTGTATGAATATACTCTGGACATTTCAGTGCACAATTGTTTTCATATAAGATTGATGTTTAAATGCTAACTTTTAGTAAAGCAGATTATCCTCCCTAATGTGGTGGGTCTCATGGAAGCAATTCTCAGAAACAGAACAAAACAGACTGCCCTGGAGCAAGAGGGAATTGTGTAGCATACTGTCTTTGGACTAAGAGTGTTGGGGTCCTCCCCAAGGCCAGCTCAGGAGGGACAATAGGGTCTCTGCCGAATTGGGGTGAGCAGCGCAGAGTCACAACACAGACTCCGGGAGTTGGGTGAAAGCAGAAGCGAGAATCCACAAACTTGTTTATTTAGCACAATGCACATAGGGTTTAAGGGGCTGTTAATCCTTGTATGGGGTGGTACCCTTTTGGTGACCAATTACAGCCTGTCTCTGGACAGGACATCTCATAGTAGGCTTCTCACGAGCATGGGACTGTAACTGTTGTCACATCAAGCCTGCGCAAAACGCCATTTTTACAGAAGCACTTCCTGTTTTCTTCTGCCATGCGGTCTGGCTAGGACCAGGCCTGTATTGTTCCATACATAAGAGGGCATTTTCTCCCCTGGGCCTCTACCCACCAGGCAGATTTTGAATTTGTACTTTCATAATCTTTGAAACTATGTAATTCATTTAAGAAAACTTCTCTCTCTCTCTCTATATATATATATATGTGTGTGTGTGTGTGTGTGTGTGTGTGTGTGTGTATCATGACAGTATCAAGAAACTAAAACAGGCTCTCTTTTAGTAATTTAATTTGTTCTCACCTACATTCTTTTTAAAACTCAAATACTCTTTCTATGAAAACTGGAGCATATTGGGTATAGAAACAAATTCTTTTGGAGTATAATATTATTCAAACTCCCACATATATCCACTCTTGCTTGAAAGCAGCAATAATGGATATTATTGAGAGGAGGCATTCCTTAAACCTTAAAGCTAAAATACCTAGCATCATTTAAAAATCTTGATTCTCAATCCAAATTTACTTTTTTGTATTCATTTTGTTTGAGGTAGGGTCTTGCTGTAGCCCTGGCAGACCTAAAATTCACTATGTAGATTTAAGGTGGCCCCGAATTCATGGCAATCCTCTTACCTCTGCCTCCTGAGTGCTAGGAATAAAGATGTGTGCCACCATGCCCACCCAAAATTTATTTATTTTTGTCCCATATGCTTTTACTATGCATTTAACCAGGTTGAGATTCTGGTGTACCTACTATAAAATGGAATGAAAGGTGGTGATCCTGTTATCAGTTGGAAACCAATAATGACACTAGTGAAAATTTTAACTGGAAATGCTGAATTGTAAGCTGCAGAGATTCAAAGAGATCAGTGTGTCTGTGGTTTTATGACCCATTCCCTTATCCTGATTCAGGATATTTCAGTGTTTCCAAGAAAGCTTATGTGAACAAGCAAGCACTCAGTGCTATTGGATAGTTATAACATTGTAGTTGCTCACCATGATTAGTGTAATCAACATATATTCAATGTCTTAGTCTCCCGTGCAGAGAGACTGGTGCAAGGCCTGAGCTTTACTGATGAGCTTTTGTCCAATTACTTTTAAATGGAACAGAAAAAAATTACACAGAATTAACTTTTTTTTTTTTTTTTTTTTTCAGGATTTAGCAGTAGAGTTACAACATGCCTGGGGCACTGATGAAAGAATTTCTGATGTGTAATACAACTCTCACTAGTGGAGGACTGGAATGAGCATTGTACCTCCAGGACAGTAATGCTGTCCTCAAACGTTGAGCCTTCTTGTCTTTATGTATTGTAGGCAGCACAGAATGAGAGCCCAAGGTAAGGTAGAGGAACCTGTTGAGGATTTTGTACTGAAGGAGACTTCATGGCATCAAAAACATCCTCAGAACCAGGTTTCCTCCAAGCTTCACCTGCCCTCTTATCTCTTGCTCTCTTTCTCCCACCAAGCCATATCCACTGAAGTTCTTTCATCTGCTAGAAAATAAGCTTCTCCTAAAGGAAGCTCATCTGTCATGAGTTCTCTCCTTGGACACTCGTCAACAAGAAAAGGTAACTGTGTCACAGAAGAAGGGACTGAGGCTCTATCCCTGTGCCTCCCCTAGTGTGACTTTGTCACTGTCAGTTGTACTGAGGCTTGCTGTGGGAGAACTTCATTACCTGAGAGACTACCTGAATTAACAGGCACTATTTATTCAGGAGACCCTTCTCTCCTGTCTCATAACTCATTGACAATTCCTCCCCCACAAGTCCCAAATCTATATATCCTTCTAATGCTCAGGACGGCATATAATTTCCCTAATCTTCCCTTCATCTACTCTCATATTTTATGGAACGTCTATGGAGGTATATGCAATTAAAATGGTTTGTCTCCTCTTAATCATTATTTCAGAGATTTAATTATTGATTTGTAAGGGGGAGTGGAAAGAAAATCTTCTCTCTTCTATATAAAACTGTTCCTTAGATTTTGTTTGAGAGTCAATTATTTTCATTGCAGTAATTTAAAAACAAACTACTTTTATGTTGAATCTAGCTGGAGTAGTTATTGTTTTTTGTAACAAAGATTAAATAAGTAAACATGAAATTAGCTTGGAAAGCCAAGGGTTAAGTCTATCATGTAATTTTCTTTACTAAAGACAACCTTAGGATGTTTAACATTAATCTTGAAATTCTAAGAAGAAAGAACACAGTTTTCTTTAAAGTATTTTACTATAATGTACTTACTGTGAAGAAAAACATACAAGACTATTGTTCCATGGAAAACTAAGAAAGAGTTCAGGGTTCCTTTAACTCACCTGACACAAGAAGAATCAAATGATTTTCCCTCCTTCAAAATGTCTTAGTAGTTTTCTATTGGCTTACAGCGAAAAAAAAATCTAACTCTTTTGACATGATATAAAATAGCTTTACAACATCTAATGCCAGATTTCTGAACCTAACCTCATAGCCCTCCATTTCCCCCATGTTGAATGCCATAGCAGTGAACTGTTTATAGAAGACAGAGGAAAACTGCTTCCTTGACCTTCCTACTTTGATACACTGCTTTGAATCTGTTCCCCTTGGGAATCTAACCAACTTTACATTTTAAAACCATCAACTCAGTCACTCCATTTTCTGTGGCATTGAACTTGACACCTTCAGGCAGATTTAGGTGCTTCTTGTCCCTTTGCTGTACTTAGTAACACACCATTAAAGCCTTCATCTTATTTAGTTACAACTGCTTACATAAGAGTCCCTCTGAAGTGGGCTAAGGTTCCTTGAGGGCTTAGACTGTGTATTTCTTACATTATATCACTTGTTCTAAAGGGAACCCTGAATACTGCTCTTTTCTGAAGCAAGTCCTGTGACTATTAGCCATTGAATCAAATGCCCAGACTCAAAGTGATCAGCAGAATTATTTACTCTGGTGTAGCGTTCATTGTACAGACTTGATGTCACAGGAGGAATGGGATCATATGTGGCAAATCTTCATCACATTAGTTACTTTCCATGTTTCTGATAAGAAACACTCTAATTAAAAAGAAAGAAAAGGGGCTTTAGGTTGGCTTACAGTTCAAGAAAATATAGTCTAGTACGGTGGGGAGGAAGCTGGTAAAAGTCAATCCAGTTAGGAAGCAGAAAGAGATGCGTGTTGGTGCTCAGCTCATTTTCTCCTTCTTATTCATCCCAGATCCCCAACCCATGCAAGGGTGCACCTCATAGTTAAGACGGATCTTTCCACCACCCTTTACCTAATCTAAAACTGCCTCCCAGTTATGCCCAGAGATTTGTCTCCTAGGCGACGTGAGTTCCAATGAAGCTGACAATAAAGATTAACCATCACACTCATTCATTCTTAATCTCTCCTTCCACTACACTTGGACATTTTTCCTAACAGTAATTTTCTTTTTTATCATGTCTTTCTTGCGTGTCCCTATGTCCCATAAGGAATTTTGTTTTCTGATTGCCTCTGAGTGTTGTCTCTATTCCTCAAACTTCATATTTCCCTGCTAGGATTTCCTATCATCCTATTTTTTTACTCTTAAAGTAGAATTTAAATGTTTGGATTTATGTAAGTAAAGAACATGTTGAAGACAATGATTTTGGCTTTAGGCTCAAAATAAGTATCAATAAGATGATCAGCCATTTAGATTTTTGGGAGCAATCTTTTCATAGCAAATCTACTGTTTTTTTTTTTTTTTTTTCATTGAGAAAATATTTTCCTTTCTTTTCTGAGCTAGAAGCCTGAGATTTTATTTTATTGTGATATACAGCAAGAAATAAGAGAGTCGATTTTACATGCAAGAAGGCATTACTGATAGATTGGTGAATAAAGCACTGTTGCCTATATAATTTGCATTCCCAATGACATCATACATACATGCATGCATACATACATAGAGATATGTTTATATGTGCATTTATTTTAAATTATATAAAAATCAACAAAGGGATGGTAGCCTTAATTGAAGAATGTTAAATACATGAAGGCTCAGAAGATAGCTCAGTCCATATAGTACTTGTCTTTTAAGCATAACGACCTAAGTTCTAACTCCAGAACAAATGCAACAAAAAGCTGGACATGGTAGCATGCTTGTAATCCCAGAGCTGGCAAAGCAGAGATAAGTAGATCTCTGATGCTCATTAGCCAGGCTTTCTAACCTACTTTAAGAGTTAGAAAAGAGACCTGATATGTCGCTCTGGCTTCTACACACACATCCACATATATGTACCCTCACACTTATGAACACACACACACTCCCAAATGCTAGATGCCTTACAAAACAGGAACCAATAGAGAAATGTCTATAAGTACAAGAAATTTCCAAGTAAAAACCAAGCTTTAGCCACATCACAGTGACATGTTCTTCAGGATAGAACAGTATCACAATCAGAATGTAGGTCAGTGTTGATTTTTTTTTTTTTATGATGGAAAAAACAAAGATATGCTTATGTAGTGAAGAAGGCATCAAAATGTCACAGGTCTAAGCAAAGCAGACACTTCACAGGGAAACCTTCCTTAATAACCCACCTTCAGAGTGCCCTATTTTTTTTTTAAGTTAAAATGTTTTGAAGAAAACCGAACATGGTAAGACTTAGTCCTTTCCCCCATTGTAATTATGCAAGTTAAGCTGCCCTAATTGTCTTCCTCTTTGCCATTTTAACATTCAATATATGTGCTCTATGACCTTGATCTAAACATGATCAAAAGTGTCGGCCATCTTTTCTTCTTGACCAAGGTGAGCAAATCCTCTCCTTACATTTTAACAGTAATAAGTCATTCTGTTTTCCTACTATTGTCTCTGCTTGTTTGGGGCTTTTCATGTATTGAAATATAAACTCACTTGATTTGAGTACAAGGGGACAATGTTCCTGTGAAATATGAAGGAAATATAATTCCAAGTAAAATAGAGGGATTCACTTTGTGTGAGAGGGAATATCTGGCTTTAAAGTAAGAGGAATACACAAAAATGAAAACACCTCAGAGCAGCAAACACACCGTTACCAAGATTCAATGCTGTTTGTGTATTCTTCATAATTCTTCTCATTTCATCTGCATTCAGACCATGTCAGTGATCCCAGTTTCCTCAGTGCCCACCATCCCCTGACTCTTTTTGCTTTTATTCTTTGTCTCCAGAATCTTCATCTGGAATTTTCTCCTCACACTATACCAATGTATTTATGGAATCCCTTGGAGAGTCCCACTGGAGAAGAATTTAAACTGCCACCTTTGATGACACCACTCAGCTCAAAGAAACCCAGTTGCTAATTGCCTCATTCCCCCCTGTGGAAAACCCTGGCATAAGGGCTGGTTAGCACAGCTTCCATTCAGAACCTACAAAAGACTCCAGTCTGGGTCTCTAGGTGGGTTTTTCCATTTCTTCCTTTGGGCAGGAGCTCTCTCTGTTCTTTCCTTCTCTTAATCTCTTTAAGATTTATGATCCCTACAATAAAATCTCTCTAAATTTAGGAAAGGAAAAAAAAATAAAAACTAAAGCAATGTTTCCAGTAGAGAATCATTAATTTAAAGAAAGTTTGTTGAATTTAAGACTTCCTTATTAACATCCGTCTTTTTAATCTAGTTTCTACGAGTTGAATACATATTGCTTACCAATTTGTAGCACTACCTATGAACACATTTATGCAAATTAATAATTCATATTTTGGCCAATTATTGTGTAGCCCAGGATGGTCTGGAACTCACTGTGTAGCTCAGGCTGGCCTCAAATTCATAATCCTCCTTTATGAGCTTCATGTGTGCTAGAAATAGTGGGATGTACCACTATGCCCAGATGGCCCAATTTTCAATTGTATCTTTACTCCCATTTACCATTCATCTAGTCTTCCCCTTGTAGGTTGTTTTTTTAAATGTCATTTGCATGTGCTATTTATAGTCAACAGAATATTATTCTGAGCACTTTGAATGTGGAGACAGGGTTGGTGAAGAAAAGAGAAACAATATTTTGCTATTATGAATATTCCATTCTGTGAGAAGAGGAATCAGGAGAAATGCAAAATAAAATATATAAGAAACCAACCTTGAGACTTAGCTAAAAGTAAGTCTGTGCAGAAAAGATAATTATAGAGGGCTGGAGAGAAGGCTTAGCAGTTAAGGCACATGCCTGCAAAGCCTAAGGACCCAGGTTTATTTCCTCAGAACCCATGTAAGCCAGATGAGATGTACAAGGTGGCACATGTGTCTGGAGTTCATTTACAGAGGCTGAATGCCCTGGTGCACGTTCCCTCTCTCTCTTTCTGCCTCTCTCTTTCTCACTCTGTTTCAAATAATAAAATAAATAACTACATTGAATGTCCAAGTATTCACATTCTTTTCCTCATCTTAGAACCATGAATATATAAATAGAACAAAGTCATGTCTAACAAATGTTATTCACTTTTTCAAATCTTTTCAGGCATGTTCTTTAACTGAAAATGATCAATGTGTTAGCATTTTTGTGTTCATAATATTGCATGCACACAAACCATTAATAGGTCTGAATTTTAAGTAAATACACAGAAGTTGTTTTCTCACTCTGACATCTATCTGCCTATCATTCTAAAAATAAAATATGAAAATTTAGAGTAGCATCTATTTTGGGGAATTACAATATGATTAATATTCAGGTGGTATAATTTGTTTCTATTGTTTTTCCTGTCTTACTTCTAAGTCTGCTAAACCCTCAGTAGGTGAGTACATCTGAGAGCATGCTGAGTGAGAAATCATACCTTTCCTTTGGGTCTGAACTATGTCTTTCCTTGTCTTCACCACCAATCTCCAGTGGTCTCTTTCACTTTGCAATGAACTTGGACCATATGTCTTCCTATGTATACCATATTACGTATGTCTCCATCAGAACTGAGCTGCAATGGCAACTGGAATATGGTGATTGGATTCAAACATAATATGTTAAAATGTATCACATTGGCGTTCGTAAAAATAATTGCAGAAAGCTCATTTTCACTTCCCTTCATTCCTTCCTCTGAAAAAAAATCCCAAGACCCTCACTCTGGGTATGTCTTTGGTGACATGGGAACAGAGAAGAGTCTGAACATGGAGTTCTGTGAAAATCCCCAGCTGACATCAAATAGATCATAGACTCTTTTTCCAGTCTTTGTTCATCATACCTCTATAAGACATAAGCATTAAGTTACACCAGTGTTCCTAGCGTTTTTAGGTCTCCATTTCTGAGGGCTCCTGTGTTATGTTAAATTTACATCAATGAAATTCATAAGATTTTTTTTCTCTTGTTAATCTGTCTTTTGTTAAAAGTATTGTTGACCATGACTAGAAGTAGTGAGAGAAGAAATCAGTCTTCCCTGTATTATTTGGGTCTTTGGAGGATCAAAATGGATAGGATACAGAGAATATTTAAATGTATCATATATATATATATATATATATATATATATATATATATATATATACATACATACATACATATACATATCTATCTATATATATACATACATAGATACATACATACATACATATGTTGAAGGGGGTTTATTAGATTGGCTGACACAGTATAGGCTGAAGAAATGGCTGCTGCTGCCTGCAGGATGGGGAGGTGATGAGACTGGCAGCTGCTCAGTCCCAAACTGGTGCTGAAGGATTCCTGGAAAGCCACTTATCTTCACTCCATGTTGGAAGGCTGAAGAAACTGGTACCCCATGTCAGTGAAGGATAACAGGAACAGGGTCGATTTCCTCACCAGCAAGGAGCATGGGAGCCAGGCAGAGGGCTGAGCTTTCCTGGAATCTCTTTAAATACATCCAGGATGGGGAAGGCTTTCCACTGTGGGGAAACTTCTTTCTTCCTATGACAGTCCTTCCTGGAAATACCCTCACAGACCTGCCCTGGGCCTTCATTGATTCCTGATTCAATAAGGTTGATAACAGAGATTAATCATCACAATCTCCTATAATTTTTCCTCAGAGAGTTGCAGGCCATTGCTGAAACAAGCTCCTAGTCTCCATTTTTCCAAAATTTCCATACGTGTCAGGAGCCTGACACCCAAAATCCCATACTCACATACATAAATACACACACCACATATACACGCATACTTCAACTATTTTTAGCATTAATGAGCATCATTTGGCAGTGTGAAAAAAAAATTAAATTCTTTGATTCTGGAGCCAGAATGCCTGGGTGTAAAACATTACTTTGATAGTACACAACATCTTTCCCTTCCTCATCCTAATATATGAGTAAATTACACAAGTAAATGGAAGGGAAAAGTAGACAACATGAATTCAGAGTGGAACATAAAACTTCATACTGCTTCCAAAAGGGAAGCAAGAAAACCTGGAAGCCCAATCAGAAAGTAGTTGGTTGCACTAATAATAGTCATATCACTATTGCACCAGTGGCCATATTTTGCCTGATACGCTGACAGTGTATCCAAGAGGGTTGACAGCTAGGTAAGATTGTTCATACCAATTTCTCTGCTCTCATGCCTGCCTGACACAAAAGCTATCCAGATGGGAGAAAGTTTTCAATACAGTTTCTCTGCTACCATCTCACTCCAGTCTAATCTCAATGGCTTTGAGTTCTATAGCCTCATAGGCCTATGAAAGGCTCTCTCATTTCATGTTTAAAAGTATTCCCCAGTTCAAGCATTTCAAAAGCATATTACTCCCTGGTTATCATAGTTTCTTATAATGGACTATTATTAAGGCCTGCCATTTGCATACTGACCAATAGATTTTCCTTTCTTTGTATCAAAGTTTGGACCTGAGTGGTGTCTTCTATCACTGTTCCCTCACTCTCCCACTTGTCTTTCTAATTCTTCCAGTGGTTTCCAAATTGAGGTGTTGCAGGAAGAGCTATTTAACCCTGATCTTGTTTGAATTCTTTTTCCCTTTTGCCTCCCAGCCACAAGAAATGACAACCAAACACTTCATCTTATTCTATTTTTTCTTGCCATTTCAGAGGCTAGTGCAGAGAATGGCATCCATATGACTGTTTTTAAATTTTTTCCCCTTTTCATTTTCTCTCTGTGGTGGTTGTTTGAATGTAAAATGTTCCCAATAGGCTCATGTGTTTGAAAGCATGATCATCAGGTGGTGGTGTTGTTCTAGAAGTTTGTAGAACCTTTAGGAGGTTATCCTTGGCGGAAGAAGTGTGTCACTGAGGCCTGCTAGAGGTGTTACTTTTTCTTACTTTCTATTCATATTCTCTCTCTCTGCCTCTGTTGCTCATTCCACCCTGCTGATCTGAAAACGTGACACAAACTAACTCTTCCTGCTATGTTTTGCCCAACACAATGGGCTCTACTCTCTGGACCTGTAAGCCAAATGAAACCTTTTTCCTTCCACAAGTGGCTTCTGATCAGGTGTTTTGTCCCAGAAATGAGAAAGTAACTGATAGAATTGCTTACCTAGGCAAGTTCTTTCTGGCAGACAGCTCAGCTTCAGTTACATGTCTTAATATTCAGAGAAAAGGCCATATGACTGATTTTACAGCCAGCTTACAATCCTATCCAATACATACTACTCTTAAGATTGTAACATATTCTGTAGTCTGTCAGTCATTCAAGGCCACCATTCATATGGTAGACCCCTGTATTAGACAGCTTCATGCTGCTGGATGACCTTCCTAATCAGGCACAGTTTATAGGAGGAAGGGATTTACTGAAGCTTATAGTTTCAGGGGTAAGTTCCATAATGGCAGAAGAAGTTGGCCCCCTTTCATAGATCCAAGCAGAGAGAAAAAAAAAGCAAACACCGTCAGTACAAGCAAGCACACTCCAGGAACTCTGTACAGAGCTCCAGCACTTTGCTGATCTTTGGCTGGAAATTCCAGATCCACCCCCACACCTTAGGGCTGCACCCTGTGATCTTCCCACAATGACACCTCCTCCAGCCAGGCAGCTGGAGATCTGAGTTACAAGGTTTAATAAACTCCTGAATATATTGGAGACATCCATTCAAACTACCACAACCCCATTCATCAAAGAGATGTGCCACTCCATACCACATAAAGTATAAATGGCATGCTGGGAGTCTACTGAGAGACACTCCACCATCAGGTGACAAATGTTACTGCAGCGAGAAATTACAACTTTCTGAAGCACACTGGGAAGGATGCAGATCTCTTGCACCATTGCCTCTGTGGACGCTGCTCTTTCCCATACCTTAGCTCCATTTCCGTGGAAGAGTGAGTACAAGTTCTCCTCCCAAGCTTATCTTTAGTTCTCTCAAACTCCACAATGGGAGCCACGTGTTGTGACCTTTCCCCGGAGAAGGAAAAGAACATGCGTTCACAGGTAAAGCACCAACAAAAGACTAAATTGGTGAACCAATGAGTTAAATTAGGGTTACTAATATGAATGTCGGTAAAGTGATACTTACAGTATGATGGTCAATTCATGACTGACTAAACCACCAAACAGTGGCTTCCACCTCAGCAAGTATTAATTGCCTATATATCCTTGGGGAGAGGCAAGGCTACATGAGCTCCTTCATCCCCAATGGGTTCCATCTTGTGCAGATCTCTTGCAGGTAAGCATAGCTGCCAAGAGTTCAAAAAGGTAATGGCCATGTCATACCATGGGGACAACATTCTACAATAGTTATTTATAAGGAATCTAAAGATTTCTAGAATAATCTTATCTAAAGCATTTAGACTTTTTAAATGTTTTAATTTTATTTATTTATTTATTTGAGAGAGAGGAAAAAGCAGATAGAGAGAAAGAGAGAATAGGCATGCCAGGGCTTCTGGCCACTGCAAACAAACTCTAAACACATGTGCCTCCTTGTGCTATTGGCTTATGTGGGTCCCAGGGAATCAAACCAGGGTCTTTTGGCTTTGCAGGCAAATGTCTTAACCACTAAACCATTTCCCCAGACCAGATTTAGACTTTTTTTTATCATCACCTGTTCTTTAAAATAATCTTTAATTTTTTTTGTTATTTCTACAGTGATACAGTATTAAACCTCCCTATAAACTAATTGCTCCATGCTCTATTATGTTATTCTTGAAATTTCAAAGTGTGCTGCCCCCATTGTGTTTCCAGATCACAGAGATGTTGCATCCGGGAAGTGATGTTATTAAATATGTACTACTGGTGCAATTACACAGTTGAAATGTGCTTGGATTTGAATGCTAAAACCTGATGAGACATTACATCTAACTTCAGCTCTACAGTGGATGGCAGACAAAACTTTCACACACATGTAACTAAAGAACACAGAAACACTTGATAAATATTTTTCTGAATCAGTTTCAGAAAATAAGAATCAAATGTCTGTGCTACACATGTACAGTTTTAGCTGCTCTCCATGAAAACTCTGAATAGCTAGTTCATTGTAATTCACTGTTGTCCTCAGAATGAGGAAAAGCTTTGTGGAGTCAGAAAAACTGGCTCTGAGTCCTTCTTTCCAATGGCAATTTATTCCAGGCTTCAGCTTTGCTTATGACTATTTCTCTACAAGGCACATGTTTTGTTAGTTTTAGAAATATGACACTATTTTTCCACTAAAATGGATACATGCTAAAAGTCAGGAAAAGTCAGGTGTATTGTTTAGGTAAACATCTTTGGAAAATAATGGTCAGAAAGTGAATTTTGCATTGTAATTAATGTAAAATAATATTCTTTTACATTACTTATAAAACATATCATATATCAGAGTATTATTTAGGCTAAAAATTATATACTGAAGACAACAGGATAATTGATAATTACCATGGGTAAGTACAAGACGTTTTCTCTTTCTGAAGTATAAGCACATCTAGTATTTTCTCTTTCATGATTTTAGGTTGTAATTCTTTCTACACATTAGGCTATTTTGGTGATTGGTCAACATTTACATCTTTAATATAGTATAATATCATTATTATCTAACAATATAATCTTATTTTCTCAGGCTTCACTTTATTTCATTTTTATTTGCAGGAGGAGAGTGGGAGACAGGGAGAAAGACTAGAGTCCTTAGGCTTTGAAGGCAAGTCCCTTTACTACTGAGTAATCTTTCCAGTCTATTTCATTTTTAAAGCAAATCTGTTTGGGGTTGGACAGATCGCTCAGTGGTTAACGAAGCTTGCTTGCAAAGCCTGATGGCCTGGGTTTGATTCCACAGTACTCACATAAAGCCAGATGCACAAAGTGGCACAAGTGTCTGTAATTCATTTACAGAAGCAGGAGACCCCAACACACTCATATTTTCTCTTATCTTGCTCTCTCATAAATATTTTTAAAATAAATAAAACCATGTAACCAATATGACATGGTAGTTAAAATTGAAATTCCTATTTTGCATATTGGGCCAATAAAAATCAAGGAAAGGGCTGGAGTCTTGTAGCTAATCAGAGCCTTAACAACAACTCTACCTCATCTACACTGAGTCTGAGATGAGTGAGTTTGCTTTCCTTCCCTTCCTCCCTTCCTTCCTTTTTTTCTTTCTTTCTTTCTTTTCTTTTCTTTCTTTCTTCTTTCTTTCTTTTTTTCTTTTTTCTTTGGTTGTTATTCCTAGTATATGACTGCACCTTTCCTGCTTGCTTTACATCTTTAACTGATATAAGTAGAAAAGAAAAATTACCAAAATCTTCTCTCTAATAGATATGATTGACATCAACAAGGTGCTACACAGTGAACTAGAACTCTAAGATGTTAAACCTGGAAGATGCTTGTAAATGATGTTCAAGATTAGCCAAGTCCTTTCTTCATACATTCCCTCAATAGACCAACTTTCTCCATTGTTCTCATTCTGATTATCAAGACACCCACTACATTGTCTTGATCAATCTCAACCTCTCCCAGATAACATAAGAAACAAATCAATAGAGTGATTAGGAATAAGTAATAAAGAGAGCATTTATAAATGCACAGGGAATGTTAAGAGAAAGAAAAGTAAGAGATAGCACAGCACTCTGGAGAGATTTTCTCCTTAGGTTTCAAGGGGCAGAAGAAAGGAGACAACACTGGATCCTACAGCAAATGTGTTAAGGAGAAACCTAGGGTGAAGTAGGAAACTGGAAGCCAGTGAACAAAAATCCCAAATTCACTCTCCTGTGACCAGCAACCCCAAATCCCGAATTAGAGGCTGGAGCCCCAGGAGTATTTTAAAATATAGTCTATTTTAACAAATTATTTGCATGTGTAGTTGCAAGGAAGTAAAATTAGAGGACACGTTTATGAAGCAAAATACAATTAAATAAAAAAGAGGAACAAAAACTAAGAGTATTTACCCTTTTCTGGACACAGCCTCACAGGCAGATTGTTTGCTTGCACCAAACATCTGCAGAGGCAGTATGAAGCTATGGTGCTTTCAAGAGTCTGGGGACTCCATTGGCTACTGAAAACAAAAAAAAAAAAAAATCTCATTAATCAGCTCCCTGGTCTTCTGCTCTATTCACTTGAGCCATGCATACAGTTGTGAACTTTCTGATTCAGCAGCACTGGGCAAGTGACATGTATGAGGAAAGAGCTCAGTATGGACATGTCTTTGTGTGATCAGAAGGAAATCAAACAACCCAAACAGACCCTATGAGGAGAAGCAACAGCACAGGCCTTAGTCTCTGAGCTCCAGTGCAGTGCGGCTTTGGCGGCAGCCCCTACAGAAAGCAAGCAGGGATGCCTGCGTGTCTGGACGCAGATCCGCCGTGCCTAGAAGCAGACATGTCCAGCTCACATGGAACAAGAGCAAGCCTGGGGGTAAGGGATTAAAGACACAAATGTGTCTGAAGGGCAAACACAAATAACTCATTGCGTACATAAAAATAGGAGGACATTTCTATGAATTGGCCGTTGTGAAATGAATGTGTGTGCCTCTGCCTGAAATTAATTTGTTGAAACTGTAACTTTCAGGGTGATGATGTTAAAAAGTCAGAATTTAGAGAAGTGCTTAGCCCTGGAGAGGGAAGCCCTGGATTGATGTCCACCTGGCTCTTGATGTCACCTTGCCCCTTCTAGCATGTGGGGACTAAGAGAGAAGGCACCAGGTACAAGCCAGAAGAGTGCCCTCACATGTGGAAGCAGTAGTTGCCTGTTCTTGGTCATCCTAGCCTTCAGGACTGTGAGAAATAATTGCCGTTTATGGTAGCTAGCCTACAGTGTTTTTGCTATAGTGGCTCGCAAGTTCTAAGATGCTGCCTTTGTCGGACACCCCATACCATTTCTTAAAACTTGACTGATTTATTTTATTTTTTAGAGTGACAGAATGAGAATTGGCATGCCAGGGCCTCAGCTACTGTAATCAAACTCCAGATGCTTGCACCACCTAGTGAGAATGTGCCACCTTGCACTTGCCTCACCTTGGTGTACCTGGCTAACCTGGGATCTGGAGAGTAGAACATGGGCCCTTAGGCTTTACAGGCAAGTGTTTTAACTGCAAAGCCATCTCTCCAGCCCTAAAACTTTACTGGTTTTCAGAGTCTTCAAGCTAAAATGGCAAGACAAGGTACTCCAATTATGTCTACAGTGGTACTCTTAAAAGGTTTTGCTTTCCTCCTCACAGTGGTTTCTTTCACACACAACTCCTTATAAAGCCATACAGTCACTCAGAACTCACTCTAACTTTCTTCCTAGACTAAACTCATTCTCCCTTCCTGTTTGCCCTGTTTGAGACCTTCATCCTTCCTTGGTTGAACCACTGCATATTACCACAGATGGGGAACTCATTGCTATCTTCCCTAGCTCTTTGCAATGCTGACAGAATAATCTGTAAAAAAAAAATGAGACTATTTTTCATGTAGATAGTAATTTCCATTATAATTTAATATTATCAATCATTAGCTCATACTGAATTATGACATTTTGCTTTGCTTTGTTTTATTTTGTTTCAGACAGGGTCTTGCTCTATAGCTCAGGCTACATTGGAACACAAATGTAGCTCAGGTTAGTTTCAAATTAATGTCATTCTTCCTGTGTTTGAGCCACTATGCCCATTTTTTTCTTTTCTCTTTCTTTTTCTTTTCTTCTGTACTGTGAACAGACATATGAGAATTCCACCTAGTACCTTGATAGAGAAGGCTGTAGCTTTCATTTGTTGATGAATTTTATTTCAATTAGAAAAAATACACTTCATAAGCAAATAAAATTTAGAGTGCATGTCAGTGATTATGTATCTGGCTTACTCCATTCATTGCATTTGGTTTTTTTTTTTTTTTTTCCCCATGGAAAGGTTTTCCCTCATTCTTGCTGTGTGGATCATTACATACGTCTGGGATGGTTTTTGTGACCCAACATGCTGATTCTTTCTCAGTATCTATTATACTCATTTCTCTTTGAACCCATCAGTGAGTCAGTGGGTCTTATTCATTTCAGTAAATCGCCATGGACTGGCTGCTAAGTGAAAGGCTATGAATGAAATATGCAATTTTGTATTTTGACAATATAGAACTTGACTACTAATCTATCTTCTTCATGTTATTTGTCCCTACGTGTATATGTGCATTTGAGATTTAATTTTAAACTTTTACTTATTTTAAAAGCATAGATTTCTAAGGTGAAAGTTAGAAATTAAAATACATTTAAATTATATAATAGCCTACCTTCAAATATATGTCATTCAAATAAATTTTGCTATCTCTTTTTCCTCTAAAGCTACTTCGTCTGCCTTGACATGACCCATTTATGAATGATACTTGGATATTTTGCCACTTAGAAGCAATTTACCAGTTGACCAGCTGGTACATGTCTTTCAAGCTTCAGTTTCAGTCTGCAAGATGAGGACTATGTCATCCATCTTAGGACAGCCAAGGCTCATTCCTTAAAGGTTCTGTCTCCTCTCTTTCCCACATTAAAAGCATTAACTTTTGAAAATGTTTGTTAAAGTTGCATTTGTTGGCATGAAGAGATGGCTTAGTGGTTAAGGCACTTGTCTGTGAAGACTAAGAACCCAGGTTCAATTCCCCAGTACCCATATAAGCCAGATGCACAAGGTGGTGTATGTATCTGGAGTTTATTTACAGTAGCTAGAGGCCCTGGCACACCATTCTCTCTATCTATTTGCCTATTTCTCTCTTTCTCTCACACAAACAAATAAATTAATAAATTAAAATGCATTTGCTAATAACCTGTAAATGCTAAACAAATTTTGAGAAATACTGCATATGTATAGAGTGTGAAGAACATTTCACCTTCACACCTTCAGGCTTTTTATTATCTTGGTCAGAAGAGCATGCTGGAAATTCTAGTTTGATATTCATTTATTCAGCAAATATTTAGAGTGTGCAATGTATATGACTCATTGCACTGACTTCTGACAATAACAAAAGCGTGCTGATTTGCCTTGAATCTGTTCCTGCATCTCAGCACATATCATTATTATCTCCCAAGATCTGACTTCTAGCCATCAACAAGTTACAATCCATGCCAGGAAGACAAATGTCATTTTTCATGTCTTCTCACAGAATTTCCTTCTGCTTTTCATACTCGTTCACATCTTAAAAGTATTGCTGACATTATTTAAAGACTTATATACACATTTTAGTATTTCATTATTTTATACATATGGCGTTGTCATTGATATTTAACACAGCAAAGTTTTCTCACTAATAATCATAATACATTTGAACTGAATCACTTATTAAAGACAGTACTGCTTCCTCTCTTCAGTAGTGTAGACACAAGCCTGACCTAAAATGTATTAATCCTTATTAATATCAAAATTCATTTAGTTCCCCATAATTGTGGGTGGAACCACATGGAGAAAAGAAGACAGCAGCAACAACAACAACAGAAGACTTTCCTACCTCAGCTGTCTGAATTCAGCTAATAATGTTTGCGGTGCTGGGACATTTACGTAGGCCGTTGCTGCCAGGGTGCATCTTGATCTACCCTTGAGGCATGGCATTAGGCGTCCAAGTACATAATTCAGAAAGGAATTTTGCAGGTGCAAAAAGAATCCACAGATGAATTGCCAAATGCCAGTTTTATGCTATTAGGAGTCTAAACACAATGCTACTGGTCTGTCTTGTACTAACTTTTGATGAGATCTCAGATAGAAATAAACACCATAACACTTGACTACCCCCACAATACATGACCCACGTTCCCCATTGATGAGGGTCCCTTTGGAAGAGGGAGGCTAGGGAGGAGGATAATGGAGTCACCACTATGAATGTAAAATTAGAATAATATAAATTAAAAATAAATTCTTAAAAATAAAAAATAAAGAAAGAAACACTAGAAAATACTGAAAGGAAGGGTATTCAACAAACTGATAAGACCTTGAGAATTCATAAGTTATTGTGCTATCTCTTCCATGGACCCTCCCTTCCCAACTTGTACAAATGCAGTCTCTCTTTACAGGTTAGGCAGGGAAGCCCATGCACACGAATAAAGGTTCTAATATACACAGATGTAGGTATATTACTTGAGAAACTTTTATTTTTTAAATATATTTTATTTAATTGTTTATTTGAGAGAGAGAAAGAGGCAGAGAGAGAAAGAGAATGGGCACGCCAGGGCCTCCAGCCACTGCAAAGAACTCCTGATGTGGGCTTCCCCTTGTGTATCTGGCTTACATGGGTCCTGGAGAATCAAACCAGGATCCTTTGGCTTTGCAGGCAAATGCCTTAGCCACTAAGCCATCTCTCCAGCTCTGAGACACTTTTGTTTTTGACAGGATGTTCTTTTTAAGTGGTGGTTGAGGGGTTGAAATGCCTAAAAATGAAATATTGTCAAGAAGTTTAACTTCTTAAAATGCAGCTTGCATGACATTCTCCCTGACAACAAGTTCCGTATATAATGAGAATTTCTTCACAGTAAGGAATTAAAATAAGCAATTAACTCCAGAATTAATATCACTTTGGAATAGCTTAAAGAGTATAATTTGGAAAAGAGGGACACTTTTTTTTTTTTGTAAATTTCTTTCTTTTTTTGACATTTAGCTTCAAGGTTGGAGTAAATGGTAGAAATGCCAAGAATTGGAGTTCTAGAACAATTTTCAAACCCTACATGTTCAATACCATCACTGCAATCACAGATCTGTGTTATTTCATTTGCCATGCTTTCAATGATATAAGATGGTTTATTTTGTTTGGCTTGTTAATTGTTTATTGTACCAGTATGAGAACATGCTCAGGGCTATGTAGCATATTGTTAATGCTGGCCTATATTTAATCTATATAAATACATTTGCATGTACCTCCACTTGAATATTGCATCATTTCAAAGTGAATTGTAAGATAAATATTATGCTTCAATGAAATTTTCAGTAATACTTTATAAGTCATATTCTTTTTGCTGGGAAAAAATACCTGACAAAACTCACTTTAAGGAAAATGGGGTTTATTTCATTTTACATTTCCAGGTTATGGTCCATCATCACTCGGAAGGCATCATGGCAGGAGCTTGAAGCCACTGGTCACATTTAGTCCAATGCAAAGAAGCATAAAGCGATGAATACTTCTTCTCTTTCCTTTTTATATAGTCCAGGACCCCAGCCCAGAAAATGGTGCTGCCTACAGTTAAGGTGTGTCTTCACACCTTAATTAACCTAATCAACAGCATCCTTCACAGGCTTTCACACAAACTAGCCTAATCTATGGAATCCCTTACAGATGATTCTAGGTCCTGTCAAGTTCACAGTCAATAAAAACCATCACAAGTATTTTGTTTATATTTTTCCCTGAAAACATTTTCAAAAGGCTGCAATTCCCTTCAAACAAAACATTAAGAATCAGTTGTTAGAAGTTGCTAGATTAAAGACATGATTTTTTGTTTTGTTTTGTTTTTCGCTGTAGGGTCTCACTCTAGCTCAGGCTGACCTGGAATTTACTATACAGTCTTAGGGTGGCCTCGAACTCATGGCGATCCTCCTACCTCTGCCTCCTGAGTGCT
Organism: Orientallactaga sibirica; assembly: GCA_036365145.1. Taxonomy (NCBI): domain Eukaryota; kingdom Metazoa; phylum Chordata; class Mammalia; order Rodentia; family Dipodidae; genus Orientallactaga; species Orientallactaga sibirica. The sequence continues at coordinate 11,598,486 of JAEOAD010000060.1, read as the reverse complement.
GGAATTAAAGGCATGCGCCACCACGCCCAGCAAAGACATGACATTTTACCTCCCTTGTTTTTACTGTTAAGGTGACTATGATGTAGAGGTTCTAATTTAGTAGGAAAAGAAAATAGTTAAAAAGGAGCAAATGATGTGGTTTGCTTCTGGACCCAGTGCAGTTTTCATTATGCCAGGCTGATGGGTCCCATCTACAGCTGCAGTGTGTTCAAGTCCCCTGTGCTACCAGGATGCTCTTTCTGACAAAGCCCTGCCCTCCTCTCCAGACTCTGATTTGGTACCAGAGGCGCTTGTCTGTGGTTTGAACAATCCCAACCCACCTCACCCCACCCCACCCACCCCACCCCACCCCACCCCACCCCACTCCTTCCCCACTCCCACCCCTCCCCAGGGAAATGAAACACTTGTCTCTGAAGACATGGATCATTCAGTCCATGAAGGTTGGTTTCTCCACTCCTGTGAATTAAACTGAGAAAAATACCTCCAGTTCTTACTGTCATTTGGTTATGTCCCCATCACAGTAGCTTTTTTTGTCGCCTAGGCCCTGAACCCCTCCCCCATCCACAGAAGACATTCCTCTTTCAACATAGTTCTTCCTCTGTTTTGTTGTCTCATTCCTTTTGTTCTCCTCTATCCTCTATGTTAAAATGTTTATGGGCTTCCAGGAGTGGTGGGTGCATGGTGGCACACGCCTTTAATCCCAGCACTCAGCAGGCAGAGGTAGGAGGATCACCATGATTTCGAGGCCACCCTGAGACTACATAGTGAATTCCAGGTCAGCCTGAGATAGAGTGAAACCCTACACTGAAAAGAAAAAAAAAAAAAGTGTGCAGATCTTTTGGAGATATTGGTAACCACTCTGGGGTCATGAATGCATCTGTGGGTTCATGTCAGGAGGACACTGCCCCAAAGTACCTGCCCACCCTGTGGATCTTAACCTTCTTTCCTGCCCCTTTTCTTTTTTTTTTGGCGGGGGGGGGGTTGTAGTTTTACTTTTGGAGGCAGGGTCTCGTTCTAGCCCAAGTTGACCAATGTGATTCAGAAGTTTTCTGTTCACTCTGTAGTCTCAGGGTGGCCAATAATAACTCACTGTGATCTTCCTACCTCTGCCTCCCGAGTGTTTGGATTAAAGTTGTTCACCATCATATCCTGCATTTTTCACACCAAACATTTTCTTTTGCATTGTTTTGATTTGTTTTGTTTTGTTTTTAGCTAGAGCGAGAGTGAGAGCAAGGAGAGAGACAGAATTGGCACAACAGGGCCTCAGACATTGCAATCTAACTCCAGACGCCTCTGCTACCTAGTGGGCATGTGCGACCTCATGCTTGCCTCACCTTTGTGCATTTGGCTTACATGGGATCTGGAGAGTAGGGCATGGGTCCTTACCTTAGGCTTTACAGGCAAGCACCTTAACCGCTAAGCCATCTCTCCAGCCCTCTTTTCTTTTCTTTTCTTTTCTTTTCTTTTCTTTTCTTTTCTTTTCTTTTCTTTTCTTTTCTTTTCTTTTCCTTTCCTTTTCTTTCCTTTCCTTTCCTTTTCTACTTTCTTTTCTACTTTCTTTTCTTTTTGGTTTTGTTTGTTTTTTTGCCTTTTTTCCCCCAAGTCAGGGTCTCACTCTTGGTCAAACTGACCTGGAAATCATCCAGCCCCCCAAATGCTGGGACTATAGGTGTGTGCCGACACACCCCACTTCCCTCCCCCTCCTGCAGAGTGTTCCCTGAGCCTTTGAGCACCAATGGCCTCTGACTTACTACTTTGAGTTTTGAGTCTTCTCTGTGTTTTCTGCCATCTCTGTGAAGAAGGCTGTCTGGCTAGCAGTGACAGCAGCACTCACATCCCATCTCCATTTCCTCAGCAATGCTCCCTGGGCTCTAGCAGGTGGGATAGAGATGACTCGTCCACTGATAGGATTTCTCCTCTTGTCACTTTGGTGACTCTCCCAGGTATTCTTCCAGGTATCTGTAAAAAGTAGGTTCTCTAACCAGAAGTGAAAGCAGCATTAAACAATGGGCATAGTCATATACCTTTAGAAGGTCTTAGAGGCCCTGGCGTGCCCATTCTGTCTCTTTCTCTCTCTCTCTCTTTCTTTCTCTTTTTTCCCTCTCTTCTCTCTCTCTCTGTAATAATAAATAAATAAATAAATAAATAAATAAATAAATAAATAAATAATAAGGGCTGGAGATATGGCTTAGCACTTAAGATGCTTGCTTATGAAGCTTAAGGACCCAGATGATTGCCCTGGACCCATGTAAAGCCAGATGCACAAGGAATTGATTTGCAGTGGTTAGAGGCCCTGGCATGCCAATTCTCTATCTCTCTATCTGCCTCTCTCATTCCCTCACTCAAATAAATAAATAAATATTTTAAAAGTAAAAATAAAGGAATGATAATGTTTAAAAACCCTTTGCACAGATATTGATATTGTTAAACAGACAAATATATTTATAAATATGCCTTATCTGTGCCAATCTACACATAGGGAAGTTAGATGTTACATAGAATTTAATTAGACAGGCTGGAGGATGTGGCTCAGTTGGTGGAGCGCTTACTTAGCAAACAGGAAGCCCTAGGTTCAATCTACCATACTGCAATTAAGTGGCGTGTGGTGATACCCACCTATAATCTCAACACTCAGCAGATAGAGGCAAGAGGACCAGAAGTTCCACATCATCCTCAGCCACATAATGAACTGCAGAGCCAGCCTGGGCCCTTTCTCAAAAAATAGATAAATAAATGAATGCATTTAGTAACACAAATTAATTTTCATTCCATAAATGGCATGCAGTAAGTCAACATCAACTTTTGTCTTCTACGTCTTCGGGAAAGCCAGCGACTAGCCTTCCTGGATGGAGCACACATGGTTCTCTCAGGTAAAGGCTGTACTCAGGGAGGACAGGCAGAGCTTCCAGAAAGGTTGACCAGCGGTACCTGCCAACCAACATTTAGAATGGGTGGCCTGACAAAAAAGGACTGAAACCTTCAGAATAGCATCCTGACCCAAAATATCCATAGTGTTATTACTATCAGGAATACATTTGTATCATTTTTTAAGGATATCATGATTATAACCGACCATGTTGTTCAACTCAAGATCATATGTTATCTATCAGTTTCTGTTCTGTTTTGGCTCTACCACAGTAGTGAGAAGACCAAGGCTCACAGATAGGAGTTTGATCGAAAACAGTCGAGTGCTTACATCTGTCTACATACAAGCCAAGGACCACGTTTTCTCATTTCAAGCCCGAGTAATTTAGATCATCTGGAGGGCTCATGGGCGACAAGGCTACAGATTCAAGCTAGTGTCACTTGCCTTTGAACAGGAGACAATCAAGCAGCAAGGCACACTGTAATTTTTCTTTTATGTTTCACAGAGTTCTTTTTTAAAAAGATTGTATTCGTCCCTTACATTTTCATTGCCACAGCTGGTGGCTCCCTCCTAAATGGTATATTAGAGCCCTCGAGCACTTGATGTCTATCTTCTCTCACTTGACAGACACAATGTGTGTCAAAAATGTAAATAGTCTAATGCAGAAAGCACATGGGTTCAAGGAGAAGCTCTAATGAAAACTGTTTTTGAAATGGTTCTGATGGGCTGTGCTCTGAGAAATTTCAGCGGGTGACCTTCGTGCCTTCAGTGATGCTAAGCCGGCACATTCATACAGCTGTACTAATGACCACACTGACCATACCCACTGAAGAGCTGAAATATTGTCTCTCCTTCACTTGAATACACTGCACTTTCTGTGGTGATCTAAGGAAGATTACTCACAGCTTGCTACATAGCCCTACAATTCCTAAAGCCAAATTAAATTAGGCTCATTTCCGATTCTTTTTCTAGTTATTAAGGAATAGTGCATTTCATTTTAAGCACCTTACTCTAATGAGACTTCTGTTAATGAAATCATTAAGCATCAATAATTCTATCTGCAGCCCATACAGTTGGATATAGTCTTAGAATATTAGCGGGGCATTGCTTTAGAGATTCACGGATCAGTTAGCTCTGCAACGCCTCATCTTATTTTCAGGTGCAGCATTCCTTGAAAGCTAGTTTCGAACATGCCAATGGATAATTCTGTGCCCAGGCCTGGGTTGAATTTTCACACCCTGCTCCTATTTTCCACAGTCCTCTTTCTGAAGTTAAAGATGTAGAGTCTTCCCTATGTCCTGGGAAAGGACATTAGCTTTCCTTTGCCTTTGTCTCACTGTGGTAGTTTGACTAGACAGCCCCCAATATATTCAGTGTTTTATTAGTTTGTTGTTTGCACCTGCATCCACCTGGCTGGAGGTAATGTCAGTGGGTTGATCTTAAGGTGTGGTGGTAGGTTTGAGTTTTCAATCTAAAGATATGCAAAGTGCACCTAGCTGGAGTTCCTGAGGTGTGCTGTGCTGTGTGACTTTTGGCCTGTGGCTTTGTTCTGTGTTTGGTCCTGTGAAAGCAGGTCAGCTTCTTCTGCCATTATAGAACTTCTCCTGGATGTGTAAGGTTCAATAAATATCCCTTCCTCCATAACTGTGCCTGGTCTGGAAGTTCATTAAGGGAGAAGGGGGGCAGACATAAAAGAATCCACCTGATGCTGAAGGACTAGGGAACGGTGAACAATAAGAGGCCCTGACTCAGAGGAGGTGGAAGGCAGGGACCAACACCAGTGAGCTGTTCTCTGACCTGTACATGTGCACTGTGGGACGTGTACACCTACACTCGTGCACATGCACATAGGTGCATGCAAACAGCACCAACAAAAAAGAAACAGATAAGTAAGAGAAAAACCAATATAAATGTATGAACATGAATCTCTCATATGTAACGAGATGTTCAAGATGTAAGTAATCCTCAGACACATGGCATCTCTATTCTATAGCTATATTCTATAATATCTTCAACAAAGAATAGTCAATTTTTTAGTGATGAGACAAGACAAAAAAACAAAAAAAAAGGTAATTAAATCAATCCAAAGGGTATATGTGGAAAGGCAAATTCCTAACAGCTGAAGACTGGTTAGTAAGGTCTGTGAATGTGGATTTCTCCTGCATCATCTCCAGGCCAGGAAGCACCAAGAGATGTCTTTAGTATTTACCCATTGCTCTGCATGGCAGGAAAGAGACAACCAGTCTTTGTAAATCTATGTCCTGCCTTTGTGCAAATAGAAGGCAGTGAGCTTTCTGAATCTGCTGCTTCTTCAGCGCCTTCAACTTAAATATCCCAGGCAGGCATATTCTAGTCTCCCACAAAAATGAAAAAAATGGAATGGAAAGGTAAAATTTGTTTGTGGGAAGATGAAATATCTCAGCTTGATTTAAAATGGTTCCTCTTTCTCACTGCACTCCTACAAACCCACACAGCTAATGCTACCATAGATTACAATGGTCCTGCTTTTCCAAAAATGTCATGGCCCTTCACACCTCTCATTATGTACCTGTTTCAATTTTTTTGTTGTTGTTTTTCAGACAGTAGGGCATAATGGACAAAAATAGTACAACCACGATTGGGGAAATGGTGCAGTGGGTAAAATGCTTGCTGCATAAGCATGGACACTTGAGTTCAGATCCCTCACAGACTTAAATGCTAAGCATAGTGAGCCATGCCTGTAATCCCAGCTCTGGGAAGGCAGAGACAGGGAATCCTTGAGCTCACTGACTAGCTAGCCTATTGGACTTTTGTGAGCTCTAGTTTCAGCAAGAGACCCTGTTTCTGAAAAGGAGACAGAGATCAATGGAGGAAGATACCCAAGATAGACCTCTCACATCCACATGCATGCATACACACACACACACACACACACACACACACACACACACCTGCAACCATATGTGCTCCTATACAGCCATATGAACACACACCCACATTTATTTACATACCACATACAGTTTACACATGTGAAAAAACACTGCTACCAAACATATACCAATGACTAGATCCTATCTCTATAGGACTACACTGTAGTCATTGTAGGAATAACAATGAGTAGGTCAATTTTCAGAAACTTTTATCATTTTTCTAATTCATTCTTGATTCTGTCTTTTGTTCAAGAAGGTACTATGATAATTCAATCCCACATAAAATTAAATAATAAGAATGGCTAAGTTTACCAGATAAAAGAACTGTCTCCTTACATTGTTATAAATTTAACAGACACATGCTTATTATGTAACATACAGGCTTCTGAATTACATTTATAAATCTATAATTGTCCCCTACTAAAACCTATTTATTTCTAAATTAGTTTTTCATTATACATTTATGTATAATTGTGTATTTGCTTCAATTACATTAGAGCTTATATATGGGATCATGTCTTTAGATATGCTTTAGCATTTTATTTAGGTTGGAACAATGGCATTATGAGCATCAGAGACAACAAATACACCTCTCTCCCACATCCTCTTTATCTGGAGAAATGATAGTTTTACTTCAACCTTTGAATCCTGATGTTAGCCAGGCATGGTGGAACACACCTTTAATCCCAGCACTAGGGAGGCAGAGGTAGAAGGATCGAGACCTCCCTGAGACTACATAGTGAATTCCAGCTCAGCCTGGGCTAGAGTGAGACTATACCTCGAAATACAAGCAAACAAAGAAATAAAAGGAATTCTTTTGTATATAATAAGGGTATAAGATGGCAAATCAAGAGTATACTCATTAGGGTCCAATATTGAACAATTGCCTCATCATTTCATAGTATTTGATTATACCTCAGTTTAGCAGGTAATACATGGTAAGGTTTGGGAGTGAGCAAGACCACACAAACCACTCGGAGGCAACGATGAAAGCTTTTATTGGGGAAAGCACAAGCTTCCAGGGATGGCTCACAAGAGAGGAGCACAGCCAATCAGAGTTTTCAGGTAGTGGGCTTTATAGGGCTTTTTCTGTTGGGAGAAGGTGAGGTTGAATAGAAAAGTTCCTTTAGGGGAGATCATTACATTAACCATATAAAATTGCTAGGATGTGAAACCAGAACAGTGACCATGTGACTTACACTATAAGATGGCGGGAAACCATGATCTGGGGCATTGAGGTAAGGAGGAGATAATGACCAGGTGGTCTTTTGAAGAATGTGGATAGTCCACTTCCCTATGCCTCTGTCACCATTCTGCTGACCATGGTGACTCCATCTTGGGAGCCCATCCCAACTTAACATATATGAATTTCAATGTCATCACAATGATTAAAATAATTTGTTCATATTTGCATAGTATCTTGAGTATTAAAACCAATTCTATTTATTTTATTTTCATAGCTGTTGAGAAGGTAAACTTAAGATTGTATACAAAGTTGTTGTATCTAATAAATGACTCATTAGCATTCAGAAACAGAAACCAAAAGGACTTTTTATATAAAAACATTCAATTAGCCTCAAAATGAGAATTGCAGATTGTAAATTTTATGTAGTTTTTAGAGCACTGAACCAACAGCAGAGCCCACCTACCTTATGTGGAAGTACCAACCCGTAGAAAGCTGGTAGGTAAGGCTGTTTTCACGCACACATATGTGCAACACCTAGGTCTTACTGGTCAAGACTAAGGAGTGCAGTGCGCATGAGTGAAAGACATGCACAGCTAATCAAGAAATTCCCCTTCCTGGAAGGGATTACAGTTTATCTGCAAGGAAGCTTTTGACCTGATCTCTCCATGGGAGGGGTAATTGGCTGCTCTTTCTCCTTCTTCACTCCCTTCCCAGCGTGTAGCAGGGAGGCTTCACTCCAGGAGTTTGTGTAGCATCTCCATTGGAGGTCATCTTTTTTTCATCACCATCTGGAGGTCTTTTATGGGGCACTTTAGTTCCTCCTCCACCTGATTACATTATCCATTGATCTGGTTTTGCACTCTCTGCTTTTGAACAGGCTCTCTCTTTGGTGTTCCCATGCCAGAGAGGAGTGAATAATGCATGGCGAGCCTGGACATCAGTAGGTGGATCTGTAGTGGACTCAAATCACGTCTTTTTCATGACACCAGGAAGGCATAGTGTGATCACGGGTTCACTGAATCCCCATGTTGTCAAGACATATGTCATGTGAATGCCCCGACCGGAGCCAGCAAGGATATGAGCATCAGAGATAACAAATACACCTCTCTCTCACATCCTCTTCATCTGGAGAAGTGATAGTTTAACATCCGCCCTTGAAAACTCAGAAACTGGGAAAACTACTGTTGTCTTATAAAATGCATAATGTAATCTTTGTCTCTTCCCTATAAATAAAATATATTATGATTAGTATGTCTGGCCACACTTAGAAAAAGAAAACAACTATATCCCTTTTGAATATAGAAGAGGTCTGTTTACATATGTCAAAAGCTTCTAAAATTATATTCTTATTTTCTTTTAATAGAAAGGAATCAGCTCTATGAATTGATTGCTTGGAAAAATAAAACAATGTGCACACAAAAGATGGTATTGTAAATGCGTGCACTAATGAATTCATTCTTTAAAACAACTTGGGTACATAGAAAAAAAATAAAAAGGGTTGAGCAGGAGAGAGAAGAAGGTGGGAATTTGGTATCAGTGTTTGCTTCAATGAGTGTAATTATTGTGTAAATTGTGGCTCTTGACAAAAATCTCTGAGTCCTGTTGAGATGTTGTTAATGCCCCAGGAAGAAGCCTGCCTTCTGCAGTGTGATTGCTTACAAAGATGCTGCCACCTCCTTTCTCCTTTTCCCACAGGAGATGGGCAATTTGCCAGTGTTTCATTTTCAAGTGTCATTGTTCACCTACAGCTTTGGGAAAAGCTTTTGCTATTGTGAGTGTGTGTGTGTGTGTGTGTGTGTTGTTGTTGTTGTTGTTAATCCAATCCTAAATGATGATCTTTGTTTTCAATCCTGTAATATTTTACAATAAATTTATTAGGCACGAACATTAGCCACTATGGCACAAATAGCTTTGTCATTTTTTTTTAACTTAAAAAGTGACTTAGTAATTTAAACAGCATTGGAATTACTTTATTGGTATGTGAAATCTGTTTTTATGAGTAATTTATGAAAAGAATTATCAACCCAGACCTGTTTCTATGTTACCTCTCCAGTATCATTTCAATAGCTATGACTCTTTTAACAAAGCAACATGATGTAGTTTATTACACGATCCCTTTCTTTAATATCACATACTACATTGCATATATATGTCATACTGAAGAGAGAAGGACTAATTGTTCTTTAAGGACATAAGATGCATTTATCCATTAAATAAATGTAAGAATAGGTTAAAAATGTTAATGATTATTGAATGTGAGCTTGTGCTGTGACCTTATGTGAATAAGGTTTGGCAGGCTCGGGTTAATTCTTCATATTTAACACACACTACCTGCTCAAGGGGGAGGGTGATTTCCTGAGTTTTATTATAAAGACTGAGGAACATCCAAAATGAATGCCAGAATGTGAAATGACTATATGGAAGAATGTGAAGCATGCAATCTTCCCATTAATAATCCTCTCTAGTGAGGCTTGATACCTTCTCCTTTGTATACTCCCTGACATGGCCTGCACACCTCCCAGCACTTGTGGTCTGTCAATTGTTCAAGGTCCTCATAGTGACAACATCCTTATGATCCCAACTTTTCCCATACCTCAATCTGAGTTTAAAAATTCCCTTCAATTGTCACATTCTTTCAGAGTCCTGTCTGGTCTAGAGAACAAGAACATTGATTTGTGTTTAGGAGTTAATAACTGGTAATAGCTATTAGTGTGACACCCTTCCCAGACATAATTTGCATTTAAACAGCTGCCTTAACAGAGAAAGCTGGAAAACACAGAGGATTTCAGACTCTGAGAAAGGACCAATAAGAGTTGCTTTGGCTACCAAGCCATTCACAGTATCCTTTGGGTGTTTATTCTGCCTATGAGATATTAAAAGGGGAGATAAACAAGTAAATAAGGTGTTGATTTTATTTAAGGCTCTTAGAATTACTAGCTGTATGATCTTAGGCGAGTTCTTCAGCAACCTCAACCATAAAGGGTAATAACAGGTCATGTGAGCACTAAACTAGTAGGAGAGCTACAACTCCTGAAAGGTCTGATGGAGTGATTCCATTTGCCAATCATCAGGTGAAAATATAACAAAAACTGAACTCAAAAACAGACATTCTTACACCATCTGGGCATGTCCACTTAAAATAGTTTTATTTATTTATTTGCTAGGAGAGAGAGAGAGAGAGAGAGAGAGAGAAGGACATAGAAGACTAGAAAAGGAGAAGAGAGAGGAGGGGAAGGTAAGAGAGGTAAGGCAAGCGTGATGGGCCAGGGCCTCTTGCAGCTGCAAATAAACTCCAAATTTGTGTCATTTTCTCATCTGGCTTTATGTGGGTACTGCAGAATTAAACTCAAGCTGGCAGGCTTTGCAAGTAAGGGCTTTTAAATGGTAGGCCATCTCCTTCACCCAGGAAGTTCACTTTTAATCAAGTAAATGAAAGAATTCTGAAAATTGAATTACTGTTTAGGAAAAAAAAAAAAGGTGTTTAAGGATTCTCATCAACATTCCATAGTAGGCTTTTACAGTGAAAGGTGGGAGGTGAGAGGGAGAGTCCAGCTGATGGTCTGTCATTATGGATAAGGATGGCCACCCCATGAGGCCAAGGGACGCAGACAAGATTAAAAACAAATGCCACCTTGAAAGTAAGCAGACAATTATTCAGTCAACTTATAAGTATTCAAAAATAATCGGTGACATTAGAATGAAATAAACTGAAAAGGAATATCAAAATTACATAAGATCAGGGGAAATACTGTACATGTAGTTAGTAACCTGGTAAAAGGAACGAAAACTGAAGAAGCAGCCAGAGCCTACAGATGAAAAAAAAAAAAAAAGTCGCCATATTTTTAAGGTGTCAAAACTTGAATTTCTCAATGTATATAGTAATAAATCTAGATCATATCCTCAAGAGAGATTGAAGAGTATACTGAAGATGTCTAAGGACTTAGTGAAATTGAGAAGTCATGTGATTCATGGAGAACCTATGCTAATTTCCTAAAAAGAAGGTATATTATTCCTATTTTTGTTACATCCTAGTAAATTTTGGTGACTAGGAAAAATGGGTCATAGAATATTATTTTACTTTTATGAAGGGTAAAGGAAGTGAATACATAAGTATCCTCTTTAGTATATTAATTTCATCAGGGATTATGGATTAAGCTAACAAAAGCAGAGAAAGTATAATTTTTATTAATATTTTACACCCACATGAATTCATAGAAAAGTGGAACTCAAAGAAGTAACAAAAATTGAGGACATATACAGAATTCTTTTATAAAGGGAAATTTCAACAGATGATAAAGCATATGAAAGTGACTAGGAAATATACGGAGGAGATTAACTATTGGAAGATAAGAATTATTCTAGTAAGTCCTGTGCATGCAAATATGTGTCAATATCTCTGATAATGAATGCTAATGTTTTCCTAGTACAGGGGAAGCAAATGCTCACACAGAACATTCAAAGCCAGACACAAAGTACATAGATCACTGTTTCTACATGGATTACTTTCAATTACTTAAATCTCAAAATAACCCTTATGCCACAGTGGCACACTTTCCAGTGTAATATTGTGCCCCCTTTATAAGCAAAGGTCTCAGAATCCTGTATATTCTTAACACTTATTAAGAGTAACATTTGCTGTGTCATTTTTATTAGTCTTATATTAGAAATTAAAGCTAATAAAAATTTTAAATATGAAGTAATTCTTTTAAAATAACTCTATTATTTGATTTTTCATATGCTTTAAAATCATAACCATGTTTTCAAAATAAATTTATAAATGCCCCTAATGCTTGGGTTTGGTGGAAGATAAGTGGATTCTCACATTTGCTTGTACATTGAGCTAGAGCTGATGCATCAGAATAAGGTGCTTCAGTGACTGCGATGCATTATCTATGTGACACCTTTCACTCTTATCATATTCCCTTTAGGTAGTTGTAAGCAGCTGAAAGATCTGTAAATTCTGTCTCCTCTGATGTAAGTTCAAATGTCTTCTCTTCAACTCTGTGGATTGAAACAGGTTTGCCTTCATTTACAATTCATTTCAACATTCCTTTACTCCACATAAAGTTGAGCTTTTTTTCTTTTTGACTTATCCTTTAAACCAGGCCCCTTAAAGTCTGTTCCCTTAGTTAATGAGTAGCATGCGATGATAAATTCATGACCATTTTATGTCCAAAGGACTACCATTACCTTTATTGTGTGCATGTGCACAATGCTGTTGATTGTATGCAGATTTGAAAACCTCCATTATATACTCTTAGAAAAATTAGGGCTGGAGAAAAAAATAATGCTGCATTGTTATCAGGAAAATCATTTTGATCTAGCTCATCTCTGAAGATATGTTAGTGATCCCCAGTGATCTTGTGGTCATATTTTGAGAACTAACTTCTGCATCACATTGTTCAGAACAAAAGTATCATTTAACAAGCCAATAAAATGACCAATTAAAAATAGTAACCACGTAAATTCTATGAAGAATCAAAATGTATCCTAGGGCTGGAGAGATGGCTTAGCGGTTGCCTCCTAAGCCTAAGAACGCTGGTTCCAATCTCCAGATCCCTCGTTTAGCCAGATGCAAAGTGACACAAGGGCTCAATGCCACACTTGACCACAATGGGGAGCACGCATCTCGATTTTGTTCCCAGCAGCTGAGACACTGCTGGCGCACCCATCTCTATCTGTCTTCCTCTCCCTCTCTCTCTGTCTCTCTCCAAAAAAAAAAAAAATGTATCTTATAGAAACAATAAAGAAATGGAATAATTCATATTAATTAAGAAAATAAATTTTAAGGAAATGTAATATCCATATCCAAATATTTTAATAACTTTACATATAATGCTGTGATTTCTCGTGATATCTAAGCTATGGAATCAACCTATGTGCCTATCAATATATAAAGAAACTGTGATATATATATATATATATATATATATATATATATATATATATACTTTTTCCATAATAAAGAAGAATGAAGTTATGTTTGTAGGAAAATAGAGGCAATTGGAGATAATCATTATGCAAATTAAGTCAGTCTTGGAAATATAAATATATCAAATGTTTTCTCTCATTTGTAGGCTAGAAGGATACATATATATATATATATATATATATATATATATATATATATATATATATATATATATATATATATATATAGAGAGAGAGAGAGAGAGAGAGAGAGTCAGAGACAGAGACAGAGAAAGGCTCTCAAAAGCAATAATATATATAAATATCTGATATCCTTTATTACAGAGGGCTGGGGAATTAGCTCAGTTGTTAAAATACTTTACACACAAATGTGAGGCCTAGAGTTCAGATACTCAGTGCCTACATAAATGCCAAGTAAGTGTGGAGACCACTTGTAATTTCAATGCTTGGAAAGCAGAGACAGAGAATCCTGGGGTAAGATGGCTAGCTGAAACAGCAAGCTCTGAGCCCAAGTAAGAGAGCTTGCCTTAGTAAAATGAAGAGAAGAGTAATCAAAGAAGACATCTGACGCCAACCTGTAACCTCTACAGACACATGCACACACATGTCCCTACACATACATGCACACATGCATACCACGTACACATGCAAAAATAGTATACTACACATGCCATGGAAGTAGAATCAAAACTGCCTAGAGGATCAAAGGGGACAAACAGGAAGGAAGGTTATATGCTCGAAAAGGCAGGATAAGGGAATGTGGAGGGGAGTGTGCTCAAAGCATATTATATACCTGCATCAAAGCATCCTCATGCAACCCAGTACCATAGACAATGAAAAAAAGAGCTGATGGGCTGGAGACATGGCTTAGAAGTTAAGGTGCTTGCTGGTAAAGTCAAAGGACACACATGCACAGGGTAGTGCATTTGTCTGGATTTCATTGCAATGGCTGGAGGCCCCAGTGTGCTCATTGTCTCTAGCTGCCTTTTTCTCCCTCAAATAAATAAATAAACATAGAAATAGCTGAAGAATTAAAAAAAAAAAAAACTATAGTTTTTAAGCTCAGCTACTTAAATTTAGCATATGCTACACATTTAATTTAATGTAGCTAAGTTTTATATTTACCTTAAGTTTTATTTTTTTTATTTTCCTTCTTTGTTTATTATTATTATTGTTGATATTTATTATTTTACTTTGCAATCCTGAAAAAACACTTATTCTGCTGTCAGGGCTGGGTAAAACTATGTTTATAGCTTTACATTTCACTCATTTCATCTGCATGAATATAGAACTTTCTTAGGTAAAAAAGAAGAATGCACATATTTTATTATCTGTTGTAGTAGGAAGCTTCAGGTTCGCTGAGATGAACTTCCAAACCAGGCATAGTTATGTTGGAAGGGATTTATTGAGGCTTACAAATAGATGGGAAGTTCCAAAATGGTAGAAGAAGCTGGCCCTGCTTTCACAGATCAGATTGAAGCAGAGAGAAGCCACAAGCCCAAAAAGCCAAAAGCCACACCAATGCACTTCAGGAATTCCAGGTGGAATTAGGCACTTTGCATATCTGTAGATTGGAATTTCAAACCCACCACCAGATCCACCCAGTGACACCTCCTCCAGCCAGGTGGCTGCAGATCCAAACTTCAAATTGATAAAACACTGAATATATTGGGAGTCATCTATTCAAACAATCACATTTGTATAACTGGCTGGTCTTCCAAAGAGGATCCATATGTGAAACTGACTTTGTCATACATCTAGTGTCAGTATGTAAGGGTCTGAGGCTACACTTTTCAACATACTCTATTAGTCTATTTCTTCTTCTTTTTCTAGGCTCTTTTGCTGTTACAAATTTTTAGTCATAGCTACTCTTTAATGAACAATATGTGTCAATTAGAATAACTGCCAAACTAAGACATAATAGCCAAACTTCTTTAAAAGGAAAAATCACACAGATAAAAGCACTGTAGTCATTGAGAAATGAAAGAAGGCAAGAAGAAAGGAAGGAATGGACAGGAGGAAACAGCAAATTCTTATCTTCAAATTAAAAGCTTATTAATTCTCACAGTGAATCTATTCAATTTTTGAGCCTAATCTCTCCCAGAGTGATCATATATGACATTCTTACACCTGTTTTAACCCATTTCTAGCTTTTTGTTTTTTTTTTTTTTTGTTTTGTTTTTTTTTGTTTTGTTTTGCAAGGTAGGGTCTCACTCCGGTCCAGGCTGACCTGGAATTCACTATGTAGTCTCAGGGTGGCCTCGAACTCTCGGCGATCCTCCTATCTCTGCCTCCCGAGTGCTGGGATTAAAGGCGTGCGCCACCATGCCCGGCTTTTTAAATTTCTAGCTTCTTTAAGAGACTAGCTCCAATTACCAAAACCTGATAACTAACAGTAAACCCTGAAAAATTACACAGTACAACACGGAGTGTCCATGGGTCCTAGAAGTCTGTGTGTAGTACTGACAGGTGGAATATGGAGAGCATATGTCATCCTCACCTTGCCTGGCTTGGTTGTAGACCCAAGATAAGAAAGGAGTGAATGAAGACTTTGACAGCAGGAACTAAATCACTTTGAAAATGTAAATAACCAAAGAGCTGCTTCAGATGCAGTACAGTTTCATCTATGCCCTGTTATCTCCAGACAACATTTAGAAAATGCATCCCTTTCTGTCTGCAGCTAATAGTGTAATCGTCCTTTATCCTGGAGTTTCATACGAATTCTGGAGGATTTGAGGAAGACCAATTAATCAATGCCAAAGTGGATAATGATTTATGACCAGAGTGAAAATAGAAAGGAACACCTTTCAGTGGGATCCCTTCTCTCTACTGACCTGGTTTTGTATTTCTTTTCTTTTCTTTCTCTCTCTCTCTTTTCTTGGAATGACTCCAAACATCTGGCTGGCAACGAGAGTATATTTTTTGAGATAGCAAAGTTGTTTATTGAGCCACTGAGTTCAATCAGCTTCAGTAATTCCTGCAGTCCAAGGAAAATTGGAAAGAAAAAGCTTAGTGTAAATCTTCAACTATATAGAGTAACTCATTAGCTGGTTCAGCAAGCCACAGCACAGGCCATGGAATGTGAGCACATTGTATGTAAGGTGTCATGTCTATGTGCTGGAGAATATGTGTGATGGCCTCCACTCCTCTAAGCATTTTCCTTCTGCTGTTACATCTGTTCCTAAGTATTTTGACAGTATTGCTGGCATAGCACTACCCAAGGGCTTGATATCTCCCCTGCCCCTTGCCATGTACTTCTATGCTTTAAGGCACCTTGCTCAAATAGTTAATCAGACTTCACCACACTCTATTCCCAAATCATAAACTGATTCACAAATCCCATGCCACTGGCGTGAATCATAGACTGAGATAATACTTCATTTCTTTGGCAAGTGGCTACAGGATGCTCCCTTTATTCTGCATGGATTTTTGTCCCTCCTTTTAGCAGTAGCTACTGTAGGCTGGAGAAATGAACAGTGTTAAAATTGGCAGGCTGAATGCTGCTGTGTGTGTCTAATGTCTGAAAAAGAAGTCTGCTTTTATGCAAATACACACTGGCGATGAAGCTTGTAATTCTGGAATACAAACATGTAGCATGTGTCCTCTGTATGACCCAATAGAATTTGAAAGACAGAACGAAGACAATGGGTTGAGAGGGCAAGGGCTTGGGAGGAAAATATTAACATTAGTTGTACATATTTGCTAAAGGTCACTGCCTAATAAAGAAAGAACTGCGGGAATGAAACTCCTGCTAAATTACAATTGTAGCAATGCAAGAAGAGACAACTATTGTTATTTTCTCTCTAACAACAATAAGGTTTAATTAATATCTAACACTGCCTTAGTGCAGAGTAAATAGATGATTTCATTTCTGTGTGGTGTTGTGAATATAAGCAGTGTCCCTTTTGTGAGAAACACTAACAAACGACAGTATGAGAGCTATGCCTGATAGACCTGACCTGCTTCAAGAGCCTGCTGCAGTCTGAGAGCGGTGACCTGAAGTGGATCAGAGCCATATGGAAGAGGTTACTAGGTCTGCAATGAAATCTTGACCAAAAAAAAAAAAAAAAAAAAAAAAAAAAAAACTTGAACTTCCTTTTATTTTCTTATTTTAGATATCTATTGATTTCAGTGTGCCCAAACTCCTAGAACTTCTTATATAAATTTCTCAATACTGATATGGCATGGGCCCATGTTCTGAATTATTGGTCCAAGTGGGAGAACCTGACCAAATCTGAGTTTATATAACGCGTGCGCGCACACACACACACACACACACACACACACACACAGAGAGAGAGAGAGAGAGTAAATCTTAACAATGGATTTATCTTGACTACTCTGGTGTTCCCAAGTTTCCAAACCTGGCCCATGGAACCCACTGAACTATAAAACCTCATGATTACCTAAAAAAGTTCAGTGGGTTTCATGGTCCAGGATTGGGAACTTGGCCACAACAAAATAGTCAAGGTAAATACACTGCTGAGAATTAAAATTTTAAGATGAAAAATATAGACGTGATTTTAAAAGGTCATGCTTTCCATTATATAGAAGAAAGCTTTATAACATTATATATGTAGAAGAAATTATGTTGCAAAAGCAAATGTAAGGTGGGCTAGTATATGTATAGTCTGAGTTCTTCCAGCCCTACTTTTCACACCTCTCAGCCTTCACCTCACCTTTGTCCTTCACAGGTATTGAGAATTCTTCACTTCTTTATATTCCTTGAGATAAAATATTCCCAACTTGTCTCATTAATGCAAATAAAAATTAGGTCACTTACAACCAGGAGTCCTTACTAATATAATTTCTGAAATTAGTAATTTTTGGCATTCTAGAAATAATCATGTTTTTATATTATTGTAGTACATTTAACAGTACAGTACCAGGTTTGTGTTTAGCATTAATGTGAATATATCTGTATATAATTTCCCTTTGAGATAATTTATATAAAACCATCATTAAAACTTGAATAATCTCAATTACTGTTTAATATAACACAAGTACCCCAATTCCATTTTTTTTTTTTTTTTTTTTTTTTTTTTTTTTTTTTTTTTGAGGTAGGGTCTCACTCTGGTCCAGGCTGACCTGGAATTAACTATGTAGTCTCAGGGTGGCCTCGAACTCTCGGCGATCCTCCTGCCCCTGCCTCCCAAGTGCTGGGATTAAAGGCGTGTGCCACCACGCCCGGCTCCCAATTCCATTTTATTCCATTAGACGTAATTATGTCAAATAGAAAAGATTTAGTCATTACTCTATTCAAGTTTGCTAAAACTTCAAGTTTCTATATACAAAAAGAACCAACTCAGCTGAACACTAACTAAAAAAATAAACATGAGAAATTGAAATTGTCCAAATTTGAATTGTTGTCTTCATTGGAGAACAAGTTCTAATGTTTCCCCCATGCTTTGGTTCATGTTTACTTACAGAACACCTCCCCCCCCCCCATACAGCAAGAATGGCAGGTGAAACTTTGAGTCTACTGGCAGAAAGCACTGTGAACCCAAGCTGAGACTCAATTCTTCCATTGCCAGAATATTTGTTCTTGAGTTCCAGGGCTGTGCTGTGGGTGAGAACTTTTCAGGGATGGGTCTGTTCTATAATCTGTGGTATCTGCTCCTATAGTTAGTAGTCTGTGATCCTGAGCACTTATGTTAAGCAGTTTACATTTATACACATGGAACTAGTGGACAGATAGAAAATTCTGACTTTATAGTTATTGACTGGGCTCCTTAAAACCATAGCAAGTACTATAGGCAGATGAGGTACAATATGAAGTCATTGTCTAATAAGAAAACTAAACGCATATGCATGGACTGTTTTACACAAGGCTGGGAAGATGATTCTGTGCTTAAAGCAGTTGTTATGCACAAATGAGGTTTCAAGTTTGGGTCGCTAGAACCTACAAAAAGCCAGACTGCTTGGTGCACATCTGTAATCTCATTGCCCCTGTGGGAGTGGGAGGTGGAGACAGGAGAATTCCCAGAGGTGCTGGGCAACTCATCTCGTGTACAGAGTGGTAAATGATAAGAGACCGTGTCTCAAACAAGGTGGAAGGTAAGGACCAACACCTGAAGTTGTCCTCGGATCTCCTTGCACACACCCTCAGGCATATAAACACACATTCCCACATACAAACTAAGTTAACAAAAGAACTTGCACAAATTCACAATAGTATAACAGGGACAATCAATCATATTACTCTTCTATCAAGTTAAAAAATAAGACATAGACACTCATTAAAATGTAAAAAACATTAAATTATTAAATTTACTAAAATTTTGTGAGATTATTTTTATGGTGCTAGAAATCAAACCAAAGTCCTCATTCATGTGAAGCCATTACCCTACAACTGAGCAATACACCCCATCTCCCTATAATCCAAAATGTTTATTCGTTTCTGTGGTGGTTTGATTCAGGTGTCTCCCATAAACTTGGGTGTTCTGAATGCTAGGTTCACAGCTGATGACAATTTGGGAATTAACACCTCCTGGAGGCAGAGTATTATTGGGGGCGGGCTTATGTGTATTATATAGCCAGCTTCCCCTTGCCGGTGTTTGGCCCACTCTCCTGTTGCTGTGGGCCACCTTATGTTGACCAGAGAGTGATGTCCACCCTCTGCTCATGCCATCATTTTTCCTGCCATCATGGAGCTTCCGCCTTGAAACTGTAAGCCAAAATAAACCTCTTTTTTCCCACAAGCTGCTCTTAGTCGGGTGATTTCTGCCAGCAATGAGAATCAGACTGAAACAGTAAAGGTGTACCGAGGAGTGGGATTGCTGCTAGACACCTGACTGTGTGGCTTTGGGGTTTTGGAGCTGATTTTCAAGAGGAATGTGGAAGGATTTGAAACCTTGGCCCAAGAGATGCCTTGTAGTGTTGTAAGTACAGCTTAATGGGCTATTCTGGTCAGAGCTGAAAGACCTGAATGCAGTAAGAACTATGGACTGTGAGGTTTGGCTTATGAGGGTGAGAAAGAGCTTTACTTGGACTGGGCTTGCAGTTTGGGTGAGAAGTTTGCTTTTATGCCAGTGTCGTGAGAAGTTGTGCAGGGTTGCTTTGTGTACAAATGAACTGGTTTGAGCAGAGAGATATGGCACAGAAAAAATGAAATCTTTGGGTGAATTCTGCCCATTCAGCTGCAATTGAGAGATTACAATCTTTGAGATTGGGCCAGCTGACCTGCACTGGGGCAACAGGAAGAATGCAGACTCTTTTGAAGGGGCCTGAATGCTGAAGGAGTGTCGTGTTCTTCAAAGTCTGATTTATTCCCCCTCTACCTGGTATTGTGGAGTATAAGAAATGCAGGAAAGAGGGTCATTGAGTTTGCATCGCGGTCTTGTGTTTTGGAAATGGCCATGGGCAGTGTGAAGCAGGTTTGCTGGTTGCCTGCTTGGAGATCCCATGGGGCCATGAGGATGGACTGTGGGTTGCAGTGGAGACCCAGTGGAGATGCCGGCTTCTGAGGAAAGCTGCCGGCCCCAGATGAAGTTTTCCAGGACTGTGAGTAGCTTAGCTGGAAGGGCGGAATTGGAACTCCAGAGACTTGTTGCTGCTCAGAAGTATCGGACTTGGAGATTTGTCACTGACTAGTTGTTGGATTGGAATTACAGATTTTGACGTTTGCCCTGGTGTTTTAAAATCTTGTATTGGTTGAATATTTCTTTGCTTTGCCCAATGCCATCCTTTGCAGTGTGAATGTTTATTCTGTGCCATTATGGGTTTTGGGGGGATTATTTTTGGTATTATGGCTCAGTTAAAAGACCTTGGAATATGGGGATTGTTGGACCATCATTAGGATTGATTAAAAAAAATGGGAGCTTTTAAAGTTGGATGAATGCATTGTATTTTACATCATGTGTGGTTATCATTTATGGGGGCCAGGGGAGGAACATGGTGGTTTGATTCAGGTGTCCCCCATAAACTCGGGTGTTCTGAATGCTAGGCTCACAGCTGATGGCAATTTGGGAATTAACACCTCCTGGAGGCAGAGTATTGTTGGGGGAGGGCTTATGGGTATTATAGCCAGCTTCCCCTTGCCAGTGTTTGGCACGCTCTCCTGTTGCTGTTGTCCACCCTCTGCTCATGCCATCATTTTTCCTGCCATCATGGAGCTTCCACCTAGAGACTATAAGCCAAAATAAACCTCTTTTTTCCCACAAGCTGCTCTTAGTCGGGTGATTTCTGCCAGCAATGCGAACCTGACTGCAACAGTGTCTGAGAATGTGTGTAATAAATTGTGATAATTTGCAAAACACTGGATAAACAGAAATATATATTTTTTCTCTCCTTTTTATGGGACCATGATGATCTTTCTCATCTTCAACTCTTTGACTCCCATCTAGAAATCTTTTTTTTTTTTCATATTTACACTTTCATGCATGTATGCAATGTATTTTGATCACACTTTCCCATTTAACCTCCCTTCCCTCCCACTAAAACCCTTGTTACCATTAAAACTCCATCCTACTTTCACTCCTTTTATTTGTATTTATTAAATTTTATTTTATTAATTGAAACCTTTGTCATATGGATGAGTCATATATTGGTCCAATTGCCTTCCTCCCGGCCCACATTCTACTGATGGCTCTACTCAGTGGGCTTACTGGTATTAACTATGGGCTTATTGGTTTTGAGTTGTGAGAGCAGCAGTCATTGTATGTGAGTGTGTGCATGCCTCTGGATATTCCTTCACACCCTATGTATAATCTTTCCATCCCTTCTTCCTCCATGTTCCCTAAGTCTTGATGGGTGTGTTATAAGTCTACTTTAGTGTTGCACTCCCAGTTTCTGCTTATGTTTTTTTTTTTTTTTTTCAAGGTAGGGTCTCACTTTAGCCAAGCTTGCCATGAAATTCACTATGTGGTCTTAGGACGGCCTTGAACTCATGGCAATCCTCCTACCTCTGCTTCCCTGTGGGTGCTGAGATTAAAGGTGTGTGCCATCATGCCCAGCTAGGCTTTGATATGTTTTGAGTGTCCTCAGCTTCTATCACCATCTCCCTGGCCAGGGGACTCCCAGTGAGAGGAGAACTCATGCTTAACACATCAATTCCTTTGTGATTTCAACTGGACTATGGCTGGCATGCAAGAGGTGGTGCATCTCATGATAGGAGTCAGCTATCTTTTCTTGTCATGTTGGTGGATTTTGGTTCTCCCTGGTTTTGCTGCCTTCTATAAAAGAAAAAACAAAAACAAGCAAACAAAGAAGTCTCACCCAAAGAGTGAGAGCAGCAAGGGTTAAAGGGGATAAGCATAATTAAGAGAGAGTTTGATGGATGTAGCTTCTCTTTTGGCCAAAGACTAGTGGGAGCTTCTCATTGAATTCTATGGCCCTGGTCTTGTAGGATTCTGGCTTGGTTTCTGATAGCAGTTATGCATTCCTTGCCATTGAGGTGGGTCTCTTATCCAATCAGAGTGTTTGTGTCACCCACCCAGTTAAATTAAGGCCACTTGCATATTCACAAATGGCAAGTTCATTACTGGAGAAATGGAACTCACCAGTGGCTATACCACTAAAGTACATGACTCTCACTCTCTTAGCAGCAATCAGTTGTCACTATGTACTCTGGAGGTGATGGGCCTCATGGCCTCATCGATAGTGAAGTATGGTCAGGCTCCGTGATGTGCAGGAAATCACACTCACTGTGAGTTCAGTAGTGTAGAGGACTTGTATCCAGAAGACAGCATCCCACTGCTCCACTTCTCATGCCCTGCTCTTTACATTCTTTCTGCCCCTTCTTTGGAGAAGTTCCCTGAGTTCTGGAGGGTATGATTTAGATTCCATGTTGAGGGGTGAGGAAACACGAGTCTCTTATTCTCATGAAATTGCCAGCTATGCATCTCTGTATTAACCTGCCCTTTGCATAGAGAAACTTCTGTGTTGATGGCTGCAAGCAATACCAATCTCTAGTGGTGTGGCACCACTCGTGATCTTCCTTTTAAATTCTATTTCGTACTCTTTACATAGGCTTTAACCTTACCAAACTCAAAGATCTCAAGAGAAATTTACATTTTTCAATAGGCATCATGGAGGCAGAGAGTCTGAAATAAGTTTAGCATACAACTCTTGGCTCTATTCCTTACTAATGGGAGAAAGGAGTGAGGAGAATAGAGAAGGAAAAGAGGGATGAGGAGAAGTCGAAGGCAAAGGACAGAGAAGAGATATTGCATGGAGTGGAGGAGAGGAGGAGAGACTTGTCAGAAGCATGCAGTAAAAACCAAGGGAAATCTAGTTCAGGCATGTGCTTTGGAAAGACGAGGTGTGCTCAGTGTATGCTAGGTGAGGATGAAGTGCACTCCATCCCATTCTGGATTCTGGTGTTGATTTATACACTGTCAGCATCATCAGCTACTGCTTCTCTGCCCTCTTCAACTCTGTAAATATCTTCGTGTGTTTCCTCTACACGCAGATTCCGCTGTCCCAACTTTCCTGAATTAATCCCAATTGAAATACAGTATTTCTCCCCAATACCCATATCAGTCTCTTCCTCATTCCAGTCTAACACAGAGGGTCTTTGAATTATGTTCCCATACTTATCACTAAGGGTTCACACACCATTTCTCCCCTGTAGCCCTTGCTACTAATTTTTGCTCAAAACATTTATTTTATTTTATTTTATTTTATTTTATTTTATTTTATTTTATTTTATTTTATTTTATTTTATTTTATGTTTTAGTGAGAGCCCACTCTGTAGTGCAGACTAGCCTCACACTCATGGTTGATCCTACTGCCTCAGCCTTCCATATGTTGGCATTAGAGGCATGACCTACTATGCTTAGCATCTCTGATGAGAATTCTACAGAGGCATTCTGTCTCATATGGAACCAAGTCCTAAATAGTGGACATATTTTTATCTTAGACTAATACTAGCAGGGATAATTGACCTTGGACATAGGAGAAGGAGGAGGAAAAATAAAAAAGGCAGAGAAGGAAGACAGAGGAGAATAAAGAGGAAGAGGAGTAGGAGGCAGAAGATTAAACTACATCTTCCACTGTAGCAAGAGTTCTATTGCTGTAATAGCTACTAAGGCTGAAATAATAATCACCATCTCCCACTTTCATCACTTATTCTATAATTCTCCTATCTGTGACTGATATTTCTGTTTTTTAGATAATTAAGTGGTGAGATAGTGGTATGCCTCAAGTGATTTAGCTCTTTAAATGTCCTGCTTGACTATGGTCTGTTCATGGTGAACATGAGGCTTAGATAAAAATGAATTCTAGGGCTGAAGAGATGGCTTAGCAGTTAAGGTGCCTGTGTGACAAGCCCAAGGACTCCAGTTCCAATCTCCAGGTCCCACATTTAGCCAAACACAAAAAGTGACTCAAGGGCACAATGCCATGCGTGCCCACAAGGGGGCGCACACATCTGAATTTTGTTCACAGTGGCTGAGAGGCCACTGGTGCACTCATTCTCTCTCTCTCTCTCTCTCTCTCTCTTTCTGTGTGTGTGTGTTTCTCTCTCTGTGTCTCTCTCAAATTAAAAAAAGAGAATTCTATAATTTATCTATAAGCATGTATAAATATCACTATTTGTTTCTTTCTATAGAATCAATTCTCCTTCCTCTCAATGTTTCTAAATTTATCTTCAGAGTACAATCAGAGGGCTGCGAGTATATAGTTTCTTATGACTGTATGACTGAAATCCCTATTTCCTTGCTGGCTGTTGGTCTGGCATTACTCACAACAACTGCTCAGATTTTTAGTACAGCCCCTCACGCCTTTTCTATCTTAAAAGTCAGCAATGGCCCTTTGGATCCTTTGTATACTTCTTATCTCTCTGGCTTGCCCTTCTGCCTAGCTAGAGAAAATCCCCAGCTTTTAAAAGACTTGATTAGGTTAGGCCCACCTAGATAATCTCCCTATATTGAGGTCAAGTAATTAGAAACCTTAATTAAATCTATAAAATCCTTTTGCCATGTTATAGTCAGGGGAGGAGGCAAATGGGGAGAAATCACCAGGACCACCTTAGAATTCTGTCTACTGTAGTCCACTACAGAGACACCATGCAGTACATATGAGAATCCATCACAGGAAACAATTAGCTTCTCTGAAAAGTAAAAATAATAGCCTCACATCTCAGTAGATTATTATAACTACTAAAACTGAAAATTGTAGAGAAAATAAAAGTGGGTGTTGCCCCTCCCCTGCTTATGATGGCTTCACTTAAAATTTCTCTAGTTGACAATGGTGTGGGAAGCAGAAAATAAAGTTAACTACAGGATTTTGATCTTTTCTGAGCTGGAAATATCTAGTATGTAATGCTTGGTGGTGACATTGAGCCACAGCTCCCAGGAAGGTACATGACCACAAAGGTCATCATCACCTGGACTCCATACTGCATTGCTCTGCACAGTACTGCACTGCACCAGCAGCATATTATGGTATCCATTTGTTTCTGCACCTCATGTATCTGAGTGCCCATGTAGAATAGTTAGTACATTATTATAAAAATCAGTCTTTGGGATAGGTTGCTTTGTCCAGCCACTGGCTATTGAAAATTTTCTGAGCACATTTAAGCAAAGCTATAGTACTTGGTGAGACCATCTTTACTTTCTAATATGTTTAGGTTTCAATGGGTTTGTCAGGACATAACCCCACTGTCAATCAAGGACTCTCTGACTCAGAATGATGCTTAACTCATAATAACCTATAATAATTCATTCAGCTAGAGTAAGTTAACAACTTTCTTACAGCTGTTCTGTAAAGGCAGGCCTCAAACAAGCAAGCTTTCTAATATCCATGCCCTTGCATAATTCTTTTGTGCTGTCTCTAGGCTGGCCATGAGACTTATTGTTAAGAAATAGTTTGTGATAGAGAAGTGATGTGGCCTCACATTTGCTTATGTGTTCTAATAACTCCTGCAGTTTCTCCCTTGGGACACTTGTGCCCGCATGCTGCAATGAATGTTCTCTATTCAGGGGCTGAGAAGTAGTGAGCGTGGAGGTATCTGAGCTGCACTGTGCTGTGTCATCTCAGGTGGATTTAAGTCAGGGAATTAGCTTGTAGGCTCAGCCAATTAAACCTTCAAACCTGTCCAGACCTCATTTACATCTTAGGTAAGACTCAGAATTAGGAAAAAGACACATTATTGCTTAAAACTAAGTTCTCAGTGGTGTTGCAGGTATTCCCCATGGGGTTGTGGTTTATGCATGGTAGGAGCAGTATTCAGTTATTTTTTTTTGTGGGGAGAGAATGCTTTTGGTCTCAACCTGTGGCTCTTGCAATCTTTCTGCCCCATCTTCTGCAAAATTCCCTGAACCATGATGGGAGAGTTTTAAGCCTACTTCAGTGATGAGCTCTTAGGAACCTCTGGATCTCTGCTTTCATAGGTGTTGAGTGTCCTCAGGATCTGTCTCCATCACTCTGGTGCTGATTATCAGGTTCAGCATGGAAGCAGCACTCTTGCTCCTTGCCTCCCATTCCTCTGTGCTTTCAGCTGTAGCTTGGCTGAAGTGAGAGAGGTAGTTTATCTCCTCGGATGAGGAGGGTCCCTAGTTGAATGTGGGCAGGGATGAGGGAAAAGGTACCAACACATGATGTATCCATACAAAATATGTTAATAATAATAATAATAAAAGAAAAAAAGCTAAGTTCTTTGTGGACTTTGGTACAAGAAGGACAACAGAGTTCTAAGTGAGTACCGAAATTAAATAAAAATTTTAAATTGTCTAATAGATATTTATTTGAGACAGACTGAAAACTCTAGATACATGTGCCACTTTGTGCATTGGGATTTACATGGGTACTAGGAAATCAAACCATTCCCTCATGGCATCTATACATGTTACCCCCTTTCTCTAGATTTTTAACATGATTTTGAGGCTAGGTGATCTATAGACTGGCTCCCTGTGATGGGTAGATCACTCTTTCATCTGGCTTATGTAGCCTTATTGTTCATTAGAACCCTCTCCCATTCCTTGACCATCTGTAAAGATTATTGTTGTCTGTGAGCAGTCAAAACTCAAATGAAATCTGACATAGAGACCAAGTGGCTGGAGTTAATTTGTCCTCCCTCGGCTCTCACTTATTACAGAGAGTCCTGCTCATCTCAGCCATTTACAGCACATGTTCCCAGAGTTGGAAGTCGTTATGTGTTGATAGTTATTTTCCTTGACATTCACTAGCCTTGATGTGCCAGGGAATTTTAAATGGAACTGAGAAACAAAGACAATGCAGTTATGCAGACACTGGAATGTGAAATAACACTCCAGTGACTTAAGGAAATGGGATCAATGCAGCCCTAATAAAATATGAAGGCTTTCCAGTCCCAGATCCTATTATCTCCAGTGATACTCTACTTGTCTGTCTTTTGAAAGTGCAGATGCAATCCAGTTAGAAAAATGTCACAGCTCTCCTGCAACAACAGCACACTCTGCACTCAGAGTAATAAAGATTTCCTCCTTCAGTGAATGCTGTTGTCATTGGTCCCCAGAGCTGAGAAGTTTCACTCTGTTTCAATTTCTCAGAATCAGTTTGCTTGACGAGCAGTTGGGTTCCACTCACCCCAGAAGCAAACATCTTCTTTAACTTTAGTAATTTTCCAAAGTTAAGCAAAGAAAATTTAAGGTTCAAGGAATGTAATCAGCTACAGGCTGGTGGGGCCTCCTGTCTTGGCTTCTCTGGCCAGCAGAGCACCAGCTTGGACCATCATTCAGGGTTTATTGATGATAAATGGCAGTAAGGTAAGGTCGTTATTTTCCTGAACCCAAATGCAAAAACACCTCACTCTTATACACACAGTCATGCCTTAATGACATTTAAGAATATTTGTGACTATCTAAGACCACGAAGGCCATAGCTTCAAGCTTAATGAACAGCCATGTCCACCAAAAGAACTAAGGGAATTTACCCTGCAGCCTGAGACTCAAAACGTTTGCCAGTGAACTAATAGAGAATTCATTCAAGATTAGGACTCCTAACTGGGTTGGAGCGATACTTATCGGACAAGTTCCATCACAGCTGTGTTGGTACTTGCATGATTTTTGCATGTGAATCTAGCAAAGTTTTCTTACTTGGTTCCCCATTAAATACACTCTGTTCTCGTAAAAAAAAAAAACATACAGGCACATGCATGCTTGGAGGAACAGAAGGAAGTAATGCAAGCAATGATCCTGTTAGAAATAATTCTGTAATTGCATTTATTAACCCCTATTATTTCAGCTTATCCTCAATGACCTGGGCCTGGAGAATGAGCTGTTTGAGGCCCCAAAGCCCATCCATAAATCAGGACTTGAACAGGATTCTGACTTGCAGCCTTCTCCATCTATGGCCTCTCCTTGATGCTGAGCACACAGCTGAGGCCATGACCGTTAATGGTACCCAGTCCCAATAATGACAGTGACAAGGGAGGAGAAGATGAGAGGAAATGTAGGCTCCAGATTCACTGAGATTCAGCGGACATATGTTAAAAGGGAAGTTCATGACTAAATTCCAGTGACTGTTAGGAACAGGCAAGGCATCTTACAGAATACTCAATTGAAACAGAACTAATCTCACAAGGACAAAAGGGAAAAGACCTATATTCTGAAGAGATCCTTAAAGTCATATCACTGCAACTTTTTGGCTTCAGTGTGAATCATCTCCCTTCCACATTCATATACACATGCTGACTGTGTGTGCTCATCGTATGTAATTTCTCTCTAGCCTTTATTGCTTTTTCCATTTATTCTTTACAGAATTCTGTAGGGTTTTGTCAATAAAGTAATTGTTATATCTGCCTTTGCATTGCTTGGACGAAACACCTAATCAAAAGCAGCTGTGGAAGGATGGGTTTGTCTTAGCTTACAGTCTCAAGGGGAAGTTTCAGCATGGCAGGGAAAGGATAGAAGAGCAGAAGTTAGACATCACTTCTGCCACAGTAACTGGCAGAAAGAAGCAAGAGTGAATTGAGCTCTGGCAATGGGGATCTGGCTATAATACCATTAAGCCCGGCCCCAGAAACGTACCTCTTCTAGCAAGGCTCCATCTCCCAAACTGTCTCCATCTGACAACCAAGTATTCAAAACATATGAGTCAATGGGGAGCATCTGATTCAAACCATCATGTTTTCTCACATCCCTTTGAGTGTGTGGGTATATGGGGGGGGGAATAAATCCATCAAAGATCTTGCTGAAGTCATGGTAAAGGATGCTAGAAAAGTCCCATGTTTCCAGATGAAGCAACAAAACTATTGTGAATATTCTGTTTTCCTCTTCCTCCTGTCTGAAATATATGTGTGATATATGGCACCATAGCAGACACCAAGCAATCAGAAAGATAAGTACTATCTTTGGACCTTGTGTTATATACAACAGATTGTGTTACCAACCAGCTTATTCTCAATATATTTCCTTACCTGTTTTGAGGGAATTTGAAAAGTTCTATTTATTTTCCCAGGGTATTTCATAGTCTTGTTATTTTGAAATGACCATCTTTCTCTATTGGTAAATATCTTATTTTACTTTTTGTTGAATCTTCCTTCAAAATGTCTATGAAATAATTCCATGCTTTTATGCCTTGTATTTCCATTTGCATATAACTTAATTAAATAGCTTTATGTTGTATTTTACTTCTCTATATAATTTTGTGTTCCAATTCAGGCTTTGCAGAGTGTAAGGTTTTATCCACTCTACCATTTATTTTCTCTGCCACATTTTTCTCCACATTCATGAAGATAGGTGTTGGCAAGACAATCTATCCACTTATCAAATGTTTTGCTACCTCCTATGTTGAAAAATGATATCTTGTCTATACATGTGGACATCTGAGCCTCAGCATGACTTATCTTCTTCTGGGAGTTTGTTGACTTTAATGAGCATCTTGCCTATTGGTTCTGTTTGTCCCAAATCTCTCTTTCAAGCAGATGGGTGTTATGCTGTGAGCTAAGGAAACAAGGGCACCCCAAAGCTGGAAATGCTACAAAGTAACGAAGTTACATTTTGTTCCCAAGTAAAGGCACTGCCACATACTGTGGAGTCCCTTCTGCCTGTGGCATACATCTGGTCCCATGCTCTTTTGGAAAACATATGGTCTCACCACTCATCATTATCTCTCTAAAAGTCCTGTACTCAAATTTCTTGCTTGTTTGCTTGACACAAGGATGGAAACCTGGCTGGCCTATAAGTCACCATGTAGACCAAGCTAACCTTGAATTCATAGTGGTTTTCTTGCCTCTGCCTTGAATCTTCTATAATTTTAGTTGGGAACCACATCTCCCATCTCTGTTTTCAAGTCTTGTGTCTGAAATGTTACTACTAATAGGAGATACGAATTTTTGTACACCTGAAGTGCTGATCACAGATCATGTATTTCACATATAAACAGGCTGTGATTGCCTGGTTGAGGTCACCCAGGGGACTCGGATATGACTCTTTTATCCTTTGGGACTTACAGCTTTCAGTCCTCAGTTTTGACTTGGTTGTCATTTGTTTCACGTTCTTTCTGTCTCCCGCACAGCATCTGACATATGGTGCCTCTTTGTCCAATGTTTATGTGATCAATTCATGAAGCTTTGAGAGGTTAAATGACAATGTCCCAAGCTGCTCAACTAAACAGAGAACCAGAACTTTCTTTGACTTCCAAGCCCTTCATTGCTCTAATGAGTTCTTAATGAGAATTAGAGTAGTACCCGTTGGTTGGTTCTTCATAAAATCTGTCTCTTGCTTGCAGCTAAATCTGGATTTTACAGTGTGATAAAGACTATGTTGTCATTTTCCATATTTAACGTGTGCTCTTCCATCTAGTCCTAGGGTGCTATGCCCCTTAAAAGTCAAAGGATAATCCTAGAAATTGCATTGATGGACAGCTGAGAGACTGTTACATTTACAAGGTTCTCAAAGAGTTACTTTCACTGGGGAAAAGGAACAAATAACAAATGTGGGTAAGGTTGGTGCAGACAGAAAATATCTGAGTTTATATGCATGCCCTCCCATACACGTACAGATAGCCTTCCTATAAATATATCTTAGCAAACTCGGAAGGTAGAGCAAAGGGGCGTGAACAGCAGCAAAATGACAGCAATCAATACTCAAGTTGCTTTGGCAACTAGTCACAGGGAAGTAAGGCTACTGCCAAATGATTCATATGATGACAATAGTCTTCAGTGAGAGTCCTGCAATAGCACCATTAGCCATCTGGCTTCAAGAACAGGAGAGGAAGGCAGTGCCAAGGCAATGCTCTATTTTATTCACAAATACCCCCACCCCTCCAACTCAGGTTTCTGACCTCAGCTGGTACCAGATTCATTTCTTAAAATAATCAAATGAAAATCAAAAGCAACCTTCAGTTTCTTAAATTTGAGGTAAGATTTTTTTCTCTGCCTGCTATTTATCTTTTTTTTAAATAAGACTTATATTAGCTCAAACAACAACAACAAACAAGTAACAACAACAAACAACCCAACAACCAACCTTTGACTGTATAACTGAAATCATAGAAATTTAGTTTCAGTCAAGTCCCAAATGAAATTCTAAAAGGATCATTTTCTGATAAGGTTTTTTTTCTCGGTTCCTAGGCTGTTGCTTTCTTGCTCTTTCCTTAAAGGGTCTTGGATTTGTACATGGGTGTGGAATGAGAAAGTTCTTGCTCTTTCTGAAAAAAATTGTTTTTATGGTGTTGGAGACCAAATTGAGGCTTTGCCCTGACCTCTATACCTGTGCCTTCTCTTCCTCTTCTTCAAAGACCATTGGTCATGCTAGAAACTCATCCATATGACTTCACATGGTCTTCCTTATTTCCCAAAGACTCTTCTCTAAATAATCACATCAATGTTTAACATCAACATATGAATTGTGGAAAGACATGATTTAATCTATAGATTTATGAAAAATGTCTCTTCAATGGCCATTTAGGTGTGCTGATGCACATGTGTATGTATGTGCCTATGTGAGGGTGCACATTCACCCATGCATGTGTGCACATGTGGAAGCAAGAGGTCAATGTAGGGGATTCATCTTCTCTTTTTTATTATTAGATATGAACATACTTTGTATGTAAACAACACATGTTAGTACCATCCTTTTCCTCCTCCCGGCCCCTGCTGCATTTTGGAAGAGGCCTTCCTCCTTGGGGATGCAGGTCAACGCCATAGGGATTGTCATGCATTATGGTGTGGGGAGGCAATGTCTCTGTGCAAAATGTCCCAACTTGAGGCTCTAACAATCTTTCTGCCCCTGCTCCTACAAAATTGACTGAGCCATGCTGGGAGCATTTTAAGTCTACTTCAGTAATGAGCTCTTAGGAGCCTCTGGATCTCTGCTTTGGTAGGTGTTGAGTGTCCTCAGTGTCTGTCTCCTTCACCCTTGTGCTGCTATCAGATTCACTAAGAAAGCAGCCCTCTTGCTTGACACAGGGTCTCTCGCTGAATGAAAATCTCAACTGACAAGTCAGAACTACTTTGCCAGTGTGCCTATGGATTCCCATTTCTACCTCCCCAGCACTGAAATTAATGATGCATCATGCTGGGCATATTATGTGAGTGCTAGAGATCCAAACTCAGGTCCTCATGCTTATATAGCAAGTCCGTTACATCAGAGCCATCTCACCAGCTCATGTGTTTCTTATATGCAGAGTACACTTATTCCAACTCAGCAGCCCCCAAATTCTTAACTCATTCCAGCATTAGCTCACCATCTAAAATCCAAAGTCTTGTCTAAGTGTCATCTGAATGTGAGAGATGCCCTAAGGCAAAATTCCTTGCCAGACATGAACTTTTGAAACCAGACAAGTTTCCTGTTCTTAAACTACAGAGATTGGAGGAGCATAGGACAAGTAGTCCCATTCCAAAAGGAAGTCCTCAGCAAATGTGAAAGCTGAGAATAACGGTTTTTGGTTCAATAAGGTGCAGCTCTGAAAATCAGACATGCCTTCTGTTCTTGGTGTGGTGGCCTCACTCACAGGACTCCCGGGAAGAGCCTTTGGCATGTGGCACTTTGTCCTGCTACAATT
The DNA here is from genome assembly GCA_036365145.1 of Orientallactaga sibirica. Taxonomy (NCBI): domain Eukaryota; kingdom Metazoa; phylum Chordata; class Mammalia; order Rodentia; family Dipodidae; genus Orientallactaga; species Orientallactaga sibirica. The sequence goes on along the minus strand of JAEOAD010000060.1, from coordinate 11,565,665 downwards.
GAAGCTTTTCCTTGGGCATGAGATGACAGTTGTAGTCCCGCTGATCTCGAAATCATTTTTGAGGTCATTGTTTACTTACTCTTAAAAAACAATATCTATTTGCACATGTGAATGTGAGCACAAAAGTCTCTTGTCCCTGCAGCCAGAGGTTGGCTTTATGTAGAAGCTGTTAAATTGAATCCAGGCTTTGCAAGCAAGCACCTTTAACCACTGAGGCCTTGAGCACTAGCATGTGTTTACAGCCATTTTTTTTTTCTTCCATCCTACTTTCTGTCTTTTTAGTCCCAGAAGGCAGTGTTTCTGCTGTGAAAGCCCTTGTTTCTTGAAACAGTCACTATGCTAAGCAAAACCAGTGGACATAATACACATTCTCAAGTATGTGAACAAAACAAATCTCAGATTCACTCATTCAACAAAATAGATTTCTCTCTCGCTTGTTATTTTCTTCTTCAAGAGCAGAGTGGGTGATCTCTGGATGGAAGTACATCTTTGACAACATTATCTGAGGTTTATTTGCTTGACTCTTTTTGAACATGTCAAGACAAGGGTTGGGTTCCAATTTCTGATTCTTCTACCTCAGCTTTCTGAATACAGTGATTATCCGCATATACCATTGCTTCTGGTTTGTTGAGTTTCTTTGGAGAAAATTCTTTAATGGAAACACAAGCAGGAAGCCTTCTAACCTTAAGGGTAATTCCATGAATTAACCACGGCACTCAGGTTAAAGACAATCTAGGAATCCTCTCAGAAAAAAAAAAAAAAAATTGACTCCATCTGTCATCTATTGTCTGTTTGACTGACTGCTCCTTTGTGTACACATTGCTTAAGTGGATTGACTACTCATGTAAAATATATTGGGTTAGTATTTACTCCTTAACTTTGCCAAAAAAAAAAAAAAATTCCTAGAGCCAGGTGTGATGGTGCAAACTTCTAATCTCAGCTCCGGAAGCAGAGATAGGAAGATTGCTGTGAGTTCAAGGCAACCCTGAGACTACATAGTAAATTCCAAGTCAGTCTAGGCTATAGCGAGACCATACCTTGAAAGCCCCATTCCCCCCAAAAAACATGTATAAGGTGAAACTAAGATTTCAGTCCTAAATATTTATAAAGAATTTGTATTTTAAAGTGTTCTATTTGAAAATTAAATCTAACTTTTGCAAAGCTATGTTGAAGATATTGCAATTTTCTTACCCAAAATTTATACATAAAGAATCAGTTGGTAAGCTTAAGTTAGATGTTCATAAGATAAATAATGCTTGCTTCTTCGCAGACATTTCATGGTTACTTGAGCCTAAATATTAAAATGAGGTTCCATAAACACATTTTCCATGCTTATTCTTCTGTTTCCATAAATTGTGTTATTTTGAAATATACTTAGAAATTAAGCTCATAGGATTTTACTGAAATACTTTTTTTAAATTTTATCTTATTTTTTTTGGAGAGAGACACAGACACAGACAGAGACAGACACACACACACACACACACACACACACACACACACAGAGGGGGGGAGGGAGGGAGGGAGGGAGGAAGACAGAGATGGGCACACAAGCAGTGTCTCAGCTGCTGAGAACGAAATCCAGATGTCTGCGCCCCCTTGTGGCCAAGTACAGAATTGCGCCCTTGCGTCACTTTGCATCTGGCTAAACGTGGGACCTGGAGACTGGAATAGCTGGAGATTGGAACCAGTGTTCTGAGGGTTAGGAGGCAGGCGCCTTAACCCCTAAGCCATCTCTTCAGCCCAATTTTACTGAAATACTGAATGGATACTTATGTAAGTAAAATCACAATGCCAGTCAACTGCATTTGCAAAATAATTCAGTGAATGCTAGAATTTTCAATTAATTAAAAATTTATTCAGTGCCTCAAGTCAATGCCATTTTAGAGGCTGGCCATTGCAAAAGCAGGATCAAATAAGTTATTTTTATGTTGCACATTTTTAATAATCTCTAATCTTTTTTTGTTTGTTTGTTTGTTTGTTTTTCGAGGTAGGGTCTCACTCTAGCTCAGGCTGACCTGGAATTCAATCTGTATTCTCATAGTGGCCTCAAACTCATAGAGATCCTCCTGCCTCCTGAGTGCTGGGATTAAAGGCATGTGCCACCACGCCTGGCTGTTTTTTTTTTTTTTTTTTTGTTTGTTTGTTTGTTTTTATTTTTGTTTTTTGAGGTCTCACTCTAGCCTGGGCTGATTTGAAATTCACTATGTTGTCTCAGGGTGGTATCCAATTCATGGTGATCTTCCTACCTCTTCCTCCCAAGTGCTGGGATTAAAGGCATGCATCAACACACCCTGCTTAATCTTTAATCTTTAATTAGAAATGCTTACTCAAACCTTAAGTGTCTAGGAAGATAAATTGACATGTCTGTGAGGGTTTAGGGGGAATACCCTCATTTCTACTGGCATCAAATTAAAACTTAAAATCCCTGATGGCCAACTCTACTAGAGAGAGATATCAAATAAAGTGCTGAGCAGGTGTAGTTTATGCCTGGAGAGCTATTCTAGTAAATGCATGTTTATGTGTGTGTTGAATATTGTTTCTTAGTCTCACGGCAAGTTCATGTTGTCATGTTATGTTTAACTTTTTGTATGTGGTGGAAGCATTACAAAATTAAAGTTCTTGTGAATTTGTAACTATAGAGACATTTTAGAAGAGACATTTTTAGGAAATATGTGATTAATTGCATTTTGCTACTTCATAATTGCCCATATGTAGTCTTCAACTCTAATTATCCTTTATATTTCTATGTCTTTCTGCTGTTAGTCTTTAATAAGAGATCATCAACCACTCATGATTGGTCGCTGGGGAGGACAGAAGTACAGGGAAGTGAGAAAGCACATTTTGTTTTCAATTCCATTTTTCTCTAGTAAGTTTAATTGCATAGCCTTATTCTTATTGTCATTAATCTTTTCTTTCCAGGATATAACTTGCTTTCTTTGTGTGTCATTCATCTATTCTTTCCAGTATATAACTTTCTTTGTGCTCCTTCTGTGGTTGGTCCTCGGGCATATTATTGCAAGATTCATCATCACTGTATACTGTTCTTAATTTTCGCTAATGAAGTTCCCATTTCAGCCTGATTCTACGACACTCATTGGCACATGTGTACAAAATTACTTTGAATCAGTTTAGCTGTGTGTTCTTGAGAATTGGTGGCATTAAGTTATCATCTATTTTGCCTTTTTCCTGATGTGTTTACATGAAAGTTTAGGCTTTCTACATGAAAATATTTCACACTTCATTATATATACTTAATTTACAGATTTAGATGTTCATAGCACTTTTAATTTTGATTCTTACCTCATTCATAGCCTCTGTGAATATACAGAAGTTCAAGATAGAATTGACTTTTCCATTTTCAGTGGCCCAAATACCTGTAAGGATAGTGTGTCTTCTTCTGCCCAGATTGGAGAAAGAACATGTAACTAGAGATCCTAGGCTTTCCATTTGCTCTCCTTTATGCATTCACTATTATCAGGCATCAGTAATTTCTAATTATTTTCCTTACATTATTCCTTTCTCCTTGGCACTACATCTGTTATTATATTCCATTGCTATTTGTCAAATGTTCTATATCATTAACTATTTCATTTACTATGTAGTGTTTATTCTACATTTAATTTGCTGGATTATCACATCAATAAGTGCTTTTGCACTGGAAAAAATGAAGCCATTATTAAACTTTTTGTTCAGGACAAAGAATTCCTAGACAAAGGCATTATTCAGTCTGGGATGCTTGGCTTCACTCTGAGAGTGTGCATATATAATGTATTTTCTTAAGGGATATATATATATATTTATTTCCTTGATACTTGCTGGTGAATTCATCTACCTTGTTGCTGCTATCCTTTGTGAATGTCAGAACCTCAGCCTTCCAATGTGGGCTGAATGACTTTCCAGGAATACTCCATGCCTTTAGTGTCAGATTGGTAATTCTAAGGCATCCAGTTTCATGGACTGAGCAGCTTCTAGACAGCCCAGCCTATACTTTGTATATAAATCACATAATTTCCCTTGATAACACATATTCATTACATTGGTTTGGTTCCTCTCAAGAACTCTCATACACTCCCACCTAAGTTCTTTCTTTCAGATCTTCCCATTCACAACCAAGTTCATGTTCAATAGATTAGTGAAGTTTCATCCTGCATACCAACCTTTCTTTGTTCCTTAGGTGTCACACCCAACTTTTCTCCAACTTACTGACTCCCCAGACCTGTTTATCCAACATTTGTCATCTTACATGGTTGTTTTGACTTTCTACTTCTAAGTCTTCATTTTATGCCTTTGTCATCCCACCTTGTTTATAATGAGATCATAATATATGTCTGGCTGTCCCCCATTATGTTCCATGATAACGAATATTGGATCATTCAAACAAAATATCCTTTCTTCATATAAATAAATACATATATATTAGCCATGGAATTCCACTACTTTTTCTTCATTTTAAAATGCCTATTCATAACTTATACCTTATTTTGAAAAAGATTTGAAAATGGGTAAGAAATTAATGCTGCCAAATTTACTGAGAATGTCTTTGTATTTTCTTAAGCTCAATAACCATTGTTCTCATGTGTCTTTCTGTGGGTATAGTGCCTTTTCTGCCTATCCATATTTCTATTAAAAGAAGTTACCCAACAGCAGCATCTTTTTTTTTCAAATTGCATCTGTTGGAATATTAATTTATTTCTGACATTGATCTATCATGATTCAAAATCTCAGATCAATTTGAATTTCTGTATCTTCCATTCTACTTACATTTGCAGTATCTTCATTTTTGTGCTCATTGTCTATGAAAGTTCATGATATTGCACGCTGTCATTTCTCTTCTTTGTATCTGTACTTTTACTTTTTGCTACTCAGCTATTGTGGTAGTTTGAATCTATGTCACTGAATAGACTCAGGTGTAATGGAGTTTACAGCTTCTGCCCCCAGCAGGCAGACTCCTGCTGGGAGGGGGAGTTGTGTCATTGGGGGCAGATCTGAAATTCCACCTTAAGATATGCATAGTGCTAGGACTAGGCCTGGGGTTCCCAGTGTGTGCATGCTTGTGGTGCTGGATTTTCTCTCTGAATGGTTTGGTAAAGGGGGCCATCTTCTTTCACCATTTTGGAACTCCTTTAGATCTGAAATAAATCCCATTCCTCCCATGAACTGTGTTGGGGTTGAGGCTCATCCCAGGGCTTGGAGCTGATGAGTATGGCAGCTATACTTCCAATTCCTCCCAGTCTCAGCTGTGGGTGTCACCTTGCTGAGATTATTCCCATCACCCTAACCTCTTTGTTGTTCACTATTATGTTTTTTTGTTTTTGTTTTTGTTTTTGGTAGTGTTTTACTTGATACAGAACCTGGGAATAAGCAGAAGAGTTTTAATAAATAAATATTACAATAATTTTCTTTTGTGTGAGTTAGATTTGGGGTTTGCAAATGACCATGAATGTGCTCTCATAATTGAAGTTGAGAAAAATAATTTCAGGAGTTGATAGTATACAAAAAGTTGCGGTAAATTAATTTTTTTAAGCTCTTACCTGTAGTTAAAATGCAGAGTATCAATTTCATGTCCTGAAACATAATACATTAACTTTGCACAGAACATTTTGTTCCACCATCTCCACAAAACACCCGGGATTTTCATGATCCTCTAATGGCTTAATGTTTATTTTAAAATAAAACCAGCAGGTATGGTAGACAATCAATACCTACCTTTGAGGCTAATGGGGAGTCTAATAGCACAAATGATATGAAAGTTCCTTTGAGATTATTTTTCAAGTAAGCTTCACATGAACCTCTTTGGATATTCAACTATGTAGTTTCTCTCCTATGCGCTTTTCTTTTTAAAATACCTATTAGTATCTCACAGACTACTTTGAGAAAGAATTGGACTATAGATTATATTATGTGGTGGGAGATGTTAGTGAAGCTGGTAAATAATTTATTAGTTGGGAATATATTTGAAATCGTTGTTTATTGACATTTCCTCTTAGCATAAAGCGATTAATCAAAAAGATACGTTCCTAGAAATCAGGGCATGATTTAACAGAAGATATTAATCTATTTATGAAGGCAATGGTTATTTATCTTTTAAATACTCTGAATATTTAATCTTCCTCACAGAATGGTTACATAAACAACAACCAAAAAAAAAAAACAAAAAAACAGTTTATTAGAAAATAACTATTGAAAGAAGCTCTTTAGAAAACCACTGTTTAGAAATTGTCAAATACTAAGCTGGGTGTGGTGGCGCACGCCTTTAATCCCAGCACTCGGGAGGCAGAGGTAGGAGGATCGCCGTGAGTTCGAGGCCACCCTGAGACGACATAGTTAATTCCAGGTCAGCCTGGACCAGAGTGAAACCCTACCTCGAAAAACCAAAAAAAAAAAAAAAAAAAAAAAAAAAAAAAGAAATTGTCAAATACTGTTGTTTACTACCTAAAGGCTGTATCTATCAAAGTATTCATTTAAAGTAAAGAGTACCATGATGCTAAAGTGTAAGGGCAGTTATAGTAGCCTGTGATGGACATTGACCTTTTTTCAAGGTTACAGTATTTAAAGTAGAATTTAGCTTTGTTTGATGAAGATATGTATACAAATACCATATTAAAAAGTTTGGCTCTAACAAATGCATGATCGTGTACTAAAAAACTTAGAAGCATATGATCTTGGAAACATACAATCAAATATCTTGGAAAATGCACACACACATACACACCCACTTCCTTCTTCCAGCTTGGGTACTGCAAAAGGATAACATGCTGAGTAGGAGATGGAGAGGGAAGCCACCTTTCTAGTTTGTTTGGTGTTTTTTTGTTTTGTTTTGTTTTATTGGTTTCTTGTTTTTTTGTTTTTTGTTTTTTCGAGATAGGTTCTTACTCTAGTTCAGGCTGAATTGGAGAGTTCACTCTGTATTCTCAGCGTGGCCTCAAACTCGGGTGATCCTCCTACCTCTGCCTCCCAAGTGCTGGGATTAAAAGCATGTGTCACTATACCCAGGGCTCTTTACTTTTTCCCCCAAAGTAGGGTTTCACACTGGCCTAATCTGACCTGAAAACTCGCTACGTAGTCTCAGAGTAGCCTTGATCTCACCGAGATCCTCCTACCTCTGCCACCCAAGTGCTGTGTTTAAAGGCGTGTACCACCACACCCGGCTTCCTTTCTCGTTTTTTATAAAACTCCAGCATTGCCTTACATCTCTAAACAGAGTTCTACACATGTATGTGATATTCCTCTAACCGAATTCTGTCTTTCTGTGTCACTGAAGGATAACCTTGAGACTGTCCTGAACCATAAAAATGGAAGAGCTTTTACCACACACACCCTATCTTCACCTCCTAGCTAGCTTTTCTTTCTTTCCTTTTATATTCTAAAAATTGGTTTACTGTTAGTAATTGGTTTTTATCTCATATTTCAGCTATAAAATTTAGCCTGGACTCTGCTACTGTCCTCAGAGGAGGAAATAAATGTTCACCAAGTGAAGGTATACGATATTATTTTTAATATTAATGTGTGTGTGTGTGTGTGTGTGTGTGTGTTTATATGTGTATGGCCCCTTTAGGGTCTCAAGATGGATATGAAAGCAGGCAACAGGTCTGGAAAGGATGTTGATTGAGTGGGGTGTGTATTTTTAAGTATTTGTTACAGCTTTTTGTTGTTTTTTTCAACATAGGGTCTCACCTAGCCCAGGCTGACCAGGAATTCACTATGTAGTCTCAAAGTGGCCTCAAACTCATGGTGATTCTCCTACCTCTGCCTCCCCAGTGCTGGGTGTGCCGCCATGCCCGGTATTTGTTACAATCTTTAATAGTCTCTGTTACTGCTGCAAGTCAATGCCAGTTCCAATTTGTCACTTTTAATCTAGCATTGAATTAGAAAATGGCATTATGCATTTAACCACAAAATATTTCTGTAAAATATTTGTGTAGAATTTAAAAGTGACACAATGATCTATTTTTGGTGTGTCTTCAGGCAAGCTTGTTTTACATAAATGGCTTTTTTACAAAATTGGAATGTGAATATATTTTATTTTTTTCCAGTGAGTACACAATACACAATTCTTTGACAATACTATTAATCAATTTTTTGCCAACCTCTTTGCTGATCTAACAACATCAAATGAAACACATTAAAATTTTGGACACTGATTGGCGACTTAAAACAAACTACAGTTTAAAAAATCCATCTATAAAACAAAGTATAAAAAGTCTGCCCACGGCCACAAAATCCCTCATCTTGCAACACTTTGAAGTCACAATAAATGCTTTAAAAATTATGAAATTAAAAAAGACAGTAAATTGCATGTCACTTAAAATGTATAGTAGTGTTTCATTTGAATACACATTATAACAAAGTAAAATAAAAGTAATTTCACTTTTCTGATAATGTGGAACATGTCATTGTTTAATTTTTGCATAATATACAGAAGCAGATAAACAAACTAACATTACTGAATGTTTCGGCTCTGCATAACTTTAATACTGACACTATCACTTTGCAGTGGAGGCAATCCACAATTTCCAGTTAACTGGCAGGGTTATTGTTATCAGTAATGAAGAATTATGTAAATTTTTAAAACACAAATTGGGATGTGTTCAACCAAAGCAAACAAACTTTCAACTCAAATCACATTGAAAATATATTTAAATACCAAAGACATTCTACTATGACCTAGAACACATTAAAACTGTTCTGTTAATCAAAGTAAGTAAACTTGAATGGTTTTACTTCCCTTTGTGTGATACCTTACATATTGGTCTTGATTTTCCTATATATTCCCTTGAGCTGGATCCAAATCCTGTGAAGAACTTGATTGTTTTTGTATGCCTGTACTGTCCAAACTTATTTTAAAACTGGCATGAAATTTATAGGCAGACTCCACTGATTACCACTGACATACCTGAGTTTGGGCAGTGACACAATTATGATCCCTAAGGAAACTGCCTTTGTGAATGGAGGGGTGTTTGACTACACAGTAGCATTGCCTAAGAGAATAACATGAGATCATTTTCCCACCAAGATTTCCTTATGATGGCTTAAGGAGGTCTCTGTTTAGACTCAGAGAAGGGTGATTTCGGTCAGTTTCCAATCACACTCATACTCAAGTACAAACTGGAAAATCATACAGGTATGTTCTTCTGTTAACATTCTGAGGATACTGAAGAGTAGTGTCATACATAGAACAATTGGATGAAGGCTTTTCATTGCTGACAATGTACCTGAATTAATATAGCCATAGCATGTTATCTCATCATTGTGATATATATTTTGTCTGATTCATTTACTGATTCATTTAAAACCATATAAAACATGCGAAATGGACTTTTCAAACATAACATTCTATGTAACCACAGGGTGTCTATCAACTTAATCTCTTAATTTTTAAACAACAAGGATAATAAGAAAAGTATGGCATTATAACTTCTTACTCTACATATTACTCATGTAACCTGCAAATAGATTTTTTGTATATTAATCATCTCTAAGATCCATTTACAAGGGGTCAAGGCTATGTGTAATATATATGATAAGTTTTAGACTAAATTCTGATGAGAAACATACAGAGGAAATACAAATTTCTTACCAAATGTATGTTTTTAAAAAGAATATTATAAAGTTTAGAACTGCATAAATGGAAAATTAAATTCCTCTCATTTTAGAACTGTGAATAATTGTGTATTCAGGTTTTTTTTTTTTTTTTCAAAAACTTTTCACCTTTCCCTGCCCAATCTTATTGTACCAGAGAAACTAAACTGCATGAAAATTAGGCACTGATGGTAGAACATTGATAAAGTGTGTGTCTCAAAAGTATTTGTCCCTTCAGTGAACTACATGGCACTAGAAAATATTGGAACACATAAAAAACATCACATCCTATGCTTGCCTGTACTGATGTAGTTCAGGGATTTAAGCAAGATGGAATCATTTAATTATGAACTATTTGCTATAACAATGTACCACAAATTGGTGACTGAGCCAATAATGCAGAGTATATATTGTCATTCAAAAGGTCCTCTCTTTTAACTTGATCCTGATCACCACACTGAATATTTTCCCAAAGTATCACAAATGGATCATATCAGGAAATATTAGAAAATATATGCAGAAATAGAATTTACCATTGTGTAGGTAGCACTTGGGAAAATGTCACAAGGGGGAATTTCAGCAAGGTTATCTTTCACTTGACTATACATGTACAGTAGCTAACATACATTTCCAAGTCACATTTATTTTGAGCATACATAAGTGATGTTCAGGAACTTCTTGTTCTCAAAGTCGTGAAAACAAATGAGGCAGGACACTGTGATTAATGTCCACTTACAAGATTTGGTTTTATTTAAAAAGTGTATAAACATGCATTTTTATCGCTTGTCACTTTTCTTTCCAGTTTACTCATTCAAAGTGGGTCAAACAGATTTTAGTTGGTAGCCAATTTCTGAAAATGTACCACAAAATATTCCCATAAATCTTACTGCTTACTGAACCTACTGCGAGCATTGCTGTTATGCACTTATAATTTGGCTATATATTTGGTGGTATCAACTTTACTTTTGAAGTAAATGAAACACAAAATCTTATGAAGACTGCAATGGATTTATTTAAAAATATTATGAACTTAAGTGATGCAATGGTATCCTCTAGTGTGTTCTGTACATGTATTAGAAAGATGAAACAAGATATTGCAATAAGTTCATATTTGAAGCAGCTCGAGTATGTCCTAATAATTAATTGCTTCTTAAACTATTTGCTAGATACTGTAGACTTCATTTTATGTTTTTCCTTGGGGAACTTCATGTTATATTCTCACAATGAGTCGGAGAGTTTAATTATGGTAATTCAGAAACTGCTGTTAAAATCTGTAATATAAATACAGCTCTTATAAGATACCTTAATTTTGTTTTCTTCATTGTAATTCTCAGATGGGTCAATTACAATGACAGGTAAAGTTGATTCTAAATAAATCTTAGATTTTTTTTTTTGCAAGTTTAGTACATCTTTATTTACCTGCATACTTTAATGCATATTCAGTCTAAAGACTTAAACTTTCTTCCATTGACCCCTGTTTTTGTCAATAGTAAAAGCTATCTTTTTGCTTTTTAAAATTGACTCAATTCCTGATATTCAAAGACTTTGCCAACACCATTGTTCCTTTGCATCTTCCTATTTCTACATCCCAACTGAAAACCTTCTAACGTGATTGGTTACACCAGCATCATCCAACCTAACTTACAGTACAGAAACTCCCTTCACATTCAATCTTTTCTTCATGTCATGAGGAGTAGAGATTTGTGCTTATCACCAAATAAAATTGCAGTGCAAAATTTAAACATAAAAGTTACACAATTAAAAGTTAATATATGGCACCACAGCCCATTAATTCACATATAGTACAACAGACCAATAAGAACAGACAACAATATGAACAGATCTAAAAGGAGTGAGCTTGCATAGCAATGCACAAAAGAAATTATATACAGAGGAAAATCCTTTTTTCTTCCTGGAGAATGAGTTTTGTTTTCTTTCTTTATTTTTTTATATACTCCTGACAAGAAAGAGTTAAGGTGGGTGGTGTACTTAAGAGAAGAACACAAGTAAAATATCTGTGGGATATGTGTGGCTGTGTGTCTTTACATTGCATTTACAGTTTTTTTTTAATAGTACATAAATAAAGAAATTGTTCATTGCACTGTTTAGTGTCATCACGTCCATGAGTTCAGACCTGTCGGTCCATCAGAGCAGCTTGGTAGATCTCCTCTCAGTTACTCTAAAAAAGAGCAAAAATAAAATTTTAGAAGTCAAGTCTACTTTTATATTATGAAGTGTCCTCTCCTCATTAGCATAATTAAAATCCAAGTAACCAGAGAGTAAGTGAAGATCAGGTCATCTCATATAAATTTAAAGGGATTTTTCTTAAAGTAGACTGACCAGGAATAGACAAAGTAATGCTGTACAATTTGTAGATTAATTGTACAAGTGGAGCTATTTCTTGCACTTTTTCTAAGTCTAAAATACTACAAAGGAAGTTAAAGAAAATTCCAAGCTGCCAGGAGTCAAATTAAAATTGTAAACAAAGCATACTCATTTGTCAATCATAACACAGATTTATAAAGAACTTTGCAGCTTTAAAAGTATTCCCCTTTCATCTTCTCATGAAATTCCCCCTTCAAACACTGTGATGTGATCCTAACAATAATCCAAATTCTTGCATGCTTTTGTAGGTTTAGAAAGAAATTTTCTTCCTAACCACAAACACCTAAATGACAGAGATCATTAGAGGTGAGACTATTCTTTCAACAGTTGGTAGCTGGAATCAGAGTTGTGGGTCATATTAAGTAAGTGTAATTCTGACAGACAATATGAGAATGGGTGAATATCCTGATGACATCCACATGAGAGGTTCAGTGACTTTTACCGTGACAAATTTTGTTATTCCTATCTTTCTCTATTACTCAGTACTATATACTTAGCAAATTATTCAAGCATACTACCAATTGCAGTTTCCTACTTAACAAGATAAATTGAATTAAAAGCCATGTTATCATAATATGAATAATAAAAGTCAACTGAAATTAAAATCAACTTAATTATTTTGAATATCTAAATTTAAAAATAAATGGATGAAGAGCAACTAGAGGGAAGAGAATTCCTAAATAGGCTTTCCAAAGGTTCTTTAGAGGGCAGGGGGTAGAGGGGAGTGGTAGAGTTCCTGCCTAACATGAATAAGGTCCTGAGTTCCATTGCAGCTCAATTAAAAAAAAAAGAAAAAAGAAAGAAAACTATCAAGAGGCAGCATGCTTTGCTATCTTTGTTGTGCTTAGTTAAAAATAGTTCGTAAACAAAGAGACTATATTTAACTTGTGCCAAGATGAATTTCCTACATTTAAACAATTGTATATAGGCTAAACATAAATTACCAATGGACCATTTATATCGTTGACATCTATAAATAGTAATTATGTTACTTAGAACTAAACTTGTATGAAATAATAAAGTTTAAAAAATTTTTAAAAACTTTATTGACAACTACTATACTTACAGTAAACCATGATATTTCCCTCCCCTCCCTCCATTGCACTTCAAAACTCCACTCGCCATCATATCCCCTCCCTCTCTCTTTTAATTTGATGTCATTTTTTTCTCCTATTATGAGGGTCTTGTGAAGGTATTGCTAGGCACTGCAAGATCATGGATATTGAGGCCAATTTCTGTCTGGACAGTTGTATTGTAAGGAGTCATATCTTTCCTTTGGCTCTTTCATAATAATTTTTAAAAAATATTTATTTCCAAGCAGAAAGAGACAAAGAGAAGATTAGTAGACAGACACATACAGAGATAGAGATGATTAGATATAGAGATAGAAGTAGACAGAGAAAAAGAGATTGAATATGGGTGCCCCAGGGCTTCTAGCCACTGCAAATGAATTACAGATCCAAGTGCCACTTTGTGCTTCAGGCTTTATATGGGTACTTGGGAATTGAACCTGGGTTGTTAGGCTCTGCAGGCAAGCTCCTTAACTTCTGAGCAATCTCTCTGGCCCTAATAACTGATTTTTTTCACAGCAAACTATTATTTTGAAATTTGTTTAATGTATGGAGATGCTATTAACCTGATCTTCCAAATAATGACGTCCTTTTAAATGAACCTAAAAGACTTACATAATTCACCTGTAAACTGTCCTTGACTATTTGAGCCCAAATATCCTATGTCAAGAAGGTCGCTGGCATTGCGCTGGTGGCCTCCCCTTATCACCTCAGCTTTTCGAGGTCCAGTGGATCCTTTAGAAGAAGCTGTTCCCGATGAGCTGTGGCCACCTGGAGATGGGAAATTGGGCTTGCTGTAGGGCACCAGGGCCTCCTCTAAAACAGAAAAATCACAAAGGAGTAAACTGAACTGCCATATGGGGGCAAAACACAAACTTAACTCTTATCTATTCAACTCAGAATAAAACATTTTAACTAATTCATTCTTTATAGAATTAAAATCATGAGGCTTAATCAGGCCCAGATATTAAAGGAATTTCCATGTGCAAGCAACATTTCCTACAATAGAAAATGAAAAGAAGGATTAAATTGAAAGAGATCTTGGGATAAGTACACATTATATTATTTGCAAAATTTAAATTCATTAAGGAGAACTGCATACAATGAAGCCGACTTTGCTTAATGAAAAGAGTATCTGAGAATGATTTTGGAGTTGAATGAGGCTTCAATTTAGTTTTCCCACTAATTTTGAAGAAACGTGATTTTTGTTTTAAGTTTCAGCATTTTTTTTCAGTTTAGATAAAGAACTATTAGTTAATTAAATAAGTCTTAAATTTCACTTGTTTTTTGAGATAATATATTATATGAAAGGTTGACTATTTCATTAAAAGAAAGAAAAACACATTATAATAATTGTACTAATATTTTTATATATTTCCCCTCCAAAATTCTTTATGATGTTCATGTTATAAACAATTGCTGTTTAGAGTTTTCTTTCTTTGTTCTAACCTCTTTGTATTTTTCTCCCATTCCCCTTCTACTGCTTTCTTCTTCTAATTTTTTAGGTATAGGTCATTATTAAATAAATTAGATGAGTAAAATATGCTAAGTTTACCATCTTGCTACTTAGCTCATAATCTTCATAAATGTTTCACAAAATGTGGATAATAAAACTGTTATTTTCTGGCTCTTATGTGAATTAAATTTTCCAAAACTTGATCTCCATGTTGTTACAAAATATTTATGGAAAATGCATGGGGAGTGGACATATCTACACAAGACTGAATCCAAAGTATATGTATGGTATACATATATTAATTCTCAACAGATATTACCTTATATGAGATATTTAAAAATGCATTTATGTTGATAGACATACCTCAACCACAAATAATAGCCAACCAGAAGTTGTGAAATTTATGGGATGAGATTTCTGGGAAGTTTGATTTATAAACAAAGCCACTTCACAATCTAATGGTAACAGTTAATTATTTTAGTCAGTTGGAGAATATGTGAGGCCAGTTCAACCTTTGCAGACTTGTCTCTGTGGTGATGAGAATCTATTTGAAAATTTTTAATTTAAATCACTTCACCTACTGGAAAGATGAGAGTTCTCTATTCAAGTGAGTGGCTACTTCATTCAAAAGGAAGAACTAGTTGAAGGAAGAGAATAAACTGACACAAAACCAGAAATGTCAAAGACATTAAAAAAATAAAGTTGTAGGCTGGGTAAATGGCTTAGTGGTTAAGGTGTTTGCCTGTGAAGCCTAAAGATCTGAGTTTAATTCCCCAGGACCCACATAAGCCAGAAGCACAAGGGGACACATGTGTTTGAAGTTTGTTTTCAGTGGCTGGAGACCCTGGCATGCCCATTCTCTCTTTCTCTCTGCCCCCCTCCCCGCTGCAAATAAATAAATAAATAAATAAATAAATAAATAAATAAATAATAAAATATTTTTTAAAAAATAAAAATAAAAATAAAGTTGGCTCGTGAGCACACTATAGATCCAGCTTAGAAGTCTCCAAGGCTCAAAGATCTTTAGGATATAACTTGAGGAACAGACCCTATGGGAATCAGTATTAGGATATGTGCTGGTGAGCTCTGCTGATCAATTCCAACATGAATTACTGACTTAAGGAAAATGTATTCCACAGGCCCTTAAACAATTGCCATTCCTAAAATACCTGGTAGAAAAAAAATGGTAACAGTCCCTTCTTTCTTGGGACTGTGCAGAACACACCTGTTCCAGCACCTTGTTTGTGTGGGGCTTTCCGTGTATCTTCTTGGCGCTCTGTGGAGTTTATCCATTCCTGGGTTTGTCGCTGCCACTCTAGAGAGGTTTTAGCTGGACAATCCAATGAGCTCTTTGTGTCTTCTAAGTTGGATGCATGTTGTCTCTCTAGAGAGTTTCCTTTTCTCTCTGTTGAGCTTTCCACGTTACCAGCATGCTGGCTCGAGCCTATTTGCTGCCTTAAACCCTGACCTGGTGGGGGATCTGGTGGTGGGGGAAGATCTAAAAATTTTGAATAATGTTTAGAATGAACTAAAATTTAATGAAAAAAAAAAACAAGTTTAAAGTCAAGTTGAAAATGAAAAAAAATACCCTTGCCTTTTTACAAGTATCATCCATGCAAAAGAAATTTGTTGAAAATAAGTCAGTTATTGATATTCAAATGCATATTACTGATATGCCTACTGTCTTCTTGCTATGGCATCATTGAAATAAGTTTGGCTGTTTTATTCAACTGTTAAACATGGACTGTATTTTTAATTGCCTACTAAGGCTAATATTCAAAGTTAAAGGGCAGTTTATTTATATTCAAATCATCCTTCTATTACCCTTCTTCAAATTAAGAATAGTATGATCTAAAAAGTCAGTAGAAGCCAGGCGTGGTGGTGCACACCTTTAATCCCAGCACTTGGGAGGCAGAGGTAGGAGGATCGTTGTGAGTTCGAGCCCACCCTGAGACTACATAGGGAATTCCAGGTCAGCCTGAGCTAACATGAGACCCTACCTCGAAAAACCAAAATAAATAAAATAAAATAAATAAATAAAAAGTCAATAGAAATCCTACCAGCTGTGCTAGCAAAAGTCCCCAGGCACAATCAAAGCTCTCAAACCAGTCTCAATAGGAAATACCACCACTGGGAAATTAAGAACTATATGCCATATCATATGCAACACATGATAGTCTAACATGTATGTGGCACATTTAGCAATATTCAAAGAGTTAAGCTAACATTTAGTAAATGCAATTAACATTCTGTCTGACAACCAAACCAGGCTATTTGTTTCATGAATTAGCTAATGAATTATAACTAATATATTATAATCTTCCATTGTATTAATTTTAATAACTAATAACCAATATTCAGAGTGCAGACTGAATATGCTTTATGGTGATAAGATGGCAATGTGTCATGGGAGTTTGATATGTAGAGGAATGGTTAATTTTTTGGAAGAGCTTTTTAAATTAAATATCAGAAAGGAAGAAAAAAAAGTTCAAGCATCAGATAATTTGTCATTTTAGTTTTATAGTTCTTCAGATTGTCACCTTTTGAACTCAAATTTCTTATATTATGAAATCACTTTTCCTTTTTGTACTTTTAAGTATTAGGTTTAAAATTATGTACTTAGGGATTTTGAAATATTCTAAACATTCAACTGTATCAACATCTTATAATTTTTCATACATGTAAATTTCTTTGTTCATCCTTAGTATAGAAAATTGTATTGCTTATTTATAAAATCCATGTATCATATGAAATATACATTTATTTCATGAACACAATACATTATATTTAATATAAACAATTATTTCCAATGACATGTTTGTAAACATGTTTTTTTCCTAATAATAATTTGTTTGGGAAATTTAAGAGTAAAATATGAATTTCTTGTACTGTAAAAATGCTAATGTATTCAAGAAGTTCCTTAAACAACTTGATACCTTGTCATATGAAGAAACTGGTGTCATGTTTGATTGAACAGATAATAATGGCATCATGATCATTTGCTCGGAATGCTCCAAGTTGGACCAATATTTCCATTCTCACAAATGTCATCATGGGAGATCACGAGTTTCTAACTATCAAGAAGAACAAGATTGCTGTCTGGGAGAGTAAGGTCACATTTGGAAATTTGTTCCAAAATGAAGAGCTAATATAATAATGATATATGTATCTGATAGGTAAACTACTAAGAGATTAGTGTTTGCTTTATCCACAATACTAACTTCCTTCTCTGTGTATTATTATAAATGCAAATTAATAATTTCAATTGAGTTATTGGACTTAGTCTGTCAGTGAGGGGAAAGGATCATATCTGCTTCCAGAATTGCATATCTTGCCATTGATTTTTATTTTTCATCCAAGCAGCATAATTTCTAAAATGGCATCAGCTTATCCAGCTAAAATTCTCATGACTATTTCATTTAACCTGAAATCACAGAGCTCCATAAATTAAGTAATATCTTTGGAGATTTTATTTCTAGGAATAAAAAACATGGAATGCACATTGAAAGAAACAATTTTGAAAGAGACAGAATTACAAATGCCTGAGGAAAAAATGAAAGTACATAATCAAATATGTTAACTTATAGTAATTTATCATTCAATTCTATGAGGATTCGCTTCAGGCCAGATAGTTCATGAAAATGTAACTTACTGGCCTGAGGATTAGCTATTGTCGGGCAATGTCAATCCAAGAAGACAGATGCCACTATTCACTTCATGTTTTCAGGTAGAAAATGGTGGGGTGTGGGGATGCGAAATCAAGCATCTCCAGCTTGATCTCTTCTTCTGTGAGATCTAGACTCAGGAAATGAAGTCTACATGGGACGTTTCATTTCAATTGTCTAGAAAGCATATCAAATTTCCCAGTTCACAATTAGAGTCTTTATTACGGTCTATAATGTGTGCTACTTTTTCTGTGCTCCCCCTTCTCAGTTAATTTCTTATCTAGATTCACCCAAACTAAGAAGACATCTTTCACTTCCTGACTTTATAGCCTACAGTAATTGCTTTCATCTTCTGATTCCATGATGGTATGAACCCCATTATTTTAGTCCCTATGATTCTTCTATAGGCTCTGTCTCCATTTTACACTTTTGCACCATTTAGTACATTGTAGCATAGCAGCCAGAGAGACCCATTTCAAATGAAAACATGAAAAAGATCATGGCACTTCTCTGCCTTATACACACACACAGTTCTAAAAGTTTCCCACTCAAGATCCTATAAGAACTGATGACATTACCATAGTTTAAAGTTCCTACAACACTGAACCTTCTTTACATGTATTTTGTTGCCCTGTCAGCTTCAGTCACACTGCTACCCTTCCTTTTCAGAGATAAGCCACAGAAGCCAAGCATGGTGGCACACGCCTTTAATCCCAGCACTTGGGAGGCAGAGGTAGGAGGACTGAGGATCGCCATGAATTTCAGGCCTGCATGGGCTAGAACAAGATCCGACCTCAAAAAAACCAACCAAACAAACAAGCAAAACCAAACAAACAGAAAGAGATAAACCCCAGTATTTGACTTGTTGGTATCAGATCCTAAAATGCCCTCTCTTTAGATATGAACATTGGTTCTCATGTATTTCTTGTGTATAGTCTTTCTGTTTTGTCACATGTTAACTTGTTGATGAAGCTTTCTCTGAAAACGGATCACTGTTTTGCATATTGTGTATTTTCACTTATTTACTTGTTTGTTTGTGTACTTGAGTGCAATAGTCTACCAAGAGATGATGTCAGGGAAGCGTGAATGGTGATAACCTGCCTTCTTTTGTTCATCATTGGTCAGAATGTTGGTTTCAAGGGATATTTTAAATTATTTTGCAAATGGACCGGAGATTTGGATCTGGTAATGCCTGTTGAGTAGAGACCCCACAATGAGGAAAGGAATACCTTTAACTGTGTGTGGGATTTGCATAGCCATTGAGGCACAGCCTGATGCTTCTTCCCTTCATTTCCAACTGCTCTCACTGGAAACAGGAAAAATTACTTCCTCTACTCAGAAACTAGTTTGAAACATTGAGATAGAGATTTTGCTACATTCTACTCCCTAAAATTAAACCAGAACCCAAAAGAAATATTTTAAGATATCTGCAAGTGTTTCTAACATTCAACTTGGCTAAATTTATCCCTTTTAAAAGATTTATCCTTTTGATATTCAGTATAATGCATGATTAACTTTGATTTTCAGTAATATACAACATAAACTTTGTATGTTTATAGGAAATAGCACTGAGAGGAAAAGGAAATTGATCTCTGGGTCTAATATTACAGTGAACACTTTACTAGACTATGCTATAGAGGATTAAAATGAAAATTCTGGGTACATATTTTTATTCATGTTGTAGAAGACATAAGAATTAAGTTAAAAACACTAGAATTAAGGCATACTCTGTAACGCTAATGTAACACCCATTATTGAACATCAACTTCCAGTAGTATTGTTTCCTAAAACTAGTAGTGTTTAATAAAATGCTCCAAAGTTTAAATGTTATCTATATATAACATCATTGAAATAAATCATAAGACTATGGTACCCTTTGGCCACTATCAGCCACTGTTTCATTTATCAGTAAGGTTTTACTATAAATAATTCACACTTCTAAAAATAAATTTTTATAACTATACTCACTTAACACTGGTAAAGATATAGACCAGATGCTTCCCTAACCCAAAAATATTTACTATTTGGGCTTTCTTTTTCTTTTTTATTTGTTTTGTTTTTGGTTTTTCAAGGTAGGCCCACACTGTAGACCAGGCTGACCTAAAACTCACTCTGTAGTCCCAAACTGGAGATCCTCCTAACTCTGCCTCCTATATACTGGGATTAAGCCATGTGTCACCATACCCAGCCTACTACATGGACTTTAGTAGAAAAAAAAAAATGACCTTTTCTTGTGGTCTTAATGATTATAAAATTCAAATATTAAAGTAAATTTTCCCTTGTGATGGTATTGGGACCTGAGTCCTTTGTGGGGTAATTAACCAGTAAGATGGTTAAGGGTTCTTATAAAACATAAACCAGAGAGATTCTTTCCACCATATGAGGACATAAGAAGGCACTACATGCAACAACGAAGTCCCTCAACAGACATGAACTTTTGGATTTTCTAGAATTCAAAACCAATTTAAAAAGTTTCTGTTGTTATTTTTTTCTCCCATTTGTAAGGTTATGATTATTTATTATAGCAGCCCAAACAGACTAAGAAACCCTTCAAGAACATGACCTATAGCATGCTCTTAGCTCTGAAGTTCATGCAACTAATTTTTTACTAAATCATTTCAAGGTGTTCTCTGAGAATAAAATCCCATGTAAAACACTGTCATATAATACTGTAGATGTTTTGACAGTCAGACAAGTACACATGTTTCTTAGTGACTTTCTTCCTAATTTTAAAGTGGGTTGCATGCTAAAAAGCACTAATGGAAAAATATAAATTAAAAAGAGTGAAAACTAATATAGAAGTTCCTTAGCAGATCTTGGGGCTGTATAATATAGAGATAATTCCACATTGTTGAAAAAAAAGGTATATTTAAAAATGACCATAGTTCCAGGCATCTGAACAGTTACATACTAAAGGAATGTCCAATGTACCAGAACTACTTTATTCAAGGTCAGTATTTGAGTAACTGCTCTAATCAAAGACACCTCTTCAGTGAGGAGATGAGAGTTAAGGACAGAAACCTACCGTCTGGCATCCCTTCCCGTCGATGAGGCAATGCTGGCTGTGGGTCCATCCGCCCTCCCTTGTGTTTTTTGGTGGGCCGAGGCCTCTGGCTTTGATTCAGGGCTGCGCTGGTATTACTGTCAGTAGAAAATGGGCTGGTGGGTCGAGGCCTTTGAGAGGAGGTAAAGGGTTTTCCTGGATAAAGAAGAAAACAAAAGATAATGAGAGACAGAGAATATCATTACAATAGTGATGCTGCCTTGTCTTACATTTCTACTCTTACTAATCTATGAATCTACCTAAAGATGCTATTTGAAAAAAATATATATATATTGGTACATATCCATACAAAAATACATGTCTTGTTGCAAGGAATTTGTCCAATTTTAATGAGTTAACACTCCACCCACTAAAACCATTTCCTACAAATAATCATAAAATAATCCACCGATGAATAGCTCAATATTTCTTGATTTTTTTGACCTTGACAGTCTCAGTGATGTTGTCATAGATCTATGCAAGTCCATGACCATTTACTTCTCAAAATGAAAGAGGCTTTCTTTTTCTGAAATGAATTGTATATTGTGTGCTTTGTTTCATTCTTAGACTTTAAAAAATTCTTAGCACAGAATAAATGTCTTAAAGCAATTATGTTTGAAATTTCCCATGAAAGTTTTGCTCAAATTCATACATAAAATTGGTGTACTGTTTAATGTCCATAAATGATGAATCTGGCTCTTTTAGCAACAAAGCAGTAACATCACCATTCAGGATAGTAGGTTAAAATCACCATGCATATCCAAATGTAATAGGTACTTTCTTGTATTGGAGTAGACTGTATATTCTAATTTTAAAAAGAAATGTTCTATTTCTTTTTTGTAGATTAGAATGTGTGCTTGTAATTTGTTGCAGGAAAAAGGTTAGCTAATATATTTTCAACAACTAATTATTTTAATACTTTGGTTATTATAGTAAGGGAGGACTGGTTTATGTGCATGCACTTATTCTCTTGTGTCTGTTTGCTCTTTATGAAAAAAATTATCATATGTAGTTACATTTTCCTAAGTCAATGTGACATCATATGCCTTAATGCTTTATTAGCTATTAGCATACATGCAAGAAATGCACTTAATGCCTTCTAATTTATTAGTTTCCTTGCACCTTCTCATGTCTTTGCCTATAGCTAATGTCACAAAAAGCACTCAGGCAACATAAAGTTTCTCGTTTATGCTTCATAAGGCAAGAAAATTCAAATAACAGTTATATTACAACATATTTTAGTTTGGATGATATATAAAAATAAACCTCTGCAATGCTTGAGAAATCTTTTCATTTCCTTTGAAGAATATTTAATGAAATACTAATGTAACTGAAGGACACCTTCCAAGATTCATTTTTACAACCTGGACGCACAGTAAAGATTCAATTTCACTTGTCTTTACTATTTGAACACTATTAATTTTTTTAAATGCATTTAATGCTGCAGTGGTCTATTTTGTAAGACAGTTCAAACTAATTCACATATCAAATTTCTATAGGTAAAAAAAGAAGTATAGCTCAAACTATAAGGGCATGCATCATGCCAAGTTATTTTGGTCATAAAATGATGAAAAATCACTACAATTTATTAGCATTCATCTCACATTTCCTTTATGGAATGAGAAGCACATGAAATCATATTATTTGGCATATATTATTACTACTCTAAATCAAAATAAAATTTCTCTAAAGAGGAATATACATGTAGTCACTGTTTAATTCAACTGGCAAGTGCAGTAGGTATATCTTTAATTAGCATCCATTAAAACAAATAGTAAGTTATTGTATTAAAATCTTAGACAAACAATTAGAACCATCAGCCATTTGAACTGTTAGATAGACAGCCTTAGACATACCCCATGCTGAGGAGACCTTCCCAGAAAAAGCATTTGCAGAAAGAAGTGGGGTAAAGGAAAGTAATGGAGATAAAAGCTGAATAATTTTAATCATTAGGTTCATTATTGATTTTGTGAGGATTTAGCAAAGTGTGAGATATTGAAAATTTAATGACACTCCTAGCTGTGGCTTTCTTATAATATGAAAAGGAAGCATATTTTAATTAACCAGCAGAGCCCTGAACAGAAGGGGATGGAAGGGATGCGAGTTGGTGAGTAGGGTCCTATTTTTGGCTCTGCAATACTGGCATCAAAAGAGACTTGTGGTAATAGAGCATCCATCCCAAGTGTGTTCATGCATATTTTAAAAAGCCTACAGTTAGACTCACAGGGGAGAAAACACAGAAGCAAAGGTCAGTGTCCAGAGGACGAGATTCTCTCATGCAAAGAGTGTGGACTGGGAGTCTACCAACCTGTTCTGGTAAGGCTGGTTCCATCCAGCCTAAAGCCAGCTTTATCTGCTGCTGCCACCAGTGCTTGTGCAAAGCTGCCGCTGGCAAAGATGGAGCCATCTGAGGAGCTACCTACACTAGATCTATGACTAGAAAAGTTACGATCCTCATCAGATGCAGAGCCCCATCCATTTACCATTGAACCTAAAAACAAATGTAGTGGACCAGTAAGTTGTATATATTGGTACCTCAGCTGCTGTAACACACCATGCTAATCAGCCAAGAGGCTGCCTCAACTCCGTAGTTTTACTTTACCATTCCACTCTGAGTTCTTTAACCCATGTTATCTGCACCTTCAGTATCCTAAAGGCACAAGAAAGATGCTCACTTACAGTCTGTGTGTGGTTGGAGCTTATGAACAAACATGTCCCAAATGGTTCAGTTCCTGATTAAATTATTACATGATCACCTTCCCCAAAGTACTCCTATGTATATTTTAGGTTTCTATCACTTAGGAAACAGTAATCTTAATGAAACATATAAAAAGTGTTTGTTAAATGAGGGACTCAGTTGAGGAAATAGTGTGAATATATTTTGAACTTAGTTCAGATTCCATTAACTATTTCAAGACTTTAAAATCAAAAAGACTCACAATAATTCACATATGTAATATATAGACAATATCAAGTCAAATCATATATCTAAGGAAAACTATACTTTTAAAAGTTGTATTAATTTTAATGTCATGTGTATTGAGGCTTTTAGTTATTTTTAAGCACTCCACCTTTCTTCAATATTAATACTTATCTTTAAAAATAACCATTATGGGAAATATGAGAATATGCATTTTCTACAAAAAGAAACATGACAATGATGGAAAAGCATTGAAGCTTATGTGTAAATAACTTTAGCTATAAATAACTGCATAGATACAATTAACTTTATTCTTAACTTTCTAGAGAGTTACAATTTAGTAATTTTGTAAAACAAAATCAAAAGTAGAAATTTAACCCATTACTTCATATAATTAAAATTATGATAGTTATTTAAGGTGATATACCATTGATTCATGAAAGTAATAACTACACAGTACTGGTTTTAATAGTAGTTTTCAGAAGAGGAATAATCAAGTACTTGTAAAACTTCATTTTAGATTTCTATAAGAACCACACATATATTTATACTGAAGAGATGAAAGTCTCTTAGAACTGTAAAGTTCTTTTTTTCTCTCCTTCACTATTTAAGAGACAGCAGTATATTTATGAAAGTGATTATGATGAAATATTTGTAATTTTAGTCATTAGGGCAGGATACAATAACACAGATGCATGCGCTTTCAAACAGAAAACAGAAACTGAAAGGGCTATGATGATCTGAGACGTTAAAAGAGTTTTGAGTGTAGCAGAGAAAGATCGAGTTTTGATTCTGTCTGCCAAAAGCATAGAGATACACTTTTTGCTTTCCAAACAAATTCCCTTGACACAGGCCACTGCAGAGAATCTAAGATAAGACCAGCAACTGAACCTCTTCTGAGAGATTCATTTCTAGTTTAATAATCATGGTCAAGGACCAACAGCCAAGAAGGAAAGAAGAAATGATGCAATAGACCTTGCAGTGTAATGCTACAGTAGATAAGAAAAAGAATCAAAGTCACCAACGAAAATGAAACCACACCAGAGAATAGTTTAAACCTCCTGAAAGCTCAGCTAAGTCCTTTTTCTGTACTTTTTTCTGTTTTTCTGACTGGCTGTTCTCTTTTCTCTCTAAAAAAGCATCGCATGTATTCATGAACTTTTTACCTAATTCTTTCCCCTTCCCTGCTTCTCTGGGAAGTATAAGTAGCAAGAAAAGCAGGACTTCAAATGGGACTGTTAATACAGAACCATCAGTTATGAATTTCATTTATTTTTGGTACTTCTTCTAAGAGGAAAGTGAACATACAGGTGACTTCAGAGTTGAAGAGACATGCATGATGAACATTTGTATGCCTTAGGCAATGAGAAATCTAATGACCCCAGGTAAGAAGAAAAGGTTAGTGGAGTTATCTTTATTATTGAGAATAAAAGGCAAATAACATAGCAAGATTATTTTTTCTCTCTACCTGTCTCTCCTACACTCCACTAAAATAAAGGTTATGACCTATACTGTGGAGATACTTGTTGAAGATATTTGTCAAACTATTTGGTCACATTCTTTTTTTTTTTTTTTTTTTTTGTTTTGCAAGGTAGGGTCTCACTCTGGTCCAGCTGACCTGGAATTCACTATGTAGTCTCAGGGTGGCCTCGAACTCTCGGCGATCCTCCTATCTCTGCCGCCCGAGTGCTGGGATTAAACGCGTGCGCCACCACGCCCAGCATGGTCACATTCTTTCAATTCAGTATATAATGCATGTTGAAATGATTCCTACAAAATTTACTGAACTCATACCTATCTTGACTTTCATTTACTACCATTTTTCCTCTTTCTTTATATGTAGTATTAAGAATGACCCAAACTTTGCCAATTATAAAAAGAAGAAAAGGTGCTGATTGGAATAGAAGAAACACCATTAATTGATTATTTAAAAGTAAGTCATTTTATGATAACACTTTATTTTATTTTATTATTTTATTTTTTGGTGATAGGTTCTCATTCAAGCCCAGGCTGAACTGGAATTCAGGGTAGCCTTGAACTCATAGTGATCCTCCTTGTCCAACCATTTTGTGACAACACTTTTATCATATTTTGTAAATATAAACATGAAAAGAAAACTCAATACTAGTTTTTTTTAATAAAAGCAGATTATCTAGAGATTTTTTTACAAAGTAGAAGCAATTCATACTTATGTGACACATTATAGCCCGAAATGTAGTCAATACATATTTAAGCATGTAATGAAAAATGAATTTATGTCACACTGCCAAATTTATCTGTGTTTGCATTTTCAATCTTTCCAAATTCCTCAGGTTTAAAAATGCTGAAAGGCCAAAAAGAAAACCTCAGAAATTTATTCAAGCTGTTAAAGAGGAATTTCACATAGGACATTAAGCTGTTGCTCAAATGTTACTGAGCATAAAATGCCATGATAAAGTGGCATCTTGCTGTTTCTCTATTACATCTTCAGCACTAAAATTAATTTATGATCAGTCATCAATTCATTTACATGTCAATTTATGCTAAATCTTTCCGTGCTGATAAATGCTTATCCTTACATCCATTAAGCTAGAGTAAAGCCTGTGCTTTATAATATGACCCTGTTAATTGTTGCATTACCATTTTTATGAGATACAAAAACTAACGGCTACCCATTTTTGAGCCTATATTTAATCTAGGAACTCTTCCTATTAAGTGCTATTTGTCTGGCTATCTGCTAAGTAAAATCTTCAGCTAGAACTGTCTTTGGTCAAATGAATCCAAATGTTGACCTCATCCTAGATGTAGAAACGTGAGAATTGCATCTAGTCTCTAGTTCTTTTTTTTGCACTCCAGATGTCAAATTATACTATTTCTATCTGCATTCCTCAGAGAGAGAGAGAGAGAATGCATAAAATATAGTAGAAGCAAACCAGCAACTCCAAAGTTTCTACTATGTGACATGAACCTATTAACTTGCTTTACTCAAGACATCATACCTTTACCTCCTTTAGTTGTTAATTTTTGAAATTGATGCTTCATTTATTTTCAAGGAAACCTGAGCTAGTGAAGTGCTCTGAAATAATTTCATTTTTAGCATTAAAATCCCTGAAATGTGCTTTAATACTTAAAATATTTTTCTGAAGTTTGTATAGCAGAGCTATAGTCATGGGTCAAAATTCTTAATGGGCAAGGAGCTGTGTGCTCATAGGAGGGTGAGGCTGCTGGGGTTAATTCTTTGCACACTGATTTGGTGTAAACATTATAATTAAAAATAAAAAGCTCCAAACGCATAAAATATACAACATAGAGCCACAATTTCCTTTCAGCTGTGTGTGCATGTGGGGGTCTAACACTGAAGGTGACTTTTACTCACTTCACTCAACAGCACTGACTGGAAGTTTTACTGGTTTCATCTCTGAGGTGGTTAGAATTTTGGCTGCATGTTTAGGACATTTTTTCCTCCTTTCTGCTCCCTCTTATTTCATGGTGTTTTGTATCCTTTGCCCATTGTGTTGTCATTAAATGCATGAAACACTCATCTTGTCTTTCATATTAGGAATAATGGTCAGAAATGTTCAATCTTGCCTCTTTCCTATTTAACTCATGATGGCAGTTTGGCATTTATGCAGAAATATCACAAGTATATTCCTAAAGACTAGACCATTCTGTTTTTTCTCTAGTGCAAAGCAAGGTGTGAAATGATTTGGGGCTTAATTTTCTTATGTGCAAGCACACAAACACACACACAAAACTGGGATCTCTTACCACTATAAACAAAGGCCAGTCTGGCTTGCATGGGTGGCTGAGGAATTGAGCCTGGGTAAGAAGGCATTGTGTACAAACACATTTAACCCCTGAGCCATCTCCCCAGCCCCTATTATTTTACAACCAAATAGATATGCATTATATTCATGAACAAAATTTAAAAAATGAGAAAAATGATAATTCTTTTTACAAAGGGCTATTAGGATTTAATTTTGCTAGTTAGTGAATCTGAACATAGAAATAAATATAAGGAAAAATAAATAAATAAATAAAAGTACATTTAACAATTCATATTATAGCCTTCAGTACAGAATAAGAAAGGTTTCCAGAGAGAAAATTACATGTTGCATGTTTGAATAAATGCTTACTTATTCATCTGTTCACACACAAAGGAAAGATTGTCATCTTAAGCAATAGACTGGAAAACTATTTTCTTCTTAAATATGTTAAGTTCAGAGATAAGTGTTAGGCATTTTCAGAGCAGGGATTACAATCATTTGCATTTATCGTAAAACTGATTGGTTTTTGTGTATTTTTCTATTATCTGGATGATCTTATAAATAGTTTTGAATTCTTCTGTGATTTAGTTTCTTTATCACAAAAGAAGAACATTTATTAGCAAGGAATGGAACCCTCCTAAATGTACTTCGACTAATACATGGATAATAAAGATGTGGTACATATGCACAAGGGAGTTCTATTCAGCTATAAAGACAAATAAAATTATAAAATTTGCAGGGACATAGATGGATCTGGGAAATATTACACTGACTGAGATGACCCAGGCCTAAGCTCAGCAATTCCAAAGCTACATGTCCTCTCTCATTTGTGGATCTTAACACCAAATATTTAGATTTGTATGTGAGTTAGTGTAAAAGTCAGGAGTGAGTTAGAGTAAAAGGCCAGGAACTTAAAAAGAGTTCATGAGGAAGGTAGGAGAGTGGGAGTTGAAAGAGAGGGTATAGCAGATATGTAAATACAGGAGTATTGAAATGGTCAGTGTGTGGTCAGAAAAGGGGATGAAGGAGAGTGGAGAGTGGGAGGAAGGATAATCAAAATTAAAGATGATATAAAAACTTAATTCTGCTCTAGCTAAAAATACATGTTAAAAAAATGAGAGTTTGGGCAGAAGTACCCTATGGATGTGGAGAATACTGTGCCTAGAAGCCATAGATTGTTACAAAAAATAAAAATAAAAATAAAAATCAGTGCCAGATCTAAGATAGCTTCCAGCAAGTTGTTGGTCAGAGAGGAGGACCCTGACGTTCAGAAAATATTACAGGCTATTGCCAAGGCTCTTTTAAAATTTATTTCTCTATTTATTTTGGAGAGAGAGAGAGCTGGAAAGAAAGAGGTAGATGGAGAGTGAATATGGGCATGCCAGGGCCTCCTGCCACTGCAAATAAATTCTAAACATATGTTTTACCTTGTGTTTCTGGCTTTATGTGGGTCCAGGGTACTCAAGCCCTGGCTGTCAGGTTTTGCAATCAAGTGCTTTAACTACTGAGCCATCTTTCCAGCCCTACCAGAGGTCTTTGTTACCCACCAGAACTAAATGGTAAGAACTGGATGGATTGCTGAAGACTACAAGCTGTGCTGTAAGTAACTGAGAAATCAAGCTAGAGCTCAGCTAGTAGCTCCCTCCCTGTTGACAGCTGTCTGGATGCTAGAAAGAGCTATGTAGCCAGTTGAGGGAGAAAAGTCATCAATGGTTATAACCAGCAGTGGACCCTGAAAGCCAGGCTAAGTGTACAGAGTGGTGCAATGGTGGTATGTCTATTATTGGTGCTCTCTGATTAGACTTGAGGCCCTCCCCACAGAAGGGGCCTAATCAGAAGCCTATGGGTAGGGAGGACATAAGCCCTAAGTGGGGAAAACTACAAGTGTTGTCTGGCTGAAATTGATAAAATCCCCACCAAACTACCCTCTAACTACTTATGATTATGTCCGTCTATTAATGCTACTCCCACTTTTGTTTAGAGGAGCTTCTCTTTTCTGATGGCAATGACCACTGGAATGACTCAAAATTCACCAAAGTGCTGAGAATAAATGACAGTGGTATATTCAGCACTAAGATATTGCTAGCATACCCTCCAAGGCTAGAAGAGGGTGGAAAGTGTCAAAAGAAGCAAAGGAGCACTTTACAATGAATGAACTAGTGTATGGTAAATCTTTCAGTGTAGTTGTATTCTATAAAGTGCCAAAAATCAAATACTTTAATTACTGTTGGCTTTGAAAGAAATAACTGTCAATCTTTTCTTCCCCTCTTCCTTTCATCCTATTATCTCTCTGTATCTTCTCTGTTTGTTCTCTCCTTGCCTTATAATTTGTTTTCCTTTTCCTTTTTTAACATTTAAAAATATTTTTATTTATTTATTTTGAGATACACACACAGAGAGAGAGAGACAGACAGAGATAGAAAGGCAGATAGAGAGAAAGACTGGTCGCACCAGGGCCTCTAGCCACTGTAAATGAACCCTAGACACATGTACCACCTTGTACTTGGATACTGGGGAATTAAACCTTGGTCCTTAGGATTCACAGGTCAAGAGACCTAACTGCTAAGCAATTTCCCAAGCCCTTATTTTAAACAATATTTTAAAGATGTAGAAAATATTCTTAGCTCACTGGGCCATACAAAAAGCAGGTCATTGCTTAGAAGTTATACTTTACACTTACTTCTAAGTAAGCCAGCATCCTAGGAGCCATATATTTGCTATTTATTACTGAATCTAAATTCTTAAACAAATGGTCAGAAATAATGGATGCAAAATAAATGTACTATGGCAATGAGGTTTGTCAACACATTTTCCATTTCTGAGGTCATAAAACTTGGAACTGCTGACATTTTCTTCTGGCAACTTTCTTACATTAATAATAGTTTCAAAATTTAGGGAGTTCTTCATAAAGTGCTGAGGTATTATGAAAATATTCAAATGTAATGTATTTCTTTATTAAGAAGGGCTGTGTAGTTTGTAAACTGTTGATACTCCCTAAGGCTGCAGCAGCAGAAGGTAGCAGATGCGTGTAAAATCCTGCATAGTTTTACATCCCAGCTCATTCAGTGGCTTTTAGCTGAAAATAATGACTAAGTTGGTGATACTGTATACAAGTTTAGAACTCTAAGTAATGGAAAATAATTCCTTCTGTAAGCATATAACTGTTTTACCAACAACAAAACTAAGTTAAAAAAAGTCTCCATTAGTCACCATTAAGAATGTAACATTTGAATAATATAAATAAAAAATATATTCTCATAAACACCAAAAAGTAAAAAGAGTTTCTTTTAAAAAATATTCAGACAAAACTATGTAATGATTATGTATAGACTTCTTCCTTGCCATTACTCCTTAAACAATACAGACTGACAATTATTTATACTGCATTTATACTGTACTACTGGTTAATGTAAGTAATCTAGAGAAGATGTAAGAATAAAGGATATGCAAAAAAAAAAAAAAAAAAAAAAAAAGTCTGCTGTTTGAGAGAGGCCTCGGCCTTACTTTGTAGCCCAAGGTGGACTTGAACTCACTATCCTGCTGCTTCAGAGTCTCACATGCTAGGATTTCAGTGTGCCCAGTTCACACATATTTAATTATCTATTTCATTCATCTCCATTATCACAGAACAATGCTCATCAACAAGTAGATTTTTATCCATTTATGCATCCACCTCAGGCTGTCCTCTGATGCACATGCATGTGTGCAGATGCCCTGTAAAATACATATACTTGATCAAACTTTCTCCTAGCATGATATATGTGTTATTGGTATATGCACCAACAGAAATGGTGATGACTTATGTACTTTAGTATGAAGTGAAATTTCATTAAGAAGAAAAGTTATTCATAGGATGAATTCATTGTAGAATATAGACATATAATGCCCTGAAATTTTTACATGTGACAACTAAGTAGTGAATTCATATAGGAAAACAGGTTTTGTTGTCTTAGCAGTAAAAGCTGCCTTTTCAGTGAACACTGGCTAGCTATAGACGATATGAAGATTGTGTGAACCAATCACAGCAGACAATTGTACTCCTAGCAGGTGAGCACATAAAAATGTTCAAGAGAATTCTCCTAATTCACAGATACACTTATTGCCTTTGTCATTATAACACTTTATAGAGTGCTTCATAGGTTAGAACTGATTTTTTTCATTATTCTCACAATTTTTACTGGATTCCTAATGGGGAAGAGCTCAGAATCATTAGTGAAATATGCAAAAATGTGCATAATTTTACCCTGAAGGAGATTATGCAAGAAATTGAGGCAAAGAGGCTTAACATGATAGTGCACTAATAAGTCAGCTCTCTGCATTCAAAGATTGTAACTTTTGCTCTGTCACCTTCATGTGGATCTGGTTTTCAAATCTCAACAGCACATCTGTGGTTTTTAAACCTTAATTAGCCTGGCAAACAGACCAGCCCACAGGCAAGAAGGAAAACTGTAAAGCGACCATATACCCTGTAGTTCCAAAATGAAGTCAAAGAAAAGTTATAGGTACTGATACTTCCTCTCTGAGATTATAGAACAGTTTCTATTAGTGTCGGCAGAACTAACATTGAGTTCAAATTTGGTGGAGGTTGGGAAATTGCTTCAGTGAAAGTGAATTGTAAGGCTCGTAAAAAATAAAAAAATTAAAAAACCTTTTAGGATGAAAGATGCCATCAGAAAGAGTACAGATATAGTTCTTTTAAATTTTTTTTCTAAGACAACCTGGTGCAAAGCCAAGATCAGATTTATAAGAATGTACTTGTCAAGTCCTCATAGGACAAGTAAGAAGAATTATTGTGAATCAAAGGATGGGTGAGTAAGGGATCAGAAAGTTTATGAGCTTTTTTGCTTTTCTTCATATTCATTGTGTACATATTAGGGTTTAAATTTTTCCAATTTAAATCCTTGCAATTAGGCTACGCATCATTCCTGGAGTTGTAATAGGAAAGTACCAATTCAATTCTCTGCTTTGTGAACAAGGGAAAGAAGCCAATGGGATAAGCAGTCAAAATAATTATACTTCTTGGCAGAGGAATAATTATTAGATTCAGCAATATGAAATGTGTAAATGCATGGTTTATCTCACTATGCATGCTTCCACTCTAAAAATAACACCTTGTGTAACCAAGAGAGGCTTATTCTGAAGATTTGCTTATTTTCATCAGTGAATGATTTTAACGTGAAATATCAAAAGGCATTTTAAGATCTCATTCACTTGTATGTTGCTCCTGATACACAAAATATACCATTTCTAAAAGTCAACACTTTTTATGTGATAGACTTGCTTCCCTGACAGAGTGAACTTTCATGAAAGCTTGGGATATAATTGAGTTTTCTTTCATGTCTGTAAAGCTTTTTAAAATTCATGAATTTTCTTATCATTTTTGTACCAAAGCAAAAGTATTCCCAAATCCTTTCAGAATTTTGTGTTTAACATTAACATATTTAAAATGGTACAGAAATAGATGGAGTGGAGTAAATGTAACATAGGAAAATATTCGATTTTTGATGCCCTTTAATGTTGGAAATAGATCATTTATTCCCATTAAATCAGTCCCGGTACCTGTCACAGAGCTGTCTAGATTGTCCATGCTGGACCCAGGGGTCTGGTCTAGTGCTCTCAGGGGTCTGGGTATTTCTAAAGGTTCCTCTTCATCATCTGCATCATCATCTGGAACATCTGTTTCCAAATCAGAAATCAAGGCTCCGGACACGTAACCTAATGGTGGAACTGGGGGCTGTGGAGGTGGATTATTGCTTTGAATGTGCCTAGAATTCAAATGGAAGAAATGAAACACAGGAAGCAAACAATTAACATTCAACAAAATTGAAGTTATGATTAAGTGGCATAGTAACTGATACTATCTTCTTTTCTTTAACTCATTTAGGAGGTTATGGTAAGGGCTTTCTTGTACTTCAGAACAGACCATAGGCTATGGATACATGCGAGATTACATAAAAATGGCATAAACTAAGAAAATCAATTGGTGTTTATAGGGTGAGACCTAAAATAAAGCACAGATCCATTTTTCTTTTTGGATTTTCGAATTAGGGTCTCACTCTGGCACAGGCTGATCTGGAATTAACTATGTAGTCTCAGAGTGGCCTCAAACTCTCTGTGATCCTCCTACCTCTGCTTCCCAAGTGCTGGGATTAAAGGTGTGTGCCACCATGCCCAGCCCATTATTTTTCCATAAATAAGTTCTTTACAAGTATATTGAACATTTGTCAGACATAACTATTTGAAGATGACTTTCTTTTCCAAGGTAAATAAAATGATATTCTTTCCAGGTTAATGCTTTAGTTAACATGACCTGTTGTAATCCATGTAGTTTATAGTCTTGTCTGGAAGAAAATATAGCTGTTTAGGGTCTAATTCCCCTAGTCCTATATTCATCAGAACATATTCCCCAGCCCTATGTTCATCCTGACCAGTTCAGAGCAGGGACAAATACTCGTTGCTGTAGCTCTTTTTACATCTCACTAAGACTTATAGGCAGAAGTGATATATAACAGCATTGGATGTCCTTACAACATTGATAAGGTATGTTAAATGTTTTGTAATAAATAATTCTAATCTCAACCTTAGGAAATATACAGGACACATGTCATCAGCCTCTTGTACAGACTATTCAAATAAAGATTAGGTGCTTTGTTTTAAATCATATTACTAGCCAAATATGGAGCAGGACACTAAGGCATAGTTAATTTGCTTTGAGACTACCTAAGAGTTTCTTCCAACCTATAAAATGCTAAACTAAGGTAATTTGTTATTGGCCACTGTGATTAAAGAACGACTACTATTCTTTCTTTCTTTCTTTTTTTTTTTTTGGTTTTGCGAGGTAGGGTCTCACTCTTGTCCAGGCTGACCTGGAATTAACTATGTAGTCTCAGGGTGGCCTCGAACTCTCGGCGATCCTACCTCTGCCTCCCGGGTGCTGGGATTAAAGGCGTGTGCCACCACGCCCGGCTAAGAACGACTATTCTATATGTGTGAACATATTGAATATTTTCATTGTCTTCATAGAAGAATATTTAAATATCATGATTTTAGAAAGTTTAAGTACCATGTATTTTTACTGTGTATGTGTATGAATGTGTGTATGAGTGTGTGTATGTGTGTTGTATGCTCTTATGTGTCCAGATGTACACACTCAATGTACACAGGTCAGAGGAAGACATCACATGTCTTCCTTCATTGTTTTTCTGCTTTATTTCCTTGACTCTCTCTTTGAAGCTGGATTTTTAACTACTTTTTGGCTAAATTGCTTGGCCAGTGAACCCTAGATGCATAAATAATGGTGGACTTCCTATCTCCACTCCCTGAGAACTAAGGTCACAGGCATGAGCACTAGTGCCCAGATTTTTATGTGGGTGCTGGAAATAAAACTCAGGCTTTTATGTTTGTGCAGCAAGAGCTCTTACTCACTGTGCTATGCCCCAGCCCCTGTGATATGCATGTTACTGTTGGATTTTTGAATGTATGAAACAAGATTATTTTTCTCATTTGTAGACTCTCATTTCTTTCTATGCTATATTCTTTTGTTCTATGTTCCTTCCTTATTTTTAAATTTAGTTTTTCTTAAGTTCTCAGGACATGGGGATAGCAGAGCCAGCCTTTAACACAAACTGCCCCTAACCCAGTCGAAAGCTCTTTTTTCTCTTTTTAAGCCAAGCGTCATAGTCTACCATTCTTTCTGCATTTAGGTATTTTAACTCTCAAAAGAATGGTCCATCAAGCTCATTTTAGACCACTGCAAGTCATCTCTTAGTGCATCATTTCAAATCCTCCATATCCTTCCCACAAATTAGCTTCAAAAGACCAAAAGCCAAATGATCAGGTTTTGATCAGCAATATCCCCACTCCTGGTATCAATTTTCTGTTATACTTAATTTCCCAACCAAAATCAGCTGAAGGGAGAAAAGGTTTTATTTTGGCTTACAGAGGAAAGCATTGTATGATCAGAGGCTGGACAAAACTTTTGCCACAGCAGTCAGAAAAGAGTGTCAAAAGACAGTGCTGAGCTCTGGCAAGGGGGAGCTAGTTTTAATATTTCAAAATTTGGTATCAACAACACATCTCCTCCAGAATTACTCTGCCTCCCAAATTACCATCAGCTGGAAAGCAAGCATACAAAGCACATGAGTTTTTGGGTGACATCTGA
Source organism: Orientallactaga sibirica (assembly GCA_036365145.1). NCBI lineage: Eukaryota > Metazoa > Chordata > Mammalia > Rodentia > Dipodidae > Orientallactaga > Orientallactaga sibirica. The sequence goes on along the minus strand of JAEOAD010000060.1, from coordinate 11,529,637 downwards.
TTCAAACCACCACAGACGGGAAACCTGGAAATTCTGCCTTTGGATTTCTTTCCATACTTTGCTCCACATCTCTTCTTCTGGCTTATTTTAATCCATGGCTGTTTTTCCCTAGGTAAACTGTAATGCTGACTATAATATCTTTATACATATCCTCTTCTAGTATTTTCTTATATTGAAAGGTGAGCTTTGTAGATCTCCTCATATTTATCCTTGATAACAGGAATGAAAGCAGTGATGAGTGTTTTGAGTATTAATTCCATATACAATCACTATCATTATTTTTTCACATGGGGAAACTATATATGTAAATGATAAGCAAATTTCAAAGTCATGCAGCTTATAAGACAGGTTCCCCTTCACAGGCATGGACCCAACAGTGGCTTTTCTACAGTTAAACCCTGAACTAAGGAATTACAGTCTCTTTGGGACTTGAGATTTTGCCATCAATACATCCTAAAATGTGTCTAAAATGTCAGCAAATCTGAGAAGCCCCAAGGGCAACTGCTTTAAATGACCAAAGTACATGAATTCATCAGGTCCCTTAAAGGAAATAGTACTTGACTTTGAGCAACTTTATTCAACTTAATAGTTAATATTCAACAAAGCAACTTAAAGTAATGCAATATTGTCTAAATGTAGGTGTGTCTGACCACTGAGAAAATCTGATGACTATGAAAATGTTTCAGTAGGTAAAACTACCCAAAACAAGAAAAATTGAAAAACTGAGGCTGATTTTAAGCATGAAGAAATCAATAGAAGATAATTTGTGATAGGTCATAAAGATTTTCTTATCAAGAGTCCAGGCAAACATATCACTATACTACTTAGAGGGTAAATAAAGTATAAAGTTATGAGAGTTGACCCTATTGGTATTCCTGCCATATTTTCACTTGATACTTGGTATTATTAGAAATAGCATATTTGAACGTTTAAATTTATTTTTAGGTTTCTTTTGAGGGATTTAATGTAGTATTTTTTCCTGATTCATTTAGTTCAGCCCCAAAGGGTCTTTAATAACTGACATTGACCATAAATGATTTGAGAAGCTTATATGTACGTATTCACAACTGCATACAAAATTAATCACAGTCACTTTGAAGAATCTAAAAGAAGTCCTTTACTGTGACATTAAAGATGAGTTCAAGGATAGGCTAATGGAAGCTGAACTTGAATTAGAAAAAAAAACTCTGATATAGCCAATAGCATTTTGTCCTGAAATTCAGAAGAAATGAATTCTTGACTCCATTTACTTTCCAGATAGCCATGTGCTTTTGTTCAGTATATTTCACATTTCTGCCATTTTTGCATAGTCTTCTGAAAATCTCTTGTGCATAGATGTAATAAAACATTGTCAGATGTTGAAAGCACGAGACCATCAGCTTGGTGAAAATATTTACCATGTTTGCTTTGATATGTCAAACTGATAGGCGCGTGTCAATTCATCCAGGTGAGCTTGCAGCATGGGTTGCATCTCTTCGCGTGGAGATGGAGTAAGAGTGGCAGTAGACTGCTGCCCAAAGGAGATGGCTGGAGAAGAAGCCACACCGCGGACAGGGGGTGTTGGGACGCGGTCATCATCTTCTTCTAGTTCATCTTCCATACCCTGGTGCAGGTATGTTTGCACTGGTAATGGTGGGCACCAGCTGTCACTGTCATAGCTGAAGTGAAGAAAAAATAGTGATGTGCAACCCAATACACACAATTATGGGGCAATAAATACCAATCACATTGTGACTAACAGGTTTCCCTCAGTTTCTTTCTTTCTGATCAGTTCATTTCTTGGTGATTGTTGGGGCCGCTATAGTAAATCACCTGGCCATTATCTTAATTCTGTTTGTAATCACATCTGTTATCTTAGAATATCTCAATTTATTCTTAAAAGACCTTGTTAGCTAATTGTTACCCCACAGTTACAAAAGGCAATAACTTCCTAACAAAGTTACTTGAGTGGAAACACCAAATTACCAATTAAAGACAATTAATGAAGTTAGTGCTTGTGGATTTAACTACTTCTTCACTTGTTCATCCCTGTGTATGAACAGAATATGCCAATAGAGCTGATTGATAATCAAACAAGTTGGAGAATATCATTTTCTCTTGTAGATCGATGCCAATCAATCATTCCATGTAACATATTCATGCTGAACACTTTGTGATTAAAATATCAATATCCCTTTGTTTCTTTTAAGTTTCTCAGCAGAAATTCAAGTCTTTCCTTATTTGTACAAATATAATTTCAGAATCTTGCCTTATAAATATATTTTAAAAATAAAAATTGCCTTATAATAGTATGATACACCATTTTATTGAATTTCAATGTACAAAAATAATAGTTAACTAAAAATTCAGATTGCATATCAAAATTTTTGAGGACTCTGAGCCAGTAATATGTAAATTTAATCTATAAAATTTTACTTGTGATTAAAAAGTGAGTAGCATTTTTATTTATGCCTTCTCTGTAAGCCTAGTATTTTCAGAAACCATTTAAATGCCAAGATGATTTTAAATAAAGATATAAAAAGATAAAGAAGATACTTAAGATAAAGATTGTTTAACATACTGATGTTATTGAATAATCTTCTCGTAAGCTTAATTTCCAATTATGTTCCAAACACCAGCTTATTCTCTATTACATTCTAAACTCTGAGTGTGTATATGCCTTCTCAAATCATCCATTGTCCCCACTATTCTTCCAGTGCTCACTCCCAGGGCAAAACGCAAACTAGAATGACACCAAAATCACACACATCTAGTCTTGATCGCTGTAGCAAACTGTACCTTGTAAACACCCAGATATTTCCTAAATATTTTTACTTCAATTCTTTTGAGCTTATCATATCTAAAGGACAATTTTGCACAAAAACCTGAATATGGATTTTTAGAACTGTTTTAATCTTACTTACCAAAATTTGAAAGTAACATATACCCTAGAAGGCAGTTGGATAAATAAATTGTAACATATGCATGGGATATTGTTCATTACTAAGAAGAAATAAGCTGTTGAGCTTTAAAAAGACATGGCAAAACTTAAACAAATCTTGCTAAATAACAAAAGCTAATCTGAAAACTGAGCATACTATATAACTAAGCAATATGATATACAAAAGGGCAAGAAGTGGGGATTGGAGGGTAAATAAGCAGGGAACAAAACTCCCACCACTCAGGAGGCAGAGGCAGGATGATCACTTCAAGTCTGGGTGACATAGTGAGTCTCATGCCTGCCAGGGTAATATACTATGAATATATATGTACAACAAAAGCATGTCCACACCAGTGATGTACACCTGTAGAATGAATGAATTCTATTTGTAAACTGTGGACTCTGAGTGATATTAATGTCAACATTGGTTCATAAATTATAACAAGGTACAAATTTGGGGGGAAGTGTTGATATTGAGAAAGATTTTATGTTAGAGGGCTGAGATTAGTGTCTACATTTTGCTTTATTTTCCTGTGGACCTAACCTTGTCTGAAAAAAAAATAAAATATTTAAAAATCTTTTAAACATACCCTAGGATAAAATAAATAAATATTTTAAAAGAAATAAATTTATTTCAAATAAACTACACTCCTCTAAATTAAACTTTTTTTTCATAAATCAAACACATTTAAACTTTCATCCTTCAAGTTATAAGCCACCTTTGATCTTTTGTAAAACTTCTTTGATAAAGCCACTCAGCACTTATATGTCATATTTCTCAACTTGTACTGACACTATAATGAGCAGTTATTTGAAGGCTGATGGTGCGTTTCCTACATTGTGTCCTCCACTCCGTTACTTAGTATTGAGCTTTTCCTCAAGCAGATTTAAGTTACCAAATAGATATAACATTCAACACTCCCTCTTTTGCTTTATGTAACATAATCCTTAAAAAAAAAAATCCTTAAAAAAACAAAATCCTCAAAAATCATTCAAAAAACACAATGGCTAAAAACAGTCAAAAGACGCTTCTTGTTATATAAACTATTTCATTAACAAGAAGGCTTGTTTTTTTGCTCATTTATCTTTAAATTTCATATTATTAGAGCAAACAAGAACAAAAAAGCCTGGATATCCATGACCTCTCAGAGCCTGGTATGACCTACACCAGTCCCTCATAGTAGGAGGAAAATATGATGACATCAAAATTTAAAAAAGAGACTAATTGAGAGGGGAAGGGGATATGATGGAGAGTGGATTTTTGAAGGGCAAACTGGGGGAAAGAAGGGAAATATAATGGTTTATTGATTATAATTATGGATGTTGTCAATAAAAAAGTTAAAAAAGTTAAAGTATATATGTGAAGGGCTGGAGAGATTGCTTAGTGGTTAAGGCACCTGCCTCCTAAGCCTAAGAATGTTGGTTCCAATCTCCAGCGGTTCTAATCTCCAGGTCCCACGTTTAGCCAGATGCAAAGTTACGCAAGGGTGCAACGCCACACCTGACCACCAGGGGGCGCATGCATCTGGATTTCGTTCATAGCAGCTGAGAGACTGCTGGCGTGCCCATCTGTTTTCCTCTCCCCCGCCCCCAAAAGTATATATTTGAAATCTAATCATAAAAAAACTGTGCATATTCTGTATATAAAGTACTTACTGCTCAATTTCATCACTAGTTAAAATTATATTAACTTAGTAAAACTTTTTACAAAGGAACACGCATTTCTTTTTGTATCAGAAAAAAAAATGGTTGCACTTTGAATATTTACATTGGCTCATTATCAGGACTATTATATTTTCAAATAAAGAGAGTACTCCATATTTAATCTCTCAAATAGAGATAGACAATTTTTGCAAAAAACATCCCTGCTTCATACATACTAAAAAGTTTAAAATTTTAGCAATATAATGGAAATAGTCACATGGAATAAAATACATGGGTAGCAATAGTGTATGTAGCATATATTATATACAGCATGTGTTAAGGCTAGAAGATAATGTTTATTGTTTTAATGGATTAATTTCCTATTATTCAAATAGAGCTAGACAAAGGAGAATTTATGTAAATATTATTTTAATATTATATACATATTCTATATAAGTATTAAATGACTAAAACATATTTCATTAGCCTTTCCATTAAAAAAAAGATGAATGTTACCCTCAATTGCCCCATGACACTTCTGTAAAAGTAATATAAAAAAACAGCAAATTTGCACTTCCATCCAAGGTGAACTCAAAGTGGTTTGTACCCCCCAAAAAAAAAAAAAAAAAAAAAGATAGGGGGAAACATACTGGGTAATAATATAGAAAAATGAATGAAGCAAATTTGGGATATGGTTGTTATCATATGACAGAGAGCAACTGCTTCCCCTCTTTCCAGTATTCATATCTTAGCCCAGTACTTAGGTTCCATGAGCTACTGAGGAATGATAAGACAGCAGATGACCCTATGATTTTTATAAAACATACACTCTGTGTTCATCATTTCCTTCATGTTTTCCAGATATATAATTTATTTAAGTGATAGAACGTCAATTTTTTTTTTCTTGTAGTCATGTAAAGAAAAATGTTCCCAATGCCAAATACCAGCTCTTTGGGCCAACCTTTCCTGGGGAAGCACATGTTCTCTGGCATCCTGTCACTGAAATATGAGACATCATAGTATGTGCTCTGCCTGCTAAATAATGATAAATATGATAGCAAATCAATGTCCTATGTGAACTAACTCATTAAAGGCCAAATCCAAATCCAAAATTACTAGTAAATATACAATAAAGCTCAATACCAGCCAAAGCTTGCCAACTGCTAATTGCAGTAACAAAGCAGAGCCCCAGTTTTCTATTTAATTACTATTGCATTCTTCTGAGCATCATATAACAATAATAAGTGTTTTATATTATAGCTTGAGACTAATACATTTTAAAATAATTTTATCAAACTCTGGAAACATTAATAAGAGAAAATATTTACCATCATCTCTACATTATTAAATAGTAATAAATACCTTTTCATTTGAACAGTTTGATAAATTTTGATATTTAATACTGTGAGGGGAAGAAAAGGCCAAAGTAAGTTTTGAAATAAAAATTGATGTCTAAAACTTTAGAAATGATACTAAAGATTATAAGACTGCATTGGCAGGATTATGATTATCTTCATCTAAGTCTCTCCTACATCTATCCCTTTCCTCCTTCCTACTCTCATTGCCTTATTTTCATTCCTTGTCATTTTCATGATGTGAGCCATTCTGCTGAAATAGTCCATACATTTCCACCTGCCTCAAGCCTCCTGCCCTCCAACCCATTACCAATAGTCAGACATCAAAAGCATTCTATAGCATACATGGATTCATAATTAACTTCAAGACACCTCCTAAGATTGTTTCCAATATTGTATGGGCTTAAAAGTAAAAGCCAGCAAGCCTCATACAGTGTGCACCAATCACTGAAGGATGCAGCTAAGCAATTAAAATGCAACCCAGTGAGCATGAGGACAGAGGAGCAAACTTAAGAAATAAGTATTTGGGGCATTCTTTTATTTTTTTCATTAACTAAAGTAGGGTGGGGTTTCCAAGGGAAGAGTAATGTGGCTCTTTCTACCCCATTTTCTCATCTTATCATAATTTATTTCATTTGTTTTCTCTTTGTCCAAGGACCTTTCTCTCCAACTGGACAGCAAATTAAGACACTGGGATTATTTTGTTGTGGTAGTTGGTTAACAATCTATTTTAGTACACAGACTATTCTATATTAGAGACCTTTTAGTAATTTTTTACTCTGAGCCTGGATTTCAACAATCCCAATTTTTCAAGTACTATTAAGAATAAGTGATTTAGAGTTCATGTTAACAAGGCTGACACAAACTTTCCCCAGGTTTACTGGCATACCTGTCATACATCATTTCCTCTTCCTGGAGAAAATTATCATTTTAAATACATTGATTTTTTGGGGGCTTGTTGTAAAAATGATGTGCATCTGTGTGTGCAAACATGCATGAGGTTCTTAAGGTGAGTACTGTCTAAGGTCCACACTCTGGCTCAGGCTCAGATCTTCTTCATTGTGTATTTGCATCATTGGTTTCTGCTGCTTACTTTGTTAGTACTGGACTTAGAATTTTTGATGTGCTTTAAAAATATGCTTAATTGGGGCTGGACAGATGGCTTAGCAGTTAAGGCATTTTCCTGCAAAGCCAAAGGATCCAGGTTCAATTCTCCAGGACCCACGTAAGCCAGATGCCCAAGGGGATGCATGCATCTGGAGTTTGTTCACAGTGGCTGGAGGCCCTGGTGTGCCCAGTCTCTTTCTTCATCTTTCTGTCTCTCAAATAAATAAATAAATTACATTAAAAATAAAAATAAATGCTTGATTATGGGATGGCATTAATGCCAATGACAAAATCTGTATATCACTGTAATCTAAACATTTACAGAATCCTCAAGGAAACAAATATTAAAAACACAACATAATACTAAAGTTTTTACATTCATGTATCAAGCAACCTTAAGTTTGAATTATGAATGTTTCAAAGTAAAGTGTAAAAAAAATTCTATAGGTCTTTCTGTTGAAATACTCATTACTGACACCATGAGTATGAGAGAACAGCCTGTATTCAATGATGCTTCCTTTTCTGTAACAAGAACTGGATACATTAGAAGGAATAAAGACATAAGTAATGCACCAGGTAAAGGAGATCGACACTATAATTGAAGCCAGGTGTGGTGGTGCATGCCTTTAATCCCAGCACTCGGGAGGCAGACGTAGGAGGATCACTGAGTTTGAGGCCAGGCTGGAATACACCGTGAATTCTAGGTCAGCCTGGGCTAGAGTAAGAATCTATCCCGAAACAAACAAACCAAAAAAAAAAAAAAAAAAAAAAAAAAAGCCTGAAAATTAACAAAATTGAAATTTGCTATTACTATTATTTTGGGTGAGAACAGAAGTATGGTGGCTCAAACCTTTCCAGTATTCTAGAGGCTGAGGTGAGAGGATCACCATGAGTTTCAGGCCAGCCTTGGTTACCAAGTAAATTCTAGGTCATCTGTGCTACAGTAAGACTCTATCTCAAGGAAAAAAAAATAGACGTCTTTTTAGCAAACTTAATACTTAAAGCAAATAGAAACTTGAAAACAAGAACTAATACAAATACATAACATAAAGGCTGGATGTGCATACATGCATATACAGATGTACATACACATATATGGTCATCATATATTTTTATCTTTTTAAAAATAAAACTTTCTGGGCTGGAGAGATGGCTTAGCAGTTGAGACACATGATCACAAAGCCTATGGACTCAAGTTCAATTCTCCAGTAGCCACATAAGCCAGATGCACAAGTTGGTGCATATGTCTGGAGTTTGTTTGCAGTGGCTAGAGGCCTTAGTGCACCCGTTGTCTCTCTATCTTCTTCTCTCTCTCTCAAGTAAATATTTAAAAATTATAAAAATGAAAATCTCCCATATTTAAAAAAATCTTTCTTTATTTGTGAGAGAGAGGCAGATAGAGATAGGTAGCTTGGCTTTGCAGATAAGCACCTTAACTACTAAGCCATCTCTCCAGCCCTTTTAAAAAATATTAAAATATCCTTTAATATGAATTTTGGCCAAATATTACAAAACTTAACAATTCTAAAACATGTAAACATAATATTTGATGTCTTAGTATTCTGAGAATAATTTGTGTGAAAAGATAAAACTATACCAACATAAATTATTTGATCATCAAATGAAGTATTTCCAAGTCTACTGCTGCATTACCAGATCAGGTGATAAGAATGTGTACTTAGTGTATTTTATTTCAGTTTAATAGGCATTATTGCATTAGATGAGGGAAAATAATCTGGATTTTCCTGTGAACTGACTTCCAGATTTTATTCACACGAATCTTGAACAACAGTACCTTTTCATACAAAGTCCCTTTCCCTATTCTCTAGTTATAGCCTTAAAATGCAATAATCTTCCCCTATGAAATACACAGCTCTCAGTTTTCCTTTCCCAGGGTTCATGTGATAGAAACACATTTGCATCACTCATATGTCAGAAAAAGATAGGGTGTACTCTTCATTACCTATTTCGAAACTAAACATTTTCACACGTTAAATTATGCTTACATTCATGTATGAGGGCATCATAAACCCAGAAAGACAAATAAAAGAAAATCATAGGGGAGAAACATATTTGTACTTTTGTATGCTCATATATGATGCACATATATAAGCATGTTAATGTGTTGTGTTCTATGTATAAATATATAGAAAAAAGTAGATATAGAGAGTTAGTTATTAAAATTACTCTGGTTTGCTTACATCTGACTCTATCTGTAATTTTAGGCTACATAAAGACTCAGCTAAACAATGATATATAATTCAAAAGGAATAGATAGCATGTAAAATTATTAAAATTGAAAGGCGATTACATTTTACTTTCTCTGTATCTTGGAATAAAAAACATTACCTTTGTCTGTGTGTTTCAAATCAACACTTAAACTGACAGGGAAACTAACCCTTGTGAGAAACGTTTGGGAAAGAATAGGCAAACTGGTCACATTTAAAGCCCATCAAAAGAAATTTTCTTACTTAAAAAGGTTTTGTTACAGAGTGTGCATTGGCTTGAACCTCTTTTATTGTTCCTTTCCCTAAATTCCCATCAGAGCTGATGATTAAAGTTCTACCCACTGGCCAGGTCCCTACAATTATCCCATTGTGATGGCGCTCTACTGTGGCGCCCTGCTATGGCCAGACATCAAGTCATTAGGAAACTGCAAGGGATGATGAAGAAGGTTATTTTAATTCCCTTTTCAGCCCTTCTCAGGAGTGGCTCTTTAGTTCACAGAGCTGTGGGTACTTGCTTTCAAACTAACAAGCAATATTATAAATGGAGGCTGCATTATCATGATTGCAGACAATCTAAGGCACTTGAGGGCCAAGGATTCTTACTCTTCAATATGTGCTGTTTTGTATTTATCAGTGAAAAATATATAGACAGGGCAAACAGTAAAAGGGTGGGGGAATGCAATGAATAAGGAGGAAGGGCAGCCAGGCAGCAATGAGCAATAGTGAACAATAGGGAGGGAGAGGCAGTCTTGGCCATTCTGTTGGTACATCTCATCTTCTTACCCATTTTCTTGCTGCTCAGCTGCATAGTGATCCAGCTCTGTACCAGGAAGGGGCTGGACTGGAGGAGGAGGTAGAGGGACATTAGCCCAAGTGGATCCATTGTTTTTCTGTGGTTTAGAAGAGTTTTTGGTTTTCTTCTTTTTCCCACCTTTCCCACCTGGAAGGAACAATGCATTTATTCAGAAACTTTCAGAAGAAACAGACCATCAGATGGCAAAATGGATTTGTGTTTTCAAAATAAATACCAGAATCAGTGTATTAAACATGGTAAAAAGCTATAAAAACAAAATTATATAATCAGATACATATTTTTAAAAAAATATAAATCAGTCAAATGGCAACGTGTCTTTCCCAATGTGTTAACTGCAGTGCTGAATAAACCAAAGCCACAGTGGCTGTGTCAAAAGCACATTTATTTATTCATGTCTGCTATTTCCATATTTCCATTGTTAGATGAAATAATTCTCCATAACAAATTCTTGTAAATGTCAGATTTAAGTGTGTTGATAGTGTTCTTTATCATAATCTCTCTCAGAGGAAATACAATATCTGAGGATACAGGCTAAATTTTTCCATTAGATTTTACTCCATTTAATTAATCTAGGAAAGTAACTTTTTTTTTCTCTCCAAAGACACTGGTAAAATTCAATCCATGACAATCTAGAGAATATCTGTAAATCTCTTACCAAGACACGTTTCATAGACTTTTTGACTAATAAATGACATTTTTTTCATAGAATGAGAATAGTTTTCAGCTATTTAAACCATACATTTCATAAAAATCCAAAAGAAATTAATGGAAATAGGGTAATCAAATTAAGCACTATGCATGTCTAATTCCAATGGATTCATGCACAAGTGTGAGATGAAAATAAGTTATCAGTATGTTAGCCCTATGTGGGATTTCATGGAGCTTAAGGGAATATTTAAAAAAATCAGAAATCACTGGGATAATGCTATACATTTTATTCTTTCAAAAATTCTTAAGTTTCATCATCAATAGGGGTGTAAAGTGGATATGAGATTTAATACTTTTTTATAATATTTATGTTTTTTATTTGAGAGAGAGAGAAAGAGAGAATGGGTGTACTGGGGCATTTGGCGGCTGAAAACAAACTCCAGACACATGCACCAACTTGTCCATCTGGCATGAGTAGATCCTAGGGGAACTGTACCTGGATTCTTTAGCTTTTCAGGCAAGTGTCTTAATCACTAAACCATCTCTCCAGCCTGAGAATGAATACTTCTTATGCAATTACAAAAGAGATAATATTTAGGAAACCTAATGAACTTCCATGACTTGCTCTCTGGCCTATATAGCTAGCTTCATTTTCAAAAAGTGATATTGACCTTTTGTGCTTCATCTTTCTGCAACTAAAAGTTGTGAGCATAGGAGGTTTGTAGCCAGGCTATCACACTATGGAGATCTTGAAAAGGTCACTTGTATCCTTTCTTCTAACAATTACTAATCTCTTTTAGTCAAATCTGATTGTGTAATTTTATAATAACGTATTGGAAGTCTGGAAAATGATAACTGTTAAATTAGATATACATATAGATACATATATATATGTATATCATATTTCAATGCATGTTTTCCATACAGCATGTATACAAATGTACACATTTATAAGACCATCCTTGCACTCAGTGCTTCTCCCTTTTCTTTCACTCCTCAGCGTTTGTAGAGTGAAAGGGAATGAGATCAGATGCCTTCTCTGCTTAGAGGTAAGAAACTGATTTCTGGATTTGCAGACTAGTCCCTTTCTAATTTCAGAACTCAGTCAGTAGATACTACTTTAACTTCCATATGTGTAAGAGACATTACTATTTTCTCAAACTACTTTCAGTATTATAAGAGGTAATGCATATAAAATCTTGATGAAATACAGATGCTGCTTAAATGTCACTCCTTACTGCTCACTCCCATCTGCTCTCATAAAAGCAATCCCAGTTTCATTCACCTCTCTAGTCTTTTCTATACCACCTTCTCTGGCCCAGTATGTATTCCAGAAATAGTAGTGGCTTCTAAATAAACCAAAAACAAGACCACTCAATAGCCTGTACTTTTTCTTTAAAGGAAATGAACCTTAAATCTCACAGTATGAGAGCAATCTGAAGTCACCACATAGCAGATTAACTAGAACTTACTCTTAGAAATTTGAACCCAATTGTCCTTAAGTTATTAGTTAAAGCCTTGTTTCAGTACTTGCTTACATTCAAGAAAGCCATTCATCACCAACAGTAATAACCAACAGGCCTTAAAATTCGTTTTGGAAACAGCGGATTCCCAGAGGGAATTTCTGAGCACCTTCCAACAAATATTGGAAGTATCATTTGTGAAGTATCTGTTCTCTCATTTTGGACAGTTTGGGCAGGAGCAGGCATCAACATGCCCATCTTCTCATAGCTATGTGCTAAGTGAGAGGATCCTGTCACAGTGGTAAATACAGAACATAATCTAAGCAGCGACATTCTCTTTCTGAGATCTAAATCATCAATGATGTAAACCACTGTGGCTGCCTGCAACTAAAAAAACATGCAATCACTTTAAGTGAGGACTGCTGGCACTGTGTTTAAAGAGAGCTTATTTGCCTGCTTTGCAAGTATATTTGACTCCTCTCTCTTCAACTCAAAATGTAAATATTTGGACTTTTTTTTGCTTAACAAATGAGCCCCATGGAAATAAAATTACAAAATAACTTATTTATAAAACCCTTTATTCTGAACAACAGGCTAAAACATTGATCGTTCAGCAGGCCCACAGAGGGAACACCTGAACCACAGGAAACTGGAGAGAACATCATGAAAACAACCTTAATCTTTTCCTGCTTCTCCCTCTGCTCTGTAGACTCACTTTCTCTTTTATATTATCTATTTTTTTTCTTCCCTCACCTTCCTAGGTGCTGACTTACAATTCCCAGTGCCAGCATGGGGTTAACTTCCACAATGAGCTGTTGATCCAAGACACTTACAAGGTTTCCGAAAAAAGACAGATTTCTGTCAGAGTTCTTGATGACCCACCAAGGTTAATGGTAAGACCCTACTGTCAAAGACAGCATACGTGTGTGAGACCAAACATGGAGAGACCTGCCCAGAATCTGGAAGAGGATCAGTCCCCAGACAGTTTGCTAGTCTAGTGCCAGAAGGTGCTACATAAGCAACTGGGGGATAATGGACCGACATCTATCGAAACAACTTGCAGTATAAGATACCCAGCAGGAAACAACCTGACGTAATGCTCAAACAAGTGCAGTAGTGGCATACAGCCATGGTGGGTTACCAACTGCTCTTGATTTGACTAATAGATCCACTCAGTGGAATGGAACTCATTGCTAGAACTGGGAAATAAGTCAAAACCATATACAAAAAGTGAGCTCAGTCTCCAAGATCAAGATAACACCAAATGTGGACTAGAAGAGAGCCTATGCATGGAAAATTCCCTCCAAAACATATATGGTCATCACTTCTATCTAGTACTAACTTCTCTCTCTGTTGGAGAATTTGCTTATCTTTTTTAGATGGACAATAAGCCTGAAGGGAGGATCCACTAATCACACCTCACCATGGTCCCAGCCGAAACCATAGAGTAATGTGGGGGAAAGGCAAGAATACAGCATTCCTGGGGATTACGGCAACAGAGAAATCCCACTCCAACTAAGCCAGATATCCAGAGTCACAGAGTCATCGAAGTAGAACTAAAATGACCCCAAAGTGGCTCAGGGAAATTTGTGGAAGAGGGGGAGGAAAGAATGTTAGAGCCACAAGTTGGGCCATTATGCACAGAGACTTGGCCTCCCCCCACAATGCATGACCCATATTCCCCATTGATGAGGGTCCCTTTGGAAGAGGGAGGACAGGGAGGAGGAAAAGGGAGCCAACACTATGAATGTAAAAGCAGAATAATCTAAATAAAAATAAAATATGGGAAGGAGATCAATGGTAGAGCACTTCCTAAAGTGCAGGAGAACCTGGGCTTGACATCCTCATCATAACAACAAAAAAGAAAATACATGTATGTCAAATCAAATATATGGACTTTTAAAAAAAGTTGGTGCATTAAAAGATTTAATCATTGTTATCAATGTTATTATATTTGTTGTTATAATTTCAGATCCTGTTTTGAAACACCTGTGTTATGTTTTACATTTTGAATGGTTGGACTTTTAATGCATGCATTCAGAAATTATACACTTTTTCAATGAATAGATATTTAAGGGGGAAGAAGTTCATGCAAATATTTCAGTAATATCCAATTTTCTTCTCTGTATTATTAAATTTGGTTGCATCATTGTGTAAACAAATTTAATATTGCATAAAATAATATGAATTTCTGGTCACAGGGTAGTTTGATACTAAATTTAAGCCTTAGGAGAGAAACCTACATAGAATATATCAAAACTGTAATATTAAACTCAAAATATAAACTCAATATTAAACTAAAAAAGGGTTAATGACATCAATTTCATCTACTGAAAAAATCTATCTCCAATTTAAATAATTTTGTATTCAAATGCAGATGAAGTAGCTAATATAATTCCTATATATATATATATATGTCATTCAGGAGATTAATGGATTCAGAAAAGCAGCAAGCACTATTGTGAATCATGTGCTGTTTACAATTACTGAAAAGGAAACTTTTAAAATCTGGTAGCAATCAGTGTACACAGAATATGAAATGATTCATGGGTCTATGGAATCCATGGCTTGAGTATGTAGCATTCTTTGTATAAGTTACTTGATCCTCACATATCTTTAGCGAGAAAGAGGAAGCCTCAGCAAAATTACTTTTTAATTATTCAGAACAATTGTAGGGCTAATTACACACAAATGATAGCATAAATGACATATAAGGTCATTCAAAAAGTTACCCTGTGTTATTAAGCCAGTTTAAATTCATAACAGATGTTTAAAATTTTCTGTATTTTATAATGTATCTAATTCTACCAATAGGCATGATGAGCAATGACTCATTTTGGAGGGGGAAAAAAGAACATTAACATTTCAGTCTGAGAGGTTTCTATCTCCTGAGGAAAAGTAATTTAGAAAATGTAATCCTAATAGTCTGAAGAGTTAACTCTTTATGGATTTGAAGCCTGTGACAACCCATGAGACACTATAATCCTTTCCTATTAACATATGACTATGAAAACCCCAAACTCCATACAAATGGTATATAATCTATCTGAACATATTAAACAAGTAAGGTCATAGGATCGATTGGAAATATACAGGTCGTCAGTCACACAAGGGGTATATGATTGGAAGTAAAAGTGTGTCTTCTACAATGGCCTCAGGTCACCTATGAGTATCTTAACACTGAGTATCTCACTAATATTATGATAGAAATATACTACAATCTAATAAAATGCATTTCTCATATGTGTTATATTATGTCTACATTATACATAGTTCAGTTGACATTTCTCAAAAGGATGTTAAAATGTACAGTGTAAAGTAGTTAACCACATAAGTGGCTGTATGCTTTTAAAAGTGAAATGTTAATGATTTCCCAGATTAATGCTCGATTGTATTTAGTACAGCATAAAATCATTTCATAGACAATCAATGTCATTATATTTTGGAAAAAAATGTTCAAAATTTGGAATTCATATCTCTGGAATCTTAATTTAGTAACTCTCCAGAATTAGTGAATTTTGATTGAATTTATTATTTTTTAGTATCAATGACATTGAATTGACTGCTGTATACAATATTTGTATTATGATATTTTCTCTTCTTTTAAAGAGGGCAAAAGATAGAACAAACTCATCTGATCTTAGTGAATAGTATTGGATTAATAGTGATCTGTTTCCTCAAATATATCACTTTACAGTTAATGAAAGGGCTACAGTCATTTTTGTTCCCCTTCCTCCCCCAACCAAAGCATACCTTGCTAGAATCAACTATTGTCATTTGAAAGATTAATGGTTCATGGTGGGTTGTGACTCAATATTTCTCCAGTGGTTGTTAGGAATACAGGTCAATGCTCACGACAAACAAATATTTCTCCTTACTGTGATGAGACCAACCTGAGAGACTGCCACTCCTTTCTGAGCTGTTGTGAGAGCTGGTGGTGCTGAAATCCTGTGACTGGTTGTGTGGCATTCTATTAGACAATCCCTCAGCCAATCGGTAGTCAGGGATGTAAAGTAAGGCTAAGGGTTAAAGGGGCAGAGGTCATAGTGGCATCATGTGATTAGTTCACAGCACAAGCCCATGCAGAACATGCAGTTAGCAACCCAGAAGCAGATGTGAGAGAGCAGAGGAATGTTGAACTATCCTTTCCTAATGGAGGTAGAGATGGATTGCTGATCACCATATTGAAGAAACCACTAACAGAATGAGATCGGATAGTGTTGGTGTGTGGTGGTGGTGGTGGTGGTGGTAGGGATTGTTCCAGTCACTGGATACACACATGCCAATTTTTTTAAAATTTATGTAGCAAACCTGGTAATGAATCACTAAGTTAAATAACAAATACTAGTTTCTATCTCATGCACAAAATGATATGAAATTAAATTCTCAGGACACAAGAAAAAAACTCACCATTGTTACCTTTGTTCTGATCAGGCAGAGAATAGCCAAATCCCATCAGATCTGTTTTTTGTTGAATTGAACTTTTCCATTGGGGATCAGGAAGCTCAACGGCCAATTCATGGATGCTGTTGGAATGTAAGATCTGCGTGGTGGCATACGGGGTAGCCTGCGTAATTTGGCTGGAACTGTTGTAAGTGGTTTTGGTAGTGAAGTCAATGCTGCTGTAAATGGCTCCATCAGAGAGCATCGTTGCTGTTTTATCCCCTTGGCCTGGAACTGGTGGCAGCACATCTGTGATGAACATAGTGAAATAAAATTTATTCAATGATGCACAGTAAATCCAAAACTATCATGACACAAGATGAAAAATCAATGTGTCATGCCACATGTTTTCATTTCAGCTGAGATGGGCTTCATGAGCCAATGAAGGGGAGAAATATACAATTACCAAGCTATCAGCCCCTGTGACATGCAGAGCCACTACCGTCCTTTAAGCCTTGATGTTTTAACACATCCCGTCCTTATTTTCTTCAACCAGGAACAAGAGGTTTGGACTATTTCATCATAGCAAAATGTGTTATGTGTTCACCTTGTTTTAGAAGCAATGATGCTATTAGCACTTTACAAAAGTAGTTCTAAGAGGGGATTGACCAATTATGTATGAAACATTTACCCAGGATTCGACAACTGGACAGTTGTAAAACTGTCCAAAATTATACTACTTGGGATGTCAAATACATTTTCCTGAAGTCTGAACTTGCCATTTATCTGACTTGATTTTATAGTTCCAGATATAGCAGATAACTGGTGATATAAAATGGGCTCTGTTTTTTAGATAACAAAGCAATGTTTTTATGAATAAGTCATTTTTTACAATACAGAGAATTTAGCTACAGAAAAAGCAATCTGAGTATCAGTGGGCTTAATTTATACGAGCTCTTAGAAATGGAGAATTATAGTTCACCTTGTAATACAGCAAGAGTAAAATTAAACTTCAGGAGCAACACTGAATATCAATCAGTTCATTTATCACTTTGGTGTATTGAATTATCTTTACATGATGCTTTATAATTCAGATCGGCCACCTTTCTCCCCAGCTGATTTCCCTCTTTCAGAAGAAAGAGAAAGTGAATCTAAAAGAGAAATCACTAACACTGGTTTTAATTATGCTAAATTAAAATAATTCTAATGACAGTACCTCCAATAATCATGTATTCTCTGATAAACCTCACCTCATGAAACTGGAAGTCATCAGATCACATGATTTCTTCATTCTAAGAATTTTTTTCAATTCTTAAAGCAGATTTGATGGTACTCAATAATACTTGAAATAAAGATTCTCATAGCATTATTTTTGATTTTGTAATTTACAAAAGATAAAAAGTTGTCTTTGTTAGCAATAATATCAAGAAATCCATAGTCTTTTTAAATCATTGTGAAATTTCAGCCTTTGTAAAACTTTCTGAGTCAGGGATTGCAACTTGTTTTATACATAAGTGGGTTTTAAAGTTTATTGAATAAATACTTTAAATGTTAAAAAAAAAATCTGAAGTTTCTGATATTTCACTAAGAGGTATAAACCAGTGAACGTGTCTTTGGATTCGAGAAGTTCATGACTTTCTTGTCTTTAAGTATATTCTTATTATAAACTTTGATGTTTAACAAGCACACTTCCTTTTTGAGTGCTAGTATCATTTTTAATCTCAAAACCTTTTTCATTATTTTTCATGCCAAAATTAGTGAAAATATATCCATCTCTCTGTGAGTTTCCAGACATTATTTTCTTGCTTTTCCCTCCAGCTTTTCATTGACAAATACTCAGTAGAAATGTTGCACCAACGTGGGGCTCAGTTTCACATACTTTTCTCTAACTTAACATCCTCTAGAGGTTTCAAAATAGTTTATAGGCCAGTTTAATTTCAAGTTATTGAAATGTTTTGGAAATCAAATAATACAAAATTGGAAAAAAGCAGTCTAAGAATATAATAGTATGTAATAGCAATGGCTCTGGAAATAGATTCTCTCTCTGCTGGATGAAATTGGAGTTGGCCTTTGAGTCTTAAGTGCTTCTATATTGATTTTTGGGCTGCATATTATCTTTAAATATTATTTGATCACTACCATATTTTCAACAACTAAATTGAATTATACTTAAATATTGAAATATTTCACTATTATTCATGAATATATGTATGTATATATATATATATACACATACATATATATATATGTAAGTAAGATGGTTTGACCCTTGTGCCAGCCATCATCCAAACAGGTTACATGTAAACAGGTATGTAGACAGCACTTCCCAATTCCCAGTTTTACAGGCACTAGCAACTGATTCTGAATGCATTAGGCAAAAGTATGGTACTTGTTAATATGTGCTGGGAATATATGAGCTAAAGAAGCATTTCTCTCTGGTTTAAATTTATCATGCAGCTTTGGGACATGTTGGTTATACTTATATTCATGTAATTATTTTGTTTTTGCCTCATAAAATTCTTTGTATGAATGACTGCTTCTTCACTACATCTTCGGATACTTGAGGACAGGTCCATGGATTTATGTCTTCATTGCCAAAGTTCCTCACCCAGAAATGTGACAAGAGAAATCACTTGCCAGTGAAATGGCCAAATGAATTTATTATGGCTTGCATCGACCAAAGGAAAATATGTTTTAGTGACATTATTATCCAAAACATTATTTTCTCTATATTCAAACGTGTACTAGTAGTACATTCTTATAGGGAAAATGTTAGTATTCATAATAATATTGTGAGTGTAACTGTATATTCATATGTACAAATCCACCTTTACACCACAAAACAGTAAAGGTAAAAATTTACAGGCTTTAAATCTGTCTTACCTGAACTCTATTTTACTTATCTTGATTGACTTTACTTACAGTTTTTACTTTTAAAATATAAAATATAGGGCTGGAGAGATGGCTTAGCGGTTAAGGCGCCTGCCTGCTAAGCCTAAGACCCCGGTTCTAATCTCCAGGTCCCACGTTTAGCCAGATGCAAAGTGACGCAAGGGCGCAATGCCACACTTGACCACAATGGGGCCCACACGTCTGGATTTCGTTCACAGCAGCTGAGAGACTGCTGGCGCGCCCATTCTGTCTTCCTCTCCCTCTCTGTCTCTCTCCAAAAAAATTAAAATAAAAAAATTAAAAAATATATAAAATATAGCTGTCTCCCCCCATCAAGAGATGAACCATCACTTTGTATACCAGCTGGGGTCCAGGTGAAACTACAGAGGAACAGTGAAATAAGCAAGAGTGCTGCTTCAATGGAGAGGCAGACAACCTGCACCAGGATAATAGCAATAGATTCTGAGGATACTCAAAATACACCAAAGCAGAAATTCAGAGGTTGCTGAGAGCTCAATACTTAAGTAGACTTAAAATACACCCAATATGGCTCAGGGAAATTTGCAGAAGAGGGGGTTGAAAGATTTTAAGAGCCACAGGGTAGGAAGGAATATCCAGAGGCACTGCCCCCTGCCAAAAACTGACTGCTGCTTTCATATCCCATAATCCACAAACTCATGTTGCATACCAACAATCCCACTGAGGAGGGCCCTCAGTGGTATGGTGCAGGGAGGAGGAAAATGGTACTGACACATGATGTGTCCATGCAAAGTTTCTAATTTATCATCCATCCATCTATGTATCTATGCATCTGTCTATTTATTTATCTATCATCTATTATCTATCTATCTTGCCTATTTCATAACTTTGTAAAAGATATTAATTAAAAAGTGCAAAATCGGGGCTAGAGAGATGGCTTAGTGGCTAAGGCGCCTGCCTGCTAAGCCTAAGAACGCCGGTTCCAATGTCCAGAGGTTCCAATCTCCAGGTCCCACGTTTAGCCAGATGCACAGTGAGGCAAGGGCGCAATGCCACACTTGCCCACAAGGGGGTTCATTCATCTGGATTTCATTCACAGCAGCTGAGAGACTGCTGGCGCACCCATCTCTGTCTCCCTCTCCCTCTCCCTCTCCCTCTCCCTCTCCCTCTCTCTCTCTCTCCAAAAATAATTTTAAAATAATAATAAAGTGCAAAATCCCCTAGAGTATTTCTGCTACATAAATAGCAATGATTAAAATGATTATCACACTGCAAAAAGATACAGTAACAGATTTGAATCCTTTGTCTTGGTCATAATATTTATCTGTGAGACATTTCATATCACAGAAATAGAAATGAGGTGGAAATGAAGGAGAATCTTGGGAAGATAATATATTCATATATACATTTTAAAATATTTTATTTTTATTTATGAGTGAGGGGAGAGAGAGAGGATGAATATGAATATGTGTGTGCCAGGGCCTCCAGCTGCTGCAAATGAACTCCAGGCACATGTGTACCTTGTGCATCTTATTTATATGGGTCCTGGGGAATTGAACCTGGGTCCCTTGGCTTTGCAGGAAAATGCCTTAACCACTAAGCTATCTCTCCAGCCCTATATATATATACTTTAATTGGACTAAGACATTTTATTTTACTTTATTATACTTTACTTTTATTCACCTTTATTTATTTCAGAGAGAAAGAGAGATAAAGAGGTAGAAAGAGAGAAACAGAACAGACATCCAGCCACTGCAAACAAATTTTAGATGCATGCACCACCTTGTGAGGCTTTTTAGTTGACTCATAATAGTTTAGCACAATCCTGTCTATCCTGAAGTAATTTGGGGTAAGTGGAAGTATTCCAGTGGGTTCATTTGTAACTGTTTTGGATGACAGCAATATCCTAGTTTTCTACTCATAATCTATTCCTCACTTTTCAATAGGCTTCATTCCTTTAAAACAATACTGGATAACAGCATTCTCTGTAAAAATCAACCAGTACTTTTGATGCCTTTGAACAAATTTAAACCCCTATATGAACAGAAGTGACTCTGTTAGTCTATCTGTATACTTACCATCTCTCCTACATTGAACTTTTACCTCACTTTCATTAGGAAATTTATTTTTGTGTACTTATTTATTTGTCAAAACCAAGACCAAAACTAACCCAAATAACAAAATATTATTTTGAAGCTTACAGCTTACCTCCACGCCCAAAATTCCCAATTTCATTTGGACCACTATTGCTGTTGTTTACTGGCAAGCTCGTGGCTGGCCAAGAATCAGCAAGCCATGGGTAATTTGGATCACTGGCATTGAGAAGACCTGGGCGACTGAAACAAAAATGGGGAAGAGAGCAGCTTATGGAGCTAATATAAGATTTTTATACCTTAATCACTTCTAAGTCACTTACTAAAAAGGGGTAAATAATATAAGAAGTTTTTAAGCGACTTCAAATTAAATGTGAATGCTCTGAAGAATTTAGGAACTTTAGCAGTTCATTAATGCTATATATAGATCAGCCCTGTCAGTGGAAACAGAGAATAGAGTCTTTGCCTGGGAATCGGCTGACATCCAGATAAAATCAGTTACCTGCTCTAAAACCGGTGGGAATAGGGAACAAGATTTTATGATAAATTGACATCTCACGGGAACAATTGATCAAAATAGCTGCTCAGCACCAGCCATTTCCAAGACATTGGGCTATTCCATCCTCAATCTGTGCGGCCCCCCATGAATCTGCCTTTTCCAGGCTGTCATCTTTACTATGAAGCAAAGAACTTGTAGGAAATTAATGAAAAGTTCTTATCAATAGCACATTTCCACATTTTCTAAATTGAAAAAATATAAGGGGCATATTAATGTATTTTTAAGGCAATGATAGATCCTCTGGGAGCTCACCTCATGTGTTTGTAGTCTGTGAAGAACACGTTTTTCACAGGAGATTGAATAAAGTCCCTTCTTTAATGTAAAGATGGAATTCTGATTCCTTTATAGAATATTAGCATATTTACAAAGAAATAGACCATCTATAATCATTGTACTTTTTTTGATAGACCCCTTCTGGTACAAATCCCTAAGAGAAACATGTGTTTCTATGGCAACTGCAATAAGAAGATTCAATTGCTTTCTTGCTACATCCGCTAGCTCTCATTAGACTTAATCTCTTTTTGCTAAAATATTGATTAAATGGGAGATTGGAAGTTATTACCAGAGCCTAATTGCAATCTCCATATTGGCAAAGAGAAAATAGATGAGGATATATGGGTTTGTTATCAGCTTTTATCAATTTCAATTGAGTATCCAAAGTTGTGGAATCCACTCCTATCAATCCATAGCCTATTCATCATCCATGAATCATTTACTTTGTGATCGATTATGTGTAATTGTTCACTCACAGCAATTTAGTGAGAGCCAATAAGGAGTCTTAAACAACAGCAACTTCATTTGCTAATGTCTAATTAATGCAATAAACATCCTGCTAACAAATGAACACATTCCTTGTGATATTTACTACTAATTTCTTCAGGGGCATCTGGGAGATATGAAACATCTGGACTTGATTCCTCTAAAGTGCACAACAGATAGATCATTAAACCTTGTGGTGAGCCATTTAATTCCTCCTAGAATTCTCAGACTTGTAAGTGATCATTTATTACAATAATAGCCTCTTACTACAGTTTCCCCAGTCCTGATTAAAAATAATAATAAAGATTCTCCTCAGCATACCTTCCATTGCTCATTAGTCCTCCATCTCCTCTTTGAAATGTAACTGTTAAAAAAGAAAGATAAGTGCAGAGAAGTAGTCAATATTAATTATGACTAATGGCAACTAACTCTCAGTTTAGAAGTGAAGACTCTGGGAATTTTAACAAACTATAATTAACGTAATTGTTCAGATAAGAACAAGCCATGGTTTGGCTCAGGGCAAAGTCATCATTTGCTCTGAATTTAATAGAATATTCCAAGTTTCTCCAGGCAAAATGAACACAAAGTTAAAGTAGTAATTTGTATTTAGATGTCAAACACAGTTACAAGTAGAATATGTCATTTTACAGGGAGATTGATGTAACATTAATATAGAATTATCAAATCATGACTTTTACTCTGTACAAGAACATGTCTTATTTGAAGACATAAGGCTAAATATACAAACTAGAAATTGAAACTGTATTATTCCAACTGATAATATCCTTCCAGTTAAGTGGGAGGAATTAGTTATTGGTTACATATTTCTGATTCTAATTGATGCTTTTAGATATATAGGTGTGCATTATGGATTGAACAATGTTAATTAAATGCACATAAACTATAACTAATATGGAAAATTTGCTTATGAAAATGAAACTTGCAAGTAATGGATACCAAGTAGATTCCTATATATATAATAATCAGAAAATTCAAGTTTATGTTAAACTAAGGAATTTATCAGCAACACCAAGAAGAATCATGTAGAACCATGTCAATGAATCCATTTCTCTCACTCAGTTTCCTATCCTATTGACCAACAGCATGAATGTGAATTTCATGTACTGACCATAAAATATAAATATCAGTTCAGTTTCATAATTATTAATCTAAAATCTTTGCAAACAAATACATAAACTTGAAGTCTATATATAACAATATGATATATAAACTAAATATATAAACATGATGTATATCTAAGAGATAATATGCATCTCAGATATGAAATAGAGGGTGTGAAGAAGCAATATTTACTCAAAAGTGTCTGTTATTTTAGCAACAACAGTGAATATGTGCAAATAATGGGGTAAAATCCATACACAGGCTCAAATTGATTGGCATCATAAATTATCACCAATTACCTAAATAGCAAATTATGGAAAATATAAGCAGGGGATGGTGGTACACATCTTTAATCCCAACACTCAGGAAGCAGAGGTGGGAGGACCGCTGTGAGTTTAAGGCCAGCCTAGGAGTACAGAGTGAATTCTAGGCCAGCCTGGCATATGATGAGACCCTAACTCAGAAAAAAAAAAAATCAACAAAAAAAGAAAATTGTGGAAAAGATATTTCTTGTTAAAATATTTTTAGATGAAAAAGTTATGATGAGCTTATAATTTTGACCAAAATTGTTATAATTCAGCTCAACCCATCACTGAGGATACAGGAAAAAATGCTGATTTTCACAGCTTGTCTTTGGAAGATATCAATTATGTTCACTATGACTTTTTTGGTGAATAAAGGTGAAAATAACTATATTTTTATGAATTAAATCATATTTTAAATGAACAAGGTATATTGTAACTTAAAATATGCATATAATGTTTTATTTTTAATATTAATTTGCTTCTTTTTTGAGCATATTTTTTGTGTACAATTGTGGTCACGTGCATGTCATGGTGCCTATATGGCAGACAGAGGACAACTTTTAGTTTAGTCCTCCCCTTCCACCTTGATTTGAGTCAGAGAATGTCAATGTTCTTCATCTCTCTCTCCAACTTCCTGAAAGTTCTCTTATCTCTGCCTCCCCTCTCATTTTAGGCACACTGGGATTACAGAAGCTCAGCTTCTGGTTTCTGCATTGGGATCCTTGGGTATAAACTCAGGTATCATTTGGGCAGTAAGTGATTTATTCACCAAGCAAGCAATTGAGCCCCCAATTCTATTTATTTATTTATTTAATTATTTGTGCTTTTTGATGTAGAGTCTCACTCTAGCCCTGGATGAC
This sequence comes from Orientallactaga sibirica, assembly GCA_036365145.1. Classification (NCBI taxonomy): domain Eukaryota; kingdom Metazoa; phylum Chordata; class Mammalia; order Rodentia; family Dipodidae; genus Orientallactaga; species Orientallactaga sibirica. The sequence continues at coordinate 11,504,506 of JAEOAD010000060.1, read as the reverse complement.
CTGGAACTCACTCTGTAGTCTCAGGCTGGCCTTGAACTCACAGCAATCCTCCTACCTCTGACTCCTGAGTGCCACCACAACCAGCCAATTCTATTATTTTTAAATTTGGAAAACCATCCATAATTTATCTTTTACTCAAGGCTCAGCAATCAAATATGATTACTCTTAAAATTTTATAAATTCCCAATTTCAGTACCTAAGTGCCTTCTAGAAGAATATCTAGTAATATTACCTCTCATTACATCATAATTATGGAACAAAAAAAAAAATCTTAATTCTAAGTGTCTTCCAGACATCATGAGACTGAAACTTAGCTTTCAAAACTTTCTTGTTAGTACCCAAATAACAGTACCTTATCAATAATTAAGTAAAACCCCAGTTCCTTACAAAACAATTCTAGCATATCCTTTGTATCTGCTCAAAATTAGCTATAGATAGTTTGTTGGAAAAGATAAAAAGATATACTGATTATTACAGGGTCTTGTAAGGGATGAAAATAAGAAATCAGTAGTACATATGTGTCAAATGGTGCCCCCTTAATAACTGCCTTTAACGAATATGAATGAGACAATCACAGTGCAACAATTAACCACTGGAAGTAGTACTTAAATAAAGGCCTGATAGGACACATGAAGATCCACATGCACACTGTTAAAATGGTATTAGCCTTCCATCTGCTATGATTTACTAGCTTTGGGATTTCTAATGGAATACTGAGTGATTATTCAGCTAAACAAGAATTAAGACAATGTTGTCAGTGTCACTGAGAATACATAAAGGGGCATGCTTTCATGTGCTCCACCTCCAAATTTGCTTCTCAAGAGATATCTAAGCTGCCACAGTTTGGATTTTTTCTTCTTACCCTAACTTAGTGTTGTTGATGGAGAAATGCACAGAAGAATAAAATGAGGCAACTGAATTTAGAAGCACCAAAATTGGCCAATGGCAAAGTCTTCATAAATATAGAGTTTAAGCCCATTAGAAATTAAGGTTGATATATAGATATGTTCTAATACAGGACTTATGGTATGCTTCATATTTACCAACTGAGAACTGCATAGGTCAGCAAAGAAATCTAGATTCAACGTACTTCATATACTTCATTCTTGACACATTTATTTTCTGTCTTAATCCTAATCATCATTAAAATGTTTTTCAAAAGGTTCTATGTAGGTAGTAGGCTGTCATTTTTAAAAAAATTTTATAATATTTTACTTATTTGAGGAAAGGAAAGAGGGAAAGACAGGGGGTAGAAGAGAGAGAGAGAGAGAAAGAGAGTAAGTGAGCATATATGGGCCTCATTACTCCAAACTAACACCAGACATATGCAGTACTTTGTGTGTCAGGCTTTAGGTGGACTTGAACTTGGTCCTTCAAGCTTTGAAAGGAAGCACCTCTAAACACTGAACCATGTCTCCAGCTCTGTTACAGATTCTTTAAAGACAATTATCTTCCTCTTTGCATAACATTGACACATTGTTATTATTTGCTTAACTTAAAAATGCTCTTTACATAGTTTGGTAGACAGGAGTAACTTCTATTTTGTAAATTTCTGTGAGAAGAAAGAAGGATAAAGGAGAAACAGAGAATGAAGAGGAGGCATTCATACACTTTGTGATAATAGGATTGATAAGAAGCATTTTTCAAATGAGGGTGGAGAATGGAAACTTGGTAAACTTGTGTTATTAGCCCTAGCTACTAACTGTTATATATTTTTCCATTTTAAAAAGCAGACTAAGACAAAACCTTAGTTCCATCAGAACAACCAATTAACAGAAGAGTGCATGTCTGGAGGAACAAGTAGACTTCCTACCATGTACTTAATATTTGATCAGGATTTCTATATGCACATGAAGAGAAGAACATAAACAATCTCATTAACAATTTTTTTTTTTAATGAGATAGTTCTCATGTCAAAGAAATACTAGCCTTGACACTGAAAGAAATCAGGAGTGGGAGGGAGGACAGATGGGTGAATGATATGGGTCTTGTCACAGTTCTTAAAAATCACAGTGCAGCAAATTCTGTTTAGTAGAGACACATTTGGAATAACTGATTCCAAGTCATTAAGGAGTTTCTGAGAGCTTCACAAATTAAGTACTATTAAAGAGCAACCTATAAGAAGTTTCTAACTGAAATTGGATGAATGGTACTAAGGTTTATAAAAAAATTCATAGATACCACATTCCAAAATGTTTTGTAAATGCATGAAATATTAATTTATTTCAATTTTATGAAGCATATAATTTAAAGAGATTTTCCGTATTTATGTCATACACAAACTACCTCTTATATTACTAGACAAATTTTATCCTCATCTTATGCCTGATAGAACTGGAGGAGAGAGAAAATAAAACTCCAGGATAAATTGACATTTTGAGGTAGAAAGCTTTCAGAGTGCCTATCTGTAGAAAGTCACATTTTCCTTAGTCAAATGGAAACTTTAATGTTGCATCAAGCCTCCTTCCCTGTTCTGATAAGCTATTTCTCAAATATGAATGTAGATGAATCTTCTTTTTTCCCTTTAACAAGCAATAACTCAGCCTATATACTCAGAATATAAAAATTCCATCAGAACACTTAGCTGACTTTGGTTAGCTTTGTCAAATAATATCTATTTCATCAGCAGTTTAGAAGCTTACACATGAAGTATTTATCATGTTGTAATTCGCTCACTTATATTAAGTTTTTTATATGTACTGAGTTTTATAACACATTATGTTTTTAGATAAAATTCATATAATGTAACTTACTCTAAAAGCAAGAACACATTGACATTCATTAAAATTTGATGCATTCAATATGAAAAAATATACAATATAAGTTTTAATGAGAAGAGCCAGGTAGTCTTAGTAAAGAATTATAATATGCATATATAATCTATTGTATATTTAACTTTAATTGACACAAATGTCACTTCATTCACTTTTCTACCAAAATAATTATAAATATTAAATATTTACTTTGTATTCAAGGATGACATAATACTTTCTTCATTTTCTTTTCAATTGTCTTTCATCTTGAATAAGCTCAGGCATTTATACATATTGCTAAAAATCCAACATGATATGGTAAGGGGATGTTAGTACTCAATGAAGAAAATAAATAATACTCCATGCATTTCCCTAGTCCGGGTTCCCTGTGCCAGACGGTGGGTGGGTGGGTGTTGCAGGTTGGAGCAAGTAGGCTAGACACTTGTTTCCCTGCTCCTCCCAGTTCTCTGGTCTAGGTACCCTGCACAGGAAGATGCATGGGTGGGCTCAGAGTGAGTAGGCCAGACTCTTGCTTTTCAGCTCCTCCCAACTCCCTGGTCCAGGTGCCATACATAGGAGGGTGTAAGTGCAGGCACAGTGAGTAGTGAGTAGGCCAGATCACTGTTCCTGGTAGGTCTCCTTCCAGTTCCCTGGTCCTGGTAGGTCTCATTGTGCCTGGTTCAGGGAGGCCTGGTGCCTGTGTGGGCTGTGGAATCAGGCTGTTTGCTCCTGTATCCTAATTGGCCACTGGGTACCATCATCCCTCTTCACCTGAGTCAGAGGATACGGGCCAAAGGACCAAAACTTTCTTCCTCCTCAATAATATAAAAAGTCTCCCTAAAATTGGTAGACAACAATGCAGAGAGGCCAACAAAAGTCAGAAAACTGAGAGATCTCCACAAAGGATGCCTAGTCCTACAATGGAAGCCTCCAATGAAATCATGGGGAAATCAACAGAAATTCATTCCCAAAATGAAAACACAGCAACCAGTGACACCCTGATCAAAAGATTCTTTTAAATGGAAGCAAACCATCAAAGAACCTACAATTGTATCAAGTAAATTGAACAGTATCATCTCTTGGAGCATTCAGCTTTTGACAGTTGACTGAAGAAAATGTTAGAACCCTCAAATGAGATATGAATGAATGGAAGGTAAGTCACGAAATGGAAGAGCTCAACAACTGGTTGATTAAACTTAATGACAACTTGATCAAATGCTAGAATGAATTCCACGAAGCACTAAACAAATCAGAACCTGAGCTGAAATTGTACCTCAAAACTTCTACTTCACAAAATTGTATGATCTGGAAGAAATGTATGAATTCCTAGACACATACCATCTACCAAAACTAAACCCACAGCAGACTAATCTCCAAAAAAACCTGTCACATCCATGGATATTGAAAAGGTAATCAAAACAACCCCCAAAAGAAAAGTCCAGGACCGTATGGCTTCCTATCTGAATTCTATCAAACCATCATGGAAGAACTGAAACCAATCTTCCTCAAACTGTTTTGTATAAATTGGAGACCAGGGAATCCTCCCCAATTCCTTTTGTGAAGCTAGCATCACCCTAATACTAAAACCAGACAGAGATGCAACAAGAAAAGAAAACTATAGGTCTATATCCCTGATGAACTTACATGCAAAGATCCTGAGCAAAATCCTTGCAAACCAAATTGAACAACACATCAAAAGAATTATTCACCTTGACCAAGTAGGCTTCATCCCAGGGACACAGGGATGGTTCAACTTATGGAAATTAGCAACATTATACACCACATAAATAAACTTTACCATAAGAACCACATGATCATCTCAATTGATACAGAGAAGGCCTTTGACAAAATACAACACCACTTCATGATGAAAACGCTGGAAAGAATAGGCATGGATGTCTCAACATAATAAAGGCTATATACAAAGCACCTAAAGCCTAAATACTACTTAATGGGTAAAGACCCAAGGAGTATCCACTGAGACTGGGAACAACACAGGGTGCCCACTCTCACCAGTGCTCTTCAACATATTACTAGAAGTACTAGCCCAAGCAATAAGACATGAGAAAGAAATAAAAGGGATTCAAATTGTAAAGGAAGAAGCCAAGATAACCTTATTTGCAGATGACAAGATCCTATAGATAAGTGACCCAAAACTCTCCATCTCAAAACTTCTAAAGGTGATAAATTCCTTCAGCAAAGTGGCAAGATACAAAATCAATGGACAAAAGTCAGTAGCTTTTCTATATGCAAGGGACAGATATAGAGCGAAAAAAATCAGTGAGGATGTCTCATTTTCAATAGCAACAAAAAAAATCAAATACCTTGGAATAACACTAAGCAAGAATGTGAAAGACCTATATAATGAAAACATTAAAAAAAAAAAAAAAACTCAAGAAAGAAATAAAGGAGGACTTGAGAATATGGAAAACCTCCCATGCTCCTGGATAGGTAGAATATTGTGAAAATGACAATTGTAGCAAAAGCAATATACATATTTAACACAATACCAATACACAGAGATTGAAAAAATGATCTCAAAACTCATATGGAATGTCAGACAGCCTTGGGTATCCAAAAGTATCTTTGGCAAAAAAAAAAAAAAAAAAAAAAAAAAAAAAAAAAAAAAAAAAAACACCTCTGCAGTTTTATCATAACAGATATAGAACTATATTACAAAGGCACAGTGACAAAAACAGCATGGTACTGGAATAAAAACAGAAATACAGACCAAATGGAGCAGAATTGAAGACACAGACCTTAGGCCAAATAACTACATCTGCTTGATCAAAGGTGCCAATAATGTAGACTGGAGAAAAAAACAGCATATTCAACAAATGGTCTTGAACAAATTAGATGAACATATATAGAAAAATGAAATTAGACCCATTCATTTGGCCATACACAAAAATCATATCAAAATGGATTAAAGACCTCAATATAAGACCTGAAACTCTTAACTACTGGACACACAAATAGGAGTCATACTACATGATATAGGACTGGGAAAAGACTTCCTGAACAAAACCCTAGTAGCCCAGGAAATTAAACAAGCACTAAGCCAATGGGATTTTATGAAGCTAAAAAGCTTTTGCACAGACAAACATACCATACGCAGAGCCAATAGATTACCCACTGAATGGGAGAAAATCTTCACCAGCTATAGCACATACAGAAGCCTAATGTCTAAAAATCTACAAAGATTTCAAAAGACTAGACAATAAAAAGTCAAACAACCCCAATCTAAAAGTGGGACAGAGAACTGAATAGGGAGTTCTGAGAGGAAGAACTGCAAATGGCTAACACACACTTTAAGAAAATGTTCAACATCCCTAACCATTTGGGAAATGTAAATTAAAACAATTATGGGATTCAACCTTACCCCAGTAAGGATAGCAAACATTAAAAAATCAAATGAAAACAAATGTTGGTGAGGATGTGGAGAAGTAGGAACACTCATTCACTGTTGGTGGGAATATAAGCAGATATGACCCCTGTGAAAATCAATTTGGAGACTTTTGAAAAGGATGAATATAGAGTTACAAACAGATACTATCATTCCCTTACTGGACATTTACTCTAAAAGCTCAACTCCTTAGTTCAGAGATATTTTCTCAACCATGTTTATAGCTGCTCAATTCATAGTAGCTAAGAACTGGAATCAACCCAGGTGTCCATCATTGGACAAATGGATAACCAAGGTGTGCTATAACTACATGACAGATTTCTACTTAGCAGTACGAAAAAAATGAAACAGTAAAATTTGTAGAGAAATGTTCGAACTTGGAACAGATCTCAGTAAGCGAACTCACACAAGCACAGACAGACAATTATCACGTGGTCTTACTCAACTGTGGTTCCTAACCTGGATCAGCCCGAGTTGGTGACATACCTAATAGGCATCTTGAGGCTTGGACAATATGAAGGGTAAGGTTTAGGGAAGGGGGGGCACAAAATTGAACCCAAATTGAACTAGTACCATAAAATCCTGGAAGTTAGACTAAGATACTAAATCCTGGAAGTTAGACTTAGTTAGACTCAAAAGGACCTTAAGGGGAGCACGTGAATCAAAGGACCCTGGAGAGGGTGAGATGAAGCCCAACCTTAAATTTCTCATCTTTCTCTTTTTTCTTTGTTTTTCTTTTCCATTGGTGCTGGCTTGTAATTCCCTTTACCAGGATGCAATTAACATACACAGTGAGATGTTGCTCACAGAGACATACAAGGTATCCCAAAACAAACAAGGGAGACTTCTGTCAGAGCACTTGATTACCCACCAGAGATTAATGGTAAGACCCTACTGATGAAGACATCATAAGCTGTCGGTACTGACCATGGAGAGTCCTGGTTAGATTCCAGAAGAGAGCCAGTCCCCACTCAGTTAGTTCATCTAGTACTGGAAGGGGCTACATGAGCTACCAGAAGTAAATGACCACCATCTATCTGAGAAACTCAAAGTCTAAGCTACTCAGAACCAAACAACCTGACATGATGCTCACACAAGTGCAATAGTGGCACACAGCCATGGTGGGAAACCAACTGCTCTTGGATTGGCAAATGGATCTGCTCAGTGTAAAGGAAACAGTGTCTGGAACTGGGAAACAGGTCAGAATCATATCCAGATAATGATTTTGCTTTCCAATGTCAAGCTCCTACTAATCTTAGGCTATAAGAGGGTCTACAGCCTTTAAATTCTCTCTAAATTAATAATGGTTATTCCATTTAACTGGTGCTGACTTCAATCTCCGCTGGAGAATCTGCTTCTTTTCTTCAGATGGGAGTGGGACCTGAGGAGGTAACCAACCCAGCACACTCCACCCTGGCCCCAGCTGAAACCACAGAGGAACTGGGAAAATGAACAAGTGTGCTGCTTTCTAGGTGAACCTGATATCAGCACAAGGGTGATGGAGACAGACACTGAGGACACTTAACACCTACCAAAGCAGAGATCCAGAAGCTCCTAAGAGCCCATCACTGAAGTTGACTTAAAATGCACCCAACATGTCTCAGAGAATTTTGCAGAAGATGTGGAGAAAAGATTGTTAGAGCCACAAGTTTGGATATTATGCACAGAGACATTGCATCTCCCCCATAACTGACTGCTGCTCCCACAATGCATGACCCAGAATCCCCATGGGGTTGACTTGCAACCCCAATAAGGAGGACCTCTTTGGAAAAGGGGCAGGGAGGAGGGAAAGGATGGTACCAACATGTGTTGTTTACATACTAAATATATCCATATCTAATACAAATAAATATTAAAAATACTCCATGCCATTTTTTGCTTTCTTTTTTTCATTTTTGAGGCCAGATCTCATTGTGGCCAAAGCTAATCTGGAAATCAGAGCTCAGGGTAATCCTTTTACCACAGCCTTCCCTTCTCCACTACTTTTGGGATTATAGGCAGGAGTCTCAGCACCTGGATAACATGGCAATCTGTAAAAGAATACATTATTTCACGTAGTATATGTAATATAGGGCCACCCTGTATTCCTGCTGCAGATTTACTTCATTTATACAAAGTGTTGTAAGCCATTCTGCACTGCGTGTCTATATGTGAAGAATTTAAATAAAGGCAAAAAACTTTTAAAAATCAGATATAAAGCTAATGTGCAATATTGCCTGAGCTTCTAAATGCACAAAGAAACAGAACACGTTCATATCATATTCTCTTCAAAGATGATTTAAATTTCTAGCTTTATATCTGAGTCTGGATATTTTCTCATAAAGATTTATAGCTTAGCCATAAATATTCTGAGTAGTTGAGTAGTTTAGTAGTTTTTTTTTTTCTTTTTTTCTTTTTTTTTTTTTTTTTATTTTATTTGAGAGCGACAGACAGAGAAAGAGGCAGAGGGAGAGAGAATAAGCAGGGCCTCCAGTCACTGCAAACAAACTCCAGATGCATACACCACCTTGTGCATCTGGCTTTTGTGGGTCCTGGGGAATCAATCTTCGAACAAGGGTCCTTAGGCTTCACAGGCAAGTCCTCAACCACTAAACAGTCCCTCCAGACCCCTTGTTTTTTTTTTTTAAACTCCATTCAAAGTTTTCAAAGTCAATTAAAAAAATAACAGCAGGATAAAAGAGTGGACAAAGTAACATTCAGTGTGTTATGTTTCCTATGGAATAAGTGTAATGTGTCCTGCTCAGATTTAGGGTCTAACCCTACAACACCTTTCCATGGCTCCCTGTGGTAGTTTGAATGTGATAGTGTAAATGTATGGTTCTAAAGACTCAGGTGTTTTATTAAAATTAAGCTTTTAACTTGAGTCTCAAGCTGCTGGCTGGAGGAGGTATTACTGGGGATCAAACTCAGGGTCCAGCCCTAAGGTGTGTTTTGAGGGTGGATCTTGATTTCTTCCCAAGGGTGTGGGGAGACCAGTTTGAGTTCTGGTTGTTCAGGTTTTGTGTTGATGGCTGTTGATGATGTGTCTCTGCTTGAGACTATGAAAGGAAGCCAGCTTCTTCCAACATTGATGGTATTCCCCTTAACTCTATAAGTCTGAAATAAACCCATTCTTTCTATACGCTGTGTCTGGTTTAATGTCCATCCCAGCAATGTGGACCTGACTATAATACTCCCAGTAATTAATAGCTTATTTAATAGCTTTCCTATTTCACCTTTATCAGTTAAGAAGAACTTGGAACAAAGCTGTACAAAAAAAGTACTTCTTTAACCAAATTGGCCTGCTATAGAGTCCAACTTATGTTCAGTGTAGCTTTAAGAGACCATGACTCCTAATGTGTGTGTGTGTGTGTGTGTGTGTGTGTGTATGTATGTATGTATGTATGTATATATATATATATATATATATATGTATATGTATATATATATATATATATATATATATATATATATATACATCAAGTATTTAATTATACTCATTATGAGAGTTTGAAAAAGATGAAGTATGTATGTTATGCTATGATTGTGGTGATCTCGATGTGAAATGTCCCACATAGCTGGTGACAATTTGGAAACTGTTAGAGCACTTGGAAGGTGGGTCCGTATTTGATGTGGATTACCAAAGCCCATTGGGTGTTCAGAGGGAGATTACTTAGGCTTTTCTCTTCCCTGTTGATATAGAGATGGGACCCAGGTTCCCTGCTTGGCCTTGTGGTATGCTTTTCCCTGCCATGATGAAACTTTCCCTGGAGAATATAAACTGAAATAAACTCTTTCTTGTTATAAGCTAGTTTGGGTTAGGTGTTTTGTCCTAGCAATGACAAGGTAACTGCTATGATGATATAAATATTGATTTTAAGATTGACCAGTTGTTAAAAACATTGTGACTACTATCCTGAGCCACCCTTAGAGGTTATACAGACATAGACATGAGGCTGTAAAGATATTACCATGAAGGGAAAGAATAGGAATGTTAGACTTTCCATCTCATGATTAAAGTCACATGGCTTTGATTTTATTGGGCATACTTTTCATGCCTCTAAAATTACTAAATTCTAACAGAATTTTTTAATGAGAACCAAACTATAAACCAAACCAATAAGAATGGAGTATTTTCTCTATAAAGTTTATAAAACATGTAAATCTTCAGAAAAAATGGTTCTTTATTAACTCTGTGCTTTTTACATGGGTCATTAGCACATTTGTGGGAAATCACAACTCTAAAGCATATGAAAACGCATTCATCACTATTCATTTCTACTGAAAATCCCTTATTCTCTAAGATGTATAAGGGCATGGCTGTGAAATTTTAAAAAGGTGGAGGATATGTTATTTCAGAAAAAAATGTAATAGAAATTATCACAGATATGCAATGCTAGTTCCCTGGGGTCTGGCAAATTGTTCATTTGCTTCACATCTAGAAAGAGAGAACAGAGGTTGGTAAAGGCAAATTACTAGGTGAAGAGGAACTCCATTCTGAGAACCAACCATCTATCAATTAAGTATAAAAGTTTTGAAAGGTTTTTCTCTGGCTTGGCCTTCTTCCAAAATATTTGAAGGACAAAGACCATTCTGACTTAGCACTTCTCCTAGACGATGGACATCAATCAAAATGAGAAATGATAATAGGAAATGTACTCTTCTTTTGGAGCTCCACAATCAACAGATCCTTGCAAATTAAATGCATAGGTTTTACAAAGAGCTGCTGTTAGCAAAGAAAAAAAAAAAGAATGAAAGTCTGATGCAATTGTTGTGAAAATGCAAGCCTACAAACTATGAGAGCTGTTTTATTTATCAGGAGTGTGTGAATAAAGAAGGAGGGAGATTAACAAATCATTATTTCAAGTGTAGATATATTAAAAGATTTTATGGAAGTAACTTGTATAATCTGTCTTCTATTATTATCACTAAAGTCAAATGAAGGAATGAACATCAAGTTGTCTTTGAATTAAAAAAGGGCTACCTTATGTGTGATGTTATTTATGTAAGTGTGTTATAAGGAAGACCTAAAACACAGTGATGGATGAAACAGATGAGGAGATGGGCAATACCTGCATAGGTGACAGTAGAGGCCTGGACTACAAGTGGCATTTAACAACTATTAATAGTCAACACTTTGACATTCAGCAGTTATTCTTGACCACCCCTTTCTGGGAAGAATCTCTAATTCATACAATAATTTGATGACAAAGCTGAAGGAATGAGTCAGGCAGTGACCACTGAGAAGGGATAATGGGAGAAACATGGTATGTCCTGAAGCATGAAAGCCTCCTCGCATTGGATAATGTAATAGATTCTCCAGTGCTAATCATTAACCAGTAAATTATACCTCACGAGATATGGACGGAAGGTTCAATGTTATAATCCAATTATAATATTTAATACTTCAAGATAAGCAAGACAACGAGGTGTGTGCTGTTACTTACATTTTTACTTACATTATATTCCATCTTTCATTTCTAAGATTTGGTAGGAAGCATAAGTTTCTTAATATCTGGTATTAAAAGTGTTTTTCCACATATTAGAAATATAAGACTTATCAACAGTGACTCCAAAATATATCAAGCCTTCATGGGATGATATTAAAAGTATTCCCATAAAAAGTTTAGAAAGTATAAAGTATTGTTTGTTTCTTTTTGGTGGTGGTGTTAGTTAAATTAATTGAAATGAATTACAATTTAAATAGAAATTGAACATAATTTCAGTGCTGAATACATTCTCTTAATCACTAACTTATAATTTTATACAGTCTTCTTCCTTCTCTCCCTCCCTTCTCTTCTACCACCTCCCTTTTTTCTCTTGTCTCTCTCTTTTTCCCTCTCTCCCCTACTCTCAACCCTTAATATCTTCCTCTTTTGCAGATATTTTGCAAGCACAAGGTCTGACATCCTTGCAAGTTTTTCTTGGATTATAAGAAATTTTTAAAAAATTCCCCAATATATAGATGACATAAGGTCTCTTTTTTTAATTCCCTGCAGCTATTTCTGCTTTGCTCTATTCTTTTTGCATCCTTTGTTTTTTTTAAAAAGTGTACTTGTTCACATTAAAATTCACCCCCCCCAATTCAAGTGAAGATTAAATCACTTAATTCATGCCTCATCAGTTTTAGTAACTCTGTTGTTTTTTGTTTGTTTTACCTGCTTGTATTTTATATCTGGGACATCTGCAGTGTGATATACTAAAAGTTATCATCCTAAGCTTTTCTTTATTCCTAAAGTAGTTCAGTAATTCTCTTACCTATGTCTACTTGTCAAAGGATGGCTTCATATTGTGTAAAGTCTCTCTTCCCACCCCTCATCTCTCTCTCTCTCTCTCTCTCTCTCTCTCTCTCTCTCTGTGTGTGTGTGTGTGTGTGTGTGTGTATGTGTGTGATTTTGAAGGATTAGTTTTAAAAAAAGCAGTTGAACATTTTATCACTGGGTACTCTTGCTACACTTCACTGGAGATACACGCAGAAAGATTGCCTATGGTCATAAAATGATATGGTCAAGGGCATGCACTGAAGCATGTTGCTTATAATTGCATTTTGCAGAGCAGGTTTATAAAACAAGCCAAAATCATTCATTTGTTATTCTGTTCCATTTCTTCCTCTCATGTCATTACATTCCAAAAGATAAGAGGTTTTTAGAGCTGAAAATAGTCTCTTACCAGCATAATTGCTCAGGCCCTTTCTCTTCTTTCTTCTCCAGTACAGCCAGATGCTAAAGCCCATGAGAATTACCCAGCAGGCACCTCCAATGCCAGCTATGAAGGCCGGTTGCTTCACAACATCAGTGATTTGTTCTGTTATGCTGTTATTGTTTTCAGTAATCACAACCTCATTACGTCCCCCTATGGAAGAAACAACACAGTTTGGCAAGCCTTAAGACAAATAATCACAGAAACCCAAGTATGGTGTATCAAAGTCATAGAAAACCCCTTCAAGCTCAAGTAGTATTTGTTTGTTATGCATATGTCACAATTATTGACATGGATATTTTTATGAGGTTAGGAAGATGAATGAAATCGTGGGTTTGCATATGTGGAGAAGAACATGGCTCTCTTTTGTTTTGTTTAGCTAAGGACAGATTCTGAATCACTTCTAGATTTATAGCTTTGTAAATAATACTCAAGTGACTAGCAGGGATTGAAATAACATCAACTTTTATTCAAGTAGGTAAAATGATATTTAACGTAATTCTCATAAAAACTAAGGACTAATACATTTTACATTTTTTCCACTTCTCCAACGTCTATTTTTAAGAACACATAATTTACAATGGTAATTTATGTTATTAATAAAAGTCTACAATAGTTTTTATTTTTTAAATATTTTCTTTAATTTTCTAGAAGGCATAAAAACTATATAAAACAATTATACATAATTAAAATGCTAAGAAATAGTAATATGTGTTAGTTAACAATATTTAAAATTAATCTGATCATTCTTTTGAAATCTGAATATGAAAAAATACTTTAAAATTAATTTTTTTTTTTTTTTTGGAGAGAGAGACATGGAGAGAAAGACAGAGATGGGTGTGCCAGCAGCCTCTCAGCTGCTGAGAACAAAATCCAGATGCGTGCTCCCCTTTGTGGTCAAGTGCGACATTGCGCCCTTGCGTCACTTTGCATCTAGCTAAACATGGGACCTGGAGATTGGAACAGCTGGAGATTGGAACCAGTGTTCTTAGGCTTAGGAAGCAGGCACCTTAATCACTAAGCCATCTCTCCAGCCCTTTAAAATTAATTTTAAGTTGTCTATAAAACAAATGTCTGATTCTGAACTAAGATTACTCTGCATATGTTTATGTTTAGAAAATATAGATCGCTTGCTGGGTGTGGTCACACATGACGTTAATTCCAGCACTTGGGAGGATGACGTAGGAGGATCCCTGTGAGTTCTAGGCCAGCCTGGGACTATAAAGTGAATTCCAAGTCAGCCTAGGCTAGAGTGAGACTCTACCTGATGAATATAAATAAATGAATAAATAAATAAAAACATAATAGAAAGAAAATATTGATCTTTGTAGGCAATTAAAAAATCTTTTCGTATTTTAAATAAGTTGTGAATACTTGGAATCATACTATGCATAATAAAGCTTTAGATGCTTATTTAATAGACAAAAACACTTGGATACTCAGAATTCAGTGCTTTCCAATGTAGTCTTCATGTTTTTTGTTAGTACCTAATCAAAGACTCCAAAAAGTTAATTCTCAAATACAATATGAATGGCACAATCTAGTATAAAAGAAATGGGTAAGATTTTCATTGTTTGGGGCTGCATTCATTGTACACTATATTAATGATATGTTTTTGAGAGGATTCTTGGTGGTGATATTTATAAAAGAGCTAATAGAAACATGTTGCAGTCAGGTTCGCATTTCTGGCAGAAATCACCCCACTAGCGCAGCTTGTGGGAAAAAAAGAGGTTTATTTTGGCTTACAGGCTCGAGGGGAAAAACGATGGCATGAGCAGAGGGTGGACATCACTCTCTGGTCAACATAAGGTGAACAACAGCAACAGGACAGTCTGCCAAACACTGGCAAGGGGAAGCTGACTATAATACCCATAAGCCCACCCCCAACAATACACCACCTCCAGGAGGCTTTAATTTCCAATTGCCATCAGCTGGGGAGACTAGCATTCAGAACAATTAAATTTATGGGGGACACCTGAATCAAACCACCACACTCCGCCCCTGTCCCCCATAAACTGATAACCATACACGATGTAAAATGCAGTGCATTCATGCAACTTTAAAAGTCCCCATAGTTTTTATCAATTCCAATGATGTTCATACATCCTCATAATCCAAGGTCTTTTAACTGAGCCATAATACCAAAAACAATCCCCCCAAAACCTATAATGGCACAGAATAAACATCCACACTGCAAAAGATGGCATTGGGTAAAGTAAAATATTCAACCAATACAAGATTTAAATCAACCAGGGCAAACATCAAACTCTGTAATTACAGTCCAACAATTGTAGTCAGTGACAAATCTCCAAGTCCGATAACTCTAACCAGCAACAAGTCTCTGGAGTTCCAATTCCACTCCAGCTAGGCTACTCACACTACTGGAAAACTTCATCCAGGGCCTACAGCTTTCCTCAGAAGCCATCTCATGGTCCTGGCATCTCCACTGGGTCTCCACTGCAACCCACGGTCTATCCTCATGGCCCCATGGGCTCTCCATGCAGGCATCTAGCAAACCTGCTTCACACTGCCTATGGCCATTTCCAAAACACAAGACCACATTACAAACTCAATGACCCTCTCTTTTCTGCATTTGTTATACTCTATAATACCAGGTAGAGTGACAATTTGTTAATCCAGGGGGGAATAAATCAGACTTTGAAGAATAGGACACTCCTTCAGCATTCAGGCCCCTTCAAAAGAGTCTGCTTTCTTCCTGTTGCCCCATTGCAGGTCAGCTGGCCCAATCTCAAAGGTTGTAATCTCTCAATTGCAGCTGAACAGGCAGCATTCACCCAAAGATTTTTATTTTTCCTGTGCCATATCCTTCTGCTCACACCAGTTCATTTCTATGCAAAGCAACCCTGCACAACTTCTCAGGACACAGGCATAACAGCAAACTTGTCACACAAACTGCTAGCCCAGTCCAAATAAAGCTCTTTCTCAACCCTCACAAGCCAAACCTCACAGTCCATAGTTCTTCCTCTTGAAAATCAGCTCCAAAAGGCCAAAGCCACAGACAGGTGTCTAGCAGCAACCCCACTCCTCGGTACCACTTTACTGTTGCAGTCAGGTTTGCATTGCTGGCAGAAATCACCCGACTAAGAGCAGCTTGTGGGGAAAAAGAGAGGTTTATTTTGGCTTACAGGCCCTAGGGGGAAGCTCCACGATGGCAGGAAAAACAATGGCATGAGCAGAGGGTGGACATCATTCTCTGGTCAACATAAGATGGACGACAGCAACAGGACAGCCTGCCAAACACTGGCAATGGGAAGCTGGCTATAATACCCATAAGCCCGTACCCAGCAATACTCTGCCTCCAGGAGGTGTTAATTTCTAAAACCATTAGCTGGAGAGACTAGCATTCAGAACACTTAAGTTTATGGGGGACACCTGAATCAAACCACCACAAAACACAACTTTTTTTACATCAAGTTATGGCTCGTGCAATGTTAAAGGTTATTTTAAGGCTTTTCAACTAACTCTACATATAGGTTTGGTGAAAATTTTAGATTTGATGGTGCTATAAACCACACTGATGTAATTTGTTAATCCTTGCTTCTAGGACATATCCTACATTTTTATCCCCACTTGTCATTGAGTGCAATAAGACGGGATGTTAGCAACAGTCTGTAGGCACCAATCATGTACACAATGTCCAGCTCTAACCAGTGACACTTCTAGGACAACATTCTCTTTCCTCATGGGTTGGAAATAAATAAATGTTTGAGGATATTAAGTATGAAAAAGATGACAGCACTCTTGTTTGGAAGAATCCACATTCCCAGAATGACTGTGGAAAATAAGACCCACTGACCATCCTTCTCACCTATATTTGACTGTATGATGAAAAGGAAACATTTTTTTGATAGACAATTCAAAATGAAGAATATATCTTACATCTGCTGACATTCCTTATATATATACTTAAATTTTATTCCTGAAAGTGCTTTTGTGCTGTTTCAGTTTAAAAACAAAGTTCACTGATATATATTGTTGTCCTTGATACATGTATACCCTTAGTAATTATGCATGTGGACATAAAAATACTGTATTTTAATTACTTTTAAAATATCTGGTAACTTTCTTGATTATTATTAGATATTAAAATAAAATAACTGAACAAAGAGAGTGAAATTGCTTTTCATTTTTGTTGAATCAACAAAGTATTATATTCAGTTTGGTGCAATATGTATGTAAGTTAGAGAGTATTACTATTATCATTCTGCCAGTGTTTTTGAAACAATGTTGTCAGTTGGATTAATGAGAGCATAGACCTTACTGTGTGACCTGTAATATTCCATTGTTCTTGCAGACAAAAAGTATAATGGAATGCAATGGCTCCCTCCCATTGGAGAGTAATGAAGAACAAAACTAATTTGTTG
The DNA here is from genome assembly GCA_036365145.1 of Orientallactaga sibirica. Classification (NCBI taxonomy): domain Eukaryota; kingdom Metazoa; phylum Chordata; class Mammalia; order Rodentia; family Dipodidae; genus Orientallactaga; species Orientallactaga sibirica. Next base: position 11,487,284 of record JAEOAD010000060.1, on the reverse strand, counting down.
GAATAAAAATTAATTAGACATAGATTCAATTTTACCTATTACTTTGAAAGTTTTTAGCTGTTATAAAGATTATTAACTATACAAAGTAAGTGGGAAAATGATGCATTATTATAAAACAACTCAATATCTTAATTATTAAGGAAGATTGTCGAAAACTTTAAGTGGATATACCTTTGGTATATAAGATGCTATTTGACAGTTACCTATGTGAATATATTTGCTTGCATGTTTGCATCTATAATTGAATGACACAAAATTAAGGACAGTTTTGTCACAGCCACTTTCTTATAGATAACTATAGTAAAAATTATATGAACTATCAAACAACCTAAGTCTGTTTAAGGCTTTACATTATATTTTTATTGTATTTAATTAATGTTCTCTTTATAGAACATTTTGGATGAAGACTAAACTGAAAGAAAATAGATGAAACTTTACATAGTTTGGTATAGGAAAAGTTTAATATTATGATCTATAACTTAAATCAAATGCCAAAAGATAACTTAAAGCAAAGAGGAAAGAAGAAAGGCTTTGAGTCACTTCCATTGCTGTTCTCAGTACTGAACAGATGACAGAGGAGGCATAAGTTGAAACAGAAAAGGAGATAAGTAATCAATATATCAGTATTCAACTAAGAAGTAGCAGTTGTGTAGATAGTGCTATCAGACATGATGAGAAGGTTGATATGGGGGGATAATTAAAGAAACAATTAAGAGGTGCCTCAGTACAACAGTAGGTATTAAAAAGAAATAAATCTCTGGAGGACAGAGTGTTTTCTGGGTCGAAATGGACTTACATATGCATGTGTCCTCATTTCAAATACTACATTTCTATTTTTTTATTTCCTCTTGAACAGAGCATATTCTAATTACATGGACATGGGATGAGAATGTCACTTAAAAAAATGTTTTAATTCAGGGCAAATTATAAATACTTGAATGATACACTACAAAAATAAAATTTAAGATGTTCAAAATTCATTTGGAAACTCATTGTTTTGAAAACAATGTAAGTCAAACATTTGAAATAATCTAAACTAATTCTACTATTTCATTGAATGTTTTTTTTTTTTTTAGTTTATAAAAATGATTGTCACAAGATGAACTTAGTTAAATTGTACACATTCAAATTTTAACTTACAGCCAGGAGCAGGACATCTCCAAAATTTGTTAAACAAACAGATAATCATTAGAAAAAAAGAAAAATATAAAATTCTCTTGTCTTAAGCAATATATTGGTTAAAGGTAATGGAAGAATAAATCAAGAAATGAGGGCACAGTTATTTGCTTATCTTATCTAGGAGTAATAATAATTACATTCAGTCAGTCCATGTGATAATTATGCTATAGCTACAGAAAGAAAGCTGTTTATTATCTAGGGATTTTCATAGAAAATTATGCCTTTTAAATGTGATTCATATGGAAATTTTTGTTAGGTTTTGTTTTGTCTATGAGACAGAGTCTCCTTATGTATCTCTTGCCATCCTTGAATTCACTATTGAGTCCAGGCTGGCCTCAAACTCACAGGCTTGCCATGTCAGCCTTCCTACTAGTGGCATTATGAACTATAGGTACAAGTATGCAACTATACACCAGGCCTTATATGTAGCTTCCAAAATGAAAAAAGGGCTGAATTCTACATATAAATAAAATATGTGTATTTATGTGCAGGCCTATCTGTGTGTTTGCAACATATATATATACACAACTCATATATAACTATATATATAGGGCCATATATAATTAAATCCTTTTGCATGTACCTGTATTTCTTTCATATTCCAATTCATTTCATAAAATCTCAGAAGGGCAAGTTTTTAGGTTTCCCTCAGGTTAAGGAATTAATTCAGTCTGAACAACTAATTAAGAAAGGAAAGGCAATTTGGGGAAAAAAGATAATATTGTAACTTTTATCTTCAGTGCTTTTAATATATAAAGCAAAGAAAACTTGGGTAAAACAACACTCAGAGTGAACGTAAAAATCTCTCTGTGTGCAATAGACCAACTGAAAACGAAGTATATTGCTGAACATTGGCAATATGTTGTCCATATATCATTCCAGAAAATAAAGAGATCAAAAGAATGACTTTTATGTACTCTAGAAAAATATGATTGAAATATATGTACTCTAAGAAAAGTATTGTGTTTTGTTTTTAAGTTATAGCCAATGCCAAGGCAATGAGAGCAAGAACTGCAGGATTAAGCTGGTACTTTATGAACCTTTATTCTCCTTAGAGATATTCCCAATCCCTGAAGTACCAGCAAGCTGGGACCAAGCCGAAAGGCTTCCACATCACTCATATACATACATATGTGTGTATTCATCTCTCTGTATGTGAAAGTTTAGAGCTTAGAACTGCCAGTATAATTGAAAATTGAAGGAAAACACATGTGCAAGGAGGAGTCAGATAAATGTAACAGTCACACCTATACAAATAACTGGGCTGGGGAGATGGGTTAGTGGTTAAGGTGCTTGCCTAGACAGCAAAAGGACCCAGGTTTGGTTCCACAGAACCTCAGTAAGCCTGATGCATAAGGTGGCACATTTGTCTGGAGTTCATGTGCAACGGCTGGAGGCCCTGGTACAACCATTCTCTCCCTCCCCCCTTCTCTTTCTGCCTCTTTCTCTATTACTCAACTAAATAAATTTAAAAAAACTTAAATATTTTTTAAAATGACAAAGGAAACATGCAAATAACTACCACTAAAGTCCTAGGGTGAACACTGAACTCTGCATATAGGAGGAGATTGCCAGATTTTATGAAAAACAAAAGCTCCAAGGTTGAAAGAGAAGTTTTAGCTGTTATCCACATCAGAGTATCTAGTTCTTGATATTTAAATTCAAGCACATGAGCAGGACCACGTAAACATAGTACTTAGTGGACCTTCCATTGAAACTTCATGATGGCCTTGTCTCAGAAGGAATGGCAAATTGAGATTTTAAAAAAAAGTAAAATATTTTATTTACTTATTAGAGATGGAGAGAGCGAGAGAAAGAGAGAAGGGGAAAGGGAGAGGGAGAATGGGAACCCCAGGTCTTCCAGTCACTGCCAACAAACTCCAGACACATGTGCCACCTTGTGTATCTGGCTTAACTGGGTCCTGTGGAATAAAACCTCCTGGGTCCTTTGTCTTTTCTGGCCAGTGCTTTAACCACTAAGCCATCTCTTCAACCCCAAAATGAGATTAAAAAAAAATTATTTATTTATTTATTGGAGATAGAGAGGGGGAAGAGAGAAAGAGAGGATGGGTGTGCCAGGGCCTCTTGCTTCTGCAGATGACACCAGATGCATGCACCACCATGTGCATCTGGCTTACATGGGACCTGGAGAATCGAACCCAGGTCCTTAGGCTTTGCAGACATGTATCTTAACTGCTCAGCCATCTCTCCAGCTCCAAAACTGAGATTTTTAAAGAATGAAAACAGTTAAAACTTAAAGAGTGCTATACTGATATGTGAAAAAAAAAATGAGAGACAGAGAACCATGACAAATTCAAGGTAAGAATTTAGTGATGTCACAATCTGCTGGAAAAAAAAGCCAACTTTCTTCAGCAGATGAAAACATTTTATAAAATGTTATCAGCAAGTTAAGTGTGTACTAACACAATGTCCGATGAGCACAAATCAACAATCAAGATCTGGAGAGATGGCTTAGTGGACAATGTGCTGGCTGCAATGGCATGAGGTCTCTCTTTAGACACCAAGCACTCAGATAAAAACTAAGAGGAATGGTGAAACATGACTGTTAGCTCAGCTCAGTAGGTGAGCTTGCTGGTTAGCTTGTGTGGATGAATCAATGAGCTCTGGATCGTTTATGGACCCCCATCTCAAGACAATAATGATGGTAATAATATGTGATGCTGATGTCTTAACCTCCAAGCGCACACATACACATGTGCAAATGTGCAGTCCCACACATACATAGAAACATGCACATATAATATCTACATGCAAAAATAAACAAACAAATAATAAAAACAAACTAGAAGAATCTGACTCCAAGACCAGCAACATCAAACGCTGGTGACAATGCAGAGAAATGAAAAATCCTACACTGTTTGGAGTTTTAACTTTAGTTTGAAAATTGTTTGTCATCTTCAAATAAATTATGAAAAACGTTTTGCTCAGAAATTCCACTTCTAGGTATTTCTCCAAAGAAACAATGTGCTACTGAAAAGGCTTACACAAGAATGTGCATTATCTCCAAAGACAAATAAAACAACATGTTCCTATAGTTGAATCAACAGTAAACCTCATGAACTGTGAAATACATAGATAAATCTCTAAAGCATTATATTACATGAAATAAGTATTAATTTGGATGATTCTAATTTTATGCATTTGAAGAACAGAAAAACATCACCTATAATGACAGTGAACAATTTTATGCACAGAGACTGGTACATTTGATATGAATTTCTTCTATAGATAGTGTATTTGAATCACAACTTTGTTTTAGCCTGTTTTTTGGAATTGTTGAAATTTTTTCATTCATAGGATATGTGTGTGTGTGTGTGTGTGTGTGTATAAATTTCAGGGCCTGAGAGATAGCTTAGTGGTTAAGGTGTCTGCCTGCTAAGCCTAAGAACACCTGTTCGATTCTCCAGGTCCCACATTTAGACAGACACAAAAGTGAGGCAAGGGTGCAATGCCTCACTTGCTCACAAGGGGTCTCACACATCTGGAGTTCATTCACAGCGGCTGCTGGCTCACCCATTCTCTCTCTCTCTCAAAAAAAAAAAAAAAAAAAAAAAAAAACTTTCAGCTGTGTGTGTTGGCACACACCTTTAATCCCAGCACTTGGGAAGCAGGAATAGGAGGATCACTGTGAGTTCAAGGCCACCCTGAGACTGAATAGTGAATTCCAGGTCAGCCTAAGCTAGAGTGAGACCATACCTTGAAAAACCGAAAAACCAAGCAAAAAAAATAAATAGATAAAACTTTCAAACCACAGTTTAGTATGTAAATTCAATGAGTATGGTTTTAACTCTTGCCTATAAGCACAAGCAATCCTACAATGAATTTTGTAAGAATTCAAGTCAGTTAAGTCCCACTTGCCTATACATGCTGTACACTAGTCAGGATATAGATCCAAAAACAAAATCTCCTTAGTTACCCACTGACAGACAGTAAAGTTTAGACTACATTGCCTGATACTCACCAATTATTATTGGTTGTGGTTCGCTTTTCACTCCAACACCTGCACTGGTGCTAGCTGCTACCTCTACCCGATATTGAATTCCTGGGAACAAGCCACCTATGATCACAGACCGAATTGATGCATCCACAGTTTTATTGATGTGGAATCGTGTTTCATTTCCCAGACACCAGATCTACAGAAATGAAAAGTAAAAACAAATAATATATTAATTTCTGATAACTAAGCTATTATAATTGAAAAAGGTATTCGTGACCTTTCAATTATCAGTTTAGATCAATGTGCTTGTATGTGCATTAGAGGGAGAGTATTGTGACAAGCTAAAACTAAGCCACATTCATTTACTTGTCACTACCATCACTGCATACTCATGATGAGTCATTTAGAAGGCAGAGTGGTGAGGCTAGAGAGATGGCTTAGCAGTTAAAGCATTTGCCTATGAAACATAAGAACCTAGGTTCAATTCTCCAGTACCCATATAAGACAGATGCACAAGGTGGTACACATTTCTGGAGTTTGTTTGCAGTGGCTAGAGACCCTTCTCTCTCTATCTGCCCCCCTCATCAAATAAGTAAATAAAATATTTTTTAAAAGAAGTCACAATGACTACTTTAACACATCTTGAAAAGTATCTATGGTTGTAAATAGTATTTTAATAGTATTTTGGTATGGATTAAAACATACATTTCTCCTCCAAAGTTATCAATATTTAATTTATAAAAATTCTGCTATACATGTTGTGATCATGAGTTACAATATACAAAGTGTTTATTTCACATCTAAGTAATCTGTATTTCATTTAAGAAAATATAAACAAGAAGTAGTTAACAAGATTAATTGACCTAAGTTATAGATATTGACTAAAATGGACATAAGCCAATATTTAAATTGACACTAATAAATCATAATATTGATCACCACACACACACACGAAACAAAGTTGTAGGAAGTGTTTAGAAACTGATGATAAAGTAGCTAAGCTTTAATTTCAAGTAGAAATCAAAACTTAGGGCATTTTTCCTTGGGGATATAGGAATCTGTTACTGTAAATTGCTTATAGAAAAGCCCCTATCCATCCATATATGCTTTCATATTATATAAGATCTACATACATGCATATGCATGAATATACAAGAACTTGTAAGCTTACAAGGAACTTGTAAGCTCCTGAAATATTTTTAGTAAAATAATTCCTGTGAATCACATTTCTTTATTCATAGAAGACATCTGTATTCATATAATGGAAGTATATTTCCTTCTCTTCTAAATACATACTTCACTATGAAAACATGACAGATATAATGAATGATATATTATAAAATTATCAATATTTTATCTAATGATATTAGAATAGTCTTGGATGATATAAAAGCAAATTCCTAGCTTCATTCACAAACATATACAGCACAGTGGTGAAAAATTTATGATTCCAACATGTCATAAACCATAAAAATTACAATTAATATAGTTATAATAAGATATTTAACCTTCTTATGTATCTTTGCTTATAAATAATATATGAATTAAAAAATACATTTAGTGTCTCCATTTTTCAACATGTTGACTCCTAATTTTATATAACTCTACTTAAACATGATTATTTTAAAATTTATTTTTAAAAATAAAATTCAATCTGCAACATTTTGAAAGACATCAATCTCTCCAACTTCATATACCATCTATGAATTTCTGAAGTCAGGTGGAGCATCTAATTTAATCTTTTGCTCTAATATGGTATTTTTTGTTTTTTAACAAATTTTCTTTTTTGAATTACTTTTTAAATTGTATTTTTTTTTTTTTTTTGAGAGAGAGAGAGAGAGAGAGAATAGGTATTCCAGGGCCTTCAGCCACTGCAAACTCCAGACACATGTAACACTTTCTGCACTGGCTTACTTGGGTCCTGGGGAATTGAACCTGTGTCACTTGTCTTTGTAGGCAAAAGGTCTTAACCACTAAGCCATCTCTCCAGCCCACAAAATTTCTTAATATCATACAATCATAATATTTTCTAAAGCGTAATGAGGTTTTGCCATGTGTAATATCTTATATAACTATTAAGCAAATGGACACGTTGTGTGCCTTAACAATAAGGATGATGATGAAATAACAGATACAGAGTTTTCTTAGCAGCATCAATTCACCAATTTCCCTCTAGGGAATATTTTCCAAATCCTCAGTATATAGAAAGAAGTATATAGAGTAGAATTTGTTGCTGTCACCATCTGTCCCCTCCCTACTCCTTCCTTCACTGAACTTCAATACCTTTCCTGCATAATAATTCTGGTATCTGGGATGAGACCTTCACTTATAGCTTCAGACCATACTTAAGTTTCAGAAAACAAACTACTCCACTTTTCACCTGAACTGCGTGTGTCTGTGACCTTGGTGTTAAATTCTAATTTTATATTCCTTCCTTTCCTTTCTTTTTTTTAGCCCAATGATATGGTCACTTTATGCTTAAGCTGGTCAAGAGAGCCTTACAGGTTATTCCTTTCCATAAGTTATCAAGATTTCCCCTGAGAGCTTATCTGAGAAAGGAGGGAGGTCTTTTCCTTCCGTTCAACCTACCTTGTATTCCTGAATGATTCCATTCTGGTGATCAGGTGGGGGAGGGTCCCAGGACACACTAATGCTTGTGCTGTTGTGGCTTCCGACTGTCAGCACAGTGACAGACTGGGGAGGGGCACTTGGGGCTGCAGAGGAAGTCATTAAAACACATGGAAACTGTAAGTGTCGGTGTGCATATGTTTAGTGAATACGAATACAAAGACAAGATCTAGAAGATTCTGTCTTCCAGTTCTTCTGAATATACGTGTAAGGTCAAGTGACACTGTTGAAAAACCATCTTGAAATTCAGGGCATAATTTGAGGTAAATTTAGCATACAGGGTAATATACACTCAGTAACAAATTAAACAGCTTGCATTCTAAAAGAGTGTTATTTTCCCTATGGTCAGCATCAAGCTGTGTCACTTTTCACTCTTTATTTTTATTTGTTTTGTTTTTCCGGGTAGAGTCTTGCTCTAAGCCCAAGCTGACATGGAATTCAATATGTAGTCTCAGGGTGGCCTTCAATTCACAGGATCCTCCTACTTCTGCTTCTGGAAGAGTGCTGGGATTAAAGGCGTGGGCCACCAAACTTGGGTCACTTTTCCCTCTTAAAAATAGTCTCAGGAAGTGGAAATAATTGTGAGATTATTTTATAGATGAGAGAGCAGGGTATAGTGCAAGATTCTTATTACACTTAGATGGTAAGTTTGAATTTAAACCCTGGTATATCTGACTCTAGAATTTAATAGACTATGTTTCTGGAGGATAGAAAAGCCATTGCTTCTAATCAAAAAAGCTTCAAGACGATTTATACCTGAATCACAGGCCCTTAGAATTGATGTTTACTAGATGCAAACATAAACTCACCTATATGTTATTCCAACAAAGCAAAGGAAAAGTAACTGACTATTTAAAACCAACCCATGATTTAAGATTTAAAACACTTTGTATTTTTTGTGGATGAGTAAGAGACTCCATTGATAAAAATGAAAAGAGGCTCATGTTGGGTCAAATGTGAAATGAGCATATTTGATTTCTTATAGTAATTCTCTTTCTTTACACTTTGTCCTGTAACTAATTACAACTGTGCTGAGAAATGAGTGAGAAGAAGCCATCCTGACTTTACACTGCAGCATCTTGCATCCAGTTCATCTGAGAGCCAGAGCAAATTAATTGTGCAGAAGAAAGCAGCTATTTTCAGTGAATCTGAATTTAAAACAAGACCAGAGATAGAAAAATAAGAGCACTACACAAAAATCCTTCCTAAGAGTTCAAAAAGCTAAAGAATTGTGTGGTATTCAAGGACGGAATATAAAACTATCAATTCTTTCATCACCCCATGGTTTAGTCCCTTGATTAATATCCTAAAAGCTACATAACACACCAATTGATATGGTGCCTCAAGTTTGGTAAATTTGTCATGTCTGTTCATTGGGGTATACACATATAAGGTTTGAGATTTGCGATGGAGGCAGACACATGTTCATAAGTTTTCTCTCTACTATCTACACATGACAGTAATGCTCCAAAATACAGTCTGATAAGATAAATCTGGCCACACATGTACCAGCCTTGTTATTATTAAGCACACTGCACTTTAAAAATACAGCACTTTAGCAACTGGCTTTCCTTCTCCTTGCTGCTAGCTTGATGAAAACACCATGACAGCTCCCTGATAGGTCAGTTATGCCAGCACTCAGCTTCTCACTTACAGCTGTGAAAGGACCCAAATCAGTGCTCATCGTTAGTTTAGTTCCCAGGCGTAGCCCAGCTGTGTCCATTTGTTACCTTCAGAAGGCCACAGGAATCAGAGATGAGTGGGCCAAGGAAGGTGACAAACATCTAATCCAGAGGAAAAGTTAACTTCAGTGAAATTATAGCTACCTTGCCCCTTAGTAGGACAAATTTTCAGCAGAACTTAAAATGGAATCCTATATGGAAATGTTGTTACCAATTTTGAGTATTTTTTTTAATCTTGAATTTTCCTAAAGTAGACCAAGGGTGCTTCAATATATGTACACTCTGCTCCTTCTGCTATGCCATACCATAAATCAATGTGAAGTTAATTTTTTAAGAAATGGGTAATTTGAATTTGTTTTAGTCACATGTGGACATCTACCTGTTAGTACTAGTAACTTATACATCTCCATAGGGCTGTTTCGTACATCATTTTATATATGTTTAGAGAAAAGGATTTTTTACAGGATGCCTGCACACACAGTTAGGACAAAAGTCAAATTTGGAGATTGGCTTTTATTTATTATCTTACCTTTCCACTTTGGTAGCAACATTTATTAAAAACATCACATCGGTGAAGGTAAATGAACTATTTGAAATCTACATATGGGTGGAGAGATGGCTTAGTGGTTAAGAGCACTTGTTTCCAAAGCCTGATGGCCCAGGTTTGATTCCCCATACCCACGTAAAACCAAATGCACAAAGTGGTACATGCATCTGGAGTTTGTTTGCAGTGGCAAGAGGCCCTGGAATACCATACTTACTCTCTCTGTCTGCCTGTCTCTCTTTCTCTCTCTTTCTCTCTCTCTCTGTCATAAATAATTGAATGAATGAAAAAAAAAATAAATATTTGTGGGCTGAAGAGATGGCTTAGCCATTAAGGCACTTGCCTACAAAGCCTATGGACCTGATTTTAATTCTCCAGTACCCACATAATGCCAGATGTACAAGGTGGTGCATGTATCTGAAGTTCTACTGTAGTGGCTAGGGCCTTGATGTGCCCGTTTTCTCTCTTTCTAACTGCTTCTTCCTCTCTAGCTCTCTTTAAAATAAATAAATAAATATTTAAAAATGAAAAGAAGCATGGAGAGATGCCTTAGTAACTAAGGCACTTGATAGCAAAGTCAAAGGACCCAGCTTTGAATCCCCAATACCTATGTAAAGCCTTTGTTTGCAGTGACTAGAAACCCTGATGCATCCCCTCTCTCTCTCTCTGCCTCTTTATCCCTCTCTCTCTCTGAAATTAATTAAATAAATAAATACTTTTTAAAAACTAAGAAAAAATCTACATTAATTTCATGTCATCCATAAGTTAAACTTTTTTTTTTTTTTTTTGGAGGGAGAGAGACACATAGAGAGATAAGGAGAGAGAGAGACAGATAGAGAATGGGCTTACCAGCAGCCTCTCAGCCGCTGTGAATGACCTCCAGACATGTGCACGCTCTTGTGGGTCACTGCAGCATTGCACCCTTGCATCAGTGCATCTGGCTAAATGTGGGACCTGGAGATTGGAACTGGCATTCTTAGGCTTAGCAGGCAGGCTCCTCAACTGCTAAGCCATCTCTCCGGCCCCCACAAGTTAAACTTTTAAAGTATTGTGGAGGAAGGTGTGTAAAGGAATGCTCCAAATATGGGGAAGGTGAATGGAATATGCTAAGAAGGAAGCTATTGCAAACATGAAAATAGCCTTCCAAATTAGAAATTATGGACCAGATTGGCATTACCCACACACAAAAAAGACCAATAAATGTCAAACTTGGTTACACCCCTTAAGCAGTGGACACTATGAGTCAGCTGTGTTCTTGAGCTTCCTATCATCTGTCCTTAAATGAATCCAACTGACATACATCCACGTTAAAACACTTCAATATTTCATGCTCAAATTTAAGTGCTATGGAATGTGAAGTCTGGGACAAATGTTTAAGAAAAGATCAAAATCAGACTTTTAAAGAATTTTTTTTAGCTCTTTGTCAGAATTTACGGCATTCTCAGACTATAAGATAAGCTAAGACTATGAGAGGAAATGGTTCAACCATGGTGTGGATTTGGTTTATGTTAGAACTGTAGGTACTGACCTTCTTCGGTAGTACGAACCGTTTTGGATTCACTATCCATTCCTTGGAACTCATTAAAATATGGTCGTACTTTAATTTCATAAGTCATCCCCTTTTTCAGATTGACTAAAACAGCACTTCGCTCTGTTGGCACTTTGGCATCTAAATTCTGCCAGGATGTTGAAGCTTGCAGGCCTGAAGTCTGACGATACATCACTCGGTAGCCTTGAATAAACTGGGGCTGGCGATCCACCTGAAAAACAGAGCATAAAACATTTGAAGAAGGAAATAGAGTACATAAGACAGAACTGCAAATGAATGCCAAATGCATTTTTACATCTGCCTTGACGTGGGTACTGGGGAGTTAAACCCAGGTCATTAGGCTTTGCAGGTAAGTGCCTTAACCAGTGAGCCAGCTCTCCAGCCCTCAAAGTATCTTTTTAAGTTCTTCTTAATTGGTGCCAAGGATTCTGATAAACATCTGGGATCCGAATGGACGATACATCTTGAGTGTTGTCCTCATTGTGCTGATAGGTCAGGGGAAAGGCAAGCACTATCTAGTCATCTCTTAAATAACTGTCAGGTTACAATCGCAAGAAGTAAGTGCAAGCAAATATTGTGACTGAGATGCACTGAGAAGAGCCTGAAAGAGAGACGAAGCTGACTGAGTCAAGGGACAGATGATCTCACAGAAGTCAAATCTGAACGAAGAGTTGGGATTCCCCAAGGGAGGAAGCAAGGCACTATGATGCATACCTCCAGGAGAGCATTCTTAGTGGGGGTGAGAGGTGTGAAGTGACACCATCTGTTTTAAAATGCATGAGGAAAGTCCTTCCTAATACCACTATGAAATGAAAAGTGTATTATTTTAGTAACTTCTAAATTCATTTATAGTCCCTCACACTTTTGTTTATTTTTAAATTATTTATTTATTTATTTGAGAGAAAGAGGGAGAGAGAGAGAGAGAATGAGTACACTAGGGCCTCCAGCCACTGCAAACCAACTGCATGCGCCCCCTTTTGCATCTGGCTCATGTGGGACTTGGAGAATCAAACCGGGATCCTTTGGCTTTGACAGGCAAATGTCTTAATCACTAAGCCATCTCACCAGCTCCTAGTCCCATACACTTTTGACAACCTCTTGTCTCTTGCTTTATTAAAAATGCAGTAGATATTTGAATATCTGAGATTCTGAATTTGAAAACTAATGTCAAATAGAACTTTGAAAAGTGCTTTGCTCTCACTTTTTTAGTAATTACACAAAAGTCAAGATACAAGTTCAAGGTGAATAAAATGAAGCATGTTCTCTTTATACACCTATAATTGTCTTTAAGTTTTTTTTTTGGGGGGGGGTTGAGGTAGGGTCTCACTCTTGCTCAGGCTGACCTGGAATTCAGTATGTAGTCTCAGGGTGGCCTCAAACTCATGGCATTCCTCCTACCTCTGCCTTCTGAGTCCTGGGATTAAAGGTGTGCACCACCACTCCTGGCTCTTAAAAAATATTTTATTTATTTATTTGACAGCAGTGAGAGAGAGAGAGAAAGAGAAAGAGAATAGGTGTTCCAGGGACTGAACCACTGAAAAACTCCAGATGCATGTACCATTTTATGCATCTGGCTTTATGTGGGTACTGGGGAATGAAACCCTGATCATTAGGCTTTACTGGCAAGTGCCTTAACCACTCAACCATCTCTCCAGCCCCAGTAACTCTTTGATAGGAGGCTTTATGGTTGCTTCAGGTTCAGGGGTCAAGGCCTTTTAGCTTTTAACAAGAAAATTTCAAATAGTTGTAATGCCTACTCTTGTTTCTAGCCATACTTGATTTGAATATAAACTATCACAGCTCTTTCTCTAATTAATAGCCCACATTACAGTTTGATAGCCATATTTGAAGACTCTTTAAACCTAACAAATTTTACTCTCAAATAAATTGTAAAGATTCATGAAAAGAAATATAACCTCATTTCAAGAAGATTGCAAACACAGAAGAAATATAACTTGATTGTTTTTTCTTTCTTTCAGCTTTTAAAAAAGGAATTATTCAGGGCTGGGAGATGGCTTGGTGAAAAAAGTGTTTGCCTGGCAAGAGTGAGTACCTGAGTTTGGAACCCCAGATGCGTGTGTGTGTGTGTGTGTGTGTGTGTGTGTTTGTGTATTATAAACAAAATGATTTATACAAATAATTCTAACATTTCTGCTTTAGATGTAGCAGACTAATTTAAAGTGAAAGCAACATACTAATATTGAAGTATTTTCACTTTACATCACAAAATGCAAAACTCCATCAAAATAGAGTAGAACAGAGAATATTTCCGTATTTCAATGGCCAAGCTTGAAATCTTCATGAAGTTGGTATGTTTTTCTCTATAGCTATAGATAACTACATAGCTAACTTAGCTATGTACTGAGCCCAGATCAATCTCAACAATAGAATTCCTTCATTTCCCTGACAGCTTTTAACCCTCCAAGATTTTCTAGAATTAATACCATACTTTTATGATATTATATCAAGGAAATTGAGCCCAGGTTGAACATGAAAGCTCATGACATTAGAATATTCATTCACCTTACCAATTTTTTTGTGGTAACAATTTAACATTTTTTTTTTTTGAAAAGCAGGAATTGTTGTGGTATTATAAAATTAGGCAACTAAGGAATAAAAATTTAAATTGATGCCAACCAGAGCATTGCCTTTCATCAAAACTGTCAAAGTTCAGAAAAATTCCTCACAGCATATGTTAAAACAACATTTATCTTACATTTTATAAACTTCTCTGCATTCACTTTAAGTAAATTTATATACTGAAAGAAAGACATAAGTCACAGTAATAGCTTGTTAATACTGAAAGAAGCAAGCTGTGTTTTTAGGAAGAACATTAAGCAGCTGTTTCCAGATGAAGGAAGTCTGTAAATCAGGGTAAATTGGTTCTATCCATGTTTGGATTTCATTAATTAAGTGTTTTAGGGACTTTATGAAGCTAGTGTTTACTACATAGCATTGCTCTGCTCACTCCAGCAAGCACAGCCTTAGTCAGTATATAGTAATGGCCTACTTAATAACAGAACACTTTAAGTTAATTCTGTGCAGTTGTGAAGCATTTTGAAAGGGAAATGCATTATTACAGGTGGAAGCTAAAACAACAATGCTGAACATTATCATAAACAAAATAGGCACATTTTTATTGGACATGTGTTCTACACCACTAATTTTGGGGCTTCATTTTGACAGGTGATTATTTTCAAGTTAAATCATGTGCTTATTATGGTTTTATTAACATTCATATTAGTAGAAAATTATTCTTTTAGAATGGATTAAAATCACAGATTTATGGGGTGTAAATCAATGTCCAAAAAATTAGTACTTAATGATACATGAAGGAAAGAAAAAAACTTGTTTCATGAAGAAGTGAAAAGAGCTTCAGTCTTCTGATCATGGTGCCAAGACTGGAATCACGCCTGAGGCTCTCAAACTCCCTGACTTCTGTTCAGATAATACACACATCACAAAGGCTTGGGAATAACCAAGTGACAAATTTAAATAAAAGCACTTTGCAAGCTATAGAGATATACAGTTAAAATGCATCTTTGTCAAAGAAAAGACATACTAAGAAGGGAGAAGATATGTAGCTTTCAAATCAGCGTTTTCAAGGAGAGTACAAAATATCTATCTTTACAATTAAAAAAAAAAGAAAATCCCCCATGAAAACAGTAAATCCAGATTGAGTATTCTTTGGTGAGCTAGCAGCTAAGGTAGTGATCTTAGTGGAATTCTGGAAGTTGAGTTTGAAAACAGCATTCTTTTCAATCTAAGTGTCACAAAGTTTATGACACAAAGGGCCTGTGATTTGTCCTGGAATCACAACCACAACAACAAAACCCACTAAATCATCATTTTTAAGCTAGCAATTCATTGCTCCTTTCCCTTGTAGAACAGTATTTTAAGTTAGTTTTGTATAACCTCCTTACAGCAACAGTCATTTTCAGATAGTAGCTATTGCTAACCAGTGTCACACCGACGTTAGCATTGATGGTGGTGTTGGGGTGGCGGGGCTGGATTCCCAATCCAAACACCATGTGCTTTTCATGACTGAGGCTGCAGCAATTTGTGAGTCACCTCAACTGTCCTCAAAATGAACATGGCCTGAGATTGTGCTCCAGCACACCTGCAACTCAGTGCTAAGGGTGAGATGTGAAATAACATAGGCATTAAGCAACGTGCAAATATTACCTGCAAAACAAAGTAATTACATTTCTTTAGTAATGGACTCCAACCACAAACTGAGCATACTTAATTACATTTTTTTCGCAAAAAAATTTTCCTATTGCATGTTTAACTGCAAAATCATGGGGAACAATACATTAATTGAATCCCTTGTTTCTGAAATTAAAAAAAAAGTATACGTGCATCAAAACAACAGCTATTGAAACTATTTCACAATAGAGACTCACTCTACTCTGGGAACCTAGAAGTGAAAGAATGGACTGAGGACTCCCAAAGTCACCAACCCTGAGGGAGACTGTCCGGAGAACGAGTAAGGCCAAGCATCTAGAGATGCTGAGATGAACGGCACAGGAACTTCTTCCTGAAAGAACGCCATCCGCTGCAGTTCGGAGCTAATTTTCCATGCTCCTTTACATGTAGGCAATCTTAACTTCATAAACATAATGATTTTAATTCTTACCCAAATATTTTCTCTCCTGTATAAGTTGTGTAAAATAAGTCTCAATTTGTTTTTAGTTGGAAAGGAGGGAGAATATACTATGCAAACACAACTAATTTCCATAATGAGGTTTTCTTAAAATATCAAAGACACTGAAAGATATTGGGGACACTGAATAATAAAAGAAACATGGAAGATATACCCTTTATTTTGCTATTGAAGTAGTGGTGATGAGTGTTCTACACTGAAAGAGATGTCCTAGAATAATTCATAGTGGATCACAAATAAACAAGATACTGAACATGTTTCAACATGAACAGAAATCAAATTATATGGGAAGAAAGAGGTCAGATACAAAAATGACTTACTAATATGATTCTTACACAGGGCATTTCTACAATACACAGATTTTTAGTGAAATCTAGGGAGTAGATTATCAATTTGCACAGTGCTGATATTGGGGTCAGAAAAGCTTGCCAAATAATGGGCACAGTTTCAATCTGAGATGATGTTAATAATGTTGAAGATTTCAAAATTTTAAATATACTAAAACTGAGTTGTTCATTTTAATTTTGGCATTGTAACTGTTTTCCAATAAGGCTAGTGGAAATTCAGAAGATAGGAAAAGGTTACATTTATATTATATTTTATTTTTACTTTATTAATCAATATATTATTTTATTTACTGAATATTTTCCTGTATTGTCCCCAATGAGACCTTGTGCTGAAATAAGGAGTTTAATTACTAGTTTTTGGTTTGTTAACTTGTATTTTTGATTTATTTTTATTAAAGAAATAGAATAAATTTCATGTATCCATTGCTATTATTCATAACATTTAATAGAATCTTCAAAAATTTGCCTCCCAAGCTGGAGAGATGGCTCAGCAGTTAAGGCTTTTGCCTGCAAAGCCTAAGGATCCAGCCTCTAATCCCCAATTCTCATGTAAAGCCAGATGAACAAGGTGGGGTGTGCATCCAGGGTCTATTTGCTATGGCTGGAGAATCTGGTGTGCCCATTGTCTCTCTCTTTTTGAATGCCTCTCTCTCTCAAATAAATAAATTAATTAAATATTTAAATAAACAAACTTACCGTCCATGTGACCTGAACGGTAGTGGGAGTCAGTACAACTGGAGTATGCAGGCGGACAAGGACATCTCCCAGCTCCTTCTGTACTTGTCTGTGGTCTACACCTTGGGCTGGGGGGCTGATATCTGCAGTTAGAGTTGCAAGTTTCAAAAGTTAATAACAAAATTACATACACATTTTTATGTAAGCCAATATACATTTCAAATTCCTTGCTGGAGATGGGAATTAAACCCATTTGTGATAAAATAAACTATGTACCTAAATGCATATACACACATATATAATACATATACTTATTTATACCACAGTGTTAAGACATAATTTAAGATACTGTATTTATCTTTGTTAAATATATTCACAGGCTACATAATATGCTAAATCAATGAGAATGTAACCTATTTGCAAAATATTTATATATTAAAGTTCCCAATAAAATTTAAATAAAAAATATATTCACAGTAGTGTATATAATTCCTCAACATACAGGTGCATTGCTGTAGAAAATTATTAGCATGATTAATTACAAAGAATAAAATATGTAATGTAATGACTTCTCTAGAAACATTATTTTTATACAGATATTGGTGCACCAAGATTTTCCCAAGTAGAAAACTGGGAGCTATCTGAATGTGAAATTAAGAAAATATTTGAATCTTGTGTCCTGGTTAGCAGAATGTGTTGACCTATTTCCATCTGGAATCCTAGAAATGAAAAAGATCATGAGCCTGGGGAAGTAATTTTTGCCACTTAAGGTAAGCAGAGTATGATGAGAAGAAAAATAGTTTGTAAAATGCCCCAAATTGAAATTTTTAAATATATTTTTACATAATGATTTTGCTTTCCATTGTCAAGCTCCCACTTATCTTGGGCAATAAGAGAGTCTACACCCTTTAAATTCTCTCTAAATTAATAATGGTTATCCCATTAAACTGGTGCTGACTTCATTCTCTGTTGGAGAGTCTGCTTCTCTTTTTCAGATGGGAGAGGGACCTGAGGAGATAAAAGACACAGTGCACTTCACCCCAGCCCAGCTGAAACCACAGAGGAACTGGGGAAATGATCAACAGTGCTGCTTTCTGAGTGAATCTGATATCAGCACAAGGGTGAAGGAGATAGACACTGAGGACACTCAACACCTACCAAAGCAGAGATCTAGAGGCTCCTAAGAGCCCATCACTGAAGTAGACTTAAAATGCACCTAACATGGCTCAGTTATTTTGCAGAAGAGGGGGTGGAAAGATTGTTAGAGCCACAAGCTGGGACATTTTGCACAGAGACATTTCCTCTCCCCCATAACTGACTGCTGTCCCCATAATGCATGACCCACAATCCCTATGGTGTCGACCTGCATTCCCAATGAGGAAGGCCTCTTCAGAAAAGGGGCAGGGAGGAGGGAAAGGATGGTACCAATATGTGTTGTTTACATACTAAATATGTCCATATCTAATAAAAATATCTTAAAATATTCATTCAAGAGAGACAGGAGAGAGAGAGAGGAGGAGGAGGAGAGGAGAGAGAGAGAGAGAGAGAGAGAGAGAGAAAGAGAATGAGAGAATGGTTTGCTAGGGACTCCAGATGCTGCAAATGAAATGCAGATGCATGCACCACCTTGTACAACTGGCTTATATTTGTCCTTGGGAATTGAACCTTAGTCCTTTGGCTTTGTAGGCAAGTGCCTTAACCACTAAGCAATCTCACCAGCCCCAAAATTGAAAATTTTAATAGTTCTAAAATGGCACAAAGGAAGACATTTTGGCTTGATCTGTATTATCTAAAAAAATGCCATTTAATGCTTTCATGATGCATGTGGGAGGAGATGAAATCACAATGTTTATTTAGAATGACATATGCTCAGCTTTCAAGTATGGGCCACTACTCACCATTCACCTAAAACCTATTCTATTCCCCTTACAATGGAATACATTCCGTATCCATTAACAAAAATGATAGACTATAGCCATTTATGTATATCAGATTGATATCAAACGCCAAAATTCACACATTCTCAAACTGAGCACATTAACTGGTACACTTTAATGTTAAGGTGAATTTATTTTCCCAAAATACTTTATGAAAGAAAGGAAGTCCAATTTTGTTTACTTCATCTTTTCTTCTACTTTCTCAGTTCACAAGATGAAATTTTTGCAAAGGGCATTTTAAGGGCATATCTTAGCTATAATAACAAATTAAGTATACAAAGTCAAATTGGGAAATAAAAAACAACCACATATTTGTGAGTTTTTATTTCCATCTTCTCACTCTCAACATAACCAGTAAAGTGAAATATGAAATAACTTATTAAAAAAGTTCTGTTCTGGAGAAATGGTCAACCTTTGCTAACAATGCATATTTGATACTGGCAGCATAACTAGCAGCCTTAATGGAATAAAAAAAAAATAAGCTCTGTGGTATTTAATGCCTTTTAAAAATAAAAGCTCATAAAACAAAATGTTCTTTGAAAAACCATGTCTTGCAGAATGCCAAGCAGCTGAAAGTGTGGTATCAAAAATGATTCTGACATTCAGACACAAAACATGAGTTTTCCTATTAAATATCTGTTAAGAGACTGTAAGTCTTTTGGTCTGTGTAGTCTCTGAACTGGAACAAGCCAAATCACAAGCAACTTTTCATTAATCTTTCTTGACCTTTTCAGTGAGAGTTATTTTATGAGTGGAGATTTAGTGACTGGCATAGTTATTGAATGATCATGAAGAGGTGCCTGACTCAACCCACCAGAAGCCCTACCCATTCTGTTACCCTCATCCTCGCACTGCAGCTGCACACAAAATGATTGCTGTCCACACACGTATAAATGTACTGGGTCCTACCATTTCTTGACTTAAAACTATATGCCGCTCCCATTTCACATGCAATAGTTTAATTTACTCAATAAAGTCAGCAACACTAAATGCAATTGTATCTAAGCAGGGTGAAATGTAACTAGTTTCAGGTCTTCAAATTCTTTGTTATGCCTGTTCTGTCTCTGGAGACAGGTTCTTTACCTACAGACCCTTTATTATTGTGGAAAATTAATCACATTACTGCTTGGAGAACAATAGCAGAGTGGCACTCCCTCCTCCCTTGATTGTCATCATGTCAGCAATGTTACCATCACGTGGTGACTTTATTTCATTTCACTCCTTTACCGTACCCTTCTCTGTGATAATGCCATGCTAGTTACTACCACTGAACTACATGGTAATTACAGTAATATTTGATGGCTGCATGGTGCTTTTTATAGCATGAAATACTACATTGAATTATATCTTCTTCAAAGCCTCTTATAAATAAGAAATAATTAACCCTTTCTCAGGAACCCTGTGGGAAGTGGATTCCATCAAACAATAAAGGCACTCTTTTCTATTGTCTTAATTCTTCTTCTATTAAGGGAAATAAACTATAATGCAGCATCCTACATTAGACTCCAGATAACAGTGATTTCACAGTAGAAAGAGAAGGTTACAAAGATGAGATAGGAAATCTTCCATTTAATTTAATTTAATTTAATTTAATTTTTTTATGCTTTTGGTTTTTTTGAGGTAGGGTCTCAACTCTTGTTCAGGCTGACCTGGAATTCACTATGTAATCTCAGGGTGGCCTCACAGCAATTCTCCTACCTCTGCCTCTTGAATGCTGGGATTAAAGGGATGTGCCATCACACCCAGCTTTATTTATTTATTTATTTATTTATTTATTTATTTATTTATTTATTTATTTATTTATTTTTAAAGTAGGGTCTCACTCTAGACCAAGACGACATGAAATTTATTATGTAGTAGTCTCAGGCTAGCCTTGAACTCACAGTGATCCTCCTATCTCTGCCTCTCTAGTGCTAGGATTAAAGGCATGTGCCACCATGCCTGGCTGAATTCTTCCTTTTGAAATGAATTAAATTTTAATATTCTGAAGGGTAGGTTTTGTTAGTCAAAAGAATCACTTGCCACAATTAGAAATCTTTATAGTTTTCTGAAGTAAGTTATTCCATGAGGCATAGTATCAAATAAAATGCATAGTTGAGGCATTTGTACAGAGTTTTGGCACCATATTACCTGGATGGTGTATCAACTCATAAGCCCTGACTGCAGATCTTTTGACTTGCAACCTGAAAATCTGTTTCTAACAGTTTCAGGGAACACATAACACATCCTGAGAATTTACACTTGGAAAATCTCTACCCTAAAACAAAAAACAGAATTCATGAAAGTTGCATCTACCTGAGCATTAGATTTTTATTATATTGTATAATTTAACAAAAAGGAGAAATATTTTATTATTTAGTGAATTTACTTATACTACATGTATACCCAAATAATTATTTGTTTTACAATTTAAAAAGCGTTTAACAATTTCATCTATATACATTATAATTTAATCATATAGATTCCCCAATTGCCTTTTGTTTCCCCATTCATTCCACTGAACCCCTTGTTTCCCCTCTCCCATACACTAATGGTTATACTATAGAAGAGAATGACTTCTCCTTTAATCAGCATTAATTTCCAACAGCCCATCAAGAGAGGTGAGAACACAAAATGTCCTCTTGTGCAGGTAACCACATGTCATGTCTAGGTGACAGACTTCCATAGCCTCCCCTGCAGCTCTTATATTTTTCCACCTACATAAGATACAATGTTGTGTGCATATATATGTGTGGTATGTATGTATATTTGTATTCATGGTTGTATGTGCATGTGTTTCATGTGCGTGTGTCAACATGCATGCACATGTGTGCATGTATATGTGGAGGCCAAGGATCAAGGTAAGTTGCCTTCCTCAGTCACTCTCCATCTTATTCCTTTTTTAAAAAATATTTTTCTTTCTTTATTTGCAAGCAGAGAGAGACAGACACAAAGAGAGGCGGAGAGAGAATGGAGGCTCCAGGGCCTTTTGCACTGCAAACGAACTCCAGATGTAAGCACTACTTTGTGCATCTGGCTTTATGTGGGTACTGGGGCATTAAACTCAGGTCATTAGGTTTTGCATGCAAAGGCTTTAACTGCTGAGACATCTCTCCAGCCCTCCATCTTATTTCTTGAGATAAAGTCTCTCGCTAAACACAGAGCTCACTATTTCAGTTAGACTAGAAAACTGGCAAGACCCAGGTATCCTCCTTTCTCCACTTCCCTAGTGGCTGGGATTACAAGCATGCACCATCACTCTAGGATTTTTACTTATGAACTGGGAAGCCAAATGCAGGATGTCATGGTTGTGTGGTGAGAATTTTCCCCCTAAGCCATCTCCCAGGCCCACATCATAAAGCATAATAAGGTGAAAAGCGTATTTCATTCTCTTTCTCTGGAGCAAGTCCAATGAATCATTATATCACTGATCAATGCACAGACATTTACTCATGTATCTCCTTGTCCTAAAACATTTGTGTGATTCCTCTTTCTACAGCATGCAATATGTACAGTTACTGAGCTTACCTTGTGTGCGCACAGGGTCTGACATCTGGCTGGGGTCACTGAGACCTTGGGGGTTGATTGCTCTGACCATGAACAAGTAGATGGTATTGGGACGCAATCCTCTCACAGTATAAAGGGTGCTCTTTACATGGTTGGCCACTGTCTGCCAGCTATTGCTCACTGATTGGCTGAAACAGGAACAGAAATTTCATTTGAAGAACAGACACAAGACTGTTGGAAATGGAGTTGCGTATCAATGACAAAGGTCAATGGCTGAAAATTAAACACACATATACACGCACAACACTTGAAGTGTTCAGCCCAAGAAATGAAACATTTGGATGATTTCAGTTGATTCAACAACAAAGCCGAGCCCACCTAACGGATGTGCCATGCACAACAAAATTAAACTCAGCCCAGAAGATGTAACAGCCCTTTGTTAAATGCACAGCAGCCCACTAAATGAATACCTGTAAAGGGAACAGAGGCCAAGATCACAACATCAAGTTTATACAACAAGTATGGTCCTCATAAATGCATATATATACCTTGCATAGAATTAACCTGCAGAAAAAAATAAATGGACTACAGAGTAAGTTATGCCAACACATTTTCCTGTTACAAGTTGTGCTTTTTTTTTTTTTTTTTGCATCAATTCCACATGCAACATTACAATAGAGACTTCTAAACTACACATCTGGAAAAGAAAGAAAGGAAGCATGGGATGAATATTTCCCTTGGTTATACCGTTAATCATATTGTACATTACAGTCCTGTGATCACTCATCTCAGAATGATGAAGTATCTCTGAACCTGAGTATGGATGACATTTTAAATATTTTGTCTAAGATCCAATGCTACTTTTGCTCAAAATGAAAAGATGTTTTTAGAGCTATTTTTTTTACACATCCTTAAGCATCAAAGCATAAAAAGTAAAGAAAAAATACTAATCATAATTTGAAAACAAAATAATTAGCATTAAGATAAACAAACTGTGGAGGCTAAAAGGAAAGTATCCATGTATCCTAGAGCTCACCAGGACTGGTGCTGTCCTTCAGAATATACCACATCAAGCGGATGCCCAATGAATGTAAAAGCAGAGAAAGTTCATTTTCCATTTGCATTTTATCAAATTCTCATAGGCAATGTTATAATCATATCTGCTATCTTATTACTGATATCCCTACATTGCTGACAATTATTTCAAATAGCACATATTTCTATCATTTCTTTTAATAAATAGAAGTATCTTGAATCAATTTCTTAATTGTGGTTTTAAAATTTATGGCAGGCATATTCAATGCTCATTCAAATAAATAGCATCAAGATATTGGACTAACTTTAGATACCCACTGAAATATTAGAAATAAGTATTTCAATATTTTATGCTAGTATAAACATTTCATAGCTTTAAAAATGACTATGTCTACTCACAGCATGATACACTCAATTCTAATGTCCACATTTCCATTTTACATAAGTGTAATTGTCAGGGTAAATAAATGTATTTAAATATTATTTGGTGAACTAGATCATTATATACCTAGGCATAGAAAATGAATATTTAATCTTTTATTACATTATGGATAGAAAGGTTATCTATATTTATGAATAAAGTCAGAAACAAAAGATAAATACTTAAGATACATTGATTCAGCTTGTCCTTGAAATATAATATCTGGATAGCTTAAGTGAAATTTTAAATTATGAGAACTAAAACAAAAATCTAATGGAGAAAATAAAAGCAATAACTCCATACCTGAAAGCCTCAATGATATATGCGCTTGCTGGGAGAGTTCCAGGGGTACCTGGTTGCCAGGATAAGGTGACACTGTTCTTAGTAACATCAGTGACTTGTGGTTTGGAGGGTGGCCCTGGCAGGTCATTTAAATCATAATTTTTACTGATTGTTGCTCCAGATTCTATAGAGGATAGAGAGAAAACTTCATTCCTGATTTTAACATGATACTTCAAAGAGATATTGTATTTAAAAAGTTGTCTGAGGCAGTGAGAAATCCATCTTCAAAATCCAGAAATATGAGATCAGTTGCTTCTCCCACATTCTACTAAATGTAAATTTTACTTTCCCACAAAGTCAACAGAACACATGGTGCTTCACAGGCATACCATTATTCCCAGGTTATTTTTCTTTATTTTGGAAAACATAACTGGTATTGAATGTAAAGAAACATTTATGTTCAATGCATTTTAAACCTTGTTCTCCCCTTATATTTTTATTTACCAGTGAGACTCTCTTTAAGTGCCCAAGATAGCTGTAATCAGAAAAAAAAAAAAAAAAAAAAAACACAAAGAACTCACCGGTCACATCCAGCACAGCACTCCAAGAAGTCTCCCCACTTGAACTTGTAGCCACACAAGTGTAAGTGCCAGTATCAGAAATCTAGCATAAATAGAAAGGAGAGAAAATCATCTATGATCAACTTGTAGAATAAAGTATCATAACCAAAGTAATAATTGAAATGTGATACAATAGAGTCAAATATATATATATATATATATATATATATATATATATATATATATATATATATATAAATTCTTAAGTTAATGTGATAAAATAACCTTAATTCAAAGTTTTAAAAATTATGTTTCTACAACTAAACATTATTTTTCTGATAACATCTACTACTTGTCATTTTATCTTGCCACCATAGTAATATCATTGTACTCCATTTTAAAGTAGCACTTTATTGTGTCAGAGTTTAGAATAGGTAAACTAGGATGGAATTTATTCACAAACCCACAATATTACAGAGCCTTAGAAATGCAATCTTTGTCTTTCTGTTTCAAAGAAAACTTCAATGCAGGAAACATCCCCAGGAATAAATAAGCCATGAGGTAGACGTACTCAGCCGTATTTAAAATCTCTTAGAGCTGCAGGGAATGGCTTAGTCATTAAGGTGTTTGCCTGCAAAGCCAAAGGACCAAAGTTTGATTTCCCAGGTCCCACGTTAGCCAGATGCACAATACGTCTGGAGTTTGTTTGCAGTGGCTGGAGGCCTTGGCATGTCCATTCTCTTATTCTCTCTCTCTCTCTCTCTCTCTCTCTCTCATAAAATAAATACATATTAAAATATTATAATCTTTCATTTTATTGATCACTTAAAAGGACTTTTTTTATTATTGAACAATAGCCAAAGACTTCTAGACAAAGTTGAAAATACAATCAAAAAATGTCTTTTACACATGTAATGATCAAAATATTCTGTCATTATAGCATGAAGAAGGCCCCAAGAGTAACAAGGTATAACACAAACACACAAATGCTTCTCAGTGTGGCTGGGTCCTAGGGGTTTACATTTCAAGCATTCTTTGACATTAGTGGCAAAGGAAAAGGAAGGCAGGGAGGAACATGATGAGCAGAGAAAAAGAAAAAAAGACACAGAATTAAAATTCTATGACGAACATGGATTGAATTGTCCTTGACATATGGGAGTTTATGGAATATTGTACCTGCCATGTTCCAAATGTAAGGACATTGATGATGTCCTTACATTTGGAAATAATTACTGCATAGATGTTATTGCCATCCCAACTTTGAAATTGATTTTAAATGTGATTATGTATTTTAACATAAGTTTCAAATTGCTCTGGCATGGCCTCTTTTCTACATTATCTCCCACAATTGTCTCCTATCACACCGAGGGATGATGGCAAGAGCCATTGTAGAGTGAGCCACCCTTTCAGATGTAGCTTTGAGCACATTATAGTCATTAGAAATCTTTGCATTTAAGAAGCATCACTCACAAACTAAATATAATGAGCTGAGGTTGGATTTTAATGGGATGTTAATTTGAATATGGGCTGTGAAAGAGTGAAAGAATTTGCATTTTATTATAGCTGTAGAACCAAAATGTAGCACTTGTTATTCCAGGCAAGTGCTAAAAGAAGGGTATGTAGGTAATGCTTCTTAACGACACGTCCTTGTCATTGTGTGGAGATACAAGCCTGGCATTAGCTATAGTATGTAAGTTTTAATGAGAATTGGAATATTCCACTTCTCCAAAGATACAGCTTCAGTTAGCAATTAACTGGATGATGAGAATATAGCATCTATCATGCTACTCTGTTCTTTTCCATTAAGTACGGAGGGGTGGGAAGAAATCATCAGACACAAAGAAATGTGATCTATAGAAAAACACTCTCAATTGTAATGGAAAGCCCCTTTCAATGACCCTTTAAGGGCAGCCATAGTACAATAAAAGAACAGTGCTCTCAATTTGGAGTTGATCAAAAGTGAGATTAAGTTCCTAAATATCATTGCTAAATATCATAATTGTATTACCACCATGATCATTATCATGTTCCTCCTTGTTGCTTTAACTTTAAATAATGTCTTATCTGGTCAAGTGTTTTACTTCCTTTTCATCCTTTCCTTTCATCCTTAACCCATTTCTGTGGATGGATGTGGAGGGATGGATGTGCTGGTGCCTACGGTCACCATCTTCTCTCCTAGGATAGTTAGCTGCAAACAAAACCCTGGAGCTGGTCTCTCAGAAGACTATTCAGAAATTTATCCAAGTCTAAGAGTTTGAAATTATAAAGCAGCAATCTTTAATTGCTTCTTTCAAATACAAATAGAGATTTTCATGATCTAAGCACATTCTTAATTCCAGCAATAACTGTGGAAATGCATCAACCTCTATGGCCCAAGTCTTTGCCTTTAGCCCAGACATAAGTTTAAATGTGCCTGCAAAGAAACCTGGCATGAATTTTTGAATAACTTCATTTTTTTTTAAAAAAAGAAAATTAAACACCTAATTTATAATCACTTAAAAAGGTGAGATTCTAAAAGAGTCCATGTTAATTTATTTTCCTATAACTGAACTTGGTAGCAGTTTTTCTACATAGAATGAAACGCATTATGGTTAAAGTTAAAATTATATATCAACACATTAGTTTGCTTGTATATGTGATTGCATCCAAATATATTTATTCTTCTATTTATATTTGTTACATATGTTTGGTAAACATCCACCTAAGTATGTAATTGTATGTAAATGTATTCCATCCTAAGAGAAGAATCACCCTCGCTGGAACATGTGTGTAGTCAAGCATTCTTTCCTGGTTTCTGAATGTGAGGATTTGGCAGCAGTGTTTTAGTTTGTTTTATCATAATCATTTCCAGTTTCTACCTGAGGATCAGACTTGACTAATTGCTCTTCTCTTGAAGTATTTTGAATGAATTTTTCTTCATGCACCGTTATATCAGCTATCTCCTATCTGACTTGCATATACACTCATCCTCTTCTCCTTTTCTTAGTGTTGGCTACATGGGGCAGGGTGAGTAGACTTCCTATACCCAGTTGAATGAGGGGACCACACTGATAAAGGATGACAATTATCATACCATGTGCACTGTTGTCATTCCCATGTAAAACTTCACCAGAATCAAGTGTATATGAGACCTTTTGACTTGTTTTGGTGCACAGACTATCTCAAGGTTACGGGATATCTTCCTTGTGATTTTGTTCAAT
Organism: Orientallactaga sibirica; assembly: GCA_036365145.1. Classification (NCBI taxonomy): domain Eukaryota; kingdom Metazoa; phylum Chordata; class Mammalia; order Rodentia; family Dipodidae; genus Orientallactaga; species Orientallactaga sibirica. The sequence continues at coordinate 11,459,135 of JAEOAD010000060.1, read as the reverse complement.
AGATTTGTCATGACCACCTTGCAGGGAGAACTCTCTTGTGGACTTTGAGGAGGTAAGTATCATCACATAGCAAGGACTCCAGTCAGCCTCCAGCCAACTGCCAGCAAGAAGCTGAGTGGATAGTCCAGTGGCCACAATGACATCTATGTTATCAAAAACTATGTTGCTTGAAAGTACATTTATTCCTCTCTATATTTAGATGAGACACTGGGCCTAGATGGTGTCTGATTATGTTTTGTGAAGTCCTAGGGGAGAAGACTGAGCTAATTCATTACTGTGCTTGTAACTAACAGAAATTGTGAGATAACTCTGTCACTTTGGGTTTTTTGCTTTTGTCAAAATATTATTACAAATTAATAGAAACAAGACAATAATCATCAGTACACATAGTATTTTGGATTAGCCATGACTCAGATTCAAACTATTCAACTTTCTAGAATGGTCATTATTCATCACATACATTTCAGTTAAAATATCATTAGTGTCTCATTTCCATCTAGGAGTTTAAAGGTAAAATTCACAGCAATTTCTCCCAAATTTTAGAGTTTCCTCAAACTATACAAATCTATCATATTATCCCTTTATTTCTTTTACACAATTATTTAACCAAGCACATTTAAGTACATGATGCTACAGTCTTCCTTAATGGGAAGAGTAAAATCATATGATTTGAATATTCTACCACTACTATTAACTTTATGTGTTCTAGATTTCTAGTTTCACTGATGGCATAGATATTAGATCAGATGCAGAAGTAAAAGTAGTCTTGGTATTCTATGAACTTATGGGTAACATAATGATAATGACCATTCCTCAAACTTCAATTAATCATTGCTAAATTAAAAAGTAAGATGGATTATCATCATAGGAAAAGAAATTGTGCTGAGATAAAAAAAAAATAATCTTATTATACAGGTTCACTAGAGCTATACTTACATTCTGATGAAGCCTCAAGTAGAAGCCAAATATGACTTACCCGCAAATTCTTAATCTGCAGTGTTCCTTGCTCTTGGATAGTTGCTCTTGGATCTCTACCCAGAAAAGTAAATCCTTCTTTTAACCAGCTAATTACAGGAAGAGGGTCACCAGTGGCTTTACATTTCAGTAAGGCTGTACCATCGACTGCTAGGGTTTGGTTTACTGGGCCTTGGAGTATTATGGGTGGAGGTCTATCTGTCAAAACTAAAAGATAAATATATAATTAGAACATTTTAACTTCTATGACATCCAGTTGTCTTGATACACTGACATTAAAAAGTAAAATTAAAATCCTAAAGTCATGTATGTTTACTTGTAATTAGTTTGCATTTATACACCTATTGATTGATCTTCCAGCTAGCCACATTATAGATGTCACTCTACATATTGTACTCAGACCATATTACTTTTTCATCTTTTCTGTACTAATTATGATTGAAATAGTATGGGGATAAATTCTGACATTTTAAAAAGGACGAGTTTAATTGAAAAGGCTTACTTATATAGAAATTAAAACAAAAGTATAGGTAGCTTGGCACAGTCATAAAGTGTTTACTGTATTGCTCATATGTGTATTGAAGAAAACTCTGGTGGCATATTGCAGGGTGAATCAAACCTCTCTTTTGCTTTTATTGTATATAGATCACTTAATTCACCCTTCATGGTACTTGCTATGTCCTATATTTACATGAGCTCAAAGATTTTTGTTGATAATAAAATATATTATAGGGCTGGAGAGATGGCTTAGTGGTTAAGGCACATGACTGTGAAGGCTATGGACCCCAGTTTGATTCTCTAGGTCCCACGTAAGCCAGATGCACATGGTGGCACATGCATCTGGAGTTCATTTGCAGTGGCTAGAGATCCTGATGCGCACATTGTCACTCACTCTCTCTCTCTCCCTCTGCCTCTAATAAATAAGTAAAATAAAATATAATAAAATAAAAATTTAAAAATATTAGATTATAAAATATTATAAATATTTAAATAGTGAAATATTATAAAATATTAGATTATACACTTTTCTAGCTGTACTATATAGTATGACTGAAGCTGAGCATGGATTTTGCTTTTGGAACATTGTTTTGTAGCAGTATTATCACTGAAATGAGAATGATTTAAAAACACATCTATATGCTTGGCTTTATTGAAATAGGTGATAGAATAATGGATTTAGTTGGTGATAAAACTTTCTTCAAAATCATTTGTTATTAAAAGTGAACTGATATGTCCAAGTCCAAGGATCCAAGGATGCCTTTTTTTTTTTTTTTTTTTTTTTTTTAGGTTTTTCAAGGTAGGGTCTCACTCTAGCTCAGGCTGACCTGGAATTCACTACATAGTCTCAGGGTGGCCTCGAATTCACAGTGATCTTCCTACCTCTGCCTCCTGAGTGCTGTGATTAAAGGCGTGCACCACCATGCCCGGCTAAGGACGCCTTTTTTTAAGAGAAAGTTTAATAACATTATGGACAGCATTGACTTTGGATAATTATCCAAAAATATTTGTCATATACATTTATTATATAGTATATGTTGCATACATACACATATATGCACCCACACTTGCATATACAAAAATGTGTGTGTGTTCCTGTGTATGAATATATACACAAACATACATACATACACCTTCTACAGAAAGGGAAAAGAATGATGGCAAATCCAATTATTGCTTATGACCCGTGATGAGACATAGTGTCTTTGCTCAAAAAGTTTGTTATAAATAATAAGAAAATTCCTTTTGCTTGATGCTTTAAACTTCTTTGTCAACTTACTTCTATAAATGCCAGGTTAAATAACTTATTTACCACTTTTATTACAAGTTTTAATGGATTTCGGGAATAATTAATGAAAGTTTTCAGGTTTTTAAGAACCTTTGATGAAAAACAGGTTAACCAACTTTAAGTAGAAATTACCAGTTAGGCTCCCAGAAACTGTGGACTCTGCCCAATCTAGATACATTAGATCAACTTTCAAAACGACTACAGAAAACATAAAATAATTATTTGTAATTTACAAACCAAATCCATAATCCCTTATTTCACTGAGTCTTGCTAATTTCAAAGTGAATAAAATTATATAGATATAATGATTAATATTTCTGGCAAGTTAGGGAATAACTGAGCACAAGGAAATTCAGAGAAGAGATTTATGTTTTCCTGATTAAACAAAACAGACAATAATGCACCAAACATTATACATAATTTTTCAATTCAGAAAGAAATTATGCCTTTGCTACTCAAGTGAAATTTATCAAGTTTCCAAATTAAATGCTAATAATTATAAAGAATTTCAGGGACTATGTATCATTCACTTTTATTGGGATATCCCTGAGATCATTAGATGCAGCCAATTGTTAGATAATTAGTGTAACCTTTCTTTGTTTAACTACCTAAATGAGTACTGCATCATCTTTTGAATGACTTTGATCAATAGGGTAATTGAAAATCTCCTGGCTGGGCAGAAGAAATTTTCAGTTTCAGTGAGGTTATAAGTAAAAGACGACCACAAGTTTCCCTGACACAAAAGCCAAAGGCTAAATGAACATTTAGAATTTTCAGTGATCTGTGACCAACTCCATGGTATTCTAACTGAGCCTTGTATATCTTTAATAAATCATTTATATTAAACCACCATGTGATATTTATTGCCAGAAGATGTAAATACATCTCTACTTTCCAGTCCTTTACAATCTTTTGGCTCTAAGTAAAATAGTCTCTAAATTTCCTAAATTTGAGAGCAAAAATGGAGCTGAAAAAAAAAAGAACTAAGAAAGACCACTGCCAGTATATTATTAGATCTTTGAAGGGTTAGTTAAAAATATAAATATATTGAGCATCTTAGCTCAATCCATAATCAGGAAAGGTTTTATTCACCATGGTACCTTCATCTATATTAGCAAGTTTATCTTATATGAATGTCTGAATTTAAAATTTTTAAAAATATTCCCAGAAAAATGAGTCTAACTGCAAAATTCTAACAACAGAATATTGCTAAAGATGGAACAATCCCTTATTTCTCTGAGCATGACTTACATTCAAAAACTACAATGGAATTTTTATTGGCTCACATTTTTCCTAGTTCATAAAGAAGTATGTTCAAAATGAAAGGGATGGTTCACATAATTATATCAAGACCCTACTGAAAACTAAACTATTCATCAATATTAGATTATACACTTTTCTAGCTGTACTATATGGTATGACTACAGTAGAGTTTTGTAGTGTTATTATTGTGTGCATTTGACTACATTTTCTTTCTTTTTAAAAAATAACATTTATTTATTTATTTTGGAGAGAGACACAGAGAGAGACAGAGAGTGAGAGGGAGACAGATAGAGATGGGCACGCCAGCAGTCTCTCAGATGCTGTGAACGAAATCCAGATGTGTGTGCCCCCTTGTGGTCAAGTGCGGCATTGCACCCTTGCATCACTTTGCATTTGGTTAAACGTGGGACCTGGAGATTGGAACCGCTGGAGATTGGAACCAGTGTTCTTAGGCTTAGGAGGCAGGCGCCTTAACCGCTAAGCATCTCTCCAGCAATTGACTACATTTTCTATTGTTTCATAAGGTTTTATTGAGTGTGGATTTTGCTTATGGAACATTGTTTTGTAGCAGTATTATCACTGAAATGAGAATGATTTAAAAACACATCCATATGTCATCATCAATGTTGAAATCCTTAACATATGTATTAATTTTAAATTCAGAGACAGAGTTAATTGTTATGTGTGAGTGTTTTCATAGCTTGGAATGCAGTTTTTCTTACTGCTTAAATCAAGAACTCTACAGCTTCCATTCAATCTGGAATTGTTGCATTACTCATTTATTTAAAAATCCATGTAGACATCGTTAAAAAGTCAGTTGTAAAAAAATTTCAGTCATCTCTGTCATCTGAAATCTCAAAATCAGTCATTCCTATTTAAATTTAGACTTCAGAAACAAAGTTGTAAGATATCATTCACTATTATAACATTGATATACATGTACATATCAATATTATATATGATACATATAATATATAACATATATAAATTTCTGAGTGTTTCTCTGTCTCAAACACTACAATTCACTTCTATACCTCTTCTAATTCACTAATTTTGTTTTCTGCAAATTTAACTTTACTAAAAAAATTACTCAGGGACTTACTTTTAAGGTCTGTCCTCTTTATGCTATAACTGGCTAGATTATAGTCCATATAAGAAATATGTTTGAAATATTTGATAGCAACACGCAGTGAAAGCTACAGTTAAGTACATATATCTTGCTATCTAAAATGTAAATATAGTAACAATTTTTTATGATATAAAATGAGAGCTTTAAGAAGAATAAATGTCTTTTTTTCTGTTAAAGAATTGTGGAGGCACTACAAACACAGATCTTGTCTATCTAAGGAAGAATCTCTCATCATGGGTACCCTTGAACCTGATGTCCCCCTTTAGTTCCACTGCACTAAATCTCTTCAGTATCAGCAAGGACATCTATTAGTGACTCAACATCGCCATAGCTAATGTTTGTCTGTTATATTCATTTCTTTTCCTGACAGGTGCTGAATCAGGCCATGTCATGGACAGATATAAAAAAAAATACTGCTTTCTATTAATTTTAAATGCCTTCTTAATTTGCATGTCATTTTGAATTGTAGGAAAAGTACAGTGAATAGCAAAAATAAGTGAATCAAAGAGAACATTGATCAAAGCATATATAGCTCAGAGCTAGCATAAATGGGAGAAAACTACAAATGCATGAAATACCCAAATGTAACACAAAACTGAAAAAAAATTAAGACATCAAAGAAGGGTAATTAACCCTTGCTCAAAAGCACATACCTTATCTAAATCTCCCAAGCTATCATACATAACAAATAAACTATTGTGGAAAAAGCAGAATCTTTTCAACTTTCACTTGAAATGTAAGTAATTCAGTAAAGATTCAAAGTACATATGTGAAAGTCAAAATATTAATCATAGTAACTTTCACATTCATTAGTACTTCAGAAAATATTTAATTAATTTAACTTGGTAGATGAATAATTAAAATCAGTGGAATGTTATAATCTTATTAGACAACTAAAATCTCATTTCAATTTCACTATATTACAGATGATATTTCCTTATTCTCTAGTAAAATAAAATTATCAATCTTATTAGAAGCAGTCATGCTAGTATAAAATTATATAAAATCATGCAGGGGCTGGAGAGATGGCTTAGCGGTTAAGGTATTGCCTGAAAAGCCAAAGGACCCAGGTTCCATTCGCCATTTCCCAAATAAGCCAGATGCACAAAGTGGCACATGTGTCTGGAGTTCCTTTACAGTGGCTGAAGGCCTAGGCACACCCATTTCTCCCTCCGTCTCTCTCTATCTGCCTCATTCTCTCTCTCAAACACATAAAATAATTTAAAAAAATCATGTAGATTATATCTGTAAACATAGTGAGAGATGCCATTTCTTCAAGATAATGCTGTATTATATTTTTAGGATGGAAATCATTATCTCTAACATTCTTCTTTGAGGACATAATTGGTGTTACAACAGGGTAAATTACAAAGTACTAAAAGTTGTTCCTTCACATGGAGTCAACTGTAGTATATTAACATTGTTCTTAGTGACTCAATAACTCAAAAATCACCATAAGATGGTTATTTCACATTACTACTACTTCATAAAACAAACTGAAAAGCAAAATCGCACCATCAGTAACCTCCAGTTGGGCTTTTGCTAAAATACTTCCTGCCACAGTTAAGGCCTGACAGATGTAGTAACCCGCATCAGAACGTTGGATGTTGGTGATCGTGAGGTCTCCGGTTGGTGACACTGAACATCGACTGTTGGGTTGCTGGGGTTGATTTGGGAAAAGGAGGTTCTGTGAAAACAAACACAGTCTCTTCAGTATTTTTTTCCACTCAGAAGGGAAATTACATTAACATCTATTTCCATTATGAAAATATGGATATAAAAATTTAATGTATTAGGCTGGAGAGATGGCTTATCAGTTAAGAGCTTGCCTGTGAAGTCTAAGGACCCTGGTTTGAGGCTCAATTCCCTAGTACCGATGTAAGCCAGATACACAAGGTGGCTCATGCATCTGGAGTTTTTTGCAGTGGCTGGAGGCACTGGTGCTCCCATTCTCATTCTCTATCTCTTTCTCTCTCTCTCTCTCTCTGCTTCTTTCTCTGTTGCTAATAAATAAATGAAAATAAACAAAAAATTAATGTATAGTTTTCAAAATATATAGTACTAACGTAATTATATGTGTCAGGTAGGTCAGAGTAGAAAAAAAGCTTTCTAAATCATGGACTATGAGCTACAGAGTGAAAATTTTCTCATTAAAGTAAGCCTCATCTCTGTTTTATAGAAATCTGAGCATGATAACTTAAAATTATGTATAAAAATATAATACTTGCAGGTTTATGAGGTACTTTGCAATATTTCAACACACATATACATCATTGATTTAATAAGGGTGACTAATATTTCATTTTTCTTAGAGAGAGCAAGAGCAAGAGAGAGAGAGAAAACCTGGTGTGTCAGGGCCTCACCCTCTAAAATTGAACTCCAGACACTTGTGCCACCTAGTGCATATGGTTGACTCTTTGCTTGGATAACCTTTGTGCATCTGGCTTATGTGAGGTCTGGAGAGAGATCAAACATGGGTTCTTAGGCTTTGCAGGCAAGTGCTTTAACCACCAAGCCATCTATCCCGCCCACTAGCATTTCTTCATATCAACCATTTACTCTCTTTTCCTAGTTTATTTGAAATATGTTTTCCCTCATTTTTAAATACACATTTAGAGGATGTATATTATAGCCTTTATATATATATATACATACATACACACACACATACATATATATGAAGTACACAGTAATAACATAAATTATCATTACTAGTGATCTTTTGAATATTTATTTTTATTTATTTATTTATTTGATAGAGAGAGAGAGAGATGGGTGTGCCAGGGCCTCTAGTCACTGCAAACAAACTGCAGACATGTGCATCCCCTTGTTCATCTGGCTAACGTGGGTCCTGAGGAATTGAACCTGGGCTCTTTGGCTTTGCAAGCAAACACCTTAACCACTAAGCCATCCCTCTAGCCCTTTTGAATATTTTAGACATCTGGATTTCAAAAATGTGTAAACCTAAAACTGACAAAGAGACAGCTGAGTCAGCTTCTAAAGTTTCTAGATGTCATAGCAGCTTCCAGAAGAGCTATGAACAAATACTGCATTCTTAACAAGAGTAAGTCAATTTTTTAAACATAAAAAGTATTGTGTAGAATAGTTCTGGAAGTGTAAGCTACCTCAAAGAATTTCTTTGTTTTACTTTGTTGAGAAAAAATAGCATGGTGCTGGAGGGATGGCTTAGCAGTTAAGGTATTTGCCTGAAAAGCCAATGGACCTAGGTTCAATTCCCCAGGACCCACTTTAGCCAAATGCACAAGGAGAGGCATGCATCTGGAGTTCATTTGCAGTGGCTGGAGGCCCTGGTGTGCCCATTCTCTCTTTCCCTCTTTCTCTGTCAAATAAACAAATACATTAAAAAAAATATTTTTTTAAAAGGAAAGGGCAACCTCTATAGAATCATCATCTTAAAAAAAAAAAAAAAAAGAACAAAGAAAAAATATCATGCAGGGCTGGGGAGATGGTTCAGCAGGTAAAAGAGCTTGCTTGCAAGGCCTGCCAACACCATAAAAGTTATCCTTCTGTGATTCCAATGGAAGATGAGTCTGACGAATCCAAAGCTCAAGGAAACATCAGCCTGGTGTGAGCAACAAAAACCCTGTCTCAAAGAAGGTTGAAGAAGTGCACAGACTCTTCAAGGTTGCATTCTGACCCCCACTTGGCCTGTGCCCCAGCAAATTTGTGCCCATACTTACATACACAAATAAATAAATGAATATATCAATAAATACACAAGTATATTTTTATATTTTTAGAATAAATAAAAATAGTTCACTATGTTTCTTATCAAAGTCTATCATATATCTCATACAGCCCAATCACAAACGTTTAGTGTTCATATATGAGAGCAGAAACATTAATGTGGATGACCTATGTTGTTTTACTGTTATTCAATTAGAAAAAAAACTATGGGTATAATAAATCATACTGAGCTATGTTTCAAGCTACATCATAAATAAAGAAATATCAATTTTTATGTTGTATTTACTTACAAAAAAGAACATTATAACCCTTTGGGATCTGTTTCTCAATATAGTAATTAATTTTCCAGGTTTGTAATTAAACAGTTCCAATAAGCTGAAATCAGGAGGTAATAACATTCAATTAAAGGCACAAGACACATTTTCACCTTAAAATGTTTTTCACCCTTGAAGTAATGCCAGTGGACGAGGATAAAATAGGGTATTAACACTTTTCAATTACGCTAAATGACTTTAATCCTGCAAATGATGTCCTATTTTAATTAGAACCTCTTCTCTTTATTGCATCATGATGGATGTCCACTTTATTAGATTCAAGTGTGACACTATAAGCCCACTTTACATAAACATTACCATGTTATTAAACTCCTTCTAAAAAGAGTGATGTTTGTTTGCATGTCAAGAATATAATTTCAAAATGCTGTTTGTCCTCTTTCAAAAATTTGAATTACTACATAAGGTTAGACATTCTCATACATATGAAAAATAATTTGAGAACAAGCTGAAGCTCTTATGGAATCCAAATATATTACAGAAATAAACCATCTAAAAGAGAAGGTTCTAAACTTTAAAGCCAATTGAAAATCATACAATAACTCAAGATGTGCACTTTCGTACAATTATCCATTAGAATACTAATTTGCATAACACTAATCCATCAGAAGGCTAATTCTCTCTGGGATCTCTTCCTCCATCATGTAATATCGGACTACCTTCTAAATGATTCGTTGACATGGAAAATGGCATTTGATTGAGTTTAACCCATCATCTTTATTCCCTGCTTGTATGACACAGGCAAAAGAAAATGGATCAAGAGTAACTCTTCAGTTATTTTCTTGCCATCAAGTGCTGAAGTATTCTATTAGTACTAATTGGCATTATCAGTACATATTGAGGAATATGGACCATTAAGTCCAGGCTCTTAACTCTTTCCACTGAAAGGTAGCCATAGATCTCTGCAAACATTGGCTACTGGAAACATTAAACCAATTTATTTTACATAATATCCCAATTCATTATTTGAAGTGTAAAGCTGCACAAGATCCCTCCTGTTCTCTCTCTGTCTCTCACTTCCATCCTTATGGGAGGGACATGACAAGAAATTGGGACCTAAACAAAACCATAAAACCTAGTAAGAAATTTTGTGTAGCCCTTAGCAGAAATATCACTGGGATTTCATTTTCCTTTGTCAAATAATAGTAAAAGTAATACTAAAATGTTTTTAATAATTATTTTTAAACCATTAAAACAGTATCTTTTGTTGTTGTTTTTGTTTGATTTTTGGAGGTAGGGGCTTTCTGTAGTTCAGACTGACCTAGAATTCACTAAGTTGTCTCAGGCTGACCTGAACATATTTCTTGGAGCAGAGTAACAGAACACATTTTATCTTGTACTCCACTTGGTGCTATTTCAGGGATGTTATTTACATATGCATGAAACTATCTTATCATTTAGATAAGTCTAATCAGTGTAATAAAAATACATCATTGTATGATTCCTCACTACATGAGTTTAAAATACAACTTTATAGTAATCAAATTGCTTTACATCATTACATTTACTGACCATGACATAATAATTTTTGTGTGACCTTCATAATATATAAATTTATATATATAAACTAATATATTCATTTGGAATTTATAATTAATGTAAATAAACTATATAGTCCCACAATCCAGTTGAGCAAATCCAGCCTGAATAAATTTAAATAGCATTCCAAAATTGCACAGTTCTAAAGGAAGCTAATGTCTTTGGATTTTCCCTTATACAGGATGTGAGGGTGTGTGTTTACATATTGCATTACATATTGCTTTAAAAAACCTGCTTTAATATTTTGGACAACATTGCCTAGATGAAAATTTTCAGTATAAAGTTAAGGAACTCTAAGTTGAAATCTATTTTATTTATTTATTTATTTAATTATTAATTTATTTATTATTTTAATTATTTTCAGAGAAAGAGGGGGAGGGGGGGGAGGAGAGAGAGGAGGAGAGGGAGGGACTGTAGCTTTGCTTGCATCACACTGCACCTGGCTATGGGATCTGGAGATTTGAACATGCGTTTTTAGACTTTCCAGGCAAGTGCCTTAACCATTAAGTCATCTCTCTGGCCCTGAAATCTATTTTAAATGATATTAAAAACAGAAAATAGATTGGAGTTAAGGTCTTAAATAATTCTTTTCATTCAGATTGAGTCATTAAAGCGGCTGGCTTGTTCATGGTGCAGTGGCCCAGTGAAGGCAGGCCAGCTTCTTCTGCCATTATGGAACTTCCCTTAATTAGCTGTTTAATATTTTTAGCTTTTAATTTTAAATAATATTTAATAAATCCAAAACTCTGCCTGGTCTGGAAGTTCATCTCAGTGAACCTGAAGCTGTCTGCTATATTATATATGCTAACTCCAATCATAACATGCAACTTGGTGCAAGAAAGCAATGTATTTACCTCCAGATACTTTAAATAGCTACAGTGGTTTGGAATAACTTTGTTATACTATTCTATTTCTATTCTCTGTAACATATAGGATCTTAATAAAACTAATACTGGTAAATTCAGAGTGGTGAACAGGAACACTTGACTGTCAATTGTAGAATCATTTGTTTTTGTTTTTCAGAAATTATGCAAGTTCAGCATTGAAAACAGTGGGTCACAGTAACTTCAGAGAAGCTTGGGGAGACAGGAAACTCAGAGATGTTTGAAGAGCAATTTTGTCTCCCACTTACCTGGCTGCCTTCTTTCTGCCAAAACACTGCTGGCTGCGGGTTTCCTTTAGTTTCACAGGGAAAAGTCACTGTCCGACCCTGAGCAACAATCTGATCTCTTGGCCTAACCACAAACTGCGGAGGAGCTATGATTTAAAAGGAAATAAAGTGTGTAAATATCAACCTTTGAGCAATAAACAAAAATGGTAAGAAGTGGATTGTTCATGGGGATTCCATGTTTTTTGTTTTTTAACTTTTAGGAATTTCTCACATAAGAAAGGAAAAGAGAAAACAATATGCTACTAAATGTGAGGAAAGAAGTAAAATTACTAGTAGACATGATTTAAACGTACATTACCATCTGGTGTCTTAAATATTTGCATAGGAAAATAGACTTTTAAAATCTTTTCAATCTTAAGATAAATGTGGTTTCCCTTTTTATAAATGTTATTTGGATAAGTAAAGAAAGAAAAGCTTCACTCTCTGAAACCACTCCGAATTTCTTTACAATATTTATAAAACACTTTATGAGACAATGAGATAACTAGAGGCATAACAGTGACCCTGATTATTAAAATGCTTAATGAGAATCTAGAATTAAAGATAGTGAGGGATTTAAGAATTGCATACAAATGTTAGTAGTAATGTAACTAAATAAATATATTAAAATAGTTTATTTCATTTGAATAATTTCACATGTACATATTTAACAACAGTCAGACCATTATGTTTTCCTAACGAGCAATAAATTTAGAGGTAAAAAACTTATCAGTCATTCAAAAGCACACAGTCTAGTGAAAAGGTAAAAAAATATATTATAAGTATATAAAGGTGTTATAACAGAAGTTATATTGCATACAATAAATATGATGGGACTCTGGAGAGTGTAGCCTCATCATGTTATCATAGCTGTAAATGGCTTTGTGTTGGAAATGGCCATTTTAGAAATTTTGGGAAAAACAGAATTTGGTTAAGTAAAATAAAGAATGACATTCAACCAAGGTGCTTACTGAATACAGCAGAAGACTGAACTGACCATGACCACGTGTGATCCATAAGGAGCTAAATTATATACAGATGGAAACTTAGGAAGTATTTAAAAGCATCCTACTAATTTTACTGTGATAATTCCTAAGCTAAATGATAGGTGCAAAGAATGTTTTTGATGTTGTTAACCCTCTAATGAACACAGGATGAGTAGGCTGAAGTGCATTTAGTTAATCAAGTAGGGATTCAGGTTAGGAGACTGGTATAATGGTATAGGTGAAGATGCTATCAAGAAGTAAGCAAACGGAATTGTAAAGAAAGGGATGGAGAAAAAATCTTTAAAAAGTTAAGATTTACAATTGGACCAACTGACAAGGAGAGAAGAAAGAAAAAAACAAACAAAACACAGGACACAAAGCTACAAAAGGCTATCTGCTACCAGCTCACTTCTTTTGATGGGGAAACACCATCCTTAAGCTAGCCTTTCCTAATTATCAACGTCCACTTTAACTAACTGCCTCTGCTAGAAATGGAAGACAAAAAGCTGAGCGTGGTGGCGCCCGCCTTTAATCCCAGCACTCTGGAGGCAGAAGTAGGAGGATTTCCATGAGTTCAAGGCCACCCTGAGACTACATAGTGAATTCCACGTCAGCCTGTGCTATAGTGAGACACTGCTTCAAAAAGCCACAAAGAAAAAAAAAAAGAAAGAAAGAAAGAAAGCGAAGACAAAGAGAAACATTGTAAAATCAACTTTACGAGTAGAACCTGCTGTGCATGACAACAATCCTAAACTTTGACCTCTGCAAAATTTTAATCATTTATTTCAGTGTCCAATAAATGTTCACCTGGAAGTGCCTCAGTCTTGTGAATGTAATAAGGTGGATCCCAGAATGGAATAAACACGGAGTCGCACCTTCTATACATGAGACCAATTGTACATCCTAACAAAAATTGTATCATGGAGAAAACAGCAGAATATTATTAAAAAATATAGTCTACTGAGATTTGTATTGATTTTTTTGGTGCACTACTATACTGCTTTTTAATTCAATATATCCAACACCGATGTTAGGGACAGAAGAGAATAAATCCACTAAGTGAAATCTTTTCCTATAACTATAGATAACAGAAAAACTCATCCCAACAGTATGGAGACTCCAGATTTATGGATCTATTTGAACACTGTACTTTATGTTGCCTTGTATCTTCTGATTACTTGTTTCTTACAATCTTCTTGCTATTTCTACTCAAGTCTATGAATCAGCCAATACACTGATTTTTCTTCCATGTTTACTAATAGGAATTATAGTTTAAATCAATATTATAAAATTACTTTAGGAAAAAGTCTTAAAGCATGGGATTGTCCATTTAGCAGAGATCAACAAATTACCAGATGCTTTTAGAAAAATGGCTGAAGACTAGTCTGTACTGTCTATAATATTATAAACCATGTTTCTAGAAAAATATATTTATGAAACATGTAAAAATCAGTATATAGTTCCTTGACCTTATAAGCCTGTAAAAGAATAACACATGAAAAGTATTGAGCAACTTAAATGGCACCTTATCATTAAAAGGTAAAACTCACTTTAGTCAAAATTAGTAATTTAGCATGCTTTAGCAAAAGTCTTATATTCAGATTATTAGTTCATTTGAACTGATTTGGGCAAAGAGAGATTAAATTAGTCCAGATAAATAGTTAGTAGAAGTTTGCAGCCCTCAGAACTTTTTATAATTCTTTCATATTTAAGTTTTAAATGTAATAACTGAGACTACTGCATGACTAAAATCATGAAAAAAGAACATACAAGCAACAAAAATATTTTTTGAGCATATTTTTCTCAACTTTTACTTATGTCTATGAAATCACTATGCATACTTTAGAAGCTACATGCTTTTTTTAATTTGATTTACAAACTTTGGAAAGCTTTTTTAATAAAAGATTTTACAAAATGTTTTCACTCTATATTTTGCAATTTGACCAGTTTCTAAAATAAAGTTTCTAAATAAGGATTGAAAATTGAAGATGAAAGATATATATATATATATATATCTGAGACTTTAGGATACCTCTGTCTATTTATTCAAAATGTATTACAGAATACAAATTATAAGACATTCAGCTTGGAACAGATAATAAGAGGCTTATGGTGAAGAGGCTCTCTGCCAGTGACAAAGGCATCTTTGTAAACATATAAATAAGTAAACCATGCAGAATGTGATAGGTGAGGGGTAACTAAGTGCAGAGGACTCAAGGGGAAGGGGAGTAGAAGGGAATCAAATAGACCATGAAGTAAGTAAAAAAGAGGAGCATCAGGAGGCAGTTATATCAAGTACATATGTTCTGAAACACAAGTAAGACTTCACCAGACTCTCAGGGATATGATAGATGGTCAGGAAAGAGGTGATGTGTAAGACAGAGAGAACTGTGGAACTAGAACTGCTAAAGGAGAAAGCATTTAGAAATTAAATCAGGCACATTGACCTGAATATAGACATGGCCATATAATTTACTATGAGAGTTTAAAAGTTTGTCCAGAAAGCTATTAAGATATGTTCAAAAATATATTTGAAAGTAAGATTTAATATTTGTATTTCGAAAGAATACTCTGGAAGGGATGTAGATAATGATCAGAGATGTTGAGAAAGGTTCAGGCTAAGGGCTAGACAACCTCAGCAAGTTGGGACAGAAGGAAACATTCTATCACGAAAATGAAAAATGAATTCTGCCACAACATGCACATTTACTGGTGATGGTGCAATCTACAAAAGCCAGGAAATTACAATTTCTCCACTTTTAATTTTTTTAAAGATCACTATCAATATTCCTGTCCATTTTTGTATTATTCATAAAAAATGTTATTTATATTCTATCACTAATGAATCCAACCACTTCTTGTTCTCAGAACTTAATCTACATGGCTCTAAATGAAATTTATAATATCATTTTTTAAATTCAAAAAAGGGAAAAATAAACATATTGCAGCATTTAACAAGGCAAAGTCCAAAGCACTTGTGATCTGTGAAAATGCCTGCCCTACTGTCACCTGAAGTCAGGACAGCAGAACAAATGGGAACAATCACTTTTACTTTTGTTGACTTCCTGCACAGGATCTATATTGCAATCTTCTGTGGAGGAAGGAAGATCAGCTGCAGGAATTTATTGGGGTGTGTGGGGGGGTTAAGATGAAAAACTGCATTAATAATTCTTCTGGGAGCACTCCACAATTCCAGTATTTCTGCCAAGTGGCAGAGAAAATGGCTTGAAAAGTGTGCTTGGCTGATGGCACCAATGAGAGGGAGTAGACAGTGCAGGCATTTCATCAACAGAACACAATAGCGCAAAGTGTGTGATACATAAAATGGATTTCCTGTGAGTGCTCTCATTAAATATAGAAAACACAATTAAGTCCTCAAGATGACAATTCAAAACACACATTTAGACCCAATGTGAATTAAAGAGATTGAATTATAAACTCCGGACAAATTTGCTAGCTACAGAAATGGCAATTCGCCTATATGTCTTTAAGACAGAAAACCATAAAATGCATAATTATGTTCTCTCTAAAACCTGAAAACATTAGACAAATTTCTTGTAACTATGATGTAATAACCCACTTGCTTAGTCTATTGAGTGATTAAACCCTATGCTTTAGCTGTGGGAAGAGATGACATGAAACAGACAGGGTGACACAATCCAGTGTTTAATCAACATTTACAAGTTAAAAAACAATAGCTCTATAATAAAAGAACATTGTGTAATTTCAGGAGAGGTATACTCTAATATTAAAAAAAAAAAAAAACAAGGTCAATTACTCGCAGGTCTGAGGTAGTTCAGTTGAAACTAGGTTTTAGGAATGTAAATACAATGCACAGTAAATTAGATGTGATTTCCACTAATTTATGCTTTGATACTGCATTCAGTCCAAGCTGGCTTCAATCAAAGTCATGCTACAGCTCTGTTATGCTAATGCCGGCTGGTGAGTGAGAGTGGGTGATATGGAAATCAGATGGCTGAACATGAGTAGGAAGCATAGGCCAGGCTGGAGGTGGGTTCAGATGAGGGGAGTGGGGACCTAAAAGGTTAATCACATCATGTTCAAGTTGTTTCTACAGGAAAATATGACTCTCGATGGTAAGCATTAACATGGAGATAGTCATGTGCATTCATACAGGATAGAGGGTGATCACAGGCACACTCAGCTGCTGTCTTTCTTTAGGTATAATTTCATGCCTGAAAGAATCAACTTTAGATGCTATAATAAACATTTTGAACTTGGTGACAAAATCATGTAGAAAACACTTTTTGATATTAAACAGAATTTGCTTATTAAATGCTAATATACTCTTTGAGGGTATTTATTTTGTAATCCCCTCCATTATTTCCTGGAGCCCAAGATTTACTCAGTCACAACTTTCTTGGTACAATGAAAAAGAAGACATTAATTGATAACATTCTAACTACCCAGGACTATGATACATCATCTACACAAATTAGGTCATATAAAATTTGGAAATTATTATGTATTAACTATCACCATTTTCACGTAAAGATCAGTCAGCTAAATCTTGTGGAGGTTTTTTTTTTTTTTTTTAATAAAATTGAACTGCGGGATAAATTTGGTTCCTAGTTTATTTCAGTGCCAGAATTGGATTTATTTGATGTGGAGCTGATAATAAAATTTGGTTAATTTCAAGTCACGATCTGGTTACCCGAGAAAGAATTTCTCATGTCTAATATCTAACAAAAGATAACGAGTCCTAGGCTCTAATTTTCAACATGATATAACATATGAAAAAATGATAAACATTTTTCTTAAATAATTGCTACTATTAATAAAATAGCATAAATTTGTTCTTTCTGTTCTGCTTTTAAGTACACCCTTCCTTAAGTAATGCTATCTTCAACTCACCCTTGATTCAAACACACAGTGCTTTTGTTAGAAGGAAATAATATCCTATAATGCTTATCATACCAATACTTTTAAACGATTCTCCCCATAGTATTTTTCACTTCCTTATGTTGTCCCCAGGTTATATCATCCACTCATTTGTCACCCAACTACATCAGAATGTCATCAGAGAAGTCTATATTGTCAGTTATTCACATGTATATGGGGTTGTTCTTGTGTTAAGTCATCCTGGCATCTATTAATACACCTTGTTGAAATGGATTACTTGAACACATTTTGACCGTGTACTTCACAATGTAAGGTATTTGCCCTGAGATGTGTCTTGTTTCTTAACATCAATATCTACTTACTGGTATGCAATGCTTTCTACCATTCTGCATTGAAGTGTTGTTTTTATTTGGTTTAGAAAGTCTCAATAAGTCAATTCTAAATTAATAACTTTGAAGAAGTATTTTTTATAATTGCTGCAATAAAAATACTACATTTATCCCACTTCATTATACTTAAAGTGTATGCATATGAGTGACTAATGAATTGAATGGGGGAAGGTCAAAGAAAATTTGTAGTGTGTGAAAAGAAATTGAGACACTTTGATACAACCTTCTTTAGAGAATTCCGTCCATCAAAGTTAAAAATTTGAATTCATGGGCTGGAATGATAGTGCAGTATTTAAGGCACTTTCCTGCAAAGACTAGTGAACCGTTCAATTCCCCTGTTCCCAAGTAAAGGTAGATACACAAGGTTCATTTACAGCAGCTGGAGGCCCTGGCATACTCATTCTGTCTGTCTCCCCCCTCTCTCTCTTTGCAAGTGAATAGATTTTTTTTTTGGGGGAAGGATCCAAAAATTGCAAATGAGCAAACATCATCTCAGAAGAAAAAAAATTACATGGAAAGATATGTGCTTTAGGGATGGAGAGATGGCTTAGCAGTTAAGGTAGTTGCCTGAAAAACCTAACAACCCAAGTTTGAACCCTAAGTACCCATGTAAGCCAGATGCAAAAGGTGGCACGATAAGTCTGGAGTTCATTTGTGGTGGCTGGGTGTCTTGGCACGCCCATTCTCTCTCTCTCTGCCTCTCTGTCTCGCACACATAAATTAAAAAAATAATAATTTATTTACTTATTTATGTGTGAGAGGCAGAGATAAAAAACATATGTACTTTTTAAAACAATCATACCTAAAATTTCCTGAAAAATATTAGTTAAGTTTAAGTTACCAGAAAGAAAGAATGGGAAATCATTTTGTTACAACACAATACATGCCAGGGGTAAGAGATGAATGTTTATTCAATTGCTAAATGAATTCTAATTGAAAAATCATTCTTCAACTTATTTAATTAAAATTAATTTTCACTGTTTAACATTTCATTTGATTTAAAAAGGTGTTAAAATTGGAAGTGCATACATAATGTCATAAAATATTTGATTTGAAGCATATTGAGACAATTTATCTCAGAGGAAGCAATGTATTTGTAATGGAAAATATAAATTAAGGACCAGGATTCAAAATAATCACTTTTATAAAGCCCATTTAATCACATTTTATTCATTTGTCACTATTTACAAGGAATATAAATAACCAAATTGCTAACTTACTTACCTTACCAATTAACTGAATTTTTAAACGTGTCTATAGCAATTACTCTGCTAGATCAATGGTACACTTTCTACTCAAGCTAGCAGTAATAAGCTAAAGTTACAGTTTTCTTACTCTGTGGCAAAACATCAATAGTTGTACCTCTTCTTTTGATAAAAAGCTATCATGTCTTCTGCTTTTTCAAAATGAGAACGGGTTACACTAGATGATTTACTACGTTCACAAGTACGAAGAAGTAGAGGAAACAGCTGATGAGACTAGGATGAGTGCAATGCATCAATGCCCATAGATTCCTCCTCTGTTTAGAAATAACATGTTACTATAAAGGAGAGCTTTCTCATCCACACACAACTGCTTTCAAGTCCCATATGATTCAAGGCATGCTGCTGTTAAACAGCATCTCTGGGGTTGTGATTCACTCTTATGGAATGTGCTGACTGGTGGAAGACTAATTATGGAGGGTTTGTATAAAACCCTGGAGTCTGCCTATTCACTCTCTCTTTTTTTTTTTTTTTTTTTTTTTGAACTGATGGCTAAATTAGGCAATGAGGTTAGCCAACTATTATCTAGTTGATCATAAAGTAGTTAAAGGGGTCTTCTAAATTTTCATGCATACACAGTGTGAAAGCATTTCTGTTGAGATAAGAGAGAAAGCAGGTGGGTTGGAGAGATGGCTTAGCTGTTAAGGCTTTTGCCTGCAAAGCCAAAAGATCCTGGTTTGATTCTCTAAGGTCCCAGGTAAGCCAGATGCACAGGGGGCATAAGCATCTGTATTTCCTTTGCAGGGGCTGGAAACCCTAGTGTGCCCATTCTTTCCCACTCTCCTTCTCTCTGTCTCTTTCTCTCTCATAAATAAATGAATAAATAAATAAATAAATAAATAAATAAATAAATAAAATATATTAATATAAAAGAGAGAAACTAAGTAATTTATTTCTTTAATTTAACCAAATAGAATGGTATGTGTGAGAGTGTTCTTCATAGGAAAAACACACTTGCCAGAGGTGTGTGTTCTTATATTGCGCTCTTGCCTCTGTGACTAGCTGCAATTAATGTCATCCTGTTCTTTTTTGTCTATGTCATAAAATATAAATAGACTGTGATAGTGGAAGTGTACAACTTTCAGTGTAAATAGTTTTCATTCTCTTTAGAAACATTCTCCTAATTCTGAATGTTATGAAATATTTCTATATTACACTAAGTATAAAAGTAACTCATAACAAAATAGGCATATTTAAACATAGTTTTAAGCTTTATTATATTTCAGCATGGTAAAAGAATTTTACATTCAATGACAGAAAAGTTCAGGAAGTTATCTACCTATAGAAAATTATTCTGTTTTAGCATGTAATTGCCATAGAATTTTTAAATTATAAATGTTATAAATTGGAACTTCCTAGAAAAAACTGTCAACATTTTAAAACAAATTGACATTTTAAATTTTATTTTCCCAGGTAACATTGATTTTCTACTTGCCTTTCTCATGAAAATACTGGGAATTAAATAATGCAACTTTGTTTTCTTTAAGGAATTGTTCATTTGCAAGGTAGTATTATTATCTTAGAAAATTAAATTATGTAATAAGGCCTTATCTACATAGAAATAATCTCATTCTGTACCAACAAAAGAAGAATAACTTAAAGAGTGGTGAAAAATACCTCTAAAAGATCTTAAGTTCTCAAATTGGGAAAGCCAGACTCCTCATATGTGTAATAGAAGACATTAGAGACTTAGGAGTGTGGAGTGGGATATATCTTAAAAAAGGGCTATTGAAGTAAATGGTAAGACAAGACATCCATTTTTACTCACTTAACCTGTCAACTTGCCAGAACTGTCATGTCAGCACTCCAGCTAAACCACAGAAAAAGTCTGATCACATCCCATTATCTCATTTTTTTTTTTAGAAAAAAAAAATGTAGGAAGATGCCAATCAGAAATAGAAAAAGAAAATCCTCTTTTAACTAAGGAACAAATGTACTAATACTGAAGGGTTGCTTAGTTAACCGAATTTTAATATGCAATTGCAATGTTTCTTAATAACATTAATTACACGCTTAGTAAGGCACCATCCTAACTCATTAGTGCCCTCTTTTTGTTGTATTTTATCTCCTACCAGCAGAATGGTGAATATACGATTGGCCTGTTACCAGCAATGTTTCTTAATCTTTTCAGAGAACTATGTAAAGGTGCTTGCATAAACATTTTCTAGGCAAGTATCACCTATGTATGCATATATGTATATCATTAAATGTCCCAACATTTGGCATACCCTAACACATGTAACTTTTATGCCACATTTAGAGGCAGTAGAAAATAACACTTAAAGAGAATGAATATATTTGCACAATAGATTAAAGTTGTATTACTAATAAATCTAAAAAATAATACTTACAAGAGATTTTTAAATGTATTCAGACAAATTTAATTGAATTGGCTATGTTCTATATTTTTAATGAATTATGTGCTAGTCCCCTGAGTAGCCTTCAATATATTTAACTAAGCAGTATAATAATTCAAAGGTCATGTATATAGCATATAAGGATATATATATATATATATATCACAGTATAGTTAAAGAATACCTAATGATATATCTGTCTAATTTTTCTATAAATCTTTCAAAATATTACTTGCTTTCTTAACATGCATGACCAAAATATTAACATAATTTATTCTGTCAGTAAATTTCCTTCTTTTTATTTATTTAATTTAATTTATTTATTTATTTATTCATTTATTTTTTTCTTTTGGAGGGAAGGGCTCACTATAGCTCAGGATGAATTGGAACTCACTGTGTAGTCCCAGATTGGCCTTGAACTGCAATTCCCCTACCTCTGCCTCCCAAGTGCTGGGATTAAAGGTATATACCACCATGCCTGATATGTCAGTAAAATTTCTAAATATTCTTCTTATAGAAATTTTAACTAGTGCATTGATGATGTTATGATATTGAGGACTTATAGTACTTAAGTACAAAGGTAAAATATTTTACATCTGGAGAAATATTTTGTATTTATATATGCATAAAATATATGGAAGACTTAAAAACATCTTATATGTAGTATATGACAATAGAGTGAAGGCTTATTTCTTCATTTTCCTTTATTGAATATAAGACATTAATACTTAGTAATATGATAAACCTTCCATAACCACCCAAACATAACTTATAAAATATCCATTGCACATAGTCACATGTGGAGGAGAATGAGGAAGAAAACTGGATACCTAAACATATAGCCTCAGTCCTCTGATTTAGAAAAAAAATCTAACAGCATTGTGAGAGCCCATTGTTTGATTCTTTAATGCTGACATGGAGTCAAGCATGGTCCTTAGTAAACAGAAAGCATGACTGTGGAAAACTAACTAAATTTCAGAAGGCAGAAGAAAAACTAATCCAAGAAAACTATATGCTTTACTTCCCAGAGTTAGTCTATGCTTATCTTATGTTACAAGTGGATTTTGAAGATGTTAATGAAGTTACTAATAAGGTGAGCTGAAGACATGGATGGTAATGGGGTGAGCTTCACCTGGTCATATGAGACCTTTAAGTAACACTTTCAGTAACTGGTCAAGGACATACAAAGCAAAAATCATAGAGGATTTACTGTCCTGTTGCTATTTTTGAAATGTGTGCAGACCAACTACAAAGGTTGGAAAGAAAGCTATAATACTGAGTTTTGTCAGGCAAAGGGCAAGGACACAGGGACTTCAAGGGCATAAGTGCAAAGGGGCTCAAATCTTCCATGAACTTGAGTAAACTTGGAAGTGCATTCCTTATGGAGGAATCCAAACACAAGCTCAGTTTGTTCACTTCCTGACTTTGCCCTGCGAAAGCCTAAGCATTGATCCCAGCCACACCTATTTTGAATTTGTATTCATGAAATTTCGAACTGGATATTGTTCTAAATTGTTCAATTTATGATAAATTACCACTAAAATATCTAAAGGGAATCTTCATTAAGAAGCAGGAACTATGAAGGAAGATAGAAAGGGAGTTTTATAAGGGAATCAAGATTGCTCACGAAGTTCATTGTTTATTAACGAGGTCACTAAAACTTAAAAAAATAAAATAATAGTTTTGGTAAATTATTCAAAATAGCATTCTAGTTAAGTCTACTGCAGACCTTGATACAACTTTCTCTTCTCCAAATATGCAAGTATTATTCTTGTGAAGTTTACAAGATAATAAGAAGGGATAAAAACAGAATCAAGTCGGGCATGGTGGCACACACCTTTAATCCCAGCAGAGGCAGAGGAATGAGGATTACCGAGAGTTCTAGGCCACCCTGAGACTACATAGTAAATTCCAGGTCAGCCTGAGCTACAGTGAGACCCTACCTCAAAAAACCAAGAAAACAAACAAACAAAAAAGCAGAATCAAACCAAAATAAAATTGTATCATTTAATTCATGAGAGAAAAGGAAAATAATTAAACCTCTAACTTCTAAGTCATACCCCCATAAAACAGACATATTTTAGAATAGCTGACTATTGACTAAATGAAATTATATGCAACAGAATATCTCTGTAAAAATTAAACATTTCAAAAGTGGATAAATTACCTAAATGACACACAAGATTGGAGAAAGTTATATTAGCACATAAAGAAATGAATAAAAGAAAAATAATCTTTAAGTAAAAAGAAGAAAAACAATGCAATTGAAAAGGGGAGATGATAAACTGACATTCAATCATATATGCTTTTCAAACTATTTAAAAGAAGTTGACAAAAACAGAATGTATATACAGACAGGGTAGAATATATTTGAGAAAATATACAAAAATATAAAAGAAGAAAATCATGCTGAAGCAATGATAATTAAAACCATGAGCTTCAGGTTAAAGGGTTAATTTGTGTCTCAGGAATATTAGATACAGGAAGCTTCAACACTAGAGCCTAATTCAGAAGAGAAATTGGAACAAAGAATGAGAGGAATAATCTAATCATAAAAGGAAAGCTCAGGCAAGAGCAAGATTATTCAAGAATCTTCATACTTTAGTAGGATGCCATTCAATACAAATACAAAAGAAGCTCTTCACTAAGTTTTAAGAAAAAAAAAGAAAAGAAAATCATTCAATGATTTTATAAAGGGGTCATCTTTATGGAGGCAATGAATACTAGAATAAAATCAATTCACTAAGAGAAATAACTTAGACTTTTTCACTTGAAAAAACATTAGTGTCATATAAGAAATTTCAAATTATTGCACATGATGTAAATATCCTTTTGAAATATATGTAACAGTGCAGTTTTTATTTACTTAATAAATATGGAGATTGTTTGAAAAAGAAATCCTTAGAAATAATTAATTCATACTTTATAAAAATATAGCTATATAGTGTAAAGTACAAGAGATACCAAGCCCTTGTAGGAAGAACGTGGAAACTGGAGGTCATTGAGCAGCAATTTGTCAAAGGAAATAGAAAAGGAATAAATTTGTAGATCTTCCAAGATAGGAGAAGCTTTTTCAAGTAGTATATTTCAACACTATGTAAAAGAAATGCATGATTTCTGAGTAGGAACATTATGCACAGAGATGGTGCCTCTTCCCCAGAACTGATGGCTACCCCTATAGTGCACTACACACATTCCCCAACAAGGAGAGTCATTTCCGGAGGGTAGGGGGAGGACGGTAATGATGGTACCAGCATGACTGTATACACACTATCTACATAACTAATAAAATAACTGGAATATTTCCAGTATTAATTTATATCATGTACAGCACATTAAAATTTTCAGATTTCAAGATTGGGAGGGATATTAATGTGGGAGAATTGTCTAAGTCCTTTATATTTATGTGATGTCTGATTTATAGTTCTCCATAAACACATTTTTTAATCCTTATCTTTTTACTGGAATTTTCAAGAAGAGAATGCTTTTTGAGCCTGCCATGATGAAATCCTAACTCAAACAACAGAATTTTAAAATAAGGATATTTAAAATATTTCTATTTAAACCTTTTGACCACTGAAAAATATATGTCCATAATAATTTCTGTTTAAAATTGTGTCTCCTTCTATAAGATAATCATTAAATAATGTGGATTTTTCCAAGAACATATATTTCTCAATATTTATTAATTCATGCATCAATAATTTATGATTTTATAAAAAAAGAAAACAAACTATTGCATCACAGAATTGGCAAATACTGATAGGTTTCCATAAAGTCATTTATTTATTGGGTTTGCTTCTGTGTTTTAAACAATGTTCATCGGATCATATCAGCATTTACTTCCTATCCTTGTAATTGGTATCTAGTATATGTGATTAAGACACAAAACCCAGCATGGCTCAATTTTACAAGCAAGGTAGCTGGTGAATTTGACAGTTCTTCTTCAGAGTACTCATCATATTTTGAATCACTGCTAGGAATAAAAAAAGTGTTATCCATCTCCAAAATAGGTCTTTTTTTTTTTAAGTTTATTTTTAAGTTTTAGAAAGGTTTTCACTAAAAAAAATAATAATAATACAACAGATGGGTATAGGAAATAAGATATGTTTCCTATTTTGACCATTTTTACTTTTTAGGCAAGACCAACAGACTAACCTCTTTTTTTTTTTTAATGAGAGAGAGAGAGGGGGGGGGAGAGAGAGAGAGAGAGAAATGGCACACCAGGGCCTCTAGCCACTGAAATCAAATTCCAGTTACATGTGCCCACTATGGCCCATGTGCCATCTTGCACACTTGGATCACCTTGTTTCTGGCTTATGTGGAACATGGAGAGTCAAACATGAGTTATTAGGATATACAGGCAAAGTGCTTAACCACTAAGCCATCTCCCCAGCCCTTGAGCATTGTTTTTATTATTAGTTCTCATCAGGGGAGTATTCCAAACAAGCAATAAGAATTCAATGTTCATAGTTAACCATGGACTAAGGCACATTTTGCTTTTAATATAAAGTATGCCTATGGAACATAAAAATGTGCATATCACAGAAAGACTTGCTGAGTTAATTAACAAAATGAGCTTCCTCTAGATTTGTGCTAATGAGAAAACATAGAATTTGGATTTGAAGGTTCTATCTGAGGCACTGGAGACTGTGCAGATGAGGAGGTGTAAAACGGAAAGATGCTTTCTTCCAATAAAAAGTGTGCAATTGACATGTTTCAATACTGTTTCCTACACTAGAAAAAACTATAAATCAGATTTTCAGAGAATGCCAAAAATACAGTTAAAAATGTGAGTAATTCTCACTGTGAAGTACAAAGAGCTGTATTTTTTAAAGTCAGCTGTATATGCTAAGTCATGTATTTGAACAAAATTTCAACTCCAGAGTTTTTCACGATTTTCAAATGGTGCCTTGCATACATAGCAACAATTTTCAGCTGTTGTAAAACAGTGATTATTTTCTGAAGCTTTAAGTGTTCCAGAATTTGAGTTTGATGTAATTTTCCTTTAAAGGTTACCATGGAATTATCCTTGGATATTTTTCTAGAATTATATATTTGGGCTGGAGAGATGGCTTAGCGGTTAAGGCACCTGCCTGCCAAGCCTAAGAACGCCAATTCCAATCTCCAGGTCCCACATTTAGCCAGATGCAAAGTGATGCAAGGGCGCAATGCCACACTTGGCCACAGGGGGGCGCCCATCTGTATCTGTCTCCCTCTCCCCCTCTGTCTCTCTCCGTGTCTCTCTCCAAAAATAGATTAAAAAAAAAAATTTAGAATTATATATTTTATTAAAATGTGCTCACCTGATTTATAATGGAATTAGAAATGCTTTTGTTCTTTAACTTGATATCTATTATGTAGAATAGTCTTCATACTGTCTGTAGGATTTTCAACGTTGATAAGTTCATAAAAACATTTCAAGGAGTTGAATAGTTAATTCATTATTGTATTTGCTTTGCACCTTTTGGACCTACAACAATGAGTCCATTGTCTAGTTGAAGGATTTAATTGACTTAAGAAGAAGATAAAATGTAAAAATTGCTGATTTTCACTATCAGTCCTTGGTATTCTAATTAAATGTATCTAACACTCAGATTCCAATGTTATAGTAGTTGTCATGTTTAAAATATAGGTTTTCAAATTTTGGAAAATTAACATAAGTCATTCAAGACAGATTTATGAAATGACAGATATTCCATGAATAAAGTATTATGTGACAGAAAAGCTACTCTTTTTTCCTAGTCCAATGGGGATTTAAAGAATTATTTCAAATACAAATAAAAAATGAAAGTAACATTTAAATTTCTGCAAGTGGTAGATGATCACAAAACAGAATATCACATTGCTTTAATCAATGTGCATTTTCTTTAATTGTTTTCAATATCAGAAATTCTTGAGCCAGGCATGGTGGCACATGCTTTTAATCTCAGTATGTGGGAGGCAGAGGTAGGAGAATTGCTGTGAGTTCAAGGCCACCTTGAGACTACTTAGTGAATTCCAGGTCAGCCAGGACTAGATTGAGATCCTACCTCAAAAAAAAAAAAAAAAAAAAAAAAAAAAATAAAAAAAAAAAAAAAAGACAACAGAGAGAGAAGAGGAAGACAATTCTTGCTTTTGTTCAAGTTGGCACTTTTTTTTCACTTTGCATCTGGCTACAGAGGGATCTGGGAGAGGAAGACAATGAACAAAATTCTTAGATATAGGAGGCAGGCACCTTAACTGCTGGTCAAGTGTGGCATGTTAATTTTTTTTTTTTTTGCATTTTTTTTTTTTTTGGGGATCTGGAGATCACTGGCTCAGGCTGACCTGGGACCAGCTATCTAGTCTTAGGGTGGACAGGCACCTCCTAACTCTGCCTAAGTGCTGGGATTAAAGGCTCTCCAGTCCAGGCATGTTAATTTTTAAGGCGACATTTGACAGCCAAATTAGTAAGTCATACAATTTTTAAATATATTATGTACTCTAAGAACTTGTAAAACAATATAAATCAGGTGATCTTAGTGTATCCAAATAAGGCTTTACATCTTAAAATCCATAATTTCAATGTAATTTTTTTCTGCTCACTTAAAAACTGATGATGATAATTACATTGGTTGCCTCTTAATTTTGGGAAACTACTTCTATATTTTGTAAACTAAAAACTGATGATGATAATTACATTGGTTGCCTCTTAATTTTGGGAAACTTATTTCATATTGACAATTTTTCTCATGCAATCATCTATTTTAATATATAATTAAAATGTAGATTTAGTAGAACTCTCAAGTTGTTTCTTTTGTTGCTTCATTATTTAAGAATTATGAAGAAGGTCAAATTGTATGTCTTTCTAAAATGTTATATCATAATATTATTATATATGATTTTCATATAAATATCTTCATCTATGTACTTTATTGTATCATGAGCTTATATAACAAAACTTTTTTGATATACAAGTATCTCAGTTTACTGATGTTGAAAGTAAGAAATTTAAGAGTAGTCATATGGAATACCACAAGCTCTCTTTCTTTTCCTTTTCTGTGTAATCTCATTCTTCCTAATTCTCTATAACTTTTAGGTGACATTTCTTTTTAATATAAAGTTTTTTAAAGGAATGCTTATAAATACAGAAAATGAGTATTACAAATCATAACAGCCCTATTTTCAATTTTCAAACATAATGGAGCAAAACATGATTTAATTATTATGCTTCAAAAAACTGTAATTTAATTTAAATTAGTTTTAATTACCATATTTAAAATATTAATATGCAATATAACAAATATCTCTGAGTCTAGGCTCATCACTGTTGGCTCAAAATTATGCAGTATTGTCATACAGATCCCTTTTGATGCTTGTGATCTATGTTAGGCTCCAGTCTTTACTAGAACAATTGGGTAATCCACTCTTATTACCTTCATTTTATAGGACAGGTGACTTAGAGTCAGGATTATTAAAATACTAATCAAAAGGGAATGCTTATCAAAAATGCATATGAAGAATTCAAATTTGAGAAACTGAAGTTCTGCATATTGTATTTGCTATTGACATAATAACATACCATATAATAATATACTCTGTGAATGCTACAAGCAAAGGGTTAGGGAAATGTTATGAGTTAGGATCAATACAGAGTAAATGTCAAAAATGTCAAGATAGTATATTAACAAATCTTTTGAAGCTAGATAGACAACTAATTAAACAATGAAACTTGAATACACTATTAAAGTATCTCTTGGCATATTAAAGAAACAATGTACTGAAATCATACATTCACCTGGACATTTATGTATTCCTCTATCCATTTACTTTTGACACAATTAGAAAGATTTATTTTATTTAAACAAGGCTAAACTTAAAATTAGAACTTTAAATCAATGCAGTTTAAAAATATTTTATTATCAAAATATTCATAAATATTTAACATTTCAATGGCTGTAAGCACAAGCTATTCAACTGCAAAGCCAAAGTAATTACGAGATAATAAACCATGAATACTAACTTCCATGCTAAAGAATACAGCTCTCCCCTTTCTTCCATAGCAATGGTAAGTTTCTCCTTGACAACATAAAGTAAAGTCCTATTTGACTTTGCTTTATGTCCTGTTTGACTCTGCTGAAGTATGCAGCAGAGAAAAATTCCTCTGACAATCTGGGTGTCTCAGTGGCTTAAATAAAGAAAGCAAGTCAAGTAATAAGGCTTCTTAGTATATTTCCTAACTTTGTATCTTAACCAACATCAAAAATACCTATTTGGAAACCTTAGCATTTCATAACTAATAATTCACACATTGTTTTGCACAAAAATAGGCATGTGCTTATTATTGTGTTTCAAAATGGTTTACTAATTGATGAAAAAGTTAAGAAACTCTTATGCAGTAGATAGTCCCTCAATAAATATGATAACATGGTTGAATTAGTATATTTAGTTCTGTTAAGTGCCATTAGTCATGAATCATGAAGCACTGTGCAATGCCATGCGAAATGGATAGAAGGATGGCTACTTACCAACAGGGCGAACTGTAGACATTACAATGGTGTGGTGAGAACATAAAAAAGAAAGTTAAAAAAAAAAGAAAAAAAATTATCAGAATGCATGATGTGTAATGTTACACTTAAGTATGGACAATAGAATGATTCCTAGTCTGACAATTCATCTATGAACAGAGTTTGCTTTAACTGAAAGTTACAAATATAATTCTAAGAAAATAATTATTTTGTCTGGAGTGAACTTTGAGCTCTTTGAGGGATATTTTAGGATAAGTCTTATCATCATCACTTATTTAACATATTATTTCAAAGACCTTCAATCATCATTCATGTTGAAAAACCTTGTGCTATCCCAAAGTTAAGAACGTGCTGAATAACTATTCAAGTCACAAGTGCGCACACATCATGTCAATAAAAGAAGGCCTCACTGTCTGATTTAAATAGCAATTGGATTTTTAAGCATGGTTAGTCAGAACCATTACAAGGACTGTAGAAAAGCCCCTGGCACTGCTTTTCAGTCAGTAATAAGTTAAGATCACATCACTTTTCATCTGTGGACAGGGTAGAGGAAAATATAACAAATAGGTTGGGATATCCCTGGAGATTTCAACTCAGTAGCTCTCTAAGTTTATTTCATTCTTTTGGCAGAGGCCAAGAAGCAATGACTAACAATTTGATTCTTGTTCACACTGAGAACAGCTTTCAAACTGTTGCTCAATAAATTATTAATTTTTTATTATACCAAAACTTTCAATCACTAAGATACAGAATAATAGGTTGGGTCTGTTAGTGCCAACTGAGACTCTATGCAATATACTTGGACTTAAAATTATTTTCTTAAAAAATAAGTGCAGCTCAGTTTAGATAGTTGACCATTTCATTAAAAAAATCAATAAACAACATTACAAAAAATAAAGAATTATCTTTATAAGTAGTAGAATTTTATGAAACCTTGTACTTGAAATTCAAATTTTTCAACCAAAAAACCTTATACCCACATTTCAGTGGATATAGTCTGTGTACATAATACTGTGTATAGAACAAGGCATGTACATGTTTTGTGAATGTTGTCTTTTTGGGCTAGAAACAATGTTTATACTTATTCATTCATCCATTCAATAACAATATCATAATACAATCTTTGTGTAATCTCTAAAAGTATTGGTGCAGCTTTCTTTATATGAGATATCTTTCCATTTTAGACTAGAATTATTCATAATTAAAACAAAAGAATAATTATGGTAGCAATATCACTATGATAAACTGTGGGTGAATGACAACCTGTGATTACATGGTGAGCTTGCTATAGTAAAAAAAAAAATAGAGTGGTTGCTGTAAGTTTCATAATTTCTATTTGTTTTTAAAAGAGATGGATAGGACCCAATAATAATAATGACAACAACAACAATAATAATAGTAATAATGAAAACAACTAAGTGCCAGACATAAAATTAACATCACAATCATGCTTTGCTTTAACTGATGAAATTTCTCTGAATTTTGTCAATAGCCAGTACAAACAATGATCTTCACTTTTAAATTTCTGCCCTTTAAGCTGCCACATCAAGCTGAAGATTAAACATGTTTTTAAAACTATGACATTAAAGAAAAGGAAAAATAAAACTGGCTTGAATAATCATGTTGAATAAATAAGTTTCTCCACTCCTCTACTCTTATTATTATTTTCTAGTACAATGGTTCTTCCAATCAAATATATATCATTGCAAAACTATACAGGAGGTTAAAGAATTGGGAAAATTGTGTTTCCATATGCAAGTTGTAAGTTACTTTCAAAAGATAGTTTTAAAACCTTGTTAAGTAATGAGATATTTGATTTGACTACAAAGGCTAAAAGGCATTTTTTATCAAATAAACTTGCTTCTTTCAAGCTTTATATTTGTCATGTCAGCCAATGGAAGTACATGATGGTAAGCTTCACTTACTTTTTTACTGTAGTTTTGAAAGTTAAAACAACTTCAGAATGCTCCATTTCAAATGTTGATAATAAAACTACCTTGAAATTCTCCCAATTGGCTAACATGACTAACACGATACCATCTTAGTATCAATATAAAAATAAAACCTCATATCTTTTTTTCACAACATTTCTTTGTACAAAATATCCAGCAGATGAGTGATTTCAAAATCAGCAAATTAAACTTAACTGTGTCCAGATACTAAATGTATGAAAATGTATATGGCTTCTTGGGTCAATTGACATCATTGTAATAAAGTAACCAAACAAAAGACTTTCACTCACTATTACCCTCTTAGCATGTGAACTTTTTCCCAATAGAAAAACAAAATATTTTAAAATTATATTTTACTGCACATTCCATTACACAATGGAGGCTTCCCCCCCCCCATTTTATGGCTTCTTTTTAGTCACAAGATAAATTCATCTAACACAAAACCATCTATACATTACAGCTTAGCAGAAAAACCATTTAAGGTTCGCTGATTAAAATCAAAACAAAAAGATACTACAAATTGAATGATTCTTTATATTATTTTTGCAAGCTAGAATCACACAACCATGCATGAGGAACAAGATTTTCTAAATGAAATGCTAAACCTGAAACCTTCAACAATTTACAATAACAATTAGCTGAAAAAAATCAAAAAGCAAACAGAGCACTTAAAGTCTCCCTCATCAAGCATTCAAATGTAGAAGGAACCTGGCTGCCTTAGCAAAATACTCCCCACATGTCCTTATCATTTGCTTAGTCAACAAATATTTTCTGAAGGGAACATTTCTTATATTTCTTCTTTAGTTGTTTTCTTTTTGTTTTCATTCACATCAAACACACACACACGTTGGAAAGGTGTTGGTCATAGGCATTCTTTTGTAAAAGTGTTATTTAGTTAAAAAAATGTAGGTTAGACTGAAGATGTTGACAGTTTTATATAAGTTTCTATATATGATATATGATCAGAATATGTATGTATGTATGTGCATATGTATGTATGCACACATGAATGTAATTATGTATGTGTGCTTCAGACATGATCCTGGAGAGTTATAACCTACTTAACTAGTCATGAAGTGATGATATGCACCTTGGTGGTCAATTATGACTAAATTGGTTCTGATTTGTCACAATGGCATGAGCAGGGGAGGAAAGCCCAGGTGGGGTGGGATGAGAATGGAACAGTGGTCAGCACAGAAGGCATGGCCATTGTCTTCCAGGTATTGTGGTTCGTGTTTCTTGTTAATTACCTGGAGACAAAATGATTTTGTGTGAAAGCATGCCTAAGTTGTAGTTCCCAAAACAGTAAATTCTTTCTTACTAGATGGAAGGGCAAACTGAATATCCCTGACATGTTAAATTCAGCTATAAAAGCCTCCCAAACCTCATTTAAGAAATGTCTGGTAGCAAAGCTGTGCAAGTGTAAAAAAAGTAGGTGAATGTAGCTAAATTGGATAAAGCTTTGTAGCCAACCCCCTTTTCTGAAGGATAACAGGTGGAGGTACAGTGGTGGACACAAGTTTTAACAGGGAATGTGCTTATCTGCCTCAGTCTACAGTTTATAGTGTCATATGGTCTGTGTCTTCAAAATACTGCTTGTATGTGGGACTCCATACTTTACCTCCTGTGATTAGCATGTGTTACCAAGAAGACAGCTAATTCACTCTAGTGCATTGTTGGGTAAAGTGATGCTTTCTTTCACTTATAAGCAATTGTTATGAATGGATAAATGAACACGATTCCATTGAGTGTAAATGGGAATAACACTCAGTGAGTGAAAATCATTACAAAAGCATCACTTTTTACTCCAGTCATTTAAGGTCAAAGAACATCAACTCGCTTCACCAAAGCAGATTATCAGAATGTTGGTGTTTCTCTGTTATATATCTTTGACCTTTAGAAGCATGTTTAGTTTGTTTCCAAATGGGTTTTGTGAATACTGAAAAGGAAAAAAAAATCATTTCAAACAGCACTTTGCCAATACAAAGTGGCAAACTGGTGAGCAGCAAAGATTAGAGTACGTCAACAACAATGGCATTCGAGAGCAGTAGTTAGTGAAATCAGTGGTACATGCCTGAAATTCACTCTGCAGCCTTATAAATTATTTACTTTAATACAAATAAGTTATTGTTCAGAATGCATGGTGGTTGAAATAAGATGCCCCCTATAGGCTCCTATGTTTTGAATGCTTGGTACCCAGGGGCTGCAATTGGAGAAGTGGAGCCTTGCTGGAGGAGGTGTGTTCTGGAGCAGGTGTGGGGCTGTTTTAGTCTGCTCCACATTGCTAGAGAGCTCATTCATAATGATTTCTGACAGCTTCTGTGGCAAGAGGTGATGTTCAGCCTCTGCTCTGCCATCTTTACTCTGCCATGCTGACATTTCCCCTTGAGTATTCAACCTAAACTAAATCTTTTCTTTCTATCAGCTACTTTTGGTCAGATGTTTTGTCCCAGCAATGCCAAGGTCACTATAATGGTATGTAAGAAACAATCATTTTATTTCAATTAATAACAGAGATGTATAAACAGAGAGGCACTTATTAGATAAAGAAAATATTATAATCAATTTCTTTATTTTTGAAAGTGTCTAGCCTTGTATTACAACATGGACTGACAATTGTAATACTTCTACCTTTTTTTCTTGGAATTTTAGGATTACAGTTGCATACCACCATGCCTAGCTTCTATTGTATTGATTGTGAGTTAACTTGCTACCTTAATGAAATATTAACCGTTGATGTCCTGAGTCTCTTACCTCGGACAGTGAGGGTAGCAGAAGCTTCCACTTTTCCTACCCGATTCTCAGCAACACACATATATGCACCTTCATCGGTACTAATGGCCTTCTTAATTCTCAGTGTGTAATCATCTTTGATGTCATACCTGTATGGGATAGGAATGGGACTGATGAAATAGCACTGTCTTATACATAACATTAAGTCTTCATCTTTATTTTCTCTTTTATAGTGTATTTTACCTAAAGCAAAACATGCATACAGTAGATACCAAGTGGTCACTCACATCTAAAATCTGCTTATCAGTTACCTACCTTTATACCCATGTATACAACTCTTTCTACTCTTCTACTTTAATCTATCAAAGACAGTATATGCACTTTGACTTGTCTTCAGTAGGTGGCTTGCCACTAAAAGAAAAATAGTATATGTTTCCATTTCTTGTAAGTTGTGCTTTAGTATTTGTAATTTACACTGG
This sequence comes from Orientallactaga sibirica, assembly GCA_036365145.1. NCBI lineage: Eukaryota > Metazoa > Chordata > Mammalia > Rodentia > Dipodidae > Orientallactaga > Orientallactaga sibirica. The sequence continues at coordinate 11,423,743 of JAEOAD010000060.1, read as the reverse complement.
GTCCAAGGATGTGTTTCAAAAAATAATAAAGGTAAAGTATATTAAAGAAGATTTATTTTGTTGGTGTTTTTTGAGGTAGGATTTCTCTCTAGCCCAGGTTGACCTGGAATTCACTAAGTAGTCTCAGGCTGGCCTAGAACTCACAGTGATCCTCCTATCTTGGCCTCCAAAGTTCTGGGATTAAATGTGTGCCTAGAAAAGATTTCTTAAATCTCCAGGTGTGTGTGTGTGTGTGTGTATACATACATGCATATGATGAGTGGTGGGGTGGGAAGATTGACTGGTGGGTGAGCACATGCCATTGTACACATGTCAATGTGAGAAAGCAACTTCAAGTACCTTAAGGCAGGATCTCTGTCCTTTTCAATATATGTTAAGCTAGCTGGCCTTCTTTTCCCTGTCTCCCACCTTGCTGTGAGCACAGTGAGCCACCAGAGCCCAAAAAAGTTGTGTTTTGTTTAGTTTGGTTTTACAATTGAGGAGATGGACATTAGTTAAAATAATTATCTCATTGTTTTAAATTACTAATATTAATACTTGAAATAATCAAGATGTGAAGTATTTGTTGATATCCTCAACTCTTTCTTAGCTTTCCATTTCTTAAATGTGTAGACTAAAAAAACTGATTCAAATAAGTATAAATATTAGCTTACATTTTTATAATAATTGCAATAAAATATATTCTGTTAATATAAAACAATGAAGTTACCAAATTTTCCTCTCTTCTATGATCTTTGCTCTTGCTTTTCACTATTTTTTAAAGTTTCAAATCCTCAGTTAAAAAATATTTTTATTTATGTACTTATTTGAGAGAGAGACAGAGAGAGGAAGAATGGGTATGTCAGGATCTACAGCCACTGCAAATGAATTCCAGACACATGTGCTACCTTGTGCATCTGACTTATGTGGGTTCTGGAGAATTGAACCGGGATCATTTAGATTTGCAGGCAAGTGCCTTAACCGCTAAGCCATCTCTCCAGATTTGTGTGGGTCCTATTCCGTTTCCAAGACATTCCACACTTAGATATATGATTTGGATTATTTTAATTGGTTAGGAATGCTTAAAACTAACTAAATCATTCTGTTATTTTATGGAAAACACTCTTTGTTAAGACAAAGTTTCATGTAAGCCAGTTTGGCAAAATGCTTCAGTTCTGTGGATTTCAGTGATTTTATCAACAAAATTGTGCTGATAATAGTGTCTATCTCAATGGGATAAATGGGGACTTTAAATGAGGTATTAGATGTGAAATACTTAGAACTAGCACAACACACACAACACACAGTTCATGTTGGCTATTTACTACATGTATAAGGAGCTCAAAAGGCCAGTTGAATACTTGATGGATGCCTTGTTTCCTGGTAATATGAATGCCACCTAGCTGTGACTGACTTCAAAGCTGCCACATTTCCATATTTACCTACTGAGTCTTGCTTCTGGACAATATTTACAAATATGATAAATACTCAAGGTATATAAAAGAGTAACACTACATATAATGTCAAAAAGCATGTGAAAAATAGTGATTTGAATATGGTGTCAGAAAAAATTTCTAGAGACATAAAGGTTTTAAAGAACAATTTCTAGAGTTAGCTTATGTTCCTCAGCTCCTAGATGCAAACATTGTTTAAATCATGCATTTCACAGGCATTTCCAATTCATCTAAGAAACATATATTTTCATGTTCTCTAGTTAAGTTTTGTCAAAAAATGAAAAGATAGGACTGAACATGATTGTCTATAATGTGGTCTTTGAATCAAGTGGAACCACTACTATTCCTTTATCATCCTTGAGCCACCATACCAATCTCTTGTCCAGGTCTTGACTGAAGTCACCATAAATGTAGGAAATTGAAGCACGTCATAGTTTCCTTATGGGCATTCAAAGTCTCTGGACATAGAGATGACCATTTTGTAACTGTGATCATACTAGCTCTTATCTACAAAATATCAAGGACTATAAGAATTATTTTAAAGAATTTAAGATTTGCCATTTCAAAATTTTGTATTTGGCTCATATATATGTTATTTTTAGCCAATATAAGGCAAATCATGACAAAGTGTCTCAAAATCGTACATGGAGGTAGCTTTATGTTATTTTGCTTTTAAATATTTTTATTTATTTATTTGCAAACACAGTGAGATAGAGATGAGAGAAAGAGAGAGAGAAAGTCATCCGGGGCTTATCACAGCTGTAAATGAACTCAAGATGCATGTATCACTTGATACTGGCAAACTGAAGCCTGGTTGTTAGGCTTTGCAGGCAAAAGACTTAACCACTAAATAATCTCTCCATCCAGGAAGTAGAGTACTATTGGGTAGGCGAAACTATTCACATGAATATCCACTATAGTCACTGCTTTCTAGGATGACTCATGGTTTCTTAAGGTAAAAATTTGCTTCCTGAAATCATGTATTTAATGATGAACTGAATGTCAAATACTTCCATAAATTAAATAAATTTGGCCTGATTTCTTATATTCCTTTCTGGATAAGTTAGTACATGCCCAATAGTAATCTCATGAGGTTTTACACCATTGTGTTGGCTAGTAGGAGAGATATTTTTCCTCTCAGAAAATACTATAGAAAGCTATGAATATTTCCTTACAGTTAATAAGATCTTTATGGCATATTTTAATGTAGTTTTTAACATGATACTAAAGAACATGGGAAATCATCCATTTCCCAATGAGATTTTAATGGAAATTATGCATATACTGTTCACTAAGGGTATAAAGGGACTATAAACTGCTATAAGTACACTTATCTTTCTAACAGCAGCCCACCCTTCCATTTCATGTACTTGTTCCATCTATTATGAATTCACATGTTGGTTTTTGTGTTCAGGGACTTGGTTGGAATCTCCAGTATCTAACTTTATTAGTATTTTCACAAAGTAACTTTAAAATCAACTATACCTTCAGGAGATTCATAAATATATTGACTAAACTTTCCATACTTTATTATGGTTTTTTAAATTAATCAAAAATATTCAATTTTTGTTTTCGATTGATTTAACCTTCCTTCATCCATCCAGAATAAATTATGATAAATGAACAAGTCATATTTTTGTATGAAATAGCTACTTGGTAACAGTAAAATTATACTTAAGATCAGCATTTTGGAGGTATTGCTGACTTTACATAAACATAAACTGAAAACAGATAAAAATATTTCTGGTGAGGACATGCTACCTGAATTGGGACAATTTTCATTGTGAAACTTCCCAGACTTGACTTCCTAAATGCAGCCATTGTTTCTAGGTTTGATTAATGATAGTTGTAAAATCATGTCCTTTCAGTCTCTACTGTTGAGATACCTCATTTCTTCTTGTATGAAACACTGCTGAAAAATGCAGCCCAATCAACTTTGGCCCCCATACAACATGTGCTATCATCATTGTATTGTGGATTGAGGTTGAGTGGCAGCCAGCTGTGACAAACTGGGGAAAGACACATTGTTTATTATGGGGTTTTATTATTTTTTTTTTCAGAGTGGGAAAAAAAGAGAAAAAGGAAATCGGATTGTGTCAAAACTATTACCATCTGTTCAGCCAAATAATAAACGAAACAATGTAAATTTACTTTAATACTTAAAATAACAATTTTAATGGAATGTTCTGTGTGTGTTTTGAAATATGATGAATAGTCCTTATAGTGTTTCAAAGGAGAAATATTACTCCTCATTATTTTATGAAACAAAGTGCTACAATCTAAAATCATTTCCAAGTTTAATAAAATATTCTATTTTCTTTCCTCCTGGTAAAAAAGCTTGTTTTCCATTCATGGTAGGAATAAATTATATAAACCTAATTTAAAAGAAAATATTGGGCAAGGTTGAAATTTTTATAATATAAGACATTATTTACTTCTCATATGGTGTGGTTCCCAATTTATATTGAATCTCTGGGGTAAAAAGTGCTCATGGTTTTCTAGTTTTTATTAAGATAATTCATATTGAGAGACTAAACCTTCCACAATGGAAAATGATAAAATTTGAAGTTCAAAAAAAAAGGTAAATAGGCTAAATTTTCTAGTATAGCCTATAATTGTGCCCTGCTCAAAGCTGTAGTACTTTATCACCTTGTTTGATTGATGTGTGGAATCTATAAATCTTCCTAAATGGTAATTCTCATATCAAAAGCACCTTTGTTTTTCATGGAAGGAAATTTATTTCCCTAACACTGTTAATTTTTGAACTCACTTACTACTTCTTATAAGATTTCTGGCTCCAGTTTTAGTACAAGTGTTTTGCATTAGCACATAATCTTGTATTCTGCTTCTGCCTTATTAAACATTAAGATGACCCATTGTAAAATCTAGGAATTGAACCAGGAGCCATTTTATGTATAATTTATAGATAGATAGATTCACACACACACATACACACACATACTTGCCAGGGGAGCTCAAAGGTTTGTTTTCAATTATCAAAATCCACCTGATATGTTTTTGTACTGTTGCAGAAAAGAAAATCATACAATAATAGGCCTCCCATAATCAAGTGAAATCTCACTGTTGTGTTTTAGGTTTAAAAAATGTCAAGTGGTAATGGCCTTGGAGATAAAAGCTCCTTTTATAGTCTTGGGAATTCATTTATTGATTATTAAGACACACTTATCAGGCTGGAGGGATGATTTCATGGAAGAAATACTTTCCAAATAAGTGTGAGTACTTTGAGTTCAAATCCCATAAAACCCAAATAAATCCAGGTGCGGCATCTCTAGCATTTGTAATCTCAGTGTGCCCAGGGCAGGAAAGGAGAAGAGCCAGAAATGGAGAAACTCCTAGATGCTAGCCTGGCGAATGCAGAAGTCCTGTCTCAGCTTGAAGATATTAATGTTTACTTAGAAGGAGAGAGAGAAAAAGAAAAGGGAGGAAAAGAAGGAAGAGAGAAAGAAGGAAGGAGAGAGAGGGCGATCATATTTTATCAGCAAATGATATCACTGCAGTTCTTTTTGTCATTAGTTCTTATGTATCCCTTATTGTGGCTAATTTACAAATTAAATGTTTTCATAGGTATAATATATGCATAGCAAAATCAGTATAGAGAGCAGGCAGGTTCCAGGTACACTGGGCTTCTTGACGTGAATCCTTAGAACAGAAGTTTTCTTTAGCACAGTTGAAAGAAGCAAGGATTTTTTAAAATTACAAAGCTATGTGCACACATGCAAGAAATGTGGCTTAAAAAACATCTATGTAAGGATGCCAGTAGTTAACTATTTGAACAAATGGATTTCAGTTCATAGTAAACAAAGGTCAAAAATATCAGACCTTGCATCCCCATCAAAGATCCTTGGTTCTGGCCACCTGGGAATTGCATCCTCTCAGGAGCCCTGAAGTTAAACCATATCACAGCTGGGCTCATTCTCAGAGGCCAAGTATGCTATAGTCCTAAACACAAACTCCCTAAACCTCTCACTCAGTGTAGGCTTCTATGGCTTTCTTCTCAGTGCATCAGTCTCTCCCATCTTGTGCTCCCGCAGCAGATACAGGGGACTTCTCCAGGGATCAATTCTCTTGAAAAACCTGTGGACAACTATTAAGTTCAGAGCCTGTGGTCCTTGGTCCTCACCTCACCTTTTCCTGACATCTTGCTGTCTTATTTTTGACCTTCTCTGGAAAGCTGGTATTTCCTCTTGCAAACTAGTCATACTCCGGAAAAATTTTACTGATCTTTTTAAACAAATTTTCCTTGGTTTGTGATACATGTTGTCTGAAGTCCTCAGACATTAATCTCCAGTGCTTTACAGAAAATCTAGCTCTTTCCTGAGGGCTGGTTCTCTAGCCTGCTGAGGGAGGACAGAGGGAAAAGCACCTTCATTCCAGACAATCTCAGTGGGTGACACAAACTTACTCACCAAATACGTATTTTTTTACTGAAAGTCTTATCCTCTGTCCTGAATATTTACGAAACAATACAATTAAACCAAAGACAATGAAACTCATGTATCCAAATTTCTAGAGAAATCATGAAATTTCTTCCTCCTTAAAATAATTAATAGGATAATTAATAGTGCCTCTGCCACAGGGCTATTGAGAATTTTTGTAGTAAAGAGGCAAATATTTCACAATTAGAAGAGCATGTTGGAGCAAAGAAAGTTGTTGTGGAAACAGACTCAATTATCCTTTCATTTATAACAATTATCTCATTGGCTTAAGTTCTTTCAAGATAATTTGATTTTTACAATGACTAGAATTTACAACATCAGATGGGGAGACATGGATGTATTTCACAGTCAGATATTTGGTTTGAAAAAAAAATAGCTCTAAAAGCTTTCAAAAAAGTACATTGTGGATTAATTCTGCAGGCATCCATAGAGCTTGTAGTTTAGATAAGATGAGCAGACCCAATGCTTCAGTCTCTAAGAAAGAGTCAACATGTGGCCACCTCAGTCATCGGTACAATATCTGAACAGCCTCTGAGCAATAAGACGGTGCTTCCTTATCACTGAGTGTGTAGTGTGGGATAATCTCCGGAAGACCAAAAATTCTTTCTCCTCTTTGCTTTGGCCAATAGAAACTCCTTCATTAAATACAATGATAAAATAGTTTAGAAACTTAACACAGGCTAAAGGGAGCCAACTCCCTTAATTGAACATTACATGTGTCAAGAACTTGTGAGTTGATAGAACTACTTGAAATTAAATGTTTAGATACTTATCAAATTAAGGTTGTCCTAATTAGATTCACAAATTCAGCAAATGCTTAACCATCAAAGAACAGAAAGAATATTTGTGGCCTCAAATGTTCTAGAAAATAAGAAAAAAAAAGTTATCTTTATGTTATTATTGAATGAAAGGCTCTTCCTCCTGTGTTATATAATAATGTGTTTGTTTAATAGAAACAATATTATTTATCCATCTCACATGGTCTATCCTTCATGCCTAAGTCAATGAGAAAAGATAATTCTGTTTGAAGTATATTCAATGGAAACACATTTTATGGATTCTGAACTAACACTAAAAATAAAAAATCAGGGGCTGGAGAGATGGCTTAGCTGTTAAGGTGCTTGCCCGTTAAGCCTAAAAATGCTGGTTTCAGTCTCCAGGTCCCACATTTAACCAGATGCAGTGACTCAGGGTGCAATGCCACACTTTCCCACAAGGAGACGCACGCATCTGGCATTAGTTCACAGCAGCTGAGAGGCTGCTGGCGCGCCCAATATCTATCTGTCTCCATCTCCCTCCCCCTCTCTCTGCGTCTTTCTCAAAAATAAATAAATAAATAAATAAATAAATAAATAAATAAATAAATAAATAAAAATAAAAATAAAAATCAGGGCTGGAAAGATTGCTTAGTGGTTAGGGCAGTTGCCTTACAAAGCTTAAGGACCTAGGTTCAACTTCCCAGAACCCACATGTAAGCCAGATGCACATGGTGGTGCATGCATCTAGAGTTCATTTGCAGTGTCTGGAGGCTCTGGCACACCCATTCTCTCCTCTCTTCCACTCTCTCTCTCTCTCTCTCTAATAGAAAAATAAAAATAAGATACTAAAACAAATAAAATAAAAATGAAAATCACCTGGTCATAGTAACACATGCCTGTCATGGAAGTAGGAGGATCAGGAATTCAAGAGCATCTGCAGCTCTATGGTTGGTTTTCAGCCAGCTTCTTACATGAGACTTTGACTCAAAAAACGGTAAGTACAATAGTATTTAATGAGCAATACACACATCATAGTTTCAACTATATTCAGATTTCTCCATTTTAGCACAATTCACATGCTGGGGTAAATTATTCTTGGTTGTGAGATGTTTCCTATGCACAGTAGGATTTTCAGGAACTTCTTGGTCTCTATTCACAAAGTGTCAGGAGATTTCAATCAAAATGTGCTCTAAACACTACAAACTATCCCTTAAGGAGGGGAGAAATAAACCACTCCACTTAAGTGTACAATTAATTGATATGACCTGTCATTCATAGGATTGAATATTTGGGATTGAAGATTACAAAGGTAGTTGGGAAGATAGAAAAAAATACACAGGACCAACATGTGTTGAATAAAACATGGGAAATGACAAAAACATTTATCATCAGAGACATCTAGGGTTTTAAACTTGGCCATCTGATGTGCCCACAACCTTAAGCATGTTATTCATAAGCTCAAAGCTCCAGCATCGCCTTCTCATAGAGAAGGGGCACTTCAAGGATGTTGGAACAGTAGTTGCATCTATGTAACTACTAGTGCCAAACCAGTGATCCTTAAAATAATAATAATAATAATAATAATAATAATAAATAATTATTATTATTATTTTGTTTTTTTGAGGTCTTACCCTAGCACAGGCTGACGTGAAATTCACTATGGAGTATCAAGGTGGCCTTGAACTCATGGTGATCCTCTTACCTCTGCCTCCTGAGTACTGGAATTAATGGTGTTTGCCACCATGACTGGATTTTTAAATACAGTTTCTACTAAATGAGAATACAGTATACAATAGTTAAGATGGTGGGTTTTGGACCTGCATACAGATTTCTCACTACCACTTAAATTTTGCCCTCATATTTCATTTTAGCACTAAGGGTGACAGAGTGTTTGCTCCAAGAAGCAATTGTAATGGTGAAGTAAGCTAGTTTTGTATAAGTTCTAGCTTTTATTCACAAAGCTAATAAATTACAAGATGTATAGTTTTCATATTTCAGTATCTCTGAAATTAAGAAATCACCTTAGAGAATTGTCATCTCACAAATAATTGGGTTAAGTAACATAAGTTACTTAATGTGGTTAAAAATGATTAGAAAAGGGCTGGAAAGATGCCTTAGCAATTAAGGCACTTGCTTGCGAAGCCTAAGGACCCATGTTCCACTCTCCACATAAGTCAGATGCACAAGGTGACAGAAGCACACAAGGTGGCACAAGCGCAGAAGGTGGTACATGCACCTGGAGTTTGATTACAGTGACTGGAGGCCCTGGAGCCAATTCTCTCTCTCTCTCTATCTATCTCACTCTCACACTTACTCTCTCCCCTTGAATAAAAAAAGGATAGTCTGTTGGGCTGGCCTTAGAAAAAAATTAAAACAATGATGAGACAAGAGCTAAGGAGATGGCCCAGTGGCTAAAGGCACTTGGCTTCTATGCCAGCAATGTCTACTGGCCTGTGTTCAATTCCCCAGTACCCACATAAAGCCACATACAAAAAGTAGCGCATGCATCTGAAATTTACCTGGTGTGCCCATTCTCTCTCTCCTCATAAATAAATAAAGAAAAAAAAGTTTCGACAAAACAATCGGTCTTTGGGCTTCTCCATTAATTAAAAATAGTTCACATATCCATAGAAAATACTCCAATATCATGTCTGATCTGCCTTACAAACAAGCTCTTACCATGTAGGCTTAACTACAAACTTGCTCTGCCCCCTGCAGAGAAGTGTAAGAAGCTCTTTTCTAGCTAGAGATAAAATATATATCTCTTAAGTGGGCAGGAGTGATTTCCCATCTTCGATGTTCAGCATAAGCACCTCACTAGTATTCAAGACTTCAGATAACCATTTACCTTAAGTGCCACTCCTTTAAACTCCACAGAAACAACCAGAAGTCATGGGTCTATGCTTTCCAAAGCTTTTTCTGCTTCCTTCTGCTTAGAGATTTTGCAGCTCCACTTACGGAATGAATTCCCTCCTCTTTTTCAGATCTATTACTATAGTTACACAGATTCTCCCATTTTTAATCTTGTTTTTTTTTTTTTTTTTTTTTTTTCAATTTCTTTTGTATCTTGTGTTTTCTCAAAACCCTGAATGGTCCTTTACATTGCAGCTTTAAATGAGTTGCTTCATTCAAAAGTACTAGTTACATGAAACATAATTTGCTCAAATACTTCAGACAGACTCATATTTTTTTTTTATTTTATTGGGGTGTGTGTGTGTATAGCATTGTATGTGAGGTATAGGTGTATAGGCCTATGCGTACTCATGTGAATGTCAGAAGAAAGTGGGAGTCCTGCTATCACTCATGGATGTGTTTCCTTCAGAAGAGCAGTTCACTGAACCCAGCACTGTGAGTTTTGGTCAGGCTGGCTGACCACTGAGCCCCAGCGATTCAATTTTCTGCCCTAACATGATAGGAGTTATAGTCATGTGTGGCCATGTGCATGTTGGTGTATCTGGGCAAATCGGGTCCTATCAAGCCCTCATGCTTTCATAGCAAGTATTATTATCCACTTAGTTTTCTTCCTATCCCCATATTATTTTATTTGTTGAAATATAAACACAGAAATGTTTGATGAAATGTTTGCTTTTTTTCATCTATGTTTGGAAACACAATATCATGTTAGTTTTCACTGGAAACTTTATTAACAACTTAATCTTTTGGCAAGAATTCACTGTGTACTGCTGACTCTTACCTCCTCGTAGGACCTTTTGAAATATACTCAAATGAGACAATACTAGGTAACAATTAAAACAATTTTTCCTAATGATTTACTTTAAATATTTAAAATATTTAAAATAATTGATAGTATTTCTCATCTTTTATCTTTCCCTTTTTTATCTTGTCCACAAACCAATGTGTATGTTACACACATCTTTGAAATTCTATGTCTCAAGTGTATTAATTATCCCATTTGTCTTTATAAATTGGATAAAAGGGCAACCTTATTAAATTAAATAAATAAATAGGTACATATAGATATCTATACACACATTAAGTAGGAAATGTAATTTTAGGAACTTGGTCTTTTCTATGAATTTTCAACTTTCCATAGGATTGGTTCAATAAATATTACCCAGAAAATAGCAAAAACACTTTCAAAAGAATTCAAATGTTGAGCCAGGTGTGGTGGCGCACGCCTTTAATCCCAGCATTTGGGAGGCAGAGGTAGGAGGATTGCTGTGAGTTTGAGGCCACCCTGAGACTACATAGTTAATTCCAGGTCAGCCTGGACCAGAGTGAAACCCTACCTCGAAAAAAAAAAAAAAAAAAAAAAAAAAAAAAAAAAAAAGAAAAGAAAAGAATTCAAATGTAACCACGCATAGTGGTGCACACCTTTAATCCCAGCACTTGGGGAACAGAGATAGTATGATTGCTGTGAGTTCGAGACCAGCCTGAGACTACACAGTGATTTCCAAGTCTGCCTGGGCTACAGTGAGGTTCTACCTAAAAAGAGACAGAGAGGGAGAGAGAGGAGAGGGAGAGGGAGAGGGAGAGGGAGGGAGAGAGAGAGAGAGAGAGAGAGAGAGAAATTCAAAAGCATCCTGAGCACTATGTTGAGCAATGGAGGTGAAAAGATGAAGAGCCGTCAGTGTTGCAAGAGCTCCTATCCTAGACTGATCAATCTACTCATACTGTGTGGTGCTTTCAACATTCATTTCAATGGCTTCTGATAGCTTCTGGAGACATTTCTCTTTCCTTATAGAATGTAGAGAAAAATACAAGAATAAGTTAACTATAAAACTTCTAAATTTTGTAGAGTACAAATAATATTTTTAAAAGAAGATGTACACTCTCAAATCGTAAAGAGAAAAATGTAACTGCCCAGCACATCTAGGCAGTAGTTAAATTCATGGATGCATCAGGCATCCATGTTAAGGAAGTAACTTGGGTATATTGAAGTTCATTGTGCATCATATAATTTACATAATTATAATTATTACAACATAGGATTATGCTAGGGATAATAGAGTATTAATATAAAATGCTTAATCTATTACAGTGTGAACAGTATGTAGTATAATTGGTTAATATATTTATGGATAAGGAAATCACAATAAAAGCAGTTTTAATCAATACTAGGTTTTTTGACTAAAAGCCTAGATAAGTATTCAATATCAAGAAAATTCTGAAATTAAAATTATCTAAATAGGGCTGGAGAGTTGGATCAGTGGTTAAGAATGCTTCCTGCATAAGCATGAGGGCCTGAGGGGGCCTGCAACCACCTCAGTTTGAATCAACAGCTCCTATAATAAATAGCTGGGTGTGACCACATGCTTATAACCAAAGTTCTGTAAAGGGGAGCAAAGAGATCAGAGAACTTGGCCTTGTGAAAAAACAGCAAGTTCTGATATCAGTGAGAGACTCCATTTTACATAAGAACACACAGAAATGTCAGGGAGAGAGAGAAATCAAATACTTGACTCTTGCCACCACAGGCTGGAGAACAGGAAATTGAAAGGACACACAGATGTGCATATTCCACATACAAAACACCTCTCTCTCCTCTCTAGCTCTCTCTCTTACAAACACTAACACCACTTTATACACATGTCCATAAAAGCAAGCAAAAAAAAAAAAAAAAAAAAAAAAAAACTTGACTAAGTACACACAGAAATGAGGCAAGATGTATACAAGATGCAAATTACAGTAGTCATTAGAGTGTAAATATATAGGTAATTCTAGTTTTCTTTCTAAGCACATTCATTTCAATTTGGGAGGTTTTATCTTGGTTTGTTTTCTTACTGAAAGCAAATGAACGAAGTCTAACTATACTTCTCAGAACCATTTTGAGCTCTTGCTATGAAATCACACTATTTGCAAATTTGAAGACATCACCTAAAACCATCCCAATCAAATTATGTATTTGCCTATGTGTTCACTAGTATTCATGCATGTTATATAAATTGTGTAAAATAGCACTATGACTTGGTACAAAGTTTGATTTCCTAAAATCTCTTTTACATTGATAATTCAATTTATTAAGAATAATAAAAATCAGTTAGAAATATATTTTGAGAATTAAAACTCATTTGACTCTAACCACAAATCGGCTTATGAATATGAGGAATAGTGTTAATATATTTAATTGAACAGTGCTCTTCTCTTTAAATTTTGTTTACAGTTAAAACTTGACAATGAAGTAAAGAATCTCACTGGAAACTTCCATTCACTACAGTGATATGGTTACTACTTCCTGATGAGCCCCAGGCTCTTCCTACATACTTGGCTTTGGCCCCCACATCAAAATATCTGAATGCTAAGTTGTATTATCCTTTGAAGATGCACACCTACTGAGGCTCCTATGTTAGACAATAACCACATGTCAATGACAGGTGGCAGTCAGGCAGAACCTTTTGCTCTGAGAACTGGCACCTGGTCTTGGTTTGCCCACCCACAGCACAAGAGCTTCCAGTTACTAGGCTGCGGAGCTTCTCTGAGTTCTATGCTCTTCATATTCCACTTATATTCCAGATTGCATGTTGACCACTAGCCAAAGCCCAGACTGAATGCCAGGTCCTGCATTGTTCCTAAACTGAGATTCTTAACAGATGGGCCAATGTGGTCACAAGACCAGGCACCATGCACTCCCCACCCTTGGTGGCAATTAGTTTTGTGCTGACAGCAACCATTAGCACCTCATTGAGGAAAACACAGAAAAAGTACCATACTAGCAACACTGAAATTTTCCAATTATTCCTCTATACAAACAAAATCTATGCCTTCAGCTTCCAAGAAGGATATTTGCAATGTTCCAGATAACAAGACATTTTATATGAAGCTTAGGAAATTGCTATAAAAATTAGCCTTACCCATATATTTTTATGTAGTTACTTTTAATGTAGTAATTTTAACCAATTATACTTTTATGTAAAATATAAATTTATAAATGGTTCAAGTACATAAACAATTATGTGCCACAAAAATGGAGGATTGAGTTGTTTAAAATAAATACTGTTTTCATGTTGGACTGGTTTTTAAAATAAGTACTGATTTCATGTTTCTAAAACAACTTATGGATCAAATATAAATGCATGATTTTTTAAACTTAATTTCTTTACACACCTGTTTCTATATCTTTCAAATGAGAGTGCTATATGCTGATGTACCGTTCCTTAACACAATGGAATCAATGTAACTTTTAGTTACATTAGTTAGAAACTTTTAGTAATATACGTGGTAAATGACAAGTTCTCTAAAATCATTTGTTTTGCTAATTCCTCTAAATTGGTGGTGTCTCATAACTAGCAAAATAAATCGAAGTATAATGCACAGGCTACCATGGCTCCAGGTAAGTACAAGGTCACTAGGTCTAGGACACTGTATCTACAGAAGGCACAGGATTTTAGAGACAGAAAACCAGGTGGTGACTTTCAGACTTGCAAACTTATAACAAAATTTACAAATTCATTTATACAATGTAAAAGCAAAAGTTATATTTATTAAACAAACCACTCTTACTTGTATAGAAATCATTTAGTGAAATAAAGAAGTGTGAGTAGGGCTGGAGAGATGGCTTAGCAGTTAAGGCGCCTGCCTGCTAAGCCTAAGAACCCGGTTCCAATCTCCAGGTCCCACGTTTAGCCAGATGCAAAGTGACACAAGGGCGCAATGCCACACTTGACCACAAGGGGGCACACATCTGGATTTCGTTCACAGCAGCTGAGAGACTGCTGGCGTGCCCATTCTCTGTCTCCCTCTCCCTCTCTGTCTGTCTCTCTCCAAAAATAAATAAAATAATAATAAAAAAAGAAGTGTGAGTAACACATAAAAGTTCAACACTTTCTATTTTTCAATATCTACCACCGCCCACCCCACAGACCTATTAAATGCTACTAATAAGTTGTACTTATAAAACTCAGAACCTTGTATTGGCATCTGTTGTATAAAGTTTACAGTGCTTTGCAATCGTCATACCATTGTGATGACACTTTGACAGAACCTGTGACGATGAACCTGGAACAAATTAACAAAAGAGGAGGATAATAGTTAACCACCCCATGCTGCCATTCTATGGCTGCAGGAGTGAAAATCAGAGTTTAAATAGATTGTCTAAGGCCATCCTTCCTGTTACCTGTGGAGAAAACATTCTCAGAAGGAGGGTGTATAAATCAAGAGATACAGAATCAAACAGTGACAGGCCACCATCCTGGGAAAGGGACTAAATATGCTTGAAGCTATTGGCATCTGTATAAAAGGATCCCATAGAAATTGTCTGTGCAATTTCAATATTTTTTTTTCAGAAAGAAATGGCTAAGATGACTATCCAGCACAAAAGACACTGAATTTTGATTTATGTACCTAGCTCTTGGGGTGGGGGGTTGTCTTTTATGAAAATATCTCTTACAGTGTTTCCTATACATTGCCTTTCTCCAATTCTTAGTCTTCCCTTTCTTTTTATAAAATCATTTTAATTGCCCATTCCTTACTAGCTGACTTGATTAGAGCAGTTATTTATCAGGAGCCTAAATCACTGCATGTTCTTGAAGTCCGTAGTACATGTGAAGAAGGCCAATCTCCTCAGCAGGGGAGCCCAGCACCTGTGCAGCATCCCTGCATCCCAGGAACAAACGCTCTAAACAAAGGGGTTTCCAGACAATTAAGATAGGAACATTTTCCAGGGCTCACTGCAAAGAGTCACTTTGTATAAAAGTGCCACAAAGAAAGAATTATGAGTGGTTCTATTCAGTTTCTTTTCTGAAAGAATAGTGTATTTTGTGAATCTCACATTTCACAGACCTAAGAACTCTAAAAAAAGTCTCTCTTAAAATAGATCTTTAGAAAAGGAATTTGATAGTGGGCTAAGGAAAATTGATAGAATTTTTCACAATATATCTTGAAATGGTTATTCTCTAGGCCCTTTCCTGTTTTATGAAATATTCATGAATCACACACACTACATGGAAGCCATCAACTGCATTTAGAAGTTTCAAGCATACATAAGAATGTAAATGGCATAATTTCTTTTTTTTTTTTTTTCTCTGACAAGCTAGTATGGAAATTCCTTTCTAGTATAGATCCTTATTGAAGAAGTTAGTGCCACTTTCTAGTGGTTTAGGAAATAAATAAAAATGAACAAAAATTTATGGCAGTAATGTGGATACAGAAATAATTATATGATTGAAGAACAATATTAAGCTTTCTTTTTAAAGTTCTTTAAAAATGTTAATAATTGACTAACAGATCTGTCACACTCCAAAGAGGGATTGCTGTTAGATTTACCATACTACCCATACCCAAATTCTGAAAAGGATATTTTAAAATTTTCTTAACCAATATAAGATTGAAAAAAAATGCAGTTTTATTATACTGCAATTTTTTGAGGATATAGGGAAAGAGGAATGCTAATTCACTGCTAGTGGTAGTGTAAACAATTTCTCAAACAATTAAAAATATACCTACCATATACCCAGCTGTACCTCTCATGAGCTCACATTCATGAGCTCTGTACCACAGAGATAAATGCATATTACAGTTTATGGATGCATTATTCACAATAGCAAGGAAATTGAAACATCCTAGATGCCTATCATCAAAAGAACGGAGAATGAAAATGTATTACATATGCACAACATAATTTTATTCAGCTATAATGAAAAATGAACTTAATTTGCAGGAAAATGAATGGATCTGGAAATTATTATATAAAGCAGGTGATCCAGACTCAGAAAGACAAAAATCACATGCTCTCTCTCATATGCAGATGCTAGCTCTGTGTGTGTGTGTGTGTGTGTGTGTGTGTGTGTGTGTGTGTGTGTGCACACATGTGAGTGACTGTAAGTACAGAGTATGAAACTAGAAATAAGACCATTACAGGTAAAATAGAGGCATTGGCAAAGGGGAAGATGGCCATAGACACATGTGATATGAAAGAGGAAAGGAAGCTTAGGAATAGGGGTATAATAAAAGGGTTAGGGAATCACCCAGAACAAATTACAGTTGAAAATCCCATGATGAAACATAATATTTTATATGCTACCTAAAAGATGAAGTTCAATTAATGAGACTACTAATATTCCCTCTTGGGAAGAAAGGGTCACAAAACACTTATAAGACACTCCCCTAAGATGCTCGTCAAAGTGTCTCCTGCCCAGGTGATTATTATCTCACAAGAGGCTAAAGCAGAAAAATACACAGTGGGCATTTTGTGCTATAGCCACTGTTGAGCCACGCGTAATCTTATAAGTATTCCAAATAAACTCATCTATTCACCAAAAAAGTAATTTTCTCTTATTTCTTTGTATGTTCATTATATTTTAAACATAATATTGTATGATTTACATTTAATTGTATATGTGAATACATGATATTATCTCATGGAACTATGGAACACATGTATTTTTGATGTAACAATATATCTATATAATCTTTATATTAGGGAAACTAGTATAACATGGAAATTGACTCATTCATTACAAATTTTTGCTGCTTTTATCATATAAAACACATAAAGGGTATGTTGACATCACTTGTTCATTGAATGAATATGAATAAGCAAAATGACCCTGGGTTATCTGAGAAATAAGGATGTAATTCTGAGGGAAGGAAGTAGATATACCTCTGTTGATTTATTTATTTTGATATGTGCAGTGTGCACACGGTTCCCCACACTGCCCAGTCAAATTAACTTCAAATAGAACAGACAGGATAAAAAACACGACCTGTCTTTTTACCTAAAGACTTCTTAAAACTATGGGTTTATTGCCATAAATAAACTGATAAATGTAAGAAAACCTGAAAATGCTACTGTTTAAATTATGATTTGAAACATGCAATTAAAGAGTATAAAACTATTCAGTGCTTTCCCCTTTGGCTCTCCTTACTTTTAATGTTGTTATGGAAAATTCTTCTCCTACATAAGTGAGATAGTAGCCAGGCATAGTGATATATGCCTGACATCCTGTTTCAAGGGAAGGAAGAGAAAGGACCATCAATAGTTCAAGGCCTGCCTAGGGTACATAGTGAGTCTGAGGACAACCTGGGGTACCTGAAACCCTGTCTTTAAACAAATAAAAATCAAACAAATAAAAAACTAAATCCCATAGCACTGCATTCATTGACTGTTTACCTGGATTAGAGACAGAGACCCTACCTCAAAAAAAAAAAAAATTGAAAAAATTTTTCTTCTTGATTTATGTAGTTGTAATTTATAGCACCTTCAGATAGTTCTGCAAGGAAATAACACTTGATGGTGACATAAATAATGGAGATTCCTTTCCATTTCATCTATCTGTCACATGGAAAAGGTCCACATAAAAATAACTTTTGGAGCCTGGTGTGGTGGTGCATGCCTTTAATCTCAGCACTGCATGTAAGGAGATCACTGTGAGTACAAAGCCAGCCTGAGTAAACTGAGTGAATTCCAGGTCAGCCTGGGCTAGAGTGAAACCCTATCTGAAAAAAAAAAAAAAAATAAAAAAATAAAAAAAAAAAAAAAAAAACTTTTCCCAGATTTATAAAAGACTCTCTAAACTAATAATGGTTATCCCATTTATCTGGTGGTGACTTCACTCTCCATTGGAGATTTTGCTTCTCTTTTTCAGATGGACACAACATCTGGGGAGAGACTCAGCCCATCACACCTCACCAGGGCCCCAGCTGAAACCACAGAGTAATTGGGGAAATGAGCAAGAGTGCTGCTTTCTTGGTGAACCTGGTATCCGCACAAGGGTGAAGGAGATAGACACAGAGAACACTCAACTCCTACCAAAGCAGAGACCCAGAGAATCCCAAGACCTCATCACTGAAGTAGACCTAATACAAATCCAACATGGATCAATGAAATTTGTAGAACAGGGGGTGAAAGAGTGTTAGAGCCACAAGATGAGACATTAGGCAAAGAGAGATTACCTCTTCCCCATAATTGATGGCTACTCCCACAATTCACTACCCATAATCCCCATGGGGATAACTGGCATCCCCAACAAGGAGGGTCCCTTCAGAAGGGGGAGGACAGGGTTGAGGGGTAGGGATGGTTCCAACATGTGCTGTTTACACACTGAGTGTGTACATAAATAATAAAGAAATAGATAATAATTTTAAAAAAATATAAAAAAAGATTTAGCTACTGGGGAAAAGTGGCTCACAACTGTGTGAGCAAACAGGGGTCTAAGCTACTCAGAAGCAACCAGCCTGACAAGAAGTACACACCAGTGCAATGGTGGCACACAGCCTTTGTGGGTAAGCAATGGCTTTCTGATCGTCTAAGAAAAGTACTCAGTAGCTGGGCGTGTTAGCATGTACCTTTAATCCCAGCACTTGGGAGGCAGAGGTAGGAGGATCACCATGAGTTCGAGGCCACCCTAAGACTACATAGTGAATTCCAGGTCAGCCTGAGCTAGAGTGAGACCCTATCTCCAAAAATTAAAAAAAAAAAAAAAAAATCTGCTCAGTGGAAAGAAATTCATATTTGGAACTGGGAACCTGGTCAGAATTTGATGTAGACAAAGATTTTTCTCTTCAACGCCAAACTTCCACTAGTCTTTAGCTAAAAGAGAGGCTACATACATCAAATTCTGCGTAATTTAATAATGCGTATCTAATTTAACCTATGCTGACTTCACTCTCCTGGAGACTGTTTCTCTTTTTCAGAAGATTGTGAGACCTGATGATCTCAGCCAAGGCCCAGGTGAAACCACAGAGGAATTTGGAAGACGAGCAAGAGTGCTGCTTACATGGTGAGCCTAACAAGCAGCACCAAGGTGAAAGAAACAGACTCTGAGGGCACTCAACACATCCAAAGCAGACATACAGAGCTCCTGAGAGCTCATCACTGAAGTTGACTTAAAACACACCCATTAAACATCAGGGAATTTTGCTGAAGAGTGGGTGGAAAGATTGTAAGGGCCACAGGTTGGGATGCCATGCCCAGAGGCATTGTCTCACCCCAATAACTGTCTGCTGCTCCCACAATGCATAACCCAAAGCCCCATGGAGCATACTAGCAACCCCACTGAGGAGGGCCCCCTGAGACATGGAGGCAGGAAGGAGGGAAAAGATGATATCAACACTTGATGCATCCATACAAAGTTTTTTTTTTTTTGAGAGAGAGAGAGAGAGAGAGAGAGACAGAGACAGAGACAGAGACAGAGAATGGGTGCACCAGCGGCTCCTCAGCTGCTGTGAATGAACTCCAGATACGTGCGTCCCCTTGTGTGTATGTGTGACATTGTGCACTTGAGTCTGGCTAAATGTAGGACCTGGAGTTTCGAACAGTTGTTCTTAGGCTTCACAGGCAGGCACATTCACCACTAGGCCATCTCTCCAGCCCAGAAATTTGTTTTTAATTTTAAATAAGTATTATTATACATTCATTATTGCCTACTTCATCAAAACATTCAGTTGGAAAAATTAATATGCTCCCCAAAACATTTTGGTTACTACATTAAAATTTGTCATTGAAAATGTTTAAGTATAAATAAAAAAAAAACTGAACCTATCGCTACTACTTTTATTTTATTTTATTTTATTTTATTTTATTTTATTTATTATTTATTTATTTGAGAGAGAGAGATACAGAAATAGGCAGGTAGAGAGAGAGAGAATGGGTATGCCAGGGCCTCCAGCCACTGCAAATGAACTCCAGATGCATGCACCCCCTTGTGCATCTGGCTTACGTGGGTCCTGGAGAATCGAGCCTCGAACCGGGGTCCTTAGGCTCCATAGGCAAGCGTTTAACCGCTAAGCCATCTCTCCAGCCTCGCTACTACTTTTTAAAAGGAAAGAAAAACAAAAAAAAAAAATTTTTAATCCCTTAATTCATCTCTGGTTCCTGCAAGTTTGTCACGATAACTTCTCTGTTGATGGTTTAAACAGTGATCACAGCATTTCATAAATTGAAGCTTAAATTGAGCTTTCCTTGTCTCCAAAAGAAAAATTGTCACATATTACTTGCATAGTAATTACAGGCTAAGCAGCTGTCCGCCAAAGCTTTACTACAAATGTGTTAAACATGAAGTGCTACAAACTGTATTCAAATTTCATTAAGCACTAAGCCCAGGAAATGTCATCCTCCACACCAACTGCTTATACAAGAACAATGGCCATCTCCTTAGCCCGAGACCTAAATAATGTAACAGAATCAATGTTGTTGATTCATTCTTTGGCTGGATAACACTCATCACTATTCCTCCTCCCAAAATAGAGACAACTCTTCCCCTCTAATTATGCATAAGAAGCTAATGCACACACATCTTAAAACAAGGAATGTGCTTGCTTGAAATATCATTTAAAGACTGGGAATTGAAGAAAATAGGCATGGCTTCCACTGTGGTAAAATACTGACCTTAATTTCTACATTCTACTGATCCTTACCTTAAGCCCTGCTAGAATAGCAATTTAAGGCTTATATTTCCATTTGTCTAATGCATTAAAATATTTAACTGGTCAAGTACTTGAGGAGCACAAGCCCTGAGCCCAGTAATAGGAGAAAAGAGGCCACCATTATGAAAGTGTAGTATAGCAAGTCAGGGGTGGTAAGAACTTTCAAAATGTAAGGCATACTTTTTTAAAAATATTTTTTTTCTGATTTACTTTTATTTATTTATTTATTCATTAGAGACACAGAAAGGGACAGATAGATAAAGACAGAGAGAAAGAAAGAGGGAGAGAGAGAGAGAGAATGGGTGTGCCAGGGCCTCTACCACTGCAAACAAACTCCAGATGTATGTGCCACCATGTGTATCTGGCTAAATGGGACTTGGAGAATCGAACCTGGGTCCTTAGGCTTTGCAGGCATGTGCCTTAACCACTAAACCATCTCTCCAGCTCCAAGCCATACATTTTTAAAATACATCTGCTTTTAAAACTTTTTTTCTTTGTTTTTAATGAGAGAAAGAGAGAGAGTTGGTGAGCTAGGGCCTCCAGCTGCTGCAATTGAACTCCAGATGCATGAGCCACATTGTGTACATATGTGACCTTGTGTGGTTCCATCACCTTCTGTGTCTGGCTTACATGAGACCTGGAGAGTCAAACATGGATCCTTAGGTTTAGCAGGCAAGCATATTAACTACTAAGCCATTTCCCCAGTCCTAAAATATATTTTGTATGCTACTGTTTGACTTATACATATCACCTCAACTTTAAAACAAATTGTTTGACAATATGTGAAGAATTGTTAGATAGCTCAACTTGTTAGAAAATGAAACTAGATTCAGGTAAATTTTATCTTCAGTCAAAAACATTGACATACTGAAATGCAATACAATCTTGCAACTTTCTAATTTTAAATTGTTTCTCAGTTTGAGATCATGTAAGATTTTAAAACTGGCCAGGTTAAGATGGATATGGTGACGCTTGTCTGTAATCCCAGAACTAAGAAGGCAGGAGGATCTGGAGTCTGTGGCTAACTTGACATGTACAGTGAGACCCTATCTCAGTGAATAAATAAATTGACAGCCAATCAAAAATCTTATGGGGTGAACAGTCATTTCTTTGGATAGCAAATACTCCTGATAAAAAGGGAGGAGACGGAGACCTCAACTCTGGCTTTCTAACTAAAAACCCACATTCCCAGTCTACCCTTGGAAATACGACTGGAAAATATAGTGTTGGGGGTGTTTTATATGATACATGGCCAGTACACCTTGTAAGATTTACAAGATTGGGTGTGGGGTGCACACCTTTAATCTCAGCACTAGGGATGCAAAAGTAGGAGAACCATTGTCATTTGGAGGTCTGCCTGATGGAGACTACATAGTAAATTATTCCAGGTCATCCTGGGCTACAGGAGATGCTAGCTCAAAAAAAAAAAAAAAAAAAAAAAAAAAAAAAAAAAAAAAAAGGTCTTCATTACTAGAAAATATTATGAATCTGTCGACATCCAGAGAATCATAACAACTGAGCATATGAACATCTTATATTCATCTAAATGAATACTGAGATTAGATCCTAGCAGAAACAGGACATTGATGAAATATAATATATATGTGAGTGTATGTGTGTGTGTATACATATACTTTATTTAATTGTAATATATCAGTATTTGTTCATAGGGGAGGTAAGAACTTTCAAAATGTATGCCATACTTTTTTTAAATACTTTGTCTTCTGATTTATTTCATAGATGTTAAAAATATGAGGAAATGTGGTTCAGGGTGTACAGGTTCTCTACTGAGTTTGCTATGTCATTATAAATCCAAAAATACACAAAAATTAAATTTTAATTTTTAAAATGGAAAAAAAACTGTATAAGCTCACTAATTTAAATCCAACCATTATAAACACGAGGTCAAATTTTATTATTCATAATTAAACTTTTAAATATGTATCAAAAATTCAAAAATCTTGGCTGGAGAGATGGCTTAGGGGTTAAGGTGCTTGCCTCCTAAGCC
This sequence comes from Orientallactaga sibirica, assembly GCA_036365145.1. Taxonomy (NCBI): domain Eukaryota; kingdom Metazoa; phylum Chordata; class Mammalia; order Rodentia; family Dipodidae; genus Orientallactaga; species Orientallactaga sibirica. The sequence goes on along the minus strand of JAEOAD010000060.1, from coordinate 11,400,765 downwards.
TAAGAATGCCCATTTGATTCTCCAGGTCCCACATTTAGCCAGATACAAAGTGATGCAAGGGAGCACTGCTGCATTTGCCCACAAGGAGGCACACTCGTCTGGAGTTTGTTCACAGCAGCTGAGAGGCTGCTGGTGTGCCCATTCTCTATCTCTCTCTCTCTGACTTTCCAAAAAAAAAAAAAAATGAAGAATCTGTAATGTACTCTATAATTTGTTAATTTTGTTTCTACTATACATAATACATGGGTAACTACAGTCGAATTCTAGGAGTTAGCTTTAGTTTTTAACTTCCTTCTCTACTGAGCACTGTTATTATAACAAACCTTTTCTGATAATGAAATTTTTAAAAACATTTTTAACCAAGTGTTAATCATTTATTTACGCGCACGCGCATGTGTGCCCACTAGGGCCTATTGACCCTGTAAACAAATGTGTAAGACACTTGCATCACTTTAAGCATCGCTTACATGGAGGGCTTGGGAGTTGAATCCAAGCCTACAGACTTTTCAAACAAGCACCTTTAACCATTGAAAAATCCTCCTAGCCCCTGGTAATGACATTTCTTTATACTCAGTGGCAAAGTGACAAAGGCAATCCCCCACCCAATATAAATAATTTAAAAATGAACTGCTGACATTTTGTCTAATTAAGATAGAAAGACTGGGCTGGAAAGATGGCTTAGCAGTTAAGGCACTTGCCTACAAAGCCTCATAACCAGAGTGCAATTTCCTAGTACCCACATAAAAGCCAGATGCACAAAGTGGTGCATGGGTCTCGAGTTCATAGCTGGAGACCGTGGTGCACCCATTCTCTCTTTTTCTTTTTCTTTTCCCCTCACTCTCTCCCCCCTCTCCTTAAAATAAATAAAGATATTTAAAAACAGCTTTAAAAAGGTGCAAAAACTAACTAAATTGAGATTTATACTTGTTGCATACCTAGAGATTGGAAAGAAGGTCTTATTACTTTTATAATATACATTTTTTTTTTTTCATTTTAAAACCAGCGCAATTGATGATGTGGGTTTGGAATGAAAGTAGAGTACCGTATGCAGAGGAAAATGTAAACTCAATTATGAAAAAATGCAAAAAGTTAGCACAATATAACAAATACACATTAAATGCAAATGGCTCAGAGAGGCATATTTATTTGTTTGTTATTAATTGTGTGCTTTACTGTACGAATAAATTAATTATGTGTTGGTTGCTTGTGGTATCTCCTTATATCACTTCTTCCCTATCCCCATTATTCTGAGGGTTCTTCTCTGAGGTTATTGGTATTCACTATGGAGTTATGACTGCATCCGTCTCTGTAGTGGTGGGAAAGGCAGGCTGTGAAGGAGGGGAATCTCCTTACCACCCTGTGGCTCTGACAATTCCTTTCTGTTCCTTCTTCTACAATGTTCCCTGAGCTTAATCAGTTGAAAGAAAACAAACTTCTTTCTTTAATAGACAAAAAAAAAAAAAAATACAAAATGTAGATGTGTAAATTTTAGCAATGATTGCAGTATGTACACTGGCTTTACTTTATGTTTTTAAGAACAGCAGGAAGGCAAAGCAAATATTAGGAATATAACTGGTATTTATGGAGGGGGAGTCTTGAATTCTTGCTTGTGCCTGAGGGAATGATTTTTAATGGAAAAATTTAGAAAACACAGGCATTCAAATGATTACTATCCACAATGATGAGCATTTTTTGGATGCTGTAGCTAGCTGAAAGAATGGGCTATAGGATTTGGTGGAAGAAATGGAAAGTAGTGTAAAAACTGTCTTCATGAAAAACTAGCCAAAGGGTAAGTAGCAGGTGGTCCCTATGCAGGTGATGAGATCATCAACTCATTGCTTCCTCAGCGTGTTGGTCTTTCCTTGACTCCCGTCCTTAATGACAGCTGCACCTATCAGCCTTCTGTCAGAAACATTATAGATGACAGGGCATGGGTGGGCGTATATTTCACAGGAAGTTAACAGCAAGCCCCCAAGGAGGCATGGGAAGGACAGCATCTCAGGAGTTCTTGGCATTTGGGGATAATGAGTGAAGGATTGGACATTAATACTGATATTCTTTGAAAGAGTAACATCAAAAAATTGGAGGACTGTGATCAACTCACAGCAGGTATGTGGTGAACAATATCCATCACATGTCTGAAAATAATCCAAAATATGAGTGCTTGGTGGGATTGTGAATGTCTTTTTCATTCTCTAATCACTTACTAACCACGTAACAACTTTTTCCATATCTTACCTTCCCCTGGGCAAGTCCGTATCATCCTTCCTCCATCTAACGGTTGGCTGAGGATCCCCCTGGACCTGACAACGGAATTCTACACTTTCTTCCTCCAGCACCACCTGGTTGATTGGCCTCCTGAGAAATGTAGGTCGTTCTGGAGAGAAAAGAAGAAAAAGAGGGAAAAAAGGTAGTAAAATGAGATGAAATGTTCATGTTTTAAATAAATTTGGAAAAAAGTTTGTTTTTGCTCCATACATATGTACTGCCTCTATATCACAACTATGACTGTCAAAGTCTTATGAATCTAATACAACTGAACTAACTGAAATATTTTTAAACAACCTTATAGAAAAATAAAAGTTGATTTTCAGTGATTTCCTCAATTAAATCAGCTGTCTGCTACCATAATAAAATAAGCACAGAATTCTATCAGAACAGATAGTTTAAAATGTTAAACTATTATCATGCCTCAGAATGGGAAAATTAAAAGATAAAACTGATGGAAAATATTTTGTTAGCTTATACCTAATTATAATATAGCACTCTTTGCCATAAAGCAAGAGGAACATAAAAACAAAAAACCACATTGTCTTAGTCTCCTTCAACAGTTCCTTCCTTGCCATATTTTGCCTTTTCTCCATAATGACCTGACACTGTAATATGTATTACTTAACTCTTATTAGCACAAGTCTCCATTTCATACTCTGGTCCAATATCATACTTACTGCAAGAGAAATGGACTAAGTAAAGGAAAAGAAAGATGAGACCCATAGGGATCTCACACAGTTCATCTGGACATATGGCCACACTTTCCTGCTTAAGACTTCAGCTTAAATTTTGTAATTTAGAATTATGAAAATAGTGACACAAATGGAAACATATTTAGCAAGAAGTCTTTGAAGAAAATAAATCACTTAAACTTTCATGTTAAGAGTACAGACCAGGAGTATAGGGTTTTGTTGACTAAGTTAAGATCCATATCTATATTTACTTTTATAAAACATGTGCAAAAATGTGAGGGAAATACTTTGTAGCAAGGAAGTCAACCCATCACTGGATTTCAGAGGATGATAATGTTATCTATACACAGTAGCAATCAAAATTTATTTAAAAATACAGAGCTACATATATTTCAGTATCTGTTTGCTGAAACTCTAAAAAACCCAAGCAATAAAGCAAACCAAGTTATGGCAGAAAAATTTCTAGTGAAGAATTTACAATCTGTATTAGGAAAAAACACCATTGATAATAGAGAATTTAGGTAACCAGAATTAATTAGTAATAAAATATGTAACCTAGACTACAGAACAAATGTTAGAGGGATTATTTATGTATTTTCTTTTTAAACTATTTTTATTTATTTGAGAAAGACAGAGAGAAAGAGGAAGAGAGATAGAGGCAGAGTGACAGAGGGGGGCAGACAGGAAGAAAATGGGTGCAGCAGGGCCTCCTGCCACTGCCACCTTGTGTATAGGGCTTTAATTGGGCACTGGGAATCAAACCCAGACAGTTAGGCTTTGGAAGCAAATGTCTTTAGTTTATTATTTTCTTTTATGTAAGTATATTTGTTTAAAATGATATATATTTTTTAAAATATTTTTTTCAAGGAGAGAGAGAAAAAGAGATAGAAAGAGAGAGACAGAGAGAATGAAAATGGGTGCATCAGGGTCACTAGCCACTGCAAAGGAACTCCAGATGCACATGCATCTGGCTTAACTGGGTACTGGGGAACAGAATATGGGTCCTTGGGCTTTGTGGGCAAGTGTGTTAACCTCTGAGCCATCTCTCCAGCCCTTAGTATTTTGTTTTATAACCACGGACAGTCTGGTGCCCAAATAGCTGTTTTAAGCATAGTGATAGTAAGCTATTTCTTCTAACAGTAAATAGGATTGGGATATTTTTATGGGTGTTGCGAATGCCAAGAGTACATGTGAGTCACTAGCACAGAAAGTGGTACAAATGTTTTCTGTGAGGCTTTTTAACTAATTTTTTCAGAACCTCTATTAACCTACTGTACAAATAAAGCAAATCACTACTGATGTTGACTGACATTTGAAAATGATTATTCAGGAGGAAACTCTTCTCCCTCTGATGTTAACTGGAGTACTGTACCATAGCCTGATATGTGGAGGAGCCAGCTCTCGCTCCAACAGTGTTTGTTTTCTTTTGTATCTGTTCATTTACCTAGGACAGCTAGGTAAATACAGCTTCTCCTATACTATCTACTATCTCAGTGGCTCGTGAACACCAGCAGCTTAGTTCCATCAGGAAAGTGGTGGCTCATGAAGCTAGACAAGCAGTGAAGGTCAAGACCATGAAGGAAGATGGCAGGGTGACAGGACCTGAGGCAGGATTTCAAGTGTCTGAGGGAACTATTTTTATAGTAGTTATGCATGTTTATATGCATTTGATGTATGTGTGTATTCCCCATCTCTGCCTCTCCAATGCTGGGATCACATACACATGGCCCTGCATCTGTTTATTTATTTTATTTTATTTTTTGAGGTAAGGTCTTGTTCTAGCCCAGGCTATTTTGGAATTCACTATGGAGTCTCTGGCTGGCCTCAAACTCACAAGGATCCTCCTACCTCTCTGTCTCTCGAGTGTTTTGTTTTGGTTTTTTGTGGAAGGGTCTCAAGTTAGCCCAGGCTGACCTGGAACTCACTCTGTAGAGCCAGGCTGGCCTTGGATTTATGATGACCTCTCCCTCTTGAGTGCCGGGATTGAAGGCGTTCAGTTTTACGTGGGTACTTGGGCTCTGAACTCTGGTCCTTATGCTTATGTAGCAAGCTCTTTAATGAGTGAGTCACTCCCCAGCCCAAGAGGAACCCTTCTAAATGTATCTGAGGAAGATCATCTTGGCAGATCTATGAAAATGAAAGAAAATAGAAACAAATTGCTAAACTAAATCAAATGACTGCTGTAAAAAAATAGAGATTGTGTATGTGCGCGCGCGCGTGTGTGTGTATGTGTATTGGATTGGTAGTTAGGAGAAAGCTTAACCTTTATGCTTATGCCATTGTAAGTCAGCACTGTATTAGAAGTCAACTTGGTAGTGAATTAACAAGATGAAGAAGTCTATATAATAGAAAAAGAAAAAGATATGGTAATATCTGTAGCCATGGAGCTAGAATTAAAAAAACACCTAAGCAACAAATCAAAAAAAAAAAAAAAAAAGTTTTTAAGAGGGATAAAGAGAAAAATGAAATGCCAAAGTTACTGTGAGAAATATGAGACTAACTCTATGTTCATTAAAGTCAGGCAAAAGAGGATCATGTGATAGTAATAATTAGTGAAAGTAAGAAAGTTGAACTATTGGTAAAGAATCAAAATATCAAGTACATTCTGCAATCCATAGAACTACAGAACAATAACTTTGATAACTGCAACAATAAGACATACATAGGATTGTAGCAATGCTAACACTATAAGAAAATGGAAACGTTTCATATTGACTATGGCAAACTTATTCACTGAAAATCAATCAAGTCACTGGAATAAACTACAACTTTCTAGCTAGTATTATAAAGAAGAAAGTAAAATAAATTTCAAAGTAGTACATGGAATTAGTATTTTTTTTTTTTTTTTGGCAAACTGATTGTATGCTCCAGTTAACATGTTCCCATAACACTACTGTAATGTGTAATCAAGCTAAAGGGTAAACTTTACATTACAAGTATCACAAACCAAAGATGTCTCATCCTCCAGGGGATAAGGGAGCATTAAGTTTCTTAAAGACTTTTTTTTTATTATCATATAGGTATTAAACCTTATTGATTTTATAGAGACACATAGAATCACCAGGTTTATAATTTGAAGAAGAAATCTGATACAGGACCTGCTGGTCTTCTCATGAACTCAGCAGGAGTGGAGAACTGTACAATGATCCCTTCCTTCCCCTCTGCCCTCAAGTAGAGTCTAGTTGCTTAGCAACAGGACACCAACAGGAAAGGATGCCATATATGAGTTATGATAGTCTGATACTGGGTCCTCATACAAAATGCAACTCAAGTCCTAGGGAAAATGGAGGCCACCATAACCAAGATGAAGGTCATCTTCACATACATGATACATAAAATCATACACATGATACATATATATGATATGTTTAAAACTGTAGAAGTGATAAACACATTTTAAATTTAAAGATATTTGGAGGGATAATTTTTTTCTATGTTCTTTAACCAAGTTTTATTTCTAGAATATATGAGAATCAGAAATATGAAAATTAAGGACTAAACATATTCAAGTGGAAAAATATCTATATTTGCCTGTGTTTTTATATGTAGGGTCTTGTTCTAGCCCAGGCTTCAAACTCAACTACTCATACTTGTGAGGCAAGTAAACTACCCACTGATCCATCTCCTTGGGCCTAGAATATATCTTTGAGTTATCAATTACAAAACCTACAGGAAAGTGTTTCAGGATTCCCTTACTGTTCTGAGGTATTTGCAAAGATTTGATGAACTAGAAGTGTGGAAAAATAAGCTGAAAATAGACAGTTGAAGTTGGTAAGTGTTCACATTCAACATCCACTAATGTCCATGGAGACTCTACCCATGAAGAGCTCATAATTAAATATTCATGAACATCTTGATCTACTGAAGAAGCAAACTTAATTTCAAGGCATGTCAAAATAAGGTCACTTATTTTTCCATGGTCTCACCTTATGTCTGACCACATATTGAAAATAACAGGAAGAAAAATCTGGAGGCTTTCTGTGGACTGCTTAACAATTAGATTAGAGTCCCTCTGCATAGGCTGTTCCCTAATTATGTAACTGTGGAGTGATCAGAGGCAAAGTCTTTGCCAATGAAATTAACATTTTTTTTCTGTGAGATTAACTGGATTTGAATCACCTGCATAACTAGCTTACAAGGTTAATCTCTCTTGAGACAATTGTGTTGTTTCTCTGTGTGTTACTCTGTAAAGTATAGCTCTCAAGTAGTTCTGTCAATTTAGTTCCAAAATGGCATTCTGGCAAATCTAACTTTACATGCAGCTGTAATAAAATTCAATGTTCAGCCTCATTGTATTTATGGTGCCATTATTGAGGAAGAAAAAAAAATCCAATTTAATACAATATACCATACATCCTAAATACAGCTGCAAAATATAGTTTCAGTTTTCTATTTATATGTGATTACAAAGGAAATTAAATACCCAGTTAACAAGTTTTTTCTTCAAACTGTACACAGTCATTGAGAGGGCTTGTAAAGTGACCAAAGGTTCATTGTGACAGCTATTTCTGGGATGATCTTAGCAATTTTTAAAATAAACTTCACTCGACATTGTAAAAGTAGTGTTCTGGCAGTAAATGCGTAGGACGGATCCTTTAAGTCCTGCAAGAAGAAAACTATGCAATAAAAGGACATTATAGCTAACCATGGCTTGTAAACCTTGTCCTGGCTCCGGTTGATGAGCAAGACCTGCTGCAGCATAGTGACTATTAAATGATGAAGTCCAGTGGCTGGCCTCACAGGTCTCCTTTGGCTTACTGGGGTATATCTGAGGGTAAGGGGAGGAGCAGACATTAAACGTTACTACTGTGCCCTTGCACAGAACAACGAGGTGATAATGACCAGGGCACCTGAAAATGATTAAATAAGTCCTGAATGGCAGTCTCTTTTTTGCCAAGCACTTTATCTGAAGGAAATCACTGGGAAGCGAAGGTTAAATGGGTAAATTTTGGAGGGAACAAAGTACCCTCTAGACATATTTTAGATGCAAATTTTCATGGTATTCCTGATAGCATGAAGGCTCATCTGTGAGCATGTTCCCTGAAACTGCCGTCTGTGTTTGACCATTTAAACAGGGTTGAGCACATGGAACATGCTCGAGAAATAGAACAAAGGAGAACAACACTGTTCCTACAAACTTACTGATTTCAGTGAAGCTTAAATTTTGAATCTCTACATGAAATCTACAGCATATAAATAAAATATTGATATTTCTTAAATTTTGGTATGAAACTTCATCACCCCAGTTTTATCTCTACATATCTCAGCTAATAGATCTCAGTCCATAGCCTCTTTGCCCATTTGGTTACTGGAAATCAGCCTCAGCAGCCCCACATTTTGTTTTCATCCCCAAGGAACCAGGTGGTTCCCAATCTGGACTTGCTAAGTGAAAATCATCAACCAACACAAAGTTTCCGATACTCTCTTCAGCCACTAAGAATTCAGTGAGAACACACATCTCTAGATCATGTGCTGTGTGATGGAAAAAGCTGTCCCCATTAAAACAGAGAGCACAAAAGAGGATGGATGTGCAGAAAGTAATTATACAGGCAGGGAAGCATCACCAAACAACTGGCTTTAAACATAATAAACGTGATCACTCATAACCAGCACGTCACAACAACATACTTATACTGATAGTCACTAGGTTGTAGTTTAAATAAATAAAATGAAAGAGCAGTGTTGTCCTGTTTCTAACCCTCTGATGACGTTCTAATGTCATTATTTTAATTCATTCTGTGCTCTAGAGAATATGTATTATCTTTACATATTGTTGCAATTCCTTATTTTAATCCTTTGTTTTAGCTTTAAGATGACATAAACATAACCCCCTCCTGAACTCTGACAGCACAGCCTGCCCCTACTTCCAGCGTGACACAAAACATGTTCTTGACCTGAATGGGTATCCCAGTATTTGGAGGAGAAGGTGAGTTCCCTGAAAAATAAAGGAGATTGTTTTGCTTAAAATAAAATAAAACTAATAATTAAAAAAAAAAAAAAAAACTACTAAGAGTGTAATGCAGACGGGCGGCTGAAGTGGTGAAGGTCTGCTCTGCCAGGCACTCTGAGAAGATGCTACTCCTCAAAGGCAAGTCCCTCCTTGTGGTCCATTTTTGGGCATGATGGGCTCCATACGATCATGGCAGAGCTAGCTAAGGAACACCTTCAAGTCTCATTTGTGAAGTTGGAAGCCAAAGCTGTTCCTGAAATAGCTGAAAAATACGAAATTAGTTCTGTTCCCACCTTTCTATTTTTCATGAATTCTCAGAAAATCGACCAAATAGATGATGCCCATGCCCCAGAGTTGATAAAACAAAAGTTCAACACCAGGCATGTAGCAGCTCCTCCCCTTGCAGTGTTCAGGAGATGTCAAAGATCTCCCCTTCCCTGAAGAAGCTAATGCACGGAGGGGACACCTCAAGACCCTCACTACAGTTTCAGTAAGCCCACGGTGTCAATTCTTCACTTCAACATAATAATCATTTTAGAAGTTTTGACATCATATAAAATGAAGTTCCACAGGGGCTCAAAACCTACTCCAATTGGCCCACCTTTCCCTAGCTCTATGTTTCTGGAGCCATCATAGAAGGACTTGACATAGTCAAAGAGCTAGAAGCATCTGAAGAATTAAATAGTTTGGGCCACAGTTCCCAAGGTCAAGGAAAGGCTCAAAGTACTGACAAATGCTGCTTTTGTGATCCTCTATGAAAGGAAGTAAGCAGGAAGCAAAATGTGGATTCAGCAAACAAATTCTGGAATACTCAATAGTACCGGTGTTGACTATGAAGCATTTACCATACAGGAGATGAAGAAGTACAGCAGGGACTGAAGAAATATTTAAACTGGCCAACCTACCCTCAGCGTATGTGGAAGGCCAGTTTGTTGGAGGATTGGACATTGTGGAGGAAAGAAAATGGTGAATTATTGCCTATACTGAGAGGAGAAAAGTAATAAATGTTCAACATGGTGCTCAACTATTTTAAGAAATATTTCATGACCATCGAGCAGTTCATGATTTGGTCCTCAGAAGAAAAATGCTGCTTGCAGAGTTATGATTTGTGTATTTCACAAGGTTGTGGTAAAAAATATGCATATGTTAAAAATTTTCCACCAAAATAGAATGCAATAACAATTCATTTAAACAACAACAAAAAAGAGTGTAATGGAAATTGTGTGACACAAAGCCAGCATGATAACAAATGCCAGTAACTCCAAACTCAGGAGGCAGAGGCAGGAAGATCATGAGTTTGAGTACAAACTGGGCTATGGAGCAAAATCTTGTCTGTGGAACACAAATAAACAAAAGTGTGTGAGACAAGAGATCCTTTAACACACATGAAGCCAGCAGGGTGCGGTGGCACACACCTTTAATCCCAGCACTTAGGAGGTCGGGGTAGGAGGATCACTGTGAGTTTGAGGACACTATGAGACTACATAGTGTATTCCAGGTCAGTCTGGGCTAGAGCGAGATCCTACCTCGAAAAAAATAAAATTAATAATAATAATAATAAAATAAAACAAAACACATGTGAAGCAAAAGCAGAATAGAAAATTTAATGATCCTGGAAGTTTCACATCTATTTCATAAATACATGATTCACAGAGATATGGAGGATAAATTTTAGAAAATTTCATTGAATTGTTTGCACTGAGAATTTCAGATTGACTAAGATTACTTGCAAAGTGAATAATGGGGAGAGAAACGATGCATAACAAAAACACGCCCAACCAAGTCACAGAAATGGAATCTCTCAGGGACTGGGGACACAGCAATCAGTAAAGTGCTTACCATGCAAGTGTGAGGACCTGAACTCCAGCCACAGAAGTCAGGCTAAAAATAGCCAGGCAGAGTGATGGGAGTTTGCAATCCCAGTTTGGGAAAGAGAGACAGGAAGATCCCTGGGGCACTGTGGCCACTTGGTGACCTTTAGCCTAATGATAGACCCTGTATCTAAAAATGTGAAAGGCAAGCTTGGTGTGATGGCACACACATTTAATCGCAGCACTTGGGAGGCAGAGGTAGGAGGATTGCTGTGAGTTCCAGGCCACTCTGTGATTACATAGTGAATTCTAGCCTGGGCTAGAGTGAGACCCTACCTCAAAATAAATAAATAAATAAATAAATAAATAAATAAATAAATAAATAAATAAATAAACAAACAAACAAACAAACAAACAAATAAATGTGAAAGGCTCCTAAGGAAAGATAACTGAGGCTATCCTCTGGTCTCCACACACGTCACATATATGTATAAGACCCCCAAACATCCCCACACATGCATACACATATGTAAACAGAGACATACTCAAAATCACAAAATATAACTAAAATGCTTCAGAACAAAGAGCTAAAGAGAATATCAAGTGTGAAAAGAATATATAAATACATAAATCACACACTGATGACATGCAATTCCATAATTCAAACAGGCTTAGGAGCAACAAAGGGAGCTAAATACTATTGGAAAAGCAACTTCAAATTCTGGACTAAACATTTTATATTACAATTCTGTAACTTAAGGTCTAGATAGAGTCAGAGTTTGGACTTGGAATATGTTCCAGGCTCCAATCAAACACAATAATAGAGAAAGACCTCTGCAGAGAGAGATTAATCTGGACTGAACATGAAACACAAGGATGGCTGCAAAACAAAGAGAGACAAAATCAGGAAGAAGTTTCTGGAGCTAGGAAAGCAATGCAAAGAGGCTAGTCAGACTGGGCAATCTGTGATTTCCAGCAAGGTCACGATGAAGGGACACTGAGTGGCTGAGTTGTGGAATTCAGAATTGAGGCTTTAACATTTCTGTTAAGATAAGGATTTATGGCAGGGGTTAAAAAGGTGGCTCAGCAGTTAAAGGTGCATGCTTGCAAAGCCTGCTGACCCAGGTTCAATTCCCCAGTATCCATGTAAAGTCAGTCGTACAAAGTAGTGCATGTCTTTGGAGTTCATGCACATCCATGCTTACTTTCTCTCCCTTTCTCTCTACAAGGAACAAACAATATTTTTAAAGATTTATGACAGTTACAGAAAATAATTCATAAGTGGGAGCCAATGGATGCATTATTTTTAAATTTTTACTTTTTGGGAGAGAAACAGAGAGAGATAGAGGGAGAGGGAGACAGAGAATGGGCATGTCAGCAGCCTCTCAGCTGCTGTGAACAAACTCCAGATGCATGTGCCACCTTGTGGGCAAGTGCAGCATTGCGCCCTTGCATCATTTTGCATCTAGCTAAATGTGGGACCTCAAGATTGGAACCAGCGTTCTTAGGCTTAGCAGGCAAGTGCCTAAACCGCTATCTCTCCAGCCCTTATTTTTAATTTAAAAAAAAATATTTGAGAGAAAGAGATGGAGAGAGAGAATGGGTTCACCAGGGCCTCCAGCCTCTGCAAATGAACTTCAGACACATGTGCCTCCTTGTGCATCTGGCTTACAAGGGTCTTGGGGAATTGAACTGAGGTCCTTTTGCTTTGCAGGCCAGTGCCTTAACTACTAAACCGTCTATCCAGATCAATTTTAAGTTTTATTTATTTATTTTTATTAATTGGAGAAGGAGAAAGATGGAGAGAGAGTGTGAGAGAATAGGCGTGCCAGGGCCTCTAGCCACTGTAAATGAACTCTAGATGCATGCACCACCATGTGCATCTGGCTTATGTGGTAACTGAGAAATTGAACCTGGGTCCTTAGACATCAAAGGTAAATGACTTCAATGCTAAGCCATCTCTCCAGCCTGAATTTATTATTAATTCACTGGCAAACTATTATAGTACTAGAAGAGAAATGAAATCATAATCTCATAATAGTCAACTCACAGCTTATAACATTTACCTGGGTGTAATAAGTCAAAATTTTAATTTTAATAACACCAATGTTTCTAATACCTATGCACTGGAATAAAGGAGATAAACAAAATAAATATAAAAAGGTGCAAAATAGGATATAAATAGACCAAATGATAATCCTCTGAAATAATATGTTATTATGAAATAATATCGATAATTAATAAATCAAAAATTCTGGAATAAATACATAGTTAGAAATATTGAAATAAATACCAAAAGAAAAGTGCAAAGTAACTTATAGAAGTTCAAAGATGAGGAGTGTGTGTGTGTGTGTGTGTGTGTTAAGACTGAGGGAGCGTGATGCAAGAATTTCCATATTACAATATTACTTGCCACACTTGTGATGCATATTAGAATTTTGATGCATAACACTGGTTTTCATGTATTACTTTGATATACATTTAAAATAAATTTGGAAAATTTAATGTTTTTTTTGCCATTTTTAAAAATATATTTTATTCATTTATTTAGTTGAGAGAGAAACAGGCAGACAGAGAATGAGTGCACCAGGGCCTCCAGCCATTGCAAATGAACTCCCGATGCATACACCCCTTGTGCATCTTGGAGAATCAAACCAGGATCCTTTGGCTTTGCAGGCAAGCACCTTAACCACTAAGCCAGCTCTTCAGCCCCCCCCCTTTTTTGCTATTTTTTAAACCAGTTAAATTAAACTTAGAAATTTAAGTATATACGTATATTCTAGTTTACCTCACAAACTTTAGGCACTGTTGGGTTTCACATATGTAAACTGCAGGATAGTGGCTGGGAAGAGGGAGAGAATATCCTGTATGAAAGTTACAGAAAGTGCCACAGATTTCAATATCATTGTAGACCATGAAATGGTATTCTAATTTGCAGACTTGATAGGACCCTGTTAAACAGTTTTTTTTTTTTTTCTTTCTTTTTTTTTTTTTTTTTTTCATGAACAGTGCATGTTGCAGACACTCCGGTTAGTGAATGCTTCTGGATCTGCACACACATCTCATCTAATTTAAATTTCCAACTGCACATAGTCCAGCTTGACTGATGAAAGAACAAAAACTTGAAGAATTTATTAATTATTTTTGCAGCATATTCAGAAAGTAGCTGTTTATTGTATAGGAAAATAACCAATATTTTTTTTTCTTTGTTGTTCTTGCTATTTTTCAAACCATGAAATTTTATGAAGAAAACAATTTAAACACAAACTTGAATTGTAAAGGTTATTTACAAACTTTCTATACTTAGAGTGATTACAATAGCCAGACAGTTTAAGGTGAAGTGCTGCTTTGTGAACATAAAATCAAGGAGGTAGAGTGAAAGGACAGGAGGTTTGTAAACCTTTGGTCAGTAGTAATATACGGGCTGGAGAGATTGCTCATTAGTCTTGCCTGCAAAGCCTAATGACTTGGGTTTGCTTCCCCAGTAGTTATGTAAAGCCAGATGCCCAAAGTGGCACATGTTTCTGGAGTTTGTTTGCAATGGCTAGAGGCTCACTTTCCCACATTCTGTCTTTTTCTTTCTCCCTTTTCCTCTCCCTCTGTCTCTCTCTGCTTGCAAATAAATAATAACAATCAAAACAAAAAATGATAATATTTAATGATAATAATGTTTTTAAAGCAGTTTATTTTAAAAATGTGTAAACACATCCAAGTAAGCAGTGTAAGATGACATACGGGAGGTCATACCATGAATGGTCACCCTTTTTAGCTTATGTTCTCTAAGAAGAGAGTCATAGTCCATTAAAGTACATTTGCCATATCCTTGATTTGGGCCATTACCCCCATATTCTGTTTTTCTTCAGAGTTCAGGTGCTGCTTTATTATCAATAATGGAAATTCATTTTTTCCCTCTCCTTAGTATTATATATATAATCCTTCATGTTAGTTCTCAGTGGTTCACAATATCAAAAAGTTTCTTAGCTCTTAATTCTTGCAGAGGAACTGCCTCTAGAAAAACTCAGTCTCTTTGGTTGATGGCTGTTATCAAAATTATTGAAAAGTTGCCCATAACTGTTGACATATTAGGGGTCTCCTGCAGTTCTCTTCATGTCTTTGGGGAAAGTAGAATAAATATTTCATAATATAGACACATTATTAGTAGACCTAATTGCTTTGGTAATGACATTAAAACCTTTCAATTTCCTTTTGAAGTCAGTCTGCACTGTTGCAATATAGTGATTTTCTATTCCAAAGCTCATGGTAGTGAAAAAAAAAAAAAAAAAGAAAAGAAAAGAAAAAGCAATGGATGTTTAAATAGAAGAGGCATGCTTGTGGGTTTTTCAGTACTAATGTCCATGACCACTAACTTCACTTCTTAACAGGCAAAACTGTATTTTATTCATATAGAGTGGAGGACATTTTGAGACTCTTAGAGATGATTGCCTAAAATGTAAGGGAAAACTGACACTTGTCTGGACTCTGCAGGACAGAAATTCACATGCATGCTTTGAACAGTGTTTTTATAATTCATTTCTCAAATGAATTATGGGCTCCTTCCTGGCTTTGTCATTTGGGACTTTGAGCTGCTCAGTATCTACAGGGAGTATTACCAGAGATTATTTAGTACTCAGCTTGATTGAAAAGAGTGTTCTGCCCTCTGGTTTATATTCATAAATACAACCTAAACCCTTGAAATGCAATGAGAATTACAATGCTGCTTTCCATCATGGGACTCCCATCACACCATGGGATGGCATCTTCCAAACAGCAAAAGAAGCTTCTTAGGGACCTATGCAGGGCTTTGATGCTATGTTTGGGCATGTCCCAGAGTAATGAACACAAACAAAGATTTTTTCATATCATGCTTTGAATCAGGGATTATTTTTCTGGAACAAGACAATAATTTGAACTTCAGAGTAATCTCTTACACATTAAACAGATCACATAATGCTTATAGTAGTAAACCTTTAACTAGTACACTTGTACACATATGCACATAAATGCAAATATATATGAGTATGGGCATCTATTTGCACATGTATTCATTACCTAATAAATGAATTGAAAAGAAGTACATTTTAGACTTTAGATGTATTATGTTAAATTGACATGGAACCATCATTTTTAATATTTTGGGGAAAGTCAAAAATCCTACAAATATATGAATAAAGAAGATTAATCAAAAGATGTTTTAAAACAAAGATGGCAAGGCTTTATGCTGCCTTATTTGCTTTTTTTTTGTTTTTTTTTTTTTTTTTGTTTGTTTGTTTTTTAAGGTAGATTCTCATTCTAGCCCAGGTTGAACTGGAATTCACTTGGTAGTCTCAGGATGGCCTTGAACTCACAGCGATCCTCCTACCTCTGCCTCCCAAGAGCTGGGATTAAAGACGTGCACCACCATGCCAACTATTATTTGCTTTTTTTGACAATTTTTATATATTTGCTACACTTGTTGTAAAATTAATCAATTTAAATTGACTGATTTCAATTCTCTTAACATGTTTTGTCAGTAATTATAAAAGTTGAATATTGAAAGACATGATGTACAAATTTTCTATATTTTAGATATGGCTTATACTATTACCAGGCATTTAAAGATAAATGTGAGACAAAATTACTTTAAGCTGTTACACAATGATTTTTCTGAATTTTTAAAATTTATATAAATATTTTTCATAGTTTATAATCTTGTAGCCCTTCACTCCCAGACCCTGTTTCCCTGAGGCCCCTCCTCACTAGGATCCTTGGTCTCAAAGCATTATTTAACTACATCTGTTTTGCCAAATACCAAGGTGACAAGACTTTTCTTAAAGACTGGCATAACTGTCTTTCCATGTGGTCAATAACCATATGTAGAAACCAAAGACAATGAGGATAACAGGTCTAAAAGGCAACTGATATTATGGTCCGGCTCCCAGGACAAACAGGCCCAACACAGATGTAATTCCTTTAACTTGTTCTGCAGTTCTGATAAGTCACCCGTCTTCTTATTCAGAGATGTCATGGGGATCCGGAGTTTGGACTCCAACCACTGAACAAGTCGACAAGAGGAGGGTCACAACAGAGGAAAGACCTTCAAGGCTTCCAAGGGAAGCCACATGGTCAGCAATAGTCTGACTCATGCCAGCAGATGGCACAAATGCTGAGACAGCCATAGAGTTCCTACCAGGTCCCTAATAATTGCTTCTAAAGAGCCACAGATGAGCATAAAAAATAAAGCCTAATGGCCCAGTTCCATTCCCTAGTACCTACATAAATCCATATGCACAAAGTGGCACATGCATCTGGAGTTCATCTGCAGCAGATAGAGGCCCCAGTGAACCCATTATTTCTCTCTTTCTCTCAGTCTCTCTTTGATTATAAATAAATAATAAATTAATAAATAAATAAAAAGATAACCTATCTGAATTCTTAAGAATAAAAAAATACACATATAATTAAAGTTTGGCTACTTATTTTGTCTTAAATACTCAGCAAGAGAGTATTACCAAAGAATATTATAATATAAACAAGGAGTCAGGATTATAGACTTCTGTGTTTAGATATAAATATAGATGACTACTTCTTTTGGTCATATTCTTAGTTCATTCATAGGATTATGCCTACTTTTAACAGGATAAGATTGATCCTCCATACTCTCTTGACAGTCATCATAATGTTCTTACTGTTTATTTTTTATAATTATTACCCAAATTTCAAATAACAAACTAACTACAGAAGAAAAGACTTACACATATATTGAGATGAGGCATTCACAAGGAATTAAGAAGCCTTTCCATTACTGGATTTTAGACAGATTCCCTCCCATGGGGTTATTGCCCCCTTTCCCTAATAAGAGTTCATTTTTACCATCAGAAAGGGCTGATATGGATTAGGAGCTAAGTAGCTTTCTTTTATAGGTTTGTAGTGAGAGGCACAAGCCCCAAAGAACACAGATGCCACTGTGCCCTGGCTCCTCGCTTCTTCATGAAAAGCTCCTTCTGAACGTTTCCCAGCCTTGTCCCTTTCCTTGTGTCCTTTGTGAGTCTGTGCTGTCCTCCTGGGTCCACCAACAAACCAAGGCTCTTCATATATATTTGAATTTGGCAATGAGGCTATCCCAATTGGCTGTCTAATTTATAAAAAAGACTTTTTCTAAGATGACACATGAAATTTCCTTGAATTTTCCTCTTGGGGCCCATCCCAGGTGACAGAGGGGACCAATCGTCAGTTTGGGAGATTTTCTGATTTTATTCTTTCTTTTGTTTCTTTTATTATCTCTTAAGAAAAAAAAAATCAGGCTAGGGAGATGGCTTAGCAGTTAAGGCAGTTGCGTGCCAAGCCTAAGGACCCAGATTCAATTCCCCAGTACCCATGTAAGTCAGATGAACAAGGTGGCCCATGTGTGTGAAGTTTAACTGCAGTGGCTAAAGGCCCTGGTGTGCCCATATTCTCTCTCATTTTTTCTCTCTCTCTCAAATAAAGAAATAAATTAAAATATTTTCATAATTTACCCTTGCTCATGTCTGTGTTTGTTAATTCTTTTTCTACTTGTAGAAAAGAACTTTAAAGTCACAGGCTCGATGGCTTCACAGAGTCACTGGCATGGGGGGTTCTAAGCGAATCCTGTCTCTAAACCCTGGAACAATAGCAATCTGTAAGGTTAAAGAGTCTTACCAAAGACAGTCAGCTCTGCTGGGTCACTGTCTCTCTCCCCCACCATATTGGTTCCAACACAGGTGTACATTCCTGCATCACTCTTCCTGGTGTTAGAGATCATCAGTTTTCCACCACGGATCTATGAAAAAATTTTTAAAAAGCAAACAATAATAATGATAATAAAAGAGAGAAACAGGAAAGAAGAGATGACTAATTAATAACTTTGAATAAATATGCAAAACATTTTCTATCTAAAATAAAATGTCTATGTCCAAGATGAAAAATATTCCCACTATTTTAGTTTTGTGCTCTTTCTTTATTTAATATCATCAAAAGTTATTCTATTCCTTTGTCAGTAAAATTTTTAAGGAAGTCTTCTTCTGTCTTGTCAGGACAATTTTTGACTGTTATTACTTTCTCCATGGAATCAGTCTTCACATTGAGATTCTGTGGATTGAGCTGATATTATCAATTTGCCATTAGAAAGTAGCATTACATATGTGCTTTGTGCAATATAAGGAAATCTAGCTTGGATAATGTAGGAGGCAAATTCAAGACAATGCACTTGTGTACCTTTCAGGTCAATAAGTGCAAATCATCGTCTCATCTTAATTGTATTGAAGAAGTCATTTCTAGTAAGGAAGCCAGGTTGGAATAAAGAACATTTTTTTAAAGTAATGAGTTGGGCTTGTAAATCTCTGATGTTTAATAAGTTCTCGACTTTTTTGCATGTGAATGTATACAACGTGAATATGTATGTGCAGATGTGCACAATGTAGGTGTGATTAGAGGGTAGAGGGAAATGCCAGATGTCCTCCTCTATCACTCTTCCACATCGTTTCCTGGAGGAAGAGTCTCTCACTGAACCTGGAGCTGCCAATTTTAGTAAGGCTAGATGTCAATCATGATGGCTTGATCTGGTGAAGAATCCAGACACATTCCTCTGGGTTGTGTCTCTATGGATGCTTCCAGGAAGAATTGACTGAAGGAGAAATACTTCCTCCAGAATGAGTTCTCACAGAGTGGGTGGCCCCTCTTGGTGGTGGGCTTTAGGTAAGAAGGCTCTGGGATAATAAAGCCCCTTCCACTTCAGTAACTGCTGCTGCTGCTTGTAGGTGAATGCCTTCACTTGTCCATGCATCTATTGTGCGCAGCTAAACTTCATCGGCATTGGATGTTTCCTCAGCCTTTTAATACGGATTAAAGTCCAGCTGCTCTCCAAAATGTCTCAGGCCCTCAGTGCTGGGCTGAGACTGCCATGTGGACAGAGTAGCTACTGTGTTCCTTAACTCTCAGGCCTGAAGACTGCTATTGTTGGACTGCCATAAGCTAATTCAATAAATTCCTTTTTTTAACACAATTCATTCCTTTAGACAACCCTGACTAATGTAGCATCTGAGCCTCAGTGATTCAGGTGTCTTGACTCCCCACAGAAATGGGTCTATGGGTATGTGTAGCAACACCTAGCTTTTCATCTGGATACTTGAATTGAACACAGGATATTTCAGGCCTTCTTAGGCCTTCATACTTCATGATAAGTGCTCTTAACTACTGAGCCACTCCTCAAGTTCTGTTTTTTTTTTTTTTTTTTTTAACCCAAGAACAATTTATTGCTCTAATGGATAATATGTTAAAATGTGTTTACTAAAAAATATGAGAATTGTCAGCAACTGTATCATCAGTCAAAATTTACTCAATTTCTCTGCCCTTTCTTTGTATTAACCTAATTCATTAATCTTAAGGTTACAATGTTGAATGTTCTTAAAAACTACGAAGAAGAACATCTGAATTTCCTCATAAATTTTTCATTTCCTAGATGAGTAAAATTTGCATAGATATGTTACCAGAGACAGTACCAGCTCCAAAATTTGTCATGTGGTTAAATTAAAAAAAAAAGCTATGCAACTTTGTTTTTACATGAGATAAAAAAAAAAACACAATTATGAACTCTTTGCTATCTAGTATAGTAGAATGATATGTTAAAATAAAACATTTCTAGATAAGGTTTCCTTGCCTTAAAGCTGAGCTTAGCAATGTGAATTGATTTACCCAAAGGCACTAATCAAACGCTTCAGCAGAAAACACGATGCCAGTGCATTAGGGCTTGTATTCCCTGGCTGCAGTTGGACCCTCAAGACCAGAGACCCAGTTTGAGTACTCAGTCTTCCACTCAGAGAAGATGACAAGTGAGCACTCATTGAGCCAGCTTCCTTCTATACTTGAGGATGTTCTCGATCAGTCAGTGCCAGTGACCCACACACTTTTAAAACTTTAACAGAAACCAGACCAATCAAACTTACTTAAGAAAGACGAACATTAATGCCGAGGCACTGCCAATCTAAATAAAGTGGTTTAAGAAGAACAAAATTTTGAGGTGGTTTGTTACACATTTTCAAAAGACTGGTACCCAATACCAGACCAGAAAAGACCAAACTCTCTTTGGCAGTGTAGCTATTTATGTTTATAATAAGGCCAGAAAATAAGAATATATATTATATTATATATTATTTCTTACTTCATCTATCATTTTTATTGTAATCTCAATGGGCACATTGCTAAAATTCTTATTTGTAACAAATAAATAAAAATGACAGTCCACTGTTATAAATTGTTGATAAAATGTTGTCAGTTAAAGATTTGTTTTAACTAAAACATGTTCACTCTTGGCATATATACATTATATACACACATATATACACATATATATATACATATATAATGTATGTATATATGTATGTATATATTACTATTCAAGAATATCAATGCAATTTCTATCTTTGGGGACTAGCCGGTACTTGCAAATATCATATATAAGTGTGATATATTTCCTCAAACATAAAATAATGACACAAACCCTTTGCTCTATATGATTATAAGTTCTTTTGGATATAAATTTTTAATCTTATTTGACTGATGGACCTGATCAGCAATATCCCTTGGACACAGAATGTTTTTTACATGGCCTAAACTGAAAAATCAGTGATCTGTCTTTACATTAAATCTGTATCATTTAAATATGCTTTAAAATTAATTTATAGATAAATGTGAATTATTTAATTGGAAAATGGAATAAATGAGATTATTTACTGTTCCAATGTTAATAATGATACAAGATGAAATGTATTTAACATGGTTAATGATTATCACCAATATTTTATCATCCTGTGATTAAATGATTAATAGAAACCAATAATTGTTACAAATACAATTACTAATATATCATATACACTTATGTAATTATATATTTGAGGCTTCATCCCAATTTTTGTTTGCTTTTCATTCATTTCAATAGAGTAGAAATGATAAGTAAACATTAAAATACAATTTTATTAATAAAATAATGAATAAAATATATCATTTTTAGATGTGAAAATTGGCTTCCCAAGTCTTTCAGGGTAACTCACACTTATCCTTTCTTCCTTGTCATCAATGCGAACTTTGTCTTTTTTCCAGTAGATGGTGGGCTCTGGGTGTCCTCGGGGAGGCTGGCATTCCAGGATTGCAGGTTCTCCAGCTGCAACAACCACGTCTGTGGGGTTCTGCCGGAAGTCATCTCGCAACACTAAAAAAATAAGGTAAAAAAATAATAATGATAATGATAATTTTAGTTTTGTCCGACCATGCATAAATTCAAGTCCTATTCACTTGTTCTAGCAACAAATGTTTAGATATTTCCAGCCATGCACATGGTAAAATAGTATGGATCCAACCTAAGTGCTCAGTGATACCAAAATGACTGAATACACACACTTTAGTTCTAAAATCCGATTTTAAAAGTGATATTATTGTGGGAACAATGAAATGAGAGATATTTATGCTATAGATTGAGATGTAATAACCAAACAAGGGGCATTTCATGTAATATGTTCTTTTTTATTCTTTCTATATAAAAAACACATACACTAATATTCCCATAAATACATTAATATAAATGTTCAAGATAAACTGAAACCTGATGCAAGCCACATTTCCATTGTTACTGAGCATTTATGTGTGTCCGTCTATGAGGGAAGTGTGAAGGGAACTCTGAGAATCTTTCATGTGACTTGAATACAGATACACTGCACACTGTCTCCTTTGCACATCAGAACACACTCATTGTTCACCCTTGCCACACACTAGCACCCACATCCACAAGGTTATGTTTTCATTCTCTCTGCCTCTCCACCTGCCGAGTGACATCTGGGCAGCGTGACATTCAGAGCAGAGACATTCCTTACAACAATTTGGCCTGGGTGAATTGCCCCTCCTTTCATTAATAAGAACAGCAGGTTGGACCTCCATTTTAACCTCCAAAAATCTGGCATGCGTAGCTCTCCAAATGTCACCTATCTATCAATGTGTGCTTTTCTGCTGATGGCAAGAAGGAAAGCGTGAAGAAATGACTTGTCCTATCAGACTGCAGAAATCCGGATCAACTTGAAAAATGCGGGCTAGGGCTATTAAATAAGTCGTTCAGACTAGCTAATATAATGTGTACCTCAACTGTCTCCATGTTTACTGATTGCTTTCATTTGTCCACCTCCCTATTTCATTTTAACGTTCCAACAATGACAAGTTGTTATGGCATTCATTTATGTTTAACTTTGTGTTGTGTTTTGGAACAGTTTTGCTATGTATTCAAACTTGTGACTCTCCTAACTGTGCTGACTGTGGTTTATGGGTAATAACTATGTATGTATGTATGTATGTATGTATGTATGTATGTATGTATGTATATATGGATGTATGGATGTGTATATTTATATATATATACATATATTAAATAAAATAGCAATAAATATAATAAAACACATAAAATAAAATGCCTGGAATCAACATTGGGCAGTCTATGGTAGCCAGTTGTATAAATCGTCTGCTTGAAATGTGTATCAGGTCAAGCCAGATGCCTTGCCTATTCTATACTGAGACCCACATGTGCACTTGGCTTCTTTGTTGTACCAAGTCTCTAGAAATATAGATCTCTGCCCTGCAACTAGGTCCAGAGAGACAACAAAGTGACTTTCAGGGGTGTTCTTTTCATGTCACTGGACATCCTTTAACATGGCTTTCCATCTTAATGAAGTCATGCCCCTTTAAGAGATTAAAGAGTCTTGCTTCCTATTAAAGGAGCAGTAAGAAGGCATTCAGCACAATTTGTTCATTCTAAGCTTAGAAACTGATTAATTTACGGGTTTTGCTGTGGAGGAAATGTGTTGCACATTAGCACTGAGATGTGCACATTTTTGCTCCCCTGTCTAACTGGCAACAAAGTGTGATTTATATGCATCAGAACTGCCTTCTGAATGAAGTGACTGGGGTGTGCAGTTAAGTGTGACTTGCACACAGGCAATGAGAAGGGTTAACACTGTGGTTCCTTCTTGCAGGTATGTCCTCCAGGGAGAGCAAGCTGGTGACTAATTTATATTCCAAATGCAAAACAGCTGTCTATTTATGCAAACCTAAGAAGTGCAAAAATATGGTAACAGGGTGATGAACCCCACAATATCCGGTCTTGGCAGCAAATGCTGTTTGGGCAAACCTTATTCTGTTCTGAAATGGCACATCTGGCCGGTCGAGGTCCTTTCCCAGATCTTGTCTCTTAACAGATGACATGAAGAAAAGCCTTAGCTCAAATGCTACTTAAGACCCTTGCAAATCATTTTGAGATTCAGTGTCAAATCAATTTGCAACAATCTAAATTAAAAGAAAAAAATAATGTACTATATATAATATGGTAGAAAAGAAGAAAAAAATATCCTAACAAATTCTTAGGACTGCTACTCTTAAACAATGTAATATGCTTTTATATATTCAAAAAAAGGGAAAATTACTTCAATTTGCACATGAAGCAAAGAACTCCAACATCCTAACATCAGCTGTAATCCAGGCTTTCAGACAGCGCCGTCAGAGGAGGGTGAGGTAATGATATAATTGGTACTGTACTCTCAGCAACTTGTAATGTGCTCTTTGGTGTCTGTGTAATGCTAAGTCATATGTGCTTAGTGACTGCATCTTCACTGAGTCTCTTGGTAAAATATGTTTCTTCTCCCTCATTCAAATAAAACTTAAAGTAATTGCTTACCACTTCTGAGATTAGATTCTAAAAACTGAACTTTTTTTTGTTTTGTTGGAGGGAGACAGAGATGTGCCCGCTAACAGCCTCTCAGCTGCTGCGAACGAAATCCAGATTCATGCGCCCCCTTGTGGTCAAGTTCACCATTGCGCCCTTGTGTCACTTTGCATCTGGCTAAATGTGGGACCTGGAGATTGGAACTGGATTCTTAGGCTTAGGAGGCAGGCACCTTAACCACTAAGCCATCTCTCCAGCCCAAAACTGAACTCTTTATTCTTTTCTCTGTGTGCCTCTGCTTTTCTCTTCTCCTGCACATCTGCTGTTGCATAGTACCATGTTATCTGATGGTGAAATCTGTTTAATGAAGACCTGATGACAATTTCCATCCAACCACTAGCACAACCTGAAGACCTTATTCCAATAACATTTGATAATCCAAATCACCAAAAAGTGTTGTGACAATTTATCTAAAGCAATAGGTTATTAATAAAATATTCTAAACAAGGTTAAGTCTAGTTGTAATTTTATATCTTATACCTAGAACCTTTGCTATCTCCCTATTCTTTCACACACAGCCCTATCTCCCTTCTGCCCTAAATCAGTAGATATCTGACCTTTATTTTTATAAACTCAGTCATAGTAAATTATTGCTCACCAATTTCTCTGTTAGTTCACTAAAAATAACTTAACAATAACAGCAATGCAAATCTGAACTTTGAAGGGTACAGTTCTCAAACGAGAGTTTGAGGTCCCTCAGTGAAGTCATCAGATATGTAAAGCCTAAAAAAGACATTATTGACAGAAATGTTTATGCATACCTGTGGATAAACAAAGCTGTCCCAAGCAAATTAACTTGAACACGACTAAGCTAATCTAAATGAGAACAATACTGGTAAGCATGACTTCAGCGACATAAACAACAGATAAGTAAGAGAACACTGAACACAGGCTCCACGTAGGTAGAGTATCAATGTGTTTCATTGCAAATATAAGCCATATGGGCTAGGGCTGCAGCTGCATCCAAATTTCTATGTAGAAAACTGAACTTGAGCCTCAATCAGATGCTCATCTAGTGTGCATTTTAGCTCCCCAACATATTTCAGCACATTTACAGTAGGATTTTGCTTTCTGGTGCTGGGGAATAAACTCAGTACCTCATATATTCTAAAGTTGTGCACTATTATTTATTTATCTTTATACATTTATTTGAGAGACAGTAGAGTATATTATGAGACAGACAGAGAGAGAGAGAGAGAGAGAGAGAGAGAGAGAGAATGGGCACACCAGGGCCTCTAGCCACTGCAAACACACTCTAGATGTATGTGCCAACTTGTGCATTTCGCTTACATGGGCACTAGGGAATCAAACCTAGGTCCTTGGGCTTCACAATCAAGTGCCTTAACAACGAAGCCATCTCTCCAGTCCATATTTGCTCTATTAATGGACTATATCACACAAGTTTTACAGAATGCTTTTAAAGTTTTTTTTCTTTTTTTTTTGGATCAACCAACAGGCACAGAGGACATTTTAATCTCTATTAAAAAAAAGAAAAGGCTGGAGAGATTGCTTTGTGGTTAAAGTGCTTGCTCACAAAGCCAAAGGTTTGATTCCCCAATAACCATGCAGAGCCAGATGCACAAGGTGGCACATGCACCTGGAGTTCATTTGCAGTGGCTAGAGGCCTTGGCATGCCTAATCCTCTCTCTCTCTCTCTCTCTCTCTCTCTCTCTCAAATAAATAAATAAAATATAAAAAGAAAACAACTATCCTACTCTAAGAGCTAGACTTTGCTGAAGCAAGGTAGTATGCAGGTAGGTCATGTGAAGACTCTCTACTGTACTATTGTCAGGTAAGTTGAGGATTTGCACTTGGTGGTTCTGACACTGGACTCTGCAATTATTCTGTTATACTGATGTGTAACTCAGTATGCTCTACTTAGGCTGCCTCTGTGGACCTCCTTCAGAATGTTCTTATATCTTCCTTGAACTGCTGTCAAACAATTAAACTCTTCATTGCTGCTGTTACAAGTTTGCTACAATGAAAATAGGGTCATGACTTTTTTTTTTTTTTTTTTTTTTTTGCTGATACATCTTTAGTGGTAAAGGTAAAACTATCTGCTTAATGTGATTGCAAGTGTTGTTTAGAACTGAATCCCTATTTGTATGTCCAAGCTCATCATAAATGTATCTGTAACCTCATACTCACCACACTGCGCAAGGACTGATTACCAGTTTGCATTAGCACAGAATGGTCTTCTGCCTGAAGGTATCTCCCAGCAATCCCTTTGTTCTCTTACTTTAGATTATTCATTTCTCAAAACTGCAGTGATCCTTGTAAACTTAAACCAGACACAGTAGACTTCCAAAAGGCCTCATCTTGACGGACCTCACAAGAGTCAAACACTGTTCATTGGTTGGTTGCAGTGATGAATTCCAAGAAGTATACTGTGATCTTTTATTATACAGTGGAGACCACAATGTTTTCATTTAATTTTAAAATGTCACTTTGAAGAACAAGATTTGTAGGATTTAAAGGACAGACTCTGTGTCTTGCCTCTTCACATGTTCTAACATAAAAGCCAGACATTTCAAGCAGCTGAGAAACTAGGCGTGCGCGTGTGCATGTGCACATAGCAAAACTGGTAGTATACGTATTTGCATAGGGTACTAAATACCACAATCATCTAACAGAAGACAGAAAGACTGGTCACCTCTACAACTGTACACATTATTTCCTTAATCCTGTCAATGCCACATTGCCACACTCTAAGGTCAATGTGGGCAAAGATTAGGTATAATTTCAATCAGCATGAAACTCAGGCCTTCCTTTCTACCTGTGAGGAAAGCCATCCCAGCAAGAAGGTGGGACTTCAACTAAAATTCGGGTTCCTGGTGACATTACAGGACAAGTCAATCCTGAACACTATGCTAACTCTCAACTTTCTAGTAAAGTTCCCGTTCAAATTAAAATCTGGTTAAGTTAAATGTCCCCTTGTATCTGAATGTTCTCCATGGATACAGCACAATAATATCTCACTTCTCTGAACAGTTCATGACGAAAGTAAGTATAACTCTTCAAAACATTATCATATGAGAAATTATTTCATTATAATAAGTATAACAACACAAAGTAGGGTCAGACAGGTCAGCCACCAGCTACAGAGATAATACTATGTGATATGTGGGGGCCACATTATGAGTGGTTTCTTTTGCACAGAAGGGGAATGGGAAAGAAATTGCTCAGTGGGGAGACATCCGCTACTGCTGTGCAAGCTGACACCCTGGCACCCCCGTAGCATGCTGATAATTCCAACCACCCCCCACCTCCACTAAGACTCCCTGCATAAGCACATTCACTGAGCAAATGATCCAGATCAACCAGCAGTATGAATTGGAACATGTTGAATAAACAAGAATGCCCTGTGACTTGCTCATTTTCAAGTCATAGCACTTCGTGAAGCCTGGAATTCTGCAGGGAATAAAACACACAAACACACAATTCACGCAAGAGGCCTGGCCAGCTCCGAGTTTCTTAGCCAAGTCTTTATTCTTGAATCCTTTTTTTAGCCCTGCTCTGTCCTCACCCACAGTATAATTTGAAGTTCTGCTAAGGGTGCCAAGTCTTCCTTAATGTTTTCCATTAATGTTTAAAACTTGCTGAAGGATTCTTAGAAATTGCATGGAAACATTGTGCTCTCTGTAATTTGTAGCCATAACCTCTGTAATGCATATGTTCTCCTTGGAGACCAAGTGTTGAGATCATTCATAAACTTTTGGATCGCATGTGGCACTGCAAACTGGTGACATCTGACCACGGCAGACTCCAGGCCTGTCTCTGGCAATCATTTCCTTTGCTTTGCAGTGAAGGAGCCAGCAGTTGGCATACCTTCAACACTTGGAAGTCCTATTTTTGGCAAAGCTTAGCATCTGATATTTGACAGGATCTGCATACCCTATCCATTAGCTTATGAGGAAGTTGTGTATTGAGGCTAATTAATGTTTAATCAGTTCCTCTTTTCCTCTCTCTTAAAGAGCCCATGTCCACAAAATTCTTCATGTGGGATTGATGTCTTCAGAATCACAGAAAGCTTAAAATGAAGAACAGCAGCAAATCAGAAACTATGCCAAATATAGTATGTGGGAGGGAGGATAGTGCTCAGAAACACAAGTATGGAGTACAAGACAGTTATGATGCTTCTTTAGGACTGATAAAAACTTGTCCATGATCCCCAAATATCTGTGCTCCTCCCAAAGTGACTGCCTTTGAGTCCAGACTTCGATTATCACTTTAGCTACAAGAAGATAAAGTTCAGTTGAAAATCCAGAAATACAGGGTTAGAGACATGGTTTAGCAGTTAAGACACTTGCCTGTAAAGCCTAAGGACCCAAGTTTGATTCCTCAGCACCAACGTAAGCCAGATGCACAAGGTGGCACATGTGTCTAGATATCATTTTCAGTGGCTAGAGGCCCTGGCATGTCCATTTTCTCTCTCTCTCCTCTCCCTCAAATAAATGAATAAGTTAAATTAAATAATAAAAGAACCCAGAACTACACAAGCTAATTGAACCAACAACATTAAACAGGATAGCACAATACAGTGACAAGGGGAGACCCCAGAATAGGTGTCACATCTGATACTGCACCTCCCTTTACTAATAGCTGGGTCTGGGTACATCAGATAAATTAGTAAATAAATAAGGAATAAGTTAAAATTTTATGGAATTTATATCAACAGAGTGATTTCAAATAGCCATATGACCACTCCTAGATTTTCAATCTGATTTCATTCCTCTGAGCCTCAACTCTTCTGCAAAGTGAAGAAGTAGGTGCCCAGAAGGGTGGCTGCAGGTGGTTTGTAAGGATACAGCCTGGAACCACTATTTTTCATTCTATCCATGTCCCCTTCTCCCTTCATGCATTCTTCATTCACTGACTATTTAAAAAAATTAAAGGATGAAATTCAATGTACATATATTCATTTATAAAAATTGGCCGGGCGTGGTGGCGCATGCCTTTAATCCCAGCACTCGGGAGGCAGAGGTAGGAGGATCACTGTGAGTTCGAGGCCACCCTGAGACTACATAGTTAATTCCAGGTCAGCCTGGGCCAGAGTGAGACCCTGCCTTGCAAAACCAAAAAAAAAAAAAAAAAAAAAAAAAAATAATCCAATATGTTTAAATACAATTTTAAGTTTCAAATACACAAAACTATATATTTCATTTCAAATATCAGCATTTATATTCCCTTTATAGCTATATGTGTCCATTTGAATAAAGGAAAGCTAAATATTAATATAAAAGTAAATATTAATATGCTACTTTGCTCTGTGTAACTTGAGATCACACCTCTCTACCCACATCATCAGTCCTATATGAAGGCATTAGCTCTTACAGCCTTCCAGAATTGCACAGCTCACAGAGGTGCAGGGTCTCAGCAGTGACTTCCTGTCATGCCAGCCTGTCCTAACATCCAGGCAATATTGGTCTGTTATTTCTTTCCCATGGAGTAGTGTGATGTGCGTGATCAACATGAATTACAATGCCAAGTCACTGCCAGATGTCAGAAGTGATAAACTCAATAGTCTAAGGATTATTACACATTAGGGCACCCTACAGTGCAAGGGTGTCCTGGAATTTATGTGTTATTTATTACCTATTGGCAGGGTCTCAAAGTAATCTCACCCCTGCTGATGAAATTAGGGTAGAAAGGAGAAGCAGGTCAAGGTTAAGCTTCCTTGTCAAGGATGTTAGTTACTCCCAAACTATTGTTGCTTCATCTTGTCCCCTGTACCGCACACTCAGCGGGCCTTTGAATAAGACTGCCATATGTTACAATACCTCCATAGGTTTTCAACTTGATTCTGAGGAATTGATAATTTTACTAATTTCTCACGTCTTAGAAGGTTATTTTGCAACCATTGTCTCTAGAAGCTTCAATAAAGAGGGCACACATGAATCATACTGCACTCCATGAACTGAAAAGAGCTGAGTTTGAGAAGACACTTGTCAATTTTCTTTGGCACAAGAACAGGGACTGCAAATTAACTGAACTAGATTATATTTAAAGAAATTTAATATTAAAACAAATCATGTCCACATGTCTGCATAGTCCTCATTCTCACCCATCCCATTCTGAGATTTGCATATGTCAGCATCACAAAATATCAGTATTTCTTTGCTGTCACAAATTTTGCTGAAATAGATGCAGTTTGACATGCTATATTCTCAGGAAATGTTCTATTTGATTACTACATGACAAGAAGCTTGAAATGTTTTCTAATCTAAAGTGTAACTTGTTTATTTTTAAACTGGCTGATTAAAATATGCTCTGCCACCTCTCCACTCTAACCCAAAGCCCTACTCACCCTCTTTTCTTTGCCACAAAATGATTTCTGAATGTCACTATTAATGTGCAGCAATCTTATTACTCATCTGCTATAAATCTCCAAAAAGCATCACTATGTTTTGACAGTTGAGCAAGAAAATGGGAAGCAGGCAGCATATCTAAGCAATTTTTATGCATGCAGAGGTCTTAAAAACCAAACCAAAACTCTTTTGGAAAATTCCTATTATACCGTTAACAGTGACTAGTACCCAACGCACTCAGTAATTTTTATTTCTCTGCAAAAAGTATAATTTCTCACATTATTGATGTTGACTCCACACTCCTAGTTTTCCCACATACTTTGTGAAAACAAACAAACCAGTGGTAAACAACATATAATGATTGTCTTTTAAGAGCAACATCAAATTCCCATAATACAAATTAATTGTCATGTATTTTTGTCAGAAAGATTACATATTTAGAAAACAACATGTGTTTTGTTTAAACCTTTGCTTCTTTTGTAAAAATGGAAAGAAGTTTTCTGAAATGTGGTAGTTTAAAGAGGGGAAGAAAAAAAAAAAAAACTCCCTCCTTTACTCTTTCGTTATGCACTTCAGAAAACCTTGGCCAGCCATCCAGGGAGGGTAAACATAGTAATAAGGGAAAAAACACAATCAATTACCTACTGAGCCTTTCATTCACTTCATTTTTTTTTTTTCCTGGCACATCCCTTACTCCCAATTTAAAGATTTAGTGCACTTTCAATCCCAAAATGCTTGGAAATAGAAAACCCACACAGCAGCTTCCTTCTTGCTTAAAGAGGAAGCAACTTCTTGTATAGAGACATGTACCTTGCTGCGCATGATTACATAGTTTCTTTACCAGGAATTGCATCAAGCCTAATAAACATTTCCTGGAAACCCTACCAAACATCCATGAAGAGCATTGGTAAATTTTAGTAATATGGTAATATGAGTTCATTGTTACCAATGATCATCCATCAATAGTAGGTACTTTTACATATTCACCAAATATTAAGTATTTGCTTTATTTCCTCTTAAAGCTGTCTATGAACAGTAAATTCCAATGTCTCTTCTAATATCTCAAGTAACTATGGAGAAATGCATTCATTCCTTCTGAAATAAAACCATTGTCTTTATAACCTAAGAATTAAATACTTTAAACTCAAAAGTGAAATATCTTTAAAGGTAAGAAGAGGTATTTAGTCATTATGTATTGAATATTAGGACTGAAAGATCAAAGGTGAGGTGGTAACATGCATAGAGAAGTGGGTTGCATGAGCAGGTAGGTTAATATTCCACCTGATTTCCTTGGACTGCCTTGACTATTCTTTTAAATAGCACTCAATTGCTAAAAGAAGATGACATTACTAAAAATAGTTATTTTGAGAGATTATATATATATATGTATATATGACATACTTTATCTCAAATACATTTATGAAACCATATTAAAAAGCATTAATAGTAGGGATGGAGAGATGGCTTAGCAGTTAAAGTGCTTGCCTGTGAAGCCTAAGGACCTAGTGTCAATTCTCTGGTATCCATATAAGCTAGATACACAAGGTGGTACATGCGTCTAGAGTTTGTTTGCAGTGGCTAGAGGCCCTGATGTGCCCATTGTCTTCCTCTCTCTCTTTCTCTCTCTCTCTCTCTCACACACCTCTTTCTTTCTCTCTCTGTCAAATAAATAAATGTATTAATTTTTAAAAAATCTCTGGGCATGGTGGCGCACGCCTTTAATCCCAGCACTTGGGAGGCAGAGGTAGGAGGATCGCTGAGAGTTCGAGGCCACCCTGAGACTACATAGTTAATTCCAGGTCAGCCTGGACCAGAGTGAGACCCTACCTTGCAAAAAAAAAAAAAAAAAAAAAAAAAAAAAAAAAATTAAAAACCCTTAATATTACAACACAATTTTAGTAAATATCTTTCAATAAGTTTTATCAGGTCCATCTGTAGAAAGTAATTTCCATGCAATATTTCATTTTGTCTTGCTTAACTGAATCACATTGCTTAGATATGTATTGTTCTACTCTCTTTCAACCAGATCTAGTTGGAACTATTCATTTTAGGAAACAGAAAGATTATATTTTAATTATTCTCTATTTTCCAAATATGTACTGCACATTTTGTTGGTTCAAGACCCTTTATAACAAACCCTAGAAGTAAAAAAAAAAAAAAAAAGAAAAAAAAAATAGAAAAACTTACAACATATAGCTACAATCTGAAAAAAAAAAAAAAAAAAAAAAAAAAAAAAGGATGATGATGTGTCCAAGAGAACAAGTAAAAGGAAAGAAGTGAAGAAGTGTTTCAAAAGGGAAGTTTTGGGCTGGAGAGATGGCTTAGTGGTTAAGGCGCCTGCCTGTTAAGACTAAGAACCGGTTCCAATCTCCAGGTCCCACGTTTAGCCAGATGGAAAGTGACGCAAGGACGCAATACCTCACTTGACCAGAAGGGGGTGCACACATCTGGATTTCATTCACAGCAGCTGAGAGACTGCTGGCGCACCCTTCTCTATCTGTCTTCCTCTCCCTCTCTGTCTGTCTGTGTGTCTCTCCCCCAAAATAAATAAAATAAAATAAAATAAAATAAAATAAAATAAAATAAAATAAAATGTTTTTGTTTTTTTTTTTTTAAATGAACAAGTTTCACAGCTGGGTTTAAAATAGCCTTACATTGAAAAAAAAAAAAAAATGAAGGAATGTGCTTACATGTACATAAAACCCTCTCTGAACTAGAAACCAGAAACTAATTTAAAAAATAAAAAAAAAAAAACACCCTTTGCAGAAATAAACATATTTGGATGTGGAGGATGGGAAAAGAAAATTTCCACACATCTGCTTTGAATTTTTGAATTTTTTTTTTTTTTTATTTTTGGAGAGAGACAGAGAGGGAGAAGGAGACAGATAGAGAATGGGCACACCAGCAGTCTCTCAGCTGCTGTGAACGAAATCCAGATGTGTGTGCCACCTTGTGGGCAAGTGTGGCAATGCGCCCTTGTGTCACTTTGCACCTGGCTAAATGTGGGACCTGGAGATTGGAACCGGGTTCTTAGGCTTAGCAGGCAGGCGCCTTAACTGCTAAGCCATTTCTCCAGCCCATCTGCTTTGAATTTTTAACTTTTAAACCCTGAAAATATATTAATTACTTATTAAAATGCATGTTTAACAGTGTATAAATTCTCTAAATAAATTGAAAATACATTGGATAAGGGTGTTCTAAGATCATGTGTACCAACTGGATCCAAGCCAAAGAGCTATAATGAAGATTTGGAAAGATATTTTCTTGTAAGATTCAGTCAGTGATACAAACTGCAAATTTACAAAATAATAGTTGTGCTTTGAAAGGAGAAGCCAATAAAATGTAAAATCATAGAAAGCCTAATCACAGTTCTGATTTATTTCATTGTTTTGATACAAAATAAAACTTCATAAACATTCATACCAAAAAGGTCTTTTCACTTAACATCAAGAGAAGGCATACTATGTTCCAATATCAGAGCTATAGCCATGCAAATAACAACAAGCTTTGGATAGAGAGTCATTTTTCTCAGTGTTTCAATAGAGGGTTAGATAAAGAGAAGCAAGTAGGAGTGAGTTGCTACAGGTGGGACAGTCTTGACACCATCTCATATATTTATGGTCAAAATGCTGTCTAGTAAAAAAAAAAAAAGGTTCATCTATAAAAAATTCTCTTTTTCTTTGTGAATGTATAAACCCAATAAATATCTGAAGAAAATTCTAAATCATAATTTATTCAAAATTGAATAGCCTATGCTCAGGGGATGAGTCAGCAGTTAAAGGCAATTGCTGGCAAAGCTTGCTGACTCAGGTTTAATTCCCCAGTACCCAAGTAAAACCAGAAACCCAAAGGAGCACATGTGTCTGGCATTCATTTGCAGAAGCAGGAAGTTCTGCTTCACAGTTCTCTCTGTCTCTGTCTTTCTCCTCTCAAAGAAACAATAATGGTTTTAAAAATTAATATCAATTTGAAGACTCTTAATTATGTAGTTCTATTAGAGGACACCTGAAAATTCTTGCCACATTTAATACAAATTGGTTTATTTTCTTGGATATTTATATACTTTGTATTTCCAATAGTTTCAATCTATAAAGTAATCATTTCCTTTTATTTGAAAAGTGAGGTAAAACAGTAGGCATATCTGTAATGTCAGCATTCAGGATGTGGAGGCATAAGGACCAGTAGTTCAAGATTAGCCTGGAGCTCTAGATCACCCTTGGCCATTTAAGGCCCAGTCTCCAAAAAGAGATTTGAATTAATATATACATTGTCAGGCTAAACTTTATCTTTGTATTAAATATCTTAGTATAATGCTTTCTTATAGGATTAGAGTTGATGATATATCCATACTGTACTTTATTCCTCTGTAAGCAATGAAATTAACTCTTGATGAACCTTTCGATATATAATTAAATTTAATCTTGCATATTCTTTGAATTTATGATAATGTCATTTCAATGAAATATTAGCTAAAACTCCATTAAATACATAATAGCAGGAAATAGTCTTATTGCCGTGGCATGAAGCAAAGAAATGGCATTATTGAATTTTTTTAAAATTGAATTAAAAACAGTGGATGAATGCATGTGCACAAAAGACTCATTGCACATTATCAATAGTCCTTCAAGATGGACAGGCATCTTGGTCATGGTACCTTTATATAAAAATAGCTAAGGAAGCTTGCTTCTGAGTAGCTTAGACCCCTGGTTGCTCAAACTATGGTTGGCCACTTTCCCTCAGTAGCTCATGTAGTGCTTTTGAGCAGTAGACAGGCTAACTGTCTGGGGACTGGCATCCAAAATCTTTCTGATTGGCTAAGAGATCCACTCAGTGGAAAGGAACCCAATCTGGAACTGGAAGTCAGGTCTGAATCCTATGGAGAAAACAGATTATACTCTCCAATGTCAAGCTCCCACTTGTCTTTGGCCAAAAGAAGGGCTACATCCACTATAATCTCCCTAAATTAGTAATGCTCATCCGATTTTACCTATGGTGACTTCACTCTCCATTGGAGAATCTGTTTTTCTTTTTCAGAAGGGAATGAAACCCAAGGAGATAAACCACCCTCCAATCTCAGTCAAGCCCCAGGTGAAACCACAGAGGAATTGGGGAGATGAGCAAGGGTGCTGCTTCCGTGGTGAGCCTGGCAATCTGTGCCATGGTGAAGGAGACAGACCCTGAGAATACTTATGTACCAAAGCTAAAAGGCAGAGGCTCCTATGAGTTCATAACTGAAATAGACTTAAAACTCACCCACCATGGTTTAAGGAATTTTGTGGAAGAGGGGACAGAAAGATTATAAAAGGCACAGGTTGGGATGTCATGTCCCGAGAAATTGCCTCCCCACAATAACTGATTGCTGCTCCCATCCCATGGGGAATACCTACCAACAACCGCACTGAAGGCTTCCTGCAGAATGGGGGTAGAGGGGAGGGAAAAGGTGGTGCCAACACATGATGTAGCCATACAAAGTATGTTCTTAATAAAGAAAGAAAAAATATAAAATAAAAAAATTGTGCAGGAAGTTGATAATGCTCAACTTCTGTCAAATGTGAACATACATTGATAGCAGCTGGGTCATTAGTAAAGATCACTGATTGAGACATATTCCCTGTCTCCCATTATACTGCACATAACAATTTAACCTTGTCTCTGAAGCTTCTTATACTCAATGTTGTACACAGCAGACAGGGTGGTCTTCTTAAAAAAGTCAGTAAATAAATCTTGCCATCGTTTTTAGTAAAAAGTTGCAAAGCACCCCCTCCTCTGGCCATTGCATTGAAAAAAAAAATCAGAATATACCCCGCTCCATGGTGTTATCTGATTCCCAGTGTTTCATTTCCTAATAGCTTTCCCTGCTCCTCCATTCTCCTGTCATGCAGATCCTTCCTTTCTTCTAGCAAGGACTAGCAGTTAGCCTAGAATATTTACACTTCAAACTTCGTGAAGCTGTCCTTTTCCTAACTCAGGCTTTAGGGAACTATGCCATTTGAAGAGGGAGCAAAAGCAGGCTATCTCCAATCAGGCTGGGAGATGGGTGCATCAGTGGATAAAGCCTTTGCTGTGCCAGTGTGAGTTTGAGTCCATTTTCCAGGACCTATTTGAAACTAGACATTGTGGCACTTGTATCTACAGCCCCAGTATGGCTATAGTGAGAAGAGAGACTTATATAGGAGAATCTCTTCAAGTTCATGGGTCAGTACTAAAAAATGAGAGACAGAATCTCAAACAAGGCAAAAGACCATATCTAACACCAGAAATTGTTCCTCTGATGTGTACATTCATCCCCACATTTACACAGAAGAGGATGCCCACATACATAGCCATACACTTACACAGGGATAGGAGACTGCTCAGTGCTTAAAGGTGCTTATTTGCATATACACACATAATGGTCACATGTGTCACATCTCTCAGTTCTTCCTACTGCATATCAAAATTTCACTGGATGTATTTGTTTTATTTTCTCTTTATTTATCTACCTTCAAAAATTTTAAGCTAGGGCTGAAAAGATGACTTAGTAGTTAAGGCGCCTGCCTGAGAAACCTAGGAACGCCAGATCCAACATGTGATGCGAGTGTGCAATGCTGCACTTTTCCACAAGGGGGTGCACGTGTCTGGAATTTCTCTCTCTCTCTCAAAAAAAAAAAAAAAAAAAAAAAAAAAAATGGAAGCTAGCACCACCAGGACAGCATGAACCAAATTCAATTTGTTCACTATTATTTAGAATGATATTTTCAACATGTTGTAGGCACATAGTAACTACTTAGTGAATAAGAAGATGAGTAAAGAATTTCAAGTTTTGTTCTTAAATTACCTAGCTACTTATTATTATGCATCCATTAGCAAAATGCTGCCTTTGTAGGTCTCAGTCAATAAGTAAGGAGCTCCATTCTCTTTGCTTTACCATAGTAAAGAATATTCTTAGAAAAGCATAGCTGCAGGTAGCCCTCCATAAAATACCACTTGTTTCTTCTGTAGCTTAGAAAAGTTTATGAATGAAAAGATGGAAATGTCAAGATGACCACATAGATTTCATTGATAACAGGAGAGAAGATTTGAAAATAGATTTTTTTTTCTTTTTAAAACGATTTTATTTTTATTTATTTATTTGAGACAGAGAGAGGAAAGAAAGGAAGAGTGAGAATGGGCACACCAGGGCCTCCAGCCATTTCAAATGAACTCCAGACGCATGTGCCCCCTTGTGAATCTGGCTTACGTGGGTCCTAGAAAATAGAACCTTAGGCTTCACAGGCATGTGCCTTAACCACTAATCCATCTCTTCAGCCCTAAAAATAGATTATTTTTATACTATATCCTACATTTTAAAAATATTGTGATGGAAATTTAGGTGAAATGAATATATTTTATAATTCTGGGCTCTAATGATCAAAGTATATTAAAAATAATTTAACTTGGTAACTATAGTCTCATTATAATCAGTTATTGTAACCTGCTGTGAGATGGTAATTTTTGAACATTAGGCTAAATCTATTTTTAATTCAAAATTCTTGATGAACCTTACTACTTTGAATAAATCTCTAATATGAGCTTGATTCTGTACAATTGCAGTTTTCATTAAAAATGAGAACAAAAGCTAATGTTGAGTGAATAGCTGGTCAGATATACACTATTATCACTCTTTGTATTGAGCTGTACAGTCTTTTCAGTGTGTGCTCAAGCCCGCAGGACTTCGTCCTCGATTACTCTCTACTAAAATTAACCATTTTTTCAGCAAATGTAAGCCCTCTAATCAATATCAATCTTCCTCTTTTATTATTTGCTTTAATTGTAAAATTTGAAAATGTGTATAACCATACTAAAGATGATTCACTTCCCAGTGTTACATATCTTTACAGGGTTTTGATTTGCCTGGATATTTTGTAATTACAAATACAGACAACCTTACATTTTCAGCTAATCTTTTTTTTTTTTTTCCCATAAGGTTAGGCCTAAAGATTTTGATGAAAGTCTGCACTGTGAGTACTGACAAGTTATCTCCTTTCTCAAAGCCTTGGAAACTTCATCATCAGAATGGAAGGTGGTAACAGTAAGTGAAAGTGCTTTCACTTTTGATCAAGCATCTGGCCTAGAACAACATGATAATGAGTGCAAACTATGAAGATACATTGGCAAATAGACATGTATGAAGATTTATAGCATTCCTTATAAAGTACACACTCACAATTGTAAACCTCTTGGCTGAGTATATAAATACAGGAGAAATGTGTGGATATATCAGCTAAAATGGCAATCTATCAGTTTATCAATACAATGTTTAGTCATTTGTACCACATAAATAATACTGAGTCTGAATAATCCATCTCAAATGTCTATATTAATAAATTTAAACAAACATTTGTAACACTTTAATGTGGCTTCTTTGTACTTTAGGGAAAATAGCAATTCATTTATGTTTTGAATACTTTCTGAGTAAGAGACATGACACAAGACAATCAAGACTTTTAGGCAAAGGAATAATCACTGACATACAATCAAGATACAGCACGGGTCTAGCTTCCCCAAGCTCTCTTTTGATTCATTCTTCATTAATTTTTGATTAAGGATAGATTATTTAACAAAAAAATCCTTAATTTAAATTTTCACTATGTTCAATTTTATAAGATTGTTTTTATTCTCACTTATTTTTAACTTAAGCAAATGTGTACAGAGCTTACTCTATTGGATAATCATTGGTCCTCAATGTTATTGTTGATTCAAATCTAAAACCAAGAAGTTTACTAAGACCATAGGAAGATATTTAAAAAAATGATCTCAATACTAGTTTCTGGAGAAGACCACATCCCCTTTTCTTGACAATTTCTTTGCCATTCTCAAAATGCCTGTTAGTGAAAGCAACGCTGTCCAGCCCACCCCCTGACATCTTTAATTGATGTCCTGGAGAGTGTTGTCAAGTGCTACTCAAGCAGGGCTAATAGAGCCAGTATACCGCCACACAGCAAAGCTGGGGGTGCTGGACTCCACAAGGGCTCAGGGGAGACCCTAAACTCTACTTCTTGTGTGAACAAGGACCAAGTGCTAAGTGAAAAGAAAATCATTATCTATTAACAGTAGACACAGAAACACGAGCAATGAGGGCATGGTGCCTTAGGATCCATATGCCTCCCTTTACCAACTTAGATGGTGGCCCTGACATGCGCCTGAAGATGGGAAATAAAAGACAAGGAAAGACACTGAACATGCAGAGAGTCTTCATCTCACAATTATTGTTGGTTCTTCTTGGGGTATATTCTACAGGGAAAATCCCTCTTATGTGGAGATGGAGCAAAAGGGTTCCTGCAGAATTCAAGCCAGCCCTGTCATTTCAGATAATTTCCAAACATCATCCCCATAGGAACCAGCAGCACATCTGGTACTCGGGATCCTCTGCTTGGAGTGCTGCCTTGGCCCATAAGGTTGAAGTTTGCATGTTTGTTGTCTTTTAGTTTTGCCACTGAATTTCTCACTTTGGTACATTGGAACATAGTATTTAGTTGGAAGAGAATGAAAGTTTTGCACTTAACATCCAGCATGTTGCAAATTTAAATTGTCTTTTTGCTTTTGTTGAAACACCATAAGTGTACTTTCATGTGGATGTCTGCCAGTCAGCACCTCCTCCCTACCACGCTAATATCCTTCCTTTGAAGCAGGGCCAAGCCAAGAGCTTTCTTTTCTCCCCAACAGAAAAAAAAAATAATTATGCTTCATATCCATAGGCTGCAACTCCTGCTAACTTAGTTTTGGACCTTCAGTGACTAATTTTACTTGCTTTCATTGACAAACTATGAAATGGTTCATTTACAAATGAAAAATGAAGTATCATTTTCAAAGTTATTGTTTTGTACTAGTTGATTTTCAGTTAAAGTATTTTTATTGAAAACTAGGTTTTATATAAAGTATGGTATGAACCTGTGAAAATTTTACTCTAAGGTAATATCAGGGTTCTTAGAATTCAAAGGTAGAAAAAAGAAACAGTTAATGTTTTCTGTATAATTCCTTTATCACTGTACTGTAGGAAGATAATACAGCTTTAATAACCATGTTCATTTATTGTTGAATGAACCATTGCATTTAGGGGCTGGAGAGATGGCTCACTCAATAAAGTTCTTGTCACACACATGAGGACTGGGGTTTGGATGCCCAGAATCTATGTAAATGTAGGATGGTCATGGTGTCCACCCAGAATCTGAGCTCTTGGGAAGTGGAAACAGGAGATCCTCTGGGAAAACTGGCTAGGTAGGCTAAATGAATTCATAAGCAATGGTTTCAAGTGAAGTGCACTGCCTCAGAAAATATAGAGTACGGGCTGGAGAGATGGCTTAGCAGTTAAGGCACTTCTCTACGAAGCCAAAGGACCTAGGTTCGATTTTTCCCCAGGACCCATGTAAGCCAGATGCAGAAGGGGTGCATATGTCTGGAGTTCGTTTGGAGTGGCTAGAGGCTCTGGTACACCCATTCTCTCTCTCTATGTCTCTTCTCTTTATCTCTGCTTGCAAATGAATAAAAAAATTAAAAAAGAAGAAAATATAGAATAAAACAATATAGGAAGATATCTGACATCAATCTCTGTCCTCCATAGGCATCCACACACATGTGAACATGCATAATATACACACACACATGTACCACATACACTTGTCAAAAACTTCACATTAACATTGAAGATTCCTTCTATATTATTATGAACACTTTACTGGTGAGCTTTCATAATTCCTTCAACCTTAAGGAACCTTAATATAAAAGGAAGCAAGCCAGGCGTGGTGGCGCACACCTTTAATCCCAGCACTTGAGAGGCAGAGGTAGGAGGATTGCTGTGAGTTCGAGGCCACCCTGAGACTACATACTGAATTCCAGGTCAGCCTGAGCTAAAGTGAGTCCCTACCTCGAAAAACCAAAAAAAAAAAAAAAAAAAAAAAAAAAAAAAAAAAAGG
This sequence comes from Orientallactaga sibirica, assembly GCA_036365145.1. Taxonomy (NCBI): domain Eukaryota; kingdom Metazoa; phylum Chordata; class Mammalia; order Rodentia; family Dipodidae; genus Orientallactaga; species Orientallactaga sibirica. The sequence goes on along the minus strand of JAEOAD010000060.1, from coordinate 11,359,052 downwards.
ATAAGCCTGAGGATGGCTTATATTACCTATTTTTAGTCTGTTCCAGAGATATTTTTGATAAAGGGTTTGACTATATAGCACATTAAATTAGTCTTGCAGTCATGGTTCCTCTGCCTCAGTTTCCCTTCCCAAGTGCTAGGACTGCAGATGTGAACCACCATGCCACACATATCTGTCATTCCTTAAAGCATGAGTGAAATCAACTCAAGACCCAGGGAATAGCATGTATCATGGAAATGGAGATGGAGAAAGTTGAAGAGCTAGAGGGTGGAGAGAAATGCTGGGGACTTTTTTCTGTCCTGGACAGGACATGGACCTTGTTCTCAGAAACTCACAGCACCTTTGGTGACCTGCACAAAACAGGGCCAGTTGACATTCAGGCACAGATGTGCAAGGAACTCTTGGGCCCAGCCCCTCTGAAAACCTATTTAGTTAATGGTTGCTAGAGGAGAAGGGAGTCATTTTCTTTAGTACTCTACTAACTTAAGTACAGGAAATAAAAAAGGGTTCAGTGGGAATAAGATATATGAGGTACAAAAAAGGGTAATGTGTGTTTATACAATCCCTCTATCTCTCATATCTCTTCTATCCATTTATCTATCTATCTACTATCATCTGTTTATATGTGTGTGTGTGTGTGTTATGTGAAATTGTCAAAGAAAAATCCTCAGAAATTGATTTATTATCATTTTAAAAATCTCATTAATTTCAGGTTCCACTATATTTGTCTTTTTAAAAATTATTATTTTATTTTTCAGAAAGAAAAAGAGAGAAAAAGGGAGAGAGAGAAAGAGAGAATGAGCATGCCAGGGCCTTTCAGCCACTGTGAATGAGCTCCAGACATGTGTGCCCTCTTGTGGGCATGTGTGACATTACAGTCTTGTGTCACTGTGCATCTGGCTATGTGGGACTTAGAGATTCGAACATGTGTTCTTAGGCTTCACAAGAAAGAACTGTAACTGCTAAGCCATCTCTCCAGCCCTGTATTTGTCTTTTAAGTACATACTACATGCTTAGCTCTTACAGGGAATACTTGGTTCTACATTTTTTTGAGAAAGAGAGAGACAGAGACAGAGAAACAGAGATAAAGAGGAAAAGGCAGAGAGAGAATGGGCATGCCAGGTCCATTTCAGCCTCTGTGAACAAACTCCAGATGTGTGTGCCCCCTTGTGCTTGTGTCACTTGCATCTGGCTAAATGTGGGACCTGGAGATGGAGCGGGCATTCTTAGCTTTGGCAGATAGGTGCCTTAACCATTAAGCAATCTCTCCAGTCCTGGCTCTACAATTTTTGCTTCTTTATGTTCTTTCTCTGATTCTTTTTTGCGATGTTAAAGAAAAAAAAAAAAAGAAAAGAAAAAAATTGCCATAATGATTATGGGTGTTCCCAACAATTTCTCAAGTTTCCTTTAATGATGCAATGCCCAGTTTTCAAATATATAAAAAAGGTTCATTAATAAAGTATGCCAGTTTTGCTAGTGATCTTCGTAACTCTACTCACACAGATGAGTTGACTGAATTTTCTGTATGCATTATAGTCTCAACCTTTTTTTTTTTTTAATTTTTTGGTATTTTAAAATTATTTTGCCCTCAGTTTTTTGTTTTTCAAAATACAGTCTTCCTTTAGCCCAGGCTGACCTTGAATTCACTATGTACTATCAGGGTGGTCTTGAATTCATGGTGATACTCCTATCTCTGCCTCCCTAGTACACCCCCATGCACAGCATATTATACCTTTTGTTTGAATTCTTTCTTTCTTTTTCTTTTTTTTTTTTTTTTTTTTTTTTTTTTTTTTTTTGAGGTAGGGTCTTGTTGCAGTCAGGTTCGCATTGCTGGCAGAAATCATCTGACTAAGAGCAGCTTGTGGGGAAAAAAAAAAAAAAAAGTTTATTTTGGCTTACAGGCTCGAGGGGGAAGCTCCATGATGGCAGGAAAAACGATGGCATCAGCAGAGGGTGGACATCACTCTCTGGTCAACATAAGGTGGACAACAGCAACAGGACAATGTGCCAAACACTGGCAAGGGGAAACTGGCTATAATACCCATAAGCCTGCCCCAAACAATACTCTGCCTCCAGGAGGCTTTAATTTCTAAATTACCATCAGCTGGAGAGACTAGCATTCAGAACACTTAAGTTTATGGGAGACACCTGAATCAAACCAGCACATTCCGCCCCTGGCCCCCATAAACTGAAAACCATACACAAGGTAAAAGGCAATGCATTCATCCAACTTTAAAAGTCCCCATCGTTTTTTATCAATTCCAATGATGTTCATACATCCCCATAATCCAAGGTCTTTTAACTGAGCCATAATACCAAAAACAATTCCCCAAAAACCCATAATGGCACAGAATAAACATTCACACTGCAAAGGATGGCATTGGGCAAAGCAAAGAAATATTCAACCAATACAAGATTTAAAACAACCAGGGCAAACGTCAAACTCTGTAATTCCAATCCAACAACTAGTCAGTGACAAATCTCCAAGTCCGATACTTCTGAGCAGCAACAAGTCTCTGGAGTTCCAATTCCGCCCTTCCAGCTAGGCTACTCACAGTCCTGGAAAACTTCATCTGGGGCCGGCAGCTTTCCTCAGAAGCTGGCATCTCCACTGGGTCTCCACTGCAACCCACAGTCCATCCTCATGGCCCCATGGGATCTCCATGCAGGCAACCAGCAAACCTGCTTCACACGCCTCATGGCCATTTCCAAAACACAAGACCGCGATGCAAACTCAATGACCCTCTCTTTCCTGCATTTCTTATACTCCACAATACTAGGTAGAGTGCCAATTTGTTAATCCAGGGGGGAATAAATCAGACTTTGAAGAACACGACACTCCTTCAGCATTCAGGCCCCTTCAAAAGAGTCTGCATTCTTCCTGTTGCCCAGTGTAGGTCAGCTGGCCCAATCTCAAAGATTGTAATCTCTCAATTGCAGCTGAATGGGCAGAGTTCACCCAAAGATTTCATTTTTTTCTGTGCCATATCCCTCTGCTCACACCAGTTCATTTCTACGCAAAGCAACCCTGCACAACTTCTCAGGACACTGGCATAACAGCAAACTTGTCACACAAACTGCTAGCCCAGTCCAAGTAAAGCTCTTTCTCACCCTCATAAGCCAAACCTCACAGTCCATAGTTCTTACTGCATTCAGGTCTTTCAGCTCTGACCAGAATAGTCCATCAAGCTGTACTTACAACACTACAAGGTGTCTCTTAGGCCAAGATTTCAAATCCTTCCACATTCCTCTTGAAAATCAGCTCCAAAACCCCAAAGCCACACAGTCAGGTGTCTAGCAGCAATCCCACTCCTCAGTACCACTTTACTGTTGCAGTCAGCTTTGCATTGCTGGCAGAAATCATCTAAGAGCAGCTTGTGGGGAAAAAAAAAAAAAAAAAAAAAAAGGTTTATTTTGGCTTACAGGCTCGAGGGGGAAGCTCCATGATGGCAGGAAAAACGATGGCATCAGCAGAGAGTGGACATCACTCTCTGGTCAACATAAGGTGGACAACAGCAACAGGAGAGTGTGCCGAACACTGGCAAATGGAAACTGGCTATAATACCCATAAGCCCGCCCCCAGCAATACACCGCCTCCAGGAGGCTTTAATTTCTAAATTGCCATCAGCTGGAGAGACTAGCATTCAGAACACTTAAGTTTATGGGGACACCTGAATCAAACCACCATAGGTCTTATGACCTGAAATTCACTATGTAATCTTAGGGTGGCCTCAAACACACAGAGATCCTCCTACCTCTGCATCCCAAGTGCTGGGATTATAGGCATGTGCCACCACACCCAGCTTATTTGACCTTTTGAAGTTACACACCAGGGAATTTAAATATCTACTTTACACCAGAAACATAAACTACTCTATTTTATAACACTATCTCCTAATTTTACAACATTTTTTACTCATTGAGGAGATAATAGAGAAAACTGCAAGTTAAAGTGTGGGTATGATAATACATGAATTCTAAGGAAAAGGTAACTGGTCCAAAATAATAAGTATACTTAGCACTGTGACAAATTATACCACAAATAAATGAACAGAAATAATTAGAAAGGAAAAAATAAAATAAAACCTAAATTAAATAAAATTAGCTATTATATATGATTTTGTGGTCATGATAACAAATGGCAAATTTCAATGTGAAAGAAATATTCAAAAAAATACCTTTTTGAAATGTCAAGTTATAAATGTTATAAGACAGATAAATCTTGCTTGAAAAATGATTTCCTACACAGATAAAGCCACTAAAGATTTAAAGTACTGCTACAGAATCAACATTAAAGTATAGGACATTAGGCTGGGAGTGATGGCACACACCTTTAATCCCAGCACTGGGGAGGCAGAGGTAGGAGGATCACTGTGAGTTCAAGGCTACCCTTAGAATACATGGTTAATTCCAGGTCAGCCTGGGCTAGAGTGAGACCCTACCTTGGAAAACCAACCAAAAACAAACAAAAAAAAAAGTATAGGACATTAGTATAAATATTTCCAGTTTTCTGTCTCAATATGTATTGGAATAGGTAAATGAAAAGGTTATTAAATATAAAATCCAGCTTGTAATGAGGAGAGTTTTTATTTAAGGGAGATTGTTGCTTACCCTAAGAGCATGACCTATGTGATCATGATGGACAAATAGGGAAACAGGAGATGCTGGTCTCATACTGACTGCCACACTTAGCAAGGCCCAAGTCCAGCACGCCCAAAGCAAACATTTCAAAATGAATGTTTATCTTCTTTTAAAATCACAATTGTGTCCATATGCAGAAAACAAACAATGTCATGGACAGGGTTAAAAAGATACACAAGAGATGGGCATGGGGACGCATGCCTTTAATCCCAGCATTCAGGAGGCAGAGGTAGGAGGACTGCCATGAGTTCAAGGCCACCTGAGACTACACAGTGCATTCCAAGTCGGCCTCGGCTAGGGCAAGATCCCATCTTGAAAAACAAAAACAATCAAACAAACAAAACAAAAACATAAAATAAGTATATATCAGCATAACTTCATATCAGAGAGAACTGCTCAGTCTAGACCCCATGTTGATGAAGAATGAGGACCGAGAATATGAGTACTTATTGAACCACGTGATGAAAAGGAAAGATAGTATTTGTAAAACACATCAAGGATCTACTATCTAGTGGTCAGCCCAGCATTCTTCTTGGAAGTTCATATTATGAAAAGGTCAGTTTGGTTTTTGGCCTTTGATTTGTGAGCAGTTATCTTTTCTAAATTAATTCCATACCCTGCTCTCAAATAGGACCTCAGAAATAATAGTTAACAACATATACTTTCTGTCCTCCGTAATGTAGGCATTTAATAAACATTATGACTTAAGGGCTGGAGAGATGGCTTAGCATTTAAGGCATTTGCCTACAAAGCCAAAGGACCCAGGTTTGATTCCCCAGGACCCACATAAGCCAGATGCACAAAGGTCACATGCATCTGGAGTTCATTTGCAGTGGCTGGAGACCCTGTCGTGACCATTCTCTGTCTGTGTCTCTTCTATCTCTCTACTTGCAAATAACTAAATAAAATAAAATTAAAATATTAAATATTAAATAAATTAAATAATATTAAATAAAAATATTTTTTAAAATATGAGTTAAAAAGAAAACATTTATTTTTTTCAGAAATATTAACTAAATTTTAGATTTTTACTGTAATTACTATATGACAATAGAAAAAGTTTCCAATTATTTAAATCTCAATAAGCCTTGATAAACTGAGAGTCTTAGAGTGAGATATCTACAATGATTTTGAATACTTACAAGCTCTAATACAAATAAGCAAGAATGTGTTTGGAGTTTGTTTGCAGTGGCTGGAGGCCCTGGTGTGCCAATTCTCCGTCTCACTCTCTCTCCCTCCTTTTGTATCTCTCAAATAAATAGATACAATAGCATATCTCATTATAATATTTTTCAAATTCCTTTCTTTCAATTTTATTTATTTATTTGTAAGGGGAGAGAGAGAGATAGAGTAAGAGAAAAAGAAGAGATATAGACAGAGAGAGAATGGACACACCAAGGCCTCCAGCCACTGCAAACAAACTCCAGATGCATGTGTCCCTTGTGCATCTGGCTTATGTGCTTCCTAGGGAATTGAACCTGGGTCCTTAGGCTTCAAAGGCAAGTACCTTAACTGCTGAGCCATCTCTCTAGTCCCCAAAATTCTTTTTTTTATTATTTTTAGAGAGAGACACAGAGAGAGACAGACAGAGAGAGAGGGAGAGGGAGACAGAGAATGGGCTCGCCAGCAGCCTCTCTGCTGCTGAATGAAATCCAGATGCGTGCACCCTCTTGTGGTCAAGTGCGGCATTGCTCCCTTGTGTCACTTTGCATCTGGCCAAAGTGGGACCTGGAGATTGGAACCAGCGTTCTTAGGCTTAGGAGGCAGACGCCTTAACTGCTAAGCCATCTCTCCAGCCCCCCCAAATTATTTCTTGCTTGAAGTATTATTCTGGGAGTATGTGGATTTGGGGTAAAGGATTTAGGAAGGAAGAAGTAAACAAAGAATGTAAAGGATGTGAGGAAGTGAGCATAAATAAATAGCTTTACATAGATGTTGCACATCGTTGTTTTAAAATTTATTGATGTTTTATAAAAAGATTTGCACATAGACCCCTTCTCCCTCACCCCAATTCTGCTGACAGTCTTCGACGGGATTATTGGTGTTCATTATGGGCAACAAGAATCTTCAGTTAGTCTCTGCAGAGATGGGGAAAACATAACCTTTCAGGCTATACACACCTCTTAAAATCTTTCCACTCCCTCTTCTACCAGATGCTTCCTGAGTCTTTGTACATCTTGACTGATAGCAGTAGAATATTCAAATTTGAAAGAGGCAAATCCTCAATTATCTTTGCCATTATACATTTAAAATATATTATGTAGAACAAAACTTTGAGCAAGCATGAGACTGCATTACAAGATGTCATCCTGAGCTAAAGCGTATGTGAGCATCCTGGATTTCCAAACAGCTATGGTGGGTGGTAGAGAAAATGAAGAGTGTAGGAGTTCAAAGAAAAGACCTGGGACATCACAATGATGCAGCAACAAGCCAAGGATAGCAAGAACAGGAAGGAACAATCTAGTAAAAACAGTACAAAAGATTGACATAATTTAGAAAAAAGAAGGTTAATCTGGTTGCTTAGAAAATCTTTCTAACACATAACAAATTTGGTTTTATATAAATAGGGCAATTTAAAAATCTCTTTATGATCTTGAATGATAAGATTAAGAAAATTTTAATTGCTGTTCAGTAAAATGTAACTATGTTTAATTTTAAGCTATTGAAGAAAAAGTTTAAATAGATGGGCTTAAAATCAGGTAGAAATACAGTTATATAACAGCTGTTCTGAGTTCCCTTGAGAATCAGGACCCTTCTCCAATGTATTTAGATTTTTGTATAATGGCATGTATTCTACTTAAATGAACATAGCTACTGGAACTGACTGATAAATGTAACAAAGCATGAAAGAAAACTGTGGGGTTTATGAGGTGCTTCTAACTTTGGGAATATTTCACATCTGAGTTCATTGAGTTTTACAATTCTTTATAGTTTATTCTGCATTTCAATTTAATTCTCTCATGATTCAGTTGTTTTTTTTTTGGGGGGGGGAGAGAGACACAGAGAGAGAGACAGAGAGAGAGGGAGAGGAAGACAGAGATTGGTGTGCCTGCAGTGTATCATCTGCTGTGAACGAAATCCAGATGTGTGCACCCCCTGGTGGTCAAGTGGGCATTGCACCCTTGCATCACTTTGCACCTGGCTAAATGTGGGACCTGGAGATTGGAACCAGCGTTCTTAGGCTTAGAAGGCAGGCACCTTAATTTCTAAGTCATCTCTCTAGCCCTCATGATTCAGTTTTAAAGCCTTTGATTATATAAAAAAAATGGTTTTAAATGTATAAAATAATATATTTCATTTCCTTCCTTTACTTTCTCTGTTTACCTTATCACAACTTCTGAATAGCATAAGATATCATAGGAAAATCTTATATTTCCAAAATATACAACCTACAAGCATTATCAACATGTTATAAACTTTTGATACTGACAAATCAAAATCTACATGTACAAGTATACAAAACTTTATTGTAAACATTTTCATACAAACTGATGAAATCCAAGCAAAAAGCAAAAATTTACTCTAATAACAGTATTATGATGTTTGACCTATCTGTTATGCAGCAGGAACTTGCCAAAAGTTGTAGCACTTGTCAAGGGAGTGTCATCCACTTTAAAGACGAATGTTGCTGAGTTTTAGAAAGTGACTTTCCAAAGATCATGTATCCTAAAGATGTAAACCCAGGACTCTTTGTCTAATAAACTGTGCACTATTTTCCCATCCATTCCTGGAAATTGGCATATTTACTTTTGGTTGCATTATCAATATTATTTTTTAACAGTGGAAGTGAAGTGTGACAAAGATTTGAACACCTTAACAGGTAGATTTTCAAATCTGAATAAAACACAACTGACTACAATGTGATGACTCTCAGCTCCAACACAGACAGAAATGTCTAGAGAACATTTCAATACCGACAACCAGATATTTGTCACATTAGAAAACCAAAGCTTCTGACACACATATAGCTTTAGAGCCATTTCTTTCCTGTTGACAGAGAACTTGTCAATTTTTCCTTTTCCTAAAGATAAAATATTTGACATTAAAATAGAAAATTGCTTTATGAAATGGGAAGGTTCATTTTTTATTTTTATTTTATTTATTTACTTATTTATTTTTGATTAGTAACAAGTAAAAGTTCCCTGGGCTTCTCAGGATGGTTTCTTTCTCAGGATGGGTCTGTGGTATTCAAATGCTAACTGAACGCACAGTCCTCCAAGGTCTGACTTCGCTCACTGTGAGAGACACCATTTTTTTTCACTTGAATAATTTTGTATAAATAAACTTAGATTTTGCTAGCTAAGCACGTGGAAGTCATATGAAACACACCTAATCACACAGTTCACGCATTCAAAATGCACCATATCACAAAAACTGCAGTGCTGTTCCTGTCAAAACCTGTCACGTAATGCATAAAATTGTTGGTTTTATGAGTCATTTTTCAGTGAACTCTAATGGAAACATGGCTACATAGAGATTTTAATGAATGTTTCACATTTTTTTTCTTCTAAGTTGAGTGAAACCCAACCAAAAATGCCTTCTCTATGATTAAAATTAACACCTTTTGTTAAATAGAGACAAGTCTCTATAACATATTTCATACTTTACAGATAGGCAGCACAATATATATCCTTTCACATTCCTGAGAACATTTGCTTATCAAACTGCTTATCTAATAACCTAAAATTCACTTGCCTTCATTTGAATTTTTAAAAATTCTGATTTTAAAATTTGAAATGTATGTTGTTTTTTTCATTACTGTTTTCTTTTTACAACCTTCATGGCTATCTGCTACTGTTTTTAAAGTAATTATTTTATGTTATACTCCATAAACCTTATGTTTTCTTTGGAATAAATGGTAATTCCAAGGATCAATCAAACTAATTTCAATTTTATAATTCATGTTTCTTTGCCTGAAATAATTCATGATGAAATATTAAATATTTAAGATATATTTACATCTTAGTTGACAACTAGGGGTTTATATAACTTAAATAGCTATCTTAAGAAATGCATAGATATATAAGAATACCTATAATTTTGTACTGCAAATGAAACAATAATATCCTTCTAAATGAAATAGGTAATAAGGGATCTGTATGCAGAATTCCTTAAACCATTTCTTTTGGTTTTCTTTGTGTATGTATGTGTGGCATGGCAAGTGACTGGAGGAAAGGTGAGAGCTCTGGGCATCAGTCCTTGCCTTCCACCTTGTTTGAGTCAGGGTTTGTTGTTCACTGTTATGTTTGCTGATTCTTCTGCCACTGCCTCCAAAATCACTGTAGGAGGGCTGAGATGCACACACCACCACATCCAACTCTTTTAAAGGCTCTAGGGAACTGAACTCTGAATTTAAAGATAAATGCTAATCAATTACTAGGAACATTTCTTCAGAAATTGTTTGCTATCAAACATGAACTATATCCCACAAAATGTGTGATGCTAAATTAATCCCTACAATTTACATATACCATCTTATGAAACTATTAGTCTCGATGGAGAATAGTCATATGGCAGAAAATGAATATTTAAGGAACTAAAAGCCTAATATAGGCAAAATAAGTACATCTCAATAGTAAAACATTGGGTTGACATGTTCAAGGCCCTCATTTTGATAGTAGAATGCGTACACACACACACACTCACCATTTTAGGGGTGGAGAGATGGCTCAGCAGTTAAGGCACTGGCTTGAAAATCCTAAGGACTGTGGTTCCATTCTCCAGTAGCCACATAAAGACGGATGCACAAAGTGGCACATACATCTGGAATTCATTTGCAGTGGCTAGACACTCTGGCACACCCACTCTCTGAATCTGCCTCTTTCTCTTTCTCTCTCTCTGTGTCAAATAAATATATAAATAAAATACTTTTTAAAACACCACTTTAATTGTAGCCTAGCATAGTGGTTCACATTTGTGTATCTTGCATATGGAAGGCAGATATAGAAGAGTTTCTGTAAGTCTAAAGCTAGACTGAGCTACATCATGAAATCTGAGTTAGCTTTGGCTACAGAGTAAGATCTTATCCTACACACAAAATTGAAATTATTAATCTCTGAGTTATTTTCTAACTTATGTGCTTGAAATATCCATTATGACTCTAGTTGTAATGAGCCCCATCATTCTTAATGGGCAGGAAAAAAAAATAAGAATTGCATATTTCGGGCCTGGAGAGATGGCTTAGTGGTTAAGCGCTTGCCTGTGAAGAATAAGGACCCTGGTTCGAGGCTCGATTCCCTGGTACCCATGTGAGCCAGATGCACAAGATAGCATATTCATCTGGAGTTCATTTGCACTGGCTGGAGGCCCTGCTGTGCCTATTCTCTCTCTCTGCTTCTTTCTCAGCCTGCCTGTTGCTCTAAAATAAAATAAATAAAAATAACCATTTTTTTTTTAACTTGAATTTTAAGAATTGCATATATCAGGCCTGGAGAGATGGTTTAGTGGTTAAGTGCTTGCCTGTGAAGCCTAAGGACCCTGGTTCAAGGCTCTATTCCCCAGGATCCACGTTAAGCCAGATGCACAAGGTGGTGTATGCATCTGGAGTTCGTTTGCAGTGGCTGGAGGCCTTGGTGCACCTATTCTCTATGTGCCTCTCTCTCTGCCTGTTGCTCTCAAATAAATAAATAAAACATAAACAAAAAAATTTAAAAAAAGAATTGAATATTTCAACATATGCTGTATTAGTCAATTTTCTGAAATTATAACACAAAAGTCAATGCAGGCTTCTTTATGGAAAAAATCATTGTGCAAAAGGTTCAAGGTTTTAGCGTCAGCATCAGCTCACCTCTCGTAAAGGCCTCAAGGAAGAAGGGATCACAGTGGTATGAGTCCATATAAGAAGACATAGCCAGAAGAAAAGACACTTGAGAGGGGAAAAGCTGTTTTAGAAACATCCCCTTACAAGAACTAAGTTAGGAAGATCATAAGAACTGCATTAATCCCTTCCAAGGGCACACTTCCAAATTTAGGGAACACTCAGTCGGATCTAGCCCCTAACATCATTGCAATCCTGTAACATTTACTGCACCCATGCAAACCATAGCATTAGGCAGCCAGAATCTCATGTTTCTCAAGCAGCAAGCTTGGTCGACAGTGTTATGTGGGTGGGGGATTTCCTTGGGCGATGGTTCAATGGGCAAGGTGCTTGTCATGTAAGCACGAGGACCTGTGTTCAGATATGAAGCATGCACATTAAAAAAAAAAAAAGTCCAGCTGTGGGCTGGAGAAATGACTCAGTGGTTATCTAAGAACCCCTTCCCGATTCCTCGGTATCCACATAATGGCAGATGCACAAAGTGGCACATGCATGTTCATTTACTGCATTGGCTAGAGGCCCTGGAACAACCATTCGCACTCTTTATGACTCTCTCTCTCTCTCAAACAAATATTTTTAAAAATTATAGATTGATATTGCTTACCTATAGTCTGAACTTTGTGGATTAAAACATGGGAGGATCCCTAGGGTTTGCTAGTCTATGACAATCAGTGAGCTCAAGATTCAGTACAAGACCCTAGCTCTAAAACTAATACAGACAATGATGGAGGGACACACCTAATAATAACCACTGGCCTCCACAGACATACACACACATGTGTTTACATACAAATAAACATGAGTACATGCATATGTTCACTAAATACATACACACATGCAAAATATTAATTATTCCTTATTCCTGTACCTACAGAATACATAATGTGCATGAACTATCTAGCAATAGTGCAAAGTGACATGGTTGTTGCCATGAAACCCTGCTAGAGATGGTATCAGTTGAAATCTCAATATATTTGCAAGAATGTCCCTTAAATAGCAAAGATTTATAAATAGGATTTCCTTTATCAAACTCTGATCTCACTTTGCCTTGAGAAAACTTCTGACATTCTATGAAATTAAATAGCAGCTGAGTGGTTTGTTTATACTTCCTCATTTTCCCCAAACCTTTTTGCTTCATTTATTGCATTCTGTCACATGGAAAGTTATTTGGGGATTTGAAATGGACTCATTCTGCTCAGACAGATGTCAAAGATGAGGTACATTGGTTTTAACAACTATTTAGGGGCCTTAGAGGAAAAGATTTTCCCATGTAAAAGACTATTGTGTGCATCTGAAAGACTGTTTTCTACTTTTTTTTTTTGACCATAGCTATATATCAATAAATTTAGTCAAATTTATTAAGTAATAGTTTTGTGTATCAGTGCAGAGAATTGACATGCATCTTTAATTTAAACTACTCTGTTTATGGACTGTAGAAATTATGATTCATGGAAATAGTTTCATTTTACTAGAAACCACATATAGCCTTTGAATACTATAAAATATACAAAGCTTAGTTTTACATACATAAATTAGCTTAAAAAACAAAGTTGTATGCCATATATCCTCAAAAATGGAAACTATGGATAGATTTTATTTTTGCTATACTTTTTGTAGTACTCCTGTAGTGCCATAGTGAGCTAACCATGCACAGCAGTGAAAACAGGCATAGTTAAGATGAATGACATAGTACCTCTAATATTATTTCAAGTTATTACTGGTTTTAAATTATATGATATATATTGTAAAATATTAGCATACAGAAAGAGAATATTAAAAATCTATGACATCACATTCTTTGTGTCTGCAGCTGTGTGAAACATTGATGTCTCAAATTTTCTTAGTGAGTGATTTTTTTGACAATTAGATGGTGCTGAGAAGTATTTAATGACCTTAAGTATGATGTTATTAACATCAGCTAGAGAGACAGAAAAAAATCAATACAAATTTTTTTTCCACAATTAGCAAATAATTCAATGATTTCTTGCTGGCTCTCTAGAGGAGATAGTTGTACAATCCTTGAATTCAAAGGAAGATGCTCTGGATTTATTTCTACAGAAAAGCTTATCTCACAAACCTGATGAATAAAGGCATAAGTCTAAATGAGTCAATGCCTCAGGGTAATTGGAGTTACAGACCCAATTACTGCACGTCATCCTCTGTAATTATTTTACCTGTGCAGTATATTACAGTTTCAAATGGTACACCCATGTTTCACCTTTTAAAGAAAAGCTCTTCTTGCCATCAAACAAAAAATAAAATCACAAATAGTAATTAAAAACAACTGTTATCTTCATAAGGCACTGCAATGTTAGGTGTTTTTTATGAAAAATTACTATAAATTCTATATTTTTCTCAAAGAAACAACCATGGAAATTATTGCTTGTATAGTAACCAAGTTAAGCCTATTCCTACATTTATACTGTGCAATTATTTTGCTCACTATGTGAATAAAAGTAAAGAATATCTGACTTTGATGCAATTATTTACAATTTTAACAAACTTATTTTTCTTATTATGAATTTTTTGATTTAAAAATTCTATTGGAAGCTGGGCATGGTGGCACAAACCTTTAATCTCAGCACTCTAGAAGCAGAGGTAAGAGGATCACTGTGAGTATGAGGCCAATTTGGGATTACATAATGAGTAGTAATTCAGCCTGGGCTAGAATGAGACTTTACCTTGAAAAAAAATAAATACTATTAGGTACCAGTTCAATGTATATTTATTTGAGTATGTCCAATAAAAAGAGACATTATTGTGCGGGGGGGGGGCATTTTTGTCAAGAGTTAATGTTTAATCCCCCACTGAATGATAGGTAGGTGACAATTTATGTCACATTGTGTTTCAACTGATTAGAAGCAAAGAAGTGTCATAATTTTGATTCAAATTTTCATTTAGATGAACAAAAACTGATTATTTAACTGTGCCTTTCTATTAGCTCAGAGCAGTAATAATGCTTCAGGCTAGGTACCATCTTTCTGTTTATGTCAATTATCTACCTTAGACTGAGTCATTTGAGACCTTACAAAAGCTGCAAGTCAGGAAGAAGTGACATATGTCAGCAATGAAGCAAGAGAGGTCATCAAAGTGGTAAAATACTCCAATTACTTGCTAATATTTACTTTCTAAAAAAAAGGCAATGTACCATATTAAAGAATGGATCAGAAAAGCAAAGCACCTCAGGCCTGGGGCCTTGAAAGTTTGGAAACTCTGCCATCTTGCCCAGTTCAGCAGTTAGTGTGGGCTTGAGGATGCCTCCTCACATTGGACACATGGGCAACACCTCTGCGTGTCTGTGTCACCCCCAGATGTGTGGGTGGCGAATTAGACATGTACTTCATGTAGTTCTGCTCTACACTGTATAGCATAAGTAAGGTCCTTTCTAATTCCTACATCCTGAGAGGAACAGTGGTGCTCTTCTCAGAGACAGCCTCATTGCCCCACATGTTATTTTATACTTGGTAACTCAGAACTAAAATAGCCAGTGTTGCCAAACCAATAAACCCAATTAATATTTTCAAACTTTTTTCTCTTTAAAACTTCTCAGAGTAACAAAATGCCTTCATGTGTATATGAATATAAATTAATGTATAGAGTGTATATTATAAAATATGAAATTTTATATACATATATCTGTCCATTCAGAGTAAGTGCATAATTTTGTGTTATCATGTACCAGCTAACATACACTAAGTACCATAAAAGTTTGGATACTTTTAAATTTTCATCTTCTGCTTTAATTAGAATGGTCTTTTTTTAGTAAGACATACAAAGATATGATCCTAAACTTATTTATGCAGATACATTCATTGGGCAGGAAAATATTAATATTAAAATTTTCCTCAGCACTATTCTGAATTTACTTTAAGTAGTTTTAGAGAGAAACACTGAATAAATAAAAACAGCATAAAAATGAAGCCATGGATTAAACAAAAATGAGAAAAAAATGCAGATCTATCAAGGAAAAAATATTTGAGACTAAAGCAGGATATTACCTGAGTAATTTATAAATTATGTTGTCTGGGGACAGCATATGTAGATGATTTTAGAATTCTATGATGTTCATTATAATGACACAGGAATTAATATATATATGGTATGAGGGGAGGAACTTTGGGCTAGATAATCCATGGCATTTCAGCCATCCCTCTTTACGTCTAAGTTAGCTGTCCACACGCTCGATTAGCCTCCTGATCCACAGCTAACCATGCATGGTGAAAAAAGAAAAAAAAAACTCTTTAAATAAAGACAGAGGATCTAAAAATATTTTATTAATATGATTAATCACTGACATGTTAAATTGCAAATTACTTAAATTCTGAAAAGCACATAAAATGTATACAAGATAAAGAAGATGATTATGAGTTATTTTCTGGAATTGCTCTATTGTTTTATAAAATGCACTTTTAGTGTAAGTGGCCTGCCTTTAAACAAAACTTCCTAGATGGATACATTCATCATGGTGTTTCATGGTCATGACAATCACATAATAGTGATCACACTAAGTAGAATGGTAGTTTTCATTTATTAATGAGTGAGACAATATATTTAATTTCACACTATGTCTAAATGATATTACCATGTTTATTCAACACTATATATACAAAAATCTCAAACCCCTAAGATTTCAAAGGAGGAAAGTTATTTTTCTTCTATTTGTTCTCCACTTAAACATAACAATCATAATCGTTCTATTCTAGATATTTCACAAGACTAATATGAAGATTATAGAAACCAATGTGTGTAAAAGAGCTTTATGAATGACAGTGAGGGAGAAGAACAAATCAGAACAAAGTATAATTATTCATATTATGAAAATGCCACAATTCAACCTATTATTTTGCATGTTAACTTAAAAATTATTTTTTAAATAATGAGAATCACACAAATATTACAAGCAAATTATGAGAACTTTGATATTATATTCATCATTATTCCCATTTTATAAGTCAAATCCTAATAATACTTAGGCATACCTAAGTGTTAAAATATCAGAATTTTTTTCAAGTTTTATTAGCATGTGTTAATATATACATAATAAATGGTCTCATCAAAACATTTTCAAACATATATGTTAGTACTACTATCATTACCTTCACATATATGTGAAGCACATCTATTGTCTGTCTCCCTCTTCTACTTTCCTCCTCACAACTAAATTCTCCCCTTCTACCTACATGTTCTCAGTTTCTGTTTTTAAGTGTTTGTGAGTGAGAGTTAGAGAGAGAGAAAACCAATGAATTGAATTAAGGGTTATCATAGAAGCACCAATAACATGTTATTTACATCAGCATGGGCAACTTGGCAGTGACAACACCTGTGAGTAAGAGCTCTCTTGCTCTGCAACCATTAACTACCTATACATTCTAAGGGAGGGTGTGGGGCTTGCGAGGTACTCCATCCTCCAGGAAGGAATGTTGACAAGCCTAATCTTTTGCAGATCTATCTTGTGCTGATAATCACATCTGTAGAATACTTAAACCTAAATAGGACATTTATACCATTCTGCATAATTCAAGGAATGCTGCTGAAGAGTCAGAGGAAAGCAGGGAAGGGTGGAGGAATGATGTGAAATGCTATCTATGCTTTATGGCAAATATGGTCTGTGCATTCTGAACTCTTCACCACTGAATATATTATAGTACAAACTTACCAGTAAAAATCACATATGCTTTCATATTAACTGAATTCTTGTTAAGCTTAGATTCATACTCTTTAGAGCTGAAGTAAAGGGAACTGTTTATTATCAATATGTGCATGGTCATGTATGGTTTTCAAAACTATTGTAATGGTTTCATATATAACAAATATATACTCAATCTATTATAGTTACATTCTCATTGCTGGGACAAGGCACCTGACCCAAAGCTACTGATGGGAAGAAAGTTTTCATTTTGGCTTACAGTCTTTGGGGAAACTTCATAATGACAGAGGAAAGCTTGGCATGAAGAGATGGATATCACTTCTGCTACAACAGGTGGAAGGAAACAGCAGCAGGAGAGTGAGCTGAGCTAACCCTGACAAGTTAAGATTAAGAAGCTCCAAGGTCCATCCTACTTAACTCACCTACTTAACTCACCTACTTAAGCAAGGTTCCACATCTCAAACTGCCACCTGCTGGGCACCAAGCATTCAGAGTTCATGCATATATGGAGGATACCTGATTCGAACCACCATACTATCATATCAGATACTGGATCAGAATATGTGACCTTTATTCGTTTGAAAGACAATGCAAGTCAGAATAAACCTCCTCCTCTGGTGGAGCTAGTCACATTTTGGAGCATTTGCTATGTGAGGTAAGCATCATTTTACAGTCACTAAGTAGCTGATATCAATCTCAGATACCATGTCTTATCTTGATGAAATGGCTCCAGTGTCTCCATCCATGTGCAATGCTTATTGCATACTGATATGAACAATCTCTTGGAAAACCATTCAATTACATTTTAAATTTTGGAATTCAGTCACTAGGAAAATTTACTACTGGTTGAAAGTAAAATAATTCAGTGTTGACTTCTATAGAATAAAATGGTGTGCAAAAGGGTATTTCTATTTTTGAACTGAAAACAACACATGTAACAACTCATGAGTGCAAATTTAATATTATTTACATATATGTATAAAAATATAAAACAAGCCAGGTGTGGTGGCGCACACCTTTATTCCCAGCACTCTGGAGGCAGAGGTAGGAGGATCGCTGAGAGTTCGAGGCCACCCTGAGACTACATAGTTAATTCCAGGTCAGCCTGGGCCAGAGTGAGACCCTGCCTCGAAAAACAAAAAAAAAAAAAAAAAAAAAAAATATATATATATATATATATATATATATATATATATATATAACACAAAATATAAAATGCATATTTCATACATATATAATATGATATATATACATATACATAACATTTTTTTTTTTTTTTGAGGTAGGGTTTCACTCTAGCCCAGGCTGACCTGTGTATATAGTCTTAGGCTGGCCTCAAACTCACAGCAACCCTTCTATATCTGCCTCCTTGTTTCTGAGATTAAAGGTATGCACCACCACACATGGGTTTTTCATATATTTTAACTAACACTTGGAAACAACTCCAAAATGAGCTTTGCTCAACCCCTACTTCTCATACCTTCTGAAGTTTTCTGAAGGTTTCTGTGTCCCTGTGAATAAAACATTGACAGTCACCAGCCTAAAGAATTCTTCCTCATCTTAATTTGTTTTCCCTTTGATTTATGAGCAGATTAACTTCAAATAGCCCTATCCTCATATCTTTGGGTTTATTCACAAAAAAATGAATTTTACAGCTTAGGAACTAGGATTTATTTTCAATAAGAGGCAGAAAGTCACTTTGAAAACCCTAACTAAATATGTTTATCTAATAACTTTCTGTAATTATTTTTCCTGAGTTTGATCTTAAAGGTCTCTTACACAGATGTTCTTTAGAATATCAATGCCTTGCACAGATTAACACATGTTATGAAGAAATCATTGCTTACTTGCACTTAAAAAAAGAACATACATATTATTTTTTGGTTTCTCTTATTTTGAGGGCTTTCAAAATGTTTTTAAATAGTGTTTTTATAATTAGTTTCAGTAAAATCTTCAATGATAAAATAACAATTATTACTCAAGTTTTCATTAAACCAGTTTGGAAAGTTTAGATATAAAATATTTGCATTTATATATGCAAATATGTGCACCTACATACACACATCTATACAGTTATAAGCAAATATATAAATTAACTGCATTTCAACTCATTCTGACATTTAAGAACACACAGCAAAGTCAGAGAAGAATCAGAAGCTTATCTCCTGAAGAACCCGGTGCACCTTGAGGGCGCTAAGTGCCACTTCAAAAGTGAAAGAAGAAAGCTCCCTGGAGGGAGTAGCTTAGAGAACAATTCTCACTTGTATGTCATTTTATTAGACATCATCATTCCAAGACAAACTATTTGCCAGAAACAATGACAAAGATAGGGACACAAGACAAGAAAAAAGAAAAATGAGGTAAAAGAGAAAAGAAACTGAATTGGTGTTGTTTTCTGAATCTAGATGCTCAGTGGCAGTCTTATCTCTTGTGCTTCCAATGCAAATGTTCCAGAACCAACCAATTCAGAGTGGAAAACATGGAAGAGGAATGTATCAGAAATGAACAAAATAAAAGAGTATATAGTAGGTTTAGGCCTTTAAGAAATTATCACAGAGCCATGCATGGTGGTGCACACCTTAATCCCAGCACTCAGGAGGCAGAGGGAGGAAGATCACTGTGAATTTGAGACTACTCTCGGACTATATAGTGAATTCCATATTAGCTTGTGTTAGAGCAAGTCTTTATCTGGAAAAAAAAATATAAGAAAGAGAAAAAGAAAGAACGAGTGAGACAGAGGGGGAGGGGGAGGAAGGAAGGGAAATTAAAAAAATAAAAAGGAAATAAAGAAATAAGAAAGAAAGAAAGAAAGAAAGAAAGAAAGAAAGAAAGAAAAGAAAAGAAAGAAGGAAGGAAAGACTCAATAGAGATGAGTAAAACCAAGCTTTCAAAAAGGTTGGTTGGTTAGGGCTAGTGAGATGGCTCAGCAGTTAAAGGTGCTTGTCTGCAAAACTAAGTATGTTATAAGGTTTAGAAGAATTGCAATATTCAATTTTTATAAGGAAAGAAGATGGAAAGGTAAATAAACAATATGTTTAAATAACTATAAATACACTATAATTTTCCTTTCGTTATTGCTTCTAATAGAATAATAAGAAAATCCTCTATTATCACAAACACTCACACATACTATACATATACATACACACACACACACACACACACACACACACACACACACACACACATATATATATATATATATATATATATATATATATATATATATATATATATACTGAAATCTTTAATCAGTATACATTATAATCTACTAAAACTATGTATACCTCTGTGGTAGTTTGAATAGATTGCCCCATTATATTCAGGGTTTTATTAGTTTGTAGTTTGTATCTGTAGCCACCTGGCTGGAGGAGATGTCACTGCATGTATCTTAAGGTGTGGTGGTGGGTTTGAAATTCCAATCTAAAGGTTACTAAGTGCCTAGTTCCACCTGGAGTTCCTGAAGTGTGCTGTGTGGCTTTTGGCTTGTGGCTTCTCTCTCTCTCTCTCTCTCTCTCTCTCTGCTTGGACCTGTGAAAGCAGCCCAACTTCTACTACCATTATGGAACTTCCCCTGGATCTGTAAGCTTCAATAAATATCTCTGTTTCCATAACTGTGCCTGGTCTGGAAGTTCATCTCAGTAAACCTGAAGCTGACTACTATAACCTCTTATTTTAAACTAAAATATTTATGAATGTAAATGGAAAATTATCATCAGACAGCTATGGCAATTTAAACTGCATTAATAACAAAGGACTCTTAAATCTTTTGCTATGTAAAAAAGAAATAATTGAGTTATGGGACTGCTGATCATTTGTGTAACATGTGTAAGACCCTGAATTCAGTCCTTATTATGGATGAAAGGAAGAAAGGAAGAAAGAAAGAAAAGAAAAAAAAGAGTGAAAGGAAGGAGGAAATGAGGAAGAGAAAGAAGAGGTTTAAATGGCTTGTGAAAGTTATAACATGGGGAAAGTACGGATTCAATAATAACACTATAGCATTCAATATAGAAAGTCATATTTTATTAACCAAAATAAGATACATGTGTATTATATATAAAGATGATGAAAAATATCATAGAAATGGTATTATCAATAGTCATTTATTGAACAACTTAATGAGAATTATGTGCTCAAGCTATTGGTAATTATAAGAATTTAAAATCTTCATAATGACCTAGGGTATCTTGCATTTTTTGTGCTCTTCAAATATAATGAATATAATTCTAAATATTCCTATGAACTAAAGAGGTTCCATTCATTTAAAATGACTTTGGTAACTATAGGCTTAATATCCACTTAAATACAGCTACCTCAAGGAGTGTTTCATTGCTTCTGACAAAGTTAATATAAATTACTCAGTTTTCTGTTAGACATATAATAACATGTCTTCTACATAAGCAGCATCTCTCAATTTGCATATACTTGAAAAGTATAGTTTACCACAGAGTTCAGCAAACAGTCCATTGATTTGTTTTACCTGATGTCCCTCTCTGTAGATACTAGATGTCTATTTCTATAGACTGGTGAGCTCATAACAGTTTTATTTTTAAGTAGTTGAAATGAAACAGTTATTATGGTTTGCATAATATTATTGACTTTTATAATTGAAATCTATATTAATATGAAATTAATATATGGTATTATATGCATATAGACATGTATTCATGAATATACATACATATTCTTATGAATTCTTCTGCTAGTTGGTATGCCAATCTTTTCAGATACTTTTCAGCTAAATAGCTTTGAGTGTTCCAGCAATACACTTGAAAGCCTACTCTCTCTTTTTCCATATATTCTATAGACATTTGCTACATAGTAAAATTGAAGTTCTGATCTGCAAAGTTCAGAAATCAGACTAAGATTGTAGCACTTTGGACAACTGGCAATCTGCTTTTTCATATGGTTGCAGCTTTTAGGATTTGCTTGGTGCCCTCAGAAGCCAGTTATGTCTATTTATATCCTCTATCATCTATCTATGTGTCTTTATTTAGGTTTTTCTGTCTACCTATCTATCATCTATCTATCTATCTAGAAAGAGAGATTAGTGAGAAAGGAAAAGACAAAGAGATAAGAAAGAAGAGAAAGAAGGAGAAAGGAGGGGGAAAAAAAACCACTTGCATTTTCTAGACCAATTAACACTATGTAGGATGAATGGTTTGGATCTGAAATTGAGTGAATACAGAAGAGCGGCTATATCTTGAGCACAAATACTAAAGAGGAAAGGCAACAAAATTAAAAAATGGAAGTAGTGATTATTATGTTATAATTTATGTTCATATGATAAACCCAATCTTAATGTTATATTGAATTGTTCTAAGGCATGGATCATATTTATTAGCCTGCCTTTGAACACAGTCTTATTCATACTGCCAATTGACCCAATTTTGAAATCAAGATATTCAGACTAATTGTGAGCTGGCCAAAGACACAGCAGATTCACACAAGCCTATCATATTTTGCTACAGACATTTTTACAGATATTTCTTTTGATTTTACAGAAAGAATTTTATGTAAGTAGTTAATTACCAATTCAAAAATCCTAGCAAGTTTCTATGCTAGATTGTAAAATCAGTATGTATTTCCTCAGTTATTTGTTAAAGTGTGAGTAATGAAATATAAGAAAGATTTTATCCTAGTTCTATTTTATGTAGAAAATAATTTTTCAGCTCTATAATAATCTTTTTGCCAAGCTGGGTATAGTGGTGCATGCTTTTTGTCCCAGCACTCAAGTGGCTGAGGCAGGAGGATTGCCAAGAGTTCAAGGCCACTCTGAGCTAGAGTAAAACCCTGACTCAAACCCTCCCCCCACTAAATGCCTTTGAAGAAATAAACTAAATTAAACAATTTAAAAGGAAGCAAGGGGCTGCAGAAATGACTCAGTTAAGGTGCTTGCATAAAAGGAATTGCTTTATGTTTATTAACATTAGAAATTAAAATTTAATTAATATTATAAATGTTATCATATGAAAATTATTATTACAATTTAGATCTATTGTCTTATCTCTTCAAGTATTATTTAAAAGTATAAATACATCATTATAGTATCTATATATAATTTTCATAAGTCATATATTTCAAATTGTTCATACATTTCTTACAATAATATCAGCTCCTGAAGATAGATATTATAATAAGAAAGAAGTAGTTGGTTTAACATTTCTTTGAAAAATGTAATGTGAATGCACTTTTAGAAATTTCTACATACTTGAAATAAAAAAATTAAATATAAAAACAATTATTCATTTGGTCAAGTGAATGGTGAGTAAGGGTAATGCTATTGCTATAGACAATGCAAGTTCAGTGGTAAGAAAAAAAAAAAAAAACTCTTTTGGGATGGAGAGATGGCTTAGCAGTTAAGACATGGCTTAGCAGTTAAGACACATGCCTTCAAAGCAAAAGGACCCCAGTTGGATTCTCCAGGTCCCACATAAGCCAGCTGCATATGGTGAAACTGCATCTGGAGTTCATTTGCAGTGGCTAGAGGCCCTGGTGTGTCCACTCTCTCTCTCCTCCCTCTGTCTGTCTCAAATAAATAAATAAACAAATAAATAAATAAATAAATAAATAAATAAATAAATAAATAAATAAAATATTTAAAGAAAAAATTAAAAAACCTTTTTCTGAAAATCATGAACACCAGAAGATTTTAATTATGCAAGATATTCAGGAACACAATTCCTCACATCACATTTTTTTTTCCCCTGAGGTAGGGTCTCTCTCTAGCCCAGGCTGACCTGGAATTCACTATGTAGTGTAAGAGTGGCCTTGGACTCACAGCGATCCTCCTACCTCTGCCTCCCGAGTGCTAGGATTAAAGGCGTGCACACCATGTCCAGCTACATCACAACTTGTTTTAAAGACTGAAATTAAGAACATTATAGATAGATTAGATAGGTAGATAGATGAACAATGATGATGATTATAGATAGACCATAGATGATAGATAGAAAGATAGACAGATAGATAGATAGATGATAGATAATAGATAGATGGATAGATAGAGGTAGATGATAGATATAGGTAAATACAAATTTTACATTTTAAAAATATATTTCATTCTTGAATCCACTATATATGCATAAATGAATTAGTTTCTCCTCCTTTTGTTTCATCTCAGAAGGGCATATCTGACCATATTAGAATCTACAAAACTCCCTAAAGGCATGCTACCTTGAATAATTCATAAAATGTAGTATTTTTTATTCTGAAAGTAGAAATGTTGACAGAGGCTGACACCTAGTTGGGCTCTAAAATGTAATGAGTCCCCAAAACTAAAAACTGTAAAAAGCGAAAAAATAAGAAAATAGTTGACAGGCTTTGTCTTCAATATTGTAATGTCCCAATTAGCCTCCTCTGGTTCCATAATATAGCTTTCTATAATGCAGTGGTTATGATTATGCAAAGGAAATGCTTTGCATATGCATATATTTTACAATGGCATATTAAATTTTATTCCACAGGGTGGGAAAGCTGACAATCTGATGAATTGCTCTTTTGTGATTACGCCAGGAAATGCTTCTACCATTTCTCACCCTCTCATCAGCCCAGCTTGATAAATCTAAGGTTTTAATCTAAGACATAAAGAAGCCTGCACCAAATATAAAATATGGATTATAGAACCCAAGAAGTAACTATATTACAAGTCTTATGAAGTCAGCTCTCTAGGACAAAGCACAGATGTAAAATGAATATTAATTTGAAAAATAAACCAAACCCTCAATGTACATACTGCTCAAAATGATGTTTTATTTTCTTTTTAAATCAGGAATAATTAATTTTTATAAGAAAATAATCAAATCAGTAACTAAATAAACTGTTTTGTTTGAAAATGGGTCAATCCAGTACTACAAAATTACTGAGAAGGAAACAATAGCTATATTGGGTAAAATTTCTTTATACATTTTTTTGGGGGGGGTTGAGGTAGAGTCTTATTTTAGCCCAGGTTGACCTGGAATTCACTCTGTATTCTCAGGGTGGCCTTGAACTCATGGTGATCCTCCTACCTCTGCCTTCTGAGTGCTGGGATTAAAGGCGCGCACCACCATGTCCAGCTCTTTATACATTCTTATATGTCCAATATGATTGCAAATTTGAGATAATATATGGCCCACAAAAGCCAGATGAACAATGTGGCAGAGGTGTGCGGAGTTTTATTGCAGTGGATAGAGGCCCTGCTATGCCCATTCTCATTCTTTCTCTCTCTTTCTCTCTATCTCTGTCTCTCTCTCAAAATAAATAAATTAAAAAAAATTACATAAATCAACCATTAAGAGCTAAAATAACCTGCAGGGAGGTATCAGTGAATTATAGATTTGAGGATGTGAGTGTTCTATTTGATACATAAACTGGAAATAGGCTTTTAACAGATGGTTTCCATGTTGTCATGGGATCAGGAATGAGTTCATATCATGACTTCTTTTTTTCAAATTCACTGCAAAGTTATTCTTGACTAGGAAATGAATATTATCTTATTCAAAGTGGCTTGCCAAGACCCTAACATGGTATGTTACACACTATGCATTGACATTGCCAATTTCTTGCAAAGTTAGTTATAAATGTAGGTGATCTTTAAGATATGTCTGTTTTCTAGTCTCCAGAAGACTTGGATACTTTGTTTGCTTCATAACTGCTCTATGCACATATGCACACAGATCTGTAGACAGCATTGTCAGATGAATTAAATATATAATTCCTTTGGAACTGAGATTGGCTCTTGCTTATATCACTTATATATATTTTCATATTAGTAGTTCCAAACTGATGCATTATAAAGTGGGAGTACATTCAGCGTCTATCTTTCAGCTACTTTACATGGAAATAGAACATAAGTAGAATTTAGATTTTAAAAAAAAACTTTTGAAATTTTAGAATATGGTCTTAAATTTTTTAGACAACTTCTTTCCCATCCTAGTAATTGCTTTATAGAAAAGTATTTTTAATATCTCATTAGTTTCTTGATAAAATATGACGTGAAATAAAATTTCCATTATTATATCAGAAAATGAAGCTTTAAAAAAAATCTATAAATTCTTTTGTAAAAAGAAAATAAGGTTAGGGAATCAAAACTTAAGATACTTAAAGTACTAATTTAAAAATAAATGAATAGGGATGGAAAGATTGCTTAGTAGTTAAGGCACTTGCCTACAAATCTAAAGGACCCAGGTTTGACTCCTCAGTACCCAAGTAAGACAGATGCACAAGGTGTTGCATGTGTTTGGAGTTCGTTTGCAGTGGCTGGAGGCCCTGGTGTGCCCATTCTCTCTCTCTCTCTCTCTCTCTCTCTCTCTCTCTCTCTGCTCCTTTCTCTCTCAAGTAAAATTAATTAATTAATTAATAAAATACTTAAAATCATAGTAAATAAGCTGATGCTCATTCTAAAAATGCTAAAGAATATTGAATAAATTTTTACCTTGAGTCTACGGTTTTAATGCTATTCTTTACTTACTTGATAGTTTGGACTGTCGTGTCTCATGTTGACAAAAGACCACTCTATGGCTGGAGAGATGGCTTTGCAGTTAAGGCGCTTGACTTTGAAGCCTAAGGACCCAAGTTTGACTCCTCAGAACCCACATAAGCCAAATTCATAATGTGATGTATGTGCACAGGAGGCCTATGCTCACAAGGTAGCATATGCATCTGGAATTCATTTGCAGTAGCTAACGCCCTGGTACACTGATTCTCTCTCTCTCTCTCTCTCTCTCTCTTGTTCTCATTCTCTCACTCTCTCATAAAAAATATAAAAGGCCACTCTACCCATTTTCCTTCAGCCTCATCAATACAGCCATTTACAGGACTTCATTGGTTTAAATGCAGTAAGAAAATATTAAACCTTCCAACCATCTTAAAATTGGTTCTGTGATTTGGAGATAAAGCATTATTTCTCAAATTATTCATCTTATATTTTAGTTCATTTAAAGTGAGACTAGAATGGGTAGCCTTAAAATGTAAAAAAAAAAAAAAAAAAAAAAGTATACTCAGTGAAACCATTTTACATGAGAAATGTATAAGGCACACAATTTATCCAATTTGACCCTTAATACCAAAGCTACTGATACATACTAATTTGCTCATCTCTACCTTCCAGTGGCTAGACCTCATCAACTTTTCATTACACGTGATAATGGAAGCCAATATGAAAGCAAAGAAACCCAAAAGATTCTTTGAAGCATGTTTCAGGATATAGTTTGGGGGTTTTAATTCTACTCCATTATGAACAAGTGGCAAGAAAAAACAAATTTATGCATTAAACAAACTCATTGATTTAGGAAGGCAGCATGTGTATTATTCAGATAACTATAGAAAGCTTGTATTAGAAAACTGAAGCACAGTCCTGAATACGAATCTATAGTTCTTTTCTTTCTAGAGATTGCATTCCAGTCAGCCTAACAGATTTTCCACACTTAGTTACTCATATTATTAGTTACAACTATAGTTATAGAGGTATTTGGATGAAATTGAGGTTCTTCCCTTAGATCATTCTGTAAACTTTTATGAAGTATGGTACTAAAATATTGCAGATAAAAAATACGGATTGTCTAGTCCAACTATAAGGAAACAGAGGACTGCTCTGCAAAAATCATGCTTCAAGACAGGTTGATTGGCATTCAGGAGGAAGTACAAAAGGACAGAGTGGGGGATCCACACAGTGACCATTCTGAACACTGGAGATCACATTAATCATGGTCCTTTCTAGTATGCAAGGGAGGTCATAGGATAACCTCCAGTACAAGAGCAACATGATTAGGGATAAAAATATTTTTCGGTGGGAAAGGTAACTGGATATTTGATATTCCTAGGAAGAAATTCTACAAGTTTGCTTAGGCTGTTGGCAGTGTGAGTAGAGACCAGCACATGGACTGATGATGGATGTTAGGAGAGGGATGCATGAGAAACGTGATGGAGAAGCTGATGGAAAGGGAAGGAACTAGACTGGAACAAGGACTACTGGGCTGATGCACTTACAAGGTATGCTCTGATGAAACAGTAGGATAAGGTAATCTTCAGTGAGCAGAGTGGAATCTTGCCAAAGTATATCAGTGTTCTGGGGAAACCTTCCTTTACAAAATACCAGAGTTGCCAAACTTTGAAGTATAATGACATTAGTCCCTTCAGAGACTTTCAAGAGCCAAACTAAGTCATATTTTGTAGGTCACTGTGGGAGTAGCTAAAAACTATACTTAGCATTATTTCCATGAAAATCTATGAGCCATATTGTAAGAAATTATTTACAAATTAATTTGGGGAACACACATTTAACTGACAAATTACATTGTAAATTACTCACACAAAATTCATTATATCATTGGAAGCTTTAAAAAAAATGTACAATGTCATATCTTACATTCCCAATAAATGCCACAGTGTGCTCCCTCTCTCTCTCTCTCTCCATATATATAATTCTTTTGGCTTTATTTTATTAGGTTTATTACTAAAGAATGAATCAAAACAATTGTACAGCTATTATTCAAAGCTGAAAAATATATCAGAGACATGGAACATACACAGTGTGCTGCAGAGTGGCTTACTTTCCTCATTTTGCTAAATATTTATAGCTATACCAATATCCAATGTGAGTCTATTAATCCTTATCTTTAGTTCCAGGCTTTGGAATGCATGAATGTCCCTATATACATGACTGCTGTACTTCTCACCCTGGAGACAGTGAAATACCAGTGTCAAACAACATACTTTTGTTATTGAATCTTCCTTCTAGACTTCATTTTAAGACTAACAGTCTTGTCTGGGATTTCAAAAGATCTAAAAATAGTCTCTTCGAATCTAATGCTGTTAAACACTTTCCCCGAGACTGGCAAAAACTAAAGTCTGCAGGCCTGCCCCTTTTCATCACTGACTAGCCTTACTTTTTTTCTGGAGCCAGTTATAAATTGCTGACTCCTTAACTCAACCCACATTTATTGAACAATATAAGCCAAACATTGAGCTCAATGCTGGGAAAACACGATGGAAAAAAGACTCTGCTTCAGAGGGCTCAGTGGCCAATAAGGAAACCCTTTCAGAAAGAAGATGCAGTGGGGTCATTACTAAGAGCTGAAAAGAGAGGCTTCATTTAATAGAAATCAATAATTCTATACATATGTTTTTCAACTCTTGGTCATTTCCACAATTAATTAGAGTCTATTTCATGAAATATACTGGTTTCACTTAGTCTTGCAATTATTTTTCTTTTTCAAAAATATTTTTGAAGGGATAGGTTCAGATATTCTTCTTCTCCTTATAAGATGTTTATAAGTGCTTTAGCCAAATATGGATTGTTGAAATACTCTTTAACTTCCTGTCCATGCCCTGTCAAGTATTGCTTATTATTTTGTAGATTTTTTCCACATGCAACTTTGCTTGCAATTGATGTTGTCATTATCTCTCTGATGAAAAGCAGTGTTTGCTAAAGCCAGCCCATCTTGGATAACAAATCTCTTACTAAATTTCAGGTATTCTGGGAGTCTTGTGTTGAATAATATGCAATTAGAAGTAATGCAGAAGCTGGAAATGTTTTCTGTTTAAGGAAAGTCATTGACATGAAATTGAACAGACTAATAGGAGAACATGTATCACATTTGATGATAATACATTAACCAGGCAGAGTTTGCAGGCTGGTGATACAATGCTGTTTGAGATATCCTAGGGGTCCACTTCTTCATAGACAGTCTTCCTAGCTGTGTTCTCAAGTGGCAGGAGGTACAGCACAACCTCTGTGCCTCCCTCAAAAAGAGAGCCAGTCCCCAGTCTGTTAGCCCGTCTACTGCTGGTAAGTGCTACATGAGCTACTGGGGCAAGTGACCATCAATAGCCTGAGCAATCAGAGGTCTAAGCTACTCGGAATCAAACACCCTGAGAGGCTGTACACCATGCCAGTGCAGTAGTGGCACACAGCTTCAGTGCGTAACCAATAAGATCTGCTCCATGTAAAGATTATGCTCCCAGTGTCAAGCTATTCTTCCCAAATTAATAATCCTTATCCCATTTAAACTATGCTGACTTCACTCTCCATTGGAGAATCGGCTTTTGTTTTTCAGAAGGTGGCAAGACCTGAGAAGATAAACGAACACTCACACTTCAGCCAAGCCACAGCTGAAACCACAGAAGAATTGGGGAGATGAACAAGAGTGCTGCTTCTGTGGTGAACTTGACAATCAGCGCCAGGGTGAAGGAAACAGACCCTGAGGACACTTAACACCTACCAAAGCAGACAGAGATCAAGAGGCTCCTAAGAGTTCTTCACTGAAGCAGACTTAAAACACACTGACCACGGCTCAGGGAATTTTGTGGAAGAGGGAGCGGAAAGATTATAAGAGCCACAGTTTGAGACATCATGCCCAGAGGCATTCCCTTTCCCTCAAAAAAGACTGACTGTTGCTCCCACAATGCATAACCCAAAACCCCTTGTGGAAAACCAGCAACCCTACTGAGGAGGGCCCCCAGTGGAATGGGAGGGAGGGAACAGAGGGCACCAACACATGATGTATCCAAGCAGAACATGCTGTTAATAACAATATTTTTTTTTAAAAGGCTTTAATCCTATTCTGAAGGATTCACCTCTTCCTCTTCTGAAAAGCCCCAGAGCCTAATCTGATAGCACCTTCAGACTTAAAATTTTACCATTTCAATTTGGGAGGAATAAAGGTATTTGGACTTTTAAAATACACATGATGATAACCCATATATGGTGTTTCCTATCTCATTCATATCAGCACAATTTCAATAAATAAGTAAGCACAAACATTTTTTAATTTCTAATGACATGGTTTTTTTTTTCATAGAAAATAAAAGTTATCATGTGTTATCCAAAGATTTTAACTAGATCTTTCCAGGCATCCTTAGAATCTTCAGGTAGATTTTTCGGCCACTAGTCAACTTGTGGCTTCCTAGTCAATATTCCCCAACATTTTCTTTGGCTTCTATCCATATGGCTCCCTCAGCCTAAGTTGTTCACGTTACATGTAACTGTCACCACATCCCTCCAGAATTAGTTCTAGATTGGATTTGTGACCCTTTCCACGTAATTTATGGAAACCAGTTCTTAAGCTCTGGCTTGCATTTCTAGTTCTTGATGCACATCTTCATCAAGTTTCCAGGATTAAAGTCATAGGAGCAGTGTCTGCCAATGTCTCCTGCACTAATAGATTATCTATACCCTATGCAACTCCAAATGCTCTTTATCGAGATTTAGAAACTTCATCACACTGCCCTCTAAATACTTGTGTTTATGCCCATAGGTTAGTGCTGCTCTCACCACTGCTCAGAGAAGCTTCTTTCTGCTCATGGTGGTGACTACTGGGGAGACACAAAACTCATCCAAGTGCCAAGGAAGGGTTGAGTTCCCAGTGTGAAATGAGACATTCATACAACCCTGTCCAAGGCTCAGGGAACATTACAGAAGATGTGATGAAAAGTATATGAGTCAGAGGGATGGTGGAGGAGTGTTTTGGGATGCTGTCTTCCAAGCATGAAGTGGCCATTGTGGTGATTATCTCACAGTGGCTGTCATCACCTACCCAAGAGCTGCACAATACTGGGCCCACCCACATTTCATCATGGACATGTAGAAAGATAATAAAAGATATAAAAGTATTTAGCTGGAAAGAAGAAGTTTAGTGGAAGAAGTTGAGAGGAGGACTAAAGAATTTGGAAGTGGGAATATGATGAAAATGCATTATGGACATAGATAAAAATTATCCATAAATGTGTTACAAAGAAATGGTGTGGCAAATGCTGTGTTTCTTATAAGCAACCTTTCTTTTAAACTAATAAATTTGAGGGCCTGAAGAGATGGCTTAGTGATTAAGTGCTTGCCTGTGAAGCCTAAGAACCCCATTTTGAGGCTTGATTCCCCCAGGACCCAAGTAAGCCACATGCAAAAGGTGGCACATGCATCTGGAGTTTGTTTGCAACAGCTGGAGGCCCAGGTGCACCTATTCTCTATCTGTCTCTTTCTCTGTCTTCCACTCTCAAATAAATAAATAAATAAATAAATAAACAAAAAAAATTAAATTTGTACATTTGAGTTTCATGAACTTCCTTTTCTGTCTTTAATTTTCTTTTTTTTTAAATTTTATTCATTTATTTATTTATTTGCATGCAGAGAGAGAGAGAGATGATGGGCATGCCAGGGCCTCCAGCCACTGCAAACGTACTCCAGATGCATGTGCCCCTTGTGCACCTGGCTTACGTGGGTCCTGGAGAATCGAACCGGGATCCTTTGGCTTTGCAGGCAAATGCCTTAACCGCTAAGCCATTTCTCCAGTCCTCTGTCTTTAATTTTCATGACAAAAGACATGATCTTTAAAGTAATTGAGTTTTTACATAAGCAATTTTGAACGGATTTCTTTTACGTGTAAGCAAAATGTCCATGTATAGACTAGCCCAAAGTTGGTTCTGTATACTTCATTGGTCTCCCTCAGAGCTCTGTTGAGTAGGATTTATTGATTGGTTGATTCCAGAAAGAGAGAATGTTCTACAAACTGTGAAATAAAGGAGAAATACCATTCAACTTCATAACAAATCTGCAATTTTTTTTTTTTTTGAGAGAGACAGAGAGAGACACAGAGAGAGAGGGAGAGGAAGACAGATAGAGATGGGCACACCAGCAGCCTCTCAGCTTCTGAGAACGAAATCCAGATGTGCGCCCCCTTGTGGTCAAGTGCGGCATTGCGCCCTTGCGCCACTTTGCATCTGGCTAAATGTGGGACCTGGAGATTTGAACAGCTGGAGATTGGAACCAGCGTTCTTAGGCTTAGGAGGCAGGCGCCTTAACCCCTAAGCCATCTCTCCAGCCCAAATCTGCAATTTTTTGACCAGTTGGAGCTACAGTAATGGCTAAAAATACGTGTAAGGCCCTGGAAAAGCAAATCAGGCTCATTTATGAGATACTTACAACAATGTGTAGCTCCCTAGCCTCTTCTCCGAATAACATTAAAGAATAAAATATCTGAGATTGGACCTGTGACCTTCCATTTGCCCACATTTAAGAATCACCAGAAACAGATTGAAACTCATACTTTGAATAGAAACTGCTAACTTGCTTTCTGTTAAGATAGAATTCTAAAACAAATGTCTCTAATGCTTCCAAATAACAGAAGTAGAAAATTTTCATGGGTAACATTTGTCCAGCTGATGTAATTTTAGAGCAATATTAACAATACATTTATTTGTAGTCTCAAATACATCAAAGTTCTACAATAATGTTCTGACAGTTTTTTCAAGGAGTTTGGACACAAAAGTCACAGTTAATATGAAAATGCTCACTTTAAAAACTTCTTGGTGTCATTTCACATATGCATTATACAATATAATTCCATTGTAAAATAAATCCATATGATTTACAACATATTCCAGTTCTTGGTATATATAACTCTTCCCAAGAATGGCAAAAACATAATCAAAAAGTATGAAAAATAAGCATTGTTCTGAGAACAAGCAAATGACTCTTAAAGCTAAAAAAAGAGTAGCATTGATAGGATAAAATATAGGATGAAATATCTCCATTGTCATGTACTATAAGTCAAACAATTTTAAAACAAATTTGCCAAAAACCTTCAGTAAAGACAAGAAAGAAATTGTTCTTCTAAATTAATAAAGGAGAATGTATGTTCTGGTAAACTGAATAGGATGAATATGTCAATGATGACACTAAAATGGCCTATGTTCCAAAGTCCTGCTACAGTGATTTTATTTAAAAGTAACATTTATATTACTGTACACTCTTGTTAAATCACAACACTTTTTTGATACTGGAATTAAGATATCCAAAGAATCCGATGATAAGATAAATGACATATTTTTAATGAAAAACCAGCTCAGCTCAACTCTCTGGAAAGAAGTGACTTATCATTACCTACAAGGTAAAAAAAGGATATAAAATAATCTTTTTATATTCAGGATCAATGGAAGCTGAATAGTCAAAATTATTTCTCCTTATTAACCATATCGTTAATGATTTATTACATTTTCTATTGGTGGTTTAAATGCTTCTAGTGAGGTAATTAGCAACCTTTGCAAACACAATGAAGCTGACTAAATGATTCAGGTGAGATGAGTCAGCAATGTAGCAGGTGCAGAAACTGCAGACCTTGCAGATGGGAAAATTACATTTTATGAATTAATGTTCTACCCTTATTTTCCTTCTCTTTCTCTTTTGGCCAGCAAGAGCCAGATCATGCACTTCAAGAAACAAGCAATCTTTGTTTCTTCTGGGATTAAATCTTTTATCTTTCCAAACAGTCATCAAGCTCAATGAATAATGATTGTACTGTAGTCCAATTCCTAGCTTTATTGCTTGCAGGCTAAGTGAATATGACTGAATTGTTTAAACTCACATAGCTATCATAATTCATAATACAGACATAATAAAGTACCCATTTTAGAAGTATGGTAAGAATTAGATGCTACATCAAATTCTTACTACACTATGTGGTACATCATACTATAACCCATTTTAGTTATCTTTTCTGTTAATATGGCTCTGTCATTTTAGTTGCAAAGATTTGAAAGTCTGACAATAATTTTATTAGAGAGCAATAATGGTTACTCCCCAATGCAGAAGTTTTAAATTCTTTTAAAAATATATTTATTTTTATTTATTTATTTAAGATAGAAAGATGGAGAAGAATAAGAATAAGAAGAAAGAGAGAGAGAGAAAAAATGGGCACATTAGGGCCTGTAGCTACTGCAAATGAACTCCAGGCACATGTGTGACCCTGGGCATATGGGTCCAGGAGAATTCAACCTGGGTCCTTTGGCTTTGCAGGCAAGTGCCTTAACCACTATACCATCTCTCCATCTCCAGAGGTTTTAATGTTAACTTCATCTCATTCCAATGCCTTCACACTTGTATAAATAGGTTCCACATATTCCACACACTCTACATGTCCTCACAAGTAATCTAGGGCATGCTCCAGATGACATTTCTGGAGGCTTTACCCCAATATAAAAATGTGAAGTTTACTGATCACACATCATGAAAGGAAGAAGACTGTTATGAAGAAATGAGAACACATATATATTCAGATTTTCAATGCACATTCTTACTGTACATGAACATTGAAATATGAGTTGATCTTATCCATATTTCAATCAGTTTTATTTTTTTTCACATACAATTTTGCTGGGGAAGAAAAACAAATTGAATAAGTTCATGATTTCAATTTTGAAGTTGAACTGAACCATTTTCTGTATGCCAGCTATGCTTTCCTGTTTCGTGTCTTCCCTCACTCCTCTTCCTTCATTCCTACCTATGTGAATGCAATTATTTTCTTTATTCCCCTGGTCTTATATATGTGTGTACTTACACTTTATATATACAGAGATATTTACATTAGGCTTACTATAGACAAGTTGGGTTGTTCTATTATATTTAATAAAGGAGAAAATATTGCAACTTACATAATTTGTATTTCATATGATTCAAATCCATATCTGTCTTTTATATCTCATTTCTGATATTCTAACCCTATTACCATCTCAACATACATGATAATCAGGGCCTCAAGATTAGCACACGAAGATGACAACAATGTCTTCTCCCACAAACCTGCTGATCATTTTTGTTCCATCTCCAATGTTGGTCCCTCCATTTATTCTTACAAATCTATGAAGCATACTTTTTCCCTCAAATCACACTGACATCTCCTAAATCCACACAACTCTTTCTCTAAATATCTCCATAATCTACTCTCTTCATGTGTACTCTGTAATGATTTTGATTTTAAAAGTTCCTCAAAAACCATCTGTTGAAGTGTGGGTCCCAAGGATAATTCTGATAATGGGAGATTGTCGAACCTCTAACAGGTGGAAGCATACAGACAGATGTTAGGTCACTGGGGTAAGCACTTGACAGAGAAAATTGAGACACACCGCCTCATTCATGTGCCTCTGCTGTGTGTGTGTGTGTGTGTGTGTGTGTGTGTGTGTGTGTGTGTGTGTTAATCTTCACTGTCATTGACTGGATTTGTGATCACCTAACCTACATACCTCTAGGTGTTTCATGGTGTTTCTTGAGATGTTTATCTGAAGAAGGAAGACCTACCATCAATGTGGATGGCAGAAACCCCTGGATTAGGGTCTGGGATTGCATAAAAGCAAGCAAGCAGGTGGACTATGAGCATCAACTCACATTGCTCCCTGAGGTGGACTCTCACAGTGAAGGCAATGGGACCAGCCATCTAATCGTCTTACTGCCAGGAGTTCTCACCATGATAGATTGCATTGCTTCTTAAAATATGAGTCAAAGGAAATATTTCTGCTCCGTTGCTTCTTTATTTTGTAACAGCCATGAGAAAAATCATTAATGGTGTCTTTCCAGTGTCCTCTCCCTCTCTCTTCAGCCACCATGAGACTGGCAGCTTTGCTCTAGACAGGGCTTCCTGCCATGGTGTTTCACATCACCACAGGCTCAATGTGATGAGCCAAGAAATAAAGGACTGAAAATTCTGAAACTGTGAGCTAAAAATATTCTTTTGCCATTTCAGGTTTTTTTTCGGGGGGTGGGGCGAGACACAGAGAGAGAGAGACAGAGAGGGAGGGAGAGGAAGACAGACAGAGGTGGGCCCATCAGCCGCCTCTCAGCGGCTGTGAATGAAATCCAGATGTGTGCGCCCCCTTGTGGGCAAGTGTGGCATTGAGCCCTTGTGTCACTTTGCATCTGGCTAAATGTGGGACCTGGAGATTGGAACCACTGGAGATTGGAACCAGCATTTTTAGGCTTAGGAGGTAGGTGCCTTAACCGCTAAGCCATCTGTCCAGCCCACTCAGGGTTTATTTTTTAATGTTAAATCTTATGTCATGGCATTGGAAACTTGACTAAAGTACAGTCAGCTGATCGCCATGCTAGTCATTGTTAGTCTGGATAAGTAAATAATAACCTAGCCGACTTTCCTACTTCTCTCTTCCTCCCTCCAACCTTTCCTCAAGACAAGCATCACAGGAATTTTGAGAGAAACAAATTAACCACCACATATGCTTCCCTATTTTAAACTCTTGCATGGCGTCCTACGCAAGTAAAATATTTGAATCCTTAGCCTACCGTATGTCACCCCAAGTGATCCGAGTGTTCCTGGGATCCCTGTCTTCCTTATATCCTACTTTCTTTGACACTCATTATGAATTCATTCCACTTGTGTCTACCATACAGTCCTTTAGCCGGTGATTTCTTCTCTGAGGACCACTAAATGCATGTACAGCTCCACCTTTCTCTTTTGTGTTGGTTCCAGTTTTTGACAGAGTGATTCTGTCTTTTACGTCATTTCAGTTTATATGTAAGTCCCCTGTGGGGAATCTCTGACCTCTTTCTTAGAAATGGGATATCTAGCTAGCCTATATTTTAACACATCACCTGTTGACTCAAAGTACCTTCAACAATTAGTAACACATATGCTAGCTTTTAATTAATTTCCTCGTTCCACTTCAAATCTACATTAGAAGAGAGACCATATCTGCCTTTATTTGTCATTACACCACTGACAAGTAGCACAATGCCAGGCACATAGTAATCATTTATTACATGGTTGAATTACAAAAATGATTCAGTATGAGAAACATTTATCTACTTGGCCTTCACTTAGACATTAACCACAGTGGGAAACTTAAAATATTATAATTTAAGCCAGGTTGTTCAATATATCCTTTCTTCTTACTTACAATTATGAATATGTGATAATTAAGGCCAAATAAAAGAAGAAAAACAATATATTACTTGTAGAGGTCATGCAGTACAAAGGTAGATATAAGAAAGGTGAGCAAAAGAGAGAGTTTTAGATCATACAAAGAGCTTCTTTCCTTTTGATTATTCCAAAACCCTCCTCCTTATGACTTCAAAAGCAAAAAAGTGCTCATATTCACAAGGGAAATAAGCTTTGGTACTAAATAACTTCAATTTTATTAAGTTTTAGAAACAATTTGATGAGAAAAACATAAAGGACAAAAGGTTATATTATGAAATATGGAAAATATAATATTTTAGTTAATTACAATATATCTATTTATAATCCCATTTCAAAGTTTGAGATTATAATTTCTATACTATTATAGAACTTTTTAATGAACAAGTTATTCATTTGTGACCTTAGGCGGAATAGTCCCTAGAATTTCACATATATAGTATCTTCAAATCAAAAGGCTCAAGTACATATCCTATCCTGAATTTCTTGTTTATGTAATCCCACTTATTCTCTCATTTCCTGTGCCTATCCAATTTCTACCCCATCATTCAAGATACTATTTAAATCCACTTTACAAAAAGCCACCTCGGATTTTCACTGCCTGGAGCAAGCCCAGCATTAATGCTTCTTTGCTGGAATATCTGTGCCAATCATCACCCATGTGCCTGAATTGTTTCTAATATTTTTCTTGTACTTTTACCCTATAACTCAATTTTTTATAAACAACAGTGACATATTATTCTGAGCTTCAATTTTCTTGTTTATAAAATGAACAGACAAAGGTAAAATATAAAAAATATAGTCTAGTTTAAAATTTAGTAAATTGATAATATATTCAAATATTCATCACTTATTTAGCTCTTATTTGTCAATCATATAAATAAGCACTGAGAATACAAATATGACAGTTATCCTCAAAGACACAAATAAGTTGTGACACTACCTGCAGGAAGTGTTTTTCAAAGGGTTCTAGGGTAGCATTAGGAAGGTGAGCATGAGGTCACATATTAATGAATGTCTACATATTGAAATATTTTAAATGTAAATGGTACATAGTAACTACTGAAGTTACTTTCTCATTGCTGGGGTAAACACCCAGCTAGAAGCGGCTTATGTGATGAAAGGGTTTATTTCAGGCTTATAGAATCCAGGGGAAGCTTCATTGTAGTGGAAGAATGTGTCCAAAGCAGAGAGCCACCATTAAACAGGCAGCAAAGATGAGCAGCCGGAGTTCCAACTGGCTCTCCACACTCCTTAGACCTGAACTAAAAGATCTGCCCCCACTGACATTTTCCCCAGCAGTCTTTAGTGTATACTTAAGTATGAAGCATAACCTCAATTAAAAAAAAAAAAAATCTGTGAGTTTATGGGGTACGTACATTCACATTCAAACCATCACAGTAGCACAGTACCTTAGTCTTTCTATAAATATTAAGGAAAACACTTAACACCTGTACAGTGGTACATGAAACAGAAGAATGAGGAGTGTTTCTTTAGGACAAAGTCAGATCAGGTACACTATTCAAATGGAGCAATATGGACTGAGATACAGAGTTAAGGAAGAGTAAAAATACAATGAAATGGCATATTTTCTCAAAGCACTTGGAAATTAGTAATTTCATATAATTTAATAACTAACAATTATTTATTTGAAAACATGTTCTTGATTGTATTTGTTTCAATTTTTTTTTGGGGGGTGGAGAGACACAGAGAAGGTGACAGAGAGAGGGAGAGGAAGACAGAGATGGGCACACCAGCAGCCTCTTAGCTGCTGTGGATGAAATCCAGATGTGTGCGCCCCCTTATGGTCAAGTGTGGCATCGCGTCCCTTTGCATCTGGCTAAATGTGGGACCTGGAGATTGGAACCAGCGTTTGTAGGCTTAGGAGGCAGGCGCCTTGACCACTAAGCCATCTCTCCAGCCCATGTTTCATTTTTTGAGGCAGGGATTTGGTTTGTAGCTCTCTCCTGGCCTTGAAGATCCTATACAGACCAAGATGGCCTAGAACTTAGGGTAGATTTTTTTTTTTTTTTTTTGTTTTTGCATCTGCCTCTGAAACGCTGGGGTCATGGGCATGAACCATCATGCCTGGGTGAAAGTTTCTACTAATAGAATTTGTTGCTCTATATTTCAAATTTATGTCTTTATTCTAAAATTGCTTTTAAAGCTCATGGGAGGGGCTGGAAAGATGGTCTTTTGTAGGCCAAAGGACCTCGGTTTGATTCCCCAGAACCCTTGTAAGTCAGATGCACAAGGTGGCACATGTGTCTGGAGTTGGTTTGCAGTGGCTGGTGTGCCCATTGTCTCTCTATCTCTTTCTCTCTCTCTCTCATTCTCAAATAAATAAATAAATATTTTTTAAAGCTTATGATAGGATATGTCTACTATAAACTTGTCATTAAATTGAACACAAAGGTTAATAAATATTCAATTTTTATTTAGATTTTGAAAGAAATGTATCTTAATAGCATCTTAGAACTAAATAGCAATTAAAAAAAAAAATGTTTGCTTCAAAAGCTGACAAAAGTCTGGGTCCACATTTACATAACTACTATATCCTTCAGTGATTTTTGTCTAATAAGTAGTAAGGGTAAAACACAGTAGTTATGTGTATCAGCATAGCATTATATTGCTTTTAATCCCAGGAAATGTGCTTTTGAAAATCATTTAACTTCTCAACTGTACAACTCTGACTGCCACCGTGAATATACTTACACTGTGTATGAGGCATTTGGGAATTGGTAAATAATGAAAAATAGTAATTTACATAAAAGGCCAAATGATTGCCTTCCAGTGCTATATCATGCCTGTAAACGTGAGCAAAGTGTTTTTGAGCATTCATAAAATGAGGGCACATTATTCCGTAACCATTCTATGCTTTTATAAAAGTCATATAATTATATAATCATAGGCTGACACATCCATCAAAAATAGTTGCAAATCACTGCAAGTGTCCAAACTATGCTGCCTGCTTAAGCAAAATGAGAGCACTTCGAGTATGGGAGGTCAATGGAAGGCAAAGAAATATGTTAGTTGTGTTTTTCAGGAAAATATTAAAGAAATTATTTTAAATGCATGCTTAAAATGCAAATATTTTATATAATTTTGTGGATCAAAATCATTGAGATGACTATGAAATAGCAATGTGGAGATAGATTAATTTTATAGTCATATCTCAGGAAGATATGATCAAGATATGTTTTTTTTAAATGTGTGATAAATGCCCACTCTGGGTAACCATTTTTGTCAGGAGCAATCTAGATACCAAGATAGATAAGACATAACCAGCTGCTACAGTAGAAATATATGTGTTGGCAACCAATGGCTTCTTAACAGTCATATCCAATCTGCTAAAGATTCTGTTATAACCAAAAATATATTATATATTGTAAGGAAGGGGGATATATAAAATGCCAAAGAGCCTAGAATCTTATACTTTATTGTATAACAAGTTGCTTTCACTTTAGCACCAGTGCCATGTAGCTACAAGGGCTGCCTATGCTATTAGACTGACACTGCAATTAGGTAAATAGCTTCTGGATTTCTTGACTAATCTGCCTATGGTGGCATTTTCTATGGTGCTGCCTCAGCATTC
This sequence comes from Orientallactaga sibirica, assembly GCA_036365145.1. Classification (NCBI taxonomy): domain Eukaryota; kingdom Metazoa; phylum Chordata; class Mammalia; order Rodentia; family Dipodidae; genus Orientallactaga; species Orientallactaga sibirica. The sequence continues at coordinate 11,317,677 of JAEOAD010000060.1, read as the reverse complement.
AAAATTACCAGAAGAATAAAAAGCAAAGATCCCATTAAGTGTAAGAATACAAATCAGTGCATAAATCTAATTTTTCATATTATTTCTAATTCATTTCAATAAATTTTGATGAGCTCAAATTAAAGGGGTCAAATTAATAACACTATTAGAAGGAGATAATAATTTTGAATAACATGTCTTTTTTTAAATAAATTTATTTAGGAATAGAATAATGTATTTTCTCACTATAATAAAATCTTATTCTTCTTATAGAAAAAAAAAAGAGGCAAAGAATTATTAAATCCCACTCAAATTCTTTTATATACCTATCTGTATTCTCTTTTTATCCATGTGTGATATCTATGGGATGTTGAGTAGCATTATGCTTAATAAGGTATTCACTAACTTGGAGAACTTTTTTGATGAGAATCTTTGAAGTTCAATGACAGTGTATATCAGAGAGTACTTTCCTCAAGGACCAAAAAAAAAAAAAAAAAAAAAAAAAAAAAAAAGGAGGGTTTTATAACTATACTTTCTGCTATTATGTGGTTTACTCTTTCCAAAGTAGAGTTCCCCTATTATTATGCAAATATAATTAAATACAGATTTATAATGCTGTTGCTTTATTGATAGCACACGTTTGAAGATGGCAACAGAAACAAAAAAGCAAAAGAAAGATTTCATTCATGATCAGATGGTGACAAAACCCAATAATATAAAACTGAAACTTCTCAGGATTTCTCCTAATTGAGAAATGATTGTGATGACTAATCAAGAAAGACACAAATCTGCCAAATAATTTTAAAGACCAGATAACACTAAATATTAACCTAAAAACAAAATAACCACAAAAGTACTCTATATTATCAAGTATGGAAGCATGCAATCCATTAACAATTCTATTTTGTAGATTTTAACAATATAAGGGGGTTCGGACCATATCTGTTAAATGCATCATGATGACAGCCAGCTTCCTGTTCCAATTTGAGTTTTCAATGTAACTTTCTAGCTGATCATTTTTTTACATGGCATTCTGTTTGTATTGCAAATATTAATAAAGGTTCAGAGAGAATGATCTGGGAAAGGGGTAAGTGTGGAACTATTACAGAATTTCACATGCAATTGGGAAAACATATAGTCCATCACATACTCATCGTCAATGAAGGAAACTGGCCTAAGTGTGCTCATTCTAGAAAATAAAACCATGGAGGAGAGGACCGAAGACATACCTCTGCTTTACATTTCTCTTTCCAAACTGTCCCATACCTCAATTACAGAATTTATATTTCAAAGAAACTCCAGGTACTAGAGGAATTCATTAACAATGTACATTTCTTATATGAATATATGATGTGGTAGTTTGAATATATGTCCCCCAATATATTCAGTGTTTTTTTTTAGTTATATTTTGCATCTGCAATCACTTTGCTGGAGGCAAGGTCACTGGGGGGCCCCGGTCTTAAGGTGTGTTGATGGTTTGAGATTCCATTGTAAAGATATGCAAATGTGCCTAGCAGGAGTTCCTGAAGTGTGCTGTGTGACCTTTTGGCTGTAATTTTGCTCTGTGTGCTGTGGTGGCTGGTTGGCTTTTCTCTCTCTGCTTGGCCCTGTGGAGAGCAGGTCGCTTCTTCTGCCATTATGGAACTTCCCCTGGATCTGTAAGCTTCAATAAATAATATCCCTTCCTCCATAACTGTGCCCGGTCTGGAAGTTCATCTCAGCAGACCTGAAGCTGTCTGCTACAGTAAAGTGGTACTGAGGAGTGTGGGGTGAGATGAACCTGACCGTGTGGATATTCGTCTTTTGGAACCTTTGTTTTGGAGGAATGGGCATGGACTTGGTGCTTGCAACTGAAGATGCCTTCTGGAATGGTAAGCCAAGTTTTATGGACTATTCTGATGAGAGTTTGAGAATACTAAGTGCAGATAGTACTGAACTTTGAGGCTTGGCTTATGAGGTTTCTAAGGGGAAGGAAAGACGGCAGAGGACTTTGTTGGAACTGGGCTACTGGCATAAGGGATGGCTACGTTCCGCTATCCAGGCCCAGAGTGTTTGATCAAACTTAAATTTGTAATGGACTGATGTGCTTGGCTAAAGATAATGGACTGAGATTTTAAGATTTTAAGCTGGAAAACCTCAAGCAAGTTAAAATTAGAGGCACTGAGACTGGTTTTAGGTTAATGGAGCTGCTATAGTCAAACACATTAGCAATCTTAAGGAAGGTGGAAGGAAGGTGGCCTGACTTGATTTACATTAAAACAATGGAGAGGATGCCTGAGGAAAGACTGTTAAAAATGCAAATTCTTGGAAAGAGCTGACTGGAGAAGGAACCTGCTTTTCAAGGCTATGATTTATTTTGTTCCTGAATTAAGAATATGGCTGTGTCCTGCACACCTGGTATTAGTTTTGGAAGCATGAAAAATGCATGGAGTGGTCATGAATTGCACACGGTTCCAGGAGCCGCTGCTGAGATGTGGCATGAGGCAGGGCATGAAGACCCTCAGGAATAGGCTGAAAGAGCCTTTGGAAGATGGACTGTGGTTTGCATGGAGATCTGAAGATATATACCAGGACTGTGCAAAAGGGCTACCATGGAGTGCAATGTTGGCATGGGTTGAAAGTTTTCCCTGGCGACTCTGCCCAGCTGGAGGGGCGGAATTGGAAAACCTGGAGACTGTTAGTCTCTGGTTATATTGAACTTGAACTGCAGAAGTTTGATGACGGTTGATGGTGGTTGAGTTTGCATTATTCTAGTCTCTCCTTGCTATGCCTTATACCAGTTAAAATGTTTACTCTGTGCCTTTACATGTTGAAAGTATTTAACTTGTTTGATTTTACAGGACTCACTATCTTAAGTTGATCAAGACTGTGAGAACCTTTGAAATTGGACTGAGTACAATTTACAATGTGTGATAGTTATAAATCTATTGGGGGCCAGGAGCTAAATATATTGGGGGCCAGGGGCGGAATGTGGTAGTTTGAATATATGTCCCCCAATATATTCAGTGTTTTTTTTTAGTTATATTTTGCATCTGCAATCACCTTGCTAGAGGCAAGGTCACTGGGGGCCCTGGTCTTAAGGTGTGGTGATGGTTTGAGATTCCATTGTAAAGATATGCAAATGTGCCTAGCAGGAGTTCCTGAAGTGTGCTGTGTGACCTTTTGGCTGTAGTTTTGCTCTGTGTGCTGTGGTGGCTGGTTGGCTTTTCTCTCTCTGCTTGGCCCTGTGGAGAGCAGGTCGCTTCTTCTGCCATTATGGAACTTCCCCTGGATCTGTAAGCTTTAATAAATAATATCCCTTCCTCCATAACTGTGCCAGGTCTGGAAGTTCATCTCAGCGAACCTGAAGCTGTCTACAACAAAAGAAACTCCAGGTACTAGAGGAATTCATTAACAATGTACATTTCTTATATGAATATATGACTAGTTTGATTTATTTTCACAAACTGAATCAGAGTGACAGTTACCACATTTGGTAAGAATTCAGTCTTGTCTACTTGGCTAAAATCATTAAAGGAGCAGGTGGCTTTCATTCTGTTGAGTGTTTCCCAGTTATACAACTGCTAAGTGCAAGGAAAGGGAGCAGCCACTTCCAGAAGGATGGGTGCCAAATGGGCTCAAAGGATATAGCCAGTCCTACAAAAATGCACAGGTTTCTTCCTGAAGAGCAGGAGAAAGTACACAAGTCTATTTCAATTATTTTGTAAGAACCAATCATAATATATGTATGATATCTTGTTGGAAAAAGTGAGTTGTGTAAGAAAATTCAATTTTGTCAAGCATAAAAACAAAATCAACTTATAGTTTCTTGGGTTTTCCTTCTCAATACATAACTGTTTATTTCTAATCACCCATCCTATTAAAATCTATTTTATCAAAGAAATATTTCACTACCAAATAAGATTTCAAAGTGTTGTACTATAGATCTTATCTTTATCATCACAGAAAATAGGCACATAATATTTCTTTTGAGAAAGACAGAGAAAGAGAGACAAAGAGAGAGAGGAAGAGTCAGAGAAAGAATGGGCACACCAGGGCCTTTTCAGCCACTGTGAACGAATTCCAGATATGTGTGCCCCCTTGTGCACATGTGCAACATTGCATGCTTGTATCACTTTTGTGTCTGGCTAAATGCGGGACCTGGAGATTTGAACAAGCATTCTTAGGCTTTGCAGGCAGGTGCCTTAACCGCTAAGCCGTCTCTCCAGCCCCATAATATTTTTTATATTGCAGGAAATGTCTCTCTATGGAAGGCATTAACAGTGTAATATAAATTATGGTGCTTACAATTCCATTACACTACAGTTCCATTTGTTATGTGACATGCTACACTATCATTGAAATATTTATGCCTCTGTACTTTTTTCAATTTTATAGTAATTCATGATCCAAGGTTCAATTTATTTTATCATTAGTCTGCTTATGATATGAAAATATTAATAAATACTACTGACATATTTAAGAATGTTTGCTTACCTCTATCTCGAACATGTGGGTATTTCCATTAAAGTGAATATTAAGTGAAATATGTAGTTATAGATATAGAGAGAGATAGATACAGAAACACTTGTCTGTGCTCAATACATAATAGTTGTTATTAACAGTATTTATAGCTACACTATTAAATGTGCTAATGTATTTCTGTCATCTAGCAAAGTATGATTTAAGGATTTTTATAGTAAGCACAGGTATTAGTTCATCTTTCCTTAAAACTCCTTTACGGAATCTGTTCTTTCTCTTTGGAAACAAATAACAGAGAAATGAGATATTTTTCAATATTAGACAAGCGGTTATTTCTCCAGTTTCCAGAAAAAAAAAAAAAAAATACCTTGACATTAGACTTCTAACTTCCTGAATAGCAAGACAATGCATTTCTATTTTGTTACCCTGCTAAGCACAACTTTTATGATGTGAATCAATTATTTCTTCCTTTTCACTCTCTGTGCATGTGAACTTCCTACATTGGTGATAATTACTTGATTCTCTCTGAATTTCTCCTTAGTTTGTTAAATAAGTAATTTATGGGCTAGAGAGGTGGCATAGTGGTTAATGTGTTTGCCTGGAAAACCAAAGGACCTATGTCTTTTCTCTCTGATGCAAAGTGACTCCCTAGCATGCCCGTTCTTTTCTCTCTGATGCAAAGTGACTCACACTTTTTTTTTTTTGTTTTGTTTTTGTTTTTGCTTTTGTTTTTCAAGGTAGGGTCTCACTGTAGTCAGGCTGATCTGGAATTCACTCTGTAGTCTCAGGGTGGCCTCGAACTCATGGAGATCCTCCTACCTCTGCCTCACAAATGCTGGGATTAAAGGCATGTGCCACCACGCCTGGCTTGACTCACACTTTTTAAAAAGAGAATTAATTTACTAATTCTTAAAATTCTATAATGCCCTGATTTGGTACAAAAGGGGCTTACACTTTGTTAAAAAAGAATTTCTTTACTTATTTTTAAAGTTCAATAATGTCCTGATTTGGTACAAGAGGGAGACACACATCAATGTATTGACCAAAAAATCATTCTATTTTTTTTTTAAAAGGAATTAGTATATAACTAATGACAGACACTATAATTGGGAGTTTGATATACCTATGTGTTATTGAACATTTTATGAGTCTAAAAATTATGGCTAAATGTATGCTTTACTGGACATATAATGCATATAAGAAAAGGATGTTTTATATGACAGAGAAAGCAGGAGAGAGAGAGAATGGGTGTACCAGGGCCCCCAGCTTCTGCAAACGAACCCCAGACAGATGAGCCCCCTTGTGCATCTGTCTAAGGTGGGTCCTGGGGAATCGAGCCTGGGTCCTTTAGCTTTGCAGGCAAACATGTTAACTGCTAAGCCATTCCTCCAGCCCAGGGATGTCTTGAAATAGATAATTCTTTCTCTTTATGGCATGCTACATTTTATTTTATTTATTTTTATTCATATTTTTATTAGTTATGGATATACTTAGTATGGAAACATCCCATGTTAGCATTATCCTTTCCCTCACCCCTACCCCTTTCCGAAGTGGTCCTCCTCCTTGGGACTGCAAGTTATCCAATTGGAAACCAAGTCAGAATCATATTCAGACAACGATTTTTATCTCCAATATCAAGCTCCCACTAATCTTGGGCTAAAAGAGGGACTATACCCATGAAATCCTCTCTAAATTAATAAAACTTATCCCATTTAACCTGTGCTGACTTCAGTCTTCATTGGAGAATCTACTTCTCTTTTTCAGATGGGAGTGGGACCAGAGGAGATAAACTATCCATCACACTTCAGTCCAGCCCCTGCTGAAACCACACTGGAATTGGGGAGATGAGCAAGAGTGCAGCTTCCATAGTGACCCTGAAAATCAGTGCCAGGGTGAAGGAGACAGACACTGAGGATACTCAATACCTACCAAAGCAGAGACCCAGAGGCTCCTAAGAGCCCATCGCTGAAGTAGACTTACAATACACCCAATATAGCTCAGGAAGGTTTGAAGAAGAGGAAGCAGAAAGATTGTTAGAGCCACAAGGAGGCATTACTTTTTAATTCTAAATTTTTTTCTTGTTTTTCCCATCAAAGGACTGATTCAAATATAATATGTAATATAAGAAAATAATACATTTCTGATCACAAAAACAGTTTCAATTAACTGTGCCTCCCCCACACTAACATGGCTGAGAGTACTTGATTTTGGTAGGTATATACAAAATTCATCCTTCAACATTTAACATGCTTTATGGGAGTGAAATTGCACTTAATAACTGCTAATTTTCATTTTCTTGCTTCCTTTTCTTAGTATAAATGATGAATTCAGTGTCCTTTCAAAGAAAGGGAAGATGCCAAAGAAATAAATCCCAGATTCTCTAGTAGCCTGAAGTGACCTAACACTCATCAAGCACATAATGGACTAATTATATTCACTTACCTCCTGACCAAAAGTACTCATCCCACACATTTCCTATTGTGACACAATGACATTAAAGTATAACTTTTACCCCAAACAGACACTTCATAGCCATGTAGCTATGAGTTATGGTCATATTTTCTCTCATTTCCAATTGAAAAAATATATATATATATACACATATATGTGCTGTCCTAAGTATCTGTTGCTCTTTCCGCTCCTCAATTTATTTTATTTTTTTCTGTTCTAGAGCAGAGGATACCTTGTGTTGTATGGCCTTCAATTTGACTAGTCTGCCCCACACATCTACCAGATTTATCTTTCTGAAATACATGCATAATTATCCCACCCTTGACATTTGTAGAACACTTCACATTCCTCAGAATGACTTTCATTCAATATGACCCTCATCAACCTTCCCTAGTTCAGCTTCTGCCTTTCCTTTGGTTTCAGCATTTTTTGGAAGTCTTAGCTTTCTTCCCTGCCCCTCTGAGGCTAAGCTGAGCATTTGTTCTATTCTCCTGCAACACTGCTTCTTTCTCTACATCAGCACTTACAAACATCTGGCACTAATTTCAGTAATGGTGAATGCATGCCCCGAGCAGTCCTCTCCCCATGTTAAATGTTCTCTCCTGCTGGCCAACTGTGAATGGGCTGATCAGTCTGGATTTTCATCTAGAAAATCTAATCCTCATACCTCTCCATTTGTCCCACCAGACAAGCAGATCCATAACAGAAGAGGCGGGGTCTTCATGTGCCTCAGTAAACAAAGTTTCACTCTTCAGTGAAACCAAAATGAAAGAATTCTATATTTACATAAACTGGCTATTTAAAGAACCACATGCAATAGATTATTATTATTTTTGTTTGTTTGTTTGTTTGTTTGTTTGTTTTTCGAGGTAGGGTCTCACTCTGGTTCAGGCTGACCTGGAATTCACTATGTAGTCTCAGGGTAGCCTCGAACTCTAGGCGATCCTCCTACTTCTGCCTGCCAAGTGCTGGGATTAAAGGTGTGCACCACCACACCCGGCTTACAATAGATTATTGAAAACCTCAACACTGTCTGGAAATCTGTTCTCTCTCAGCACATTTCATTGTTCTACTAACCAATGTAACACTGTGTTCTTATTAGAAAAATGAACATGGACAAAAATGAAAGCACTATGAATTGCATACTGTGTAGACCATATAAATATGACCATCTACCTCTTTCATACTTGTTTTTTCTTCAATTGTCTACCATCCCTCATTACAGGGAATGAACACTCGGTGAAGCTAGAGAGCAGCAACTTCTCCATTAATCATCAGCATCATCTCTTGCCTAAGCAAGGACTTTTCCATAGCATATCTAGTCTCTCTGCTATACCATAGGTTTTCCCTCCTATTTACATGATTCCCACAAGCATATGAACATGCTTTTATGTATTCCCCTTAAGACAAAAGAAAAAAAAAAAAAACAGACAGAGAGAGAGAGAGAAAGATGAAAGGAAAAAGAAAGAAAGTTAGAAAGAAAAGAGAAAATTTATTGACTGTCCTCACATTCAAGATGCTCCCATATCTCTCTTTCCCATCTTGCAGAAGACATGAAATAGCATCATTACTTGCTAACATTAATTTCTCCTCTATTTTCTCTTGATCCTCGTGTAATAAACAATTTCCCACCTCTGCTCCAGCAAAACTGCTTTAATAACAGTGCCTAGTGGTCTCCAAATTACTGTTTCCAATGGTCAGTTCTTATTGCTCATATTACATGACCCTTGGGTAGCATCTGATGAAATAGAATATCCTGTCTTTAAATATTTATCCCACGTGATCCACAGGATAATATCTTCCTACCATCTTCTGGCCAATATTTAACATTTTTGTAGTCTTGTTTGCTATGTCTTTTTCATCATACTGATACTATAACCTTCAGATTTCTTCTTCACCCATATGTCCTTTTGAGCCACATGAGGTGATACAATGTGATGCTACTGATTTGAAATAGACTACCTCCATCATTTCCATCTAGGCCAAGGTAAACCAACTTACCCCAGTCAAGGTAACCCAACTCCTTTTTTCCTGGTCTTGCCATCATTTGGGAAATCCTCAAACAGGAAGGATACTTTAATAAAACAGATCATCTCCATCAAAATCTTGCAATGGATTTATGTCTTAACATAAATGTCCAAGTCCCCAAAGAGACAACATGCCTTGGCCTCTACTCACTCTTCTATTTCACCTCCTCTTATGCTATTCCTTGCCCTACAGGCTGATCCATCCATTAATTTCCTTGATCTTCCCGACTTGGTCCATCAATGCTTGTTTCCCCCTTCTTAAAATATTCTCCCTCCTCAATCCCATTTCCACAGAATTTTTTTCTCTCATCCCTCATAATGTTTATCTTTTCAGAGGGAACCTTTTCATATCTACTGTATTTAAATTTACAGACACACACACACACACACACACACACACATACAATCCTCAACCAAACTATACATTATGATGCCCACAGAACCACAATACATTTGTTTTCTCCCCGTGTTTATGTAACTTCACTTGCCTTGCATCTTTGTTGCCTAAATAGTATGTATTCTTAATCTCCTTTATTATATCTATCCACTTATGGAAGGGAAGCTCCACAGGTTTATTCTCTTCTGAATCAATGATGCTTACACAGTACTGGGCTCAAAGTATATGTTCAACAGATTAAAAATAAATAAATAAGCAAATAGAGTTTGGTAAACCCACTGCACTGAATCATGTCCAAATGCTAAGAGTCATTAGCTAGGGTTGGACAGGGACACTGTTGCTAGCCCAGTGTCATAGTGTAAAAGAGGATGTGTGAGTGCTACAGAGGAAGCAGACAGCTCCCAGGACATAGACTAGGAAAGCACTTTGGGGCTCAGTCCTGAAAAGATGGATCTATCCAATATATTGCAAAGCCTTTCAGATCTTTCATTCTGAGAATTCTGGGCTTGGCTGTTTAGGGATTCTCTGTGGCTTGGGTGCTCCTGAACAAACTCTCCTCTGTTAAGTTCCCACTCTCTCTCATATTGAGATTTGGGAAGTCAAAGACTGGGTAAATTAGTCATGGGGTAGCACTATTCAAATTTTACAGTAGCTTTCCACTGGGTCTGAGCAGGTGAAGAGATTTTAAAGTCATCCTCCTTTTTGGCACACACTCCAGCACAAAGCATATGTCTTACGGTAGGGGTCTTATGACATGTCAGAACCATAGAGATGCACTAGATTTGGACTCTGTCATTTTATCCCTTCTGTACTTATAGTATCAATTAGTCAAGTTCACATAGACCCTTTAGGGCATCAACTCCTGATGGACGCTTGGTATGAGTGGCAGTGACTGGTGCTTCTGGTCAAGATGTGAATAATATGATAGTTTTGGCTTGTTGATCTCTCTTTATACCAATGATCTTGTGAGCACTGCCTGGTAATTATTTTTCAGAAGTGCCTGAAATTGATCCAAATTCTGCATGAGTTCATAACTCCTCTTGTAAATAGTGAGCCTGCCTCAGAGGAATGAGGTTCTCCATCACTTGCCTACAGATGCGAATCTTGAATGTTTTTCTCACAGCCACTCAAAAATCAATAACAAGAATAACCTTAGGAATGAAAACCTTCCAATAAGGGTGGTTCATTTAAACACTCACATGTGCACTAAATTTTAATACACAGAATCAAAGTCATGGGCACATGTTTTAACCCATGGCTGTCATGTCTTAACAGCTTTTGAAAAATAATTTTGATATCAATGCAAAACCATTTTTAATACTATGAAATACAATTAAAAAATCGAAGAACTATTTTTTTCCAAACATGCATGCAAAGTTATTTCATGCAATTCACTGATCACTTAGAAGACAACCCAATCAAGGAGGATCAGCAGATGCAAATCTCATTACTCATGTGGTTTCCAGTTTACTAAATGTTATGCTCCTCTCAGTGTGAACATCTCTATAATTCAATAGAATTCTGAATACAGAAAACTGTGATCATAATTACTGCAAGTATTGTGTATGCATATTTCTCATTATTTATTTTGATTTTTCTTTGGTCAGATAATTGGAAATACTAGCCAGAAACATAATGCAGTTTGGCTCTGTAGCCTCACAATCATCAATTGAGCTGCCAGAACATTTTCAATGCTACTTGAACCTATTAATGATGAAGAGTCATTTGCTTACCCATGGTCCAGTCCTTCTCCAGTGAAAATTACTGGTCATGAATCTGGTGAACATTTACAGGAATCTGCAAATGAAACAGCTAAATCCTTCGTGACAGGGAGCCTCATAAAGGCAGCTCATTTATTCTCCCGGGGCACTCATCCCCACCATTGGGATCAATAGAAAATCTCATCTGATATATTCTTAAATGCCATCGTACAAATGCTCTCTTTGCAATTTTGCAGGAAAAAGGCTCCTCTCCTATTTTGAGAAACTGACTTCAAATTCACTAAATAAACACAAACAATGGTATGATTTTCCTTTAGTCTTAAAAGCTCTAGAATAAGACAGATGATAGTTTTTCTCTTAAACAAAAATGTTGACTCAGATGTTTGAAGGTAATACGATTGATTGTTAAATTATAGTTTAATTTGGCACATAGCCACCATCATGAATATTAATTGTTTCACATTCTCAAACAGAAGATATGAATTAGCAACTTGTTACAGTAAAATTGTTTTGTATTCTTTACTGGTTCATTCAGCAGAGGAGATGCTATTCTCATTAACATACATAATGTAATTCATATATCTCTATTTTTATATATGGCTATATCTATATCTATACTTATATTAGAGAGGCTAGTACTGGTATTTTTTTTTTCTAAGAGCATGTTTAAAGAGATAGAAGAAATCAGTATAAGCTAAATAGCAGTTAAACTCTGTGGTAGCAATTAGGAAAACAATCAAAAAGTAAATTTATAATTATGTGATGCTATTAGCCTTGGACTGGATAGGATTGTGCAAAATATGATAGAAATAGTTTTATTTCTTTTCTGGGTTTTCTATTTATTAATGTCATGACAATTATGGGCATATTATTCTCTAATTGACTTGGAAGGTAATCATTTGACAATAATAACAGTATAGATTCTATACTGGTTAATGAATTAGAAAGCAAGACTAATCTACAAAACATCCTTTGGGTTTATTTTAACTTAAAGTAGCTTAGTATGCATTTTATTATTTTCTTTATTCTTCCCTTGCATTGATACAAGCCAAACTAAGAATGCATACGTGGTCACTCCAGCACAAATCAGCGGGGAATGAGCATAATACCCAGAGGTGCATTGGTTCTAAGAGGAATAAGTCAGAAGCCACTTAGCAGACTTAGTGGTTACAAGGTAAAGTCGAGTGTGTTCCAGGTATGAACACTATGAAACAGTACAGGGAAGATTAATTTTTCCATCCCTCCTGTCTTCCAATTATTATTACATGATTGTAAATGCATAATTCATTGACAAATCTGTGTGAGGAATATAAATTCCTTGGGAAGGGAATGACAGTCCGGCCTATTGAATGCTAACGATTTATACTACACAAATTTCACTTAATCTGTTAGGAACATGCAAAATGAACCAACATAAATCCTGTCAGTGGCCAAATGTGTATTAGAATAAAGTGTTGTTTTTCTTTTAAATCAAATCTTAGAAAGAGGTTGGTCATTAAACACTCTTTAGATGCAAAGGCCCTATGTTTAAAAAAAAAAAAATCAAAAAACAAGTAACAGCCTTATAGGATTAGGACTCCAGCTAAAATAATCCTGCAATATACTCCAATAAAATCCTTTTTTTTCCCTGAAACTGTGAAAAAAATAGTTTGGTTTACCCAATGGCATAGGAGGCAACAGTCCAGCAGGAGGCCAGAAGGATTAGCCTTAATTAACTCATGTTTCACCTTAATTAACTCCTGATACAAAAAGTAAACGCTGCAGGGATGATGGAGAGACCTTAGGCCAGTGGAGAGATATCTAAGCTTTCTTTGTTTGCACATGGTAATCTTTCTTTTGAATTTTCTTTAATTCTACCAAAAGATCAACTAATGGACATGCACTACTCTGTGACTAGCTGTGTTGCAGGAAAACATGCAAGTCCTTAACCTTGTTCTTGCCATAGAAATCCCATTCTCAATAAGACACACAGTACTTTTATCACATCTGTTTGCCAAGCCACATCAATAAGAAAAGATCTTCCAAAAGGCAGGAGAAAACTAATCAGTAGTAAATTTACTTCAGACAATACTTTAATAAGCTACTAATAGTTTTTGTAGTCCACCAAGAGGACCATTTTCAGACATCCCACATCCAATATATCTAGAAACCATGAGGGCATAAGAATACTTCCTTTTGTTTGTTTGTTTGTTTGTTTGTTTTGTTTTGTTTTTGAGGCATAGCCTGACTTTAGCTCAGGCTTACTTGGAATTCACTATGTAGTCTCAGGCTAGTCTTGAACTCACAGAAATCCTCCTACATCTGCCTCCCAAGTGCCTGGATTAAAGGAGCATATGGACTGGAGGGGTGGTTTACTGGTTAAGGCATTTGCCTGCAAAGCAAAAGGACCCAGGTTCGATGCCCCAGGACCCATGTTATCCAGATGCAGAAGGGGGCGCACATGTCTGGAGTTTGTTTGCAGTGGCTAGAGGTCCTGGGCACCCATTCTCTCTCTCTCTCTCCCTCTTTCTCTGTCAAATAAATAAAATATTTTTAAAAGGTGTGTGCTACCATAGCTTGCTGTCCATTTCTTTATTGTGCAGAATGTAAAAAAATCTAAAGCATAAAAACCATTATAACTACTAACAGAACTAAAATCAGTATTGGATCTTGGGAAAAACTCATAAACAAATCTACCTAATGAATATCACAATGCCATCTGAACTTGAAATTTAAGGTCAAGCTTTTGGTAAATTTAAAATATAAATGTTGACAGAGATATATAATGTAAATTTATTTATTTATTTATTTATTTATTTATTTATTTATTCATTCATTTGAGAGACAGAGGGAAGGAAAGAAAGAGAGACGGGAAGCTGCAGATAGAGAATTGGTGTGCCAGGGCGTCCAGCCACTGTAAACAAACCCGAGACATATGGGCTCCCTTGTACATCTGTCTCATATGATTACTGGAGAATTAAACCTGGGTCCTTAGTCTTCATAGACAAGCATCTTAAATGCTAAGCCATCTCTGCAGCCCATACAATGTTAATTTTTCAACTAAGATTTCTAGCTACTGAAAATAAGCATAAAATCTTCCCCCAAATCACTGCATTCAAAACTGTGACTAGATCTTTAGAAATGAGAAAGCATGAGAGAGGAAAAGGTGCACCAACCTAGAATCAAGTCCTTAAAAATGTGTGAAAACCAATGAACACCTGCACCCATGCCTTTACTGTTAAATTTATATATAAACATATTAGAAATTCACATGAAATAATAAAGTAAGCCATGTCTTACACTTAATATTCAGTTATTATACATGATTTCTGATGTGCATTCCAACTGCAACAAAAATATAAACTTTACATAAGGCCACATTGATAATCTATGTGTTATTTCCTATGTGTATAGGAATCATTAATATACTTGCTAGGTTGTTTTATTCTTGGAATTATAATTTCCTTATGAGCAAAATTTGTAGAGTTATGTGGACTGTGGATGATTTTTTAGTCAATGACTGGCTGCATGCAGTACAGTGGTTCCCTACAATAACATCGCTAGTGGCCAAGCAGTGAGCTAGGTTGTGTAAGTATATTCTGTAGTGTCTGTACAATATCAAAGTCAAGTAGCAATGCTTTTCTCAGAAATATCTATAGCTATTTGATGTATGACTCTACATAAAACGGCATCACTAGTGGGCCAAATGAATTCATAGATATTTGGTACCTCTAATTTTCTTGACTCAGATCACTCAATATTAACTTTTCACAGCACACAGGGGTTAGGAACCTTTTTTATAAAAGTCAGAAAATATTTTTTTTGATGAATTTTGCTACTGAGTCCTGCTTGCTGGCTATTGCAACATCAAATGGTATCTATTCCTTCCCAACTTCATTGCATTATTTCCCTTTTCCTTCTTTCCCATGAACAAAAAAAAAAAAAAAAAAAAAAAAAAAATACCAAAAACAAAAACAAAAAAAAAAAAAAAAAAAAAAAACAAACTAACCTACTAAGACTGAGTAATTCATTGTTGCACTAAGAAAATTTGAGATTTTCCTGAAACTCATGCAATACTTAAAATATATACCTGTAAATTCACATATGTAACAATTTATATCTTAAAATTCTTAACTGCAATTGTGATTCTACACATTTCCATACCATGTCTAATTTCACCAGCAAAGTTAATTTATACTTAGCCCAAAACTGTGTGGCACATTCACCAGAAAGAATTGTTTGCTACCTAAGGCTTAATCATAAGTAGGATACAACAATATGAATATTATTATGGTGATTATAATTCTATAAATAATCAAATTCATCTCTTATTATTGGCATAAGATACATTCATTTTGGAGGAGTTCACCTGTGAAGCTAAAGTACCCAGGTTCAATTCCCTAGTACCCAGGTAAGCCAGATGCACAAGATGGCACAGGCATCTGGAGTTCCTTTGCAGTAGCTAGAGGTCATGGCATGCACATTATCTACACATATTTGCTTATTCCTCTCTCTCTCTCTCTCTCTCTCTCTCTCTCTTTCTCTCCCTCCCTCCCTCACTCTTTTTCTCTCTCACTGTCAAATAAATAAAATAGTTTAAAAAAATAAAAAAGAAATCCTACCCACCACTTACTGTGAAGTCTCAGTGCAAAGGTATTGCTATACAAATAGGAATTCCATGCTATTTTGTATTCACCTGGAAATACAATTGTACATTTAAATGGAAATTGCTTTAAAAAAAACTTGTAATATGCCAGGTGTGGTGGCACACCTTTAATCCCAGCACTCAGGAGGAAGAGGTAGGAGGATCACCAGGAGTTTGAGGCCACCCTGAAACTACATAGTTAATTCCAGGTCATCCTGGGCCAGAGTGAGACCCTACCTGGAAAACCCCAAAATAAATAAATAAATAAATAAATAAATAAATAAATAAACAAACAAACAAACTTGTAATATAACATCTACATGGAAGAGGAACAGAAAGAATGCAAGAGCTACAGGATGGAATGGAATACTTTGTGGCACTGTCTTGCCAACATGAAGCGTTGGTACATTCAGGACCCCACAGTGGTTTCTGGTACCACAAGAAAATCTGACCTATCAACCTACTGACATTGAAGACAGGTATTAAAAAGAAAACCTTACAATCTGCTGAGAGGAGGTAAGAAATTGAGCCTTTGACTTTTGCTCTTAGAGAAGTATGTACAATAAATATATGTACTACAAATAAACAAGATGTGGGAGAAGAAGCATTCCAGTGGGTGTTTATATTGAGTATAAAATTGACTGAGCAGAAGAAGCTGGCCCTAAAGTTTTACTCAGCACACACTGAAATCCTTACTTAAAAATCTGTTCCAAAACCTGAGGGCTATAATGTTCTTATTTGAATGCAATTAATTCTTAGTGCTTAAAATTAATCATGTTTTTTTGTATTTTTAAGCTTGTAACAAATATAATTATAACAAAATAGAATAGATGAATATTTCACTTCCATTTTACCAAAATTCCCATAATTGATTCCAGGTAAATTCCCCTTCCTCCATTTAATTCTAAGAACATCCATATGTCCCCTGTAAAATGCTACATTAATCATTTGGAGAGAATTTTCTTTCTTTCATATTTCATTTTAACATATGCAAAGAATGACATGCTTTTAAGTTTAAAATGCATTTTTCACATTAAAACCAAGCAGTAGGATTGAATGTTGATGGGGTAGCATATTTTTAACCTCTTTGTTTCTTGGTTGTTTATATGTTCATTTCTTTGCTGGCCACAGAGTTTAATTGTGACATCTGTAGGCTTTTAAAGCTTGTTGCCTAACAACTGTGAGAAAAAGTACTGTGACACAGAATAAGCAATATAATCAAAAATTATCTTTTTTTCATAAACATAACTAAAACCTGGGTTTGTATCCTAGCACACACACACACACACACACACACACACACACACACACAGGCACAGTTTAAATAATGGACTGTGCACATAAACTCACTTATATTGCATGAGGGTTTGTTCCCTTTTAATGATTCCCCTGTGTCCACTGTTTATTTTGACACCAAGGTCCCATTATAATTGATATTCTCTATAGACACTGTCACATAAACATTTTTCAGTCTCAGAGTACTAAGGAATTTTATTCTCCCGATTTTTTCCTTCACAATTGTGAAAGAGCTCTTGTATATGAGCACCTTTAATTACATGCATGCATTGTTAATGTTGTTTTGCTTTAGCAACTATCAACTTAAGTACAATGTTATTTTGGAAACCTGAGCTGTTTCAAATCATCCACCAAGAATCAGATGCCACCAGAAGAAATGTGGTTCCTTGGTCTAAGGTGGACTACTCATATCTGGACGCTAACAGTCAGACTCACAGAAAGTAGGGACTATTGGAGGCTAAGTTGTCAGAAATGATTGGAAGATATTGGTCAGATGTTATAAAATTTCTGTTACACATAAATAAGTTTAAAAGAACTTATATTCAACATAGTTACTCTAGTTAATGTATTATATACTTGAAAATTGGTTAAACAATTCAAGTATTATCAAAACCAAATATAAATATGTGAGACTATTTAATTAGTTTGATATAACCATAGCACAATGACTACATATGTATTTCAAATCATCATGTTATACATTATAAATATGTACAATTTTGTCAGCTTTAATTAGGCAATTTTAAAAACATTTGGTCTACCATTGCCTATGTATCACAGAATGTGCCTCTTGGAGTTCTCTGTAATAATATTTCAACCTTCTGATTCCACAGGCCAACAGTGGTGGTTGACTGAGTTCCCCTATTGAATGGCAGGAAGATTTATTCTTTTGTCTCTTTGTTTAAAGAGAGAGATTGTCTTCAAATTGCCTTATGTGAAACATTTGATTTAATAAGCATTTGGTAAAATTCCAAGGCAGTCACATTATCAAAGAAATATTCCTCAGGAGGAAAAAGGAAATGCATTTTCACTTAAAACAACTATGAAAATTAAATATTTTAATACAATTAGGAGAGGGTCCTTTTGGTCACTGAGGATGCATTTTAAGGCCCCATGGAGATGCTGTTATACTGTAACTGTTACTCTAACAACCAACAGGCTAGTAGTGCTACTATGGAGATATGATGGACAAAGAAATGATTCATTTCTAAGTGTAGACTGAGCAGGTGATGTGTTATCATTAGGCTACTCAGAATGATCTTCAATTTCAAAACTATTAAATGTTAATTTATAGGATTTTTTCTTTAATATTTTGAAACATAACTGACCTTGTATAACTGAAACCACAGAAAGCAAAACTGTACTCTGTGTAATTGATACACTTAAAAGAAGAAAATGAAAGCTCAGAATGTGGCTTAGTAAGTAAAGTTCTTGACTAGAATGTGCATATTTCTGGTTTCCATCCCCAGCATGGAATGAATCAGATGTTTACATTCCCAGGACATAGCAGGTGGGGGCAGGAGGATCAGAAGTCGAAGGTTATCCTCAGATGCATACTGAGTTTGAGGTAAGCCTGAACTACATAAGACGTTATCTCAAAAACACATTTATAAAAAGCAAAATTTAATGGATAATTTTTATTTTGAAATTACTGAACTATTCTGATTTAATGAGGCACTCAAAGAGACTCAAGAAAAAAAATCATGATTGATTTTCTATTATTGACTATTGGTAAAGACAACACAGAGGACACAGTTCAATTCAGAAACACAGTCATTATACAAGATGTTCTTGAATAATTAAAACATTCTAAGCCAAGCATGGGGGCATACAACTTTAACCCTAGAATTCAGGAGGCAAAAGTACAAGGATTTCTATAAATTTGAGGCCGACCTGGAACTATAGAGTGAGTTCCAGTTCAGCCTGGGCTACAATGAGACCTTACCATTAAAAAAAAAAAAAAAAAAAAAACAAAAAACAAAAATATTCTAATAGTTTTGTTTAACTAACTAATCATAATTTACTAAATCAGATGATTCACATTTACTGAGAGCAGAGTATCCTTTAAGCTAAAAGTATCACTTGTGAGTTGGTACGTGTCTATGTGTGTGTGTGTGTGTGTGTGTGTGTGTGTGTGTGGGGGTATGGGCATGCCAGTGCACATATGTAGGTCAGAATATAACTGCAACCATGGGTCCTTACCCTTCCCCTGGTTTGAGCTTGGTCTCTCATTTTCATAGATGCTCACTGCTGCACTCAACAGGATATCTGACCACAAGCTTCTACCTCCCTTCTTGCTGTCAGTGCATTGGGATTATACCTGCTGCCAAAAATCTGTTTTTTGTTTTGTTTTGTTTTGTTTTGTTTTTTTTGAATATGGGGGATCCAAATTCAGGTACTCATGCTTAGATGACAAGAGTTTTACCCATCAAGTTATTTACCCAGCCCAATAATTTAACTTCTAAGATCTTAATTTTTGAATTTCTAGTGAAATCCTGGACCAGAAATAAGAATAGTTATAAAAACCAAGCTATAAAATTTGAGTGAACACAAAATAACAATACCAGGAAATAGAATGTAAAATGCACTTTCTAGTTTTCACAACCAGTTGCATACTTTTTTTCTGCCTGCTTATTCATTCTCCACCTCTAATGCAGCCTAGCTCTCCCTTTTCTATAAGTCTTTTTCTATCCAAGCCACAAACAGAATAATTTCAGGTACCCTGCCATCAAGCTGAAACTCTAGAGCCACGTAACCCAGGCAGGTTACTTTGGGTTTGAGGTTTCCAGGAAGAATACAGGTTTTCACTTTAGAAATGTGAAGTACTTTTTCTCTTTGCAGTGACAAAGATGAAAGACTTACTATTTTGTAAAAGGGACAGAGATGTGAGCATGTGTACACCATGTGTACTCTTGACAGTGCAGATTTATTTAGTGACATTATGTACTATACAACTGTCAATCACTATCACGGACATTTACATCCATCATCATTTATATTTATGGTCAGTTCTGAAACAGGTCTAAGTTTATCCTTGATGATCTTTAAGAATGAAAGTTTTGCTTGAACAAGGGTATTAATAAGAAAAAATTTGAAATATGTGTCACAAAACAGGGTTGTATAAGTTTGCATTCCCAACAACAGTGAATGAGGGTTCCTCTTTCCCCACATCCTTGCCAACATTTATTGTCAATTGATATTTTAATGATTGTCATCCTGACTGGAATAAGGTGGAATCTCATATCAGGACACAAAGATACTCAGAAGAAACCCTCCAGGCAAGATGTATGCACCAGTATAATGTTGGCACACAGCCTTGGTGGGAAACCAGTGGCTTTCTGATTGGCCAAGAGATCAGCTCAGTGAAAGGAACCCATAGCTAGAACTAGGAATCAGGTCAGAATCCTATGGAGACCAAGATTATGGTTTGAAACAATGACTAGTCTTTGGCCAAAAGAGGGGCTACATCCATCAAAATCTCCCTAAATCAACAATGCTTCTCCCCTTTAACCTCTGCTGACTTTATTCTCCATTGGAGAATCTGTTTTTCATTTTCAGAAGGTAGCAAGACCAAAGGAGATAAACCATCCCTCACACTTCAGCCAAGGCCCGGGTAAAACCACAGAGGAATTGGTGAGATGAGCAAGAGTGCTGCTTCCATGGTGAGCCTGACCATCAGTGCCAGGGTGAAGGAGACAGATGGAAAGGATACTCAACACTTACCAAAGCAGAAATCCAGAGGCTTCTGAGAGCTTATCACTAAAGTAGACTTAAAACACACCCTCCATAGCTCAGGGAATTTTGTGGAAAAGGAGACAGAAAGATTTTAAGAGCCACAGGTTGGGACAGCATACCCAGAGGCATTGCCCCCTCCACAAATACTGACTGATGCTTTCACAACTCATAACCCACAGCCCCATGTGGAATACCTAGCAACCCCACCAAGGAGGGCCCTCAGCAGAATGGGAAGAGGGAGGAGGGAAATGATGGTGCCAATGCATGATGTATGCATACAAACTATATTCTTAAAATAAATGGGTTTCAGATTCCTGGTTTAATAATTGAAATATCAATGAATAGTAACGTAAAAAGAAAATCTTAACAAAATAATTGTTTTACTAAGCCAAATATTATAAAGAATCACTAGGAAGCTTCCACAGCATGCTTCCTGACTACAAGGACAACAAAAATATATCAGTCAAAAACATCATGTATTCACTAGGGCATTGTGTCTACTGAGATATTCTGAGAAACCAGCTACTAAGAGAATTAATGTGCCATAAATAAACATAACTTGCTTTATAATTCATTCCAAAAGTGGACTAGGTTATTCTATTCACTTTCTTAAAGTATCTTTTTAGTACCACTAGTATCAAGTATTTTCTTTTCCCCCTTGCTTTCTTTCTTAAAACAAACAAACAAATAGATATCACTATGTAGCCCAGGGTGACTCTTAATGCACTATCTTTCTTCCCCTGCCTCCGCGATGATGGGATTATAGACATGCCACACTAAAACTAGATTCAAGAATATTCTCGATATCTATATCTAGTGGGGCCTGCAAGAAGTTAAATATTAAAAACAAAATCAAATTGTCCTTTACCTTTGCAAAGAAACCCTTAAAGCCCTGTGGAAAGACTAACTAAAAGAGGTAATAAAAGATATTTGTTAATTTTTTTTTCATAGGAGTTAAGCCATATTCACTTTTGAAAAAAAAAAAAAAAAAAAAAATGACCATTCTACTAAGTTTAGTTTCTCTCTTTCTCTCTCCCCCCAATCTCTCTTTGAATTACAAGAATAGAATGCTAACATTGGCAAAGTTAACAATAAGAAGAATAATCTCTTCAGCTTGCCATCATTCCTACAACCTACCTATTTCATCCAAACATTCAACTATTCCAATATAACATTCTGCACTACCTAACTCCTAACATTCAACTATTCCAATATAACATTCCACACTACCTAACTCCTAATTCTTCTTTAAAAATCTATTCAGGGGCTGCAGAGATTGCTTACTGATTAAAGGCATTTGTTTGCAAAGCTAATGGACCCAGGTTCAATTCCCCAGCAAGAAATCCAGATGCTCAAGGTGGCAGATGCTGTAGAAGTGTCAGTCACTATCATGGGCATTTAAATCAGTCAGAATTTTTGTATGTATGTATGTATGTATGTATGTATGTATGTATGTATGTATGTAAATATACATACATATATATATATTCTAATTCTGAAACACATCTAAGTTTATCTTTCAGTTTGTTTGCAATGGATAGAGGCCCTGGTATGCCCCCCCAAATAAATAAATAAAATATATAAATGTTTTTAAAAATCCATTTTAGTGTACAGTCAAAAGATTGCAAAGGGCTGGGCATGGTGGTGCAGGCCTTTAATCCCAGCACTCGGGAGGCAGAGGTAGGAGGACTGCTGAGAGTTCGAGGCCACCCTGAGACTACATAGTTAATTCCAGGTCTGCCTGGACCAGAGTGAGACCCTACCTTGCAAAACCAAAAAAAAAAAAAAAAAAAAAAAAAGATTGCAAAGAATATATGTGTCTAAAGTCTTAATGCAGATCATATAATTCATTTAGAATGATTCCAGTTATTTCATTACTGAAGTAAATACTAAAATACTAAAGGAATTTGTATATAAAATATATTACAATGTAATAAATGACTTACAATGTTCTATGCAATATAATTTTCTGTTTAGAAAACTTAGAGACTACTATAGTTTGTTTTTTTTTTCTCAAAATGTTAAACAGATTGCTTAATGATAGGATAAAAACTGTTTTAAATTTAAATTTATCTGTTTTTCTCTTTTACTATCTCATCCTACCTCACTTTCCATGCTATTTGTTTTTAAACACAAATTTTCATGAAAACATAGTATATTACTGAAATAAAATAAATTTAAAAACTGCAGGCTAATTACTCACCATATATAACTTGGTGAATGAAACTCACAGTAAGTAAATATGTAACTCAAGCAATTTAGAACCCCAAAATAAAATAGTTTGCATTATGGGAAGAAGGGAGAGGCAGAGTAGGGGGAGGAGAGCTAAGGGAAGAGAGAACATTAAATATAAATATATTTTATTGGCTATGTATAATGGCCTAAATATATAATCACAGCACTCAGAAGGCTTGGATAGGAGGATTGCCATGAGTTCAAAGCCAGCCTGTGCAACAGGAATTTCCGTCAAACTTGTCTAATGTGAGATCCTGCCTCAAAATATCAATTAGGTATTTATTACAACATACATTTACAGCTATTATTAAAATGTATGGGCATTTGTTGATAAACATATACCATACACAGTCCACAGAAAGATACACGTATTTATGAAATGTTGTATCTACAAAATGATGGTGTAGTTGTGCATCGGGGAATTTCCTAGTCAGGCATTTTATCAAGTCAAAGTGATTGATTGTTTTGACTCTAAACTAAACTGCTAAACAAAAACATAGGCATGTCCTTTTAGGTCGTATAGACATCATGATGGGTCACCTAAAGATGGACTGTTCTTAAGAAATACTCTTATATAGAAACCAGTCTCTTTGATTATTTCAAATAATTAAAATACCTCAAATTCTTAAAATTAGTAAGAAAAATATTTTTATTTAAAACACACACACATTATATACTATCATCCCCTCACACCAACTCCCAATACCCAGGGGGCATTGCTCAGTGGGGTTATGGGAATAACTCCAGAATCAGAAAGGCCTCAGTTAAGCACTATGGAGTAGTAGAGAGAGATTGTCTAACTTTGTATCATTATTATTCTGTCTTTATAATATTCTCACAAGTTAGGACTTCTGCTTGAACCAATGTTGGAAGACACTACCTATCATAATTTTGGATGTGGAGATATAAAGAGCTAACCTATAATCCCAGCACTCAGGAGGCAGAAGTAGGAGGATCAGCGTGTGTTCAAGGATAGCGTGGAACTACAGAGTGAATTCCAGGTCAGCCTGGTCTAGAGTGAGACCCTGACTTAAAAACAAAAGAAACCACAAAATACAATAATGACTCATGCTTATCTTTAGAACTTGGAAAATAATATTTTATACATTTAAATAAATACAAAACAACTTCTGTGAGCTGGGAGTGATAGTGCTCACTTTTAATCCCAGCACTCAGGAGGCAGGTAGAGGATCTCCGTGAGTTCAAGGCCACCCTGAGACTAAGATTAAGTAGTGAATTCCAGGTCAGCCTGAGCTAGAGTGCGACTCTACCTTTAAAAAAAAATTATGCAAAATATAACCCGTTAATTTTATAGTTATACAAATAGTTGATAAAGTTATAATTCATTACATATTAAATTCCTTTGCCAGGAACAAGTGAATTATTTCATAAACAGTGTAACCAGTCAGACTGTCATGGAGAGGAACTATATTTTATGTTATACTTAAATCCTCCATAAACTTTCCCATCTGCCTTTGTAACCAGACTAAAATACTTGTTGAATGGATTAATTATTACAGCAATTACCTAGTATCAGTCAGGTCTTTATATATTTTACTATTATAGAAACATCTAAAGCTTGATTCAAATAAAACACTAATCACAAATAACAAAGCAAGAATTTAAAAGCTGAATATAACAAACTCACATTCTCACTTCTTCAAATTTCATTGCTCTTCTAAAGCATAAATCTCCTTCTAGTCCCTCCAAAATGTTCAATTTTTAATAAAGTAACATCTGGCTTGGAGATGAGGCTTTGCTACCTGCTGTTACCCCGCCCCTTTGGGAAAGTGGAAGAGTAAGCAGTGATTTAATATCATTTTTGTTATCTTAGCAACAGCTGCAGCTTTTAAAGGGATAGGGCAGTAGACATGAAAATTGAGAAGACTTGAATACCATGGGTGGAATCTACCATCATATGTATAAAGTTATGTTTATATTAACCTATCCTAATGGGCAATGAGACAGTGGTAATCCTTTATGGGGAAAGGACTATAGAAGTGACAAAACACTGGATTTTACTATAAACTATTTCCAAATGTATAAACAAATAAAAACAAGACAAAAAAATAGCAAATTGTTTTCTTCACAGTTCAATGCTGTAAATGTAAATATCTTGTTAATTGGGGAAAGGGAAAATATGGGACCTATTTGGTCCACTAGGACATTAAATAAACTATAAATTAACTAAAAACTACTATTGAAGAATTAATATTGAATATAAGCATGGAAAAATTTTGGAAAAATTGATATCAGCACTGCTGCTGATATCTACACCATAAGGAACAACTTAATGACACAAAATATAAGTTACAGAAGGTGGTGAGTCAAAATATATAAGATATAGAAGGAAATAAAACTATAAAGACAAATTATATGAAGTGTTCAAAATTCAAGTATGTTTGTCTTTATTGTTATTTTTAAAAAATATATATGCATGTCTGTGTGTGTGTATGAGAAAGAGAAAGAGAGAGAGAGAGAGAGAGAGAGAGAGAGAATGCTATTCTTAATGTTGTTGTACAAATACAGGCAAAAGAAAAATGATGGATCCAAGATAAAGTATCCAAGAGGGTCATTTTCTTCTACAGTCTTAAAGCATATATTTGTGAAATACTACAAAAAATGGAAACACAAAAGTCCTCTGAACCCAGAATAGAAACCTGTGATGTTGGTGCTATTATTTTCTTAACAAATAGTATAGATTCATATTTTCACTGGAGATTTTTATTGGTTGTTCAATATTTTGAACATCTTTTAACTGATGTTTCTCCTTTTCTTTATTATCCTTAATATATTCCACTGAGAGTTTTCTTTCAGTTCAAAAATGCAGAGGTGACCAGCCAAAGGCATCTCCCTCCCAGAAGCCATTGCTCTGTAAACCTGCACACTAATCAGAAGTGGGTCAAATGGTATTCACATGAAAGCATCTAACAAGGTCCCTAAGGAAGACCTTCTAAGTGGCAGCAGGGAAAAGCACAGTTGATTTTTTTGTGGAAGAAGGTTGCTAGCCTCCATTGGCCCATCTTAAAGTAAGAGGTGCTTGATGCTTTGAAGTTCCTATAATCACTGCTGTTTTTGAAAGACTATTATGGTGTTAGAAACAAATTCTTTGAAATTTGGGATTAGAAGAAGCTATGAGAGTTCACTTTATAGGGCAAGATTGTACATGTAAAAAACACTTTTTTTTTTTTTTTTTTTTTGCTTCCATTTGGTGAAATAAATACTTGTAACATTCCATTCATCAGGTTCAATTTTAAATATTGCAATCCATTGCAAGTTAAATTATATTACAATATACTTAGATATTAACTACGGATTTTGGAGATGGGTGGGATGTGTGTGTGTGTTTTGTGTGTCTGTGTCTTTATGTGTTCATGGTATGAGTAAAATATTTTTGATAATTACTAAACAGCTAGTATAAATAAAGTAAATTGATATATATTAAAATATAATACAAGACTTGTGCATCACAGTATGGGCAATAGTAGAAATGTAATAAATTCTCAAAATATGAGTTTTCTGAACTACTAAAAGTCCTGGCCAAAGAGTTGCTACCATTAAACCTCAGTGATTGAGACGCAGGCCAAGAAACAGAACATTAATTCATTCATAAAATAATCTGCATATTTTAAGCTACTCTGCTAAATATTTATTATTGTAATGTTACTGTTGTTATGAGGTATTTTTCTTCTATCTTTGAGAAACAATTTGAGCATACTGGATGAAATAAAGTTTATCTGATGGCTTATCTTCTGGAAGGTTTAGCTCATTTTTGTCCAATAGCGTCTACAATATTATGTCTGTTTTTCCAACAGTGTCTCTCCAAACCCATCTTGTCATCATGACTAAAACAGCTTTTCAATTCAGAAGGGTTTGAGAAGAGAAAATGACAAGTCATTGAGATTTCTATAGTTAGACAAAATAAATGTGCTCACTGATATTATATGAATTAAGAAAGGGCAATGGAAAATGATATTTCATTAGGAATATTTACAGCTCCCTATGTATTATTGAAAAAGTTTTGTGAGACATAGGATCCATTTGTAACACATACAATACAAAGTGTTCGGTGAGTACATGGTGCTTTGATTTAATTTTTTAAATGATATTAAAGTCTTCTGAACCTATTACTTTTAGAACATCCATTAAAAAATGTCTAATATCAGCCCAAAATAACAAGAAAGGTCAAATTTTAGTGACATCACAAAGTTGTGTTGTCCAAGATTTGCTTTGTATGTATAACATGAAACAGACCAAAGTTCATAATACTTCTGCAAATTCAGAAGGAAGAAGACAAAGGAGAAGTCTCCTTTAGGAATAAAAAATAGTACTATGTTTAAATCCCACAAAATTAATGTTTAGCTCAAGGATTTGCTGTTCATCTCAGAGCCCCTCAAGCCTGAGGCAGGATTAGGTCAGACTTGTGTTCGAACAACTGGAGGAAATCAATGGATTTCACTTTATTAATAATTAAAAGGCAATGCAGACTGGCAAGTGATTAAAAAATTGTAGAACACATATTTATTACTTCAATTGCAAATACCTCTACAATATATAATTTGAAATTGGCTCACCATAAAAGAAAGAGATTATGTTAAGTCAGGTCAAGTAAGAAATAGAAAGAAGCAAGAAGTGATGCCTTGTCCATTGTAGATTCAGCAGTTTCTGCCTCAAGCAAGAGAAGCAAAGCCCATAACTAGTTTGGATCCTTGACAGAATGCAGGGCTACTGTTGCAGCTTATTCTGTCACCCATAACTAAATTAATCCCTATTAGGATCTGTCAAGGGTGACAGAAACAAAGTTGGTACAATGAAAACATTAAAGCTCCTCTGACAGAGGCAAAGAAGTTGAATTTTAGCAATCGGAAAGTAGTCTATTAAAGATACAGGTTGAGGCACAGTCACAGTACCTCATTTCTAAAATCCAGAGTAACTTCATTACCGTAGCCACTAATGGCTTAAATATGATCAATGAAAACTAATGATAGATGAATAGGCTTCTAGATTAAAATGCCAATCCTCTTCTTAAAGATTTCTGATGTGACACCTTTTATTTCACATTCCAATTTCTTCTGTATTTGAAAATAGCCTTGTAAAAATTAGGGTCTCAAAAAGTTCACAGGGAGTGAGTAGAAGTAATATAGAAACAGCTGCTAGAAAATGAAAGTGACTGTTCATATCATCTAGAATACTTACACACATCACTTACAAAAATATTTTGTTTTATCATGTAAAATCAAATTATAATGCAAATTACTATGAGTTATTTGCTTGGAAAGTATTTTTGTCTCATCACTTCCTTTCAGTTTCTGCTAAACTACAAGGAACTACAGTTCTCCAAAAATGTGGGTCCATTGTGTATAACAGAGAGAATAACTCTGGTAGTGAGACTAACACCGTTTTCAGGGACCCAGTGGCCTCAAAATTATGGGATCTGGGATTCATCTGGGGAAGTTTAAGGAAGGGATATACTTGAATCCAAAAGGAAATAGAGAATAGACAGAAAGTATGGGGGAAAGAAGGAAAATACATCCACTTATGTATAAGTCTGGATGTCCATCAACAGATGAATGGATAATAAAATAAAAATGTAGCACTTATACACAATGAATTTTACTGAGCTATAAAGATAAATTAATTTATAAAATTTACAGGGAAATTGATCTATCTGGAAACTATTATATTGACAGAATAAGACTCAGAATAACAAAATTCAAATGTTCTCATATGTGGATCCTGACTTTTAATATATGTATATGTTGAGAAACTACAGAAGAAATATATGAGGGAAACCAGAATAGGGTAAGAAAACTTGTCTGGAAAGTGAGGAGGAGCAATAGTAGAAAATATCTTTTAAAAATATGTACTGTGGGCTGGAGAGATTGCTTGGTGGTTAACGTACTTGCCTGCAAAGCTAAAGGACCCAGGTTTGATTCCCCAGGACCCACATAAGCCAGATGCACAAGGGGGTAAATGTATCTGGAGTACATTTGTAGTGGCTAGAGTCCCTGGCACACCCATTCATTCTCTCTCTCTCTCATTGAGAAGAAATCAGCCTGAAGAAGAGGGAGAGGAGATATACTGAATGCCCAGTTTCTCATGGGTGGCCACCTATCGATTCCCATTTCCTTCCTAGAAGCATGTAGAAAAAGTGGTTGGGTAACTAGATTGTGTATTAATGTTAGAAATATCTACCTTCAAGGATCTAATCAAACATTGAAAAATGGGAAACTTTCATATTTAATGGAGTTGTGCAAATTATGGAACTCGAGATTCCGGGCAATTGGACATAGAATTAAGAAAATATTTTAGTGTATCATAATTGCATATAGTATTCATTTGTCAATTTAAGAAAAAAGAAGAAAGAAACAATGAAAAGTAATAATGAATAAATGATTATCTTAAGATTATAGAAATATAAAATAATGTCATAAAATTATTACATTTTTGACATAAGTCTTATTCATAAATCTATTTTTTCTCTAATGGTTTAAAAATAAGCATCCATTATTTACATATTTTGTTCTGCTAAAATAACAGCTCTTGATTGGACAGAACTGCCTGGAGAGATTGAGGACAGAAATCATTGGGTCTCTGTATGTGGTTTCTGATTTAGTACTGACTTCTAATGAATTCCTAGGTTGTCCAGATGCTGTTGGTTAAAAAAACATTTACTTTCCTAGGGGAAAACTAGATGATGAAAGAATGCAGGCCTAGGATTTGATCAAACCCTGTTGAACTACAGTTTCTGGTGGGGAAAAAACAAGTGTTTGCAGAAAAATAAATAAATAAAGTCATGGAGCCCAAGGGAGATATAGACAAGCAAGAAGAAGGATACTCTATGAGATCAAAGATTTCTAAACTAGAGAGCCTCTCTCAATAGCTGCACTGACACGAAAGGAAAGCAAAAAGTAAGGGTTCATATAACGTGAGATGCAACCAGGTAATATACCAAGGGTGTAGATGACATGAAGGGCACAGAATGCAGAATTCTGGATACTCTGAAAGTATATGAGCATATGATCAGTTTGTTACTTAGCAACAAATATCTTGACACCAGGCACAGCAGCCCTCAGTTAGCAACTCAGTACTTGTGAGACAAGGCAGAAGAATCAAGATTTCAAGGTCTTCCTTGCCTATGTGGTGGGAAAAAAAAAATCTAGAAGCTATAGACAAAATGGTTGGGAATACATGAATGAATGTAATAGTGGGAAGAGGTAAGGAAGGCCTGAATAAAGTCACGATTACATGCTAAAGACGCATGCAAATACTTGAGAGGGGTGAAGAAGAATAAATATGAGTTACCAAAGGGGTAATGTAATAGGTGAGAAGGAACCAAATGTGCTATTAATTCAACTGAACAGTGAGTGACCAACACTGTGATATTATTTGAGTAAATACTGCAGAGTAGTGCCATGCAACTCCACAGAGATAGTGAATGCTAGCTAGAATACATTTGAGCCTCACTCCATTTTTGTAATGAACTTACAAAAGTAAAATGTACAAACTCATAAAAGAACAATACACTATAAGACCACAAAATTAACATGTATGTGTTGACTAATTTGAATACATTACTTGAGTCTCTGTATTGTTCTCCCCTTACCAAAATAAATGCAATATTTATTTCATTATTGACAGCCAAGCTCTTTCACAATATATACCTAATATTTACATTAGCCCTTTGATTTTGGAGTCTTTATAATATCCGTTTTATGGTTCAAAAGATTGAGGACAATTGATGTCTCCAGGGAAATAGTTAAAAACCTAGAATTTCTTTTCTTACCAAATGTACATAACATAGTGTTGCAGTCAGGTTTGCATTGCTGGCAGAAATCACCCAATTAAAAGCAGCTTGTGGGAAAAAAAGAGGTTTATTTTGGCTTACAGTCTCAAGGGGGAAGCTCCATGATGGCAGGAAAAACGATGGCATGAGCAGAGGGTGGACATCACCCTCTGGTCAACATAAGGTGGACAACAGCAACCGGAGAGTGTGCCAAACACTGGCAAGGGGAAGCTGGCTATAATACCCATAAGCCCGCCCCCAGCAATACACCACCTCCAGGAGGCTTTAATTTCCAATTGCCGTCAGCTGGGGAGACTAGCATTCAGAACACTTAAATTTATAGGGGACACCTGAATCAAACCACCACACAATAGTAATAAATGTATTCCCATTTAAGGAGCTGAAGTATACTAAAGAAAAGTAATGCAGTGTTCTTCAAAAGTTATCATTTTCAAGGGACATATACATAGTTTTCTATTTTGGGACTTCTAACAGAAACAACCTTAAAGATTTAATATGTATAAATACATCAAAAATAAAACATCAATTTTAAGCACATCACATTTTTGTAGTATGGGTGATGAAAGATGAAGTAGTAAATATCAGATATATCTATATATTTTCAAAATTTTAAAATGAGCTTGCATTCCAATGATACCTTTAAAGAAACTAATCAATTTTCAAAATTCCAATCACAAAGTGTAATTTGAAATTTGATTTATCATTGGCAGGACTGTTTTGTTTATTATTTACTATTATTATCAGTAGTAGTAGTAGCATACAACATTCTACTTACTAAGAAGTTCTACTTATTTTCATGAATGTTTGTATCATGGCATGCCCCTACAATATGTGACTGCATTGAGAGACTGGTTTTTGGAAAGCACCAAGAATAAAGTCTACCTGAGTATTCCATGAATGATATGGGGGAGGGGAAATAAAAGTGAAATCATCTAGATACCTTCAATTGCTTTTTAGAAAAATGCTTAATGCTAATAGCAGCTAATTTTATTCCGCTCACCATTCAACATATTAGATATCCATGGTCAGAATTATTCTGATGTTAAAACAAGAAAGGGACATCCAAAATCAAACAAATTAGCAAGAACAAAAATAAGAACACAAATATGAGTGGAAAACCAACTAAGAACTCCCACATGTAGATACACGCAGAGCTTCTGAGATGTTTTATGATCATGTTGACAAGCTACCCTGGCCTGCAGTCATTTTTCTTCTTCAAAGCCTAAATATTCACAATATCTAAATTTGTGATTATCTAACCATGAGTAGTGTGTGTACTATAATATATGCCTCCAGGGAACTACAAATGTCAGGAAGATGCAAAAATAGTCAGTGTGTGAAATCTTCAAAGGGATGCTGGAAGTTTAGAATCCAACATTGAAGAGGCCTTTCACACAGACAGTCTCTGTTAAAATCAGCCCTGTGCTGCACCTCTGACAATCTAAGTCAGGCAGAAGAGACAGGGAATCTGACAAGGGCTTCATGGGTACCAGGGCTTCCTGGACACTTTTGACTTTCCATGGATTCTATGGAAACAGGAAATGTAATAATACTGTCTTGATTATTATAAATGTGCACTTCAGGAAGAAGAATGGGGGAAGTGTCAGTCTCTTTCTCAAAGGGCAGAAGGAAATAGAACACTGTGATCACACCCTATTTGAATCTGGTGCTAGGGTGGGGAGCAGGAAGGACATCAAAGTGCCACTTGGCACTTTACTAGTTAGTGGGGAAAATTAAAAAGGCATGCATTCATTTTTATAAAGATTCACCACAAAAATATCTCTGGAACACTCCTATGGAAGAAGGGAATGAAAGAGAAACAGAGGCAGTGAGTAAAGGATGAAAGGAGTACTTGATTTCCATTAGTTATATTAACTCTTGAATTTGGTTTAAAAATAAATAAATAAAACAACCCTGGGTACCAATGTTATCATTTCTCTTTGATTTTCCATTTTCTCCTTTTGGATTTTTTAACATAATGTTACATTTTTTTTCATCTGTCAATCTTTATCTCAACCTTTTTATTCCTTTGCTTTGAGTCAACAGGCAGCACCACAGATAATGAGTCTGCACCCTATGAAGTCAGGACGTGCAGGTGCGTGTAGCTATATGTGCAGTGGGAGAACTAATCAAGAAGTTATTTATACAGTCCACCTTGCTACTAGACTGGATCTTCAGAAGGAAACATTGTATCATGATTTCCACAAGAGAAAACTGTAATTTATCCTGGTGCTTCAAGGAAGAAGAAAATTCAAATAGCTCATTGATGATATTTATTTTGATAACTTCCTTACTTTATACTTAAAATATTAGCAGACTCACTTCTCTGTGGAAGAAGTACAAAGTTTTTTTTTTTTTTTTTAGTGTTGAAATTAAAAAAAGTGCTTTAGAAGTGACTATGTAAATCTTTCCAGGGAGTTTTATGGAATCCAAGTCACACTCTGCTCCTCCTTGGGGTACAAAAAGACAGATGGCCTTATTTAGTGAGCTGAGAGGTAGAGGGTGAAAGCTAACAACACCTGGATTGACAGAGGATTGAGATACTCTCAGTGGACCGAGAAAGGCCAGTGGACTCTGGAGCTGGCTGTCATTTAAGGGACAAGTTGCAAGCATGGAGGCTAAGAAAAGGGCACGTGGATGGAACAGAGAGAGATCCTGCTAAGGTAATATAACTCAATTTGCAGGCATGTAACATTGCTGCCATGAATGTACAATAGAAAATCCACATGTCTACACATGGCATAAGAAACTCAAAAATTTCAAACCTTTAAACTACATGTATATATGCATATATGTATGTATGTGTATGTATGTATCTACCCATTTAACTACATGTAGGTATTATGTATCTATCACATATTAATTATTTGTCCATCACCTATCTTGCTCTCATCTAACTATCCTCTATCAAGTGAATAACAATATATAGCTATTGTTGTCAGACTTGAGTTCAAACTCTGGTTTTCCACATATTTCATTCTTAGCAAGAAGACTTCTGGGCAAGGGTTTCATAAACTGAGAAATGCATAAATTTAGGAAAATATGACATCATTACAGAATGTTTCCCTTCAATGGTAATTTGTGTTTTAGTTCTGGCTTGCCAGGTACCACCTTTTCTATTTTCTTGATAAATGTCATTAATTCTGTTTATCAACTTCCATTTTCTTTCTAAACAAACAAAAAAGTGATAGTAGGACCTATCTCATAGGGACATAAGGAGTTAATGCATGTAGATTTCTTAAAATGGTAGCTGACAAAGATGATCCCATTTACTGATAATTCCATGTACTAAAAAGAGAAATTACTAGTTAGCTAAGAGATTGCAATAAGATGTTTGTATAATATATATATACTTTGTATTAGAAAGCACACATAAAGCTTAATCTTTCCCAAGTCCTGGTTCTAAGCACTGGATTTAGCTGGTGATACCATGATAAGAAGACAACATATTGCTGAAGACTCGACATGAATAATCTGCAAAGTCCCTGAGAAATCAAGCTAAGCTGAACTGAAAACCTTCTCCCTGTAGACCAGCTGACAGAAGGCTAGAAAAAACTGTGCTGCATACAACCCTATGGGAGAGAGAAGTCATCAGTGGAAATAAACACTACTGGACACTGCAAGCCTTAAGTTTGTCCAGCCAGGCCAAATGAGCCAACAGGTGCAATAGTGGCATATCTGTTATGGCAAAACTAACCACTCATTAATTGGACTGAAGGCATGCTCTACAGGAGGGAATACATGCCTGGTACTGAAAATCTATGATGGGAGATCACGAGTCCTAGGGTTGTATTGCCTATTGGTGTCTAGCTAAATGTATATTTATGCTCACCAAACTACCCAGTAAAGACTTTTCTTAATACTCATATGTTAATGATACTCTCACTTTTGGGTTAGAGAAACTTCTTTTTCCAGGTGGCAGTGACCTCTGGGATGACTCAAAAGGCACCATAGTGCTGAGAAGAAATGGTAGAGGAGTATTCAGCCCTGAAACATCTCTATCACACCCTCCAAGGCTCAGGGTCCATTACAGAAGAAGTGGTAGAAAGAATTTAAGAGCCAATGGAAAGGCAGAACTTCTTACAATGCAGTCTTCCAAACACAAAATGGCCTGGATATCCATGACCTCACAATGCCTGGTACTACCTAAACAGGTCACCTGTAATAGGAGGAAAATACAATGACATCAAAATAGAAGAGAGACTAGAGCTGAAGAGATGGATTAGTGTTTAACCGCTTGCCTGTGAAGACTAAGGACCCCAGTTCGAGGCTCAATTCCCCAGGACCCATGTAAGCCAGATGCACAAGGTGGCACATGCATCTGGAGTTCGATTGCAGTGGCTGGAGGCCCTGGCATGCCTATTCTCTATCTATCTGCCTCTTTCTCTCTGTCTGTCACTCTCAAATAAATAAATAAAATAAATTAAAAAAATAAAAGAGGCACTAATTGAGAGGGGGAGGGGATATGATGGAGAGTGGATTTTTAAGGGGAAAGTGGGGAATAGCAGGGATTTATCATGGTTTCTTGTCTATAATGATGGAAGTTGTCAATAAAGGAAGTTTAAAAAAAAAAAGAATGCAACAAATAACATTTCACTCTAACAAAAGAAGACACAAACTAAATTATTACAAAGAGGAAACTCCAGAAAGTCAAAGCAGGGAAAATGAAAATTATCCCTTACCTTGGACTACAATTGATTATATCTTGCTGATTATTTCTAAACTACTTTGTTTTGCTACCACACTGAAAAACTATTGAAATTAGTCTCTGATATTAACTATTGTTATACCTACCTACTTGCAAATAGTTACAGTAAGATACACATAGAATTAAATTCCAAAAATCATGGGTTTTGAAATGGATATGCCCAAATGAATCAGATATCTTCCTCCTATTTCAGTAAGTTAATAACCTTCCTTCAGTTTAACAACATGATACAATGGCCAGACAGGCTGGCCATGGATTATGGTCTGATGTCTTTCATATGGTCTTGAAAACATTATTAACTTGCATATAAATGTCTGTTGGCCAGGTGTCGTGGCACACACTTTTAATCCCAGCACTTGTGAGGCAGAGGTATGAGAACTGCCATGAGTTCAAGGCTACCCTGAAACTACCTAGTGAATTCTAGGTCAGCCTGGGCTAGAGCAAGACCCTACCTCAAGGACCAAAAAAAAAGAAAAGAAAAGAAAAGAAAATCAGCATATTTGGCATATTTGATACCTAGTATAACAATAAATAAATAAAATTTGCATTTGTAATGAATTACAAGGGTTGAAGGAAGAAGGCACAAAGTCAGTGTGTGAGATACTGTTGCTACACTACTGTTAGTTTAACAAAGAATATAATAGGTGACTTATAATCAACATGAATATTTCAGAGTTGCTAATAATAAATAAGTCAATGTAACTTAGGTATTCAATATACATTTAATATACAACAATGTATAATCTGAACCAATGAGGTAACACAGTGAAAAGTAATTGAAAACGACAGGAAACAAAAACATAGAGAATTAGGAAGTGTCACAAAATAAACTCAGGGGAATTTTAAGGAAGGATTTCCATGAATAATTCTGGGCAGTATAAATAATCTATTTATGAAGTGAAATGACAATATTTTCCCTTGAACACAGTTCTATACCATATAATAAGGTCAACAGAGACTTAATTAAATGTTAAATCATTTACTGAGATTATAATGAGGTGTATTTTTAGGTAACTATGCCATCTTTACTAAAACTTTTCTAGTTAATCCAACTTCCTGTTTCTCAGATTTCTAGCCTTCTATTTTTCTTGAAAACACTAGAACAACAGAAGGCATACATGGATTCATAGTGTTGAAGATCTGGGCCAAGCTAGTCCTATTTCTTCTCCTTTCCCTAAATGCTCTAACTTTTCCAGCTTCTCTAGTGTGAGGCTTATGCATTATTCGTCCTGGGAGAGAAAATGAGAAGGCCAAGGGCAGGCTGAAACAAAAGCCAGATGGGGTAGATGGCCATTTCTCATGCCCCTGGATAAAGCCATATGGAGCTATCTCTAGCTATATAGGAGGCTACTGGCTGCTATAGTTTCTCTGATTCACATAATGTAACTGCATGTGTTCCTCAGCCTGTCTCTGAATGAGGAGGCAGCCATGCTACAGAGAAGTAATTCACTAGACAAGATGCTCTCTGTACTCCTTCGTAATTCTCACGTTAACACTATTATTTTTGAGGAGTGTGATTACTTTACATGCTAGGAAACTCCTATAATGTAAAAACATTAACAAAAGAAAAATAAATACCAAACATTTTGGTTTTCATATAAGTGAAACCAAGTTAATTAAATAGTTAGCTAGCAAGTTAGCTAAAATTCAGTATATAGAGCTATACAGAAATATACCTGCATAGAAATATCTAAGTTCACTGGAAGCCAAATGTCATCTTATTTCTATCTACTAGAGTAATCACTAAAGTATAAATGGTTCAATAATATGGAATAATGCAAGGAGAGGTGTTATTAAATACATTTTGGTAGTTTCTATAATTTTTCCTATAATTCATCCTGATTTATCTTAAGAATAGAATCAAATTAAAAGCAAGCCTTGCTTCAGTTAAACTTTATTACATGCAATTTATTTACTGTAGTTTGGTAAGTAGACAACATGGATAACATTTCCCTTTCTCCTAAAAAGGAAAAGTTTAATAGTTTATACATTTGTACATAAACTTTTTGTCACACGTCAAAAAAAAAAAAAAACCTCTTTAAGTAAGCGGATGAGTATGATTCATGAGAAGAGAAGCATGCTTTAGTAGTCTTTTAGTGATAGAGCTCTAATCCCTGTCAATCAACCTATTCTAAGTGGAAGAACGTTATTTCCATGCAAATCCAGTAGTAAGAGTTTACACCCAAACTATAAGCACCTGTATCCTTCCTAGGTGAGAAATAAAATGCATATTTGAATTTTAAGTGGACACTTCTTTAAATTTTATTTTTATCTTCTATAAGAATAGTGAACTATTCTTTATAAGTTAGCAGAAACAATCAAGTACAGTGTGGACAGCAGAGATTTATAAATCTACTATTGACAGTAATTTTTACGCACATGGACATGACTGTCAGGTGCCCAAGAGTTTAAAAATTATCATCTTTACTGTGAATCCCTCTTACAGAGTATAAAATATCCAGAACCTATGTATATACACTATATGCATCCATCTACTCTTTTCTTTCCCTCTATCCTTTTGTTCCATCTCCTTCATTACAGCATGGAGTTTTTGTATTTTTTTCTATACTTATAGATATGCATACAAAGAAATCAGGGAATCCATGGTGTGGATTAATATTTTGCCATTCTCTTTTTTTATCTGTGTGTTGAGGGTGACAAACAGTGTCATGTAGTCTTGTATTGCCTCAAAGGTACTATGTGCCTGAGGCTGGTCTTGAATGCCTAATCCTCCTGCTTCTGTTTCCTAAGTGCTGATATTACAGGTGTGTGTACTCACGTCTGGCTAGGACTTCACTATTCATTAACAACTGGAATGCTTACATTTATACACTCAACTAAGATTCTAGACAGAAAGTGATAAAACATTTACAATCTGTAATTACTGACTGTGAAAATGTTCTGTTATTTATTACAAGTGACTGCCAAAGAAATTTATGGCTTTGCCTTAAGTAACTACTTAAATTTAGTTTGTAGTACATAAGTGATGAATGAAAGTCATTGATAGCAAGTCATTTGTAGTCCAAGAAGTATCCTACTTTCGAATGGTTAAACTAATATTAGGAGTATTAACTATAGTCATTACTATGCCATTCATCAACCCTTCACGAAGAGTATATTCAGCAGCTATAGATCACACAATGTATTTTTAGTTTCTTAATATTTATTAAATCAAAATCAAAATATAATTATCCTAGACAGTTTCATATGAGAAATATTAGTATAAGAAGCAAAGTTTGCCCCTATATGTGATTATCTACTATAATATTTCTTCAAAAATCACCAAAATGTGTGTTTCTAAATGATAAAACTGTTGGTGAGGCACTTTTCAATTCTTCATATCTAATTTGAGTCAAAGCCAGGATGGAATTCCAAAACATTTGCAAACCAATGTATATGTTCTTAATTTTCATGCTATATGCCTTTTATCAGAGTAGAAGTACTAGAGAGATATTCAGGGAGGGAGCAAAGACTGACAGCAAGAGCAGAAGGAGGGAGATAAGCAGGGAGAAAATGAGAGACAGAGGGAAAGTGTATGTGAGAGATGATAAATATGGATTTTTAATGTAGAATTTCTATTATAGTACATAAAAGTAGTTATACAGAATGCATACACCTTGAAGTAAACAATCATTTTGAAACATACTTCTTTTGTGATGACTTCTGGGAAAGTGTGAGTGTTCTTAATCAGTTATATTCCAATTGCCGAGACAAAATACCTGACCTAAAGTAGCTTAAGAAAGTGAAGGGTTTATTTTTCATTTATCTTCCCAGAATGTAGAAATCCATCATGGTGGGAAAACCAGGACAGGACGAGGAAGCCAGTGTCATACTGTCACATCAGCTGGGTGGAAGTAGAGAGAACACAGCCTGTAGGGCACAGCTATAACACCTCAAGCCCTCCCCCTCCCCACAGAGGGACGTACTTCCTCTAACAAGGCTTTACTTCCTAATAGTTTGACAACCCTCCCAAATAGCAACCAACGGGAGATTAAGAATTTAAACAGATTAATCTATGGGTCACATTTCATACTCAAACCACCATATGCTTAAACATTTTCTCATAAATGGGATTCTGTAAGTGACATAACTAAGCTTCATATCAGGAGTTAAAACATTTTAAGAGTTGTTAAATGAATTCAAATTTATAAATTGAGATTGAGAGTAACATGTTTTGCCAACTAAGGTATTGCGGTCCAAAATTTAGAAGTTTAAATATCAATTAACTTTTACAATTGAGAATCTACAACATCCCCCCACCACCCCACCAAATTACCTTTATTATTCCTCCCCTTTGTTTAAAACAGGTGATTTTTATAAAAGGCTCACTGATGCAACACAATGAAAAACTCTCATTGACAGACACATACCAAAGCCTCAACTCTGCCAGAACTTTTCTAAATGTTCTCATCAGGTATCCACAGATTATCTAAGACAGACTGCCTGTAAAGCTCCAGAAAACAAAAACTTTAGGATTTATGAACTGTGTTCTCACCTCTGCTCTTATAGCACAGAAGTCATTAAAAAACGAGTATGACTTGATTCTGATTAAGCTTCATTTGTGAACGCTACCACTTAATTTTTATCAAAGTTTTATGTTTCACCATTCTTTTAACTTTTTAATATATCATTTTATATTTTATTTATTTTAGAAAGAGAGGAAAAGATAGAAAGAGAGATAATGGTTATGCCTGGGCCTGTAGACAGTGCAAATGAACTCCAAACACATGAGCCACCATGTGCATTTGGCTTATGTGGATACTGGGGAAAGGAATCAGAGTCCTTAGGCTTAAGAGGCAAGCACCTTAGCTGCTAAGCCATCTCTCCAGGCCTCTTTTAACTTTTATTTACCTATTTTCAACTCTAAGAGTCATTCTTAGTTCACAGACTCTGCAAGTGGCCATTCTTTACTGACCCATTGTTATGGCTAAATTCTGTTGTCACCTTGTTCAGACTAGGAATCAGTTAAGAGACACACATCTTATGCTAGTCTGTGAGGCTGTTTCCAGGAAGGATTTACTGAGGAAGATCTTATCCTATAATGGGCTGCCTTTACAGTGGTAGACTGTAGACAGTATGTATGTGTGTGTGTATATATATATATATATATATATATATATATATATATATATATATATATATATATATATATAGAGAGAGAGAGAGAGAGAGAGAGAGAGAGACTCTAAGATAACACAGGACTTTTGGCCTAGCTGCCCATGCTACTCCCTGGCACATGCATCTACCTTGTGGCTGATATCCTTCATGGACAATGGAACCCAGTTTGCAAACTGAACTAAAGACCAGAGGTGTCCCAGTCATCCTCCAGGCCTTAGTGCACAATTGGTACTGCTGAGACATCTACCCTAATGCATTGAGAGCTGCTGCATTCTCAGACTCTCCAGCTTTCTGAATAGCTATTGTCAGACTACCTAGCCCATATCCTAATCTGATAAATTAGCTTTTTTTTTTTTTTTACATATTCATTTCATTGGCTCTGTTCCACCAGAGAACTCTGACTAACCCTTGCATGGGCCCAAAGTTAAATGTGGCCAATGAACTGGGCAATATACAAAACCTGCAGGGTGTCAGGGTGCAATGAGCCTGAGGAAGAAGAGGCAACAAGAAGCTCCACAGAAGAAACAGAATGAGAGACAGAAGAGAACAGGGGCTTAACGGTGAAAGGACTTCAATATGCTCGGTTTGGCAGAAGTTTCATTTCACACATGTCTAGAAACTATTTTTCTCAATACACTGAGAGGACAACAGATACCATCACAGCATGAATGAGACTCCAATGATGCATGTCATGTTTGAATTCAGGCGCCTCATTCTTTTAAAAAAAAAATCTTTATTTATTTATTTGAGAGAGAGAGAGAGAGAGAGAGAGGCAGACAGACAGACAATGAGAAACAGAGAGAGAGAATGGGTGTGCCAGGGCCTCCAGCCACTGCAAACAAACTCCAGACATACATGCTCCCTTGTACATCTGGCTTATAAGGGTCATGGGGAACTGAACCTGGGTCCTTTGGTTTTGTAGGCAAGCACCTTAACCACTAAGCCATCTCTTCAGCCCCTCAGGTGCCTCATTCTTTAACAATGTGAATTCTCAGAGTGTCCAACTTGTCAGAACAGGTAATCTCCTGGGGGTCTCAGGGCATTAGTAGCCTCCCGGGCACTATGCTTGCCTCAGTTCCAGTTCTGCTTCAGCCTCTTTGGGTGGGGATGGGGGAACCTTTAGACATAACATAGCTCTAACTACTTTTCCTGAGTGAGCACATTGAAGTCCCTGTTGTTTGCATGTTATTCTATAAAATCACCAGTTTAATATTACTACACGATATAGTTTTAAGATTCTGTTCCTTAAAAAAAAAAGCTTTATTTTAATTTTAACAAGTCTAATATAGTTTATATTATGAGTGTCTTCTGACAAACCATAATATATAGATACATATATGTTAATTCTATAAAATATAGGAAAAGCCTCAATCATGACATTTATATTGAGCACTGAGGATTTATGTCATATTAAATGATCAATTTAGGAAGAAAAAAAGACCTTGTTTCATATTTCAAATATAAGTAGCAGGAAAGTATAAGTTGCTAAATGTCTTGAGATTACCCCCAAAATACAAAATGTATAATATAAACAAAACATAACTGTCAGCACACAGTTAGAATAACACAAACTTACAATAACAAATGTCACAATGCATTTTGATTTCTTTTCTTTTTTTATTCTGAAAAGGAGAAGAGTAAGTATAGTATGTCTAAAAAAATATTACTTAACAAACAAGCAATTCTTGGAGTTGCTTATACCTATTCATCACCAGGGGACTGGGTCAAAATCTAATGCTCAAGGTTTTGACTTTGTTCTAACACGTGTCAGGGGAAAATGTCTCAGATATTCCACCAAGCTTGATGTCAAATATGAATAAATTTTCAAAAATAATGGTGCATGGCAAGACAGATGGCTCAGCTACTAAGTGTGCTTCCTGCATAAACTTGAGGGCTTGCGGGAGCCTGAAACCACCTGAGTTTGAATCTCCAAAGTCCATGTTACATGGTTGGATGTGGCCACACATGACTATAACCATAGCCACTTAGGGGCATGACAAGCTCTGGAGGTTAACCCATGGAGTGCCACATAAACACATACACAAGCAAAAACATATCGCTATATTTAGAGTACCTATATTTGACATACATATGTAGATATGTCAGAATCTATATTATATATATTATATAATATATATTATATATTATAGACAAATAAATATATGAATCCATATGAATTGTTAACTTTGGATTCCTTTAGAAAAATGGTATGGAATTCAATGCATTTTATTTGGCAAGGACTTCAATAAGAAAAACGTCGAAGCTTAATTGAAATTTCACACAGAAATCAATATAAATACAACATGGAAGTGCTTGAGAATTCTAAGTTAAGGTCTGAAAGAGCTTGTAAATAATCATATTTAATAAATAGACACTTGATCCGTGCATGGTGGTGCATACCTTTAATCCCAGCACTCAGGAGGCAGAGATAGGAGATTCACTGTGAGTTCAAGGCCACCCTGAGATTACACAGTGAATTTCAGTCAGCCTATGATAGAATGAGACCTTACTTCGAAAAACCAAAAAGTAAATAGACACTTGATACATATACAACTAATGCTCTAAGAAAAATGTAATAGTGAAGAGAAAATTTACACAAGGGAGAAAATATTAATCATGTCATAAAATGTATAGTTCCCTATAATTTTATAGGTTAATATTCTTGGAAGAAAAGTTAAGTATCTAAAAGTAAAACTATCATACAAAACTCATTTTCTACTTCTTTAATTATTTGTAAAGTTCTGAAACTTACTATTTAAATATTTACATGAGGAACAACTGGAAGTATGAGACTCTGTTAAACTTGGAATGAAAGCACAATACCTATGAAAAGTTATAAAGAAGAAATTTCTAGAAACTAGAGGTAGCCCTTCAACCACAAGTTTATTAAACACAGATTTGTTTTGCTATGCAAGTATGCCCTATGGAACCAGAGAAAATGACTATTGCCTCTTCATGAAGGTTGGGATGCTTCATTGCATCTGATATGTCTTTGGTAAAATGAATATTATGTCTCTTGGCATCCTCATTACATTATCTTTTTTGGGAGGGTTAAGATTTTTCCTTTTATTAGCATTATTATTATTATTATTATTAACAACGTATTTTGTTTGGATACATCATGTGTTGGTACCCTGTTTTCCCTTGTCCCTGACCCCATTCCAGTGGGACCCCTCCTTAGTGGGGTTGCAGGTATTCCAATAGGGTTGTGGAAGCAGCAGTTAGTTATTTTATTTATTTATTTATGTATTTATTTTTGGTGTTGTGGGGAATGCCTCTGGGCATGATGTCTTAACTTGTAGCTCTTACAATCTTTCCACCCCCTCTTCCACAAAAGTCCCTGAGCTGTGCTGTGTGAGTTTTAAGTGTACTTCAGTGATGAGCTCTTAGGAGCTTCTGAATCTGTGCCTTGGTTAAGTGTAGTGTATCCTCAAGGTCTGTCTCCTTCACCCTGGCACTGATTATCAGGTTCAGCATGGAAACAGCACTCTTGCTAGTCTCCCAAATTCCTCTGTGGTTTCAGCTGTGGCTATACCACTGACAGAAGCCTAATATCTAGAATCTACAAAGAACTCAAAAAACTAAACAATAAAAAATAAAACAGGGCTGGAGAGATGGCTTAGCGGTTAAGGCGCCTGCCTGCTAAGCTGAAGAACCCGGTTCCAATCTCCAGATCCCACGTTTAGCCAGATGCAAAGTGATGCAAGGGCGCAATGCCGCACTTGCCCACAAGGGGGCGAACGCATCTGGATTTAGTTCACAGCAGCTGAGAGACTGCTGGCGTGCCCATTCTCTATCTGTCTCCCTCTCCCTCTTTTTCTGTCTGTGTCTCTCTCCAAAAATAAAAAAAAAAAAAAAATTCAAAATAAAATAAAATAAAACAGCCAGGCGTGGTGGCGCACGCCTTTAATCCCAGCACTCAGGAGGCAGAGGTAGGAGGATCGCCGAGAGTTCGAGGCCACCCTGAGACTACATAGTTAATTCCAGGTCAGCCTGGGCCAGAGTGAGACCCTACCTTGCAAAACCAAAATAAGTAAATAAGTAAATAAATAAAT
Organism: Orientallactaga sibirica; assembly: GCA_036365145.1. Classification (NCBI taxonomy): domain Eukaryota; kingdom Metazoa; phylum Chordata; class Mammalia; order Rodentia; family Dipodidae; genus Orientallactaga; species Orientallactaga sibirica. Next base: position 11,273,063 of record JAEOAD010000060.1, on the reverse strand, counting down.
AAATAAATAAATAAATAAATAAATAAATAAAACAACTCACTTCAAAAATGGAGCAAAGAACTGAATGGGGAGTTCTCAGAGGAAGAAATATAAATGGCTAACACACACATAAGAAAATGATCTGGGTGAATTTATCTACACTGTATCCTCCCATTCCTTCCTCTATCTCAAAAAATTAAAAAAATTAAATATTATAATTCATAAACCTTTAAAACATTACACCAAATAACTTTCTTTTTAACTTACAAAATAATGGGTTTATTGTGGTCTTTTTAATGTATGTATACCATCTAACTTTACTGATATTCACTCTATACCTATCCTGTCCTCTTCTCCCTCCCTTGACTCTTGCTAATTACCTTCTTAAATCCTACAGTCCCCCTTGTATTTTCATGTACTTATATACACAATGATTTTCTACAAGTGTCAAGTTCACTGTTATTTATAACTAAAATAAAACCTTCTAAAACATACACATTTGGTGGCATATTTTTTCCAAATGAGTGGATCTTAAAAAGGCTTGCCTAACACTCCACTCACTGCACATGGTGTCTAAGAAAGAGCTGTCCAAGTCAGGCTGGAAGGTGTTTGTCAGCAATACCTGAAGTGCACAGTAAGAAAGCAGGGGAATCTGCCCCTAGCAAGGTGACCACTTCAGTTGAAATTCAGTAGTTCCGTGCACCCACTGAACACCTAGGTAGCTTTCCATTTCTTTCACTGGACACTTGCACATCCAGGTTCATTGCTGCTCTGTTCATAAGAGCTAAGAAACGGAAACATCTTAGATATCCACCAACTGATGAGTGTGTAATGAAAATGTGAGATATATATATATATATATATATATATAAATTTCGTTCAGCTGCAAAGAAAAATGGAATGATAAAATTTCCAGGAAAACTGGATGCAGCTGGAAAGGATCATCTTAAGTGAGATAATCCAGGCCTAGGAAGAGAGAAATCATATGTTCTTGTTTATGTGCAGATCCTTACTCTGAGTATGGAAGGAATAGAAGGTGAGAAAGGCTGTGAAGTTAGACAGGAAACCAGGAGAGAGGACCAGATGTGGAGATTAGGGAAGGGCAAAGGGCACTTGTGACATGAGTGTAGAAAAAGGACTATGCAAGGAGAATATGGGAGTAGGAAAAAGGAGCAGAGGGAAACAGACTACTTGTATGAAAAAGTAACATAAGAAAACCAAGTGATCTTTATGTGTGTGTGCTAAATAAACGCATACATAAACTTTTCAAAAAGCAGCTGTTTCCTTCTCAGGAACAGAACACAGATGCTTTATCCACACAATCTGCTCTAATGGACACCAAGGCGCATGGATCTGTGGCTCATGCAATGGTGTCCTTGAGTGGCCTGTGTTTTAAGAAGGCTTGCTAGACATATTTAAGGCCCCTAAATTAGCATCATTAAATACTGTTTTTGAATATACATGTTTTCTGCCTGATACATATTCATCTGTTTCCTACAATAAATGCTTCTGACAAAAATCTCGTTTTGAATTTTAGTTGAGGACATTCCAGCCACACTGTATAATACTTGCCAGTCTCTGTACTGATAAAGAAATGCCTTTTCCTTGTGGTCCACATCCCTGCCTGTCTCTGCAGGTTTACCCAGGTACTTTTGCAGTTCAATCAATGAATTTGCCCTAAGATGTAAATAAAATTTGTTGATTTTCTTGTTTCTTTTGCACCATTTTCCAGGAATGTTTGATTCCTTTATATAGCCTCCTGCATTTCTTTAAGGATGTGGTAGGAAGTCAGTATGAGAAAGACTAGTAGTCATTTTAAATGTGAAAATAATCTTATTTCCATTAAGACATCCAGCAATAGAATGAAGCAAAACAAAACAAAACCAAATTTAAAACAATACAAACATACTAAGACTACAGATATCCCTACAATTATTTTGTTGGTCTTGTAGGTCAATACAACAATTTACACTACGAAGAAAAAAAAGTCATTAACTTGTTTGACTCACTCTCTCTCTTCTTAATGTCTCACTGTCTATCTCCTTTTATCTCTCTTTGTGCCCAGTTGGCCTGGTTGTTTCACTTTTATTTTTTTATTCCTCTGTTGGTTGTTGGCATGACACAGGATCACAAAACACTTAAAAAATATATATGAATTGAATCCCACCAAGTAAACTGTTTTGAAAGTTTTATTTTACCACAGGAGCTTGTATGATGTAGTTCTTCATTTTTAATGACGTCTAGGTCCTACTTTTCTGCAAATATCTACTTCATTCTTTTTAATAGCTACATAATATTATATTGTGCCAATTTGCATATTTATTTCCCCATTGATGCAAAACAATCTATGCCCACATACATAAGTATTGCTTCCTATAGAATGAATTCCCAGATGTATAACTGCAGAATCAAGAGCAAGGAGGATAAGTATGATTTTTATATATACTGGACATTTACATTTCTTCAGTAAATTGTCTTTTCTGCTTTTACCATTTTTCTTTAGGGATGTTTGTCTCAGTGACTGAAAGCTACTCACTATAGACTGTCTACATACATACTTGATAATATTTACCAATAATATTTCATGCATGCAAGCATTAGTTGTAAAACTTTGAGTGTAATAACTCTTTTTTAAATATTTATTTTTATTTATTTATTTGAGAGAGAGAGAGAGAGATACAGAAATAGGCAGGTAGAGAGAGAGAGAGACAGAGAGAAAATGGGCACGCCAGGGCTTCCAGCCACTGCAAACAAACTGCAGATGCATGTGCCCCCTTGTGCATCTGGCTTATGTGGGCCCTGGAGAACAGAGCCTTGAACCGGGGTCCTTAGGCTTCATAGGCAAGTGTTTAACCGCTAAGCCATCTCTCCAGCCAAGTGTAATAACTCTTATTACAACAGATTATTTTGTATTTCAAATTCTTATTTTATTTTATTTTTATTTGAAAGTGAGAAAGGGGCAGAGAGAGAGAGAGAGAGAGAGAGAGAGAATGGGCATGCCAGGGCCTCTAGCCACTGCAAACAAACTCCAGACACATGCAACCCCTTGTGCATCTGGCTTACGTGGGTTCAGGGTCCTTAAGCTTCATAAGCAAACACCTTAACCGCTAAGCCATTTCCCCAGCCCTCTCTCTTAGTTTTTAGACCCCATTTTGCTTGTTAATATTCCTCCTAAAATTATATTCAAGTCTCCATGGCATTCATTTGGTATTTTCATTGCTTAAAATATTTAACTTCTTAATTTATTTGAAAAAAATCCCAAATAGATACTCCTTTTTCTACTCATATTGAAGCCGCCAGCTTTCTTCCCAGTTCAACATCACATGTTTTTCTATATGAACTATCTCTACAATTCTGCTATTCTCTCCAACAACCCACTTAATCTTGTTCCTACATTCACTTCTGAAGACTGCTAAGGTTCTCATCACTGTAGCTTTGCCTATCCTTCTGCTTGGATGACACACAGCAGTGCCAGTAAAGGGTAGGGACATTTTGTTAAGAAAAAAAAAAAAAAAAAAAAAAAACTTGAAAGGCTACATGCTGTCTTACCTACTGTTTAGGATGCTTTGGAAAATTAGAAAATTACAGAGACAGAGAACAGAGCCATGTCTTTCAGGAAGATGATGAGCTGAGTCCGAAGGGACATGATGGGACTTAGTAGAGGGACAGAACAGTCCTCTGTGTAGTGGAAGAGATAATCACATCAGTCCACACACCCATCAAACTCGCCAAATATGAAGAAAAACATATTTGTATTTTTATTGATAACTTATGGTATGAAAATATTACAAATTAGTCATATCCCCATCAGTTTATACTCCTATTCCCCATTTCTCCTGCTCCCATTCCCCTGAAGGCCTTACCAGAGTGGTTAACAGTATTCACTGTTGGCAGCTGGAGAAATGGCTTAGCGGTTAAGGCATTTGCCTGTGATGCCAAAGGATCCCAGTTCGATTCTCCAGGACCCATGTAAGCCAGATGCACAAGAGGCACATGCATGTGGTGTTCGTTTTCAGTGGCTAGAGGCCTTGGTGTGCCAATTCTCTCTCTGCTCGCCTCTTTTCTATCTCTCTCTCTGCTTGCAAATAAATAAATAAATAAATTTTTTAAATGTATTCACTGTTGGGTCATGGATGCACCAATCACTCTGTTTATGGGGGAAATGGGGAAAATGCTTCAAAATATACCTTCTCACCCTGTGCCTCTTACATTCTTTCTGCCTACTCTTCCACAATGTTTCCTGAACCTTGGCCAGTGGGTTATAAGTCTCCTTAAGGATTGAGCTCTCTGTAGTCTCTGTTTATCTGCTTTGACAAGTTTTGGGTCTCCTCAGTATCTCCTACCATCTCCCTGGAGGAAGTTCTCAGGCTAGCCATAAGAGTCACATTCATATTTATTTATTTTTACTTTTTAAAATTTACTTTATTTTATTTATTTGAGAGAGAGAGAGAGAGAGAGAGAGAGGGAGAGAATGTGGGTATGCCAGTGTCTCCACTCACAGCAAATAACCTCCAGACACATGTGCCACCTTTTGCATCTGGCTTATGTGGGTGCTGGGGAATCGAACCTGGGTCCTTTGGCTTTGCAGGCAAGCACCTTAACTGCTAAGCCATCTCTCCAGCACCACATTCATATTTAAACCACCACTTCCTTTTTTAATGTTCCATGGGACCTCTCCGATGTGAGAGAGATGACTCCACATTTTCTAGGAAGTTGCTATCTTTCCTTGTCATTCTGATGGGTCTTCAGTATTGGCTGTTTTCATCAAAAAGCACATTTTCTGGATGCTGGACAGCCTACCCAGTTGCCGGTGGCTGTTAAGCGCCATCAGCTCAGGAGTCCCTACTCACGACAGTGCAGGTGGGGATGGGGATCTATTGTTTTAAAATATGTCTAATTTACCATTATAACCTTACTTGAAACTGACGATTTTCTATTGTATTTGGTGGCCTGATGGTTAGTTGAAATCAGTTTTTTCTGCATCTCAATTTTCCCTTCATCCTTTTACCTCATGCTGACACAGCACTGTGTGGTTCCCTAGCTCAGAACTGTGTCTTTTGAGGGTATTTGTACTCATTCTTTCCTCTGAAAGAAATGTTACACTTTAGATAATACATGTCATAATTACTAGCTTCTGAAAAGGAGTCACACAAGGATGTTATTCCTAGTGATTCTGGTTTCAACAATCAACTTCTACAATAGTGAGGACATCAGGGCTACATAAAGCCATCTTAAATTGACAACATGCCAATAAGTTCTTCATCCAAGGATTCCCAGGGATATTTTGGTCCCAAATTATAAATGTCTTTTGCTTGTTTATGCATGGCCTTTCTCTGAAGATCATATAAGTTTATTTTCCATATTGCAAATGTTCACTTAACAATAATGGAAAATCAAATCAAACTAACAAAATGCCAACAAAAATTGACACAGGAATCATCATATGGAACCTGAAGTGACATCAGGACCATACAGAATTACAAAGCTCTCCTATTCCCTTGAAGGAAATGTGTCCTCCCTTTTTCTGTGTATACTAGTCCTAAGGAGAAACTACACAGTGAGCTCTGTAATTCTTGTGTGCACGTGATCAAAAACCACTTGCTCAGAGAAGAGAAGACTATTCCTGGTGCTGCTCCTTGAGATATGTCTCTCCTGAGAGTTTTCTCATTTGGCAATACCGACAACAACAGCCTCAAAAAATTCTTACAGTAAATAAAGTAATGAGCTTCTAGGGGCTGTTTCTTCTAATGAACCTCAATGTGGCCCGAGGGTATAATTCCAAAGTACAATTCAGTAAAAACAATTCAGAGTAAGGAGTTGCCTGAGAGGATAGTGGTAGAAATAGACAATAATTAAAATACTTCATTACGTATTTTCCCTATGCTAAGAGTTTAGTCCAAAATGATATTTTCCAATAGCAATATGTATCCAATCACGTTTTGAGTAGACTTAATCATCATGGAATATGTTTAACATTATCTGTTGGGAAAAGAGAAATCTTATAGGGACATCAATACATTCAACACCAAGTAGTCTCTCTCTGTTATGCAAATAACAAACTTAAAACAGAAATGTACTATTTAAGTCGGCTACATCTCTATCATTGCAATAAATATCTCTATGTTGTCACATAGAGTCTTGTAAGTCTCAATTCATGATGGCCTGGCCTATTGTTTTAGTGCATAGGTGTGAGTAAGAACATTATGTCAGCAGTACATGGAAGAACAAAACTTAACTCATTACCAGGAAGCAAAAAGAAAAAGCAAAGGGCTGGCATCTTACAATTTACTTTCAAAGAATGCTCTTAAAGACCCAAAAAAATTTCCATGAGGTCTTCTTAAAGTTTCCACCATCTATAAGTTGGACCAATGAGGGGAACAATCCTCTAATAAGTGGGTCTTCAAGGGCCCTCAAGTCCCTAATCCTAGCAACTTTGTTCAGTCTGGTCCTCACTCATTAAAAGACATGGTCACTTTCAAGCATGGTTTGCCTACAATGAGGCCATGTGGTAAAGCCACCATCTCACAAGGAGTGAGCATCACACAATTCTCTTCTGTCATTAATACAACCTCAAAGTTTATGTGGCACTCATTGAAGAACTGCATCATCTAGACATAACCAATGGTAACAGCACTTTCTTAGAAGAAAGAGTGCACATTGCCTGCCTGTGCCAAGCACAGAGGTGATGAGAAACTTTTGTCCTAAAAGCAACAGCAACACTGAGCAATGATATGCCGGAAGAGTAACAACGTGATTCTTCATTACAAAATTCAAGCAAGTAATGCTTGAATCTATTGACAACACAGGCAATAGATGACCCAGATTCATAGCTTTTTTTGAGATAAACACAGACTATATGAATTTGGTGAGAGATAATATGCAAATAGTTATAACAATACTGAAATATTTAGAAATAAAAAAATAAAATCAGATTCAGGGCTGGAAAGATGGCTCAGCAGTTAAGGGCAATTGTTTGTGAAGCCTGATATCCCAGGCTCAATTACCCAGTACATACATAAAGCCAGATGCACAAAGTAGCATATGCATTTGGAGTTCATTTGAATGGCAAAAGGCCCTGGATATGCTCATTTTCATTCCCACTCTCTCTCTCTGTCGCTTTGTAAATAAATAATATTTTCTTAAGTCAGATCCAAAATAAATAATAGACATTTCTTTGATATACCTATCCAATCAACTATACATAGAAATGTAAAAAAAAAAAAAAAATCTTTCAACATTCAATGGCAACATTTTCCCTGGGAAATTATTCCATTTTTTGAATGTTAGAACCATCCCTAACCATGTGTATTCTAAAACATTGCTTGTTCATCCAAAGGTGTGATTTACTGAAGACAAACCATAATCAGAGACAATTTGTTGATTTCTAATGTTACATAGCTAATATCAGTACAAGAGTGGTCAAACGGAAATTGTTTAGAATGTTTTTTCTCTATATGTAGGCAAGGCTTAAAGGAGAATAGACTATTAATTAGAATTTGTTTTGATACTCATGGAATTAGAAGAAGAAGTGAGTTAGTAACATGAATCAGATAGTCATCCATAAACACAAGAGGTTCTACAATCCTTATACTTCACTGGCCTGGTAGAAACATTTTAGAATTTCCTTATAGAGTGCCCCTAAAGTCCTCGTTTTCTTATTACCATTTTTTTTTTCCTTTAGGAAAGTTCATCCATTTAATCAGTACTGGTCCCTTTGGTTTAAAAGCAATTCTAGCTCTTTAAGGTAACTGATTCATTATATGTGGATTTCACAGTGTAATTCTCAAAGGGGAATCTTACTTCTTTAGCTCTGAGTTCTTGGGGGAATCAGCACTGTAGCTCTCAAGAACAGACAACATTATATATTTTTAGCACCTATTGTAGTGCAATAAAAATCAGGTTAGGAATCAAGAGAGTTGAGTTTGGGTTTAACGTCTGACACTTAACTAGTTTTGTGACCTTGAGCAAGATATATAATTGCCTTCATTTGAAAAATAAAGAAAATAATACCTGCTACCCAGCCAAGGGGTTGTATCCAGCATCAGATTATACTCTGAGTCAATGCACTTAGCTGCATATATCTTGTTACCCCTCCTTACTCATTAAATACTTTTTTTTTTTTTTCGAGGTAGTGTCTCCCTCTAGCCCAGGCTGACCTGGAATTCACTATGTAATTTCAGGGTGGCCTCGAACTCATGGTGATCCTCCTACCTTTGCCTCCTAAGTGCTAGGATTAAAGGTGTGTGCCACCATGCTTGGCTTCATTAAATAATTATTGACTATCTGTTGTATTCCTGACTCTGATATAAACCTGACGGACAGGGAAAATTTCAGGCAAAAACATCTACTCATATTGAGTATAGAATTTAGGTAAATGATAAGTAAGTAAATGGAAAATGAAGGAATGGAAAACAGGAAACATTAGAGTGGAGGTACAGAGTTTGCAATTTTGAAATGACAGGGAAAACTGTCCCTGAAAGTAATCTTTTTTTTTTTTTTTTTTTCAGTAAAGAAGTAAAGAAATCAAGAGTATTAGATGAATGAATATTTCTTTGGAAAAACTAATGAGGCAGAACCAGAACCCATAACAGGTGAACTTGTAATGTGGGAGTAAATAATACAAATTTGACAAGGGGGAGACTAAAAAAAGGAGAGAGATCAGAGATGAAGCTGATATATGAATACACCTAATGAGAGCAAAATCAGGATCACAGAGGCTTTAAGAATATGACCTTGGGCAGGAGGAAAGGAGACATAACATTCCAGTATTAATGGAATTGGCTGAATAATGATATTTTTTACTTATCACCATAGTATTTGTGAAGCTTAAAGATACACTTAAAAATTCAAAATCACAAAAAAAATTCAAAATCACAACTTGCTTTAAAGGAAATTCTGACCTATAAGTATCTAAAATCTACTGAGCAATGTGGGTACAATATATCAGTTGCCAACTGTTAAAGAACACCATTGCCTATTAAATCATCTGAACTTTTCCTAAATTGCAAAACACAAAACAGCATTTCTGGTGACCAGTTTTGTTTTACTGAAACAGCCTATGATGAGCTTGGTACTCAAAATAGCACAATACTAATGGAGCACATTAATCCACAACAGTCATGGAATCAACCAATAATGTGTATAATTTCAAGATGTACCACCTTAAGCCACTATAGAACTACATAATTAACATTTAACCTCCATTAAAAGGCAAATAATGTGGCTAACATTTTAATATAACTGACCAAATTGACTGTTAATTGGTTGGAAAGATTATTACAGTAATGTACTGAAGAGTATACTGAAAAATAATCACCATCAATTATGCTGGACAAAGTCTTGACAATTTATTCTAGGCATATATTTTCACCTTTCAATTTACAAAGTTATTTAACATCATTATTCCATTAAATAAAGGTAATTTAAAAGCCTGATCAGAAATAAGACATCAATTATATAAATGTGTACTCTAGTTACCAAATGTGGATATTAAGGTTCAAAGATAATTGTAACAGTTAACAAGATGAAAACATCAAATTAGCTATGGATTTTTAAATATACCTTGAGTAAAATATTAAGATTGTTTTAAAATTTTATTTATTTATTTATTAGAGACAGATGGAAAGAGAGAGAGAGAGAATGAGAATGGGCATGCCAGAGCCTCCAGCCACTGCAAACGAACTCCAGATGCGTGCGCCCCCTTGTGCATCTGGCTTACGTGGGACGTGGAGAGTTGAACTGGAGTCCTTAAGCTTCGTAGGCATGTGCCTTAACCACTAAGCCATCTCTCCAGCCAAAGATTGTTTTTATCATTATTTATTTATTTGAGAGAGAGAATGGACATACCATGGCCTCCTGCCACTGAAAATGAACTCCAAATATATGTACCACTTTGTGCATCTCACTTTATGTGGATACTGGGGAATCAAACCCAGGTCATTAGGCTTTGCAGGCAAGTGCCTTAACCACAAAGAAATCCCTCCAGCAAAAGACTTAAAAAAGTAGTTATTTCTTTTCAAGCATAGTGAGATGGATAGGAAGGAAGGGAGGGAGGAAGGGAGGGAGGAAGGGAGGGAGAGGGACAGAGAGAGAGAGAGAGAGAGAGAGAGAGAGAGAGAGAGAGAGAGAATAAGCATGCAGGGCCTGTAGCTGCTTCAAAGAAACTACAGATTCACGTGCCACATTGTGCATCTGGCTTTACATGGTGTGGTAGTTTGAATAGATGGCCAATATATTCAGTGTTTTATTAATTTATAGTTTGCATCTGCACTCACTTGGCTGGAGGAAGTGTCACTGGGTGGATCTTAAGGTGTGTTGGTGGGTTTGAGATTCCATTGTAAAGATATGCAAAGTGCACCTAGCTGGAGTTCCTGAGGTGTGTTGTGCTGTGTGGCTTAGCTTATGGCTTCATGCTCTCTGTGTGGCCCTGTGAAGGCAGCCAGCTTTTTCTGCCATTATGGAATTTACCTGGATCTGTTAAATTTAATAAATACCCCTTCCTCCATAATGGTTCCTGGTCTGGAAGTTCATCTCAGCGAACCTGAAGCTGTCTGCTACAGAAAGTAGTACTGAGGAGTGGGGTGAGATGAACCTGACTGTGTAGATTTTCATCTTTTAGAACCTTTGTTTTGGAGGAATGGGCATGGACTTGGTGCTTGCAACTGACGATGCCTTCTGGAGTGGTAAGCCAAGTTTTATGGACTATTCTGATGAGAGTTTGAGAATACTAAGTGCAGACAGTATTTAACTTCAAGACTTGGCTATGAGCTTCCTAAAGGGAAGGAAAGACTGCAGAGGACTTTGTTGGAACTGGGCTACTAGCATAAGGGATGGCTGCATTCTGCTGCTCAGGCCCAAAGAGTTTGATCAATGTTAAATTTGTAATGGACTGATGTGTTTGGCTAAAGATATTGTACTGAGAGATTTAAGATTTTAAGTTGGAAAACTTCAAGCAAGTTAAAATTATAGACACTGAGACTGCTTTTAGGTTGCTGACACTGCTATTGTGAAACACATTAGCAATATGAAGAATGGTGGCCCAACTACTTTACATTAAAACACTGGAGAAGATTCCTGAGGAAAGACTATGATAGAAATGCAAACACTTTTGGGAAAGAGTGGAATGGAGAAGGAACCTGTTTTTCAAGGTTATGATTTATTTCGTCCCTTAATTAAGAATATGGCTGTGTCCTGCTTATCTGGTATTAGTTTTTGAAGCATGAAAAATGCATGGAGTGGTCATGAATTGCACACATTTCCAGGAGCTGCTGCTGAGATGTGGCATGAGGCAGGGTATGATGCCCTTATAGGCTGAGAGCCTTTGGAAGATGGACTGTGGTTTGCATGGAGACCTGACAATGTTTTGGATATAACAGGACTATGCAAGGGCTACCATGGAGTGCACTGTTGACCTGGGATGGAAGTTTTCCCTGGCTACTCTGCCCAGCTGGAGGGGTGGAATTAGAAAACCTGGAGACTGTCAGTCTCGGGTTATATTGAAATTGAATTGCAGAAGTTTGATGACTGCTGATGGTGACTGAGTGTGCATTGTTCTAGTCTCTCCTTGCTATGTCTTATACCAGTTAAAAAAGTTTACGCCTTTACATGTTGAAAATATTTAACTCATTTGATTTTACAGGACTGACAACCTTAAGTTAGTCAAGACCATGGGGACCATTGAAACTGGACTGAGTACAATTTACAATGTGTGATAGTTATAAATCTATTGGGGGCCAGGTGTGGAATGTGGTAGTTTGAATAGATGGCACCCAATATATTCAGTGTTTTATTAGTTTACAATTTGCATCTTCAGCCACTTGGCTGTAGGTAGTGTCACTGCGTGGATCTTAAGGGGTGGTGGTGGGTTTGAGATTCCATTGTAAAGATATGCAAAGTGTGCCTGGCTGGAGTTCCTGAGGTGTGCTGTGCTATGTGGCTTAGCTTGTGGCTTCTCCTCTCTGCTTGGACCTGTGAAGGCAGGCCAGCTTTTTCTGCCATTATGGAACTTCCCCTGGATCTGTAAACTTTAATAAATATCCCTTCCTCCATAACCAGGCCTGGTCTGTAAGTTCATCTTAGAGAACCTGAAGCTGTCTGTTACACATGGGTACTGGGGAATTGAACCAGGTTCATCAGGCTTTGCAGGCAAGCACCTTAAACTCTGAGTCATCTCACAAGCCAAGATTGATTTTTTAATATTAAATATTATATTTCTCCCTATAGTAGCCAGCCACAAAATGTACACAAATCATTTTCAACTACTTATATTTATGATTTTGTGTACATATTTGGGAATTTCTGATACTGAATAGGGCAGAACTCTGGGACCAAATCAGTGATACAGAGTGAGAGTGTGTGATGGACAAACCCTTCACACATCACATTAGTGGGTCTATTTTTCTTTGATCATTTAAATGAATGAAAATGCCATCATTGGAGGATCAAGCAGTTCAGTGAATAGATCCAATAGGAAGGATCTGACACCTCTAACATTTGCCAACTTGTCACCTGAGTCAACAAGTTGGATATAGATTGCCACACGTTATATATGGTTGAAATGTGTCCCGGAAAGTCCTAGTGCTGGAAGCTTGGTATTAGGTGAATGAAGTGGAGGTTGTGGGAACTTTGACACACAAAGACCAGCAGGAAGTCATTGACGGGATCTACTCATAAAGACACAAAGATAGTTGCCAGGGGCCCTGTAGTAGTTTTCATAAGAGGGATTTTCTAAAGAAAGAAAACTTAGTCTATCCCTTTCTTCTGATGTCCAGTCTTATGAACTATACATTTTCTACACAATCCTGCCATCACAATGATGTTTACTAAAAGGACCTCACAGAGTGACACATAAGTCAGGACCATTCCCTGCAGCTTTCAAAACTTTATGATAAATTCACCCTCCTTATAAAGTAATCTACCTTCACATATTTTATCACAGTAACAGAAAACACACTGATGCATATACATAGCACTGAATCATTAGTTTGTATGATTGTAAGTCTGATCAATATCTTAAGTAAAACCTCATAAGTACTTGTGATATTTTATTTTTGTTTCTTGATGGAAACACCTTCCTAGAATACAAATTTTATGATCTATATAATCTGTGGGAAAAGTAATATTTTATAGTTTGTTAAGACCTATAACCTTTGGATCAAAAATATGATTTTTAAAACTTTTTTATTTATTTACTTATGGGGGATGACAGGGAGAGAGAGAAAGAGAGAGAGAGAGTGAGTGAATGGGAGCACCAGTTTTTCATGCTGTAGCAAATAATAATTTTAATCCCCATCAGATATAATTATCACAAAATATTCATCATTTTACTTTAGTGAATAGGGGAAAATATCATAAAATATTAAAAAAAGAAAGTTCAGTTTTTAATAACAATAAATATTGGAAATACATTTTACAGCTGTAAAAGTAAACATTTTCAAATGTTCATGGAGGTAGAGAATCCCTATGATAGAGTTAAATACCTATCACAGACCTTTAACAAAAACCCATATTCACACTGATATATTTCAAACCTCACATGTCAGATTATGATTCTTACTACACTGTTCAAGGCAGTCTCAAACTCCTGAACTCAAAAGACATTCCCACCTTTGTCTCCTTAAGGTTGAGGATACAGACATGAACCCCTGGAAGATTTTATTTATGTCCTATCTTCTGCCGTTTGAGCTATTATAACATTAATACTTATTTTGAGTTACTTTTAAGCACATAGGTTTATTTCTGACAGTTTAGGAGGCTACAAAGCTTAACATCAAGCACCGGTACAGATGGAGTTTGATGAAGGCCCGTTATTTATGACTTAGATGATGTGTTTTTAATGTCCTCACCTGGCAGAGGTAACTAGAGATCTCCTTCATCCCATTTTTACAGAGTGATTACTCTCATTCAGAAGGGCTCTGTTTTCATTATTTAATCAATCCCCATTGGCCCCATATCCTAATAACATCACCTTGGGGAACAGGATTTCAAAATATGATTTTTTAAACTTCTTTTATTTATTTACTTATGGGGGAAGAGAGGGAGAGAGAGAAAGAGAGTGAATGGGAGCACCAGGGTCTCCAGGCACTGCAAACCAACTCCAGACACATGTACCCCCTTGTGCATCTGCCTTTAAGTAGGTCTTGGGCAATCAAACCTGGGTCCTTTGGCTTTGCAGACAAGTGCCTTAACCGCTAAGCTATTTCTCCAGCCCAGCGCACAACTGATTTTTAACCCATTGCATTCCCTCAATTTGTAATTACAAATTTTCAAAACAAGTTCCACATAAGACACATTTTTATTTTAGATTAGTTTAGTGTTTTCATTTTGAGGTAGCGTCTTGCTCTACCCCACGCTGACCTGGAACTCACTATGAACTCTCAATCCAAGCTCAAATTCAAAGTGATTCTCTTACTTCCACCTCCCAATTGCTGGGATTAAAAACGTGTGCTACCACACCTGGCCTAAAACATATTTTCAGAAAGAAATGTGTTGCATATATATGTGTGGGGATTATGCATATATGTATGCATGTGTTTGTATGAGTGTACAGTTTGGAGGAGTAATGAGCACATGTGTACACGTGTGGAGGCCAGAAATTGATATGTGTCTTCCTCAATTTCTGTCTAACTTGTTTTTTTTTTTTTTTGGGGGGGGGCGATTTCCAACTAGGGTCTCACTCTAGCCCAGGCTGACCTGGAATTCACTATGTATTCTCAGGTTGTCCTTGAACTCACAGTGATCCTCCTACCTCTGCCTCCCGAGTGCCGGGATTACAGGCGTGTGCCACCACACCTGGCTGTCTACCTTCTTTTTTGAAATAGGATTTGTAATGGAACCTGGAACTTGTCAGTTCTGCTAGATCAGCTCTCAAGTCAGTCTGAGGAAGCCTATGTCTTTCTTGCCAAGGTTTGTGATTACAGACATGAAGGATGCACTTGGCTTTTAGGTGGATGCTGGGTATTTAAATTGAGTCCTCATATGTATGTGTGAAGCACATTTCCAGCTGAGCCTACTCCCTAGCCCTAGAAAGAGAAGTCTTGATATATATAAGAAACTATTCCATTGACTCACATCTAATGCTAATATCACCTCTCATTATCTTCTCAGAAAGACCTCTGTGGCCACTCATAGAGAGGTGTGTTTATCCTTTTGCTAGGTTCAGGTCATTTGCATATTCTTCATTGTATTTAAAGTTCCTCTTAATCATTAGAAAAGTATCATCTCATCCTAAATCATCAGCTCAAGCACAGTTATGTTTATATCACTCTCATCAACCTATATAACCTAGACACACCACAGAATCTCAGCACATGCATACATGCAAGTATACATACATACATACATACATACATACATACATACATATTCAAGACTATTTAATTTTCTTCATTTTTCCACATAAATGTTTTGTAGACTTATTCACCCACGTGTTTGCTTTCTGCTACATACCTCCTTTGATTGGTATTTCTGCCCTTCACCTGTTACTCAATCTAGTGGTCAGGTACTATCACCATTGAAAATTCCCACTTCACAAACAATTTTAGATGTTGCTTCATTTTTGTATTTGTAAATTTATTTATTTATTTATTTATTTATTTATTTATTTATTTATTTATGAGCAGGAGAGAGAGAAAGACAGAGAGAGAGAGAGAGAATGCATATGCCAGGACCTCTAGCTAATGCAAACAAAAACTCCAGATGGATGTGCCACCTTCAGCATTTGATTTTACTTGGGTTCTGTGGAATCAAACCACGGTTCTTAGGATTTGTAAGCATGCACCTTAACTGCTAAGCCATCTCTCCAGTCTCTTCATTTTTATTTCAGTAGCAAACTTTGTTAAGCTCTGTGAACATTTTTTCTTGCTTACTGGGGTTTCCCCCAAAGTTGAATGTGGTTGGAATATTCCTTATCCTAGGCCTCCTGAGTGCATTCTTTCTACACACAACAGATGAAATAATCTAAGCCACAAGTAAGATACAGGTAGCCTAAGTCGTCAAGATTCAGATACATGTTATCACTTCATGTGAACAGTGCCTGCAGCATTTTCACTTATATAACTCAGCAATTACCAAAAGGCACTTGCTAGAAAGAGAACTCTGTCACCTCCAAATCTGTATGTTAATCCATATGCTTTAGCCCCCCAAAATGTCTCTGAACAGAGTCTCTAAGTGGCAATCAAGATTCAAGGAGTCCATAATGGTGGGGCCCCCATCCAATAAGACTGTGGCCTTCAGAGAAGAATCTCTCTCTCTTTCTCTCTCTCAGACACACACACACACACACACACACACACACACACACACACACACCCCTATCAATCTGTCTCTGCCATTTGAGGAAGCAGAGAAACAAGCCAGGAAAAGAACCTTCCCTAAGAAGAACCAAATGACGCAAGAAGTGCTGGTATGTGACTAATTCCCAGCACCTGAGAGGCCAAGGCAGAAAGCCTTGACTTGAGATGACAGTCTGTGCCACATAAGGAGACATTATCAAAAATAAAATAAAGTAAAATAAAATAATAAAATAAAATAATAAAAAGTATCCCATTATGATAGTAACTTAGTCTCAGATGTCTATCCTCCAGAACGGTAAGAAAATAAATCTCTATTTATGCCATGCAGTCTATGACAGCCAGGGCAGAGTGATACAGAAATTGCAAGGTCATGACTGGATAAGGGTCACTCTAATGGGCATAGTAGAATTTATCTGTATCTATATCTATCTACCTATCTAATCTATCTATCTACCTATCTAATCTATCTATCTATCTATCTATCTATCTATCTATCTATCTATCTATATATATGATAAGGTGTTCCCCAAAATAAAGATATATACAAAGAGAAACACTTGGCTATACCAATGACAATGGCTCTAGTGGTTCAGTAAAAATGATTCAACATGGCTGGAGAGATGACTTAGTGGTTAAAACCCTTGCCTACAGAGCTTAAGGACCTAGGTTTGATTCCCCAGTACCCATGTAAGCCAGATATACAAGGTGGTGCATGTGTCTGAAGTTCTATTGCAGTGGCTGGAGGCTGTGGTATGCTCATTCTCTCTATCTGCCTCTCTCTCTCAAATAAATAAATAAATAAATAAATAAATAAATAAATAAATAAATAAATATTTTTTACAAAGAGTCAAGGGTTAGGGAGTTTGCTTAATGGTTAAGGTGCTTGGCTGAGAAGCCTAAGGACTCATGTTCAACTCTTTAGATTCCACATAAGCCAGACACACAAGGTGATGCAAGCACGTAAGGTGACACACACGTCCAATGTGGTGCAGGTGTCTAGAGTTGGATCTCTCTCTCTCATTAAAAAAGGCCACTCTGTTGGGCTTGTGTCAGTTTTTTAAAGTGTCAAAAACATTTTTTTTTTAATCTGAGAGAGAGATAGATAGATAGAGAGACAGAGAATGGGTGTGCCAGGGCCTCTCAGCTGCTGTGAACGAACTCCAGACACTTGCACCCCTTGTGGACATGTGCAACATTGCATGTTTGTGTCACTTTTGCATCTGCCTAAGTGTGGGACCTGGAGATTTGAACAAGTGTTCTTAGGCTTTGCAGGAAGGTGCCTTAAGTGCTAAGCCATCTCTCCAGCCCAAGAACAATTTCAAACAATGATTCAACAAGGAAGGTAGCCAGGAAGAAACAAGCATGAAGAGTGTGACACCCTCAGAGCCAGCTAAGAGCTTCACTCCAGATGTCTAGCACCAGAAATCTCCTCATGCCCTCCACGGTGCAGGAAACAAAAAGCTATAGAGTTGCAACATCACAGGGGTCATATTCAAGTCCACACAAGTTTGTGTCCACACGTGTAACTGTCTAGTTACAAAACACTAACTCTCTTTGCAACAATTACCTGCTAGTTTATTTTTAAAATAAACTCTTAAAATCCCACCCAGAGCAGGTAGCCTGTTTTTGTTTCACAGTGACCTCACAGGCTACGCTTTCAATCCAGGTGTTGAGAGAAGAGAGCTGACACTTGCTACACTTTCGAGACTTTAATGATGCCCAGAGCTTTCATTTTCTTCTGCACACTGACAATGGAGTACATGGTCTCCTTATGTACAACATAAAACCTAATAAAGTATCCAGCTGCTCTTTCCCTGGTGGTTCCTGCTGCTTCTGTCTGAGGTACAGTAATGTCAAATTTTCATGAAAAGGGTTAGGAAACATACTGTATAATTGTGCCATGCTAGACTACCTATAGTATGTTTGCCTTTCTCTTTTGCCTGTCAACTATATCAAATATGAGCAGGGAAGCTTTATTTCCCAGTGGTCTGAACCTTGAAGATAAATGCATATTCCTAATATCCAGCAATTTCTACACTGTTCTGTCTCGCACTAGCCTAAGAATATACTTTCTTTGTTCTCTTCTTTGTTTCTGTTTCACACTAAAAATGTGTCCATGGAAAAAATGCAAAGACAGAAGAATAATTGTTTTCCAGACATTTGCTTACTGCATAGACCCACTCATTTCCACCTTGTTCTGAGAAACAACATCTCCAAAATCAATTTCCCAAAGCAGAGATATATTTCCTTAATCTATTTTAGGTACTAAGCTGGTGACAATGATCAACTCAGAATTCCTTAAAGTGCCAGATATAACTCAGAAGATTCAGTATTTATAGGATGCTCATGGTCTTTTAGTGATACAGACACTTAACAATTTATTTTCAAAGCTTGAGAAAATTACTTCTTATATAACACATTGCTGTTCCAATACAGACTCAATGTCACTTTCCTACTTCTGTTAAGGCTCTAGATGGTAAATGTATGTGGTGTCAAGTTCAAAGACCTACCTCCTATAAAATAAATGAGATTTAAAATGTAAACTATTGTCAGGTGTTGAGGGTATGAGAAATATAGCTATGTAAAACACTGTTTCAGGAAAATTCATATCTATAGTTAATATTTGTTCTTCCCTTTGTCCTGATATGATCATCTTTAGTTGTCCTTTATCTGTTTATTTGAGAGAGAGAGAGAGAGAGAGAGAGAGAGAGAGAGAGGCACAGGGAGAGAGAGAGAGGGACTGAGAGAATGTATATGCTAGGGCCTCTAGCCACTATCAACGAACTCTACCTTGTGCATCTGGCTTTATATTGGTACTGGGGCATCAAACATGGGGCCTTTGGCTTTGCAGGTAAGGGCCGTAACTGCTGAGCCATCTCTAAAGTCCTGATCATTTTTTTTATATGGCAAAGTTCCCTGTAGTAGTAGAAAAGATCTGATATATAATGCTTTCCCCTTTGCTCTTATCCATATATCTAAAAGGTCTGGTAGTAGGAATTAACCTGTTACATGCTAGTGCTCAGAGAGGAGGATCAGCAAACTTTCTCCCTTATAGTCTTGAATTTTAGTCTTTGAAGATCTATACGCCATATAGTCACAACATGAAAGCAGACAGATGATACGTATGGTACTGTCATGGATCTATTCCAAACAAAAAATCGTATTTCTGAATACATTTTTTTTATTTTTATATTTAATTAATTTATTTGTTTATGAAAGAGAGGGAGACTGAGAGGAAAAGGTACATACAGAGAATTAGCATGCCAGGGCCTCCAGCCACTACAAACAAATTCCAGATGCATGTGCCACATGGCGCATCTGTCTTACATGGGTACTAGGGAATCTAACCTGAGTCTTTAGGCTTCACAGGCAAAATCCTTAGCCACTAAACCATCTCTCCAGCCCTCAAAACAAAATTTCAGATAATGTTCACCTTACAGAATAATATTATTCTTTTTTACTTTTTTTTTTAGTTTTTCGAGGTAGGGTCTCACTCTGGCCCCAGGATGACCTGGAATAAACTGTGCAGTCTCAGGGTGGCCTTGAACTCACGGCAATCCTCTTACCTCTGCCTCCCAAGTGCTGGGATTAAAGGTGTATGCCACAATACCTGGCTGCTTTTTTACTTTTGTAAAGTATTAGTAAATACAAAGCACATCATATCACTCACAATTGTCCCGATTTGGCCCAAAGACTGTAGTTTGCTAGTTTTAGCTCTATAGCTAATAGTACAGCAGAACACGAAGTTGAGTATTTTTTTCTGCATACAGTCCTTTCTGATCAACAAAACTGCCAGCTCCTAGCTGTCTAAAAAACTGTTGTGAACTGATTCCAGGTCTGCATTCTTAGAGCTAAGTAAGTAAGATCTTGATTAGTATTAGCTTGGTGAGACAGAAAACATTCTGGACAAATTCTGACAGTGATAGTTTACAAAGAAAAGTTACCTTGCCCCCAAAAAAAAAAAAAGGTTAAATAGAATCCTGGGAAGAACAAGACCCCTCAGCATGATCTCTCAGCCATAGCCTGTGACAACTCATGAAACAGACCCTAGACATGCTTCTTAAATGGTACCTTGTCTTCTTATGCCCAAATTTCACCTTGTTTTTCCAGAGTACTCAAGAATATTAATTAACAGTGGATGATGATTTTAAACTAAAGAGAGGACTACTGAGCATACAAAGGATCAGAATCACTTACCTAAAGGAGAACCAAAAAGCCAAGTTATTTGGAATCAATCAGCAATCATAATTTCCAAGTCCATGTTAGAAGACATGAAAGAAAAGAAAACAAAATAATTCATTCAGATATTTACTTCAGGAAAGTGAGTTTATACAGTTAGAGAACTAATTCTATTGCTAATAAATTACCAATGTTTGGAAACCCCAAGGGAAGCATTTATTTTTTTCATTGCAATCCATTATGAAGAAAAGATGCTGAAAATATCTTATCAAAACCTGTACAGCACATGTATTATAGCCCATGCGGATGGAACAATCTTACCACTTATGATAGTAAGCAACATGTGACAGTTTTGAAAATGATTTGAATGGAGTCTTTATCTGGGTATCAGCAGACAAAGGGCCAGGATGGAAATTATACAATAAGAAGTAAATTGAACAATTCAGATATGTGTATAGAAAGCTTGCAACTTGGGGCATCTCATTTGCCATCAAATAAAGCTGTTATTCATGATGTGCAGTAACAATAAAAAGTAGCTGGCTAGTATAAACATTTTGCCAGCAAAGCAAATTCAGGCAAATAAGCAGTTTGCAAATAAATGCACTGAAGGAAAAAAAAAAAACTATAAAATGTTTGCATGCTGTTTTCTTGCTTCCACAACTCCTTCTTTTGTACATGTTATGATGCCTGAAGCCAGTAATTCATGACAAGGTCATTATTTTCTATAAATATATGTTTTAATTCTAAGAAAAGGGCCATCACAATAATGGTGCTCTCTTGCTGATCTAACAATGGCATAGATTTTAAAAGGTACTAAAAGGTACTAGAAAAATAAGAAACACTTTTTCTTTCATGTCAGGTGAGTACTGTAATGTTCTGATCTCTCAAATCATTCTGTCTTGGGAGACATGCTGATGTAGTCCACAGACTCAAGTGCTAGTCAACTGTTCTGTTTAGCACATCAAATTTATTCCTAAGTGACCATGTGTGTGCATGCACACACATGCGGTTTGAGACTCAATTACTTAGAATAGGTTTGCACATGAAGATAATAACATTTAGGTGGACCTTTTTAAGATCTTATCAGTAAAACCAAATGAAGAATGCAAAGTTGCTCAAGTTCTCTTTGTTCAATTAATCACAGTTAATATCACAGATAACACCTGAGTCTTGAATGTAGCTACTTTAATAATGTAGTCCTTATGCATGTCTTAAAAACTGTTGATTGTTTATTGATGTTAAATGTTTTTTTTTTTTTTTTTATTACAATTTGCTAAAGAATAAAGGGAAGAAACATTATTTTGAGGCCCTTACCCTCTTCAGAAAAAAAAAAAAAAAAAAAAAAAAAAAAAAAAAAAAAACAATAGGCCAAACAAAAAACTACATTACAAATGATTGAGCAAACAATGGGAAAGGAAGTGAAGTAATGTGCCTCTTCCCTGAAGGCATCTGTGCTATTCATTCTGCCAGAAACTCCTTTAATGGATAAAGTTAAATGTGTATTTAGAGATAGTAGCATCATTAGAGCTAAATTTCCAAGATTTCATGTCCAATTCCAATGCAGTTATAGTGTGCTAACATACTTGCTTCAATAGATTAATCTTGCTTATTCTGTATGGAATCAGGCAAATATTTGAACAATTGACTGATGGGAAAGGTCTCTCCCAGTGCTATGCCAGCCAGGCTCAAAAGCTTACTATGTGTGCTTGGACTCTGGGATCATGTGGCAGAAAAGCATGTGCTTAGACCCCACCACCCTCATTTGATACTTTCTCAACCACTCTCTGGTGAGGTCATGGTCATCTTGTCTGAGATCTTCATGAACAATTCCAGAGCAACCAGATGTGAGGATTTGGCCAAAATGTGAACAGATTTTATCTTAGAAAACAAAGTGCACTTTGCATAGCAATATCCAAAACAATGAAACATGGAATATATCAGTGTCAAAGCTGTAGAGCAAAATATTTTCTCAAAAAAAAAAAAAAAAAACTAACCTTTGATCAAATAAATACATGCCAATTTGTTCTGAACAGTAACACTAGACCCTTGATGCCTCTTCTCGGAGGGTTGCTTTCTTAATCAGGTTGGTGTTGGAAGGAGGGCAGGGATGGAGTTCAATGCTAGAGTGCTTGAGTTGCACACCCAAGGTGATGAGATCAATCCTCAATCATGCAAGAAAGAGAAGGAGAAGAAGAGGAGGATTGGGGGGAATGGGGAGGAAGAGCGGAAGAGGAAGAACAAAGGGGGAGGAGAAAAAGGCACATAGACAAGAAATAAAACTAAAAAAGAAACAAAACAAACTGAACAACAGAAAGCAGTGGACATGCTTCCAACATTTGTTTATTGCACAAGAGAAGTCCATGCAAAGTTTCAAGGATTCTGGGATTTAACTTCAACTGATAATTAAAAAGTGGATATTTGGTCTACAAAAGGCTTCAATTTTTGTGTAGCCAAGGTTGAAGTGTTTCTGCCAAGGAAACAAAAAAATCAAGGGCTGGAGAGATGGCTTAGCAGTTAAACCCTTGCCTGTGAAGCCTAAGGACCCCAGTTTGAGGCTTGATTCCCCAGGACCCACATAAGCCAGATGCACAAAGTGGTACATGCATCTGGAGTTCCTTTGCAGTGGCTGGAGGCCCTGGCATGCCCATTCTCTCTCTCTATCTGTCTCTTCCTCTCTCTCTTTCTGTTGCTCTCAAATAAATAAATAAAAATAAACAAAATTTTAGAAATATTCTCTAAAAAGTGATTTGAAATGATTGCATTTTACTTACTGAGTAGATATATATCAAAAGATATCATTTTATACTAGAAAATAATTAAAAGTACAGTTTCCCTCACTTCTGAAATGCTTGCCTAAAATAAAAGAATTCAATACTATGATTACTCAATGTTTAGTGGTCACAGAATCAAAGAGCACTGCATTGTTTTTATTTAATGGTTTAGGTGAACTAATATAAATAGGGCAGATTTTGACAATGGTAAATTAATTACCAAGTTAAAATAAAATAGACAAGTAATATGGAAAATATATAATTCTATCTGAAAATAAATATTTTGCTTTACTATTTTTCTTGAAAATACTGACGTCAACTTTAGGTAACATGTTCAACAAAAAACTGAATATGAGGCACTAAACTCAAAACATTTTGAACTTAAAAGCCATTAGAGAAACTGATTCCTTTTTTAATATATTTTATTTTTTTATGAGAGAGAGAGAATTGGCACACTGGGCCCTCTCGCCACTGCAAATGAATTCCAGGCACATGTATTATAATGTGCATCTGGCTTACATGGGTTCTAGGCAGTCAAACCTAGGTCCTTTAGGCTCAGTAGGCAAGCACCTTAACCACTAAACCATCTCTCCCTATCCCTTTTATTTCTTTTATCATAACAATGTATAGAATTGGCTGCCTCATTCTTAGGACTGATCTTGGAAAGAGATACTAATTTTTCCTAGAGTGTAGAAAGCCATGCATCTGCTGACAATCATATTTACCCAATGAATGAAAAAAAAATAGATTTGGATCAAGCAAAACATGACATTTAAAAACTCCCAACCTGATCTTTGTGACAGGTCTGTTCAAAAACATTAGCTGACCTTCTAATAGACAGATGTCTGATGCTCATTCAGAAAGCCATCAGTTAATTTCTTCTTGAGAGAAAATGTATCCTCAACTCTACTGTTATGAAACCCCATCTACTGGCGACCTTCTCCTTTCCCTTACTCTGCAATGTGTATTTCTAAGTTTTAATTATTGAATACAGACATAATTTCATCTTGGAAGGACAGACCAAGTTGGCAATTTAAAAGTAAATTTCTTCAAATTCATTTCCCCCTCACAATCTTCCTCCCATTTTTTGCTACTATCTTTTCAAATTTTTATTTATTTATTTCAGAGAGAGAGAGAGAAAGAAAAAAAAGAAAAAATGAAAGAAAGCAAGAAGAAAGAAAGAAAGAAAGAAAGAAAGAAAGAAAGAAAGAAAGAGAGAGAGAGAGAATGGATGCTGCAGGGCCTCCAGCCACTGCAAAGGAATTCCAGATGGGTGTGCCACCTTGTGCATCTGGCCTATGTGGATTCTGGGGAATCAAACCTGAGTCCTTTGGCTTTGCAGATAAGTGCCTTAACTGCTAAGTCATCTCTCAAACCCTATTATCCTCTTCAAAAAGCATCCCAAACTAATTCAGAATGGAAACTCAGCAATTTGTTTACATTCAAATGACTTCATTTAGAAACCTTACACCTTCACAGATAGCTTCCTTTATGTTAAGTATGAGGACCATGCTC
The DNA here is from genome assembly GCA_036365145.1 of Orientallactaga sibirica. NCBI lineage: Eukaryota > Metazoa > Chordata > Mammalia > Rodentia > Dipodidae > Orientallactaga > Orientallactaga sibirica. The sequence continues at coordinate 11,248,327 of JAEOAD010000060.1, read as the reverse complement.
TGTGAATGGGGAGGAAAAGCAGGGCTTTTATCTCTGCTATCCAAGGTTATAAAGAATGCCCCTTTCCTATCAGATACTTTTATATGCAAGGCCTTTTTCAAATTCATTAGGGACTGTTACTGAAACGTCTAATTTTTCAACCTGTCCATTGTGTCTCACAATCCTACTCCATTTATAACTCTGCTTCTAGGGAGATCACAGGTCAATTAAAAAGAAATACAAAATAGAAAAGAAAAAATAATCAGGGTATGAAGAAGAGAAGGGAGAAGAAAGGAGAGCGAAAGAGAAAGAGCAAGCCAGTAAGTAAAGTTTCAAGGAATTGAAGGTAAGAGCGATATGGACAAAACAGAGACGGAACAGAAATTCATCAAGCTCTCTTTGCTCGTTGCATACCAAATTTTGCCGAACCTAACACATCTTTTCCACGATCTTATCCATTTACTTAGTCAGTTAACCTTCCATAATGCTACATTGTGTCTGCTCGACAGCCTTGCAAGCCCTCTGCCTTTGTGCAAGTAAAGTGCACAGTCTGGCTGTGTCCTCTTTTCCCTAGCCCGGTTCTGCTCATGCCCATGGCTATGGGACTGCTGGTGATTTTTCCAGGATGAGTTAGCCAGGACCCTATTCTATTCTATCCTGTTGTCAACAGGCCACCAAGACTTTCACTTCAGTGTTTATATCACCTCAAATATATTAACTCAATTATTCTAATTTCCAAAGATTTATTCCATGACGTCATTTTCCCCATCAAACCATAAGGACACCGTCAGGTGAAGGTGGGTCAACATTAACAAAGCAGTATTGGCTGAAAAAAACAAAATAAATTAATTAATTAATAATTTTAAAGTGGGGCATGGTGGTGTATGCCTTTAATTCCAGCACATGGGAGGCAGAAGTAACAGGATCACTGTGAGTTCAAGGCCATAGTTACATAGTTAAATCCAGGTCAGCCTGGGCCAGAGTGAGACCCTACCTTGAAAAAAAACCCCAATAAATAAATAAATAAAGCAGTATTGGCCATCCCTATGTGTGTCTCTATGATGGTGTGTGCCTTTTAATGCCAAAATTGTTACATATAACATATAGCTGAGTTATTATTTATACAGAAGTTATGAAGTTTTTACCTTATTCAGACTGTTTTTTTTTTTTTTTTTATGTCTATGCTTAGAGAGTGATGTCCCACTTTCTCTATGTCTAGGAATCACTCAGTCAGTGAGAACTGTTACACAGATATATGCATTTAGGCAGAGATATCTGCCAAGAACTACAGTGGGTTACTGAAACCACAGATAGTACCAAATTCTGTTTATATATAGGTATGTGTTTTCATATACAAGCATAATAATTTATAGGTGAGCAAATAATTTATAAGGAGAACAGTAATAATGAAATAGAACAATTAAAACAGTAAGCTATAATAAAATTATGTGACATGGTCTCAGATTCTCAAAAAAATAAAGACAGATATCAATGTTTTGATTATAGATTGACATGGGTAGGAGAAATTATGAGGGAATTGATATTATTGATATTATTATCATTTTATATAGACTTAGATAAGAGGTTATTTATTGGGATTTGGTTGTTCAGTGAAAAATCCAATGAAGGTGGATGAATACAGGTAGAAACATCTTTATATTCCATTATACAACTAAAATCATTGCATTTGTTTCATAATAAATTGGAATACCATGGAAATATACTATTTCTATAGTAATACATATAGAAATACATATCAATGAAAGAACATATGCTTTTTGGAACCTTTAAACTTTGTCTTTTTGTCTTTGCAGACTTTTCAGATGCAAAACTATGTGTTAAAGTTAAAAAGCACAAGATAAGTGAATGTTAATAATGTATATTTACTTCTGGTGTGCACCCCTACAACCAGCATAATAATATATATTTAACCTTTGAAGAGATCACTAAACTATCTTTCCAAGTTTCATCTCCTTTTTATGTGTATAAATGGTACCTCTATAAATGTCCACCTTTTCACCTACTGTCACTGAGTTGAAAATGTCAAATGCAATGAACAAGATGGCCTTACAAAATGGATGTGTTCTTGCTCTTGATATCTTACAGGGAATTTTCTTGTGGGCTGAGTAGAGATTTCAGGACTGCAAGTTAACTTGAGTTATAAGACCCAATAACTGTCACCTTGGCTTCGGGTTTTTGTCTCACTAAAACTCATATCATCAAAAAAAAAAAAAAGAAAACAATTTCTGAAAAATATCTTGTGCCACTTTTTTTTTTTTTTTTTCAGGCTTAAAAGTATCTGTGTCTCTTCTGAACATTGTGAAATAGCTATTACCTCTTCTAGGCTAGGGAGCCTGATGTAGAATGAGCAAATCACAGCACTTTGGATGGGGACTGAGGAAGGAAAGGCAAGGTAAGGTGGGGGAGAAGCACATGTATGCAGCATGAATGAAGGACAGCATTGACTCGTCTCATTTTGGGTCTGGGCCAAAATAAAACAAAAACTCCCTTACAAGCCTAGAAAATGATAGTAGACTTAATGCACTGCACTGAACATGTGAAGAAGTAAATTAGTACTCACTGCCATGCATAAGCAAATTCAGGACAGGGAAGCCAAAAAATGTTGCTGAGGATAGTTGTGAGCTTCCTAGGTGTTATCAATGAACAAGACATAGTTTGAACTTTCTCCTTCTGCTTGCCCTCTGGCTTCCAAGGTCCCCAGTTATACTTCTCATGCTTTTGTCATCCATAGAATCTCAGAATAAACAGAAAGTTCTAAAGTAACCCCTTCCTGTTTCTCAATCAAAGCTTTCATCTCTCAGTAAGTTCACAAAGACATTCGGATGAAAGCCCTGAACATTTTACTAAGAACATTTACTCTAAGCATGTAGAAGTGGGGAGGGGAAAGGATATTACATTTTCACATTGTTCTAAGTGTTTAAAAAATCTAGATACATTGATTAATTTAATACTTGGTACCAGCACTCTCATCAAAGAAGCTTGCTTTGGCCCTTTGCTTATGCAGGTTTAATTCCTTTTCCATCCATATTCCAAAAGAAACCATGCCTAATCTGTCTCAACCTTAGGTAGTAATACTGAAAAACACAGTATGGTAATTTACATTATTGAAGCAAGTAATTATAGAAATTAGTCTTTGTTTTGCATAGCACATTTAATTGCAGATGGTTATAATAACATAGTGGACACATTTTTTTTTTCTTCTAAAAATCTAGGCATATGTGGAGTAGATTCAGAACACATGAGATAAATCCATTGCTGGGTTTGTTCACAAGTCATGTAGGAAATGGCTTGTTGCTGGTTAATTATGTTCACAAATCAACTTCTTTTATAAACAAACACACTGAAATTCAAATCACAGACTAATAATAGAAACAGGTATGTTTCAACTCACATATTTATTTTTATAAGGAAGTATTATACTTATGTTATTCATACTGATGAATCTAATAAAACTAAAATCTAGGAATTGTACCACTTCAATTACACAAGAACAGACAGTGATCCTTCCTAGAGTAAAATTATAAGGATATCTAAAGAAATAGCTATAAAAATTTGGGAAGAGCCAGATTTAATTAAGGTGTCAGGGACACTGTCTTAAGAATGCATGATTGAATCAACAAACCTAGAGCCACGGCTCCTCCTTGTTAATAAAACGGCTGAGGCTGGAATATAACCGAGCCTCAATGGAATCTGTGATAATAAACTGGTTTAAGCTAGCAAAACAGAATTACAGGCATTTTATCCTTTCAAATAATTATTTTTAGCAGAAGCAGGGTGTCTGTAGAGAACTGGAAAAGAGTAGCTTGCCTAGTTGTAAGAGTTCAGTAGACTTCATTCAATGTCAAGCACAAATAGGGAAGAACAAATCATCAGAAACACATGCACTGAAGAAAGCCAGGAAAGATGTTCAAGTTACCTATGACTGAATGAATTTCTGATAAGATTTTCAATCAGATATCTCTGTTATGACTTGACAGAATCAAGCAGTTTTAACACTAATATCAATAAAGACAAGGAATACTGGTCACTAATTGTGTGCTCCTTAAGAGCTGAGACAGTTACAGGCATTTTCTGCTTTGATCATTATTGTTACTCAAGAAAGTACAAATCAGTGGGGTTTCTTGTGTAGGTAAGACCTGATGAGGTCACATGCCACATGTAAGAATTGCATTGTGCTGGATTAAAGGCCATGGACTCCAATTCCAGAACCAATAACAACTCTCTACAAGAACGCCTCAAGGAGAGCCATCCACATAAGGGAGTACTAGATCACACCAACACTGGCCCACCTGGACAAGTTCACATGCTCACTTTCCGTTACACCCATGAACACGTTCCTATCGTTTCTATAACTACAAGTCATAGTGAATTCAACTGGAAGAAAAAGCAAGAGAAAAATATACCCCCTGGTTTCTTTTTATTTATTTTAAACATATCAAATAAAAAGTCTATAAATATAATAGTCAACATAAATGTTGTCCCATGAATAGTAATGTCAGGTTAATTTCTATGGTAGCACTGCCCCCAACCACTTAAGACTTCTAAAATGCAGCCAGCCAACAGTATAATCAGTTATGCCAATATCATATCTGACCCGAATTAACAGCCAAGTGGTAATGACATTTAGTTCAACTGAGTGACTAGTAAAAGTGTGTCCTTGACTAGAGGGGAAATTCAGATATCAGACTTTTATTTTTTTTTTTTTTCGCTTTCTACTAAATATATGGAATCCATCTGTGAAGTAGGATTATGCTTGTCTCTTTTGTGGTTATTGTCTATTTGTTTACCTGTTTTTCTTGCTAATCAAGGAGAAATTTGATTACTGATAAAATCTGATACAACACTCTGAGGCACAAAAACATCATCCAAGAAAATATCCAGTTTATTGTTTCAGTCTGCTTGACTGTAAGTGTCCTCAAAATGTCATCAACAATAAACTGTAAAAGGCTTCACATATCCTCATTAAACAGTCTCCCTAAGGCACTAGGTTGCAAACAGAAATTCCCCAGTTCCTAAAAGGGCACTTATGAATCCCGACACAGACACTGGAACTTTTATTAAATATGAAAGTTTATATTTTGAGTCCTGTTTGCATTTCAATTAGTGCAGGGCACAGAATCACAGGAACAATCTAGGTAATTTCCATATGAACGGGTTTATTATTTTCCTGCCATACCTTAAATGTCTGCAGCACATGTTAAAATCTAGATTAGAGAACACATATTTCTCACATCCCGGGCTCCTGTCAGATTCAGCAGCAAAATCACAGATGAGGAAAGACGGAGCAAACTTCCTGACAGTGACTGCCACCATCTCCATCACACAGAATAGTCTCCAAATTACATCTTCTTTAAAATAGATGAACCAAGTCCATCAAATATTGAGGAACAATTTAACCCAAATGTTTATTTTTTGGGTGGGCATTTGGAACTCCAAATACATTGATAAAAACTAAGACTTTACTAAAAACTGAAGGGGATGGACAAGACAGTGTTCAATAATGTCCCTCATTAGAAAGTAAAGTATACTATATATATTCAGATAAATGTGCACATTTTGACCATTTTTCAAGACCTTGTGTAAGTTCCCATCGAACTTTTCATTCATTCCTCTGCAGCTGATCATTAGGAAGGCTGGAACTTATCTCATAAATGTGGACCTCTGCTCAACTGTCCAAATAAGCTTTCCTGCCACACACTCATAATGACCATGTAAGTAAAACCATGAACCTTGAGAACATGCAAAAGGATTATTAGACAAAAGTACAGCAAATTCTAGGTCTATTTCTGACACAGTAAAGACAATGAATGAAGATTAATGTGATAAAGTACAATGTGTTTCATAGTCTTAGAGGTACAGTGAAAGAATGAATGGTTGAATTTAGTTCAAAAGGTTAAAACTTATACAAATTGGAAAAATTACTGCAAGTTTATATAATGTCATGATCCATATTTCTGCCTTACTGAAATTCTGTCATCTATGAATCTCTCCTCACCTATTTTTCTTTCTTTCTTTCTTTTTTTTTTTTTTTTTTTTTTTTTTTTTTGACAGGGTGTTATGTTAGGAAGACAAGACTAGCCTTGACTTACTATGTAGCTGAAAATGACTTTGAATTTCTGATCATCCTGCTCTCACCTCTCAACTGCTGGGATTGAAAACATGCAATACTGGGCTGGAGAGATGGCTTAGCGGTTAAGGCGCCTGTCTCCTAAGCCTAAAAGCACTGGTTCCAATCTCCAGCGGTTCCAATCTCCAGGTCCCACGTTTAGCCAGATGCAAAGTGATGCAAGGGCACAATGCCGCACTTGACCACAAGGGAGTGCACGCATCTGGATTTTGTTCGCAACAGCTGAGAGACTGCTGGCACACCTATCTCTATCTGTCTCCCCTCCCCCCCTCTTTCTCAAAAAAAAAAAAAATGCAATACCAAGCCAGGCGTGGTGGCACATGCCTTTAATCCCAGCACTTGGGAGGCAGAGGTAGGAGGATCACCATGAGTTTGAGGCCACCCTGTAATTCCAGGTCAGTGTGGGCTAGAGTGAGACCCTACCTCGAAAAACAAAAAACAAAACAAACAAACAAACAAAGGTGCAATTCCGCACCCTTTGTGCAAACACTCTAACAACTGGAATCCATCTCTGGACCTTCAGTTTTCTTTCTCAATATGGGCTTCAGAACTATGGAGATTAAATGAGATAATATAACAAATGCAGAAAAGGCACATTTGTATTACTTGTCACTGGTTCTGTCATTGTGTCATTTTCGCATGACGCTAAGAATACACAGAGGTTATAACAAGGTGAACACCATCAAGAACCAGCAATAAACCCTGTGGTCTCTTGAACCTTTACCTTGACAGCAAATAGGGTGAAAGCATGACTCTTAAGTAAGTATTGTAGAAAATGTAGATGGAATCGAATGTAAAGATCTACAGAGCACTAGAATCAAGGCAAACATTCTAACAAAATTGGCTGAAGCAGTCTGATAATGTTACCTCCACTGGAGTGAGGGCTTCCTTTAGTGAACAAATTGATTAAAAAAAAAAAAAAAAAAAAATTTTTAAAAAGCCAAGTGCAAACTACAAATCATAAATCAATGGGCCACTTATAAACTGACCCATGACACAGAACTTAAACCCATGAGTGTGGACATGCGAACGTAAGTGTTGGCTGTGTTGTGTCACACAGGCAAGGAGTGGGCCTTAAGTTCCCAAAGAAAATAGGAAGAGTAACAGACCTTCCTGAAGTTTTGTGTTTTCTTACATCAAAAGCATTTCATCCACATGTATCATGCTGGAAAGAATCTTACATCTGGTATTGCCCATTCCATCAGTCCTGCTTTTATTATAACTTTTATTGTTCAGATGATTTATTTTCAACCTCACAAAAAAAGACAGCATCAGTATTCACATTAGGTCATTAATTACTGAGGACAAAGAAACTGTTTGAGTTTGTTTAGGGACCAGCATGTGTGTTTTCAGGAGAACTGGATCAACACATCAGAAAGCAATACAGCATAGGCAACCCAGTGGTTTTGACAAGAGAATGCAAGGAAAGGAAAAAATAAAGAGTGGAGCTCAGCATTGTTCTTGCAATTACTGCCAAATGATCACAGATTTCCACAGTTTATGAAAACAGTATTTTGTGTTTTCAAATATGTGCTTACATTTTTTTCACAGGATATATCAGATGGGATGCATTCTTGTCGTTTTTGGAAAATATGGAGGAAAAAGGCATGCCAAGACCAAGAACAGCATGTGGGAATAACACTTTACATGCTATTTTTATGCCACTTTCTATTTTTTTTCCTCCAGAACATAACATGTTGCAAAAAAATTAACAAGGGCAATGCAATGTTAAAAGGTTTTAAACTATATATCTATGTCTTTTATTGCATAGAGATACCCTGTTACTTTCTCAGCATTGGCCATTATTATTAATGCCCACTCATATTCATTACTATAAATTAAGCATCAGATCAATCACCACATAATAGCATAGCAAAGGGTATATAGGAATATGATGAAATGCTAGCATGTGATCCATATATTAAACCTAGATTAAACTTTAGCTTTGGTCTGAGGCTGGCAGTCCATAAATTCTGGTTTGCTAGGAACACCCTGCAGAATATTTGTTCACAGTTGCTTTAGCTTATACAATCTACATAGAAAAAAAAAATATGGTCCATGTTTTAAAATATTAATTCTCTTGAGACTGCAGACTTAATTTTATTAATGAACCCAGTGGTATGCTTGGCTAATTCCTCAGTTTAATAGATAGCTATAATAGCCTTCTAGAGTCCCATCACCAGGAAACTATGGGTATTCCAGTGAAGAAGATGCTTGGAAAGTGTGGGAGGCAGAGAGATACTGGGGCAGAGGGGTAGAAGTAAGACATATGGGGTCAACGGCTAGGAGAAGATATTCATGGAAGGTTTAGTATCATCATGGTTCAATGTGCATCCAGTCCTCAGGAATATAGGTTTTTGTACCATCTCATCCTCAAAAACATTCACCTAAAGAATGATGCTTCTTGCTGTACTTTTCCTTTCAATTTCCTCTGCCTTTCCTTCCTTTCTCTTTGACAAATAAACCCAACAAGCATTTTACTCTTCATTTTTCCCTTTGATGAGAGAGAACCCTATTGTGAAGAACACACATTTTCCAGTCCAATGGGGTTATAGTAAAGAGAAAACAAAAAGGGAAATAAAATAAATTTTATTAATCTATGCTTTGTAACTATTTCTTTTTCTCTTTGACATATTGCTCCCAGAAGGTATAAATTCCCCTGCCAGTCTGATCCTAGGAATCAGATATTGTGAATGAAATGAACCTGTGGATATTCATAAAGAAAGAAAAGATGTTTTTCTTCCCAAACACTAGTAGAGAGCATGGGTAGATGTATTCTAAAAGATCTTTTATGACAGGAAGAGGGCAAACATTTCCATAGTACTAAGTATAGTTTATTCAGCTACTTGATTGTTAAATAGGCTTTAGAGGGATGAACAGATATCTAAATTCTCTCTTCCTCCCTCTCTCTGTCTGTGACTATCTCTGTCACAGTCTCTCTATTTCTATTTCTCTCTTTTAGTTTTGTGAGACAGAGAATAACTATGTTACTATGTAGTCCAACCTGGTTTGGAAGTCATCATCCTCCTGCCTCTGCCCTCTAAGCACTGGAATTACAAGCTTGTGTCACCATCCCTATACTTCTTAGGGAATAATGCATTTATGGAAAAGTATGCACAAACTAAATCATGCAGTCAATTGCTTTTTTGTTACTTGTGAATTTTCTTGTATCAGTTAAAACAAAAGGCTCAATGTTGACTCTTGTACAGCAAAATGAGTAAGGTATTTTTTAAATGGAAATTCACAATGAGGAATTTGAGTACAGCCCAATGGTGAGAGAAAACAGCAGATGAAGGGTGTGTCCCAGCCCCACCAGGGAGACTTTGCAGGAATTAGGCTGTGTTGCATTAGTTCTTATCCCTGAAGAAGCTCTGCTAAGCTTTTTGAAGCTGCTTTCTCAGAGGGATTATCTCCTTCAATCTGTTTTAATCACAACTAAATGCTTTCAATTGGTATATTCTGAACAAGAATTAGTGAGTCTGAATTCCCCTAGATCTATGTGATTTGCTCTGGGAAAAAAGACAACCAAAATAAATAAATAAATAAATATTCACATACACACACTTTGTAGAAATTACACCATCATCTGCCATTGTTTATGTTAATTACAATATGCAAAGAGTTCTTTTGCAACAACACTAAATAAAAATCAATGTATATTTCAGACATTGTAAGTGAACCTGCTTCAGAGTGTGCAAGTGATTATGAGAACCAGGGAAAAGTTCTACAGAAAGTGACTGTGTGTGAAGAAGATCAGCATAGAGTGGTTAAGTGCACTGCATTTCATAAATTTCATAATTATCCATTGCTTTGAAATATTCTGAGATTCTTTATAACACAATATGAATCCCTACATTTATTTATTGACAAATTATATATGCATGCTTTGAGAATACATCAACACAGGTATCATGATGAGATAAATTTGGTCATTAGCCAATCCGACCTAAAAAAAAAAAAAAAAAAAAATCTCCCTGTTAGATAAATACTTTCCCCAGAAATTTACTACAATGATTTAAAATATCCTATCTTTTACACAAAAATTGTTAATTGCTACCTAGATGCTCCTATTTTCTTGTATGAAAAAGAATCCCATCAATATAGAATCTTCAGATCCATGGCATAGGAAAAGAAAAGGAAAATTTAAGGACAAATATAGTACTTGGAAACAGGGTACCTGAATTTGAATCTCAAATTTACTATCTTTCAAGAATATAATCTATTTTGGCAAATGAGAATCAAAGAAATACTATTTATCTTAACATTGCTGTCAGGGTTTGATGAGCATGAAGGTTAATGAGTGGTACCAATATGTACCCAGCTGATAATCAAAACTCATGTTTGTGTGAACCCAATTTTAAATAGAGAGGGAATATCTCTCTCACATGAAATTTTTGCTTGTAATTATTTCCACTTCCAATTTGGAGACTTTGGTGGTTGTTTCATAAACATCAATAGAATCACATTTTGCCCAAGATGTAGAGCTATCAAGTAATTTTATGCTGACATCAGTTGCCTCCTGACAGCTCTAAGACATAAAATAACAAGCAGTCAATGTCAGCACTCCTAAATCAAGCCCAAGGGCCCCCATGGCACCAGACAGTAGCAGCTTGTTACTGCTAAGGAAATGTCAGTCCAGTCAAAGTGTGGCAGGGTTGTCAAATCCCCTGTTGCCTCTGCCTTGTGTAACTAACATGTTATAAAGTAACATTCATAAAGCTGTTGTTGTATTGTCCAAAACCCTGAAGCCGAACAGCTAAGGTAGCTCTCAGGGTTCAAGAAGTTGTTTGACTTCTTCGATTACTGAGATTCCTCCGTCAAGTAGACAGATTCATTTCTTCCCTTTGTATCTGGCCATGACACTTAGAATAATAGAGTACATTATTTCCCCTCAGAATTATCCAAATATTTATATAGAGGCATCATTAGACATGGGATCACAGAGTTTTGCACTCCTATTTTCTTCTTACAGATTCTTGTTTATATATGTATATATATAACATGTTTGTGTCTCTGTGTATCTCCTTCTACCACAACTAAACTTAAGTTTCCTTTTACTTTGTACTTACTGTGTCATATATCCTTATATACATCTTCATCCACAGTATCTCTGTAATGGCAAGTATCCTTTCTCCTAGAATGGCACCTAGGTTGAATATGACAATCTTGACAGAAATATTTCACTCTTATTTAATTTTAACAATAGTTTCCAGGTCCACAAATACAGATATAGTGCACTCATTTTGTGCTCTAATTACAGTGGTATTTCAACTTATGGTTCAGCTTTCAGAACAATGTGTCCACTTCTATGCTCCAGACCTCACATACATACACATACACAAGTTGAAATGTGCTGGCAGCTGTCAGGCATGTTTGACCATCCCCATTCTTGTAGATCCAAGTTTTCAATTCAGTTGGCAAAGAAGAAGTTCAGGGTTTCAATCCCTCAGTGTTATGCAAACTCCAATCAAAGTGGTGTCTTTTGAGGGCATGCTGGAAGCACACCTTCCTCAACAAACCACAACATTTGAGGGCACCATTTGCTGGCACTAAAACAGTCCCTGTGACTTTCATCTTGAAGTAAGTGTTAGAGTATGGTCATGATCAATCATTAATGTCTAATCTCAATGAAAACTTCTCCAGAGCAAATTGTGAGTCTCTCAAACACTGTTCACACACTAGGGTCACAGGAGATACTGACATTTGTGCTAAAAATCAATCTAAATATGCAGGAACAGAAACCACCATGTAGGTTAAATTTCCTTAAAATAACACATGGTTATAAAAACTGACTTAAAAAATGGACTTGGACAAACATGTTTGCAATGTGATTGAACAAAAATATTTCAAGGCATTTGGCAAAGCTCATGAATTACCAAGTAATTGCAAGACTACTCCTGATGTTGTGTCTGACATGTGAGCTTTTCTAAGTATGAATATGTGTGTGTGCGTGTATGAGCGCATGGGCATGCAAGCATGCATGTGTTATGCAATACAAAATCATAAAAGTTGGAATCAACATTAGGATTTTCATCTACAAACAAAGACAAAGAATAACATTGCTTCATTGACTAAAAAATGTTCATTGTTGCAAACATTTATCAGGTACCAGTTTAGCTCTGGAAACAAGTAGAAATCAAAGGCATGTATTTCGAGTGATTAAATGACTTCAAAACTATTTAACATGGAAAAAACACTATTTAACATGAATTTTCTCAATCAAGAGAACTTATTTCTATGGGAAGAAGTCCCCTACCCCCCCCCCTGCCCCGTCAATTTTTGAAGAAAGCAAAAATAAGAATGTGAATGTGCCATGCTATCAACATGGAGTAGTTAAGGTTTGATGCTTGACCTCACGCTTGATCTCTGAGGCTTTAGAGTACAATGGTTAAGACACATTTAAGTCTTCCCTCAGAGGCAGCTGTGCAGAGGCAACAGTCTAGGGATGTTTCCAAGAAGAGTTGTGCTTAGGAGATGTGTATACAGACTTGGTGACAGCTGGAGATCTTGGGGTACATGAGGGTGGAGGATCCAAGGGTGATGTTACAGTGGTGAACATATTTATAGCCACAGAGAATTAAACGTCATTTGATACAAGCAATTATACTGCTTTATACAACTATTAGCAGTGATTTGCACTGGAAGAGGAGGAGACGTTTTCTTCAGTAGTGGAGCCAGTGGTAAATTGCCCATTCTATAGTAAATAACCTACCTACTCAGCCATGCTCATGAAAGTAACACTAACTAAACTCAGTGGATCATACACAGAAACACACGCACACACAGCCACATGCCCAAAGAAATAAATATTGAATGAGTATGGTTATATATGGAATCTCAAAAGTTGTACCCATAAAAGTAGAGTAGAATGCTGATTAGTAAAAGCACAGGTAGGGGAAAGTCAGCAGAGATCAGAGGGACATTCAATAACAAGGACATGTTTCAAATAGATAAAAGGCATGAATTCTAATGTTCTATAGCAGAGCAAGATAATTCTAGTGAACACATGGTATTATATATTTAAAACAGCTTAAACATAGGATTTTAAATGTTCTTAGAATGGAGAAAAAATACCTAGTTGATATGATGAATATGTTAATCACTCTGATTGGATCATTACATAATGTATGAATGTATCAACACAACACATTACATATACTCCACAAATATATAAATTATCCTTTTACAATTAAAAATAAAATACAGCATGGGCATAGCATGCCTTTAGTCCCATTTCTCACGAGGCTGAGGTAGGAGGATCACTTTGATTTTGAGGACAGTCTGAGAGTACATAGTGAAATCCAGATCAGCCTAGACTAGAAAGAGAGAGAGAGACCTACCTCAAACCCAACACCAAATTAATTAATTAATTAATTAATTAAATATAATAAAAGGTAACATATAATCAATTATAAAATTACTTAAACAACTTTTAATTCTTCTTTAAATTCACCAATTTTAACTATAATGTCCAATTCGTTGAATTTACAAACTTGCTAAATTTTCTAAATTCTTTTAAGTTGTTTAATAATACAGTGTCAAGCATAATTTCTTCCACAGAAATTATGATACAGAATCAAATGAAAGCATAAAAATGTCATTTCTTCTGATAATTTGCATTGCATGGCCGCATGAATGAATCTCTTATTTTGTTTATTCAAGTATAGTATTGGAAGACCCATATCTAATCTTTTCCAATTTGATATATATATTTGTGGGGGAGTTTATACACATGGCATGTGTCTGAGCATAGCCATGGGCAAGCCATGATACATGCTTGGAGGTCAGAAGTCAGCCTCAGGTGTCAGCCCTCACCTATCATCCTATTTGAGACTGCATCTCTTGCACACTCTAGGCTAACTGTTTCACAAGCATCTAGGAGATTCTTCCCATCTCCACCTCCCATTGCATCACAGGCAATGTGTGGTTCCTGATGTCTGCTCCAGCATCTGGTGTTTTACGTGGCCATGGGAGATTCAAACTCAGGTATGTATGATGCAGGGCAATTGCTTTATCCACTGAGCCATCTCCCCAGCACTAATTTTATAATTCATTATGGTGAAAAACCATGTTTAAGTTTTATGTAGGAAAAGTTCTGATCAGTTCTTGGTAGGTAAATTCCTCCACAAGTGAAGCCCTATTCTGTCACACTTATCATGACATTTTCCATGGTACTTGTGGCATGCATATTGTCTGTGCATGACTAAACTCTTGATCATTCACACAGATGTCTACATCTGTGCAACATCTTCAACTTGTGGACAGAGGGCTGCTCTGCCTCTGGAATAACACCAGGTTTTTGCATACAGGTTTATCATATGTACTCATTGCTTCACTGTATATTTACCTCATATTTTGTTTGTCTTGACTTTCGTCTACATCATCGCAAGTACAGCATGATCCCAGTATTGCTTATATACTTTCAAAGTCAGTAAATAAATATAAACAAGTAAGCCGAATTTAAAGTTATACATCAATTTACTTTTAGGGGCCATTAAAATTCTAATACATATGGTATAAATACCCAGTGATCAGCTTATTACCTACCTCTAATTGTTTTCCATTTGAGTATTTCTAATATATTAAGAGGTAATTATTTTACACTTACGTATTCAATTTACTCATATGAATTATAAAAAATTATATCCATTGCATTGTCACTACTCAACTAGTATCCCTTCATCTTGAATATTGTTCTTTTCATTGAAAAAAAAAACAAACACATAATTTGCACACTTTTAACACTTAAAATTATTATTTGAATAATTTATGAGATCACCACAGTCTTTATTCTAGTTGAAAGACACATCTACTAATATATGCTATGTTAATTACACATATGACATTTATTTTTTAAGATAAAAAGTGGTATTTTTAAGAAGATTCAAATTGCAATCTATCAGTGAAGTACCATTTCTACTAGAGGGAAGCTACTTTCAAAATCAACAAAGAAAACCATTTTCCTTGGCTAGTATTTAAGTTTTCTTCCTGGTCCAGTCACTGTTAGGTAAACATACTGCTCGGTACCTTTCATCAACAATAAATATGATGAGGATATTTAACTAAATGAGATCCTTTTTTTTTTTTCCTAAGGGGTAAAAACAAAGGTATGCATGAGTGCAATTGCAATTCACATCCCTCTGGAGGCAAAAGGAAATCTATATTTTGCCTTGAGAAAGTGGAAAGAGATCAAGAGACAAAGATAGAAGATGAGACAAAGTGCAATCTTATTCCTTCACCATCTGTCACTATCACTGTCAGTTCCCAAAGGCCATGTTTAAAACCCAGACAGGACAGAGCAGCTAAGAACTTTAAAATGATAAGAGTTCTGAGTCATAGGGAAATAATAAAACTCAACAATTGTGTGCAACTGCTAGAAAAATGAGGGTGAAAAATATATTCTGTATGACCTCAGTGCAAGAGGTATAGAAAGATGAAGAGAATGAATCCCAAATAAATCTTCAGAAATATATTTCTTAGGAAATGTGGTATGTCCTCAAGTCTATGTACTTGGTTCATAGGATTACAATGTATGGTTTCATTTTGAGTAATTAATATGATCTGAATAGGAAATTCCTACTGCATGTAATACATTTGAAATTGTTCCGATGTCCAAGACCAACAAGCATCTATCAGCCAAACAATTTTGTCATTAAATCATGAACTAACCATGTTGCCTTCTGCAATGACTTCCACCACTGGAGAAAGAAGAGCAGTGACATGCATAGATAAGCCTCGGGAGAAATTTTAATATTAGATCCTTTAAAACATGGAAGGGTGAAGCTGGGGAGATGGCTCAGTGGATAAAGCACTGGCTGCACAAGCCTGACTATATGAATCCAGGATCCTAGACCCCATGTAAAAGACAGAAGCCATGAAAGACTTCTGATATCCCAATGCCAGGCTAATAAGGTAGGCAGAGACAGGAGAATTTACAGGAACCCCAAAGTCAGCTAGACTGGAAAACTTCTCAAGATGAATAACAAGGAGTATGAGAGACTCTGCATCAAATGATCTTGGAGGTGAGGGTAGACCTCAGAAAGTTGTCCTCGGACTGCTACATATACACTGTAGCACATGTCTTTACTCACACACATACATATACAAACAACAAAAAATATACACAAAAGAAAATTTGAAAAGGTGAATGAAAACTACTTAAATCCATTTAAGTCTATTTCATTCATTTTTGTAGGATGTAGACAACATAACATACCCAAATCATAATTTGAATAATTTCATATTGAAATTTTACATGAAATAAAGCTATCTTCAGTATTGTCATTCTCTGTTCTCATCAACTCCAAGACATTATTGACAAAGAAAAAAAAACACTAAAAATTCATTTATTTTTTTCTTTATTCTTTACTGAATAGTTTTCTTAGAGTTAAAGCTGCCTTATTCATTAGCACATTTTGTTGCAATATAAGGTTTCTCACAATAAGCATCAAGTGTTCAAGTACCAATGACTAAAAACCACCCTAGACTACTTGATATGCACTGTTTGTTCTATCATTCAGCACTTTCAACTTAGATGCTAGCTTGCAGAAACTCTAAGCAACCCAAGGAAAAGTACTTAGACTTTTCTAGGTAAAACTGACTCCTGACTAAGGTCACTATGAAGAAATTAATTATTTTCAGGCATCTTCAAATTAGGAATACAAAAAACATTGGTCATTATCATTGCTCCCTCTCTTTCCATGTTGACAACATATTAATAGATAGATGATAGATAGATAGATAGATGATAGATAGATAGATAGATAGATAGATAGATAGATAATACATAGATAGATGATAGATAGATAGATAGATAGATAGATAGATAGATAGATTAGATTAGATTAGATAGTCATGGTCCAGTGCCTTTTCTTTATTTCAGATTCATAAGATAAAGTTTCAATTTCTAGCACACATGTAACTAAGAAAGCTCGGAGTGGGTGCAAGAGATGGTGGCTTGGTGGTTAAAGCACATGACTGTGAAGCCTAACACAAGTTAAATTCCCCAGTACCCACATAAAACAGATGCATAAGGTGGCACGAGTCTTGTTTGCAATAACTGGAGGCCCTGGCACACCCATTATCATTCTCTCTCTCTCTCTCTCTCTCTCTCTCTCTCTGTTTCTCTCTCAAATAAATGAATGAATACAAAATATTTTAAGGGCAGCAGAGATGGCTTAGCCGTTGAGGCATTTGCCTGCAAAGCCAAAGGATCCCGGTTTGATTCTCCAGGACCCACATTAGGCAGATGCACAAGGGGGTGCATGCATCTGGAGTTTGTTTGCAGTGTCTGGAGGCCCTGGCGCACCCATTCTCTCTCTCTCTCTCTCTCTCTCTCTCTCTCTCTATCTATCTATCACTCTCTCTCTCTCTTTCAAATAAATAAATAATAAAATATATTTTTAAAAATATTTTGAGAAAGAAAGCTCAGAGTGCCTTGACCATTGCATATGTCAATATGTACCGAGCACATTTAAGTGAGAACTAAAAACAGACTTGGTTTCCAAATATTATAATACTAGATAAAGAGCAAAGGCTAATCCAAAGCACTGACTTGGACTCGTCTTTAGAGAATGAATTTGCCAAATATAAACGGAAACATCTAGAAGGTACATAATAAACATAAGCATATGAAAGACATACTTAAAGGCATTTAAGAAACTCTGACATCCTCAAATACAACAGTATTACTTTGACATTGAATTAGTAAAACTGCCAGTCAGATCTTTAATTTATCATTCTTAAATTATATGAAAGATCATTGACTGGTGGTTGGTAACATATATTATTTAGCATTTATAACTACAGGCTGTTAATACACACCCCAGGCATTGTGTTTAAACAATGTAATTTTTGGTAAAATCTTAGTATTTGTCCTTGTGAAACAGATGTTTTTCTTATTTTGCTTAAAAGTGTTCAGTGATTTCTGCAAATGACTGAGTCTTGGTTTGAACCTAATTTTGTTTGACTTGATCTACTTAATTTTATTTATTAATTTTTTAAAATTATTATTTTTATTGACTTTTAATCTTACATACCAAAAAAACCCCACCTGATATTTCCCTCCCCTCCCCCATTCCACTTTAGAACTCCAGTCTCCATCATATCCCCTCTCTCTCTCCATTAGTCTCTTTCCTAATTTGATGACATCATCTTTCTCTTCTATTTTGAGCGTCTTGCAAAGGTATTGCCAGGCACTACAAGATCATGGATATCGAGGCCAATTTCTGTCTGGGCAGTTGCATTGTAAGAGGTCATATCCTCCCTTTGGCTCTTCCATTCTATCTGCCCCCTCTTCCGCAATGGTCCCTGAGCCATTGGAGGGTGTGACAGAGGTGTTTCAATGCTAGGCACTCCTCCATCACTTCTTCTCAGCACTATGTTGCCTTTTGAGTCATTCCAGTGGTCATCACCATCTGAAAAGAGAAGCTTCTCTAGTCAGAAGTGAGAGTAGTGTTAATATGTGAACATGAACATTTAGTGTAGTGTCCCCAGAGCAGCTTGGTGGGAATAATATATACATTTAGTCAGACATGAGCAGGCTTATACCCCCAAAGCTCATGACCTCACCTACCATAGACTTTTACTTAGGTTTTTCAGTACCGGGTATGTATTCCCTCCCGTAGAGAGGGCCTTCAGTCCAATTATGGAGCGGTTGGTTACCCCAAGAGTAGACACGCCACTATTGCACCCGTTCAGTCATTGGGCCTGTCTGGCCAAGCTTGAATATTCAGCATCCACTGTTTTCACTGTTAATGGCTTCTGTCTCCCATACGCTGCGTGCAGTGCAGCTTTTTCCAGCTTTCAGTTGGCTGGTCTACAGGGAGAAGATTTTCTGCTCAGCACCAGCTTGCTTTCTCAGTGACCTTGCCTCTCAGGCAAGAGATGTCTTCAGCAATAGGGTCTTACTATCTGTTTCTCTAGGGAAACCAAGGGCTTTGGCAAAAGCCTTAATGTTTTGGAGGCTACCGGGACCTCCTTGGCCAACAACTCACTGAAAGGTATTCCATCCCAGGTACTGAAAATTTTCTAGTAACAGTCTACATCTTCTAGACGTGCCCTTATTCAAAAAAGTAATTTTACATATATCTTATTGATAATATCTTGAGTTTATATTGACCCTCCCCCTTCCCTTTTTGTATGCATTCTCTTCCCATGGCCTCGCTTAGGCCATTCCCCTCCCTGTACTCAGTTCTTCTACTTACATATGTGCATTACCATACACTTAAGTCCTTCCCTTTCTTCCCTCCCTTATAGCCTTTTTCCCACTTACTGGTTTCTGGTACCTATTTTTGGTTCCAGTTCACACACAAGTCTATGCATTGGTAGCTAGGATCCACATATGAGAGAGAACATGTGACGTTTGGCTTTCTGAGCCTGGGTTACCTCACTAATTTATTAATTTTTAAGGCAGAGTCCCATTCTGTAGTCTACATTAGCTTGAAAGTTACCAGGTAGTCTAGGTTAGCCTCAAACTTGCAGCATTCCTCTCGCCTCTGCCTCTAGATTACAAGCATGAGCCATGGTTTACATTAGAACATAGGGTTTTCATTTATTTGTCCCTTGCTAACTACAATTCTAGTTTACTGACATCATCACAAATATAAGAAACAGAAATACTATTACTTATGATGGTACATAAAGAGCTAAATTTACATGAAATAAAGCTATGTTCAGTATTGTCATTCTCTGCTCTCATCAATTCCATGGCAGATAATGTCCTATGCATCTCTTTTGTCCTTTTGTTTCTTTTTCTTTTTCTTTTTTCTTTTTTATCTTTACACCTCTAGATTTATATGAATTATGCTGCATCCCATTCCATAAAATTGGGAAGCCTATGATAAAATACAGTGTAATAAGTTACAAGCCAGGAACATGTTTTTTTTTTTTTAATACATATTTATTTACAGATTAGTGTGCACGTGAGAGAGAGAGAGAGAGAAAGAGAGAGAGAGAGAGAGAGAGAGAGAGAGAGAGAGACCCAGACAGAGTGAGTAAGGTCCTCTCTCCCAATGCAAAAGAAGTCCAGATGCATGCCCCATATGCACGCCCCATTTTGTGCATCTAGCTTTGTGTAGGTACTGGGGAATGAAATTCAGACCATCGGGCTTTCCAAGCAAGCACCTTTGACCACCAAGCAATCTCTCCAACCCCAGTTTTTTTTTTTTTTCTTTAATAGGAGACAGAGGCATCACTCATTTATGTTTTCCCATTTTATCACTATTATTATTTTATGCATAAGATCATGTGCAAACCTTCTTGGAAATCATGTAGGAAATTATGAGATGAAGGTCAATTAAATTATTAAAAAAAAACATTGTTGGATGCATGTTTTATCTGTTTATAACATTAGCTTTTGGAAATCTTTTGCTGAAGGTCGAATAAAATGCTTAAATGATAACAGTCCTGTTTTACAAAACATACGTGAAAGTTTTGGAAATGGTAAGCCTAAAGCCATGTCTAGCTCTAAATTTTATCATTTTATTTGATTAAGCATTTCAGAGATAAGGAGAGAACAGATCAACTTCACAAGCTTTTACTGTTTGTTCCAACACTGTGAAATTTGATTAAGTAAAGCCCAGACTTCTTGGAATTTACCCCAGAAGGCCATTCCCGTTCAGACTTTGTAATTTAAATAGGTAAACAGTTTGATCAGATAAACAAATAGAGTATGAATAATGAACTGTAATTTCCATGGAAAACTGCTGGGTTTGGGGGTTGAGGTAGAGGGAAGTTCTGAGGTAGGGTCTCCCTCTAGCCCAGGCTGATCTGAAATTTAATATCTAATGTGAAGATGGCCTCGAACTCAAGGCAATCCTCCTCCCTCTGCATCCAGAGTACTGGAATTAAAGGCTTGCATCACCAGGCCAGGCTTGAAAACTGCTTCTCAAAAACAGTTGTATTTATGATATTCTACTCATGCAGTTATGCTCAGACTGTTCTCCAATAAGACCTTTGCATAGCTCCAAGTTTATAGTATTAGTTTATGAAAAGTTGATTGTGTTTATTCTACTATGCAAAAAGGGAAACTGAAGCATTCCAGACATTAGACATCACGTTAATGTGGTCTAGCACTCTTCCTCCCACTGCACATTGATGTGTTATTATTGTTCAAAATGTCAAAATGTCCAGGAAAATTCAAACATAATAATGATTGCTCTAACCAGATGACTATAAGCTTCCAACTTGATTCAGTTGGCAATTGTTATAAAAGAGAATATACACAACTTAAATTTAATAATAAAAAGATGAAAAGTGGGGACTAGTTATTTATTAAATAAGCATGTCTTATGACCTACAGCAGTGTTATGTGATAGCCTTACTCTCCAAAATACTGAACTCTGCAATGTTTAGGAAGCATTTTCTCTGTCTGCCCCCTCCCCCAAGTGGCTTGTTAAACTGTGCCTATTGTGCAATTTTATAAAAATCTTTCAAAAAACAGGGATGGGGAGATTGCTCAGCAGTTAAAGGGACTTGTCTGGAAAGCCTGTTGGCCGGGGTTTGATTCCCCAGTACCCACATAAGCCAGCCTCACAGAAGTGGCACATTTGTCTGGAGTTCTTTCGCCATAACTAGAGGCTCTGATGCATTCATTCTCTCTCTCCTCTCATGTGTGCATGTCTCCCCCATCACAAACAAATAAAAATATTTTTAAAATCTAAAAGTATAGGAGAATTTCTTAACAATTCCATGCCAATCCTTTGCATTAGGTTCTACAAGTCTATTCTCTCAAACACTGCAAAATGACATGCAACACAAACTAACTAAGACTCCCACGATCACTGGAAACCCTCCCTGAATTCCTCCATGGTAGAATCTCATGAATATATCTGACTGGTCTTGAATCAATGACATATTTATTAGCCTCAGTCACTAATTACATACCAATGATTTTCGTCTTTATTTATTTATTTATTTATTTATTTATTTATTTATTTATTTAATTTTAGAGAATGTGAGAGAGACAGAAATAAAGAGAGAGAATTGGTAAGCCAGAGTTTCAGCCACTGCAATTGAACTCCAGATGCCTGCACCACCTAGTGGGCATGTGTGACCTTGCACTTGCCTCACCTTTGTGTGTCTGGGTTATATGGGATCTGGAGAGTGGAAATGGTGTCCTTAGTCTTCACAGGAATGCACGTTAACCACTAAAACATCTCTCCAGTCATGGTTTTTTATTTATTTATTTATTTATTTTTGTCTTTTTGACATAAGATAAAGTACTTAAAACAAAACACACCACTAATAAATACATGAGAACTCGATAAAGAAAAAGAGACCAATACTAGCTGAAGTTTTTTAAAATGGGTCAATACATAAATTATTGAATCAAGTCAGTATGTACTTCAAACAAGGTGGGAAACAATGGAGTCTAAGTCTGTAGTTAGTGTTCGTATCATTGTTATCACTGCTAAATGTTTGTGGTTGCCCCTTCTGCTTGAAGCATTACTAAATTACATTTTGATTTGTTGGGGTTCTCAGTGGCCAGGTGACTTTTGGTAGACTATGGCCTGTGACAGAGTATCTGCTATAATAAAGCTGTTTCCTCCTGTTTGCGCATGGCCATGGGCATCATGAAGCCACTTCCCCATTCAATCATGGTGATCAAACAAGCCAATTAACACATAGTGATAGCTGGACCTATGGTAATGAAGCTAACATTGCCTCAAAGAAAGGGGGCAGGGTTAGCAGACCTCTACCACCACTTCCTCCTGCCTGGCTGGCGAGTGTGGCTTTAGGGGACGCTAAAGGATATAGAAGGAGGAAAGGTGACTGACTGAGGGGTGGACTGGACTCCAGTGATACCACGTTCCAGTCATCACCAAGCTGGCTTGGGACTTTTTGGAGATACAACTCATATAAGCAATACCAATAAACTTGTTGCTGGGTCACCAAGCTATTAATACTAGTTTATGTTTGCCAGCGGGCTATCTGAGTGGATGATTCTACTCATCCTTAGGAAAAATGATACAATGATATGTGCTACTATCGCAGGGTGAAGTTCGTACAGTCATGCAAAAGTTTATAGAACTCACCTTTCTCTCTGACTGCCACCAGAATAATAGTCCCTTACATTGAGTTCTAAATAAGAGTCCCTCCTATGTCAGAGCAAGTCATTTGGCATGAGAAAAATAGGAACAGCAAGAGGCAAGATGAGATCAACTTCTTTTTTCTTTAAATTTTGAATACAACACAGATTTTGAGGCTATTAACACAGTTTCAAACCTATCCTAAAATGCAATCAAAACTGGTTCTTAAAGTAATATATATAAATGAACTCAAATTGTTCTCATGTTCGTTTAATCATCACAAGATGGAAGGTGGGACAAGATGCATCATTTTCAAAGAAGACACACTTTCTTTTTGGATAATTGCTCTTGGTTCCAATTAAGCATGTCTCTTCTTTTAAGATGAAGATAAGCTTTGCACTGACAGCTGTGAAATCAAGCATGACTCTGAAAGCCACTGGGCAAGGTGGATAAATGTCAGGGATTTATAGATTTGATGATAATTAAGATTTCTGAATTTTAAAAATCTTTGTGTGTATGTCTCTGTGTGTGTTGACTCCATTTCCTTGACTAACTGGCATGTTCAAATTGGATGGGCAGTTTTCTATTTGAACTTATTCCTCCCTTGGTTCAAAGTAGACAATTTTACAAGCCAATAATACAAAGTATGTGTACTTTTTATGTACAAAAGTGAACATTTAAGCTAAGAAAATATGCAATCATATAAATTCTCACCTTGTAAGAGGAAACTACCTTATACTTTATGGCCTGAGAACAAAAATGATGAATTATCAAACTTGCCAAAGTCACACTCACTCAGAGATTTTAAAAGAGAAATAAATTTATACTTTATTGCAGAAGATACACTTCCATGTTGGTGTATGTGTGAATTGAAAGGTAAAACAAAAAGAAGTTACAAACTTCCTTGGGCTTCCTTGGTTAGAGACAGGAATGTGAGTCCCCACCACATCCCCCAAGGTATTTGTACAACTGGGTTGATAAAATAATTCCAAAGAGACTAGGTCAAGGTCACTGTATTCAAACAACACTTTTGTGGTGTGACTCAAATGGAGAGAAAACATAACTGAAGCCAGTGATGAGTCAGATATTGAGAAAACATCTAGCTGTGGAATAACAAAAATTCAATAAATACATCTTGATTTTCTTTGTGAAGTAGCAGATATTATAGAAATAATCTAACAGTCTTTAATTGAACTGACTTTCCCACATTTGAATAAGCACCAAAGAGGATAAGAAGTAGGCAAGTCATTTGAGCAGATGAGCCTGATATTTATTTAGAGACATTAATGATCTAAACAAAACCCTGTCCTTGTCTAACATAGAGTATGGTCTGTGAGAAATTAACTAGTTTTGTTCAAGTAAAAAATAGAATCCCAAATCCTGTAGGGCAATAAGGAATGATGTCACTATGAAGTTTTTTAAATTAAATATTGATGCCATTTTTTTCTTTTCTTTTTTTTCTTTTTTTTTTTTTTTTTTTTTTTTTTTTTTTTTTTTTTTGAGGCAGGGTCTTACACTAGCCAAGGCTGACATGGAGTTCATATGTAGTCTCAGGGTGGCCTTGAACTAATAGCAATCCTCCTTCCTCTGCCTCCCAAATGCTGGGATTAAAGGCATGTGCCACCATGCCTGGTTACTGTCATTTTTGTCGTTTATCACTGACAAAGTAACTTCAAAGAACTCTGAGCATTTACATTTTCTCCAGCAAGGTCTTGTAAACTGTGGGCTGGCCTAGAATTTACAGCCACCTCCTGCTTCAGCCTCTGGGGCATTCAGATTACAGGTATTTGCCAAGGCACCAAGCACTCTGAAGATCTAAGCCTGAGATCTCAGGGAAAAGCCTTATAAGTGAGCTCAATCTAATTTAGCCACATGAATTTTCTCACAGAGTGTTTCTTTTTTTTTAACTTTTTATTGACAACTTCCATAATTATAGACAATAACCTATGATAATTCCCTCCCTCACCCCCACTTTGCCCTTTGCAATTCCACTCTCCATCATACCCCTTCCCTCTCTCTCTTATTTTGATATTATCATCTTTTCCTCCTATTGTGATGGTCTTGTGGAGGTAGTGTCAGGCACTGCGAGGTCATGGATATCCAGGCCATTTTTTTTTTTTTTTTTTTTTGCCTGAAGGAACGCATTGCAAAAATGAAAGGCTTATCTGTGGAATCAACTACATGCATCAAAATAGTTATTAAACTAACACCTAAAAGATTGGCAAAAAAAAAAAAAAAAAACGGGATACTTTTAGTGCTTCTAAAATAAAATATTGTTACAAATATTGTTTTGTGGCCTTTTATGAAACCAAAAACAAAATTGTAAAGAGAGACCATACCAACTATAAGACAGACAACTGATGAGGGAAAAAAAAAAAAGAAATGAATACATACACTGGGATAAAATGATCTTAACTCCAATTGATTTTTTTTTCATGCACCTTAGATATTGCTCTGATTAAATAAATTAAGTAAGTCAGAAAATGAATTTAAGTCTGCCCACAAAAAGTCATAACAAAATGTATAGTGAATTACTTCTGCTATGACATTTCAACTCACTCATCAGAAGACATCTGATTACTCACGAGTGCTTCTATTACATTAGGCTCTTCACTCATGAGAAAAGGCTGAAGAGACCTGATCCATTATGGGTGGGGGATTCTTGTCCTTTTATACGTTCACTCAAAGCTCATCATGTCTATCTATATTGAATTTCTTATTCAAATAGGATATTGAATTGATAAATCTTGCTCATATTTTTTTAATCCAAGAGGATGGTGGTTAATAATTCTGAAAAAGAGTCTGATTCTTATAGGAAATAATACTGGATAAGTGTTTATAACATTTACATTTAAAATATTTCAACTGGGAAGAAATATAAAATTATTAAGAAAGACTATTGCTTTCAATTGGCAACTTCCATAAATATTAACAGTATAACATGTATACATCTCCCACCATTCTTTGTCACTCTCCCAAACCTTCCCATCACTGTATCCCTTCTTCTTTTTCCTTTCAATTTATAATTCTATTATTTTAGTTAATAGTCTTATTTTTATTTAGAGCCATTTTGGAAATATTAAATAAGTCAAGCATGATAACATTTTTTTCTTCTTAAATATTCTCAGCTTTATAAAATTAAAATATTAATTTAAAAATGTATTATTTTATTAATAGTCTTATTTTTCTTAAAACCAGATTGGAACTGTTAAATAAGTCAAAAATAAGAAAAATCTTTTCTTCTCAAATATATTCAGCTTTACAGATTTTAAACTATAAATGGAATTAGAGTCTTCTTTTTTTCCTCTCTTATCAACTTTCTCAGGGCATAAAATATAATTTATTTCTCCTAAAAGGGTCAAGAAAACATCATTCTCAATTTAAACTCTTATAGGTTTTCAACATCTTTAATGCTCTACCTAATTCCTAGAAAAAAATTGTTTTTATCTAAAATTATTTGATTTTTATTTTTTTGGTGCTGTGGATCAAACCCAGTACTTAACATACTAAGTGTTCTTCCACTGACCCTAACCCTCATCCCCAGCCCTTATGTTTTTTGAAACAGCATCTTGCTGTGTAGGGCTAGCTGACCTGAACTTGCAATCATCCACACAAATCCTGGGGTTATTGGCAAATACCACCATACCTGGCTAACCCAAAACATTTTTCAGAGGCCATCAGCCTATAAATAGACTCAATATTATTAAAATTAAATTATAGCTTTCTAAAGGTAGTTAATATGTCATGAATGGACTGTAGTTTTGAGTTTTGATGGATTCAAAATTTGGTACCTATTGAAACAAATATAAAATAAAAACAAAATTTCCTCCTCAGTCACAGGAATCATGGAACAGGCCCCTTATTCTACTTGAAGAATTCGCTGGATGGTCATCCTGGGTAGGACATAGATGATATCATTATTTTTGTTTAATAAAAAGAATGACTATCAAATTGAACAATTAACTATAATGGATATGTATATTACACATGTATAATTTCTTAATTATAATGAATTATACATATACATGTATAGATACAATCAAATAATTATATTTAGATACAATAAAATCACCAGGCATGCCTACCCCACTACCTTTTGCATTCCACTTATCAGCACATTGAACTAGATCTGGTAAGCTTGCAAGTATAACTTGCTTTCTCACCCAGTGAAGTTAACTTTAGTCAACTCTAGCAGTGCGTGCTTTAGAAATATGTTTGCTGCAGTCAGTTCCATGTTGTTGGGACAAATTTTCAACCAGTCACAGTTTATGGGAGGAAAGAGATTTATTTCAGGCTTACAAAAGTCCAAGGAAACACCATGAATAGTGGAAGAATCTGGCATCCTTTCATACCAAGCAGAGAGACATCACCAAGCAGCCAAGAAACATCAGACAATAAGAACTGAACCACCAGTGCTCAAACTGTTCTCAACACACCTTTGGACTATAATTCAGATCCACCCCCAAACACACCTTACAACTCGACTCTAAGATCCGCCCCAGTGACATCTCTTCCCCAGTAGGACTCTGCTCACTAAACACTCAAAATTCAAGCTTGAATCTATGGGACCATATATTCAAATGACCACAATGCTGAAGGCTGCACTTATTTCTTAAAGCAAGATAATTTAAAGTGATAAAGCATCCATATTGGCACTGGGAAAAAGTGATCAGAATGCATTTTTGAATACTGTTTAAGGAAAACTATGATGAAAAGTTCTATTAAAATTATAATGCTGGGAAAAAAATTCTCCCATTCTGTGGGTAATCTACTGGTTCTGTTTATGGTATGTTTGTCTGAGCAAAAATTTTTCACCTTCATGAGATTCCAATTGTTGAGAGACTGTTTAGGTTCCTGAGCTACTGGGGTTTTGTTCAGGAAGTCTTCCCCTCTCCTATGTTGTGGAAAGTTCCTCCTATTTTTTTCTTCCAGTAGTAGAAAACTTTATATTGAGGTCTTTGATCCATTTGGACTTGATTTTTGTGCTTGGTGAGATGTGGGAGTCTAGTTTAATTTTTCTGCATATGGTTATCCAGTTTGTCCATCACCATTTGTCGAAGATGCTGTCTTTTCTCCAGTCTACGTTATTGGGGCCTTTGTCAAAGATCAAGTAGCTTTAGTTATTTGACCTAAAGTCCTGATCCTCAATTCTGTTCCATTGCTCTATATTCCTGTTTTTATGCCAGTACTGTGCTGTTTTTGTTACTATGGCTTTGTAATATAGCTTTAGATCAGGTATGGTGACACCTGCAGAAGTGTTTCTTTTACTGAGGGTATACTTGGATATCCAAGGCCTGGTGCTATTCTATATGAATTTTGACATCATTTTTTCTATCTCTGTGAATATAGATCCAAATTGGATATAAAACTTGGTATCAATAGTAGAATAGATCAATGGATTATGGCCTGCTCACACAGTAAAATACTATGCAACAGTGATAGGAAGGAGCATACAGCTGGCAACTGCAACAACATGAATGATTCTCACCAGCCTAATGGGAAACAAATTAATTTGTAAGCAAAATGACATAGTAAAGGTTAAAGCTTGACAATAAGTAGAATCGATTATGGTGTCAGAAAAAAAAAAAAAAAAAGAAGAGGAGGAGGAAAATAAGGACTAATAATAATGGCAAGTAAATATTTAAAGGATTAAAAATGATAAGGCCTGTCATTTATATTGCCTTTGTTTCTTATACAATTAAGTCATATTGGTAAATCAACATGAAATTTTATTTACAGGCTTTGAAAAAAATATGACTTTTGAAAATGCATGCATCTGGAGTTTGTTTGCAGCAGCTAGAGGCCCTGGTGCCCATTCTCATTCTTTGTCTCTGTCTCTGTTTCAAATTAATACATAATAAAACATTTCAAAAAGTTCTACAATTACCTTCCTTTGATTTGCATGCTAGGTTTTTAAATATCAATTATTAATTTTGTTACTATAAAATCATAGCACAAATATAACTACCACCTCTTATAGATGGCCATAAACAAGTTTTATGATAAGTGGATTATGTCTTCATAGAAAATGACATTATTTAAATTAATCCTACTTTCTGAAAATATTGGCTTATCGGTGAATTTATAATTGTATTTGTTATTATCATATTAACAATCATACTTTATAACTTTGAGCTTATCCATATACTTTGCTTAAGTTAATGAATTCCTTAGAAAGTTACACATGAATTTATCTTTTGTTAGTATATTATATATCAAACTGGACATAGCAGCACATGCATTTAATCCAAGCACTTGGAAGGCTAAAGTAGGAGGATCACTGTAAGTTCCAGGCCAGCTTAAGACAAATAGTGAGTTGCAGATCATCCTGGGCCAGAATGAGGACTGCTCTTCAAAAAATTAAATTTCATTAATATTAGAAGAGTTTTCAATTAAAGGACCAAACTAAGGGATTCTTTATCAATTTGAGTTTATCATTATTTTTAATTTTTTTTTCTGTTTTTGTTTTCCTTGCTTTCTTCCTCCTCCTCCCCCTCCTCCTCCTCCTCCTCCTCCTCCTCCTCCTCCTCCTCCTCCTTCTTCTTCTTCTTCTTCTTTTTTTTTTTTTTTTCTTATTTTGAGACAGGTTCTCAAGCATCAGCTACATTTAAGTAGAACACACTATTTGGCCCAAGATGTCCTTAACATTGTGGTCTGGGAATACAAGTATATAACAATATGGCTAGCTATGTTTTGATTTTTAATTCTTTTAAAGGCACAATTTTAAAATCTAATTGCTATGTGTGTGCACTTACACATGAACACATGCATATGCACACACATATGAATCATGGACTACTACACATTTGAAACATTACTGAAGTAAATCTATTATCTGAGTGAATTTCAAATCTCAATTCTAGAATATCTTTATTTTCATTCAATATTTAAGTGGTGAAGCTATTTCTCTTATTGTGTAAAAGGAGAAATAAAACAGGATATTATAATTGTTTACTAAGCTTAATTTATGGATCCATTTTATTTTTTCAACAAAAAGTAAGTTACTGGGGATAAATATACACAGAGAATGTTGTCAAGAGTAAAGTGTATATGTCCCTGTACATGTTAATCTTTATGTGTATATCCAGGTTCTTTTTTTTTTTTTTTTTTTTTTTTTTTTCCAATTCCAAGGTAGGGTGTCACAAGCTCAAGCTGACCTGGAATTCACTATGTAATCACAGGGTGACCTAGAACTCTTGGCGATCCTCCTACCTCTGCACTACCATGCCAGGCTTATCCAGGTTCATTCTTATTCAAATGTTATGAAATTAATTTCATACTCCTGGAAAGAACATTGAGAAATTTTAATTTTCAGAGTCAGATTTTGACATGGAAGATCTCTGCAATTTTTTCAAAATTTAAAGTATAATAGTTTTTTTAAAATTGTTTGCTTTTCTGTTTTTACTTCTTTCACTTTTGGCACATGGTAATATAGGTGATAACCATAGAGCAAAGGTGTTTTTGTTTGTTTGTTATGTTTTAAGATTAAGAACACTCTCTTCTACAAGGTTTAATTTACTTTCCATAT
The DNA here is from genome assembly GCA_036365145.1 of Orientallactaga sibirica. NCBI lineage: Eukaryota > Metazoa > Chordata > Mammalia > Rodentia > Dipodidae > Orientallactaga > Orientallactaga sibirica. The sequence goes on along the minus strand of JAEOAD010000060.1, from coordinate 11,217,642 downwards.
TGCCCATGTGAACATGTGTGAAATCACACATTGTATTTTAATGATTCTACGTGGGAGATAATGGGAAAAACATAAAATTACTTGACACCATGGGTTTCATTCTATGTTTCTTTCCACTTCACTTCCAAGAACACCATCTCCAAGTGTTTCAGCTTCTAGCGCTAATGTTCTGTGGTGCACAGCATACCGTGGGATTGAAATGTGTAGGCAGCCTCTACTTTTATACTCTCATATTCATAGAAAGCAGTGGTGGTGATTTGCTAGGAAACTGAGTGAAGAATGTTATCAAAAGAGCTGTAGAAATATTTTATCTTGTTTAAATGAATGTAAATGTAATATAAAAAAAAACCTCCTTATTGGTAAAAGTTTAGCAACAACAGTTGAATAGTGTTTATTTTTCAAATTTACTATATATTGGCTAAAATTTTGATAAATTGAAAAACATAGTCATCTTTCACTGAGCAACTTTTCAACCTTTATGGGGCTTAAATTAATTCATTACTGAAGACAACCAATAGTGTTCTTATTGTACAAATGGATATTCCCAAAGGGCTTAGAGAGCTAGAAAACCAGACCCTTAACCCCCAGTTCCAATAAAACCTAAAGAAAACAAATAATACAACATATAGAGCTGTATCTGAATAGTATAGTTTGAAATACTGCATATTTACCAAGACACTTACCAAAAACTACAGTTCACCTGTGTATCCCCTAAGACACAAAATAATCTACTTCTCTCAAAGAATAATCTTCTCAGGACAATACATACAGATACCTACTATATTTATCACACAGTTATTCAACCAGAAAGGATCAGATTTTCTAATACCAATAAAGTGAAAATGGTTCTTCCAATTGCAAGTCCATAAAACACTTACTAAAGATAAAAGCAGGTTATTTAGTAATATTGAACTTCATGAGATACAGTATGTGTGACAGAATGAAATAGAAATTTCAGTGATGGAAAAGCATGCTCCTTCCCTCTTGATAGTATAATAACCTTTTAAATCATGTTTGACATGTGTAAGTTGTGTGAGCTGGAAGCCCTGTAAAGTCTATGTGGAGATATATGTGGTAAGCCCTTTCTGGAGCAGTAATCTCATTGCTGTGTCTAACTGCTCTCACTTCTTGGGGCCGATCACATCCCCAGAGAATTATTTCACTCTGCCTTCCTCGAGCCACTGGTTGCTAATGTTCCTTATTATGAGGAAAGCAGAAATGTGCCTTCAGGCTATGGCCACTCAGTTAGAGGTACGGTCACCAGCCAACCTTCTGCTGAGCTGTTTTGTTTTAATCTATTAAATATGCACATGCGTTACAGAAAGGGGGTTCTTTGTGCTTCAAGAAAACAAAATGACAGCAATATTGACTCTGCTCCAATTGCTAATCTGACAAGCTCCATCTGGTAACCAGACCCTTGATCTACTCATCACCCTACATCTCTGAAACAAAGTGAACACTAGCAGCATATGTCTGCGGCTGCTCCTCTGGCCTAAGGAGGCAGAATATTGTTAGGTGGAAACTTTCAGGACACCTACAGATGAGCTACTTAGTGTCAGAAGGAAACACATTTCACTCAGTCTATTGTCAGTCATTCCTTTTTCATTTGGGTTGAAATTTCATTCTTAAATATTTAGTATTCTTAAAGCGCCGTCTTCACTGGCCCTAAGAGAAACACCTGCATAGATGAAGCTTTATATCTATAACTAATATTTTTTATCTATCTATCCATCTATCTATCTATCTATTTATACATGAGTGTGTGTGTGTGTTTTTAATATTTTATTTATTTGACAGGGGGCACACCAGGGTCTCTAGACACTGCAAATGAACTCCAGATGGATGCACCACCTTGTGCATCTGGCTTTATGTGGACACTGAGGAATCAAACCTGGGTCCTTTACAATTTGCCAGCAAGTGCCTTATCCAGTAAGTCATCTCCACAGCCGTGTGTGTGTGTGTGTGTGTGTGTGTGTGTGTGTGTGTGTGTGTTTTAAAGCTGCTGTTGACTAGTTTGCCTAGAACTAAATATGTAGCCCAAGGTGGCCTCAAACACATCATGAATCTCTATCTCAGCCTCTCAAGTGCTGGACTTGAGGTAAGACATCAGCCCCTTAAAGAAACATAGACTATTTTGAGGTATAAAATATGGTTTGATATATGCATGCATGTTTTGATTATTACCATTAAATTAATCAACATAGCCATCATTGTCATGGAGGAAAAATATACTCAAAGGGTACAAACTTACAGTCATAAGATGCCCCTGTATTTTAATTGTTTCTTACCATTTTGTTACTGAAATATAAGCATGATGAAGGCAATTATTAGAGACAGTTTCAGAAGTTTACCGAATACATGTTTTATAATACTAGTAATATGAATAAATGTGAATATCTAACCATATAATGTTTACATTCTCCACAGGCATAAGTGTGATATTAAAATAATCCAAACAATCTCAAAATCAATTATGAGAACTATTAGTTTTTTACATTGCATAATTAATCAAATAGATCCACTTATTAGTTATTTTCTTTCAATAATTTATTTAATGTTTCTACTTTGTGGCTCAAAAAGGCCAAAGAACCCCATTCAAATAGAAAATAATTCTCTAGGAGTTCACATTTCCAAGTTAATGTTGCACTATGAACATGCAATTTAATCTAAAGAGTTTTATGGCCGGGCGTGGTGGTGCACGCCTTTAATCCCAGCACTCAGGAGGCAGAGGTAGGAGGATCGCTGAGAGTTCGAGGCCACCCTGAGACTACATAGTTACTTCTAGGTCAGCCTGGACCAGAGTGAGACCCTACCTTGCAAAACCAAAAAAAAAAAAAAAAAAAAAAAGAGTTTTATGACCCTACAATAAGAATGATAGGGTGGTACGAGTCTGTGTTCATACTTAGAACAAATGTATCTTACAAGGAGTTAGCCAGGTCTGTCTCTGTATTTGGTGTTATGTTAAGCCTTAGAATTGGTATGACCCACAATTATTTAGCAGTGACTGTGGAAGACAAGGAGGTGAACTGTAATGTTTACATAAACCTATTGAAAAGAAGTCAGAATTTAGCCAGAAGAGTAATGGTTAAACTTATATAGCTTCTCATTATTAACTAGGACAGTTCTAAGTAATTTAAACATATAATTCAGACCATCTGTACCATAACTCTATAAGATAGGTTCCATAAGTATTCTCATGATAGAATAGTAGAGACTGGGAAAGATCAAGTAATTGCACAGTATACACAAGTATGTGACAAAATTATTGACTTTAGATCACCACACTATGTCTCTAGAAAAAGAGTGGCACTATTTCAAGTGGAAAAGGAGCTATTATTTTAATAAATTTTTGTTATTGTTGTTTGTTGTTTTGAGAGCAAACAGGACTGCACAAGAGAACTCTTCAACTGAATATGTATGCCTACATTGCAAATGAACAGAGCAAGAAATTTTCTCTTGTTCTTTTGTTCAGTATGAATTTAGGTAGACACATCTCTATGCATAATAGAAACTCATCTACTATGTGATGAGTGAGTACACTGCCAAATTAATAAACACATTAGTCTCTGTGTTACACTATTTATAATATTCTATCACTTTGGAGATATACATTCACAAACAGTTTTCAATGATCAGTTATATATTATGCAAGTAAATAGAAGCCACCATTGTATTTAATCTCATAAATTCAATTTGACCTGTGTATTTGGTTATACTAATAGCACTGATAATAGACTATGTAAAAACAATCTCCATTAGTAACTGTCAGGATACAAATATGCATAATAATATTATGGAATTTTATAGACAGGATTAATAAAATCCTCTTTAGAAAGGTTTGTCAGCCTTTGAAGTCACTGATTGTAATGATAATTAAACAAAATTCATCTATTATTCCAATATGGTTTAAAAACAATTCCTTCCATATCTACTTTAGCCCTATTTTAGCCCTTAAAGCCCCACTATGAAGACAACTTTGAAATACCCAATAACAGTTGTGATTTTAGTGAATAAAACTTAAGCAAAGAGAATGAGAAAGTCATATGATTTAGTTAAAATAAATTTATATGAAAACAAATTTCACACTTAGGTAGAAATTTAAGCATGAATATTGCAAGACTTATTATATTCCAATCAGGATGGCAAACATCAAAAATATTCTACATTTTCCTATCTTCTTATCAATGACTACTTTTTGATTTCAATCTATTGCTGTCATAAATTTTGTAATATGGCAGAGACAGAAATGAAAATTCTGAGACAGATTTATAAATAACCTCTTCAAATTTAGCAATAAGAACAGATGGATTGGGCTGCTACATTTATGATTTCCATTGCACTAAATTGAGTTACAAGAAATAAGTATCTCTCTGGGCCCCTGCCTAAATATCCATCGAGAGAATAAACTGCAAGCTACTATTTATTATTTCCAGTTTTGAGTAGCTACCCTCTTGACTAAATTCTCTAAGTAATATATATATATATATATATATATATATATATATATATATATCTTGTGTTTGTATATTATGTGTATATATATGTATATTTGAATAGGGATATACTTTGTGCAGCAAATGTTAAAATTCTAGGCAAAATCTATTTTTTGAACAATAATAATAAACATTTTATTTCTCAGCTGCAGAATTTATGTAACTCAATATCAATTTTTATTGGCTAGACTATGCTAATTTGTAAAAATAAGTTAGAACATCTGCATATGTGTTCACGTTCCACAGATAGATGACCTGTATTTCATACACATATGCATTGTGAAGGAGATTATCATCTAATTTTTCAAAATATAAAGATGTGACAAATGTTGTGGAAATATTTGCATTCCATATTTATTGTTATGATTATGCCTTCCACATGTCACCTAGGTTTAGGTCATTAGAACCAACCAGTGTCCATCTCCCTTCTGTGTTTTCCACCTCTTTGGATGAACTATCATTTCTCACACATTTTTCTCTTATATCTTCATGTGTGTCATAGTCTCTATTTATAAGGCACTGTGTAAGTACCATTCACAATTAGTCTAACTTGTGATTTCTGGCATGACCTATATCACCTATAGGCTTTGAATCTTTGTCAGTTTTCTTCTCTGTTGCTTTTCCTAAAACCTTCCCTCATACCACACCTCCTAGGTCTATCTACTGCTCTCTTGACCTTTATTTAAATCATTCTAAACATGTTAAACCAGATATTTTAGATTTGATATTTTAGAAACTAACAGCAACTCATCTTCCAATTTTTTATTCATACATGTTTGAAATGCAAACAGCATCATTTTTGTTTGTTTGTCTTTCTTTTCTTATTCCACAATTAAACATTCCTGTTCTTCTTTATTATATAATATCTAGTTCATATCCTACATTTTTTCTACAAAAAATGTCTTTGATTCCATCAATTCAACTTGTGTCAAGTGAGGAAAATAACTTCTCAATTGACTAATATGACTTTTTGATCTCATCTATATTTATGCCACTTAATATAGGGTTCTATTCTAGTTATATACATATACCTTCCATACCTGTTTCAAGTACTTTAAAGACATAGTTCACTGTGTTATTTATTCTACATTGCCAACCATGATAAAATGCACAAGTGCGGGATGCAGAGAGGGCTCAGTTGTTAAGGTGCTTTCCTGCAAAGCCTAACAACCCTGGGTTAAATTTCTCAGTACTCACTTAAAGCCAGATGCACAAGGTAGTTCCATGCATCTGGAGTTTGCAGTGGCTGGAGGCCCTAACGCTCTTGTTCTCTCTCTTGCTCACTCTCTCTCTCTTGCTCTCTCCTTCCCTCTTTCCCTCCCTCATTTCTGCTTGCAAGAAAGTAATAAAATATTTTTTAAATAAATACACAAGTGAAGCATAGACAAAAGAAAGAATGAATAATAAGCATATCTATAATAAAAGAATCTGAACTCAAATATTTTGGATCCTAGTGAAAATGTTCTGTTAACCCCTATATTGTTGTTGGATTCCTGAGTCAGTAGTGATTATTATGGTATAATATTTCAATATTGTATTTTCCCAGGATCAAAAGTACCCTCCTTGTAATTTTTACCCATCTGGAATTTGAACTCAAAATATTTAGCCCTAATTTGTAGGCATCATCATGATAGAATGAGAAGACCTAGGGTCTGTGAGTGAGGAAGTCTTGATTATAGCCTCAGCACTAAATCATTATATATATATATATATATATATATATATATATATATATATATATAAATCATTTAGCCAGAATTTCCTCATTTGTTAAATAGATGATTTGCGAGTTCTTTTCCAGCTCTGAAATTTAGTGGAAACAAAAGACATAATCTATTAACTTTGACCTTAAGGATAATCATTTTACATGCTTGGATTGCTTAGAGTTATTATGAAACTGTCCTCCGTTATCGCTGCTACTACATGGTATGGTTTTAATAGTCATTCTAAGTTCAGCTTCCAAACTCTGAAAATTGTTCATGTTATCAGCAAGCTAGGAAATGGCTTTGATTTGAGATGGAGCCCTCAGAATTTCTCTGGAAGTCTTCACCCAGAAGGCCTCATTTTCCTGTTACCGAATCCTTTGATGTATGTAAAGCCATTCATTATTTGGTTGAAGAGGCTGTGCTGAATAACGAGTTAATATCCTGCCTCCTTAGTTAGCTTGCCCATTTACTGACTTAGTCATCTGCTGTGTGGTTTCCTAGTTCCTTGGCACTCGTCCAACAACTCTTCTCATTCTCTCTTACCTCCACACATAATTCTCCCCAGTCAAAGGGTCTTCTCTCCTAGTCGTGATCTGTTTTTTTGTTTTTTTTTTTCCTACTATCTACTCATTGTTCAAGGTCCGTGTCCTTCCTTTTCTATGCTGTGCAAACTTTCTTTACTTCTTCTGTTGGCTAATGTCTTTCTCTTTTCTTAAATATACAGACGTGAGTGTAAGCTGAGGTCTGGAAATGCCCAAACATCGACTGAATTTTGGGGACTGAAGTACAATTGTTTAAAGTAAGGTCCTAGATGACAGACTATTTAAAACACAAGATGGGCAAAGTGACAGTCTATGGCACACTTCCAAAAGAGGCAAGGATTCCAGTATTCTATCACTAGTCTTCAAGGAACTATTTACTGTAACAAATTCTCCCTGGGAAGACTTCTCCCCTGTTCTGTGTAGCTAGTTGTATCATTTATTTTCATGGCTGTGACAATATACATGACCAGAAGCAGCTTAAGGAAGGAAAGGATTTAATCTGGCTTACAGATTTTAGGGGAAGTCTATCTTCAGAGGAAAAATGGCAGGAGAAGGAGTCAGTGATCTGGAGACCTTATAAGGTCCTCAAGCCCAGAACATATGCTAAATCATTAAGTCTGATTTTCTAGAGATGAGATTCAGTCTTTAATAATCTATAGAACAAATAAGTAAACAAATATAAACACACCTTTATTGATTCTGACAGAACAAAACATGTAATCACTGGCTCTAGCCTCATTAGGTCATCTGTGCAATATTCAATTTTAGTTTAAGTCTCTCCTCAATATTTAGTTTCTAAACAAAAGCATATTTCTTCTTTCATTGAGCCAAATATCTCTAACAATATCACGTCATCACGTCATCTTTTTACGTTTAATTACCTTGTTTATTGTGTTTACAGGGCTTATAATGTATGCCCCAACTTCAGCTTCTGGATATTATAATCCATGTGGGTACTGATTACTCAAGCAAAACCAATATAAGCCAACTTTCACAAATAGCTAGACTCAACTTTGCAAGATGCATATGTTTTATAATGACTCAACATGGATGGGTGTAATGGTGCTATTGGCATGTAGGCAACTTTGCTTCTAGCTTTCAATAATAATTTTCTGAGATCTGATTAAACTGGTAAAATGATATCATATATCATAGTATTATTATTCTTTTATATCTTTGACCCAAGGTATAAAAGTTCATGTGCATAGCCTTGAATACATTCAGTCTCCTTTACTTTCTCACCCAATACAAATGAATGCAAACCCCTCATTTTAGATCCGCTGTAACACATTCTGTTCATGCACTTGTTCAGGAAAAGTGTGATTACATTTCTGTTTGGGTATATTAAAAAAAAAAAAATCTGCCATGTTGAAAATTTCCTCAGCTGTTGGTTCACAGAGGGTGTCAGACCTGTGGGCTGTCGCCCGGTCAAATGAGGAAGATGACACAATAAGCATGTTAATTAGTATTGCATAAGCACAGACATAATGAAGTCTAATTGCTTGGCAGTGGCACTTACTATGAGACACAACCCCACTCCAGCCTTCCATGTGTATGTACAGAGGGGGAAAGTAATAAGAAAAAATGAGAACCTTGCAGGTTTTTGGCATACTGGCATAATATGGAAAAATACAGAGATGTGTTTGTCAGTTGAAGGTTCTTATCCTATATCAATATCATTCTACCTTCATTTCCATCCAACATCACCATCCTTTCCACACACATCTTTACTAACAACTGTCCCTCTAATTCTTGCCATGGAAACTAGCTCCTTCAATTTCTGAAAACAATTTCATGCTCGGTCAGTTTTGCAGTCTGAATTTGATCTTAGTATAAAAAGGGAAAGAACAAAATTCATCAGCACACACATAAATATGCTGTTCTTCAATAAACCCCAAAACTAAATGGTACACCTGAAAGTTTTTCATTAAGCTAAATTACTCTACACTGAACTGTCCACCTCTAATAAAACTGTGAATGATTCAATGAGGATCTAAGAGTCAAACAGCCAAATGCCACTTTTATACATACTACTGTCACTAATCCTAAAGGACAATAAAACAAGCCTGTGCATGGTTATTTTTTCCAGTTCCATTCATGCTTATGTTAATTGAATTCAAACTTTTCATGTACAATGATTATCAATTAGATTAAATTATACTCTAGAGAGAAGTTGCCTTCTGAACACATGGGTTCCAATCTGAAAAAGAAGTAAGACATCAAAGCACTCAGAGATCGGAACTGCAATCATCCTTCAGAGTGGAATCATAAAGAATTCTGAGACACCAAAGCCTACGTGGGATGCTCTCAAACACTTAGAATCCTCTCAATGTCTACAGTTCCCTTTTATAGAATGTTTTCCTCACATTTGGTCCTCACAGCATGCACAGTTTGGATTGAGTAGGCATAATAAAAGTGGAAGCATCTTGGCATGGTATGTTTCAAACATAATTCAAGGTGTTTTCTCCTTTGCAAGCAAAAGAAAATACCATGTCGTGAAAATTGTGTGTGTGTGTGTGTGTGTGTGTGTGTGTGTGTGTATTCAGTTTAAAAGACTGCTGCAGGGCTGGGGAGATGTCTTAGTGGTTAAAGCCTTTGCCTACAAAGCCAAGGGACCTAGGTTAGATTCCTCAGGACCCCTGTAAGCCAGATGCACACGGTGGCACATGTGTCTGGAGTTCTTTTGCAGCAGACTGAGGCCTTGGCACAGCCATTCTCTCTCTGTGCTTCTTTCTCTCTCTCAAAAAAATAATGAAAATAAAAATATTTATTAAAAACACTGCTGCAAACGGCTGGGCGTGGTGGTGCACACCTTTAATCCCAGCACTTGGGAGGCAGAGGTAGGAGGATCACTGAGAGTTCGAGGCCACCCTGAGACTACATAGTTAATTCCAGGTCAGCCTGGACCAGAGTGCCAGAGTGAGACCCTACCTCGCAAAACCAAAAAAAAAAAAAAAAAAAAAAAAAAGAAAAAAAGAAAAGAAAGAAGGAAGGAAGGAAGGAAGGAAGGAAGGAAGGAAGGAAAGAAAGAAAGAAAGAAAGAAAGAAAGAAAGAAAGAAAGAAAGAAAGAAAGACTGCTGCAGCTATATTAGAATTATGACAACTGTTAAAATAATCACTGCTTTTCAATAATCTGAAAAGCATTCCTATTTGTATAAGATTCTGTAGGATTTTTCACCAAGGCACAAGTCTCCAAAGGGAGCATGTGTGTGTGTGTGGGGGGGGGGGATTGGTTAATAGTGGATGTGTGCTAGTGTGCATACAGTGTCTTACTTAACAAATTCTCATGGGTTTATTTCAGGAAGAGAAGGGATTGTATGCTGGATCAATTCCATAAAACAATGGCTTATGAACTCCAGATGTAATGCTTTGCACTTTGTCTAATAAGCATGGGGATTTGTCAAAGAAAGCCTTTCTTTCAAAGAGAGCCTAAATAACTAGCAACCTCTACTTTTAATCTTTTTAGAATTCAAAGATGTCTTTCACCTGTACAATGGAATCAAGAGTAAAGCCATTTGCACTTACATCTTAGTAGCATAGGACCCAACATCTGGCATAGTCCAAAGTTCTAAAATATATTGGTACAATCTCCTGGCCAGAATGCAACAAAAAATAATAAAAAAAGAAAAAGAATACTTCCATTTTTTTTTTCTGTATAGACTTCAAGAACAAAAGACTAAACATTTATTTTATACAGTTGTGTGAAGGAAAAAGGAAGCCACACAGACACATTGAAAGACAGTGTTCATTGCAGTCCAAAAGCATAGTCTTTAAAAACAATCCCTTTCAAAATGACAGGAATGATAAACAGTAGTCTAAACTGATATCATGAAGGAGGTATTTTCATAGAATTTTCTATTTAGAAAAATTGGTACTCCATGATCTCCTTTTCAGTTTCCATAACTTCATAGGGCATTTATAATTCATTTAATGTTCACTACGTTATTTAATGTTCAAAATATATTGTTCATTTAAGAAAACAGAAAGAAAACAGTAAGTTAAGAGCTAGAGAGATGGCTCAGGAGTTAAACGCATTTGATCGCAAAGCCTAATGGCTTGGGTTCATCGATTCCCCAGTACCCACATAAAGCCAGATGCACAAAGTGGCACATGTATCTGGAGCTTGTTTGCAATGGATAGAGGCACTAGTGTGCCCATTCTCTTTTTCATCTTTCTCTTTCCTTGCAAATAAATAAATAAAAAGATTTTAAAGGGCTGGAGAGATGGCTTAGTGGTTAAGGCACTTGCCTGCAAAGCCAAAGGACCTCAGTTCGATTCCCCAAGATCCACGTAAGCCAGATGCACAAGGTGATGCATGCGTGTGCAGTTCGTTTGCAGTTGCTATAGGCGCTAGTGTGTCCATTGTCCCTCTTTCTCTCAAAGAATTAATTAATTAAAAGATTTTTTTAAAATAAAATGAAAAGTTAACATTTTAGAAAATATGAGGATATATACAAGCTCATGTAATATTTATAGATAGTAATGATATTATAGACAAGTACAGAGATTTGCTACTTCTAAGAAAGTTTGGACTTAGGGGCTGTTAAGGTATGCTGGAAGCTTATTTTTCCTTTCATGGTTTTATTCATTTGGGTTTTGGAATATGCAAATGGAGCTCTCTATCTTAAAATATAGAAAGTTAATTTTCTAAGTTCATTTGCCTACTGCTGCTTTTTTTTTTTATATTTCATTCATTGAGCATGCATATAGTTTGGAAAATACATAAATAAAATTCCAAAAACATTTGAAAATAAGATAGGAATGAGGATATGATATGAAACAAAATTATATATATACATATATAATCTATATATAAAATATAAATATATAATATATTCTGTAAAAGCAATCACTTAAAGTAGTGAGGGAAAGAAGTTAGCTAATAGTGAAAATATAGGTTTAAAAAATAAAAACCACAACATGTTATTTATGTCTAAAGTTATAGATCAAAAACAATATGAAGATCAGGAGGGCTAAAGTAAGTGCTATTTTTAATAAAGGAACATGTTCGTGTATGTACTTCATGTGTGTAAGAATGAATGTGTGTAAGGGGGTAGATTATATGGTGCTGTGGAGAAAAAAGACGGTTTTGAATGCAAGAACAAGGTGAATGGGTTAGATGGACAAATATATTGTTTATGATTATTAGAACAGCATATGTGATTGGATTTAACTCCACATTAAAATCTCTTTTATTCTCCTTTCTAGTTATTGTAACCATTTTTAAGCTCACATCAAAATATACCTTCTCTTCTGGGTCAGCTCCTTTAACTCAGTTTGTCTGAAAGAGTTCATCCATAATATTACATGTTATTTGAAGATGATATTGTATTATTATTATTATTATTATTATTATTATTATTATTATTATTGAGGTAAAGAAGAGAGGATTAGAGATTTTGCATTACTTCCTAAAAGCTTTTTAAATAGGAAGTAAAATGGGAAATATTCACTAATATTCATAATTTGAGTGCTTCTACTTTCAAAGTCCATGTTCCTCCCTCCCCCTCTCTCCATTCCTCCCTCCTTATCTCTCTCAAATAATTTCTTTTTAAATATTTTATTGTTTTATTTATCTATTTATTTATTTATTTATTAGATGTAGAGGGAGAGAGACAGAGAGAATGGGCGCACCACTGCAAACAAACTCCAGATGCATGTGCCACAATGTGCATCTGGCTAACGTGGAACCTGAAGAATCAAACCTGAGTCCTTAGGCTTCACAGGCAAGTGCCTTAACCACTAAGCCATCTCTCTAGCCCTAAATAAATAATTTCTAAACAATAAAATAAAATTCATTTCTCAGTCTTTATGACTTAGCCTTATTACTGAGAAAATGATGACCCTGGGTACTGGGGAGATGGAGACGGTTCAATGAGTAAAGTCCTTGTCATATAAGCATGAGGAACTGAGTTTGCATCCTCAATGCACATTTCAATGGTAGGCATGGTGACAGGAATCTTTAATCCCACTATTGGGTAGGAGGAGACAGGAAATCTCTCAGACTCATTGCCCAACTTGTCTACCTGAATTGGTGAGCTCTAGCTTCAGCAAGAGACCCTGTCTCAAACAATGCAGTGGATAGCAAGAGGTAGAATCTCCAACATTGATCTCTGACTACACATAGACAGAAACACACACACCACATACATACACACAGAAAAGAAAGAAACGTATGACACTGATGCTTATGATGACTAACACTTGCATTCCATGCATTATGATGCAGCAACGAAGAGCACGTACTATTCCAGTTCATCACAGGTGAGTACCCTCACTGAATTGGCCACATTTAATATTGATGGTAGCATGGTTACATATCAAATGTGTCTTTAATGTGTGCATGCATGTGAGAGTTAGCTCATTATCCTATCTTAAAAATGAAGAAATGCTGGAGAGATGGCTTATTGGTTAAGGCGCTTGCATGAGAAGCCTAAGAACTCCTGCTCAAATCTCTAGGTAGCCAGATGCACATGTGATGCAAGAGCTCAATGTCACATATGCGCACAATGGGGTGCATGCATGTGGAATTTGTTCACAGCAGCTGAAAGGCCCTAGAGCCCCCATTCTCTCTCTCTCTGCCTCTTTCACTCTATCTCTCTCTTTCAAAATAAATAAATAAATAAATAAATAAATAAACAAATTTCTCAGAGAGGATAAGAAACCTTTCCCAAATTCATACAAGATGCTAGTAAATCAGAGTTATTGAACATCTCTTGAAAGGAGGCCAATAGTCAGTATATAAGGATATGCAAGCAATATAGTCTTTTATTAAACTTAGATTTACCACTGTAGCAGACAGCTTCAGGTTCGCTGAGATGAACTTCCAGGCCAGGCACAGTTATGGAGGAAGGGATATTATTTATTGAAGCTTACAGATCCAGGGGAAGTTCCATAATGGCAGGAGAATGGGCCTACTCTCACAGGACCAGGCAAGAGAGAGAAAAAATCCAACCAGTCACACAGCACACAGAGCAAAACTACAGCCCCTATTAGGCACACTTTGCATATGTTTACAATGGAATCTCAAACCATCACCACACCTTAAGACCAGTCCCCAATGACATTGCCTCTAGCAAGGTGATTGCAGATGCAAACTATAAACTAATAAAACATTGAATATATTGGGGGACATATATTCAAACTACCACACCATTTTAGTACAATAGTATACAGAAGCAATACTCAAATGGGCATGATTGTGTTACAATAAAACCTAACTGGCAAAAAGAAAAAGAAATGAAAAATAAAAAAGCCATGAGAATCTCGGGCTTTTAATCTCAACATTCAGGAAAGAAACTTAGGAGGATTGCAATGAGTTCAAGTTGGCCTGGGCTATAGTGTGAAAGTTCTGAGTCACCTTAGGCTAGGGTAAGATCTTGTCTCAAAAACAAACAACAAACAAAAGATAGCTACCTGGTCAATTCAGTTCGCTGACTATAGTTTGCTGATTCTTTCTTGGTACATCAACGCTTATAGAATGAGACATAATACACAACCATGCAAATTCACCATGACTGGTGAAGTTGGGGAATCACCCAGAGTACATGAAAATGAAAATGTGCCATGAAAATTAATCAGGGTGTATTTGAACACAGAGGCAAGCATCTGAACTCAGAGTCATCCAAACTATTTTACAGTGCATGAACATTTTACAGTGTAAATGCAGAGCTCAGTTCTGAATCAAATGGCAAGTGACAATAAGATTCCCAAGCAAAAAGTTAACCTCAGCTGAGCATGGTGATGCATACCTTTAATACCCAGCCCTCAGGAGGAAGAAGTAGGAGGATCATCATGAGTTCAAGGTCAGTCTGAGACTACATTGTGAAGTCCAGTTCAGCCAGGGGTAGAAAAACAAAATCAATGTTAACCTTTTAACCTGTTTACTGAAAAACTTGTGATGCATATACAACAACTTTGATTTAAGGACTCAAAAAACAAGAGCATTATGAAAACTGCTATGCCCAGCTAAAGCTGGAGTTCATTTAGGAGTGGGTAAGGGAAACTAGGTAGATTCAAAAGCCTTGAATGAGCTCAGCTAACTTAAGACCAATGCAAATTATGGTCATCTGCAGAAAAGTAATTTCCATCATTTGAAGGAGTAGTTGGTGTTTATATTTCCATTTTAGAGAGAAAATGTGCTTTGACATATTTTTTAAATGCAGAAAGCTATCTATGCAGATTGTATACTTTGCTTTGTCCTCTCCTTAGAATCCAGCTTTTTTAAAACAAACATTCTGAACATCTTTGATATCACATTCAGCAATCCATCTGCTCCAATGTAAATGCATTTTAGTGCAGGTGGCCTATAATGTGCGAGAGCAATTAATGAAGTTTTGGATTTCTTGTGCTCTTTCACGCTCTGCTGAATGGTGAAAAGGGGTTATCATCTTTAATTCTCTGGCTTAACAGTACACACAATTAGATATTTTCATGCATTTTCATTTCCCATTCAGATACACATATTGTATGTACATGGTTTTAAAACTTGCCAATGATTTCTAGGAGGGATGCAAATGTTAATATATCATAATCATCACATGAATAACACTTTCAAGAGAAAACAGAAATTATGACTACAATGTTTTAAGTTGTCAAAATTACAGTCTAAACTGTTCAAGTTGAAAGGAACAACATAAAGTTAAAAAAAAAAAAAAAAACAAGGCAGAAATTATCTTACATTGATGTCAATAGTTTAATAGTAAAACTCCAATAATTAGATATTTATTGTGTGCTATTTAATATTTAAAGAAACTTTGCTTTTTATCATAATAGAAACTGTTTATAGTTTTAAAAGAACTTCCTAGTATACTTACAAATTAATAGTTTAGAGACCTAGCATTTTGGGATTTTCATATTATGCTTTAAGGATAACAAGATCCCAGATAACTTATGCTTATAATAAAATATGTTAGAATTATTACATATTTATACTAACATACAGTATTTTGCTAAGGTTATAAGGATTTTATTTGACAATAAATATACATTTTATAAGATATGATTTTGAATAATTTTGTGAATGTCATATTTGTTTCTCTTAACCTTTTCTATAAGATTTATATTTATGACATACAGAGAGAATATTGCTGTCATAATTAATACATAATTTATACCCATAATGAGAATTATGGAAGCATGAAAAAAGCATTAGGCCAAAGATTAAAAATTCTGAAGTAAGGGGCCCATAGAATAAATCTTACCAGTCTGGCCATTTAGTAAAATTCCTTCCATAATTATTTAGCTATCAGTTTGCTTCCTTATTCCACTTTGTGCAGCCTTATAAATTAAATAATCCATATTGTCATGGGTTAACACAGAATTTTAGAAAATAAATAAAACAAAAGATGAAGAAAACTGTGGAAGAAATGAATAGTTGGCTTTAAGAACTTGAAAATTATGAATGTATACTTCTAAAGCATTTTCTAGTACCCTCTCCCTTAATATTTTTTAAATTTAATACAAAGAAAATATTAATATAGTCACTTGGAAAATATATTATCTAACTTCAAACTTATTAAATTCAAACAGAACAAAATCGTACTAAAACTGTCTGTAATAAAACATGTCCTATTGTTGGTGAGAAAAATATGGTTTTCTGAGAAGTCAAAGTCTGGGATGTAACAAAAGAAAAGAAGATTGAAAATTATTCAGGCAATAAAATTAGAGTAGCAAACAAATCACATCTAGACAACTCAAGCCACAAATTACAGTTTTGTGACCTACCCACAGCCCCTGAGATGATTTTCAGAGGAAAACAGATAAATGCAAATACCATCATCTACAGTTGAATATGCAACTACTGGACCACTGCTTGTTCTAATAGGTGGGAAAGCATAAGCATGGAACACAGGCTTTGCTGAAATCTGACAATCCAGACAGACGCTTTTCCAGCATCTGATAATAAAGCATTGCATTTGAATTGTTCACAAGCATTCACTGCTTTATGCCTTTGCATATCCTGTGCCCCATGCATCACATCCTTCTGAGAATTATGTTCCATTCTGTGCACAATATTCAGATGTCATGCAAGCTGGTATGAGACAAGGGTTATTTTGAAGCTTGGTTACTTTGTTTTTGAATTAATTTTTTTACTGACTTATGTTAGTACCAAAAGAATACCTACACCTATATTAATATACTGACAATGAAAAGAAAGTGAATTAAAAAAACAGTTTTGTAGTACAATATGACTAAGGAGACGATAAAATATATGAATCTAAAATGCACAGAAATATAGAGTCTGTAGTGGGCTTCATAAGAACACTCCATTATCTTACTTCATCATTTTGAGTTTCCAACAAACAACTATCAGAAAATATTTCCCTCTTTTTTTTTTTTTTTTTTTAATCTATTGGTCTGACCATTCCTTTGGGATAGGAATCATAATTTAAGAGCAATTATATGAAGGTGCCTATCCTTGGCTAAGCCAAGACAAATAACTATCTTGTCAGTTGAATAACGGATGTTATAGGCTGATTAAACTAGTACAATATGTGACTTGTCTTCACTAAATGGAGAAGCAACAATTGAAGATTTATCAACTATATGTTTAAATTGGCTAGAACTTTCTACATACAAATTTGGGAGGAAGTATAAACCAACTATAAATACAGGATGAGTTCAGCAATGGGAAAAGTCATGTGTCCTGAGCAAGAGAAACATGGTAAATATAAACAATTGAATGGTGGCAGAAGGTTAATTATTATGCATAGTAAATACAGACTAGATCAAAGCAGTTTTCCTTCCTTCCTTCCTTCCTTCCTTCCTTCCTTCCTTCCTTCCTTCCTTCTTCTTTCTTTTCCTCTTTCTTTCTTTCTTTCTTTCTTTCTTTCTTTCTTTCTTTCTTTCTTTCTTTTTTTCTTTCTTTCTGTGAGAAGTAAGGGTGATGCTTTATGTTGGATTATCACCTAGAAAGATTTGAGATCATTCCTCATAATTCACCAAGAGTTTCTAGAGCTCCTTAAAGAAAGAAGGGTCATAAGCTCTATAATAAAAAGGTAAGAAAATATGCTTTATAATAAAGGAAATACATAAGAGTTTTTTTTTAATCACACATCTGCATTTTTACAATTTAGTTTCTCTGTCCCTATAGTATAAGTTTACATGAAAGTTAATAAAGCCCCAACTATAATATTCTAGTTCATAGACTACATTTGGTCAACTACAATATTCTAGTTCATAGAATATATTTGGTCAACTACAATATTCTAGTGTATACTATATATTTGGTTCTAAAAAGGTAGATGACAAGATTTGTTTAAGGTACTCCACACTGAAATAATGGTAAGTAGAAAATATTTAATTTTGTGTTTTCAATACTTTCATCTTAATATATATTTGGGGATAAATTTCTTCTATTGTATCATTTTATAATTTAAAATATCATAAAAAGTGAGCTAGATCTGGAGGAGTCCATTAAGGTTTCAAATATTTGCATGTTAAAAGATGCATATGCATGAATTCTAAAATAATCATTATGAACACACCCCACAAGTTAAGCAGAATTTTCTACTATGCATATTCAAAATGTCTTTTTCAAATGCTAATTTGTTAATTACAAACTTTTTCTCAAGCTTAACTAAACTCATAGACCTCATTGGGAGCCATTTGCATAATATGCTTCCTGTATAAGCACTGCCATCATTAAGTTGCCAGAATATTTTCAGAAGAGGCCTATTTTATTAAACTCAAGAGTATTAAATTTATAATTTGGGGAAGTCATATTCAGAAAATTTATACATTTCTGAAAATTTAAACACTTAAAAATAAATGACACACTCTTCTTGTTTTATGTTGGGATAATTATTTACACGTATAAAACGTCTTCAGTTTCATAGGGTACAATTTAATTATCCTTAACACATCTCACACCAACAAATAATCAAGAGCTTAGCTAATAAAATATTGGAGTCTAGAGTCTCAGGAATATGATTAGCATCTCTGACCCTCTGTTTCCTCCCAGGTAAAACAATGGTGATGCTGGGAAAGTGATGATGATTTACAAAGCAGTTAACTAATGCCAGCTGTTAGTGAAATTGCGATTATAGCAGTTGGTAGGTTCAGAACTGTTAATTTGAGGTTCAGAGCTCGTCAGGTTTCCTGTTTGTCTTTTTTAGTCCTGGAAAGTATTTTGTTTATATGAACTGCTATCATCAACACAAGTGGGAAGTAGAAGAGCACATTTAAAAAGTAAGAAATGGATCAATAAACTTATTTTATAATCCTATAACATCAATAAAATTACCTATTAAAACTACTTTAAAATAAAGTGTGGAAATTATTCCATGTATCTATAAAATAGAGATAAGTACTCACACTCTGTTTATCATGTGTGTGGATGAATAGAAAAACTATGAAAAGTTCACTGTTCTGTACCTGAATTTTGGCAAGCACATAATATTAGTATATAATATTATTACAATGATGTATAATTATGTAATAGTAATCCACAATGTCTAGTCATTCGTGTATCAACACCTGCATAAATTCACATAAATTATAAATTCATTGTATGTGGTGTTGTGTTACACACATGCATGCACAAATACTCAGACACAAATTATATATATATATATATTTTTTTCTTTTTTTCTAGCACATTACTCCTCAGGCTAAGACACACACCTAAAGATACAACTGTCAATAGAGTTTGGTGTGATAACAGTTACAATAATATTGGGAAGTCTAGAATGGAGGATAAAGGTAGAAAAGTCATTATCACTGGCATACTGAAAGTCTACCAGAACTACACTTTGATGAACACAGTCAACCCTAGTGACTTAGAAAGGCTTTGACAACAGATATGTATGGCCTTGCACTCATAAAACAAAATTATACCTAAGTATGGAAAGGCTGAAAACCAAAATCTAAATTTTCTACATAGAGGAAAAAGGTCTAACATGTTCTAATCAGTTATCACCCTCCATACTCTTTCTCACATGAAAAAAGAATATTGTTTTCCAATTATATTATAACCTTTGGGAAGCAGTTGCAATAAGTAATAGAAAGTAGGTGAGAGAAAAAAAGACAGATGGAGAAAGAAAAAGACAAAAAGAGAGAGAGCCTGTGCATATAAATCTACCCTAATTTATAGTTGATATCCTAACACTAGTACTGGCACAATACATATTCTCAATGGAATAGAGAGATGTGAACTCTGAGAGGGTAAAATATATTTAAAGAAAGAAAAGGGGAAAACGTCAGACTTTTATGTATAGGAACAGACACTTAATATCAACAAAGATATACAGTTTATTCACAGTAACACTTGGATATAGCAAGTAGGAAAATGTGGTGAGGGGAAAAATACTTGAAGAGGAAAGAATAAAAATAACTGAGAAATGCTACAAGTATCAGAAAGGATTGTTTATAATAGTAATCAGTTATCTATTAATAGAGAAACACACCAAGAAGTTCAGGATAAAAATAAAATATTGGCCAGGCATGGTGGTGTACACCTTTAATACCAGTACTCAGGAGGCAGAGGCAGGAGAATCACTTTGTGTTTGAAGCCAGCCTAGGACTACAGAATTCTAGGTCAGTGTGGGCTAGAGTAAGAACTCACCTCAAACAAAACAAAACAAAACAAACAAAACAGGAATAAATAAAATATCTACATGAGGGGAACATGCACAAATTTTATATCATAGTATAAAAAACCTCTAGGTTTTGTGGATTCTTCACAGATTTTGAGATAAATTCAAAATGCATCAGAATAACCACTGTGAAGATATATTCTTTTTTAAAATTTATTTATTTGAGAGAATGAAAGAGAGAAAGAGGTAGAGAGAGAGAAAGAGAAAGAATGGGCACACTAGGGCCTCTAGCCACTGCAAACAACTTCAGACGCATGCACCACATTGTGTTTCTGGTTTATGTGGGTCCTGGGGAATCAAACAGAGGCCCTTTGGCTTTGCAAGCAAATTCCTGAACTGCTAAGCCATTTCTCCAGCCCAATTTTATTATTTATTTATTTATGTAAGAGGGAGAAGAGAGAAAGAGACAGAAAGAGAAAGAGAGAAAGAGAGAATGGGCATGCCAGGCCCTCCAGCCACTGCAAACAAACTCCTACGCATGAGCCACATTGTGTTTCTGGTTTATGTGGGTCCTGGGGACTTGAACCTGGGTTCTTTGGCTCTGCAATAAAGTGCCTTAATCACTAATCCATTTCTCTAACCCTAAAGTTATAGTTTTAAAAGCTCATGGCCTTTTCTCCATAATGCCATACATAATGAGAAAGAAATTTGCTTCTAGTAATCAGTTAATGTGGATTTTAGCATAATTTAACCTGGTGGTGTACAGAAAGTTAAAGATTTTAAGGAACAAAGATGATTTAAAACACTTCCAATACCATATCCATTCTGTTACTTCATCTAGAAATAAACTCATAGAAAATAGTTTTAGGACATATTTTCTATCATAATGTTTTTCAAATATGGCCTTGAAAAATTCATATGCCATTTTTGGCAATATATAATATAAAATTTAATCAAATAGTTGTTTGAATGGTATAAGTAGTACACCCATATCCTTGCTTTATGGGTGTACTACTTTTTAATAAAACATGAATCAAATATGATGAATAAGATATCCAGGAGAATAAGAAACCATGCAGATATCTGGATATCAATTTTGTCTTCTACTTGCTTTTCATTTCTTGCATGTTGGACTTATTACAAAGATGGACCTTGCAGGCACCATAGTGACCATGGTAGGGAGGCAGCTAGCAGAAATGTATCCTTCAACAAAAAGTACGAGTCAAGTTGATGGGTGCTCATTAGTGTTGGCAGTCTCAGAGATCCATCTCGAGTTTTTCATGAGATGTGATGTCCTCTCACATTTTTTTTTTTCTAGTACTTAGTGGTAGAGTGCTGGCTGGCTGTCAAGGTAATGTGCAGGGTAGAATTTCTAGCACAAACAGAGAAATGAACAATCAGCAACAATAAAAGTTTTACATAAAAAGTTTTGACTCAAAATAATTTTGAATTCCAAAAAGTTCCATTTCAAATTTGTGTTTATAAAAAATGAAAAAAATATATCACAGAAAATTTTAAGAGGAAAGCTGACTAAAATTTGGTATCCAAAATAAACCACAGTTTAATTTATATTATGTATATATGTTGGTTTATACCTATACATGCATTACCCATCCAAACTGATACACTGAATTGTTTAATATATGTTAATGTTTCAAACAGAACATTTGATATGTAAATGTTTCTGATCAAATTATTCATAATTACTTCTCTATCTGGAAACATGAATGTATGGAATAATTCAGTAATTCTGTATAACTATACACATCTCAGTGAGATATTTTTAAATAGTAAAACAATACCATCTTTCTCTAAATTCTTACTACCAAATTCTGAAGGAATTAATACATTCAGCTTTTATTTTAGGATGTCTCTCTTTTAATTTTAATCTAAACCACTATTGGAAGTGCCTGATGTTGATGATTGGTAATATGTATCTTTAAATTCATGTACCTGGATGAGTTTATTAATCCACAACATGGATGTTTAAAGAGTATCCATTATAATTACTTATTTTTAAACTCTTCATAAAAGTGTGTTTTTCAACATATATTTTCCAAAACAATTGTTAAGAGATCAACCATCTTAACATTCACTCTCCCCATGCAATTCAATCTCTGGTCTGGGGTGATTTTTACTTTCTAAGATGCAGAACTTATCAAAACATCATTAAAATGAATGCAACTGTGAGAATATTCATTAGGCAGCCATCCATACTATCACATATTTCAAAGGGAGTTTGAAGTGACAGGTACAGTTGTTACTCAGTCCTGTAACAGATAGGTTCAGTTGATTTTCAATGACAATTCTTAAATTTTTATTTTCATGAATAAATATAAACCATTTCAACAATACATACAAGTGTAATTTTAATAAATGGCTAGAAGTCCCCATCTGCCTGACAGTAAAAGTCATTTAAAAAGAGTGAAACTAGAAGAATCATGCCAGGTTATTTGGCTTTAGTGCTTCTTAGACAATAAAAAAAGGAACAAGACCATATGCTTTCTAATTTCCCTACAACACTTTATATGCAAATTTGGATATGAAATGCATGTGCTTTATGTGCAGTTGTGTGATGAATGTTTCTTGGGGAAAAAGGTTTTGTTTTGTTTAATTTTTTTTCTCCAATGTGTGCTGTTTAAATGCTTGCAGAGCAAGTAGACATAAAGTGAATTCATATAAACTAGTTATATACTAGGGCTATAAATGATTCATTAATATCATCACTAATAAATTCTAGGGACATCCAAGGGGAAAAGTCCATTTATGTTTCATTCACACCAGGATGATATAAAAGTTTTTAAAAATTAGGGGTATAATTATTAGCAACAAAATTTATAAATTTAAAAAGTGATTGGATAGGTATTGAAATAATGTAGTCATGTAATCTCCATTATATTCTCATGATAGCAGCACAAGGTAACATACTTACATCACAAAAGAAGTTCTCTCTGGCCTTGGCAGCTATGCTGACACTGATCCCAGTCTATGGAGCCATTGATAGGGTAAAAATTTATATAAGTCCCAAAACTGATTCCTACCTAAAATAATATTGTTAGGATCATTCACACTATTGTATTAGCCATTCTTTTTATTGCTATGCAGAATTTCATTGCAAAATATGCTATAATTTATTTATTAATTAAATCATTTATGTACAATTGCATTATGCCTAGCTGTTTTTGCTATGATTGGCCAAAGATTTTATTATGATAAAACAAGTATTTGTGTTAAAATATACTTTCTTTTTTAGAAGTGTCTAATAGTGTAATGTTGAATTACATGATAGGTTTAAATTTTTATGTGAAATGATCCAATTTTTTTTGCTTTTTAAATTAATATTAGAAAGAGAGAGTGGGAATTAACACAACAGGGCCTCAGCCACTGCAATGGAATTGCAGATGTGTTAGCCACCTAGTGGGCATGTGTGACCTTGCTCTTGTGCTTTTGTGGGATCTGGAGAGTCGAACATGGGTCCTTAGGCTTCACAGGCAAGTGCCTTAACAGCTAAGCCATTTCTCCAGCCTGAAATAATCCAATTTTAAAATTGATTATAGCATTATTACTTCTGGCTAACAAAGTATGAGACTTCCAGTTGCTCCAATCTTTGCAAACTTTTTATATTTTCAGTCTTTTAAATGTTAGCTAACCTATTTAGTGTGCAGAAATCTCAAGATTGTTTCATTCACGTTTTATTTAATTAAAATGATTATTTGTTTCTACTCATAGGTATTCATTTGTTTAGTTTTATTTTAATTTCTTAAAATATTTAAATTGAGTAATTGACTTTCTTATTCTCATAAATGAATTATTTAGAACATCATGTGTATGTGTGTGTGCGTGTGTGTGTGTGTGTGTGTGTGTGTGTACACATAGCCAATCACCAGGACATTGATTCTAAGTGTATATATATATCACTTTGTATATATGGCTTTACGTGGGTACTGGGAAATCGAACTCAAGCTGTTAGGCATAATTAAAAAAAAAAAAAAAAAAGACTGAAGGCTGGACATGGTGGTGCACACCTTTAATCCCAGCACTCGGGAGGCAGAGGTAGGAGGATCACTATGTTTTAGGCCACCCTGAGACTACATAGTTAATTCCAGGTCAGCCTGGACCAGAGTGAGACTCTACCTTGCAAAACCAAAAAAAAAAAAAAAAAATGTTAAGTCATTTTAGTTTTTGTGACTTATTTTTAAATTGACTTATTTTTAAAATTTGTAACCGGGTCTCACTATAAATGCTGGCTGGCTTGGAACTCACTATATAGACTAGGCAGTGTTGGAACTTGAGACAATCTCCCCCTCTCTCTACCACCCAAATGCTGGAGTTACAGGTGTGTAGTCGGATGCACTACCTTTTATTCTGCCTATTACTAAGACATATTTTTTTTTTCAAATCAAAGTATGGTGGCGCACACATACATAATTAAACTACTCACGTAGCTGAAACTGGAGGACTGCTCCAAGTTTTGAGGCCAGTGTGGGCTATACACTAATAACTCTTCTCACAAACCCAGTGGAACAAATAATCTGATTTCTTTACCTTTGGTTTTGAACAATTTAATTGTGAAGTAAGTAATGTGACATGATGATATCTTTCAGTTTATCCTGCTCTATTTATTGAGCTTCATTTACCTTGCCCAATAATTGAAAAAAAAAAAAATTATTATGTTAAGTTTATTACTTTTTTTTTGATTTTTTTAATTTTTATTTTGAGAGACTTATTTTTAATTGACTTATTTTTAAAATTTGGCTAAATGTGGGACCTGGACTTGGAACCGCTGGATTGCTGGCTGGCTTGGCAACTCCATCTAGCCCTGTTTTTAGTTTTAGGCTTTCACTCTAGTCCAGGCTTGGAATTGACTACAATCTCAGGCTGGCCCCTCATCTCTTCCTACATGGGCCACCTGAGTGCTGGGATTAAAGGTGTGCACTACCACACCTAGCTTTGAAGTTAATATTTTTACCTCAACGTGTTCCATCATTCTTTTCTCAGTCCATTTGGATTTGAATTTCATATGTGTTAGATTACTTGATATTATTCCATTTTCAAGTGTAGCTCTGTATATTTTCCCTTTTTATTTTCTGTACTTTCTTTCCAAGTGTGGTAGTTTGAATATATGTCCCCCAATATATTCAGTGTTTTATTATTTTATAGTTTGCATCTGCAATCACCTTGCTAGAAAGGTCACTGAGGACTGCTCTTAAGGTTTTGATGGTTTGAGATTTCATTGTAAAGATATGCAAATGTGCCTAGCAGGAGTTCCTGAAGTGTGCTGTGTGACCTTTTGGCTGTAGTTTTAAATGGCTGGTTGGCTTTCTCTCTCTGTTTGGCCCTGTGAAGAGCAGGCCGCTTTTCTGCCTTTATGGAACTTCCCCTGGATCTGTAAGCTTCAATAAATAATATCCCTTCCTCCATAACTGTGCCTGGTCTGAAAGTTCATCTCAGCGAACCTGAAGCTGTCTGCTACAGTAAAGTGGTACCGAGGAGTGTGGGGTAGATGAACCTGACCGTGTGGATATTCGTCTTTTGGAAAATTTGTTTTGGAGGAATGGGCATGGACTTGAAGATGCCTTCTGGAGTGGTAAGCCAAGTTTTATGGACTATTCTGATGAGAGTTTGAGAATGCTAAGTGCAGATTTATTGAACTTCGAGGCTTGGCTTATGAGGTTTCTAAGGGAAGGAAAGACTGCAGAGGACTTTGTTGGAACTGGGCTACTGGCATAAGGGATGGCTACGTTCTGCTATCCAGGCCCAGAAAGTTTGATCAATTAAATTTGTAATGGACTGATGTGCTTGGCTGAAGATATACTGAGATTTTAAGATTTGTAAGTTGGGAAACCTCAAGCAAGTTAAAAAGCAGAGGCACTGAGACTTTTTAGGTTACTGGAACTGCTTTGTCAAACACATTAGCAATCTTAAGGAAGGTGGAAGGAAGGTGGCCAGACTTGATTTACATTAAAACAATGGAGAGGATGCCTGAGGAAAGACTGTTAAAAATGGAAATTCTTGGAAAGAGCTGACTGGAGAAGGAACCTGCTTTTCAAGGCTATGATTTATTTTGTTCCTGAATTAAGAATATGGCTGTGTCCTGCACACCTGGTATTAGTTTTGGAAGCATGAAAAATGCATGGAGTGGTCATGAACACGGTTCCAGGAGCCGCTGCTGAGATGCGGATGAGGCAGGGCATGAAGACCCTCAGGAATAGGCTGGAAGAGCCTTTTGGAAGATGGACCGTGGTTTGCATGGAGACCTGAAGATGTTTGGATATACCAGGACTGTGCAAAAGGGCTACCATGGACCAGTGTTGGCATGGGATGAAAGTTTTCCCTGGTGATTCTGCCCAGCTGGAGGGGCGGAATTGGCCTGGAGACTGTCAGTCTCTGGTTATATTGAACTTGAACTGCAGTTTGATGACGGCATGGCATTGTTTAGTCTCTCATTGCTATTCCTTATACAGTTAAACTCTGTGCCTTTACATGTTGAAAGTATTTAACTTGTTTGATTTTACAGGACTCAGTATCTTAAGTTGATCAAGACTGTGAGAACTTTTGAAATTGGACTGAGTACAATTTACAATGTGTGATAGTTATAAATCTATTTTTATATTGGGGGCCAACGTGTTCCATCATTCAGTGTTTTCAGTCCATTTTGGCAATTTGAATCACTTCTTATGTGGTGATGGTTTGAGATTATTGTAAAGATATTAAATGTCCATTTGAAGTGTGCAAGTGTAGCTTTTGGCTGTATATTTTCCCTCTTTATTTGTCTGGTTGGCTTTCTTTCCCTGTGAGTTCTCCATGTTTGCTGATTTTTCATCTGATGTAACTAATCTACTGTTCGTTCCATGAAATACAATTTTCTTGTCACACACCTCTGGAGGAAAACTTTTTCTATTTGTCATGTCTTGTACTCATGACCATCTTCAAGCATGCTTAATATCATATTCCAAATTCACTTCCAGCAAGAGTATTCAGCTCTGTTGCTTCTAATATTTCTAATATTTAATGCTTAACTTTCACGTTGGATATTAATTTTTAGTGCTTTTTTAGTGCTTCAGGTTGGGAGGTGCATGTGAACATGTGTGAAAATGTGCTGATGTTTGTGAATGCAGATGCACGCATGCCACTGTACATGTGTGTGGTCTAGATCATAACTTTTGTATGTGGGTCCACATCTTCCACCTCACTGGAGTCCAATTTCTCATTGTTCACTAGGCTAGCAGGCCCAGAAACTTCTGTGAGATCCTCTAATCTCCTTCTTCCCTCTCAGCTATTCATGCTGGTATTACAGATTCTTGCCCTATAGCATGTACCTTTACATAAGCCTGAGTATGTGAGTTCAGATCCCTAGAACACACTGAACTATTTAGTCAATCACATGTTTCATTTTTGTTTTATTTTTTAATATATTGTAGCAGGGAAGTTTTGACTGAATAATGAACTTATGAACTTTGCATTGTTTGTTGATCATTTTATTGAATTTATTTTAAAAAAGGTTTGGTGTTATTGAGGCATATAATTAGATTACACAGAATGGGTTGGATCCTTTTGAAACTTGCTTCTAAGCTAACTCAGGACAAGTTCAGAAAGACTTCACAACATTGAGCTCAGTTATCTCATTTATCACTTATCCCACTGGATATGTGTTCACCTTCTGAGGAGTTCACCAATCCACGGGGAACATATCTCCTGCAGCCCCATGTGAGTGCCAATGTTCTGCCATTGAAGTTTTTCACTGCTGTGAAATGGTCACAACAACAAAGACGAGTATAAGCCTTGCACTTTTCCACAGTTTGTGATCTCCTATCCTTCTCATTTTTCATTTATGCTACAAACTCTAGATACACTGTTCTCTCAAGTGTGAGGCCACAGACAGTTTGGATTTCTTTTCCATGTGTGTGGGAGGGGGGAGGGGGTAGAATATAGTACCGCCAAGAAGAAACTGAAACAGATACAAGGCTCATCTGTCCCACTCATGGACTTCCAAGGGCTCCAAATCAAACTACAGTTCCATACACTTGGGTTTTCTGGTCATTTAAGATGGGATAATAAATATGAACCACCACTACCACAGAGGTAGAGGAATTGAATTTTAAGCAGTATGAGTAATTTTGAATCTCACATATATCGAATAATTTAATTTTCTTTATTCTATGTCTTACTATTTTTTTGAAAAAGTGATACTCTTAAAATTTAAGAAATATATCTCACAACTTGTAACTGTTTTTTTTTACAAAAAGATAATATATTTTGCATCTTATTGAACATGTAGTTACTCTGCAACTAACTACATTAAAAAAAATTAAACACCATAGCCATAGAAGGATCAGAACAATAACACCAAGTAGCAAGAGAAAGGAAGTCAGAGAACTAGTAAATGTTTTAGAGAAGATGTAAATAAGACTAGGTAAAAAAAGAAAGAAACTGTGGAGCTGGAGAGATGGCTCAGTGGTTAAAGCACATGCTTGCAAAGCCTAATGACCCAGTTCTATTCCTCAGCATCTGCATAAATCCAGATGCACAGTGGTGCGTGTGTCATGAGTTCCTTTGCAATGGCTGGAGGCTGTGTTGTACCCATTCTGTGTGTGTGTGTGTGTTTTCTCTACCTCTGCTTGTAAATAAAAATAAATAAATAAAATATATATATTTTTTTAAGCTGTATAGCAAAGCCGGGTGTGGTGGCACACACCTTTAATCCCAGCACTCGGGAGGCAGAGGTAGGAGGATTGCTGTGAGTTTGAGGCCATCCTGACACTACATAGTGAATTCCAGGTCATCCTGGGCTAGAATGAGACCCTACCTTGAACACACCCCCCAAAAAAAAGTATAGGAGACTTGAAACAAACAGTGTTGATAATATCAGAAAACACAGAAAGACAATGGCTAATTAGCTTAGGGAAAGTTTTATTACTTTTTTATAATGTTATACAATACATTAGTTCACTTTGGTAATGTTTTATAAAACTGCTGCATTTATTTTATGTTTCAGTGTCTAAGACTCAGATTTATGCATACTGTCCAGGTTCAATCACATCTGGTAAAGACTGTGGTAATTCAGCAAAAATCCATACTTGAACTACTCTGAAAAACCTATCTGAAGATACTGTTTGCCCTCAAAGAAAAGTCTTCCTTCAAATGTCCAAATAGTAAAACTGTGTTTCTTAAATAGAAAATGCTTTTGCAGTCTTAATGCACAAGTATAGTTATGATAGTCAAACAAGGAGGTAAGGGAAAAGAAAAGTGTTTTCATTCACATGGTGTGAAATTATAGCCACCTGCTCGGTGTTTGCAGTATTCCTGACGAAAATGAAAAGCCCAAAATTAAGTGCTTCCTTTTAGGCTCTGCAGGGAAGTGTGCTCCTGCAGCAGGCAAAGAAATCCCCAGTCATTCTCCACTCAGAGGCATGCTAAAAATAACAGAGAAAGCCACTCACTAAAAGAGCAGACGTTTGGTTAACCATAAAGAAAAAAATCTGATGAAATAACATGAAGTAGGTAAAACTAGGATCCATAGGGACATTCTTTGTTAATATGTAACTTAATAGTCCAAAGTCCAGCATATGCTTCAGTGCTATTTGGAGATGGTATTTTTTTTATTTTTATAATTTTATTTTCATATACTTTGTTATCTATTTTTATGGAAAGAATTAAAAATGCCCTGAGGAATCTGGAATGGCTGTGAAGTGAGTGAATTCGTAGAACTTGCAGCTTGTAATTGCTTCTTGACTCACCACTAATCCTTCAGGTATTGCTTTGAGTTGCTCCTCACCTTAATGCCTGACAAATCCACTTCTCTCAGGACATGGTGTCATGTTTTCAGAGTATCACATCAAACAAATAGCAGAAAGTAAGCACTTTGCCCACACTATGTATTATACCCTTTTACTATAGTTTCCCCAGCATATTTCCTTTGGGTTCTAGCAATATTTGAAAAATATTTAGTGTATTCAGTCAAATATCATTTCAAGACTCACTGTAAGGTTTTCAAGCTAGAAGATATACTTTGTGTCAATTTTGTCCCTCCAACACCTAAATCAAAGTGTGTGTACATGTAAGTCTTCTTGAAAGTAGAGGAAATTGGTCAGTGATTAAATGTGCTTGTTTACAATGCCTATTGTCCCAAATTCTGGCATCTGGCATTCCTCTGCACACACACACACACACACACACACACACACACACACACACACACACACACGTTAATGAAGACATACTTGTTAAGTTTAAAATATATTAAATCAAAGATATAAAATAATGAATATACTGTTTATTGTTGAAAAGGGATGTAACATTTTTGAGAATAAAAGTATAAATAATACCATCTAAGTGCACTGACAAAATAATATTTCTTACATTAAAAAATACAATGTGTGGTGGAACACACCTTTAATTCCAGCACTTGGGAGGCAGAGATGGGAGGATTGCTATGAGTTTGAGGCCAGCCTGGGGTATAGAATGACTTCCAGGTCAACCTAGGCTAGAGTGAGACTCTACTTTGAAACCCACCCATCACAAAAAGTACAAAGCAAAAATGACCATCATCTTAGACAAAGAAGTAAGAACTATTTTAAGAAGACTGTCAATCAAAATTTGTTAATATGGTTGTGCCATTTCAAACAAAAGTAACTATTGTTATATAGTTTATGGGAGTTTTACACTACATATAAAAATTAACATTGTTCTGGGACTGGAGAAATGGCTTAGCGGTTAAGGCACTTGCCTGAAAAGCCTAAGAAATCATATTTTACTCTCCAGGTCCCATGTAAGCCAGGGTCACAGTGTTGCAAGTATGCAAGGTCACTCACACATGTGTCGAGTTTGATTGCAGTGGCCGAAGGCCCTGGTGTGCAAACTCTCTCTCTCTCTCTTTCTCCCTCTCTCTCGTGCATAAAAATAAGGCCAGTCTGTTGGGCTTGCCTCAAAAAAAAAAAAAAATTGCATTGTTCTATTTTTAAATCAGCAGCCACCTTCAAACATCAATGAATAAGTTGTATAATATTTTGAACTTTTTGTTCAATACTATAGTAATTTAATAAATTTGTTTAATACTACAATGCCCCAGACCACCAGATAATGTTTCAATGACGGTGAAGGTCTATACCCAGACACAACGATTCTGTTTCCTTCCTGACTTCTTGGCATCAGATGGTCAGCGCCTCACACTGCCGTCATAGATTAGTTGGCATTTTGTGGGAAGCCACCTCAACATAAAATTGCTCCATAGACTTAGGTCCTTCAATGTGAGCCAGGAAAGATTACTTTATAAATTACTGTTAATATATTTGTACTAATATGTTCCTAAAATTAAAAAAAAAAAAAAAACACTAGGACTATGATGGAGAAGGCTCAGTCTCTAAGTAACTGCTGTCCAAGAACGAGGATCTGCATTGTGATGGCCTTCATCACCTGCTTGGAATCCCAACACTTGGAGAAAGGAGGCTAGCTATAGTGCACAAATTGACATTCTCTGGGTTCAAATAGGAGAACCTGTGTCACGACCCACATTCTCCAACGAGGAGGGTCCCTTCAGAGGGGGGAGGACAGGGAGGAGGCTAAAGATGGTGCCAACATGGTAACAACACAATATGTACATAACTAATTTAAAAAAAAAAAAAAAAAAAAACATTGGATGTGGCTAGACAGAAAAAAAGATAATCTGGATCAAAAATAAAAATAAAACAAATAAGGTAGAATGCACTCGAGAAAGACACACATATGTTATCAATACAAAAGCTTAGTGGGTTAGCTGTTTCTAAGAAATGTGATCTTGTTATAGCTACATTAATTAACTGAAGAATTAGGAAAAGAAGTCCTTTGAAACATGGTATATATGAATGGAAATTTTTCCTAATCATTATTTTTTTTTTACCTACTCAAGTTGACTTATCCAATTTACCTATTACTTTCTATTAGTTTAAATTTTGAATTTTGAATACACTTTTAAAAACTATCATTAGTATAGTTTGTCATGCCATCCAGTTTTAAAAGAAATAATTAATTGTGGATATGAAAATTTAAAGAAACAAATGCCACAACAGACTAGAGAAAAGATTTCTCATCATATTATCTGAAAATCATCAAAACTTTTTCTTGATAAGCCAGAGCCACAATATTAGTGATTCATCAAAGCTCATTATGTAGCTCAAAAATATATTATAGACAATCATTGCATGTAGTCAAGTTGGCACTCTTTGCTTTGAATTTTTTTTTTTTTATCAAACAGAAAGATATCTTGACTCCCGATCTTGGAAAAGCCCTTTTCATGCATGTTTGCTTTGAATCCTTGTGTTAGGAATCCATAACCTCAAAGGGGATTGCATATTAGAGATTTGTGGGCACTCTGTTTACTTGAGACTTGCAAATGAATTCTCAATGAGTGTTAGGGGTGCAAAAATGTCAACCAAAAGCCCATGTGGCAAAAGATGTATCAAAGCCTAAAGGATTTATACTTAAATTATTTACATTCAATTGGGGATGCATGGCTGATTTATGCTGGTTTACTCTCAGGCTGTATGGTATGTGTTAAGTTTAATGGGTTTAAAAATAGAATACAGAGACTCCTTTTCTTTATATGCTAATGTTTGTCTATATCAGTTGTCTGTGTTGATAAGACTAGTGTGATGCAATGTGTGTAGAAATGAACCTTCCTCCTTGTAACTAGCTCAGAAAGCTGTGTTTTTACTACAATGCTAGAAAATTATGTATCACAGATAAAAGAATTGAAATCTATATTATACCAGTGAAAGATATGAAATGAAACCTGGCTAAAATGAAATAGTATACACATCTAATATATAATCATTAGAGCTATTGTATAAAAGTTATTGTATCCATACAGAGAGCAGTGGTACTCTGTAGATCATGTGGTACTCTGTAGATATGTATGATTTTGTTTATAAGCTGGAAGTTCTAGTCTCAGGGTGTGTGCTCTTTCAGGTGGTTTATAGCATTAAGCCTACATTCTAAGGACCCTTCTATAATACAGTGAGGAAGGAATATTGTCCTGGTGTGAAGCCTGTCCAAAGGAATTTAGTGTAGAAAAATGAGAGCTTAATGAGTATTGAAAATATATACTGTACTTTTTTTCTACCATTCCATCTGAATGCTCCAATATTTTATAAAGAGTTTCTATGTGGAAAATTAAAATGTATGAATATTGTTGTGGATGTGCTTCATATTTGATTACTAAGAAAAGACAACCCCCACAAAAGAATCTAATTAAGAACATTAAATGTTTTCTTAGTGTAGTGTACCAACAGTATCTAAGAATTATAACAGTGTGCTGCAATTATAACATGGTGGAATACTAACAGGATAATTCAGCGAGCCAAAAAGCCACCTCACTATATCCAAATACAGTTAATACCCAGCAGGGAATGGCATTTACAACAATTTGCTTCCACATTCTAGGCAGGTCATATAATATTTATCTTTTATTTCACCGAGTGTGATCATGATGCAAAATAATGTGCTCTCTTGTGTAGAAAGGGTTAAGTTATGGCCTTTGTGAGCCATTAGTTGAAGATTTATTGGGGGACTTAGTAAGTCTGTACTTCAATATGTGGTGATTGAACAAGGACCATAGGTGCTGAGACAGAGAGAGGAAGAGAGCTGAGGCAAATGACGCCCCTAGGGCTTTACGACATATGGCCCATCAGTCAAGGGTCAAGCCCCCTCACAAATTGCATGCACTTTACATAGCCATCTGCATCAATAAATTACTACCCTCTTGTAGCCAAGCACTAATGCATGAGCAAGAGGGATCAGTCCCACTTACAAATAAACTGTTTTATTTATACTTGTTCTCTTCTGCCCCATACTGCGACCCATCTTTTCCACACTAGAATTTCCTCCCATGGTTAGGCCAACCCACTAATAAACATGCTAATTCTTTCAAGTGCACAGTTCTTTTTTTTTTTTTTCAAACAGATGGTGTGTGCTCTACAAAGGAGCTGAGATATGGGAGAAGCATGTCAGAACACCTATGAGAAACTGAAGCTGGGAACATAAAACATTTTCAACCCTTTCAGGAATTTGTCATTTCTTTCTGTTTGGTTTACCTGTCAGATTCAATAGTCGACTTGCTAATGAAAACTTAGTGGACTACTGTACTGAGCATTTTGAGATGTTCTCCATTAGTAAATTGAGGCTGTGAGGACTAAAACAACTAATAGTTTTACTACCACTTGTATGAATAGAGGACTTTATAACTGGTAGACTCAGACACATTTGAGTTGGCACACAAGATGTATGCTTTTTGAAAAACTTCAGTACTTGGGATCATTGCAAAATTTCCTCCATTTAGATTTCATTGATATTAAAGAAAAGATTGAAGATTTATGATTCTAGAAGAATTTTAATAAAAGAAGGAAATACATTCAGCTCTTGGTATAAAACAAGAAGCATACTCATGTGAGAAAGAAAAAAATGGACACATGCAACCATTTTCAGCTATATTATTGGTTGGTTGAACACTTGAAAAGTTGAACTTATTGGCACAAAAGTATGGTTTCAGGAAAGAAAACTATGAAAGAAAGTGCAGTAAAAATGGAGTGCTTGAACAACTTTTTTTGAGCCAGGCTGTGACTCTCCATAAATCACTCAATTGAATTCTTACAATAATCATCTGATAAGAGCCACTATGATCAGTATTTTACAGATAAAATCAAGCATGAGACAAGCATCAGAGATTACCGACGAAGACAACAGGCAGGACAGGGTGTTATACACAGTGCTGCCTACTATGAAGTTTATCATCACCCTACTTTCTGAGAAAGAAGATGGGACAAGGAAGAGAACCACAAAATCTGAGGCTACAGCATGGTCTGCTTCAGCCTTTCTCAGCTACATCACCATTATCTGCAACAGGAAACCCTCATCAGAAGCAGGTTTTGTTGCAGAAATGGACAGAAGCAGCAGAAAAATTCAGGGAAAAATATAATACATATGAAGCAGTTCTGAAGCATGGATATGGCCAGGAAGAGTCTTTCTCTTATGGGTTGATTTTATATATATATTTCTCTTATTGGTTAATATATATTAAAAGGGCAGGCATAGATTCCCATAAATCCTATGTTTATTTAAATCCTCCAAAGTAGTCTGCTGATGGAAAACATAATTAATTACCTTTTAAATTGAACGCAATAGGCACACACATGATTTAGTATGAGAAATACAGAAGCGCACTTCACATCTCAGATTGGACTTCAGTTTGTGAAACTTATTAGAGTGGACACGAGACCAGATTTTTTTTTTGATTTAGATGGAAAGCATACAGTAAGATTTGCATTGTAATGGATCCATTGACCCCTGGTCAGGATGGAATTGTCAATAGAAGTGTCTTCTGTATGGTATGAATCATATCTAATGGTTCTATTAACATTATATTGAGATTGAAGTCTCCAGGAGCATGACTTAGAATAATGGAAATGGAAGAGGGCTTTATTTATTATTTTCATTTCATTTATGTAAGTGTATTTTTCCACTTTTGTATCATCTCTCATAATGAAAAGCAAGGAATGATACCCTTATTAAAATTATATCAAATCACATAAACTTGTAAAAGGCATATAATCTTAAAACAGATGTTATTTTCCCTACAAGATCAATCCCCTAATGGCCTACACCTTACAGAGTAAGGAGCCTAGGGATTAATGGCAAGAAGAGTGGATGGCCCTGAGCAAGCAGTGCATATGCAGCTATTATTGTCTCTCACCTACTGTGGAAACAAAGGCATGTCTCCCTGCTTCCCTCTCTCAGAGCCTGCAATAGGAAATTGGGCATAATATGATGCTTAGTCATTTTTGATACAGGGATATAAGGATGAACTAGAAAATAGAAATTAATCTTGGGAGCACATTTGAAGAAATTGGTTTTGATTTATAATAATTATTTAATGATATCTTCATCCAATTCTACCAGGATAAGTGACCAAGTTCAGCATTTAAGAAGAAAAATGGGCAATCATCCATCTAGGCAAAGACCTAATTGTTCAAGGTATTTCTCAGGGAACAGAAATAAGAGATTCTGTACAGTTATATGTCTGAAGTAATAGTTTGACTTGCATGCCATTTTAATATAAAAGATATTGAAATATCCTAACTACTTCCTCCACTTATTTAATAGTTAATTAGGAAGTGTGTCCTCTATTCATACCTGCCAGAAGTAGTACAATAAAATATCAAAGATACAGTATGTTAAAGAGACAGATATAAAAGGCTTTAATCTTTCTGGATTTGTGACTAGTGTTAAGGTTTGGGAGTGACCACGACCACGCAAACCACTCTGAGGCAAAGATGAAAGCTTTTATTCGGGAAAAGCACAAGCTGCCAGGGCTGGCTCACAAGAGAGGAGCACAGCCCACCTGAGTTCCTCAGGTAGTGGGCTTTATAGGGTCAGTTGGGGGAAGGTGAGGAAAGGAAAAGAACTCCTTTGTTCTTTATATTAGCCATTTCAAAAAGCTAGAGTGTGAGACCAGAACAGTGACCAGGCAACTTACAGGTAAGGGCCAAGAAACCATGACCTGGGGGCATTGTTAGGCAAGGAAGGGATAATGGTTGGGTGGTTTCTTGAAGAATGTGGATAATCCACTTCCTTATGTCTCTATTGCCATCCTGCTGTCCTTGGTGACTCCATTTTGGGACCTGTCAGACCTAAAAACTGGATGCTACACGTAACCGTAATATAAAACCATGATCCTAGAATACTGGGTATGGTGCTAGAAGGTTATGTGAAAATTAGAACACAAACACCATGGAACCCTTTAGAAGGCTCAGCTTTAGACACTGAAAGGCATTTCTCTTCCCAATGAACATAGGCCTTTGCAACATAAGAAAGTATATTAACATATAAAATTAATGGGCCCTTTGATGGATAAGAGAATATTAAGTCAAGAAGAATGGTCTGGAAAAGAATGCACAGTACCTGGAGGAGTTGCAGATGTCATTCACATTAAATAGAAATTATACAAATCAGTTTGTTGTCAGACAGAAGAGAATGCAACAATGCTAGATTCTGGGGCTTCCCTAGTAAAGCTGGAGAGTGGAATGTTTCAAGGATCAGTAACTTTCAGTTGAAATCTAGATCAGGATCAAGAAACAAACAGCCTTACGTTTTTACAATGACATATTTTGTTAAATATCTAAAATAAAATAATTATAATTCTTCCATTTATTAAAAGCATGGAATTTAAAGCTTAGCAATATTTATCCTCAGAAAGAGCAAGAAATGGCTGAGGAAATGACTCAGTGGTTAAAGGCACTTGCTTAGAAAGCCTGATGACCTGGGTTTAATTACACAAAGTGGTGCATGTGTCTGAAGTTCATTTGCAGTAGTGGCACTAGGCCCTGACATGCCCATTTTCATTTTCTCTCTCCTCCTCTCTCTCCATGCAGATAAATAAAGTATTTAAAAAGAGCAAGGGAACAAATATGACTCTGTGGGGAAGAATGCTGATTTGTTGTGGGGCCTTTTTCTACTATCATGATAATACGTAACTTAAAACAACTATACCCCATGAACTAATAATTCATCTTGCAATTTATCTCACTGAGGTGCACAAAACTTCACTACAAGATTGAGAACAGACCCTTCCATTTAGTTGCAGCTTGAGTCTAGAAAATCTAGGAATCTTGCTTTTTAAGTTTCCCATGCAAAATGGGGATGATATAGAGCTATTGTGAGGATTAAGTGAATTAATCATTAAAGTAGCAGGAGTCTCATTTGATACACAGCTAAGACACAATAAAGGCCAGCTATCACCTTCATCATCACATTCATCACTATCACTGTCATCATCTTCATTGGCCGCAACAGAGCACACAAAGATTTACAGAGATCCCTGGAGGCCAAGGGACGTTCAGACCTACTTATTTTATGATCATCCAACTCTGATTTATGATGGTATAAGACAATGACCAGCATATCCATAAGTTTCCATATTGCTCTTAAAGGTATTTTTCTCAAAATATTTTTTTCCTATGGATGTTGTAATTTATTTTTGGATAGGCTGTGTGTGTGTGTGTGTGTGTGTGTATGTGTACATATGTTTCTGAGGTGCATACTTACGCTCTCCTTACAGGTTCAACTTCAAGTTGGCCCTGTGGGACTTTCCACAGGAATGTGTTCAGTAGTAATGTATTGCATATAAGGATGCCCTGCCAAAGCCCTTCCAAAGACTCTTATGAAGAGAATGCTCTCTGGCTGTGAATGTGTAACTCCCAGTACACCTATCAGCACAAGTGCCCATTTCACCCATTTGTGAGTACTTCGTGCAGTAAAAATCTGGCTCCAAGTGATCAGTTAACTCACTACTCTTTTCTTCTCTTGTAAGTCTCTAGCACTTTAAGTACCACATTAGTCATTGCTTAATTGTCAAAACAAAACTTTTAAAACAAAGACAAAATAGTGGCATTGTATCACATTATGGCAGTTTGAAAGACTCAGGTGTTCTATTAAACTTATAACTTGGATCTCAAGTCACCTGGTTGGAGGAGGTGTCACTGGAGGCGGATCCTGGAGTCCAGCCCTAAGGTGTATCTGGTGATACATCTGATTATCTAGCCCAAAGGTATACAGAAAGGCTTGAGCTCTGCCTAGGTTCCCTCCTGCTGCTTACTGCTGAGTTTGTGCTTGTTGCTTTTGGTGCTTGCTGCCTGGTGATGATTTCTCTCTTCTTCTTCTGCCACTGATGAAACTTCCTCCTGGATCTGTAAGCTTAAAATAAATCCCTTCCTCCCCTAGACTGTGCCAAGTCAGGATGTTCATCCCAACAATGTGGAACTGTCTACAACATGAGTGATTTCCCATCATAAGAAACTACCACATTTAACCTACGGTTTTAGTTGGAGATGTTTGTTCAAGTTTTACCTCAATGATATTCTTTAGTTCCAGTGCAAAATTAAAGCATTAGCATTACATTTGTGTCCTACAGCACTGTTGAGAAATATTTATTTATTTTCCATAAAGAAAATATAAATTTGAAGTGGAAAATTATGAAACCGTATTTCTCGATAGACTTGAGAATACGTCAATCATTTTAAGTATATTTCAAGGGTGCTATTTTTTTCCCATTTCATTTTTCCAAAGGAGGAAATAAAAAAAAATGTATTCTTTTAGCACCAGAACCATCTGGCATTTTTACTTGTTACATTGACTTTCTTCCAAATAGAACAATGAAACCATTAAAAGGTACACACATGCAGATACATATGCATCCACAAGTGTGTATCCACATGCATACATATTTGCGCATTTTTGGGTTATACTGTCAATATATAAATAGTAATGCTATCATGCTTTTTAATTAAAACATGTTCTTGTACATAAAACCACAAAACCTACAATAATGGGAAAAGTTGCTCCCAAATTTCCTTTTTGTTTTACTTCCTTTAAACAACGGGCAGCACAATACAGGAGTACAGGTTTTCCAAGGCAAAACCTCATCTTAAAGGGTCATGTCTCACCTACAGAAGAGTCTTAACATCCCAAAGAATGTGTCTTTGGCGTGAATATCATCGTGTCTTCTTTGGATTTAAACATGGCTGTTTTGTTAATGGCTACAAAGCCTGCAAAGCAGCTCCTATGTATGCCAGCATATGTCCTAAGCACATACTTGCCATTTTGTCACAGCCAATATATACCTG
This sequence comes from Orientallactaga sibirica, assembly GCA_036365145.1. Classification (NCBI taxonomy): domain Eukaryota; kingdom Metazoa; phylum Chordata; class Mammalia; order Rodentia; family Dipodidae; genus Orientallactaga; species Orientallactaga sibirica. Next base: position 11,177,713 of record JAEOAD010000060.1, on the reverse strand, counting down.
AGTGTCTTGTATTCCCCTCTTTACTTGGCTTTATTTAATACAAAACCACCTTCCTTGTAGTGAAGATGTGAAAAAAGTGGCAGGACTCCAAGGAAAGTGTTTTCTCCTATGCTCCTTTGATCCCAAAATATCTCCTCAGGCACGAGATTGACTAAGTAGAAACCCGGAGCCTGGAAGGGCCTTATTTCATCACTAATTGTGGGCTGGTATCCTTTCAAGAAAATTCTCATGAAGTCCAACATTGTTCATGTTCATTACTGGAAAGCAATCCTGAACCACCATATTCTTACCCAAAGCCACCTCCCAAAGCTGTGCTAATATTCTGGTAAGCATGCATGTCAGAGCAAGGAAAACACAGCAGTGGAGCTTGCACAATGATTAGGTCATCTCATAACTAAGGCATGTGATTATCAACACAGACTCTCCTATCAGTCCTGCTGACACTAAGAAATCTTACAACCCTCCTCTTCCTTTTGTCTTGATTGGATGAACTTGGATAACACACTTAAATAAGTAGAGTTTATCCCCTTAGTGGACCTATATGATAGATTGAGTGGAACGTCATTGTTCATTAAGAAAAATAGGTTTGGGGCTGGAGAGCTTGCTCAGCAATTAAGGTGCTGGCCTGCAAAGTTTAAGGACCAGAGTTTGATTCCTCACTACCCAAAAAAAACCCCAGATATACAATGTGGCACATGCAATCTGACATTGATTTGCAGTGGCTGGATGCCCTGGCATACCCATTCTTTTTCTTTCTCTCTCTCTCTCTTTCTCTCTCTCCTTCTCCATCTTTCTCTCACTCTCTCAAATAAGTAAATAAAATATTTAAAAAGGAAAGGAAACATATGCTGTATAAGACAGCTTCAGGTTTGCTCAAATGAGATTCCAGACCAGGTGAAGTTATGGAGGAAGGGATTTATTGAAGGTTACAGATCCAGGGGAAGTTCCATAATGGCAGAGAGGCTGGCCTGCTCTTACAGGATCAGGCAGAGAGAGAGAAAACCAAAAGCTAAAAGCCAAAGGCCACACAGCACAGCACACCTCAGGAACTCCAACTGGTCACACTTTGCATATTTTTAGTTTGAAATCCTAAACCCATCACCACATCTTAAAATCCGCCCAGTGACACTGCCTCCAGCCAGGTGGCTGTAGATGCAAAGTACAAAGTAATAAAACACTGAATATATTGGGGGCCATCTATTCAAACTACCACATGTGCTAGTCAAAAAATAGGCTTATTGTTGTTCAAAGTATTAATCCTTTTGACTTTCCTTTGTGAAATTCCTTTAATCATGCTTATATGGATCATAGTCATTGAACATTTCCTATATTGTAACTGAATAATCAAATAACTCATTCCATTGAGTGCTAAGACAAGTCCCATCTCCTTTTACTTTTCAATTGTACATGAACTAAAATTATATTTAGTTAAGTAATGGAGTATTACCTCCTTAATTACAGATTGATATATTCTTTCAATATTTTGTATACTAAGTATAAAGGGCAATAAGAAAGTATGTCTTCAATCCCAGTCACACATATGCAAAAAATTATATTTGATAAATAGGAAAAGCATTCCTATTTACCCCAAAATCCACAGATTGTTCAATGATATCTTAATCCACTGCTGTGAAACAGTCCTTTTCTTTCCTAGTCTCAACGACCACCTATTTTATTGCTTTTGTAGGACACTGTGGATATATCAGGAGGAAAAAGTAGAGAACACTCAAGACATTTCTACAGAAATTCTAACCAGAACAACAAAAGAATCTCATAAATGGCCTGACTCTCAGAGCATCCCACAGGTAGCGCCACAGCCCGACAAAGCTATTAGTATAAACACTGAGGAGACAATAGGGAAGGTGGCCAGAGCCCCAGATGGTGCTGCCATAAAAAGACATTCCAAAGCTTGGCATCTGGATTTTGCAGCTGCTATGCATAGCCCATATGTGGCAATAAATATTGGTTTTGAGGTTGGAATAGCTCGAGGTTGGGGTCAAATGGAACCATCTGAACCATCACAATGGAGCAAACACACAAAGCACAGAAGCGATTGGGAAATGACTTATAATTTTTCACACCTTGTACTCCGTTTATTATTGTCAGCTGTTGAAATGCTAAGGTAAACTTTGGAGAAGTAGGGCTCATTTGTCAAACAGCAGCCAATATTCCATCAGACCCTTTTGTTCCTGTTTCATTTTATTCAATTCCCAAACATTAAGCTTCACTTACTCTCATCTATCGTTCTGTCATAAATTAAAATTTTAGTGTTTTCACTCACCTATATTTTTAATTTGTGACACCATGTTCTAAAAACAGTTGCCCTTTTAAAATGGACAATATTGTCATTCAGTTTTATATTTGCTCAATATTTTCTTAAAGACTTTCTGAGGACCAGGAACACTTCCAAACATCAGAAATCTGGCCCTAGACATCCAAGGTCCTAATCTCCATACATTCCATGCCTACATTCTATTAAAATGGTATTTCATATATTAATTTCCTAATATTTACTGAACATGTGAGGCCATGTATCTTATAATTCTCATCTTGAAGAAATTATTTTCAAGACAGGGAAGAAAGCAGGCAATAAAAGTCTGAGACCCATCATAGCAGTGGTAAGTTTTTCTTTTTTTTTTTTTTTTTTTTTTTTTTTTTTTTTGGAGAGAGGGAGAGGAAGATGGATAAGAGATGGGCGCGCCAGCAGACTCTCAGCTGCTGAGAACGAAATCCAGATGTGTGTGCCCCCTTGTGGTCAAGTGAGGCATTGCTCCCTTGCATCACTTTGCATCTGGCTAAACGTGGGTCCTGGAGATTGGAACCAGCGTTCTTTAGGCTTAGGAGGCAGGCGCTTTAACCGCTAAGCCATCTCTCCAGCCCAAGTTTTCTTTTTTTTTAAATTAATTATTTATTTGTGAGAGAAACGGGGGGGGGAGGGAGGGAGAGAGAGAGGGGGGGAGAAAGAAAGAAAAAGAAAGAAAAAAGAAAGAAAGAAAGAAAGAAAGAAAGAAAGAAAGAAAGAAAGAAAGAAAGAAGAGAGACTGAATTGCAAAGGTATCCAGTCATGAAGAGCTTTGGATGTAAGAAAACTTCCGGCAAAGCCCTTGTGAATTAACAGAGACTTAACCTCATATTTGCTACCCATGCATAAAGTAAAAGGAATAATCCCCAAAGAGTGACACTTTAGTCTTAAACAGAGCTTAAACAAGAGCTCTATCACTGCGGTATAGGTCCAGCTCAATTTTTAATTATTTGTTTTCCATCAATGCATAGTCATTTTCTACTATGTGTACCTGTCGTTCCTGTTGAAATAGAGTTCTAGTTCCCTACTCATATACAAAACACATTTCCATTTCATGGTCTCTGCATTTGATTACAACAGCTTGCCAATTAAACCCAGCCAGGTACCCTCATATCAGTGTTCAAAAGAACTTCTACAATCCCACCTGCTCTGTGAAGCTCCCCAGAAATAAAGGCCACTTCCAGAACTGCTCCCTGCCTTGCACAGGCTTCCTAGCAGCACTGGCTCTTAACCTTTGGGGGCTACATCCTGTTTGATGAAAAGCCTGTCTTCCTTAGGCCCTTGTTTTTTGCACTACATGTATTTAAATAATAAAACAGGAGCTGCTGATCACAGGGACATGGCATTGTCAAGTGTAAATTAGCCAAGTGTTTTGATAGCTCTTAATTATTGACCACAGTCTCCTGGAAGAGTTTGTATGAGCCATTCACCTAGGTAACATGAAACCTCCCTGCAGTCCTTGGCAATTGCATTTCTGCTATGATTTGGGGGTTGGGGCTGGAGGTGAACCACCAGGTGTCCAGAAAGGATAGAAATAGTGGATTAGCACAAAACAGAAGGAGCTAATGAGTGGCTTTCATTAGCTGTTCTCAGCTAACACATGATACAGGGACCATTTTTTACTTCAAGAAATTGCCTTAGAAGTGATCAAGATTACTTAGATGAAGAGGCTTGGAGGATTTCAGCTTTGCTAGGGTGGGTGTTGCTGCTCTTACAGGACCATGGACTGATGGTTTCCTAGTTCCCGGAGGCTTTGGGAGGGTTAAGAGTTCCTCTTCTATTTCTCCACTGTATTCTAAACAGGTGCAGCATTATATAATAGATTTTATTCTCGTGCTAATGTTCCCTACCATCTTTAAGTTAAATAAGATATAATGCGTCCAGGTGTTTCTGCCCAACAGAATATAACTGTTTTCTCTGTGTTTTAACAAACACACACACACACACACACACACACACACACACACACACACACACGAGTCACATATCATAAAGCCTTTTGTTGCCATCATCCCTGTTTATTCTTTCTAGTGCTGACACTATAGTTATCCTGCATAACAGGAAGTAGGTTTAAAACTCACCCTAATTGCATACCTTGTGATAGACAGTAATATTCTTGAGCATCATAAACCTAAATAAGGGCAACATGAATACAGTATTGTTATTACAGAATGGAGACAACATAGGAAACATTTTGATTTGTGTTTTGTTGTAATGTATAGTACTATGATTGGTTCCCATCCTGATTCTGATAATAGAATTAAACAAGGAGGAACATTCGAACCTGCACATGCTCACACATGTGCATGTGCGTGCACACACACACACACACACACACACACACACACAATATCTAAAAGCAAACAACAATCTTACCAACCATGGCCATCAGGTGGCTTCCTTTGGCTCATGCATACAGTAGAGATCACATAAAGAAATTTATTTAGTAACTGATGATTTTGAAAGCAAACACAGTAGTCATTGTGGCCATTGGAGCTCATGCTCAGTCTGATAAGAAAGTTGGTTTATGACCTAAACTAACCACTCAGCCTTTAGAAAGAAACACCTTGGGTCAGGTTTAGGAAGGCAGCTTCAATGACAATGTGACTGGCAATGCATTCATTGTCACTACCCACAAAACAGAAGAGTTTAAATGTACATTCCAGATGGAAATCATGTTAGTGTTCGGAAGCCTCTTGCACACCCCATGTATCTTTCTAGCATGAGCATTCTGGGATGAGATTCAGTTCCTGCTCACGTTTTCACCTTGTGACATTCATGAATCTGCCTTGTTCTGCAAATCTAAGGGACCCACGAATTTGGATAGTAGCTGAAGAAGGCGGATGCCCTGTTCCATAAATCTATTTGATCCCATTGTTCAAAAACTAAGAGTTTAGCTACCATCCGCCATCCCCCATTATACTTTCCAGCAGGTCAGAGGTTAATGTTTCACAGAGCTTGTCACTCATATCACCACAAGGTGGCAGGAGAGATTTGTGGTCACATGGTTGGGGACCCCTAGCCATGAGGATTATTCAATTGTGAAATTGTTATTAAATTATGAAATATTTAAAACACCGCATACTTTATACACTCTTACCCCATTTCAACTTAGCAATTCTTTATAAATTTGCAGATATACTGAAGAAAGACTTTCTCAACCTTTTAGACTTATATAACTTAATTTGGATTCAAAGTACACAAGGAATTTCTGTGGCCCTACATTCATATTTCACTTGGGGAACTCAAGCTTCTACGTTTCTTTACAAAAAGAAAAATCTAACCACCCATAGTTTACTCCCCTACATTGTTGGGAACTTAGCGGAAAGCTGAAACTCCAGTCCTCTTTTTAATGGAATATTTTATGTGTCTCATTTCAGTATACTACTATAAGAAGAAAAAAAATTAACCTGCCCATATTACAAGCAAAACTAGCAACTGACATTTAATGGAATTTCCATTAGACCTTGGGTCAGGAGATACTGGGCCCTCTTCCTACTCTGACACTTTTTTGCAGGGCAACTTGAAGCAAGACACTTAACCTCTGTGACCCTTAGTTTTCTCTCCTGTCAAAAGGTAATGTTGGTTCAATAAGGAAATAAGGGTCAAATAATAAAAGCAACATAAATGTCTAGCAGAGAGTAGTGCTTTAACAACTATCATGTTAGGACTTTTTTTTTTTTTTTTTTAACATCTATCATTTGGCAATGAACCAAAGGTAATTAAAAGAAAAAAATCAATTTATGATAAACTTAACTTTTCAAAGTCAAGCAATACTCCTTTGTTTTCTAGCATTTCACAGATATATTTAAAATATTATAAATCAGCGGTTTTCAAAATGTCAACTTCTATTCATATTTCTGAATTATTTGTTATGTTTTGTACGACATCTGTCTGCATCTCAGGGCTTACATCTGCCCTATGAGAGAAAAATAAATTTTTAATGGAAATCACTGAAGATGTCATTTTCCTCTGCTACCATTTGTTGATTTTCTCGTTGGCAAAAGACAAGATCATTTTGACCATCATCTTTAACTCACCTAGGCTCATTGCTCATAATATATAATTTTCATTATCCAACTAAATTTAGATTCTTCTCAGTTATGGGAAACTGTTTCATATGGGTATACTATTACTATGAATGAGGAGAGAGTAGTTTTTAAAAAGACAAAATTGAAGGGAAATTATATTTGGAATGGAGCTGTTCAAAGAATTTTCAGTGTATTCAGACATTTCCATCCTATAGATTACTCTTTTGTTTGTTTTTTTGTTTGGTTGTTTGTTTTTTGTTTTTTTTTTTTTTTTTTCAAGGTAGGGTCTCACTCTAGCCCAGACTGACCTGGAATTCACTGTATTCTCAGGGTGGCCTCGAACTCAGGGTGATCCTCCTACCTCTGTCTCCCGAGTGCTGAGATTAAAGGTGTGCACCACCATGCCCAGCTTTAGATTACTCTTTAGGTGGAATACTTCTAGACCAATCAGGTCCTCAAGTAGATTGGAAAATAAATCCCCATTGCACATATATTTACATAAAACACATAACTCAACTTGTAACAATACTTGCTTGGCTATTCAGTGAACTTGAATTTAATTTCTATTTTTTTTCTTTACAAAACGTACTCTAGGAACCATAATCATCTTTCTAAGTATTCTCATTAAAGTTGAACTTTTAGTGCTGAAACTACATACACTTGTTATAGTGCTGAGTACAAGAAGCTGCTGGCCAGAGGGAGAAACAGACACGTGACTGATGAGGACTCCCCTCCTGTGCTGACTTCCCATACACTCGTGTTAACACTCCCTAGCTCCCTTTAACCTGCAGCTTCTATTGGTTGTGCACACCTATAATCGCAACTTGTGTAGAAGCTTTGACTAGACTAAAATTTATGTCTCTTTAAAGCAGAGCTTCTAAACAAGCAATATGTAATAATTTTATTAAAATTTCTTGTCTCATCTTATTTTTAAAAATAAGATGGAAATGTATGTACTTGACATCATTTTGGAGTGAAGTACTCGATTGGCTTCTCCATGTTAATATCACTCACTGGTAATTAAAACTCAATTCACATATGCAATAAAGTAAATGAAAGGATGTCAGAAAGAGCAATTCCAGAGTACCTATTTAGTCACCTGACACTTTAATGTTTGGTTATCAAGGAAGATGTTTTATATCTGCCTCAAGAGCTATTTATGTGCATAGGTCTTTCATGGCACATGAACCCTACATTGGCTTATTTGGCATATGGGAACCACCACTGACTACCTCCAATAGGAGGTAAAATGAAGGATAGATGATAACAGGAGAATGTGTAATGTAAGAGACAGAATGGAAATTAGCGAGACTTTTGATTACCCTATATGAGAAAGCCTAGAGGAGATACAATCTGATATTTCAAGAAAGCATGAGGGCCCCTCTTTTATAGATAAGATTTAAAATTCACCCAAACTGAAAACCTAGACCAGTATTACAAGGTAAGTCAAATAAAAGCTGAAAAAAATCAAAAGTTAATTTCTGGTCTCTTAGCTGTACAATTAAAATATTACCATGGGTTATAGTTGAAGTAGCTTTTGAATTAGAGGTACTGTTAGGCTACATAGTGGGTTTTAAAGTATTATAATACTTTTCAAATTTTAAGTCTACAATATGATTTTTGTATAATACCAGCATGCTACTATATAATGCATTTGTTTTCTGTTTATATAGGTTAAAAGAAGAAAATAACTTTGAGGGAATACTTCCCGTAAATGAAGAATTCCTCAAGTGAAGCTTACATGTGAGGCTCATTGGTAAACTATCACATTTAACAGTAACTTTACCACCACAGATATAGGCACCATATATAATAATAATGCATACGAGCAATAAGTTTGAATTTTATAAGATTTTTAAAACAGTCATTATAATTTTAGTATCAGTAATTATTTATTTTATATTACCTAAATATAAATTTACAAATATGAAATTAGGTTTAAATTTCATGTCCCTGCTTAACTACATTTCTTTCAATATGATAAAATTATATGATGAACTTCTACAATTTAAATTAATAATCCCATCTTAATGGGATAGATAGTAATATTCATCTGAAACTAAATACCATTTGCAATATAAAGATAAGGCTGAATGCAATGGCTGGGGGGTATTTTACAGCTACTGTTAGGTCCCCTGTGATCAGCCAAATGTTTTTTCTATGCAAACTCCTATAGACACTTTGTCATTATAGAATGGCATGGTGAAACAAATTCTTAGAGCTTTTGGGTTAATGTCTCCTGCATATCTAAATCTTTGACTATTTCTCTGAGCTTTCCAAACTTTAAAGAAATATCTGGAACAAAAACAATGATAAATGAACATTGGCAGGGAAGTTATAACATAACATTGTATCATAAGGTAGCATCTTAATAATTCAGAAAATGTTTTTTTCATTACCATTTAACTAAATTTTAGCAGATATATAAAATATAATATACATATTAATATACATATTAATGATATTTTAATACATGTATATTTGTGTATTGCTTAAATTAGTTCAGACATCTCTATCTCTTCAAATACTTATCATATTTTCAGAGGAAATTTTTATATAATCTAGGACATGACCTTTACAATTAGGAGATTAAAAAGTGATATTCCCAAGTTCTAGAAAAACATACTCTGTGGTCTTCCAAACATATTTGCATATTTTTCCTTCACAGAAATTTAAGGGACATTATATTAGTGAGTTGAGATGCTTCCAGTTGCTTAATTTCCTAGGCATAGTAAGTAACAGATCTGTGACTCTACAGTTCAAGTTACTGCAATGCTTTGAGAGGTTAAGGAAAATAACATAACATAATGAAACTCCAAAGGACAAAAAAATCTTCAGATTCTTTAATGCAGTAATTCCTTTTGGTCAATGCAGATACTTTGGTATTCTGGAATTATGGGAAGTAGTGAATTATTCCATGAGCAGCTCAATTCTGTTACTAAAGGGAGAAGAGGATTCAACATATTTGTGAACAAACACTTGAAAATGGTGGTAAATGACTTTCTGCTTGGGTTGCAGATATGGAATTCCTCTTATGACTATGAACATGCACCAAGGCTCAGGAGTGGAGCACGCTCTGAGAAGTATGCGGACCATATGCTATAGCAAAGTCCAATTCTGAATTTCTACAGTAGTGAGACTGTATCCCTTCCCTTAAAACAGGAGTAGAATATCTGTTTCTCTACTAGCTCCCTAATTACCTACTCCTACCCAAGCTTTGGGAGTATTCTGAGCTGCTCATTTTAAGAACACTGAACATCTCCATAGCAGTGTCAAGAGGGATATACTTACATGGACCAAGTGATTCTAAGCATGGGATACATGGAGATATGGACAAAAACTTTAATCTGTTCAGACTGCCATCCCTCAGTAGAAACTCACTAATATAGTAAAATGCATTTCATGACTAAAACTTAAATATTTTAAAGTTGCTCCCATCTGTTCTTCTTCAGAAAAAAAAATCTATTTTTTTCTTCCGTTTTATATAGTTAGTACTGCCCCTTTTTATTTTCAACACTATTTGTCAATGACTAGTTAGATTATAAAGTATTTGGGTAGTCAAATAAACATTTAAGCAAAACAAATTATAAGGCTTTATGTTTCTTGAACTTAAAAAAAAAAATATGCGCCAAGGGAAAGTCTGTTTAAAATAAGATGGTCCAGCTACAAGAAAGAAGGACATTCTCTCTAAGAAACAGTATTTATTTAAATTAAGTTTGTCTAGAAAAATGTGCTACATTTCTTGTTGATAGTTTCAGCTTATTTTAGACAACTTACAACATTGTTTTGGCATTCTAGGAAAACACAAAATAAAATGTTGAGTGCTAGTATGTCAAATATCAGTTGAATTCTTATGATTCATGTTTCCTCAAGCATGCTAAACTTTAGAACCTCTTTGTTGCAAGGTATAGTGAATTTTGCTGTCTAATATTTCAGGTTTATTTGTTACATTGTGGGGAACCAGTGTGGCGGCCATTCCAAGATGGCGCCTTGGCTGACTGCCAAGTCTTATGACTAGGCGCCATTTCCTGCTTCTACCCTTGTATAGTCACGTTCACACTGCAGATGTGCGCATGTGCCTTGTTATGTAAGATCAGTCCACCAGCAGGTGGTTGTTTGTGCCCTATAGCTAACGCCTACATGGCTACTGCTGATTGGATCAGGCGAGGCTATATCTAGGGTGGAGGGCTGGGAGTCGGGGGCTTCCTGTTGTAAAAGGTTCCTGAATAAACTGCTTCAAGAAGAGTTCCTGTGGTCCTTGCCTTATTCTGTTGGTTGGACTGGGCGACGACATTACATGGAACTTATTACCTAATGATTTAGACCTATACTTCCAATGGAATGATTTTTCATACAACCCAGAATCGATCCAACTCATGTATTTGGAATTAAAATCACCACTATTTCAGGATTAAATTTCCTATGCTTATCCCCTGCCTCCTAACACCAAAACAAGAACATACAGACATGCACACACACCATTTTCAGAACAAACTCCATCCCCAATCCTACTTTAGAAATCTGCTTAATTATAACTTTTTTTAAAATTTATTTGGGAGAGGGAGAATGGGTGGGTGTGTCAGAGCCATCAGCCATTACAAACAAACTCCAGACACGTGTGTCCTCTTGTGCATGTGTGTATTACTTCATGTTTACATCACTGTGTGTCTAGCATGTGTGGGATCTGGAGACTTGAACATGAGCTCTTAGGCTTCACAGACAAGCATGTTAACCACAAAGCCATCTGTCTAGCCCACTATTATTATTATTATTGTTAGGGTCTCACTCTAGCACAGGCTGACCTGGAATTCACTATGGAGTCCCAGATTAGCCTCAAATTCGTGGCCATCCTCCTACCTCTGCAATCCCAAGTGCAAGGATTAAAGGCTCCAGCATTATTTTTGATAAAACTTTAAATGCCTTTCTGCTCACCTACAAAATAAGAACAGTAGTAATAAAAATACTTGACTTTAATGTACAATCAATTGAGAGAAGAAATTCATGAAATAGAAGTTCATATTCTTTTTCTTTTCCATGTATTCAGAAGATAGAAAATCCTAAATAATGCATGTAGAGATATTTCTAGGTATAAGCTAATGACTTTATCTATAGCACCAATTCATGTAAGAGTCTTATGTTTACATGTTTTGAGTCCATGTGATTTAATTGATTCTTCTTAATAGTTACTACTTAAACGGTTCCTTAATTCAGATATAATAGGAAAATACTCTAAACGAATGTCCCAGATAGTCTGTCAGCTTATTCATTCAATGGGACATATTCACTTTTATCACTTTTATGCCTCTAATCCTTTGGCTAATGATGAGTTCTAATTTTTTGAATAACTAGGGATGAAGGGATAGAAAGATCATTGTTTGATACTTAACCCCAGGCTTAAAATTACTTAAAATATTGTTTTTTAATCTAATATATATATCACACAGAATGATCCATCTCTCAATAGACACCCACTCACATAATAAACATTTAAAAACATAGCATTCTATTTAAAATAGTTACATTATATTAAACATTGACTTGAAAGAAAGCAGAAAATGACAGAGTTCCATCACTATGGATAAGAATCAGAAACCACACTTGTTTGGCAGTGTTTCTGAGTCCCCATTGTATTCTCTGAGCCTCTTCCTATGGAGAGTTGAGCTAAATGAGCCAGTATGCTAATTACGTGCTCTGGGAGCACAAAGAAGAAATAAAGAAGTTATTACCTTCCCAAGCTTCTCAGGTAATGAGACCCACTTCTGGAGATACGTGGCACGGTACCAGAATCTATCATGAGAATGAGCTGTGCAGTAAAATGCACAGAATTAATTTTTTAATGAAAATCCTCCACTGGTTTTCTGAATCATATCCACATGACAAATGTCACCGGGCAATGTTATTACCAGTTAACCAACACAAGGTCTTTAGAAGAGATGGCATAACCATGCCTTTTCAGAAGTGAGACTGGCTAATTTCAGCCACCGCCCCCCCCCCATGAAAAAGGAAATAAAATACAATTGGCTCCTTGTCACTCAAACATGACAGTACTTTGGGTTTTTTCCCCCATGATGTTTTTTAGCCTTGAGGCAGATATGACAGGCACCTTATTAAATTCCAAAAATAAATGTGGAACAAGAAGAGAGTGCATGTCAATGAGACATCCAACTTGTTAAAATGCAACATGCATAAAATTTGGTTCACTTTATTTTTACCCATCATCCTCATCATTTAAATAAAAATGGAAATAAAATATTTGTTAGCATAAGCTAAGTAAAAACGTCATTTTTTCTTTCTTATTTCAATAAAAATAGATATTTATTTTTTCATATATTCTTTAGCCAAGGCTTTCTAAGACATCTCCTTCAATATGTGGATGCTGAGCTACCAAAAACAAACAAACAAACAAAAAACCAAAAAAACAAAACAAAAAAGATGGAACATTTTTCATTCTTAGCATCTTTCATTCTACTACTAACAGTTGCTTAGATAAGTCCAAAGATACCTATTGAACCTTAGATTACGCATCATATTTATTGTCCTATTTGTGTATTTTTCTCACAGTATTCATTTATTTGTTTAAGAAAGAGAAAGAGAAAATGGGTGTACCAGGGCCTCCAGCCTCTGCAAACAAACTCCAGATGCATGTGCCACCTTATGCTTCTGGCTTAAGTGGGTACTAGGAAATCAAAACTGAGTCCTTGGGCTTCCAGGCAAGTGCCTTAACTGATAAGCCATCTCTCCAGTTACTCTGACATCATTAAAATTATACCTAGCCAAAAGTTTTATTTTCACCATTTTTTCCTGAAACTTTTCATTCATGCTATGTATCTTCTTTTATAATATATCTTGTTTATCATATGCTAATATCCTCCAGTAGGAACATGTGTTTCTCCTACAGGTTGCCTCTATTAAGAAAAAGAATTAACATGGAAGAGGGGCTGGAAAGATTGTTAGAGCCATGAGCTGGGTCATTATACACAGAGTCACTGCCTCTCCCACATAACTGATGGCTACACCCATAAGGCAAGACCCACATTACCCATACAGGGTGGGCAGGGAGAAGGCTAATGATGGTATGATCATGGCTGTATATATATATATATATATATATAACTAATAAAAATATATTAAAATAAAAAAAGAAAAAGAATTAAGCAGGGTGTGGTGGTGCACACCTTTAATCCCAGCACTCGGGAGGCAGAGGTAGGCAGATCACTGTGAGTTCAAGGCCACCCTGAGACTACATAGTGAATTATAGGTCAGCCTGGGCTAGAGTGAGACCCTACCTGGAAAAAAATAAAAGGAAGGAAGGAAGGAAGGAAGGAAGGAGGGAGGGAGGGAGGGAGGGAGGGAGGGAGGAAGGAGGAAGCAAGGAAGGGAGGAAGGAAGGGAGGAAGGAAGAAAGAAAAGGAATTATGTACCCTCATATAATCTATAGCAACTAGCCTGAGACCTTTTACATAACAGAAATAACAAGAATTCAAGTAATGTTAAAGAAAACACAGTTAATAGCATGTCATGTATTATGATTTTGTAGTGACTGTTGCTACTTCCGTTTTTCTACTACATATTTGTATCATTGAGGCAGTGTAAGGATGACAAGACCATAAAGTGAATAGCCTTCTCCTTGACTACATGCAGGAATTGTCTTTGCGCCAATAGGAGGTAACCTAGGTCATTACACTTTGCTACAGGTCAGAAACACCAGAAAAGCTTCGCGTTTCCTTATTTCTGCCAGTTTACAAAGTCCTTCCACTCCCTTCCTAGAAGGCCCTTCCCAGAGAATTAAGATTTCTGGGAAGATTTCCCTTTTCCAGAAATCCTGACCTCAGACCCTAGGTCCCTGCTCAGGAGAGATGAACAGCCAAAAGAGGTCTTGCCCACCTGGTAAGGATCTTTTTATACTCTTATTGTGGTGGCTTTACCCTCAGGATCAGGTGAGTCTGAGAGAGTTGACTGGTCTGTACTCAGGGTACTGACTCAGGAAGAGGTCAGCCATGAAGCCAAATTTTAGGCTGAGCTTCACCACAATGCCAGAATTAGATTTAAACCTTAATTATAGGAATGGGGAAGTCCTTCCTAGTAAAAGGCTCAGATTGTTTATGGATAAAACAGATCTAGGGAACTCCTTTAGTCCACAGGTAAGAACAGAATAATAGATAGCAATTACAATGTAAACAATAATTCAAAGGGCTACAATTTAGCTGCTTTTATTTTTACCTTGAGCTGATGTTCTTAATAATTTCTCACACAATGAGCAAATTAATATTATTTCAATATGGTCAGCTATGATTAAAAATGTGTTATGCAAACTATTATTATTTCTAGGACAAGAAACATCAGATTAGGAAGATAGGAGAGGCTTTACTGTGACTGTCATTCCTTGTGTCACTGTTAACAGCATTGAACAGAAAGTTAACAAAGACAAATATTAGGAATCAATCTCTGTCCTTTCTCTCATTCTCTCTTTCACCTTCTTTGTCTGATAAATCATGAGAAACCAGTGGTATACAATTTAACCTCATTACATTCTGATAAACATAGATGATCTTCCACTAAAAGATTATATACAATTCAAAGATTCTTTATTAGGTATGAAAAAGAAGTTAGATGTACATCAAAACAAAATGAACGCAATAACACCAAGACACCATCTGCAGCTGCTCTTTTGCCGTTTTATACAAACATGTCAAAGATTATATCTTTGTCTTCCTTCCACATTTACTCTCCACTCTGTTTAGGGAAAAAATGTTTTATGAAGAACAGTTGTTGTTTATCCCACCCTGTTGTAAACAAGTCATGTCATTGTTGAAACAATGTTATATCTATAGTAAAACTCTGTGCAAAGGAATTCCTGATGCTCCAAATTTATTCTAATAAATTATAAAAGATTATATATATATTAGTAGCTCTGAGTGAGTGTTTGCTTCTTTATTGAGTATCCTCCCCTTATCTTATACTTGATTTAAGATGACTTAACTTTTCAAGTGGGTTTAAAACATTCAAATAAAATCCATCTGACAGAAGGAAACTTTGTTTGCCAAAGTGTAGTTAAGCTTAACTTTCTAAACTTCTAGAGAAAAAAAGAAACCAAACAAAAAATGTTGCTGTTTTCTTTTAATCCAGATGCCAGTGTTTATTTTTTTTCTTTTTGTATTACATTGTTAATTCATAGATTCTATTATTTATCTTTCTATACAATATAAATATACCAATTTTATTGGAAACATGTGAATCTTTAACACCACCAGCCACTGCCAACTGTAATCCACAAGGTGACACATTTTTCAGCAAACATAGGGTAGGTATTTTCTTGGTGACATAAAAATAACAGAAAAATCAATGTAATATGCTATGAGAGCTGATTTCTCATGTTACCAAAAATATCTACAAAATACTGTATCTCACAGTTTAAACTTGGTAAATGTCTGTATGAATAATCTACCAGCTTGATAGTAACACCAGTCACTAAAACTGCTCACACTACAACTTTTGATTTCTTGCACACTTGGTAACTTGCATTCCAAACTCATCAAGGAAAGACAAATGGATTATCTTCTCTTGATATTTAGTTGGTTCCTGATATTGATTAATCATAGTGCAATGGTGGATTGCAGGTCTGAAGATTCATGATTTCATACCACCCTTGCCGACTTTTAATTTCCTACATGAGCCTGCCACCGGACTTAACTTGGCTATACTCCAATTTTCTCCTCCATCATTTGGGATCTGTAATGATTGACATCTATTTTACTTGAATGTCAAATGGTTTTATCACTACTGTTCTTATTTTGTAGGTGAGCATCAGAAAGGAACTTAAAATTTTATCAAAAATAATGGTACCATTAGCATCAAAAGCTAAATGGGAATGAATGAAGACAACTAAAATAAACATTGCCTTCTTATTGTGGTTTATTTCTTCATTTGTGAACTTTCCTGATTTGAGTCAAAATTATAAATGGAAAGATGAGGCCACTAGTACCTAGCAAAAAAGTAGTTTTCACAATATTTTTTTTCTTTCATTAGAAAGAGGTATTTTCAAAACTTAATTTATAAGTGTGTAGAACTATTTAGAGTATTTCCTGTGATGTTGCCTTTGAGATTTTAGTATTATTTACTTGACAACAAGTAATAAATTTGGTGAACTTATCTCTTGACAAAATGTCAACTGATGAACAAATGATCAAATCAATACAAAGTCGAGAGATTTTCTGCATTAAAAAAAAAGAAATAACTGAGCTGGAGAAATGGGTTAGTGGTTAAGGTGTTTGCCTGTGAAGCCAAAGAGTCCCAGTTCAATTCTCCAGGACCCACATAAGCCAGATGCACAAGGGGCACATGCATCTGGAGTTTATTTGCAGTGGCTAGAGGCTCTCGCATGCCCATTCTCTCTGTCTGCCTCTCTTCTCTCTCTCTCTTTCTCTCTGTTTGCAAATAAATAAATAAATTTTTTTAAAAACTTTATCAGCCAGGCATGGTGGTGCACACCTTTAATCCCAGCACTTGGGAGGCAGAGGTAGGAGGATCGCTGTGAGTTCAAGGTCACCCTGAAACTACATAGTGAATTCCAGGTCAGCCTAGACCAGAGTGAAACCCTACCTAGAAAACCAATAATAATAATAATAATAATAATAATAATAAATTATCCATTCATCAAAAATGTTTATCAACAAATATTTAGGGGGTATGCAGTATTTTCATTTGAGTATTTCTACCTGTCAATCACTCCTGATCCATAAGAATCTCATTGGGTAAAAATAAAGATGTAAGTTCAAATGTAGCTGCAATTTAAAGTTAATAGAGCGTGGTTTGGTGTACCTATAATCTTAAGCAAAAATTAATCATAGGATAAAATAAAACATATTGTTAAATCCCTTACTGACTCCTAAAAATTAAAAAAAAAAAAAAAAAAAAAAAAATAGCTGGGCATGGTAGTATACCTATTTAATCCCAGCACTCAGAAGGCAGTGGTAGGAGAATTTCTGTGAGTTCAAAGCCAGCCTGGGACTACAAAGTGAGCTCAGGTCACATTGGGCTAGAGTGAAACCCTATCTTGAAAAAAATCAACATAAAATAAAATTTTAAGTGTCTAGTTTTGATAATGTTTATTTTAATTACATGTTAGGCTAAAGTGCTTTCTGAACTTAGATTGGATATTATCCCTAAACATGTCCATTCAGCTGTAATGCCCCTGTTTTATATAGGTAACAATAAGCACTCCACCAAAATCAGACATGTCAACATTTACTAAAGTCAGTAAAGAAATATGAAATTTAATCAAACAGTTATACATGTGTAGGAGCATAGGAGCTGTAGGAAAACCATGGAGATTGTTAAAACATCAGCTCTATCAATAGGTGGAAGAGAAAAGAAAAGCAAAAGGAAAAAAAAAATAAGAATGTAAGAGTATTTGATGAGGAAGCATGCTATAGAAAATTGTCTCATGGACATGACATGGCCTTTGAACTCTTGAGCTCACAGCAATAACCCTTACCTACACAGAATGGATCCATAAACTTCCTATCATGGATAGGGGAGTGACTCATGATGTTTCAACTCTCCATGAGGAAATATTTACCTTTAATGTTGCTCTGGGAAAGGAACTCATCTGCCTCAGTGGTGTAGTCACTGGTATTTTGCCCATGGTGTACTAAAATACTCCCATGCCCACAAGGTCATGTAGCAACCCTCACTAAATTCAGTGGGTTAAAAAAACAAATATGAAAGTAAGAGACGACTAGCTAGGAAGAAAAAAGTTTTTAGTAGGAATGTGAGTGGGATAAGAGAGGATAAAGGGGTCAATGTGATCAAAATACATGGTAAACATGTATGAAATTGACAGTATATAAATTAATTGAAAATGAAAACAATAAATGTTGATGACCAAGATGAAACATTTGTCTATAAGGGTCCAAGCCTATGTAAAGTATTTTTAGAATTCAGCAAAAAATATGATTTTATTAAGTAACAGTAATATAGCTTTATTTTTTTTTTCCTTTTTGTTTGATTGAGAGAGAGACAGAGGAAGAGACAGAATGGGCATCCTAGGGCTTCCAGCCACTGGAAATGAACTCCAGACACATGTACCACCTTGTGTGTTTGGCTTATGTGGGTCTTGGGGAATTGAACCTGGGTCAATTTGGCTTTGCAGGCAAGTACCTTAAGTGCTAGGCCATCTCTACAGCCCAGATTTAGGTCTTTGAAAAGTAGAAATATGCCATTGAAAAAGACATTTCCATAGAAAATATGATTGAGGGCTGAAGAGACAGTTTAGTGGTTAAGACGTTTCCCTGCAAAGCCTAAAGACCCATGTTCTACTCTCCAGATCCCATGTAAGCGAGACACACAAAGATGAGGCAAGCACATGGTTTCACATGCCCACTAGCTGGCACAAGTATCTGGAGTTCAATTGCAGTGACCAAGGCCCTGGGAAGCCAATCCTCACTCTCTCTCTCTCTCTCTCTGCCTCATCTCTCTCCAAAAAAAGAACAAAATATGATTGAAACTTTAATTAAATAAAAATATTTAGAAATACTTTAAATATTTTTAACTGTGTTTTTCATTCAAATTTATATTAACCTGAATAAGAAACTACTACTAAGAAATATATCTACCATATGTTGTCAATTGAAGTGGGCAATGTAATGAGTCATAGGACTGAGAGTTTAAGGACAGGAAACATCAAAAAAAAAAAAAAAACATAGCATGGTATGTCCTCTATAAATTATCAATTCCAAATGGATAATGCACCTTATGGTAAAACTGTAATAGTTCTACAAGATAACACAGGGAATCTTCATGACCGTGAGACTGACACTGTTAATACAACATCAGAGTTACAAGATTGGTAAAATGAAAATAATAAGACATAAATGCTGCCTGTAAAAAAAAAAAAAAAAAAAAAAAAAAAAAAACAATGTGGAGAGAATGAAAGCACAAGTCAAATAATGGGAAAAAAAAAGTGTTCACAACATACCTGACAAAGGAGTATCATACAAAATACACAATGAACCTCTCAATCTCACTAATAAGAACACAAATAACAACAATAAAAATTGGATCAAAGATACCTCAAAAAAGGAAAGATATAGATGCAAATAAGCATATAAGAACATGTTCTATACCACACATAATAAGGGAAAATCTATAAGAATGGCCAGTGTCCACAATATTGACAACACAACATACAAGGAGGAGAAGCAGGAATCCTCTCATTTGTTGCCAGTGGGAATGCAGCATGGTCTAGCACTTTGAAAGGCAGTGTGCCAGAGGCTTACCAAACTAAGCACACAACTACCACACTACATACAATTTTTTTCTCAAACAAAATGAATATGTGTAACCACAAGAAACTTTCACATGGGTGTTTGTTATCACCCAAACTCAGAAGAAACCAAAATGCCCTTAAATACATAAAAGGATAAACTGAGAAATATCCAGCCAAAGAACTAGTATTAGAACTAAAAATGTCAACATCATCATCAACAACAAAAATAATGACCTGTCAAGTTGTTAACATTGAAAGTAAAAGCCAGTCCTACAAGGTACATGCTATATAACTTCTATACTGCATTATAGTCTGGAAAAATCAAGGCTATGGTGATTGAACACAGAAGATTTGCCAAGCATTAGAGGAGATGAATGGTTGGATAGATGACACACAGGGCCATGAATCTACTCTATTTGATACCAGAGTAATGGACACACAAAACTGTCATTGGGCCAAATCCATAGAACATTTCAATACCAAGAGAACACAAATATTAACTATGTGCTTTGGGAGAAAATCTGTTATCAGTGTAAATGGACAAATTGTAACAAAGATAAAAATCTGGTTAAATATTTCAATACTAAGAAAGGTAAATGTACCTTTGGAATAATAGTCCTATAAGTCCAAAACTGATCTACAGTTAGTTATTATTTTATACACAGGCATTATATACTAATATTTAAAAATTCTAGTAGAAAATTACCCCAATGTGGCTCAGAGAAATTTGCAGAAGAGGGGCGGAAAGAGTGTTAGAGCCACAAGTTGGGGCATTATTCACAGAAACTTGGCCTACACCCCAGATCTCTTGACTACCCCCACAATGCATGACCCACATTCCCCATTGATGAGGGTCCCTTTGGAAGAGGGAGGACAGGGAGGAGGATAATGGAGTTACCATTATGAATGTACAATCAGAATAATATAAATAAAAAATAAATAATAAAAAAACTTCTAGTAGAAATAAGTTTAATTACCAAAATGAATGTTTTTGAATCACACTTAAATTTTAACAAAACATGATAGGAATATTTAAATATAAATATTCTAAAACCCTATGAAACTTTTTCACATATATATGTATATTGATTTTTGCTGATGTTCTATTACAATTGAGTATTGCATGTCAATAACTATACAAGAAATAGACAAGATCTTATTTTACATTAAAATAAGTTATATGCACAATATTGTAGCATGTTTATCATTTTATGAAAATCCAACAATGTTAGAGCTACATGAAAATTTCAGGTATTTTGTGTGTCTTTGGTTTTACAGAATAAAAATTAGTGTTTAGGCTAATCTGCTTTCATAAGGGTTATTTTATGTACAATATTTGTATCCCAAATAAATTTTGTGTTTTAATAAAAATTATTATATAGTCTTCATAATACTTTATAAACTTTACATAAATATGCTAAAAGTCATGGTTTCTCTATTGGTCATCTTTTGGCAAAATTATAATAATAAACCTTTCAATTTAGCTCCATTACTAAAAATGTGATGCTTTTGAATGTCACAAGGAATATATATGCATATGTATCCACAATGTTCCAAGATGATGCAACCACTAGTAACCCCCAGAATTATAGTAACATGATTACTTCCCTTGACACAACATCACCCACCTCAGATTGAAGAAACCAATCCCAAAAGTCCCTGACCAATAACCAGGAAAGCCTGAACATAGAGAAGATAAGCTCTAAACAGACACTATTTTAATTTCTGTCACTGAAACCTTAATTCTGTTTCATTTCCAATATACTTGTCTCATTCGATGACCCACAAAGAGTGAATGCTGCCTAGACAAAGCACTTACACAGGTCAACATGAAAATTACAAAAGGAGGAAGGATAAAGGGATTGCAATTTAATTGTGAAATATTAATAAAAGACTTATTCCTTTTAAGTAGTTCCCTTGTTTCCTTGGGGAATTAATGTCTCTTTCATATATCACACAGCTTTAAATAGATGCATCTTTCATTTCGTAGAATGCTATAAAAAGCAGAGTGTCTCTGTGATTCACATTAAATGACTGCAGTGTATAATTCTTGGAGCCAAAAGAAATCCACTGCTGGAAAAGTAATAAAAGACATCCAGGCATGATTAGCATTCAAATATTTGACTGCTCTTTGCTAGAACCCTAATCCCACTTCATTTTAACAGGGACAACCACTCTAGGGGTCCCTTTGATGGTAATGATGTCACAATCCCAAGGGCAGGTAAGTGAGAGGGGAGGAGAGCAGGGTCAGGTTTGATTCCAAAAGACAATATGAGATGTTGCTCTTCTATGAATTTTGACATTGCCCTGGAATGAAGAAAAGATCCTGTTCTAAGTCAGCCGAGACAAAGCAATATTAAATATTTAATTTCCAAAGGCAAAAGCCCAAGGTCCCCAAGCTCCAGGAAGGCTAATGGTCCTCCTTCTAGTTAGGCTGCGAAGAGCAAATGCCACACTCAGAACTAATTTGCCTATAAAATACAAGGATTTTTTAAAGAAGATTTATAAATCTCAAGGCTATGACAATACAGTATGTATAGTTTCTAATTGTAGAAATATTAAAATACATCTATCTGTATGGTATAAGTCCCTATTGTATTTTAACATAAATGTTAAGAATCAAATTAACTTCATTAAATTCTTTTTTTCTAAAGAATAAAATTTGCCTGTCTATCCTTATATTTCTCTACTATCTATCTAATATCATATTTATCTCTAGCTAACAAGGGATAGTGATTCAATAGTATTGTGTATTATATTAAAAATTGAAATATAGTAAACTTATTATATACCATGTATTAATTTCCACATGTTAATATGATCATTCTATGAACTAGATAATGTTCTTTTGCATATAGTGGTGGTCAGGGTTTGTCCCCTTATAAAAAAAAAAAAAAAAAAAAAAAAACACAAAGCAGATGTCATCTTTGTCCCTGTCACCAGGGTCTAATTGTATGCTTTCAGAATTGTGCTGGCTTTAACAATGTATAACTGCTTCACATACATTACCTCTAAGCCACCAATCACTGAAGACAAAATAGGCAAGTATTATTTCTTTTCCATTATATATACCACAGCCTGAAATAATATAAATAGACCATTTCAATGATATTACTGAACTGTTCATCATAGCACTATTGGAATTTTCAGCTGTATCAACTGGTGAGGCAGCAATCAATCAATTAGCTATGAAGAGATCAAAACTGATCTTGAAGATATGTTAAAACTAGTATTTGAAATTGCTATAGCCATTGTCTCTAGTTTTTCTATCTGAATAGAACAAATGTATTTTATTTATTTCTGCTCCAAACACAGGCTCAGGCACAGTCGTTGGAATAAGTAAGGTGTTCAGCATGTGACAGATGCAACTTAGTCATAGTATTTTAAAAGCCATTATTTAAATTAAAGAAAATAACATGTAATTTGTGAATGTCATGAACATAGAAGCATTTTGAAAATGACGAGATGATTCACATCAACAAACACATTTGTGTCGTGCAGTGCATGTGAGAAAAGCAGATGGAGGGTGAGGCAGAGAAGGATAAGAGGCATTTTGAGTTCATGACCAATATGAAGTCAGACACACACACAGTGTTTACTGAGTGACAAGTTAGATTGTCATTGTCACATTATTGAAAAAAAAAACTAGTTTCCAAAGTCACAAGGGATGAATAAAAATGATTACAGAAGGAATGTTCTTGATGAAAAAAGTAAAAAGTTGGAAACAATGAGGCAATGAGAAATTTCTGAAAAACTTTGATATTTACCATGGAGAAAGAGTGCAACCAAAGCTATGGAAAAATTTATGAATAGTTTGACTGTCATGAAGAAACTCTTAATGTCCTGTGAGTTTTGAATGCATACAATAAGAGAGAGAGAAAAAGAAGACACCAGAGACTGGCAAAAAATAAAATTGGATTCAATTCAGCAATTAACTCCATGGAAGTACCTCTGAGCCTTTCAGTTTAGAGCGAAAAAGGCATGGTAACACGTGTGATTATAGTGACAACTCTACAAGAATTAGCCCAAATTGAAGAGGCTGGGTTCATTAAATGATCTGATGACTAGTCTTTACCTGCCATTAAACACCATCCATAGCACAGGTATGTGGAAATAGCCCTTGAAAATTCAGATGTGTATAATGAAGTTAAAGATGCAGACACTTAATACTAAGTGAGACATTAATATGACTCAATCAGCAAATATTTAATCAGGCTAATTATGCTTATTACTTAGGATGAAAAAAATAAAACTTAGTCCACAGACTCTACACTTAAGGAAGTAATGAAGAAGAATATATATGTAAATAATCTAAAATACATTAAAGAAAGAAAATGATGCCAGGGAAATAACTGATAAAGAGGGAATTCTTTCAAGTAGGAATGAGCAACATTTAAGGAGATAAAGATGAGAAGAGTTTATGCAAGCATGGTAAAAGTCCAGGCATACTCATGATGTTACAATGTTTGGTGGACCTCAGGATTATATGGAATGAACATGGAAGACATTCTTTCCTAGATTAAGAAGCTTACACTTGAATACTCTGCCCACTTGTAAATGGTAATCCTCTTAATTAAAGCACATGGATAGACCAAATGAAATAAATTAGAGGAAGGAAGAGCAACTTGCCCAGTTGTCCAGGCTGGATGGAATGAATAAAGGAATAAAGAAAATACCATAAAGATAGGGAGAAGAGACCTCAATGAGAAAATGGCCAAGGTCTGCACTTCTAGGTACCAGTAGACAGCAAAAGACACAAATTCTGACTGAATGAAAAGTAATGGCTACATATTATTACCAAGCTTGGATTATAAATAAGAGAGAGGAAAGTAGTTCCATTAAAATAAATAGACTCAAGCCGGGTGTGGTGGCGCATGTCTTTAATCCCAGCACTTGGGAGGCAGAGGTAGGAGGATCGCCGTGAGTTCGAGGCCACCCTGAGACTACATAGTTAATTCCAGGTCAGCCTGGGCCAGAGTGAGACCCTACCTCCACAAAAAAAAAAAAAAAAAAAAAAAAAAAAAAAAAAGATAAATGGACTCCACAAAACAGAAAACCTTTGGAAGGAGAAGCAGGATTGTTAATGCTATGGTTTCAATATGTGCCCCAGAATTCAAGTGTAAGAAACTTAATCCTTGTGTGTGAGAGAGAGTGAAGCCAATAGAGAGAGAATGAGTGTTCCAGGCCCTATAGCCACTTCAAAGAACTTCAGACACATGTGCCAACTTGTGCATCTGGTTTTACGTGAGTACTGGGGAATTGAACCTGTGTCTCTAGGCTTTGCAGTTAAGTGGCTTAACCACTGTACCATCTCTGCAATCTACAAAATTCTTAATGGGACATTTATAGAAGGTAATCTCTGAAAGAAAGTGTTTAGGTTATGAAGGTTCTGGCCTCAAGCAATTCTTTTAATGGTATATTGTAAGGGATGACAGTAGTAGGTTTGATCTGTTGACCTCCGGCCCTTCCCCAATGTGAAGACTCAGCACATGAGGCTCCAGCTGAGAAGACTGGACTCACCAGGCATTGACACTATCAGTAACTTCAACACAGATATCCCAGATGCCAGATCTGTAAGTCAATAATACATTTTCTAATCATGAATTCTTAAAACTGTAGTATGCAGGTATGGTTGCACAAAATATACTTAGAGTACATGAAGATTTTTATTTGAATGAAAACTAATAGGAAATGGTGAACCAAATAGATAGACCAAGTTTCAATGCTGAAGTACAACCTAGCAAAAATAAATAAATAAATAAAAATAAAAAGAGTAAGGTTGTAAGGCTTTAAGAAGTTGGCAAGCATACTGGTTAGAGAAAAAGAAGAAAAGGAGCATCTACTTTGCTAAAATTCTCCCCAACAACCACAATGTCACATTATCTATCTCCAACCTGGAGAACTCTATGGTGCAAGTTAATGCATTATACTACCCTTAATGTTAAAAAAAAAAAAAAAAAAAAAAAAAAACTCAAGTTTATGCTCTTTAGTGTCAACTTCCACTAAAAGTTGGTGCTCATTTTTTTTTTTTCACTTTTACCTTGGCATTAGCACAAAAAAGTTTCTAACACATCATGAAAGTACTTTTATGAGGCTCACTTCTCAAGTCTTTTTTTTTGTTTTTTTCCTTTTCTATAAGTGATACTATACTGTTTTGTTGTTGTTGTTGTTGTTGTTGAAAATACCATAAACAAAGGACTCAATGAGAGTCACCTGCCAGAGAGAACATTCTGAGACATCCCAGCTAAACAGCTGTCCCTGTCCCATTTACTCTCTCCACCACTGCCTTAGTATGCCACCCCTGAGATTTAACTATCACTTTAAATGCCATCACTAATATGGCCTATGATTTATTTTCTCTACTTGACTATCTTCATTACCTCCAGAACAGCAGAGAAGTATGCCTTATTAGTCACTTTTGTGTCCCCACTTGTTCACATATTACATTCCCCATAGCAGGAATGCAATAAAGAGGGGTGAAAATTAATGAACTCAAGAAAGAAGGAAAAATCAGGCAATATTTATGACAGGAAAAGAACTTAGAAATAAAATATTATAATCAAGAATTAGGCAAAGTATTAAAGCTTTTCTGGGCAGCTCAAGGATGGAGACTAAGAGGTGAGAGAGAAGACTGGGCCAATCTACTTCCACAAATTGTGTTAACAAAAGATTGAGACTGGAGCAATACTCAGTGAAGATAAAACAAAGATAAAAGAGAATCACAGGGGCAAAGTTACACTTCAGAGAAAAGGGACAGGAAGAGAAAATGCCTAGTTAATATGTTAGAATGGTAAAAACGCAAAGGCAAGTTTGTCCTGAATTTTTTTTTTTTTTTGAGAGAGAGACAGAGAGAGAGGGAGAGCAAGACAAATAGAGATGGGCATGCCAGCAGTCTCTCAGCCACTGGAGAACGAAATCCAGATGTGTGTGCCCCTTGTGGTCAAGTGTGACATCGCGCCCTTGCGTTACTTTGCATCTGGCTAAACGTGGGACCTGGAGATTGGAACCAGCATTCTTAGGCTTATGAGGCAGGAGTCTTAACTGCTAAGCCATCTCTCCAGCCCTGTCCTGAGATTTTAAAGAAAGAGAAAACATTGAAGTAAAATGTTAAGAAGTTATTGCTTAAAAAAGATAAAAGCATGTATGCCCATGTCTTTGTACAATATGTAGTGAGGTTTGCAAAACAAACATTGTAGCTCTGAAGAACCTTAAAGAACCCAATAAAGAAATATAAAATCCAGTCTTGACATAGGAAATGTTTCAGGCATTCAACTGTTATTGTCTAAGGCAGTATGATTGCTAAACCTATGATCAAGTATAAAATAACACCCTATGAATAAATAAAGAGAACTTAGAGATATTAATAGTCTTTCCTTCTTTTAAAATAACACTTGTTTAATCCAAGGTAAAGCATGTAGTCCTACTGCAGAAAGATTCAGAAACCAGTGAAAATTAGTATTTTTGCCACTCCCTCAAGCATATGTGTAATCACACAATGTTTTATTTTATTATCTGAAACTTAATATGTACACTAAGTAAATACTTTGGAAATTTGATGAAAATAAAACATTTAGTAAAAAATCTAGACCTCCTAATAGCTTGCCTGAGTTCGTGGCTTTCATGAAACATGATAAAAGGTTGCATTGAAAAGAAAATCTAACTTTAAGAAAAACAAGAATATTGCTATTTGCATTATTAGTTTCTTTTTAAAGAACACCATTTCAAAGGTTGTCCTGATTTAAAACCTAGCTTGCATGTACTATGCCTTTGGTTTAATCCCCAGTACTGCACACAAACATACAAAGTAAACCTGTCCTTGGCTATAGAGTAAATTGAATTTCTATACATTTTATGTGTAAACCAATGCTCTTGTCCTTTCACTGTGCAAATTTGTAAAAGAAACTAGTTTTTAGATTAGCAAATTAGAATTTTCTTGTAGGATCTCAATAGAAAAGAACAATAATATAAATATTGCATTCTCTAAATGAAGGTCTGAATTTCATACAAACACAGAAGCACTTGCAACAATAATGTTCTTTTAATTTTCTTTCCACTATTACTTTCATGCAGTCCTATTATACTATTTTTGCCTCAAAGTAATCCAGTTATTATTACATTTGTAGAACAAGTTCTGTTAATCTTACGATCATTATTAAAAGGCAGACTAGCTTGGACTATTGAAGGCACAGCCCTGGTATTCTCCATCCATCAAAAGACATACTTCCAAACTATAGGTGGAATCAGTTAATAAAATTCAAAACTTTAATCACAAAATTTTTTTGAGTCACAGTAAGTTTAAATTTATGAAATCGATTTTTTCCCTTTCACTATTAAGACTAATGATTTTACTTTTTGCTAACTATTAAGTTTTGATCTTTCAGCATGGGCGAAATATCAAGAAAATCCGTTAGGGAAAAGAATAACCTCCCAATTCCACTATTTTAAAATATATAGCACCTAAGAAGAAGGAAGCTGGGAGGCCTAAGGAAAAACTGACTGGCACTGCAGCAACACTGGTTACTTCGTTACTCATGAACAAGTACAAGTGGTTGGTTCTTTCATTTAATTCTCTTAAGCTGTCAGTGATTTATCTGTTTTGTAGCTTTAGTAATGCAACAGTTGCTTCTCTCTGGACATGTTTCTGAAGAACAAATTAAATAATAAACATAAGTCAATCTTGTAACTATATGCAGCCTATGAAATAAATTGGTATCCCACTCCCCCTGCTTACCAATGAATGGCCCATTGGCTCATCTATATCATCATATCTGTCATTTCAAAAACCAAGGTGCAGGCTCAGAAAATAAAATGAGCTCACCAGTGTGATATGAAAGTAGCTTATTAAAGACGGTTTCATGGATTTTGTACATATCATAACAAAATATGCAAAGGCACCTAGCAGACAAGATACTGAGACTTGAGAAAATTGTTGATGAATAAAAATGAGTAGAACAAATGCATTTAAGTCAGTGTTCTTCTGGAGTATTAGTTTAGACTATTGAGCATAATCTGGCAAACTTGGCAACACAGTCATGTGTTTTTAAAAATATTTTATTTTTATTTATTTATTTGAGAGAGATATATACAGAAATAGGCAGGGAATGAGAGAGAGAGAGAGAGAGAGAGAGAGAGATACCAGGACCTCCAGCCACTGCAAACAAACTCCAGATGCATGCACCCCCTTGTGAATCTGGCTTATGTGGGTCCTGAGGAGTCCAACCTAGGTCCTTTGGCTTTGTAGGCAAACTCTTTAATCACTAAGCCATCTCTCCATCCCTATTCATGGTCTTTTAAAGATATAACTGTGGGGCTGGAGAGAAGGCTTAGCAGTTAAGGCACTTGCCTGATAAGCCTAAAGACCCAGGTTCAATTTCCCAGTACCCACGTAATCTAGATGCACAAGATGGTGCATGCACCTGGGGTTCCTTTGCAGTGGATGGAGGCCCTGGTGCGCTCATTTATCTCTTCATCTGCCTCTCTCTGTACAATAAATAAAAATTAAATTTTAAAAGACCATACATAATTGGGTCTTCTTATGGACTTAGTAGATTGATTCTAGATAGTTAAGATTTTTCTTTGTAAGTGAAGTACTTTTTTCAATGAGAAATATGCACATGTGTGCATGCATGAAAAGTATCTACTCTCTTAAGTTTTTACTACAAATCTCTGGAACTGCTAGAGATTTGGATCCAAAAATATAAAGAACCTGCTGATAAGTGTTTCTGTCAAAGAATGTATCATTACCAATTATTTGAGTCTGTTATATAATAGCAAATATATTAGGAGTACAATATTGGATTTAATTTAAGTTTTGTGATTCTCCCAGCAACATCCATACCCATATAGATTTACAATATTTGTATACAGATTTCAAGAAATGGACAAAAATGTCTTTATGTCTGTGTTTACACTGGTGAGGCAAGTGTAAGCAAACACCAAAGCTCTGCATACGTATAAATATTCATTCCTCTATTTTGACTGGCTTAATGGTCGCTGGGGTGTGACAGCTAAAAGAACAATCAGGTAATATGATTGACTGGAGTGGATAGTATAACCTGCTTCCTCCCACTGGTCCATCCCATCTCCACCTCAACTTGATCCAAACTGCCAGTCAAACCCATCACATGCAGACAGGTTGTGATTTGTAGACATTCACTTTGGCAGGATTATTGAGTTCATGTCTCAAAGAGAAAGGAATCACCATCACAGGATCTCAACCAATGTCTTCTCACCCTTAGTTCTTTGCTTTCTTTAGAAATATGTTGTACTGAGATGTTTATCTTGTAGCACTTGAAATCCTGTAGTCAAATTGTAATTATTTAATCAGAGTCCTAAATTAGACATCAAAATGTTTTATGATAGAATATTTTCTTTAATTTTTATCACTTGAAATATCTTCTCTAAATGTAGACACTAATAATCCATTTGAAAATAGTACTGGCATAGATAGTATCACAGGAATGGAAAAACTCTACTGACATAAATTAATTCTATATGAACATTTTAAAGATGTATTTAACTGGAAGATTGTATCCCCCAATAGGGCCTTTTTAAAAATACTTACTGACACTTATCTTTCTGTTATTGGGTGAGTTCACAAAGTATGATCTGTTCCAAGTTTGACCATTTTCCTTCAAATTCCTTTGTATTATTATTCCTTAGGGCTGTGTAGAATTCCATTGTGTACATATACCACATCTTAGTTATCCATTCAGTCTCACTCATCTGTGGCTTTTATTTTCCCAAGATGCTGGCGCACCTCATAAACATCTTGAGGTCTGGACAATAGGGATGGTGAAGAGGGAGGGCAGGGAAAGGGACAAAAAACTGGACCCAAATGGAAAGTGTACCATAAAACCCTATATCCTGAAAGACATACTAAAAGGTTGAACCTGCATGAGGTGCTTGGAGAGAACACCTGAATCACAGGAGCCTGGAGAGGGTATGATGAAGACTAACTTCAACCTTCTCCTGTTTCTCTCTCTATCGCTCCCTCTTCTCTCTTTCTCTTTCATATTGCCTATACTTTTCCTTCCTTCTTTTCCCTTGGCACTGACCTGTATCTCCCAATAATAGAATGTGGTTAACATCTACAATGAGCTGTTGATTAGTGAGACCTACAGGGTTTCCCAAAAGAAGACAGATTTCTGTCAGAGTACTTGATGACTCACCAAAGGTTAATGGTAAGACCCTACTGTTGAAGACACCATATGCTGTTCAGATGGAACATGGAGAGACCTGGCTGGAATCTGGAAGAGAGTCAGTCCCCAGACAGTTAGATTGTCTAGTGCCAGAAGGTGTTACATAAGTGACTGGGAGAAAACAACCAACATCTGTCTAAGCAACTTGTGGTCTAAGCTACTCAGTAGCAAACAACCTGGCATGATGGGCACACAAGTGCAGGAGTGGCACACAGCCATGGTGGGTTACCAACTGCTCTTTATTTGGCTAATGGACCTGCTCAGTGGAATGAAATCCATACCTGGAAATGGGCAACATGTCAGAACCATATCCAAAAATGAGCCCGCACTCCAATATCAAGCTCCCACCAGTAGTGGGATATAAGAGAGTTTACACCTATTAAATTCTCTCTAAAATAATAATGGTTATCCATGTATCTTGCACTGATCTCACTCTCTTCTGGAGAATCTGCTTCTCTCTTTCAGATGGACGCAGAACCTGAGGAGAAAATCAGCCCATCACACCTCACCAGGGCACCAGCTGAAGCCATAGAGTCATAGGAAATAAGCAAGAGTGCTGCTTTCTCAGTGAACCTGGTATCAGCACAGGGTGAAGGAGATAGACACAAAGAACACTGAACTCCTACTAAATCAGATATCCAGAAACACAGAGACTCACAAAGCCTCGTCACTGAAATAGACCTAAAATGAACCCAACATGGCTCAGGGAAATGCATGGGAAAGGGGGCAGAAAGATTGTTAGAGCCATGAGTTGGGTCCTTATACACAGAGTCATGATGGCTACCCCCATAAGGCAAGACCCACATTACCCATGAGGGGACTACAGGGAGAAGGCTAACAATGGTACCATCATGGATATATATATATCCTATATACATAACTAATAAAAATACCTCAACAAAAACTGACTGCTGCTCCCACAATGTATAACCTCTTAGAAAATACCTGAAACCCCACTGAGGAGGGTCCCCAGAGAAATGGGGGCAGGGACGAGGGAAAAGAGGGTATCAACATATGATGTATCCATACAAAATAATTTGTTAATAATAATAAATAATAAATGAAAATTATCCTTAATCCTAATAATCTTTTTTAAATAAAAAATACTTCCTGAGCTGGAGAGATGGCTCAGCAGCTAAGATATTTGCTTGCAAATCCTAACAACACAAGTTCAATTCCCCAGGACCCATGTGAAGCCAGATGCACAAAGTGGTGCATGTGTCTGGAATTTGTCTGTAGTGGCTAAATGTCCTGGGGTTCTCCCTCTCCTTCCCTCTTTCTCTCTGTGGTACGGTGGCACATGCCTTTAATCCCAGAACTCAGAAGGCTGAGACAGAAGGATTGCTCTGACTTAAAGGCCAACCTGAGACTTCATAGTGAATTTTGGGTTGGCCTGAGCTAGAGAAAAACCCTACCTCAAAAAAAAAAAAAATTTTCTTGATTAAAATCAAGAAAATATTTTAATGCTTTTATTTTTATTTAAATTCAAAAAAAATTAAATAATTTTTGAGAATGATTAGGGATCACTCAGTAAAGTGGTTCCCTGACAAGCATGACAAGCTGAGTCTCCATGCAAAAGTGTTGGGTGTGCTTATGCACTACCGAGGAGGAAAAGGCACATCCTTGGGGTTTGGTAGCAGCCAATCAAGCCAATCTGTGTGCTCCAAGCCAATGAGAGTTGCTATCACAAGTAAATGTAAACAGAAGCTGCAGAAATGGCTCAGTGATTAAGAGCATTTTCTGTTCAACCATGAGTACCTAAGGATACCTGAGGATACACAGGGCTAAAAATCTCATGCCCACAGGGGACCAGATACCTGAGAATCTTTGGAGCCCCATAACTCTGGAATCAGTAATGAAACTCCATCTCTAAAGAAGAGAAGGCAGACGAGCAATGGATCAGGCAACTGAAGGGTGACGATTGTCAGAGCGGCAGGCAAGGGCATGGGGTGCCACACCACATCATACCCACACACAAACTCTACAAACACCACACACACACACACACACACACACACACAAGCAAAAGAACTATTGTGCCAAAATACTACTTATGTCATATATAGGTCATCCTATTTTTTTTCTGACTTTGTACTTGCTTGAATTGCCTCATATAAAAACTAAGAAAACCCTGTAGTAATAAAATTTTAAGTTGGTTACAATAAATTCAAGCTTTTTCCTATATCTGATGGAAATATGACAAACCAGATATCATTAATCAGTCTTGAAATCTACTATTAGCAAACTTCTCTTGGGAAAAATAAATGTAGAGTAACACAAGTGTATCTTGTGTTAAAAACTAAGGGATTCAAACCATCAGAATTCTCCCAGACTATGACCCTTCTCATTGTAGTTTGGTAAGGGGTAAGTGCAGCTATTAAGTAAATCCATATTAATAACTTATTTATTAAAAACTATTCTCCCCTAAAATCAAACAATAAGACAAAATTTATGATTTCCTTTAATATTCAGAGTGACAGTACTACATGGGTATAAATCCAAAGAACATTAAATGTTATCTCTATTTGTTGCTTATAAGATAATAAATTAGGATTTCTTTACAAATTGGTAAATTTCTTTACAAAATGGTAAGCAAAGAAAATCTTAAATTGGCTACATATTTCCCCAAAGTTTTCCATAAATACTGTTTTACTGACATCATGAATCTTTCAGCTTTGATATCCAAAAATTTGAGGTTTGTAGAAAAATCACATTCTGTGTCTGAGGATTGTGGCTTGTGTGACTCAAACACATTTACAATTGCCTGTCAGGGTTCACAGGATGCTACTCCACTGAAGGAGATGTCTTCTCACAGGCATCACTGGTTGAAAACACATTTAACAGAGTTGGAAGAATGGTTCACAATTAGTGATCAGATGGAGCTATGCTACTTTCAAGATCATTTGTTAACAATAATTATAACAGAATATCTTGAAACACAGAAGTGACATGGCCTCATTTATATATATTTACAAGGATATAACTTGTGAATACAATATAATGGCAAAAGTACACATTTCCTTTCCTGAAAAACAACTGAACAGAATTTAGATGGATACACCTGAATATTAAATATTATGGAAAACTCATTTATTCATAGAACAATGACAAACTTGCAAGTTAACCAAGTCAGGTTGATGTAATTACACCAAAGAAAACAAACAAGCTAACCCAGATGGTGGTTCTTGTATCATCCCTGTTTGTACATCAATTGCCATGCTAATCTTTTAACATATGTTCTGTATACAGAGCGTAAGTCATATTTCCTCCGTGAGATCACCTTTTAATGTTCAGGGTATATATACAGCAGAGCATTTCAGGAAAGCCAAAGAGGAATGCAGTGAAACCAGCCTTTGACCAAATCACACGTGGGTGTGCACAAGAATGGGTATGTACAAAACAATCAGGATTCTGAAGGCCTAAGTCCTGGGAAAAGTGGGTCTAAATTTCTGGGACATGAACTGTCCTCCATAGGCATCACTTCAAGAGATACTGAACCACCAAAATGCATACTTCATTTTTTCTCTTGCCTTAGGTAAACAAGTTAACAATATATTTTCTCAGTTCCCATTTTATACACAGATCTATTTAAGTCTTTACACACACACACACACACACACAAAAAAAAAAAAAAAAGAGTACTAAGTAAAATGAAGTAACAGTGAAGGTAGTGATATCCTGCAACTTCTTCCAAGGACAATTTTCTTGAACATTTGCATTCATTCTTTACACAACAAGTACTTCAGCTCATACAGCCATTCTTTCTAAGTCAAACAGAGCACCTATCAATGAAATAGATTCTGCTAAACATTCAGCTTCCATAAGAATAAGAGTGCTGTTAGCAAATAAGACGGAGAGTGAAGGCTTCAGAGTATCATACACCTCAATGATCCTGGAAGACATTTTCCCAGGACAGAAGGGGAAGAGGTCACCCATCCATTCTATTTGATTCTGTTTTGACAGGGTGAAGTGGATTACCAAAACAACAGTTCATACATATTTAAAGAGGTAAGAAAGCACTCCTTGTGAGCTGCTGCTTTAAGTGCTTTCTACACCAGATGTCTGCTTTTTAATGGGTCTTCTTATTTAGGAAATGAAAATGAAATTAAGAGAAGACCACATTTTCTCATAGAACAAATAATGCCTATCACATGCAGCACCCAACAAATCACCCTTTTGTATCATTTTTCAATATAAAGCAAAACACAGGTAAATTGGGAAGAAATGTTCTAAAGACATGAAAGTAAACTTTTATATGGCTTCCTTGTACATAAAGGCAGTTTTCAAATAGCAATTGCTTTCGAATACTGGAAAGTACTTTTGAGGAAGATAAACCAATAAAAATGATAAAAGTAAAGTGGAATTTCTTCTGTAAACCAATTCACTCTCACTTGAAAGTTCAGACATTATTTCATATTGAATAAAAAAAACTATTTCCATTTTTATTATTTTATTTATTTATTTGAGAGAGAGAAAAGGAGAGAGAGAGAGAGAGATGCAGGGAGAGGGAGGGAGAGAGAGAGAGAAAGAGAGAGAGAGAGAATAGGCATGTCAGGGCCTCCAGCCACTACAAATGGACTCCAGACACATGTACCACCTTGTGTATCTGGTTTATGTGGGTCTTGGGGAATCAAACCTAGGTCCTTTACTTTTTCAGGCAAGTGCCTTAATCACTAAGCCATTTCCCCGACCCTGTTTCCACTTTTAAAACAAACTTCTGGAAAATCTTTGAATTCTTTCATGTTGAGTACTTTTCATTTGGAAAATCTTCTGATAGGATATTGTCAAAAAATGCACAGGGGAAATACAGATGCCATACTAGTACACATTAAAGAATCCTATTAGGGATGATTCACTAAACTTTATTTTTCATTTTGATAATGTGAAGATAGAAGGTTGTGAATATGATCTAAATTTCTTAAGATGAATATAACTCTCCATTATTTTATATTTGTCAATGCTAAAGTAACACTAAAAATACTGGAAGATCAGAGCTTTAAATAAATATAGTTATTTATTTTTCATATCACGTTCTGTCTTCATAGGGGTTCCATGTTCTTCAGAATTCCTATTCTCATTCCTGTCAAAACAACAGTGTATTTATGTTTTCCAGTGATTGGTGCAAGGGTGGGGGCATAATAGAAAATAGATTTGGTTTGTCACCTAGTGAGGCTCCAGTTCTGATCTATTGCTTAAGTGAGTCATTTGGAAGTTTTACAAAAAAAAAAAAAAAAAAAAAAAAAAATCTTTTAACTTCAACTTGTTAATGGAAAATGTCTTCTACCAAAAACAAAAGTAATCTCATAAAATGAATTTTGATAAGTAACAAAACACTTTCTTATCTACCTTGAAAGTGGAGTGAGACAGGGGATTTCAGCTGGCAGAACAATGAATATCACTAAGCAGCATAGCTTAGCGTCATAGAGAACTTAAAGAGAAAGCTCCTTCAAAAAAGTGAAAGCTAGGCATGAACCACTTGGCCAAGACAACAAGGCACAGCTGATCTCGCATTTTATGTACCTCTATAGTCTCATGCAGTTGATGTTTGCCTTCCCAAAAATGTGTAGATGACATAACTAATGGTTCATTATAAAGACCCCTGAAAATGGTGGTTAATGTTAATGTTCTTTGACTCAGTCACCCAGATCTGCTTCATCCATTTATTTTTGTAACAGAAATGTGTTACTTCTATTCTTATATAACATCATGATACTTATACAGCAAGTTAAACAATAATTACCCTTTCTTTGTCCAAAAAGATGAATAGGCAAATCGGCAGAGAAATGCTGTGAGTTCATTAATGTCCAAGTGATAAAAGAGATACCAATCTTTCTTCATTAGTCAGGTGATACTGATACACCTACTAGGAAAGTTTGTTCATAACTTACACGATTTTAAGTATTCTTCACTGACAGATCCAAAGATTTACATAAAAGATTAGGACAAACACTATTTAATCATCTTGACAAAATAATGTCCCCTTTAAAAGAATCATTTATAATTTTTATAAAGAATCTAATTGAAATATATTATAATAGTAGGGACAATAGAGGCAATAGTTTTCTAATTCTTTATTTAAGAATGGAAATATATAGACGGGCATGGTGGCACACACGCACATCCTTAATCCCTGCATTCAGGAGGCTGAGGTAGGAGAATTGCTTTGAGTTCAAGGCCAACCCGAGACTACAGAATGAATTCCAGATAAGCCTTGGCTAAAGTAAGACATTACCTTGAAAAAAAATGACATATATAAACAACAATGCCTCATTTTCTGACTTAAAATGATTGATTAATTCTGAACTAAACCAAATATGGCATATGCTTTTATAAAACTTTCCAGGAGAAAATTTAAAATCCATATTTTCAATTTAAGTTGATATACATGTTGAACAGTAAATGAATTTGTCAAAAGAAAGGGACGCATGCTTTCTAAAAGCACATATGGAACATTTTCAATCGCTATCTTTGAATTTTTGTCTATACAAATGAACTTTGTCTTACATTAATTCAAACCTAAAATATCTATATCCTTCACAAATATTTCTAAAATAACTGAATTTCCAATGCTGTGAACAAATTATTGATACCTTGGATTTTATGTGGTCAAACTAGTAAAAGCCTGTAACATCTAGAATAAGTTTTCATACTACATTTAATTTGAACTTAAAAAATAGCTCTATGATTTCTAAACTAAAAGTAACACTGATTGACCATTTTATGAATCAGCAAACTGCTATTCACTGAATACATGTGACTACCTTACAGCTTATGGTCCATACTGACTCACAGACCACAATGCAAATCTTTAGTGTTCCATTAAATGTTCATTACTTCATAAAGGAAGCAATCAGTGTGACATACATACTTATGTCATCAAGATGATTAGCTTCCACATAGACCAGTTTGGTTATTCTTTCTTTCTTTCTCTCTCTCTCTTCTTTCTTTCTTTCTTTCTTTCTTTCTTTCTTTCTTTCTTTCCTTCTTTCTTTTGGTTATACTTTCTTAATGAAACTTAAGGAAAGAAGAAGGAACCTTCAAGGAAAATGAAAAGGAACAATAATGTGTATTGCATCTAAAACTGCATTTTGCACAGGAGAACATTACTGTCTGGTGCTATAAATCTGGACAGAAGCTTGTGGCTGTAAAGGTCATAGGTCCTAGGACGGAAGCTACTGTTGATATTTTGCTAAATGACATGATGTGCCCATCAAATTACCTACTAAATGACTATATTTATGCTGCTATCAGCTTTGGTAAAAAAGCTTTTTTTTTTTCCTGAGAAGTCAGTAGAAACTAAAGATTCATAACTGGTTAAAATGCTGAGAATAAGTGGCTATTGAATGCTTCTCCTTAAATGACACATCTGCATCACTGACTTCTAGGATCTGAGAACATCTTCAATGTGGGAGGGTGTAGGAAGAATGGAAGAGCTGGAGAAAGTAGGGGGAGCAGTGCGGAATGCTGAATTCTAATCTAGGCATGGCATGGACACTGCACTCAAACTCACAGCAGCTATGGTTATCGGAACTGAACAGGTATCGGCTCCATAATAGTCCATTACAGAAAGGGGAGGGCTCAGGAGGTCCCATCCTTACCTGACCTGAGAATTTACATGCAGTAATGTTAGGCGGGGGAGGGACAGATACTTTCTTCAGTTGAATAGGCACTGGGAAGGGGCCCATGCTCCTGTAAACATTACTTAGGAAACTCATTGGGTCACAAAAGAAATAAAAGGATGTGAAAGTAGATGGAATTGGTTGAAAAAAGGAAACTTAGTAGTGAGAGTAGAAGGGGACAACAGAGGATAGCTAGGGCTTACAATTGAAATATATATATATATATATATATATATATATATATATATATATATATATATATATATATATCAGAATGAAATACCTTATATATAATAAGTATATGCTAATAAAATATTAAGAGCAAAACAAAAAGTTACTTCATAAGTACATCAGACAGATAGGAATATTCATTAATTTATGAACATTTACTGAAATATTTATGTCTTGTGTAAAATAACAAAAGTAAAAATTATTGGTACTATAGTCTTTACCATCCAAATAATTGTAATATTCAATGTTAACCATGAATAAAATCATGGCTTATGAAGGAAAAAAGAACATTGACTGAGAGAGAATTTTCCATAAGGAACAGAGCTTGTGGGGGTAAGTAGGAGCTTTTCAATTAGAGGCTGAGGAAAGAGAAAAGCAAAGGAAGTAGAGAAAGGAAAATATCACGAGGAAGAACTTACATAGTAAAGAAACAAGATGAGTTAACATAGTGGAGATACTTATTTAAAAAAAAAAAAAAAAACCTGAAGATAAAAACTCATGTCGAGAGAGAAATACTCTTGTATTTAATATTACATTGACTCCTTTGGGTTTCTTTGTCCTCGTTTACAAAATAAGGTTTAAGACCCTAGGTCTCCAATATAAATCCCTCAAGCTCTTTATCCCATTGTAATTAGATAAAGTACATCCATGTTGCCAGCTCATGTTTGTAAAATAACCATAAGTCATGTGTCCTATAATTTCCCTGAAAATGATTTTCTTCAGGTGTAATTGAAGCTGAATATAATTAAGCAATTAATTTTGAGGTCCTCCAAGTATAATTCCATTATTTATGTCATGAGAGTGAGGCAAAATAAAGAATTTATTGACAAAAAGGTGAACAGAAATTAAAAATCTTCACCATGGGGCTGAAGGGATGGCTTAGCCATTAAGGCACTTGCCTGCAAAGCCAAAGGACCCAGGTTCATTTCCCCAGGACCCATGTTAGCATGAGGCACAAGGTGACACATATGTCTGGAGTTTTTGCAGCTGCTGAAAGCCTTGGTTAACCTATTTCTCTTTCACTCTCTCTCTCCCTCCCTCCCCTCCAAATACATAAATAAAAATTTTTAAATGTTTAAAATATTTCTTTCTTTTTTTATTGACAACTTCTATACTTACAGACAATAAACCATGATATTTCCCTCCCCTCCCCCCGACCCCCTTTAGAACTCCACTCTCCATCATATTCCCTCTCTCCAGTAGTCTCTCTTTTAATATGATGTCATCATTGTTTTTCTCCTTTTGTGGTATTTTGAATATATGTCCCCCAATATATTCAGCATTTTATTAGTTATAGTTTGTACCTGCAATCACCTTGCTAGAGGCAATGTCACTGGGGGCTGGTCTTAAGGTGTGGGTTTGAGATTCCATTGTAAAGATATGCAAATGTGCCTAGCAGGAGTTCCTGAAGTGTGCTGTGTGACCTTTTGGCTGTAGTTTTGCTTAGTGTGCTGTGTAGCTGGCAGTTTGGCTTTGCTCTCTTGACTGGTCCTGTGAGAGCAGGCCATTTCTCCTGCCATTATGGAACTTCTCCTGGATCTGTAAGCTTCAATAAATAATATCCCTTCCTCCATAACTGTGCCTGGTCTGGAAGTTCATCTCAGCGAACCTGAAGCTGTCTGCTACACCTTTTATGAGGGTCTTGTGAAGGTATTGCTAGGCACTGTGAGGTCATGGATATCAAAGCCAATTTCTGTCTGAACAATTGCATTGTAAGGAGTGATACCCTTACTTTGGCTCTTACATTCTTTCCGCCACCTCTTCCGCAATGGACCCTGAGCCTTAAAAAGACCTTCACCATAGATTGATCAACTAAGTGATGCAATGCTGAACCATGTCCATACTAATTTTTGACTATGTTTAAGTTTACATCAGGGAATGCAAGGAAGGGCAATGCATTTAATATTGGACTATGGACATTTCTGCTCTGGTTTTGCCTGGGCAAGCTTATCTCCTATAACTTGAAGTTCTGTCATGAATTATACCATGTCCTGAAATATATGTTTGGATATTTTCAGGCAGAGTGTAAGGTGGTAGACACACCTGTCCATATTGCATGCTTTGCTAAAGGTGATTTTATAGACCAATAACGTCATAAATATAGGGATTAAAGAAAATTTGAGTGAGGAAGATGGCTCAACAGGTAAGAGTGCTTATCCCATGCTTGAGGGCTTGAGATGATCTGAGACTACTTAGTTTGAATCCCTGGGACTGATATTAATAGCTGATTGGGACTTCACACATCTGCAGCTCCAGTCTTGTAGGGACTAACTGTTTTCATTTCTTTTTTATTGTTATTAATTTATTTATTAGAGGCAGAGACAGAGAGAGAGACAGAGAATGGGAATGCCAGGGCCTCTAGCCACTGCAAACGAACTCCAGGTGTATGCGCCACCTTGTGCATCTGGCTTATGTGGGACCTGGAGAAGCGAACCCAGATCCTTACACTTTGCAGGCAAGAGCCTTAACTGCTAAGCCATCTCTCCAGCCTTATTTTAAGTATTTTAAAGAAAATTCTCCTTTCAGTTCATGACAATAAAAAAATCAAAGAAGCATTCCATATTTTTCCATTTCACACCAAATATGGAAATATTGCTTTCTAAATAAAATTTGGGGTCACACAAAAGTCTCAGTAATTGTCTCACAATCTGTAAAGCCATTAGCTGTAGTAATACTTATATGATTGTTAATGTTGGGGGGGGTGCTGTTTGTTTGTTTTTTGAGTCAGGGTCTTGCTCTAGCCCATGCTGAGCTGGAATTCACTATGTAGTCTCAGATGGCCTTGAACTCACAGCAGTCCTCCTACCTCTGCCTCTTCAGTATTGGGATTAAACGCATGCACAACCACACCTGGCTTATGATTGATAAATTTTAAACAGGTAATAAGTGTCTTCATGTTTATATTGTGTTTTTTTTTTTTTTACAGTAATATAGGTTTTCAGGAGATAAATTTTAGCAGGCCTATAAAAACACATGGAAAATTCTAAAATTGTTTGCTATTAATAATCAACATGGTGGCAAGCGATGCCAGCTTGTGTGACTGTGTCTACAATTCAGTTAATCTCCATGTATGTGGTGGTTTGATTCAGTTGTCCCCCATAAACTTAGGTGTTCTGAATGCTCCATTCCCTAGCTGATGGCAATTTGGGAATTAAAGCCTCCTGGAGGCAGTGTATTGTTGGGGGCGGGCTTATGGGTATTATAGCCAGTGTCCCCTTGCCAGTGTTTGGTACACTCTCCTGTTGTTATTGTCCATCTTATGTTGGCCAGGAAGTGATGCCCACCCTCTGCTCATGCCATCATGGAACTTCCTCTCAAATTTGTAAGCCAAAATAAACCCTTTTGTTCCCCAAAAGGTGCTCTTGTTCAAGTGATTTCTTCCAGCAATGTGAACCTGACTGCAACAATGTATTTAAACCAAACAAAATATGAACGTGTAAGAAGAGTATTTTATGAATGTATCTGTGAATAGAACGTAGAGGTTGAGCGATCATATGAGAAAATGCATTCCCTAAATGCAACATATTTTACCACGAGCAAAATGTACTTTTATAGACTAAGAGAAAACTACAATCAAATTTCTATATACAAAGAGAGTTCCAGGTAAAATGATGTTGAATGTATATAAAAGAATTGACAGTCATGGAATATATCTCCTGATTAGTTTGCTCACAGTGGTTAGGGTCTTGTCACAGGGCTTTTATTGCAATGACAACTAGGGGTTACACTCTGCATCACCTAGTTCTAATGCACACATCTATACTTGACAGGAGAGAGCTCAATACGATTCTTTAACATTATCCCCACTCTTAGATATGCACAGGCAATTCCCACAGTGGGAGAGAATCCATCACGAGTTCCTAGTGTGTATGAAATCAATTCTCAGGACTAGGAAGGCATCGTTAGTGACCACACTCCTTGAAAAGCAGCACCAATCTTAAAATGTCAGCTGCATGGAAGGCATATCATTAATAGCCTTCACTCACAGGAGTTAGAGGTTTAAACACAGATCCAATGAGTCTGCAATTGCCTCCCATTAACCAGAGACACACTCAAAACTGTGGCCCATTGCCAGCATACAACTGTCCTTTTGTGATCACTAAAAGTTATTTCCAATCATCTTTTGGGAGCTGCAGACTATCCTCACAGGGCAGTGAAATGATTCTGGATGTTTTATATATATAACATACAA
Organism: Orientallactaga sibirica; assembly: GCA_036365145.1. Classification (NCBI taxonomy): domain Eukaryota; kingdom Metazoa; phylum Chordata; class Mammalia; order Rodentia; family Dipodidae; genus Orientallactaga; species Orientallactaga sibirica. The sequence goes on along the minus strand of JAEOAD010000060.1, from coordinate 11,134,870 downwards.
AATATCAAATATTATCTTTTTTAAACTGCCTTTATTTGGAACTAGTACCGACATCACAGTACAATGGTGTACATTTCCACATATGCCTTAAAGATAAAATGAAGGCTTAGAAGAACAAGTAGCAGAAAGAGTCAGAAAATCATGTATAAAAGAGTTTACCCAAATATGACATTCAGATTAAAACTCATGAGACTCCCACAATCCCCTTCTTAGTTTCTGGAATGTTGAGTTTATTGATACATACCACCATGCCTCATATTATATGCATCTTTTTTGAGTTTTTAATATTTTATTTTTATTTATTTATTTGAGAGAGAGAGAGCAAAATAGGGAGAGAAAGAGAGAGACAGAGAGAGAGGGAATGGGCGATCCAGGGCCTCCAGCCACTGCAAATGTGTTCCCCTGTGCATCTGGCTTACATGGATCCTGGGCAATTGAACCTGGGTCCTTTTGGCTTTGCAGGCAAGTGTCCCATCTCTCCAACCTCATATACATCTTTTGAAATTATAAACTCTGTGATAAAAATCAAGTCACTTAATTCCCTAGGACCCATGTCCTAGGGAGTTCATTTACAGTGGCTAGAGGCCTGGGCATGGCCATTCTCTCTCTCTCTCTCCATCTGCCTCTTCTCTCCCTCTCTCAAATAAATAAACAAAAGAATAAAGATGGCGCTTACCAAAAATTAATAACAATAAGTCACTTAACGCTACAAATTTACTGTCCTAAATATATTCTTAAAAATAGGCCGGGCGTGGTGGCGCATGCCTTTAATCCACTTTAAGCACTCGGGAGGCAGAGGTAGGAGGATCGTCGTGAGTTCAAGGCTACCCTGAGACTACATAGTTAACTCCAGGTCATCCTGGGCCAGAGTGAGACCCTACCTTGAAACCCCCCCCCAAAAAAAAAACAATAGGCCAGGTGTGGTGTGCACGCATTTAATCCCAGCATTTGGGAGGCTGAGGTAGGAGATAACTGTGAGTTCAAGGTCAGCCTGAGACTACCACATAGTGAATTCTGCATTTCAATCTTTTTTACTAAAATCCTGCAGAAGCAAGGCCTGGCTCGGTGCCCCAACCCAACATTGTAGACCTCTAGTTTATTTTAAATAACTAAGTCAGTGAATAATTCATATTAACTTCTGTTATAAAGTAGATTCTGTTATAAAATAGGATATGGTAACACACACCTTTAATCCCAGAACTCAGAGGCTGATGTAAGAGGATCAATGTGAGTTCAAGGCTAGCCTGAGGTTACATAGTGAATTCCAGGTCAGCTGGAGCTAGAGTGAGACCCTATCTTGGAGAAAAATAATAAGAAAGAAAGAAAGGAAGAAGGAAGCAAGGGAGGAAGGGAAGATGGATGGATGGAAGGAAGGAAGGAAGGAAGGAAGGAAGGAAGGAAGGAAGGAAGGAAGGAAGGAGGGAAGGAAGGGGATCAGAAAGGAAGGAGAAGGAAAGGGAGGAAGAGAAGAAGGAAGGGAGAGAGGGGAGCAAGCAGAATTACCAACTGCATTTACTTTTATGATGTTCGGGCCAACCAAAGTATGGGTTATCTTTTGCCCTAAGAGACAGGGTGGCCAAAAGACAGAGACTGCATCTATTTATCTATTTTTTTTTTCCCTATGGAGAGGCAAACCTTGTATAACATCTGAGAGCATTTGGAAACTGGGACTTTGAAGATACTGAATCATTTGTACTTTAATGAGCTAATGCACATGATTACAGGTCCTATCTCATATATAGTGTGGCAGGAGGACTGAGGGACAAATACAAGTCAAATCAGCTCTAATGTTGGGAGTTTCAACTGCCACAATCAGCAGAATTATAACAAACATATAAAGGAAGTAGAAGCCTCTGTCTACAAAAATTTGAGCAGTAATAGAGGAGAGAATAAAATACATGCTAAGTAATAAATTGGCATTTGATTCTTTATAAATGATAAGCTTGGTTTAGTAACTTTTACACAGTAAGTATACTTAAAAATGGCAGAGATGACATTTGAAAATCAGCAGCATCCTGGGCTTCCAATGCCTTGCTGTCACATCAATCTTACTTCCTCTGCTTTTTATTCTCAAAAAAAATGTGAACACTGGTTTATTTTTGTGCTGTAAAATGCTAGGTTATTTTAAAAAAGGCTCTTAATGTATTGGTAAATTCTCAAAATGACACAAATAGTATCCAATTCCTAAGAATCTGTGGGAGTAATCATTTCCATGATGCATCTGCACCCTGGTTAATAAATTGTGTTAACACAATCAGAACAGTGGATGGGGTGAGCTTCTAACAAAAGAAATACTTTTCATATTGAATAAATCTTTGACAATCTAGGGTAGCAATTTTATGTGCAATGCTTTTATTTTCAGCCAGTATGGGAATGAAGAAATGTATTATTTGCTTTGCTTGTCTCTCTGGACATAATAGAACATGATATTATAAACTATAATGCCACAAAAGGGCAAGGTATCTATCTCCCTAAATCTCTACTGACTTTATAACATGTCTTGGCATTTACACCTACTTGTGTCCAACCAATCCACCTAGATTTTCATGAGTGTATGAAATATCACTCTCCAAGAGACAGTAAGGACAAAGCCACCTCAATGGGATGTCATGAACCAGAACTCTGAAGGAAAACATGTTTGCGGGAGAAGTCTTGCCCCAAGGTCTTGGGAGAGAGAATGATTTGATTTCAATGAGTTGCTATAGTCTTACCAAGGGACACTTGATAGACATGAAAATAATTAATGAAAGAAAATAATGAGAGATTAGGAGAGAAGAAGGATGGAAGGAAAGAGAAGAGTAAACAATGAAATGAAGGAGTTAAGAAAAGAAAGGCTTCAAAGAAGTAAATAAGGGAGGGAACAAGGGAAGGAGGCATTTGGGCCTTAGATATTTATTCCACTACTCATTTTAACGAAAAACAAATCACTTATAAAGTACAACTTTTTAAAGTTATAAGTTTTAGGGAGAAATAAGTATCTTTCAGAACAACTCCCAATGAAAAAGGATGATAGACCTACATTAAATATATTAGTGGTTTTACTATTACCATCTCTCATGAAGTAGGACTAATCTGTCTCTGTTTAAACCCGTTGGCATTTCTCTATTACTCTGAGACAGAGATATATCCAGATGGAGAGAACTGCAATAACATATCATAGGTAGAAATGCTGTTCGCTGCAGAAATGTGTCTAAAGCAGTTTGTAACATATGGTCAAAACCCAGCAAAAATGCCCAGTGACCAGTAATTTCACAGTACACTGGTTCCTTCTGATCTTTGATCCTATTTTTGACTGTTTCTTTGACTTCTAAACATATGATATCTACCTGAGCATGGAAGAATTAAAGATATTGCTCTAATTAAAAAATGTGCATTGAGAGTCATACATATTTTTCAATTAACTCCAAATAGCTCGCATAAGCAATTTGTTTTAATATGAGTAATCTGTGTGTAATCTAGATTTAGAATTATTCAATCAGCAAAACCCATTAAGCAGTCCAAATTTGTTTTTTTATTGATGATCACACCACAATCTAAAGATGAACAACATTTAGGAAGTTAATTGTTGGTCATTACACCTCATCATCTCTTAGTATACATTCAAGAATATAGGTCTGATTTTGTTGCATTATTTTTAAGGAAATAATACTGTTGATTAAAAAAACATGGTGTAACTGCTGTGAAAATTTATAGACAAGCAATTCAGTGGATGTTGATAAGCTCACCGAGCAGTGGTAAATACTATGCCCACTTCATACACAGATGAGGGCAGGAAAAACAAAGTAAACAATACATAGAATGTTAAAAGGGAAAATAGAGAGTGGATCCTCTGCTCCAAAAACTACATGTTTTCAAAGTTCCTCTACCCTGTTCCTTGGTCTACAAAGATTAGATACCATAAAAACAACAGCAGATACATACAGTTACACAACAAATATAACTCTACAAAAAAAAATAATAAAGTGCAATTATCATTATATGTGCAAGTTCCAACTGCAGGAGTGAAGGCTAGAATGGAGCTTACTACTTTATGGACGGATTTCTCCTCTCTATATTCTTCAATGTATCAAACAATCTGTAAAGATGAAAACGAGGTACTGTTCACCCAAACAAAAAGAGAAAGTTTTATCTTGTAAAGAGAAGAGACCAGAACGCCACACACAAATCCACATTAAGCTGTTTCATGAACAGTGTGACCTTCAGCAGACTATTTCAAGAAGTGTCCAACTTTTCAAAATGCAACATAATTTCATCACATATAAAGCACACATTGGAGAAAAGAAATTATGAAGACATAATTGTAAAGAACTCATAAAGCTTTAAGTAAGTTCATGATTTTGTGTTGGACCCTATCAACAGTTATACTTGGCCACAGGTTGGACATCGCTGCTTGGTTTTCTACTTTGCATAATGAGAGAAATAGGACCTTTGTCTTCGAGCCCTGACAATGACGGGCACCTAGTAGGTGCTTGATAAATGATCCCTAGGAAAACGAGGAGCACAGGCAGCATGCTGAGTAGTTGTATTCCAATTACATACCCTAATTACAGCTCTATGGTTTCTGGTGTAATTTTTAATTGTCAGTTGACATGTTATTCAAAGACAATATGTTTAAACCATTTCTGCCATCCTTCACTGGGCTGGAACACTGTATATTGTTTAGAATGCTGCATTAGCCTTCAGGTACTTCTGCTTTGAAGAACACCCTCAAAGTACTGTTCCTTTGCCTTTGTCCACTGTCAGATGGTGAGTCCTGAAAAGATAAATGCTAATTCTTCTGATAAAATTTTATCATTAAGCTTTCGGTCTGCATGGACTGCGAGATTCAATACAAAAAGATGTATGAGTAGGACTCTCTCATCTTACAGCAAAATGCAAATGCTGTTTTTTGAAAAAGTTTTGAACAATCCATAAAGAGCAAAAGTATTTTTTTTCCTTATTAAGTTAAATGTATTATGTTGCTCTTTTTGTCTCTGAAAATCATCAAACAATAAATAACAAACACCAAAATATTTGCCTATGTCTGGAATATTTTAAATATTTCCTACTTTATGCCTTTTGAAAACAGTAATTAATTAAATGAGATAATAAATTGTGATTTTCAAAATATATACAGTACACTAATAATTTCCACATATTTCATTACTATTTATAAATATAAAAAAGATATTTCAAATAAAAATTATCCAAAACACCTTCTAAATGCAATCCCTTTTCAAAGAGGAGATAACTTTTTGTCAATCCTTCACTATTATTTTATATATACACACTTTTAAAATACAGGATTTTAAATTTTATATAAATGCGATAGTGTTTTCCTTAGTCCTTAAATTCCACAGTAGACAGATGAGAATATTCCATGTTTATTAATAAATTTCTCAAAGAGCACCGTTCATATGCAATACCAAAACTGATTTAGTCCCTTAGCATTTGGAGTAGAACAAGTCAATGACTATGAAGTGTAATCATGTCAATTAGCTGAGATACAAGTGGCCAATGACCATTTGGGTGAAGGCACCATGAATTTAACCTTAATGAAAACTTCCAAATTAGGCTTGGAGATTGCCTTTTCTTCCTTCGGAACACCCAGTGTCTGCCTTTTGGACATCATCTTTCACAGCATCCTGACAGACTATGCCTGCAAGCTCATTTCACAACTTGGGCTCCCTGAATATAGATGGCAAACTGCCTCAGTTTCCCAAGGATATAGGCAAGAGTTTTAATGATTCAACTTTATTATCCTAAAAGTTCTACAGCCCAACAATGAAAGAATCTCATTCAAGATAGAGAGAAGGAGTGAATAATGCCACAGTGAGATGAAAACTAAGATGGAATCATGCAAGAGATATAAAACATCTTTCACCAGAGGGGCTAACACTGCACTTTATACACCACTGGATATTACCCTGCTGGGAATCATTACTATTGATTACCATGTCATTTGTATGTATCCCGCTGTATTCTAATTATCTTTTACACATCTGTCTCCCATGAGTCTGTCTTCTTTGAGAGTATTTCATCTAAAATTTATTATCAGAAACCAACTACCTTAACCCAGAGTGTGATTTTACAAATTTCCTGGTAAAATGCTTTTCTAAGAAACACTTTGAGACCTGAGCAAAAGAGGCCAGATACATTCTAAACTCCTTGTCTTCAGATGTTTTGGACCACTATCACCTTTGGCTCTCCCAGTAGACCCCTATAGCTTTGGTTCCACTCTCTTTCAGCCACAGGATCTTTCTTCTTTTCCCTATACCAGCTAATTTCTTTATCCCCAAAGGAACTTCCCACAGCCCGATTTGCTCTTATTTTCAACTTCCAAATTTCCTGTTCTTCCTTGCTACTGGCTACCGTGACTAGGCCTACCTGCCATGTTCTATCTAAGCACGATTTAAGTATCTTCCCACACTTACCAGAACCTCTACTTACTCCAACCATGGCCTGCTTTACTTCCTTGTCTCCCCCAGCAGAATGCAAACTCCATGAAAAAATGTACCTCCTGCACCTGGGTGTCTTTGAGTCACAGCAGTGGCAAGAACAAAGCGGACACATCCAGCTGTGAGACAACTCTGTCTAAAGGCAGAGTACATAATTGCAGGAGACTCAGTGTATATTGTCCTTACATCCACATTTCTCTTTCACCTGAATTTATTAACTAAGTAACAAAAGAGCAGACACTTGCAGATCTTAGCCAACAGGGATGTTCAGAGTCTGATCGGGGAGAAATTAAGTAGGCAGAAAATTCGGGACATAGTGAAATATGGTTATTTCTAAATAAATAATGCAAATTACTGAGAGTTCATGCAAATTTATGTTATGGATTATCCAATGTGTAGTAGCTATGATCTTTAGGGTTCATTCATTTGGCAACTCTAGTTTATTTGTGCAACCAAATTAAGTATTAAGAAGTCACTGTTTCAGGCACTAAGGATACAACTATGAATGGTACAAACCCATAGGGCCTGGTAAGTTTGTCTCCTACCTGTGAACTGGAGTTAACCAAAAAACTACTTCATCTTAGCCTGTAAACCCTTTCCCCAACTTCTGACTCACCTTCTGTGGTTGTATTTTCCACTGAGCACCAAAGGAAAAATGTTCTCCTGTCTGAAGGACCCATATCACTATGTTGGCCCTGCCTCCATAATCAAAGATTAACTCCCCATTTCAGTGTCTAAATTTAATTCCATCAACTAAATGTTTTTGCCATATAAAGCAGGAGACCCCAGGTTCTGGGTATTAGAATGCAGATATTATATTAGACTTAATTTTGTGTATTCAGCAAGCTAAATTACTTCTCCTCTCCCTTCATGTTGGATGCTCAGAAGTCTTACTGGCTCTGACCTCCTTCCTGACAGTACAAACAGATAGACTGGGAATGCTTAGTTCAGGGTCTTTATCCAGCAGTTTCCCGATCATCCTTCTCTATAGCAAGTGGTTATCCCTAAAGAGATTCTGTAATCAGAGTGGCTTTCAAGAAGTATGATCATTCGATAAATAAGTCTCTTTTCTGCTCCTACATGGTATTTCACTGGCAGCTGATTTCTGACACCGTATCATTGAAACCCAGTTAAGATGAACTTTACATGGGGAATGCTGAACAGGAAGTACACTCATTAATAGCATTGTCCACGGAAGCTGAGCAATACTAGCAGTGAATGAGTACACCCATAGCCCTCATTAAAGGGTGTGGATATGTAAGGTGTGAAATTTCAGCCCTGGAATCTGGAGGGAATATGATTTCTAAATGGGGCTGATGATTTTCTTCCAGGAAATTGTGTTCAAGTCTTTCCGTTTGGAAGAAATATTATCTCATGACCACAAAATATCTTAGAAGACAGATCATGGCTTCATGGGTGCCAGTGTTGAGACTATTTGGACAGTTCTATGTTGGTGCTATGCAAATTTCTCCTTTGCATCGCTTTTATCCACCCCTACCCTTTGTTTTACAGAACTATTTTTGAAAGGGAACTTCATTATTTATCTTTTCCCCTTTTGAAAGTCATCTCCCTAAATTTGCCCTTTAATTTGCTATTCTGCTTTATGAAGTTATTTTGCTTAGCATGTGAGTTGTAATGGCTAATGAATGAATATAATCATTTAAGTACCTTTTCTGCTTTAGCCTGATTTGCCTAATGAAATGTAAGCACGATATAAACATATTTTCCTATGTTTGCTTGAGGCACCCAAGTTAGATTAGCTATTACTTTCTGGATCTGTAGCTATCAATTAAGAAAAGACATTTTTTCAAAATAATTAAAACAATAAAAACTTTACTTAAAATGAATATACTTGCCTATATGAAAAATAAAACCCCAGTATAGAAAGTACATTTCTACAATGCATTTAAGTATATTCTTAATTGCATAATTACATATGTATTTAATTATAATATTATGTTAAAAAGGAGGAAAAGGGACTAAAATATTCCACAATTCAGTTAATATAAAGTAATTTTTTTTTAATTGAGAATTATCAATGCATAGGATCCCAATAACCCTTTGGTTTATTCCCAAAGAGACTGAGGTTAGAGAATATTGTTCTTTGTAAATAAATTCTTGAAAAAAATTTTCCCAAACAAAAGTTTCGCATTTCTCAATTGTGGTTTAATGAAACACTCAAATGTGGTCCTGTCTACCAAATCTCCTCTCACATTTGCACCAATGTGAACAACAGCTAGAACTGCACAACAGGCTGAACATGGATCTTCTGCATTCCCCCACACAGCAAGCTGCTTTCCAAGCCTGCTATGGCTCCCATGTTAGCTCACGGCTGCCCTAGCAACTTGCCAGGAAAGGCTCTAAATATATTTGATTAGTTTCAAACCTTCATTTTTAGCGAGTCATCACCCTCTTAACAGCAGATGATGCCCCCTAGTTCGAATCAATGTGAGTGGCCCTGGCTACAATGGGCTGGATTAATGATGAAAAATGTGTCGTCAGCTTAGAGGTCCTTGGACATTTATCACGCAATGGGTCTGCCAATTGGTGGGCTGTCCCAAGCTCATCAACACAGTACTTTCCCAGCCTTAAAGAGATAGCATTCTTTTCAGATTAATTTAATGAGGCCTAGTAGGTGGGGGAAAGAGACACGGAAGACAGCTCAGTTGACAGATTTAGGTTCTAGATATTTCAGCACTTCTATAACAAGTGTGTTTCTTTCTGTAAAATAATTTTGCAAAGCCAGCATGTGCAATTACCATCAGCTGTATGAGGAACTATAAAATTGCTTATATTCCATTCTAAAAGTTTTCTTAGAAAATAAGCATAGAAGTTTTATGACTATAGATATTTCAATTTTAAAATATTTTCTATGAATTGTAACATTTTCAGTAGATTCAAATGCCTGCTTGTCAAAATAAAGTATATTCTCTAAAATTATTTTATGATCTCTCCTTTTATCTTCATTATATTTGTATTATGATCAGCCTAGAAGTTTCTTTCTTTCTTTTTTAAAATATTTTATTTTTATTTATTTAAAAGAGAGATGCAGAAATAGCAGGGAGAGAGAGGGAGAGAGAGAGAGAGAGAGAGAATGGGGACACCAGGGCCTCAAGCCACTGCAAATGAACTCCAGATGTGTGTACCCCCTTGTGCATCTGTCTTATGTGGGTCCTAGGGAGTCAAATCAGGACCCTTTAGCTTTGCAGGCAAGTGTCTTAACCACTAAGCCATCTCTCTAGCCCTCTTTCCTTCCTTCCTTCCTTCCTTCCTTCCTTCCTTCCTTCCTTCCTTCCTTCCTTCCTTCCTTCCTTCTTTTTCAAGTGAACTTGGTCACTGGGCAGTTCTGAGTTGATGTTCCCATGGAGAAAGTCTATGTGCACTCCCTAAGCATCAGTTCATCATTTTACCAAGTGTGTCATTTGCATTTCTTAGTGGTTCACAGTGCACATTCTCCTGTACTCCTTTTCATCAAAATAATGGGCATGGAGAATTTCAAATAGGAAATTTTCCTATTTTCTAAATCAGCCCAATGTAGCATAATGATCAGCACAATAAAATACAAAAACTGGAAATTACAAATTGTTAGTCTGACAGGGATACTCTATGTGTCTTTGAATAGTATTTGATTTTAATAAAATTGAGTATAAAATTAATTTTATAGTGCTGCAAAGCTAACTGAGCAGTTAAAGTATCTTGCTGGCTAACACACAGGCCTGAATTTGATTCCCCAGCAACCACATAAAGCTGGACACGTAAAGTGCTGCATGCATCAGAGATACTAAGGCACCTTCAGCAACAAGAGTCACAGCCAGGAGAATACTGGGACCTACAGGACAGCTAAACTGGCACAAGTAAATGGCGGTTAGGAAGTGAACTGAAAAGAAGAGAAAGATGTCAAAAGAATTAAGTGTCATTTACAGCATGGAAAACCTAACATTACTCAGACATTCTGAAATTCCTGTTTCCAAGAGCCATCTGAAATTCAGTTTGGAAAAAAATCATAATGATTAGTGTGATGATGCAATTTTGACAAGTCAAGTCTTATAAGTTAAACCATATACTATAATCTCTCCTTCAGCCACTGTCACATTCCTTGTTACTCAATGATATAGCCTTACTATTCATATTTTGTCTTGACTAAAATATCCATCATTTCATGGGAAGTCATAAAGCATAGAACATAGCATAATTTATATAAATTAAGAATTATCATTAACATTAATTTTAAAAATTGAAGAAATTTTATTTTCTTTGTATATTTGTATGTGCACGTGGTATGTGTACATATTGGTACATGTTTTTATTGTGTGGAAGCATATGTGCATGCACAGCTATGTGAAAGTCCGCTTGATGGTGAGTATATTAGTGGATCATCCTCCACCTGATTTTTTGGGATAGGATCTCTCCCTGAATCTAGAGAAAAGCCATTTGGCTAGACTAGCTAGCCAGTGTGTCCCATAGATCCTGTTTGCACCTTCCTAGTGCCGGGATTAGAGACTAACAAGGCCATGTTTGCATGGGTTGCAGGGCTCTGGACTCAGGTTCTCTTGCTTGTACAGCAAAAGCTTTGCACACAGAGCCATCGCTCAAGCCGGGGCCTGTTCTTTCAAATTAGTTTTTAAAACTGCAAATGTGATTTATCCGGTGAACATTCACTTGGTAGTTAATGGGCTCTCAGTAAACACTTATGTTGAATGAATGAACTCAATAATATGCATCCATTCTAGGAAAGGTTCCTTAAATATAAACCTATTTTAATCAATAAGAAAATTTTAAGAATGGAAGAAGACTGTAATGCAGCACCTAGCAATACCTTCGCAAGACCCTCAAAAATAGAAGAAAAAGATGATGACATCAAACTAAAAGAGAGACTAATGGAGAGAGGGAGGGGATATGATGGAGATTGGAGTTCTAAAATGGAATGGGGGAGGGGAGGAAAATATCATGTGTTTTTGTATGTAAGTATAGAAGTTGTCAATAAAAAATAATAATTAAAAAAGAGAAATTAAGAGACATTCTGAAAACAAAATTTCTAATAGTAAGTAATAACTATATTAAGCTTGGCACACAAAACTTATAAAAAATATAATAGCAGGTCCAAGGACACAGGATAATTGAATTGGCCAAAGTCAAGTAGATAGCTTAATCCCCTGAGAATCTGGAAATTAATCAAGTGGGTTAAGTTGATGCTGATATTATAATCAACCTTAGCTATCAGAACTAGCTAAAATATTTGGGATTTTTTGTGAAATACTAAAAGCAGAATATTTCATTTAATATTCCAAATTCATTTGCTTTCATCTAATGTCATTGACTCATAAAGCTTGTTTTATTTTTCCTTGAACTATCTGCTGTTTACATTTTAAGGTTATTTGGAGACAACAAAACAGAATTAACTTGAATATATGAAAATATAAATATCTTATTTCTACATTTAAGAGAATATATGTACACATTAGTCCATTGTAATAATCAGAACATTAATAAGAATTGAGCGTCATTCTTTACTCATTTTCCTGTATTTTTCTGGCCTTTGTAATTATATATGTTTCAAAAGATATGTAGGGTCTTGCAAGGGTCAAAGCAAACGATCCTTCAGTGAAAATCTTCTGTAGTACAAATACTTTGGTGATATAATTCTATTTGCCATTGCTGATTAGGGCATGGCCTGTCTTCACCTTCTGTTACTCCAAGGTCATGGCCTAATTAGCAAAATGAAGAAAAGCTTTCTATACAATTACATGGTTAAATTGAGTACATGGAAGACTTCAAAGTTCCACACAGTCATCAAAAGATTTCTCATGGGCTGAAGAGATGCTTAGCAGTTATGGTGCTTGCCTGCCAAGACAAAGGATCCAGGTTAGATTCCCCAGGACCCATGTAAAGCCAGATGCATAAGGTGGCACATGCATTTGTTGAGTTCATTTGCAGTGGCTGGAGGCCCTAGTATGCCAATTCTCTCTCTTTCTCTCCCTCCCTCTCTCTAATAAATAAATTAATTAATTAATTATATATTTTAAAAGATCTCTCATGACCACAGTGTGGAGTCTCATATAACTGGGGAACACTGTGCCCTGGGTACTGGCTTCTTCCCTGAAACTAAGAACCAACTAGAACATCACTGTTTGTATTTTGAGAGCCATTTCCTACTATCTTCCAGACTTAACTACCCTCCCATGATCAAAGCTCAAATTATCTTCAAAGACTTATGATCATATAAAGTTAGCAAGTCACTCAAATAACAGACATTTCATTGAACAAACTATGAAAACATACTCTAATATTTTTTAAAGCTACAAACATTTCAAAAAATGGAAATGTACCATCTCAGAAACAGAAAAGGCCTTTTAAAGTTAATGAGAAATTGAGTTTAGAGCCTCCTACTTATAACTTACTATGACCATTAGAAAATTATTTTTAAAAACTGTTTTGTTGGTTTTTATACTTTATTCATTCAGTCATTCACGTATTTATGAGAGAGAAAAGAGGGGAGAGAGAGAGAGAGATAGAATGGGTATGCCAGGGCCTTCAGCCACTGCAAAGGAACTCCAGATACATGCACCACCCTGTGCATCTGGCTACTGTGGGAATTGAACCTGGGTCCTTTGTCTTTGCAGGATAGTGCCTTAACTGCTAAGTAAGCCAACTCTCCAGCCCTAGAAAATTAATTTTAAAATTATCAACACACACACACACACACACACACACACAAAATGTAACCAATAAGTCAAATTAACTGCCAGTTCACTAGAAATACTAAGATTTCATTGAGCACCAGTCCTGAATATCTGGAGGCTTGCTTTTCTTGCCCTTCTCTCTCTCTCTCTCTCTCTCTCTCTCTCTCTCTCTCTCTCTCTCTCTGAGTTAATATATGTAATGTAAGCATGTGCACAAGCCTGTGCCCTGGGTGCAGCTGTGTAGAGGCCAGATGAATATGTCAGGTGTCCTCCCCTCCAGCTCTTCCGCCTTATTTCCTTGAGACAAGATCTCTCATGGAACCTGAGGTTCATGTCATTTGCTGTTGTTGTTAGACTGGCTGATTAGTGAGTAAGAGTGATTCTTCTGTTTCTACCCACTCCCTCAATGCTATAGTTACAGGTTTATGTGGCCACACTCAGCTTTGGATGTTGGTACTATGGATCAAAGTCAGGTGTTCTTAGCCATTGAGCAATCGCCCTAGGCCCAGGAATCAAAATTGAATTCCATAAGAATTTTCCCCAAGAAGAGCTGGGAAAATGGCTCAATCCGTATAGTGTGTGCTTTGCAAGAATGAGGACTTGGTTAGGACCCCAGCACTCACAAAAAAGCTGGACATGGAAGCAAATGTTTGTCCTCCCAGTGTCACAGGAGGCAGATATCACAGGGACCCTAGCTAGATCACAGGGGTTTACAAGCTAGTTGGTCTAGGTGCATTGGTGCACTCCTGTTAAGTAAGAAAACTTGCCACAAAAAAGTTAAGATGGAGAACAACAGAGAAAGATAGATGTCAATCCCTGGCCTCCCCATGCATACCCAGGGCCATGCACTCCTGTACAACATGTGAACCTGCACATGTGAATGAGCACACATATATCCATTCATGAAGTCCCACTCCCTCAAGAATTTCCCCCAAGAAATATATACAGAAACAATGACAGCTAAGAAATCCGTAGTAATGTAACTGACTACCACTATGAAATGAACACATTGCATTTTAATTTCTTAGGAAAATACATATTTCTTCAAAAAATTTTGGTTAGTATGTGAAAACATATCCCTCAAAAGCAAAATGTGTTTACTTTAGATGTTGACATAGAAATAAAATTCCATTAAGGATATAATGGGGTTTAAAGTATATTTATAAACTTTCCTAAGAACAAAACAAAGTGACACCTGAATGGTACATCTCTGCTAATCATCAAAAATTGTACACTCAGTCTTACTAACTGACACTAAAGCGCTCACTCTTTCAATAAATACTTTATTGCTCTGTACAACTCATTCTCAAAATTGCTTCTCCGAACTGGTTCACATTCATTTTTATGGCCATGCTGTGGACAGTCCACCATCATCTCACATTTAAGGGAAAAGTGCTATTTATAATATTTATCATTCTTGCCAGTATACTTTTACAAGTTTGACATGTCAATGTGAAAAATTTATAGATATACAATAAAGCTTCATTGCAAGGATTTTCAAATAAACTAAGATGCATTTTGTGTTTGTCTAAAAGGCCTAGTAATGAAGCCCTGGGGACTTGTTTATGCACAGTGTTTTCCCAGCAGGAGATCCAATATTGGTCAGTTCCCCATCCTCAGAGGCCATTCTCACTAAATGCAACAGCATTCGCTTTGTTCGTTAAGTCTAATTAACAACCAAATCATAAATTTTAGTCATTGCTCAATTAGATTAAGCTCTCAGCTGTATTTGTACTTTTAGTTTTCCTACTGTTAGGAATAGTATTGGGTACAAAGGGCATCAACAGCAAAGGGGTAAATACCTAAAGCAAGATAGTGTACACGTTTAATGCATTAGCCTCCTCCCCAGAGAGCCTGGTTCCTATCTGTCTTAGGTCACAATTTTAAAGAGTTGAATGATCTGGCAAAAATCCCTAAGGAGTATTTAGACGTCTCCCTATATCCCTGAATAATTAAGGCTCTCTGCTCAATTTATGGCCCTCAGCTGGACTAGCTAGTTGCACAACAGGTCAAAAAGGTAAGGTGTGGAAACTCACTTGTTCTCTTAGTAAACTCACTTGAAATACAGTTCCAGGTTAAGTGAAACCATAATCTTAAAGGACAATGCCTGACTTGAAATAAGTCATGCAACAGCACTTGTCATAAAACAGGTACATGCCCCACACATGTCCAATATCTTTCTTTAGGTTTCAATAAGGGTGTGTATTTAAAAGGAAATGTTACCAATTTGGTTTTATTTTCTTGTCATTCTATTTAATGCTTACATGATTTGAAATATTTCCAGGACAATTTATAAAAGCACGTCCTGGGCTGGAGAGATGGCTTAGTGGTTAAGGCACCTGCCTGCTAAGACTAAGAATCCGGTTCCAATCTCCAGGTCCCACATTTAGCCAGATGCAAAGTGATGCGAGGGTGCAATGCCACACTTGCCCACAAGGGGGCGCACTCATCTGGAGTTCGTTCACAGCAGCTGAGAGACTGCTGGTGTGCCCATTCTCTGTCTCCCTCTCCCTCTCTGTCTGTCTCTCTCTGTTTCTCTCTCCCCCCCTCAAAAAAAGCATGTACTGTACTGTAATGTATTTCTCTCTGAAGGTCATATTCATGTTATATTCATATTATTCATGTTTCTTGTCATTTGGGCTATTCATTTATAAGAGGAATTGTGCACTTTTCAAACTATTCTCTGATTTTTATTTTTGAGCATTGAAAGTAGAACCCAGGGTCTCAAATATTTGGTTGACAAATGCTCTGCTACTGAGCAATACCCCTAGTTCAATCTTTGGAAACATTATACTTAGAATACACACTTATCGCCATTTCAGAAGTTTGATAGAGACCCAATCAATGCAGTCATTTTGCATATAGATCTCACATTCTTGAGTCTCAGAGTCTAATCAATGGAACAGAAGAAAACAAAATTAAATAAGAAAGCTCTCAGTTACAAAATCTAGTACCATGTTTTTAAAGCCATACTCTTTTTTTTTTTTTTTTTTTTTTTTTAAGATTCTAGTCAAGAAACTCAAGTGTGTTCCGCTAAAATATAGGGTTTCATTGTTGGACTCTGCCTGTGAAGATCCTGTGTGTGCTTCAGTGATTAAAATACCACTTTTCTGTTTCCTCTAAGAGGATGTTAGAGAGATATTGTCTGTGAAGCAAGCATAGTTCATTTTCATCTGATATATGGTGAGGAATGCTGAGAAGGAATTCAGGCCAAGGTTTGTTTATGGAACTCATAGAGACAAAATCTTTTATTTTGGGAACCTTCTGGTAGAACAGTTAAGTATAGAGGTTAGAAAACATGTTTGCTATTTGACATGAAGTTAATGCCACTCTGAAGTCATTAATGACGACAAAACAAGAGCATGCTGTAAAGAAAATTAGAATTTTCTGGCACATATAGGATCACTTTATGGAGATAGGGATCTTCTTTACAGAAATTTCATGCATCCTTCACAAAGAAGGTCAAGTTTGCACAAGAAAATACTTTAACTAAATAAGCACAAATATATCCTTGCAAATGTGATGCTGAATTCTTTCTATCTATCTTCCTTTTTTCATGGAAATATAAAAGTGCTTATTTTATAAACAAGTTTTTCAGTATCATAAAACTAAAGAAATATGTTGTAAACAAATATCTTTAGGTTCTACTTAAGATACTCCTATGGGCTGTAACTCTATGATATATTACTTCCCTAATATGAACATTTTGAGCACCCAGATTAGCAACAGAAAAAAGAGAAGGGAGGGAGAGAAAGAAGAAGGAGAAAAAGAAGGAGAGAAAGAGAGAGGAGAGAGAGAGAGAACACAAATAAAAGCAGTGTGGAGCTAATATTATACGGAGTGGCCTTATTTAATCTCTAGATACCTCAATTTTGTTATCTATAAAATGGGCATAATTATAGGGCCATCTTGGGTTTGTCAAGATCATTTATCGGGGCATCTGGCCAGTGGAGCAGTTTTGATAAATATGAGCATTTTAGAAAAAAAAAATATGACCACATATATCACTATAGCATCTAAAATTTAACTTTAAAACATATTTTATACTAAAATGAGGTATCATGCATATATATACATGCCCATTAATTTGTCTCATAAAAATCCATAGGAAGGCAAACATCGTCTTTTAAGGACCACACATTTTGGGAATACAATATTGAGAGTAAAGTCAGCATTCAAGTAGAGCAAAGTGGACAAGAGAGGTAGTGTTTTGACATGCTCAAGGTTTGTTATTTCTTCATGTCATGGTGATTGAGTACTTGGACGTGATACATTTCCCACATCCCCAACAAAAGAGGGCACAGATATCTTCCTTAGAAGACTGTTATCATGACATTTGAGGTAAATATCATTTATCATCTTTCCACGGTCACTTCTAGGAGGATTTGTTACAAATCTTAACTTTGGCATACTTGTCTCATCAAACCTGTACTCTTCAGGTTCTTTGCACTCTCCAACTTTTAACTCTCTCATAACTACTTGGTGGAATTTAAAATACTATAAGAAAACAAATTAGTTATCACACAAAGAAAAGATGGGATCCTTAGAAAATTGATTGAGTTTTAAAATGACTATGATAAATTGAGAAAAGCTCCCATTCAATTATAACAATCCAAGTAAATTTCTATAAAGTCTGGTATTTTTGTTTCAACCTATGCATTGTATAGTATAAAGAAAATACCCTTATTTAAAATAAAACCATCCTCTACTAGCATGCCATATACAATTTCACAATTTGGTTTCAAGTGTGAAATATTTGCTTTTGAACTTAAAGTATAACCATTTGCCACCATGCATAGTTTAAATATACATTCTAAGAATCCTTTTTCTTTCTTTCTTTTTTCATTAATTTTTATTTATTTATTCATTTATTTACAAATATTCTACTTGGCTGTAAGTCTACAGGTCAAAAATATATCAGTCAAGAATAAACATATAATATTTTTTCAAAAATACTCTGACAAACTTTGGCCACCTCATCATTAGTACTGTCTTTATGTTTTTGATGAATGTAAAATGTAAATACGGAGTCACTATCTGCAATGAAGATGCACAATAAAAATGCTCTTTTAGCAACTTACTATGAAAATTTTTATCAGAATAAAAGAACGCAGTTTGTTTTAGGACTACACAATATGCTTTCAAAATATTTTTTTTTCTGCCTTAAATTATATGTATGAAAGTGCCATACAGAAGACTCTGCATTTTCAGGCAAACCCAGTAAACAATGCAACCCCATGAGCAGAGGCCATGCCTGCACCTTGTTTTGCAGGGCATTGTTTAGGAACAGCTGTCAGGATATTTTCAATAATCCTGACAGGTCACTGGACATATAAAACATCTCTAGAGTTTACCAAACCTCTAGGGTAAAGAGAGGTGGGTTTTAACAAATATTAGTGCTTCCTCTTCATACTATTAAATCCTTTAGTTTGAAAATATATCAGAGATGTTAATCTTTCCATCTCTATAAGACTATTTAGGTGCCTTTTATTCTTCAGATCAATCAGATATAGTTAAGAATGTTACAACTTCTCTCTCCTGATTTCAAGCTCTTCTCTCTGTTCTTGCATAGACTCCACATGTCCTTCTCCCTCTCTCCCTTTCCCTACTCCTCCACTCCCTCTCTGTATTATTCCTTTGGAGTGGTGAATAACTCAGAGGAGTAAGCAATATACAAAACCTAAAAATGAAAGAATATAATAGCAAAAAATAACATATTTTGAACATCATATGTTTAACATTATAAAAACTGTAGTGTTACTTTTTTGCCT
Source organism: Orientallactaga sibirica (assembly GCA_036365145.1). Classification (NCBI taxonomy): domain Eukaryota; kingdom Metazoa; phylum Chordata; class Mammalia; order Rodentia; family Dipodidae; genus Orientallactaga; species Orientallactaga sibirica. The sequence goes on along the minus strand of JAEOAD010000060.1, from coordinate 11,115,982 downwards.
TACATGAATGGTGTTCATTTACAGTAAAAATAAATAAATGCTATAAATAATTGTATTTTATCATTGATGTAATGTATCTAGTATCATTTAGTTTATCCCTTACTCATTTTAAACTTTATTGAGTTTTAAAATAAAGTAATCATACTCTAATGCTATTTCATTTGTTTAACATGAAGGAAAAACACCAATTATAAATTTACTTCCTATATGAATAAAGTTAAGTCTTTGATATGTATTTAATCAGAAGCAATCAAAAATTTGGGAACTTTAAAATCACAGAGCAGATTTTTTTGTATAATCTTTATAAAAACTCAAAGCACACAAAGAAGTAGAACTGAAGAAACTGTCTAGTATCATTTAAAAGTAAACATACACTAGTACTCAGCATTATTCATGAGACCATACGAAGACCAGTGCACTCCACAGTGCTACCGAAGTACTTCAGAAAGTGCAAAAGGCATTATCCACCACCTGTCTGTCAAAACAACACTGACACTAACTGTGAAGTCAGTGGTCATATTCCATGTGAGGACTTTTAACCAATTACTATGAAATAAGTTTGCACATTTTAATTATACTTTTTTTTTTTTTTTTTTTTTTTTTTTTCGAGGTAGGGTCTCACTCTGAGACCAGGCTGACCTGGAATTAACTATGTAGTCTCAGGGTAGCCTCGAACTAACGGCAATCCTCCTACCTCTGCCTCCCGAGTGCTGGGATTAAAGGCGTGCGCCACCACGCCCGGCTTAATTATACTTATTTTTAATCTGTATTCATAGTTTTGGTGCAATTTGGCTGTTAAATACATGAGCCCTTTGGACACCAAACAGAACCTTTCAGATGCCTTACAATGGCTAAAGCAAACCTAATGCGAAAAAAAAAAAAATGTGTTTACACGTTGTTGAATAGCTAAAGTTGCAAAATTTAATTTACATAAGGGAGTTGGTTTAACAATATCAAATAATTTTACATTCATCTTCTAAGCTAGCTGTTTCAGAAACTAAAGATTTTAATATAAATGACTCAATACCAGTTGCTGCTTTTGTATTTTTTATTTTTACAATGAAATACCAGTCTTATTGTTGTCCTCATTTTCATTTATTTCAATGAGAATTTTCTAGAACAACAATAGCTGTGATTTCATTTGTAACAATGACTGCAGGAAATATAAAATGTCTACTTCCTGCCTCTTGGATACTAAAAGTACAAGTGTAAAATTGGTCAGGATCTGACATAGTACTTATATTACATGCATGTAATAGTTCATTAGAACCATTATCTGCTAATAATATTGCCTAATCACAAAAGAGTTTAAAGAAATTTATTGATCTTTACTAATCAGAAATAAATGTATCAAAAACTGAGGAGCAAACAAACAAACAAACAAACAAACAAAAATCCTGCAAAACAGGAAGCATAATGAGTCAGGGTTAGAATTCTAACTCAGCACAAACATAGTTGTGTGATTTGAATCATGTCACATAATTATAAGGAACCTCACCCTGAAAGTCTATAAAATGGATCACTAATCCCTGCCCTCAATGATCATTATCAGGTTTAAAAAACAGTCCTTAACAATAATTCTTCCATTACAGGGACAAAATAATATCCCTTCTGTTGTAAAAGTCCTAGATTGTCAAGCACATCTGACTCAGCTCTTGGCTCCACCATTTAGCTTTCTCACCTGTGCTTTCAATCACATTGTGTCTCCAGCCTAAAATGTCCTCCCTTTCTCACTCCAGAGTTCTTGAGCTCAAAGCCTACCACCCCTCTAGCTACAATTCCTCTGCTTCCATCAATAACTTTGACACTCCCCAGCCCAAACAGATCTTCTGAACTTTGGGCATTCCATCTGTATCATCTCAATGCCCGAACTTTCCTCCTATGTCACCTAATGTCCCCTTTATCACAAAGTAAGATCACTTATGACAAAATCTATATCTAATTCATCTCTCCTATTTCATACAACTCCTTGTGTGTATACGCTTCAACTTTTCTCCACAATTAAAACAGATTATGTTTAGTTACAAATTTCTGATCAAACAATCCAATATTTCATACATCTCAGAATTTAAAAGTGAAGCTGATGCAAGATTCACAAGAAGTGGAAACCAACTCTGGAGACACGTGTTGTGTTGTCCAGCAATGAAGAAACCTCCAGAGCTTTCCTTCAATATACCAATCTTACAAGCTCACTTTCCATCATCCAGAGAAAATAACTATAAATATTGTTATCCTTGAGGTGCAGTTGGTATTTAATTGGATCTAATGATGTCCATGGCCAGAGGGAATAGAAACTAAACCTCAGTTGCAATCTACTGTGAAATACAAAGTGGTGAAAATCAGGAGGAAATCTGCCACTGCATCCTACTGTGATGAACAACATAAAACAAATCAGTAATGGTAATAGAAGAAAGGAAAGGGGGTGTCTATGAATTATGCTACATAGCTAGAAAACAAGGAAGAAAACTTATTCGATTCAAAGATGATCTATCTGGTGTTGACACTGTGAACATCATCTTGCACCAACTTATATAGGTGAACAGGAGGTCCTTCTTGACAGGAAATACTGATGCAACTGAACTGACAAAATCAACAAACAATAACTTTCTTCCCCACTGTATTATGTTGCTTGGGCTGCCATAACAAAAATACCCTTTCAGGTAGGATGACAGGACATAAATGTACTGCCACATATTTCTCAAGACTTGAAGTTCAAAAAACCAAGTAGAAGCAGGGTTAGTCCCTTCAGAAGCCCCTCTTTTTTTTTTTTTTTTTTTGGAGAGAGACACAGAGAGAGACAGAGAGAGACAGAGAGAGAGGGAGAAGAAGACAGAGATGGGCACACCAGCAGCCTCTCAGCTGCTGTGAACGAAATCCAGATGCGTGCACCCCTTGCGGTCAAGTGTGGCCTTGCGTCACTGCATTTGGCTAAACGTGGGATCTGGAGATCGGAACCGGAGTTATTAGGCTTAAGGAGGCAGGCGCCTTAACCGCTAAGTCATCTCTCCAGCCCCAGAAGCCCCTGTTCTTGATAGACAACATCCCTGTGTGTCCTCATATGATGGTTCACGCTTGTGTCCTCATCTTTCTTCCGGGATAATAACAGGCATATTAGTCTAAGTTCCATTCTGATGACCTCATTCTAGCTTAACTACCTATATATAGACCCTAGACCCTATCTCCACATAGATGGTCCCCAAATTACAATTCTTCATATGCATGATAATACAAAGGCACATTCAACAGAAACAGAAACTGAGCTGCAGTTATTTAAAATTGCTTGCTTTTTTTTTTTTTTTTTTTTTTTTTTTTTTTGTTTTTAGAGGTAGGGTCTCACTGAAGTACAGGCTGATATGAAATTCACTATGTAGTTTCATGGTGGCCTTGAACTCGTGACAGTCCTCTTACTTCTGCCTCCCAAGTGCTGGGATTAAAGGGGATTATGCCACCACAGCTTCTTATAGGCTAGCCAAATAGTTCCAACATTCTGTGATGAAACGGAGCCATGGCCATGAACACCAGCTGCTCTCGCCATGCAGTCATGAGTGGAACAGCTGAAACTTTCAGTTGTGTGTGTCCACCAACTTTATATACAGGTGTTCAACCAATTACATGAGCTCTCTAACACTTTATTATAACACGGGTTTCATGTTGGATGACTTTGTCTATCTGTAGGCTAATGTAAGTTCTCTGGGCACATTTAAAGTAGACTGGGCTGAGACATGATTTTCCAAAAGACATAGAGAATGTTTTTGAATTAAGACAATTTCAACTTAGGACAGGTATTACTATTTGAGTATGAATTGTCACTGACAAAGGAACACAGGCTAAAGGCTTGATGCTATTTTAGGTGGTTTTGGAAATGTTAGAACGCAGGGGTCTAACAGAAGGCAGTAGATCACTAAATATGTATCCTTGGGGGATGAATCTTTCCCTGGTCCCTTCCTCCTTCTCTATGCTTCCTGTCCATCATGAGGTAAGCAGTTTCCTCTTTCATGTATTCCCACTGTCACAAGATTCCATCCAATCACATAGGCCCACATAGCCATTATACATACATTATATATACATATCACATATGGTATATATAATCTATATAAAATCCCCTTGCCCTGACTCCCCTTACCCTAGGACCCCTCCTCCATGGGGTAACAGTATTCATTGTAGAGTCATGAAGGCCTCAGTCAGTCCCTATGTGGTAGCAGGGGACATGCCTCAAAGTATTCCAACCTACTCTGTGGTTCTTACCATCTTTCTGCCCTCCTCTTCCGCAATGTTCCCTGAGCCACAGCAGGCCTGTTGGCAGTCTGATTTAATGTTGAGTTCTTTGTACCCTGTGGATTTCTGCTTTGATAGGTCTTGATTGATCACCGCGTCTGTCACCATCACCCTGTAGCTGGTTGTCAGTCTAGCAGCAAGAGAAATATTCATGATGTCATGTCTTCTGCAATTTCTCCTGGGCCCTGGACAATGTGGCAGAGCTGGCAAGTCCCATGGTGGACAGTTGGCTATCTTATTGTCTTAAGGGATCGAGACTCACCTCCATTTTTTTCTGTCATGTGCCAAATAAAATATTCTCCAACCAAGTGTGAGGGGAATTTAGCTTAAAGGAGGTATGCAAAGTTTTTTGAGAGATTTTTGGTATGTGAGAGAGCAGTGGGAGCTTTTCTCTGAGGTCTGTGTTTCCTGACCATATGATTCTGACTTGGTTTCCAGTACCAGATGTGAATTCTCTCCTGCTGAGCAGGGCTTGCGTCCTATCAGAGAACAGTTAGTTACTTGTAGAGGATGCATGTCAAAATGTGTACTTCTTGTCCAGCTGATTGATTTTGTAGTCTGCAGGTTCCTCTACTTAATCATGTGGTCTTCCAACAGCTCCCATAGGGCTTTCCAGCATTATGAGGTCTAGCCAAGAGGGAGCTATTTTCTCTTTAGGTACCAGCATGGTATCCTAATGTTCTATGAGTGCAACCAACCTGTGGTGTCTTCAGCAATAGTTCTTACTTTTTAGGTCTGCCAGGTAACCAAGTGTTTTTGCAATGACCTACATTGTTTTGGTGACCTTATGGATCTTCCTAGTGAACAGCTCATAAGTCATTTTGATTAGGCATTCTGTCACAAAAGTGAAAAATAATGGATGCAGTTGGCTTATTGGTATATGTGTCTATCATACATCAAAGCATGTCTGCACATTCACAGTATGGTTTTCCACATCTAGGACTTCAACATAATTGTTATGGAAGAGGGCCATTCTGCATAAGAACATGCTATGTTATCACAGTATGTGTTTAGCTGGACAGGCAATCCTCAAGGGGACACATGTTTCAAAGAAATTTCAGGTCTCTAGACATTTTTCTGATTAATGAGGACCAGATAAAAGGAAGGTTAGTTCAGGTTTGGAAATCAGAGCAAATACCATATTTCCTCTTTTGTGTTTACTTTTGGTTTTGCAATTGATAATTCTTTTGGGTTAGGAATAGTAAGATACAATCTGGCATGAGTGAAATACATTGTGAACCAGAAAGAGCCTGAAATCTGACTATGTGTGCATTATAGCATGGGCTGTAGAGCTGCCTGATGTAACAAAGATTTTTAAATTATGATTTTAAACTGCATTTTGCTTTGAAGATTGGAATAATACCTCACAGGACATTCAGACCTTTCTATATTACTTAAAATGCTTGAAGGCATGCCTTGCATAGTGTCACTGACAGTCTAGTGAGCTGCATCTCTGGCCAGTTTTACTAACTCTTTTCTAAAAGTTTCTTCCACTGTGGGGCCACTTCCTCATCAGCTCTCTGGAGTTTCAGGGATGAAGGTACAAATGGCATGGAGCCCTACTTCTGTCGGCTCACTATTCATTTAAGCTAGATCTAGGCGCTGTCTTCTCATCAGCTGATCGATAGGTTGGCAGTTCTTTTTGGCTAAACTACTCAATTTAGGAGGATGTACTGGTGTTGTCTCGTGTATTATTCAAGAGAATGAGCTCAAATTCAATCTCTTCTCTATCCTACCCCAGAAAGAATCAATCACTCCCTCCCTGAGAAGTACTGGTCAGGCTTGTACATGCCTCGATCGCCATGCTAATCACACTGTACTCTGCCATACTGCAATCCTTTATTGACATGTCTTTCTCCTGTCCCTTGGTAGGGACACAGTTAAGCCAGTGACTGTGCATATTTTTGTTATGCCAAATCCAGTCCCAAGCATAGTTCTCAAAAAATGTCTATTGAGGGCTGGAGAGATGGCTTAGCGGTTAAGGTGCCTGCATGCTAAGCCTAAGAACACTGGTTCCAATCTCCAGGTCCCATGTTTAGCCAGATGCAAAGTGATGCAAGGGCTCAATGCCACACTTGCCCACAAGGGGGCACACACATCTGGATTTCATTCACAGCAGCTGAGAGACTGCTGGCTCGCCCATCTCTGTCTCCCTCTCCCTCTCTGTCAATCTGTCTCTCTGTCTCTCTCCAAAAATAAATAAAATAATAAAAAAATTAATAAAAATGTCTATTGAGTGGGCGAGTCAATGCACAATAGACCACCATATTATAAGCTAGCAATATGAATTGCCCACACATTTGGTTGCACCTGTTGGAAACGTCTTGATAATCATAACTTTAATTTCCATTGCTCTTGTTACCTATGGTTATAAAAGCTGCAAATATAAATGAAGTCTTCTCACAGGAATGAAACAAACCACTATGCATGAAATAACCACCACAACACAGTAACTATATACAAAGAACCAGAAGGGAACTGACAATTTTAATACATCAGGATGCATCTAAATGATGCTATACTGACATTTTTTGAAAAATGAAGGACTCAACGCTCTTCTAACTAAACTCAGTAAGTGTGCCAAAAGGAAAGATGTTAATATCCGTTCCCACTTAATAATGCCTCACATTATTAACTTTATTAGTCTTACCGCAAAAATTAGTCAAGAAACTTACACAACTTTGAGTTTTAAAATATTTCCATGGGCTGGAGAGATGGCTAAGAGGTTAAGGCGCTTGCCTACAAAGCCTAAGAAGTCATGTTCAAATCTCCAGGTCCCATGTAGCCAGAAACATAGTGATGCAAGTGTTCAAAGTTGTATATGTGGCACAAGGGGCACATGTGTCTGGAGTCTTCAGAAAGATGAAAGTCCTGGTGTGCCCATTCTCTCTCGCACACGTGCTCTCTCTCTCTCTCTCTTTCCCTCCCTCTTTTGCTCACTCTCTAAAAAATGAAAAAAAGTTTTTGTACAAATAAATGCTCAATAATAGATTATATATATATATATATATATATATATATATATATATATATGATTTAGATATTGAGATACAAGAGTTAGATTGAAAGACAAAACATCTAGTATATTTACCCATAATTTTCCTTGTATCATTCAATGACGTTTTTTTTGTTTGTTTTCTTTTTATGTGTGTGTGTGTGCATGTGTGTGGTATGTGAGGTATGGTGCTTGCACATGTACATGCAGATGTGCATACTTAATGCCTGTGTGAGAGAAGGCCAGAGGCAAACACTGGGTACCTTATTATAAATCATCCATGTATTTCTTTGAGATGGGGTCTCTCCCTCAACCTGAGGCTGCTGTGTCTGAGCAAGCCATAGTAAATCTCTCTGGTCTGTGCCCTCCATGGGCTAGGTTTACAAATGTGTGTGCCATGCCCAAGTTTTATTTGTGTACTAAGTAGCCAGACTCTCTGGTCTCCAGCCTGACAGGCTCCGTTGATAAGTACTTTCATTCACTGAGCCATCTTTCCAGAAATATCATATTTTCAACCTAAACATTTTATGTTATGAGTTATTTGGGTAAGTCATGATCCTTTTGCTTTAAATTTCTTCAAAAACATTAGGGGGTTATATTTTACACAAAATTAACTAAATACTATTATTCTCTTGATAGCTTTTATTTCATTTTATATATTTACATTTAAAAATATAAAATGCATTTTGTGGCAAATCAAGTTCTGCCTTACAAAAATCAGATATACAGAGTTAGTCCCTGAGAAGACAGCTTTCAAAAGACACACATCTTTGGGGCATGTAGAAATAATGGAAGAGATCCTTTATGAGTTTTTTCTTATCTCCCCAAGATGGTAAACACTTTCAGGAAAGTGTCAACTAAAAATAACAGGAGTCTGATGAGGATCAACAATGAAACCGTAAGCTGGAGAAATTTTCCTGCTACAACCAAAAGGAAGTACAGCTAGCTGGTCTTTAGTGCGGCCTCTGTTATACTATACAGGAAATAGTAAATGCTGGCAAACAAGTGAGATTGAAATAGTCTAGTATTTTAAAACACTGCCTGCAGTTAGTTAAGCCATGAAATTATATTTAGGGAGCTATTTGAAATTGTGATAATAAGTATGTGCACATTTTATAAGGCTGTCTGTGGAGTCCTGGCGTGACGTTAATGCAGTGCAGTTGATTTGGGTCCAGGAGTAACTCTTTTTCAAAAATCATTCACTTGTGTACACTAATGGTCAGCATTAAAGCCTACGTAATCTTATAATGTTCATGGGTAGATATCATAGAGCAAACATTCACTACATATTAAAGTTAATTCATATTTTGTCAAAAATTAATATATAACCATACATTACTCCACAACAGAGATACAACTGAAAACTGCACTATTAGATTTTTGTCACCATTGTTTGAGTACCACAGTATATAGACAGAAATTACTATCACTATGTTATTAAATGATAATCTATGGGACCATTCATGTATGTATGTATATGCATATGTTTGTGTATGTGTGTGTGTGTGTGTGTGTTTGTGTGTATGTGTTATGGAACAAATTTCAAAATTATGTGGGCTATATTAGGAAGAATTATCTACTTTTAGAAACATAAGCTATGATTTTAAAATCATTGAGGTAATATTCCCTTTGTTTGTAAACACCATAGCATTCATTTTAAGTTCATTTTCTAGTATTCAGCTAAGCTATTGTATAGGAAAAAAATCATATAAAGGATTTCTGAACCTAACATGGGAACGCTTTCTCCTCTCCATTCAACAACTTTCTTCTACATTCATTATCTTTTACTTGCTTAACTTTTTCTTCTACACTCCGTTGGATGATCCAACTAAGATTTCTTTTTCTCTGCTTGAGGTTTCTTTTTCTCCACTGCTCTCTTTCCCCTGTGAAGTACCACGTGCCTTTTGCAAGTGTTTTTTAGTGGTAAACAGAAGATTAAATGTAAGCATAAGATCTCATCAACAGGCAACACGAGGGAAGGATGTCTGTGGCTCTCTTCCAGACAGCAAGTTAAAGCAGTGCTGCTCCAAACATACCATGATGTTTTTATCAACTCCCTCACCATCTCAAACACAGTGCAGGCCCAGTCAATACCTGTCATGCCCTGGGAGCCAGGAGCTGCTCTAAGGCTGCCACTCTTTCTTATCTAGTTACCGGTAGACTACGGAACCTCTCTGGGCAGCAAACCCAAGACCCGGACTGCAAAGGGACAGTTTAACACAATGGTAGCATTTGAGAATCTGTTTTACACTCAAATATAATTCTCCATTTCAGTTGTTATATTTGTTGACTTGTATTTTAGTGGAAAGCAACTAAAATTTTATGGATTTCATGTCATCTACATGGTTAAGTGAACGAGGTCTTCGGTGCAGCTCAGTATTACAGGACATGTCTTGCTAGCATGCCCAAGGCCCCAAGTTCAGTTTCCAAACTTCCAAACAAAGCATAAAGACCAGAAAAAACATAGCATCAGGAAATTGTTAACCCATTATTACTTTCTTTGCTCCGTTGGTTTTTGTCATGGCATGGATTGCACTGCTAAGTTACACCCTCAGCCCTCCTTTTAATTATTTATTCATTTCATTTTTCAGCCAGGTCTCACTAAGCTGGCCTTCAAATTGCGAAGCCATTCTTTTTAGTGCAACTTGTTTTCATTTTATGATGTACAGAGTTAACGTGTGTTTTCTTTTCTTTTCTTTTCTTTTCTTTTTTTTATGAGAGATATATAGAGAGAGCTAGTGAGTTAGAGAAAATGGGTGCACCAGAGACCTCTCAGCAGCTGTGAATGAACTCCAGACCGTGCACCCCCTTTTGGGCAAGTGTGGCATTGTGCCCGTGCATCACTTTTTGTGTCTGGCTAAATGTCGGACCTGGAGATTGGAACCGGCAATCTAAGGCTTGGCACGCAGACGCCTTAACCACCCAGCTATCTCTGCAGCCCAACGTGTGTTTTCTTGTATATTATATTTTATTATATCTTTCTCAGATTTTAATACTTTCAAGAAAAGTACTTAGAATTTTTCTTATCATAATTTCTTTCAAAGTGCAAGTCTTTTTAAACACACAGGAATATACAGTCACATCTTCACAACTATGAGATACAAGAAATTAAACTTGCATGGCAATATAGAAGGTAACTGAAAAGGAGATGTGTGATGGATTCTTCTATTTAAACTTTTTTTTTTTTTCTAATAGGCTTATTAAGTAAGCTAACCTATAGAATTTTAATCTCCTGAGAAGTGAAACAATACTAGCAAGTTATTAGGAGATTTGAAACTTATGCTAATGACATGGATAAACTACATCTAAAGGTCATTCATAAAGGAAGGTCTCTGGATTTGGGTTATGAAAAAACTGGAAAAAAACCAGCTCTTTATTTCTAAGCAATATTTAGTAAATAGACCAGTAGGACAACTAAGTTAGATATAAAAAAAGCATGTATATTGAGTGGGCACATATTACGTATGTTAATATGCATCTAAGATGCACCAATGACATCACAATTATTTTGAAATCACTGATACCCAAGTTATCTGAATTCATATGAGGACTCAATCTTCACATCAGTGTGTCTAAACCGAGGAAATCAGAACATAAGTATTGCAGTTCTAAATCTGACTCATACCTGATGCAGAAAAACAGTGCTCATACTATGAGCAGGAAGAAGCTTCCTGCTTTCAAGATAGTGCTGAAGAGTGGTAAATAAAGAGAAAAAGATGTGCTTTAGAGAGTGAAATCGTAAGGGAAATTTCTCATGTAGTACTTTAATTATGAAACTGTTTGTACATGGAGGAGGAAATATGACTTTTTTAAAACAAGCAGAGATCCAGAGGCTCCTTAGAGCTCATCACTGAAGTAGACTTAAAGCACACCAACCACAGTCAGGGAATTTTGCAGAATAGTGGACAAAAAGACTGTAAGAGTAAGAAGGTGCGACGTCAAGCCCAGAGGCACTGCCTTCCCCCAATAACTAAGTGCTGCTCCCACAACACACAACACACAACCCCATTGGGAATAACTGCAATCCCACTAAGGAGGATCCCATGGAATGGGGGTAGGGACAAGGGAAAAAAGGGCAGCAACACATGTTGTATCCATGAAAAATATGTTGTTAATAATAATAATAATTAATTAATTAATTAATTTTAAAAACCTAAAATGATATATATTAAGAAGTAATATCATTAGTGTCTTTGATTTAATGGTTTTCTTTTCTTTTTTCTTTTTGCTATCTCTCTGGAACAAACCTATATTCTCAACAGAGTACTTTGAGGGACTGAAGTATCTTTACCAGTGTTTTTTTTTTTTTTTTTTTTTTTTTTTTTTTAAGGTAGGGTTTCACTCAGGTCCAGGCTGACCTGGAATTCACTATGATGTAGTCTCAGGGTGGCCTCGAACTCACGGTGATCCTCCTACCTCTGCCTCCCGAGTGCTGGGATTAAAGGCGTGCGCCACCACGCCCAGCTTACCAGTGTGGATTTTTTAGTGTGTGGATACTGAAGATATTAGAAGCTATTGAAGATGAATTGAGGTAAGCATATGAACATTCTGCCCCCTAAAAATAAATGTCAGACTTCTAGGCATCAACATACAGTTCTGTATCAGAGAGTGATAAGACATTCTGCCATTGTATCCTATTCTGTGCATTGTGAGCTCCAGCTCTTTAGGACAAAATGACAGATGCCAAATATAAATGTAGATTATTCATTACTGAAGGAGTGTGGTACAGTTGGACATACCTGTGGGTCTCTGCCTACCTTGTACAGTGCCCTGCCATGAGAGTGTATCCCATTTACATTTTACTTTTTGTTCTATTTCTTCTAACGTCTACCATCAATTTCTTTTATCTTCTATCTGTTATGTTACTCCCCACTTGACAGTGACCATAGGTTCACCTTCTGATCTCTTCAATAGTGAAGGCCTATAATGACAGGTCTTTGTCTGTACTATCTACTGCACTATCTCTTCCATTCAAATACTTCTGGGTCACACTAATGTTCAATATCTATTGACTGAATAATTGAACTGGAAGACACTGTAATAAAGAACAGTAAGCAGATTTCACATGGTTACATACATGCTTATAAGTGGAAGGGACATTTGTGCTGATTCTTTGATTCTTCATTAGCAGACGCAGAATTTCTTCTTAGTTGTTAAAAATCTAATTAATATCCTATCTCCATTTCATATCTCTAAATGTGTATGCATATATATATGTGTGTATATATATATATATATATATATATATATATATATATATGTATGTATATATATACACACACACACACAAAGAGTGAAAGAGAGAGAGGAAGGGAGGGAGGGAGGAGGGAGGGAAAGAGAGAGAATAAGCATGTCAGGGCCTCCAGTCACTGCAAACAAACTCCTTATGCATGTACCACTTTGCACATCTGGCTTTATGTGGGTACAGGGGAAATGAACCTGGATCCTTTGGCTTTGCAGGCAAGTGCCTTAAACACTGGGCAACCTCTCCAGCCCTTTTCCTCTGTTTTGTTCTCTCATTTCTTTTGCCCTCCTCTATCCTCTATTTAAAAATGCTGATGGGGAGCCGGGCGTTGTGGCGCACGCCTTTAATCCCAGCACGCGGGAGGCAGACGTAGGAGGATCGCCGAGAGTTCGAGGCCACCCTGAGACTACAGGTCAGCCTAACCCTACCTCGAAAAACCAAAAAAAAAAAAAAAAAAATGCTGATGGGCTCAGTACCATGCTGGTCTTGTGGGGATATCAGTAGCCATTGTGGTATCGTAAATACATTAGTCACTTCATGGCTGTCTTTTAATATTTATTAAATGTAATTAAAGATATATTATCTAACATGATTCTAAAATAAAGTTAATAAATGGCTAATATTTCCAAGTGATATTCCTGCAGACATCTTTTTAGCCTAGCTTTTGTATTTTCTATATGTCTAGCTAACAACTTACTGAATTCTCAAAATATACCACATACACATCATTTAAAGAAATGTTCTATAAAAAAGACTCTAACATATTAACTGTTTGGCTTTCTATATATACTTTGCAAGTCTTTGTTTCCTAATTTTGCTCAGATTTTTAGTCTTGAACTTGGAAGTGTTATATAATAAAATTACAGTATAATTGAATAGGAAGTCACATCTGAACACAATTTACATAATTCCTTATGTTTCATGATAATGCAGCTTATACCTAAAACATGAAATTGGTAATTTTTTTTAAATCTAAGAAAGTTTTCACTTTATCCAAGTGTAGTAATGGTAAGACATTCCATTTGACAGTAAAAACAAATTTAAAATTTCACAAAAAGGAAAAACAAAAAGTACCATTTGATCCAATTCCATAATAATGTATGTTTTGGGGATGCAGTATGCAAATGTATATAACATCATAACTATCTGCATGTTTCCTTTTAAAGATATCTGTACATCTAATCAAATAGGAGTCTGAAATTTGATTTATGATTCCATATTTATGAACAGAATCTAAATTTATTAGTCTACAGGTGCATTCAAAGTATGTAAATGTACAATCCACCCAGGTGAACAGTGTGTATTTGTTCTATTGGTCAGTTTCACTGGAACTAATTTTCAAGGAGCTTCTCTAGGCCTATGGTTGTTACTCAGAAGAGATCACAGCACAGTATTTTCTTGATATATCTGGGATGAAATAAACAGCAATTTCTCAGTTAGTTCAGAAGTGCATATACTATGTCCAGAAACTGCTAAGTGCTAGTGAACCTTTTGAAAGTCTTCTCGTTCCTTCTTTCTGTTCCTGGTATTTACCAATTATCTCATAAGACTACCTAGGTGCTCAGCTAAAAAGACTAATTTGTAATTTTTTTTTTTTTCAAACGAGGGTCTCAATGTAGTCCAGGTTGACCTGGAATTCACTATATAGTTTCAGGGTAGCCTCAAACTCATGGTGATCCTCCTGCCTCTGCTTCTTTTTATTGTTTGATGACTCAATCAATATTTTCAACTTTAATTAAGCCAAAAATTTTGAAAGTTGCATTACTGTCTCAGGTTTTTCTTACTTCTGGAATGACATATGCAAGCTATTATCTAACAAATACATCAAATAACACTTACCGAGGTGACTATTTTCCCAATAGATTATTCCCCTTTAATCAGACAGTTCTCACTCTTTCCTGCTCAGGGTTCTCAGTCATGGATTTAAAGTCTTGGAATACTTCCATTTCCTTTATTGTAAGGTGTATGATTATACTAGCTTGCCACATCCTACAAGTCCTACATAAACCATTTTCGTAAATTTATCTCTTCCTTGTCACCCTCATAATTCAAACTTCATATTCTCCCACCCACACTATTACAATAGCTTCTAAATGTTTGTCGGTCTCACCAATGCTTCCATTCTTATCTGCACTGAAGTTGCAAACATGTAGTCCCAACAATGTCATTTTGTGTTTGAAATTTTCATGATTCCTCATTGCATCAATTCTTTATTGAAAATATCAGAATTCTATAAGACAGTTTCAATGTATATTGCTCATTTAATTCCATTCTATTTGTCTTTAATGTTCTATAGGCAAAAGAATAATTAATTATGAAAATAGATGGGTGTAAGGCTTAGAAGGCTAGCATAAGCTTCATAGGTAATAATTTGTACAAGGATATGAAAAGAGATGATAAATACTATGGGCAAGAACAAGCTTGAATTCAACTAAATATAAACACTGACTCTCAAAATTGCTAATAGATATGTATCAGAGAAGTTATTTAGTCCCTTTGTCTCTGTTTGCTAATTAGTGTAATGATAACAGCAAATAAATAAATAATAAATACCTCTCAGAGTTGTTAAAAATATAACTAATAAACTCAAACCAGTAAAATGATATAACTTATAGCCTTGGGTATTAAATGTGAATACAAATTTTAAAGAAAACAATTTACCATGATAATAAGTGGTATTTTCTATGACAGGCATTTTAAGCTTACAAGTATTTAAGAATTTTTCAAATATGGATAAAACCTAAAATGCTAGAAGAAAACCAACTTGGGTAGAAAGAGGCAATGAGGAAGGAGTGGGAGAAGACCACTATAACAGCTTGGGTTTAAAAATGCCATTGTGGACTGAAGAGATGACTTAGAAGTTAAGGCACATGCCTGCAAAGCCTAAGGACCCCGGTTCAATTCTCCAGGTACCACATAAGCCAGATATACAAGGCAGCACATGTGTCTGGAGTTCGTTTGCAATGGCTAGAAGCCCTGGAGTGCCTATTCTCTCTCTCTCTCTCTCTCTCTCTCTCTCTCCCTCTTTCTGCCTCTAATAAATAAATAAATAAAAATAAAATCTTTTTAAAATGCCATTGTGCTTCTATTTTAAAAAATAAAAATTCATAGGCAATAAATATTAGTAAAAAACACAAATTTAAGAAGATTTTCATCATGAATATCAGAATAAAATCAAAAGAAAAGAATGGATTAATATTTAGAAAACAAGATATGTAAGAGAAACAAATAACAATTCCATGAAACTCATGTTAATATTATCTGCATAGGGATATGATGAATTAAACAGAAATGAATTAAAAAACAAGACAGTAAGTAGCAGTAGAGATCAGCTACAAAGTGTTGTCTTAAATGTTTAATTTTTAAATTGACAGGGATAAGTTAATCACTAAGTGTCCATACCACATAAAGAAACATGTCCCTTGCAAGAGTAATTAATATATTCTTAATTTCAAAGAATAATCATTCTCTGCTTGAGGCAAGGCTAATCAATACTATAAATATTCATTTAAAATTCCTATGTCTGTTTTTTTTTTTTTTTTTTAGCTACATAAAACTATGAGGATGAGGCATCTAAGACCCAGATAGTATCTTTGTTAAAATATGTCATTACTTTGTACTATGTAGTCCAGAAAAAAACTAAACTGGGTAAAAAAGGAGAGCTAGTATAAGAATGCCAAATGGTATGATTAGCCTGTTTATTTTCATTTTTCCTGTATATTAAGAAAAAAATGAATAACAAACATGTGAAGAGTCCAAGATGCACTGCAAGTTGATCTTTTAGAATGCCTATGGCACTGCACATCACAAAGGGAAGACAGAACATGCCAGATGGTGGGTGTTTGGACTCAAGAGCAATTCCCTTGATGGTTAATTCTGAGAAAACAAAGGTTGCACTTTCTAACCTCAAGAGAATTGCAAAGGATAATATTGGTTCTTTATAATTACTGGGTCTTTCAACCCCCTTACCTATAATATCTTCAGAAATGAGATAGCCATTTTAACTCATCAGATATAATCTTCATTAACGAAATATGTAACATATTGTACAATTTTTAAATATGACACATGACTCAGAATTAATTTATATGATATACATATGTTATCTATATAAAAAATATTATCAGTGCCAGCCTCTGTTTTACTTATGAGGAAACTGAAGGTTATAAAAGGTTAAGTAACTCACGCAAGATCAAATGATTTTTGAGTGGTTCAGAAAATCACCACATGGGTATCTCAGAATTCCAACGTAGAAGAATCTGCAACTCACACATGAACTGGCAAGCATGCCAAGAAAGGAACACTAGATTATCAAGGGTACTGCTTAGTTTTGAAACTATATACCCACCAAATTCTTGATTAGAGAAAAAAGAATAGTGGTACTGTAACATTCACTTTTTTTTTCCCAAATCAAACTTCAAAATGACATATCCTTAGGTTGCTGCCATAAATATATATATAAATTGTATGACAAATTTTTCTATTTTTAAAGTCCATGCACATTTCTTTTTCCTAAGTCATTCCTTCCTTAACAAAATGGCCTTGCTTTCCGAAATTTTCTACTGCCAAAGCTGGCCAATCCTTCTAAGTGAGGGGAGGTTCACTGTGTGATTGATTCTGCCTTGTTGACTTACCTTGTCCCGCTCCTAACATCTCCACTCAGAGTTCATTGAATGCAAACATCCTTTGGATTAATGGTTAATTTATTATTTGTCTTGCAAATGTTTATCTGCTGGGAAATGGGATAAACTCTTCAGTCTTGAGAAGGAGGAGAGCCACTATTCCCACCCTGATGCAACGGTCAGTTGATGGCATCCCAGAGGATCCAGGCTTGCCTTGGGTTTCTGAGACAATCTTCTGAAAAGCCAAGTATCTATTTTTAATGAGTTGAATGGAAAATCAATTAGCCCATGGTTTAAGGGAGGAAATTCATGATAACATTTGCATGGCCTACAAACTCAACCAGAGGTAGCATCCCTACATAATCACTTGACAGTATTTAAACCTACTGATTTATTAGACTGCCACACTGCATTCTGTGCTAAGAGGGCAACAAAACTTTACATGTTCATGTTTTATTTAGTTATTACTTGACACAGAGAGAGAAAAGCTAGATATAGATAAAATGAGTGCACCAGGGCCTGTAGCCACTAAAAATGAACTCCAGACACATGTGACACCTTGTGCTTCTGGCTTCCGTGGGTCCTGGGGAATCTAACCTGGGTCCTTTGTCTTTGTAGGCATTTCTTTAAACTTGTTTGGAATTTTTAAACAGTGAAAAAATGGAAATGGAAAACTCAGGAAAACCTTTATAGAAAACATGATGCATAGACACGGGCACTGCTCACACTGCAGAGAACCTGCTGCACAATTTAGAAGGTACTTTTATGGCAATTTTGAATTGTGGCCCCAACTTCTCTTACTTATACTATGTAATAACGCAGCTCACCAGCTCTTTATTGCACTTTAGCCAATAACATGTATCCCACAAGAAAATGTGATATAAGTTAATGCTTAAGATAACAAACTACATAAATAATACTTTCTTAGAATAAATCTGTCTGATTTCAAGCTCATTCAAATGTATAAAAATATATTTTACTGAGGAAAAAAATAAAAGAAAACATTTTTGTTCTGGTGTTAACTCTGTGACAGTAAAACTTCCAACAATTAATAGTACCTCCCAATATTCCAAGATTAATTTTCTTAGCAGAATGAAACAGGCTGTGGATTCGCTCAGTAGGAAACACAATATGTTCTGGCCTGTTATTCAGACATCATATATGTAACCAGTCCTGACAACTACTGATTATATCTTCTTTACAGGAGTGCCTTCCTCTTTTTTTGTTTGCCAGTTATATCCTCTAGTGTATATGCCAATGCAGTCACTAGCCCTTCACTGGTAATTGTCACTGGGTTGTCTGTCAAGTGACGAGGAGAACATGGTGACAGCCTTGACATCCCACCAATCATACCTCTGGAAAATTGATATTGTCCTTCCCAGTAAACAACAGCTCAAGAATCGACCAGTCTCGCTGGCACATCCCTGAACAATCAGCTCCCATTAAGGGCAAAAGCCACACATTTATCCCACCACAGTGCAATCAATTGGAAACTGACGTTTTTCTGTCCTTTTAAGCACCCTCTGCTTGTACTTGGCACTTAAAACCAACCAACTACAAATACATTGTGGTGCACATTTGCTTCAAAAGACTTCAAAATATTTTTTAAGAACATTAACTTAAGGAAAAGGAGAAAAGCCCCATGTGCATTACTTTATTTTTTAATGATTTTAATATGTAAACATAGGAAATTTTGGTTTGTATAGATTAATGACTTCCTAACTTTTTACAAGCTTTTTCCATAAATCTTCTTCACAAGCTAAGGGCTTCCACAAAGTTATTTAAATAAAACCATAATTAGGAAAAAATAAACCCACATAAATTATTCTGCTGATACACATGTGGGTTCCCAACATGCCTATCACTGAGAAAAAAAATCTATACACAGATTCAATACAAGTAAGTGACCAATGACAACTAACTTAACACAGACGTTAAGAGATTTATATTGCCCAAATTCTTCATATTTAACTCACAAATTCTTAGATAACTCAGATTTCATAAGCAAATATAATCTCTATCAGTAATTACTAATAAATATCACATCTGTTTTAACATACAAATTGTGTCCATTAACATGTTTATGATCTTTTAAAAAGGTATGAATTCCTTATTACATATCACGCTCTTAGTTGTATATCCAATGTGTATTTGAAAGTCCCAAGTTCAGGGGCATAAATATAAAAACCAAGCAAAACCATTGTGACAACAATAGAGTCATACATGACCACCCATCCAGATAACATGACCTAGGCAGTATATGAGAGTGGATAAAGAAAAGACTGACTCAGTTATGGTGACAGAGAATGTACTCTCTTTCAAAGGTGACAGGTGTCGCTCTTGAGGGACGGCAGTGGTAAAGGTTCATGCCAGAACGCTCACTGGCTGATCTGTGAAGCTTCCCTGTGGCAGGTCAGAACATGTGTGCTGCTCTCTTTAGGGACCAGAGCCAGGTACTAAGAAAGGAAGCAGTCAAGGGAAGCCCATCACTGTCAGAGCGCATCCCACCCTGGGAAGACCACACTGGAAGGCTCTTGCTCATCTCCTGGCCCCCTCTGGGAAATTGTGTCTGTTTTCATTGTAATCGCCAACCTCTCAGAATACTTTTCACTCATGAACTGTCTTGTTAAAGTGACCTTTATCTTAAGAGTGTAAAAAAGGACAAGATCAAGGTAGTCCTAACTGAAGCAGGTTCCTTTCTATTGGAAAACACTCAGTTTTAGAGAAAAGATTTTGTTTGCTGAAATAGAACAGGTAAGGAGGTTGATGCACAAGTTGGAAAAATTTTTTTAAGTACAAATGATTTTCACTTACAAGTACAAAGCACTTCACAGAAACAATAATCACAAAAATCCCACAGTAGCAACTGGCATTTTTATTCAGTATATGATATTTTTATTAAAATAAGGAAACACTATTGAGGGGCATAAAATCTAATTCTGCTTCCATTAAGGAATGATTCACAAAAAAAATGAAAAATTAAGAAATGGGTTTATATTTTATTTTGTTATAAATTATATACTCTGCTTGGAACCAAAATGACTTTATTTATTAAAATATGATAAATTTGGGAGCTGGGTGTGGTGGCACACGCCTTTAATCCCAGCACTCGGGAGGCAGAGGTAGGAGGATCACCATAAATTCGAGGCCACCCTGAGACTATGTAGTTAACTCCAGGTCAGCCTGAACCAGAGTGAAACCCTACCTCAAAAAAAAAAAAAAAAAAAAAAAAAAAAAAAAAAAAAAAAAAAAGATAAATTTGAAAAGAAAAGAAATACTGAAGTGGAGAGCCATCTTAGACAAAGCTATCTAAAACATTTTCTTTATAACTCTCAAAACCAGCTGTCTGGATAAAGTTCTAACAATAACAGAATATTATATGTGCTGGAGAGATTTCACAGTGGTTAAGGAAGTTGCCTGAAAAACCCAATGACCCATGTTCGATTCCCCAGTGCCCACATAAAAACTAGATATACAAAGTGATGTATGCATCTAGAGTTCATTTGCTGTGGCTAGAGGCCCTGGTACACCCATACACCTTTTCTCTCTCTCCCTCCCTCTCTCTCTCTCTCTCTCTCTCTCTCTCTCTGTCTTTATCTTTCTTCTTTAAAATAAAGAACATATTAAAATAGAATATTACATAACCATTTAACCAATAACAGAGCCTAATGACATTACACAAAAGGAAGTGGCAAAACCCTTTTTCTGTACTCATTTCAGTCTTTTTTTTTTTTTTTTTTTTGAAATAACATTACTATTGCTCCCTATTTCCTATTGACACATACAGGCAAAAATAAGCTTAGCCCCAAAACATAGTTCCTGAAACCTGAGCAAAAATATGTGCACATGAGAATTAATGAAAGCTTTGGCTACATTTATATTAATAAAGTCATTGTCTCAGTCTCTAGAGGAAAAAAAAAAATGGAAAAAAGGGTAGATAAATGCTTCAAAAAAACCTGGTATTTCCTATTTTCCCTGCTACTCATCAAGCTATAACTTGACCAATGTAATTAAGACCTCCTGATAGAGGTCAGTCAGATGGTATGTACAAAGATTCAAGGAGTGACAAACATTTCCTTTAGCTGGGCATAGTCATGAGATTTCATTAATAACAGAATTTCTTAGGACCAAGGATAACATTGAAGTTTAGAGATCTGTTAGTTACATGTTACCATGCTGTGGGACATTGTGGGATACATTGTGGCCAAAGGAGTGTTAAGTAAAATGCGTGTAGGAATGCCAAACCCTTTAGTAGTTTGAGCTATGTTCACCATTATTAAACAGACATAATCAATAGCTTAATGTGGATGTTTGAAATCTACCTTATGAAAATCAAATTAGCACATTTCAACACTTTTTTCAAGGCTGTGTATTAAGTTCATTATCTCTTCTCATTTGACTTACAAATTTCATGTAGCACATAAAGCTGAAGACAAGGTTCTCACTTATAGATTCTTATTTGAACTAAGTAAATTTCACAAGGACAGTAAAGTTAATACAGCAGAAAAACCTCATATTGAAATTTCTGAAAGACAATGTAGAAAGAATAATGCCTATTCCAGTAATTTAATTTCCATGGAAACATTAACGTAAATTTGACAAAATCATTAAATAAGAAAATTCAAAAGCTGCATCTTAAAATATTTATGCCCCTACCATTATAACAGTCATAATGTAACCTGAAAAAAAGTGTTTTTATTCATTTTATAGCACTACTATACTCATAAGGCCTAAACTTTGTATAGAAATTTATTTTTTGAAGAACATAGAAAACCCATAGATTTATGAAATGAAATACATAAAATATTAATTCATAGAGAAGTTTACTACCACCCCAGTTTTCCACCCATGCATTATATTTAAGGAAAGAAGGAAAGTTCTTAGACAGGCCATGAAGTAAACAAAGAATGTGTGACCATCAGTAATGAGTGCTGCTTCACACGATGTTTTAAAAAATAATTTTGAATAAGATAAGCAATACATTGTTTATTTAGGTAGTTTCTACTGAAAACATGCTGAAATTCATTGATAACCATATTGAAATTCCATAAGATTCTACCAATAATTCCTACCCCAACTAAAGTAAAAATGGAGAACTGATATTGTGCTCTTTTCTTGCTTGTTTTTAGAAACAGTAACTGTAAATATAGTGATATGACCAAATATGATGTTTAAAAACCACAATAGCATTTTGCAAATGAAAAGGATCCAGTAATTTCAAATATAAAAAATGCAAGATGCAAAGAGGATAACCAATTTGTGCAGGTTCATACATTTTGCTATAGAGTTGGGAAATGGATATTTAATTTGGGAAATCTAGTGAACTGACCATCAGATCACCTGTTAGGTACAAAGTATGGGCCATTACCTGACTTTATTAAGGAAATTAAAAATAAACATGCCATAAATAATAATGAGTCCTAATTTATAAGTATTCCCGTGTCTCATGAATCTTTACTGTTTATGAGACATCGTGCTATAAACCAACTAACCTGAATTGTCTACAAACTAGGTGACAAAAAGTTCTTATTTCTAGCTTAAGAACCGAAATAGTGAACGAGAAAAGAATATAAAAAGAGACACTAAATAACCGAAAGCAACACAAGATTCTGAACTTAATTTCATGTCAAAGATGTATATATTTGAAGCAATTAGGGATACTTAGATATGGAGTTACTAAGTAATTATGTTAAAAATTTGCTAAGAGAGAAAATTTTATCTAAGAAAAATATTCATAGTATTAGGAGGTATAAACTAGGGTGTTACAAGAAAAGTGTCACTATGTGCAAATAACATTCACATAGAATGTGCAAATATAAACACAGCAAGAGATAAAGAGATTTCAGCCAAATAATAATAAATATTCCATCCAGTTGAATGAAATATATCCTTGGCCCTTATATATAATAATTTTATTAACTAGACAGTTGTATGGATACATCATATGTTAGTATCAACATTTCCATCCTCCCTACCCCCATTCCACTGCAGGTCATCCTCAGTCAGATTGCTGGTATTCCTCCTGAGTTTGTGAGATACAGATTTGAGAGCATCAGACAGTCATTATGTGTGGTGGGGCGGGGGTGTTGACAGTGTCTCTAGACATTCCTTCCACTCTGTGGCTCTTACATTCTTTCCACGCCCTCTTCCACAAAATTCCCTGTGTCATGGTGTGTGTGTTTTAAATCTAAGTTAGTGTTGTGCTCTCAGCAGGCTCTGGATTTCTGCCTTCATGCATTTTGAGTATCCTCTGTGTTTGTTTCCATGACCCTGGTGCTGATTGACAGGCTCACTATTGAAGCAGGCCCTAGTCTTTGGACTTTTCAGCACATTGGCCTTTTGTCAAAGTGGAAAACATGAAGATTTTTAAAAAGGCTCTATTGCTCTAGATATGGAACATAAGATTGAAGTTCTACTTGGAAGCAAGTGTTAGGATAGGTATGATAGGGCTTCTGCAATGGCTGTTATGATCAGCTCTGTGATCCACCCATTCATAAGATTGGATGATCCATCTACCTGAATGCTCACAAATATTTATCTTATGTATATTTCACTTGCACTCAAGCTCACAAAAACTATAGGTCAGAGCCGGGCATGGTGGTGCACACCTTTAATCCCAGCACTCAGGAGGCAGAGGATCGCTGAGAGTTCAAGGCCAGCCTGAGACTACATAGTTAATTCCAGGTCAGCCTGGGCTAGAGTGAGACCCTACCTTGAAAAACCAAAAAAAAAAAAAAAAATTTTAAGCCAGGTGTGGTGGTGCACGCCTTTAATACCAGCACTGGGGGGAGGCAGAGGTAGGAGGATCACGGAGAGTTCAATGCCACCCTGAGACTACATAGTTAATTCCAGGTCAGCCTGGACCAGAGTGAAACCCTACCTTGCAAAACCAAAAAAAAAAAAAAAAACCTATAGGTCAGGAGTAGCACAGTGCAGCACAGTAGCACAGTGGTAGAATTCTTCTTGAGCAGGTATATCTCAGGTATTAATCCATACTGTCTCATAAACAAAAAACTTACAAAACTATAGGAATCATGCAGTATAAGAAAACTGTTATATGAAATATGTTAACAGACCATCATAAATACTTAAAAAATATTTCCCAAGCCTATTCTAATTCTTTGTCTGAAAATGATGTATATAGAAAGTCTATATTGCAAAGTAATGGTAAAATTTTCATATTATATTTTCAACAACTGTTTCCATTCTAATATAAAAATTGCATGATTTTTATTAAAGGTAAATATGAGTTCAAGATGAATTCACATGCAACTAAATAAAATAACATAAACATACTAGGCACCACTTGCTTAGTTCCCACCCATAGTTTCATCTTACAAAACTATAGTCTAATACCATAACTATAATATCAAAAAGGAGCACTTTTCATCAATGCATAAGTCAATTTTAGAGTGAATCTTCTTATTGTACTCTCTGTTTATAGTCTGGACTTTGTGGAATACCTAGTTCATAAAACCTATTAAAACAAAAACAAAACCCTATTTATATTGACAGAAATATCTATTTTTCTATGCAGCTATCATCATATCCTGCAGAGAAGTTCTGCAGCAAACTTACATGGCAAGTGAATACACTGATCTTCTACTGTATATCTCAAAAGATAGCACATGGAACAGATCACCCTCAGTGAGCTCACCCAAGAACAAAAAGATAATCGTAGCATGGTCTCCTTTATCTGTCGCTCCTGACCTGAATCCACGTGACATGCGGCCAAACCTAATAAACACTCTGAGGACCAGACAAGAGGGAGGGTGGGATGGAGGGAGGGTAAGGGTGCGAGGGAACGAGAGGGTGGGGGGGAGGACAAGGGGGGGATACAAATTGGGACCCAAAAGGAAAAGATACTATAAAACCCTTTATTCTGAACAACAGGCTAAACATTGATCCTTCAGCAGGCCCACAGAGGGAACACCCGAACCACAGGAATCTGGAGAGAACATCATGAAGGCTAACCCTAATCTTGTCCTGCTTCTCTCTCCCTTCTCTCTCTCTCTCTCTCTCTCTCTCTCTCTCTCTCTCTCCTTCTCCTCTCTGTACTTACTTTCTCTTTTATATTATCTATCTTTTTCGTCCCTCAACTTCCTAGGTGCAGACTTAAAACTCCCAGTGCCAGCAAGGGGTTAATTTCCACAATGAGCTCTTGATCTGAGACACCTACAAGGTTTCCCCCCCCCAAAAAAAAAAAAAAAAAAGAAAAAAAAAAAAAAAAAAAAGACAGACTTCTGTCAGAGTTCTTGGTGACCCACCAAAGGTTAATGGTAAGACCCTACTGTCGAAGACAGCATATGTGTGTGAGACCAAACACAGAGAGACCTGGCCAGAATCTGGAAGAGGGTCAGTCCCCAGTTAGCTAGCCTAGTACCAAAGGGTTCTAAACGAGCAACTGGGGGAAAATGTCCGACATTGGTCCAAACATCTTGCAGACTGAAATACTCTGTAGGTAACAACCTGACATATTGCTCATACAAGTGCAGTAGTGGCAAACAGCCATGGTGGGTAACCAACTTCTCTTGATTTGGCTAATAGATCCATTCAATGGAATGGAACACATTGCTGGAACTGAGAAATAAATCAAAAACCAGGTACACAAAATGAGCTCAGTCTCCAAGATCAAGATACCACCAAATGTGGGCTAGAAGAGAGCCAACGCATATAAAATTCTCTCCAAAACATATATGGTCATCCCTTCTATCTCGTACTAACTTCTCTCTCCGTTGGAGAATTTGCTTATCTCTTTTCTGATGGACAAAGAACTTGATGGGAGGATCAGCTAATCGCACCTCACCAGGGCCCCAGCTGAAACCATAGAACAACGCAGGGGAAGGACAAGAATACAGCGTCCATGGCAATCACGACACCAGAAAATGGCTGAAGGAGATAAACACAGAGAACATCCAACTCCAACTAAGCCAGCTATCCAGACACACAAAGGTCCCCAAAACCTCATTACTGAAGACAAACAAAAATGACCCCAATGTGGCTCAGGGAAACTCGCGGAAGAGGGGGTGGAAAGATTGTTAGAGGCACAAGTTGGGGCATTAAGCACAGAGACTGGGCCTACCCCCCAGAACTCTTGACAGAATCCACAATGCATGATCCACATTCCCCATTGATGAGGGTCCCTTTGGAAGAGGGAGGACAGGGAGGAGGACAATGGAACCAATACTGTGAATGTAAAATCAGAATAATAGAAATTATTTTTGTAAAGTTAAGATGAATGTTTGGGGAGAAAAATGTGGTTTCTTCAGTTGCCAAATGTGTTCATATAATGAAAAATAGAATGATATTTCAATAGTAAGTAGAATAAGAAGGATAAAAAGAGAAACCATGTTGTGATAGCAGAAAAGAACATAAAAGACAGATGAGCTTTTTAAGTCCTACAAGGTGTCCAGTTAAATGATCCTAAATCACACCTACTGAATACACTTCTTTTGAGCTCACACTCAGGGTTCAAGTCATGTCTAAGTAACAGGTGTAACTTACTGAACAAACCAGAGCTGTCAGTCAACTTGAGAAAACAGACATTAAATAAATAACACATGGGTATAATATCAACGTATCATAAACACTGAAGTACGAAATGACAGGGCATTATGAAAGAAAATACATTCAAAACCTAAAAGATGGCATGTATTACAGTTCATTTCTGGATGAAAGTATTTCAAAACACACGTCATTATGAAGTCATTAGCCTGGGACACAATAATTGTCATTAGATGACACCATGTATTTTTATAGCAAGTTCACATGGCAAGAAAAATATCTAAATTATATACATTTTAAAATGTAGTTGAAATCTGTGATATCAGGGTGGATGAAATATTGCAAGATTTGTAACACTAACTTTTCTGAAAGAGTCAGCAGCAATATTTTGCAGTGTAAACTGGTGGAATTAAGTGTGGGTCTCACAGCACTAGCACAAGCACTGCTCCCCAGAGCCCCAGCCTCAATGCTTTAAACATGTTGCAGGCTTTTTAGAGGATAAAGGACCTGCAGTTCATAAAAGACAAGCTATTTGATTCATAAAAGAGAGATTGTCTTTTAGCTTCTTGGCCATATCACTCTTAATCAGAGGGAAAGAAAGAGCTAATGCAGAAGTAAGTATGTGCTGCACTGTTGCCATAAGCCAAGTTTCAAAAATGCATTAGGACACCAAACTTGGCATCCATAAAGTAATATTTCTTGGATCTTGATTATGCAAAGAGTTATTTCTCTCCTATAATTTTAATTTAATAGAAATGATAGTAATTGTTTTCCAAGTACAATATTTTTAATGTTCACCCTTTATATGGAGATATTCTAAATTTCGGGTCAGCTTGATAAGCAAAGTATTATTGTAATATTCATCTTCATCTTATAATCATAGTTATAAATATGTTGCATCCAAATATAGCACAAACATGCCCCATGTTGACTGGTTCCACGATGGTATTTACTCTAAAGTTATTTTATTTTCTTCCCTTTTAGCTCTCATATTTCTCAGACCATTCTTTTCTGCCATATGCCCTGTTTTTATAATACAGGGAAACATTAATTAAGGGTTGCAAATATTACATGTTAAAATCTGGCAAGTTAACTCTTAGGTATTGATAGGGACAAATATGGATTCTTGAATAAATAAATTACAACTATTTATTTATGAGAAATAAATGATTTTACATATTCTATTGGTTTGATTAAATTTATGCTAAATGATACATTATGTTATTGACTGATATGTTATTGATATGATATCACATATAACTAGTATAAAGTTACTAATTTGGTGATCATACTGAATATTCTGGTGCAGAAAGAAAACTATTTTTCAGGGAAGAATTATAGCATCAAAAAAGAGAAAGAAGGAATAGATTATTGAGAACCAAGGAAAACATGACCTACCAACAAGAATAGATAGCTGACTCCCTTGCAGGAGAGGAACCACCCCTCACCCAGTGGCTAGGGACCAGGTGAAACCTCAGAAGACTTAGCAAGATGAGCAAGAATGTTGTTTCCAATGGCAAGTCTGAAAACCTGGGCCAGGTGATGCAGACTCAGGATACTCAAAAGGCATCAAAGCAGAAATCTAGAAGGTGCTAAAAGCTCAAATCTAAAGTATAATTAAAGTGTACCCACCAAGGTTCAGGGAAGTTTGAAGAAGAGGAGGCAGAAAGAATGTAAGAGCCACAGTGTGGGAAGGAATATCCAGAGATGCACCTCTCCCCACCAGGACTGCTTGCTGCTCTCACAACTCCATGGTCAATACCAGCAGTCGCACTAAGGAGGGCCCTCAGTGGAGTGGGGGTAGGGAGGAGGGAAAATTATGGTACCAACATATTATGTGTCCATACAATGTTTATACTAAATTTTTAAGAAGGCAGAACTGGAAAAGGGAACTAAACAATTGCAACTATACAAAAATGAAGAAAAAAATCTATTTTCAGAAAATATCTGGGTATCAATGAAAAATAAAATACTGACTTTCAAATTATACTGTATGTCTTATTTCTAAAAGTAAGCTGAAAATAAAATGTTTTCGGTTGTATTTCAAGAGATATAAAATCAACCTGCTGTAAAATTATTACCTAAATAAACAAAGATCCACGACTTTTCTGATAATATACAAATATATATATATATATGGAGGCTAGAAAACCTGAGAAGCTTAAGGACCCAGGTTTGACTCCCCTGTACCCATGTAAAGCCAGATGCAGAAGATGGTGCATGCATCTAGAGTTCATTCATAGTGGCTGGAGGCCCTGGCATTTTCTCTCTCTCTCTCTCTCTCTCTCTCTCTCTCTCTCTCTCTTTCTCTCTCCTCTCTTTCTCTGCCTCTTTCTCTCTCTCAAATAAATAAATAATTTTAAATATATATATGATATACTATTGAAATTATCATAAAATCATTATAGTTTTAATATCAACTGAAGAATATCGAAGCATATTCACACCTAATGAAGAATCCAAACATTGTAATACAGGAATAAATTAACAATGGTGGCACCACAGTCAAATGAAGTCTGTGATTGGAAAGTGTACACTGCTCCATATGCTAATGAATTATTGTAGAAGTGGTGCTGAAGCTGCATTTTATGCAAGATGGACCTTTGTGTTACAAATGCAAAACTCCAATTCTAAATAAATAATTATGATTGTGGTCATAATGAGTTTTCCTCAACTCCTAAACAAACTGCTCACATCCCTGCCCCCAAATGCCTTGGGCATATACTCCACTGGCTTTATCTTTCTGAGAAGTGCAAACCATGAAGCTTAATATAAGGAAGGGTTGTAATTAGCAGCTCCTTCCAAAACACTGGAATACTCCTTCTTTACCTAACTGTATACTCAGTTAACCATTCAGTCATACAGGATGCTTAAATAACACTCTACATATTTTAATGCCATAGAAAATTAAAGAAATTATCATAGTAATGAATGATTCTTCAGGAGAGCAAGCTCAAAAGGCATTTCAAAATCAGCCAACAATTTCACACTCAAGTTGTACTTTTTAGTTTAAAATTATAGCAGCTCTACTTCTCAAGGTCAATATAAACTGTAACTCCTGTGTAATTACCTGCCAAGAATGCTATAATTATGTGCTCAGTATCTAATTTAAAATAGCAATAGTAAAACTGTACTTCAAAAATAATTTTCTGTACCAATGTTGGCAACTGTTCACATTTAAATCACATGATATATCCATCAGAGATTTTTAAGCTGTTTTATCATAATAGTTGAACTCTGTTTCACAAACTTTCTACCTATCATTTTAATAAATTAAATAATTAGGTAAAATATGATTTCTGTTTTTGAAAGCTTTTCTTTCTTATTTATTTCAGAGAGAGAGAGAGAGAAAGAGGCAAATAAAGAGATATAGAGAATGGGCACACCAGGGCTTCTAGCCACTGCAAACAAACTCCAGAAGCATTTGGGTTGTGGGAAGTCAAACCTAGATCCTTAGGCTTCGCAGGCAAGTGCCTTAACTGCTTGACATCTCTGTAGCCCTGTTTTTAGTTTTAGTTTTGTTTTGTTTTTAGAATTTTATTTTTATTTATTTATTTGAGAGAGAGAATGGGTGCACCAGGGACCCCAGCCACTGTAAACAAATTCTGGGTGCATGTACCACCTTGTGCATCTGGCTTATGTGGGTCCTGGGGAATCAAACTGAGGTCCTTTGACTTTGCAGGCAAGTGTCTTAACCACTATGTCATCTCTCCAGCACTGATTTTAGTTTTGATTGTATCCAACAGCTCTAATTTTGGGAAAGAGTAAATTTCAGTACTAAAACAGGTAAAGAAGAGTCAGTTCATCAGCCCAGTGAAAACCAGGATTATGTTAGTGAATTTCATATATTTACTCACTCTACAAACATGCCTTCACTATTTGTTAGAATAAAATATTTCAAAGATCTATAGATTTTTTTCTCTTTCAACTAAGTATTAAAATTCCAATTATTATATTTTAGCAAGTATAAAATGTTATCAAATGCAAAGTATTTTTCTTATTTACTAGAATATGTCATCAGAACTTAATCAGGATATAATTAAGTTTCATATGATTGTCATTGAAAATCATGCCTTGCATATCTGCCTTTCTCAATTACTGCAATGATGACATTCATCATAAACTTAATGCACGTTCTATGAGGTGAATATAGCAATCTGTTATGTCTAGTGAATTTGCATACTTGTCCTCATCTCCTGTCCTTCTCCCACTCTCTTGTTCTGCTTTTTTATAGTCATCTCCAGATTAGTGAATAGGTGGGAAGCTAACTTCAGACAAGCAAAGAGCTTCTAAACATAATAAATGGTTAAAACACAATCTTTACATATTCAACCATGCTATTAAAATACTTAAAATATATAGATTAGTATTAAATATGGAAAAAATTCCTCATCAATTGTCTCCTTTTATACTGAACACAAAAAGGAATTCTTTGCATTTGCAAGACAAAATTAATATAACATAAACACTATTATCATTTCAACCTATTTATATGAGGTACACTTAATGTTATATTTTTATTACCTTATATTTTGGTGGAAGACTGCAGAGAAAGACTATGCATCTTTTGAGGCATTTTATCCATTGCTTTAAACAAATAGATATTTATTTTTATTTTCCAGACAACATTAAGCAAATCATCTGTTCCAACAGGTTCAATGGCAATTAGAGAAGGAAAAGTATTGTACACAAGTAATACTAATCAGGTGTCCACTGCAATGGAAATCCAGTGGGCAAAGGTAGTAGAAGAATTGCTGCCAATCCAACATTAGGTAAACCAAGGAACCTACTGAAACACCCCCTAGTGCTGTGAAATTCATTACCAAAATGCCATCATCATCTTGCCAAAGCACCAGCAGATTGCACGCATTACCTCCTGCAGATTGAAGTGGGAATAACTAAAAGAAAAGTAATGATGGTAGAGGGGAAACTGAATTTCCATGGCACTTATCTTCTGTGTCATTCTATTTGCATGAGAACAATGTTAACCACAGACATTAGAAATTATAGGACCCTAATGAGAACAGGAGCCTCTCCCAATGGGCAGAAGCCAAGATGGGTGTTGATGAAACCAATCTATCAATGAGATTTTAAAATGTGCACTAGTCCCTGACTCGCTCTGAGCTACATGGGTGGGCTTTTCATCTAAGAAGAGAAGAAATTAAGAATGATGACTTGAGAGAGTTCCAAGCACACACGCCTTTCTGTCAGCTGGTCCTTAATGATAACGTAGTACTGCTTTCCTTAAAGAGCTTCATGTCTTATTCAGGTGAATGGTGAAAATGTGGCATTTAAGAACCCATGATGTGTTTTTCTATCAAGGCTGTCACTGTGACCAGCAGCTGAAGGAAGAGGTGTTTGTCACTTCCCATTCTCTTCAGTGATTCATCAAACTGTGGCAGTTCATGTAAGCTCTATCTGAATCGGAATGAGTGTGGTAAGAGCTCCACACTGAACACTCACATATTTTATTAAGCTACCACCAACCCTGGGGCAATTCAGCATGTCAAAGACAAACTCTTCTGGGGGAGTCTTTTAGTACACACTTTTACTTATTAGCTAATTCAAAATACAACTATTTATTATTTCAGATATGAAAACCATCTTCTGAGTTGAAAAAGATAGAGACAGGTTTTATCCCTAGGCCTTATTCTTTATGTCATGTGTAAATGCATAGTGACAGTCATTATAAATGAATTCTGTCAACTATTTTTCTTCAAAAGAATTTAACTGTATCTTGTAGTATTCCATAGACATGTATGTATGTATGTACATATGTATATAGGTATGTACGTATGCATGCATGCATGCATTTGCTCATCTCATATGGTAAGTGTCTGTTTGAACTGAACTACAGTAGTGCTTGAATGGGTAGTTCTATAAATCACAGCTTGTAGGAGCCAGTAGTAGTCTTAAAACATTAAGAGCAGAAGGAAAGCTACATTGACCAATGTATTCCTTGAGAGAAGTTCTACTTAATGATTGCCAGAAGATGGTAGGTTACTAGGTTCTGCCTTGAATGCAATCCACAAATCACTGTGCAATGACAACTTAAATCCTCCTGCAGTGTTCAGTTGTGATCTTGTTTATCTCTGGATTCAGCCTGTAAGAAAGCAACACTAGGGTATAGTCGTAATGACTGTATTTAGGGACTAGGAAACTTGAATGCAGTCAGTTACAAAGGAGCATGTTCAGTGGTGACTGTTGTACTTTCACATTTTTTATAATCAACCAACTGAATTATGAAGCCCTATGATAAATAAGGAGTAATAAAGATTATTTTCTCTTACACAGTGTTTTAGCCCACCTTCCATAGCTTCAATGAGAAGTTCAGTAAATTAATATGTTAATTAATACATAGACATAATATACCATCTAGAACAAAATCTCTAATACAGAAACATGATGAGAGCCATTTACTATTAGTTTCAAAGCCATTTCCTTCTAAAGATCCCTAACACATACATTGTGAAGCAAGGATATTCAAATCAATTTCTCACCAGTATGGCAAATATATGGAATGAAAAGCTTCTTCATGCTAACAAGTTCCCATCCCATGGAGACCAACAGCCTATGGGTCACCTTACCCTTTTCAATAGCACTAGAATAGGTGGAAAAGGAATTGCTCTGTTCCTACACAGAAAGCAAAGCCATTCTTCAAGCATATGCTTGTTATAAGCCTCTTTCCTTAGAAAATCAACAGGGGAATCAGAGAATCATTGAATTTCCAATAATTAAATAAATGAAAACATTTCATTAGATGATATTGATGTTAAACTGTTTACATTGAGAATATTCATTTCATTTTAGATGTTTCAATCTTTTCATTATATGCTAACTTAAATATATAGATAGATGATTGATAGATGATAGATAGATAGATAGATAGATAGATGATAGATAGATTCTATTAAGTATATAATCTTATGATAAGTTGAAAGAAAACAGTAAAGTATTATTTACTGATTTTGTTTTAGTAGCTAAAGGAATGTGTCAAAGAGCAGTAAGAAAGACATTAGGTACAGATTATACCTGTGCATTGTAGCGGGGTAAACGATGTGGGTTTCCAGATTTAGTGCACATCAGACTCATGTGGAAGGCCTCTTACAACTGTTACTAGGATTTAGTCCAGAAGGTCTGATTAAGAACATCTTGACAGATTTCAAAAATTTGTATTTGGAATAAGATCCCAGTGATATTGATAATGCTGGGGTTGTAGGCATACTTTGGGAACCACTGGTATAAAAGAATACAAATTTTATAGTGTGAATTCATTCAAATTATCATTGTTTTAAAAAATAGATAATTTGATTTTTAATTATTATAAAATAATTCCATCTGTACAAATTTATGAAAATAGAGCCAGTTACTGTTTCATATATTATTTTGTTTACACTATTATGAAAGATAAACAATGCTAAGAAGTTGAGTGAGGGCAGAAGAGTAGGCTAAGTGGGTGAAAGTATTTACCTGAAAGCATGAGGCCCTGAATTTGGACCCCTAAAAAACCACATAAAGATAGAAAAGATAATATAAGTATCTGTTTCCAGCACTCTTAGAGATGGGAAGTGGAGAAAGGAGAATCCCTGAGAGCTTAAGGGTCAGCTAGCCTGATAAAGACAGTGGCAAAACAGCAAGAAACCCTGCCTCAAAATAAAGTGGAAGGCAAAGAACACACTCAAGGCACACATTCTATGAAAAGGCATGCTCTTACATGCATTCACATATGTACGCACATGCATGCAGACACACACACAAACACACACACAATTAAAGTGCAAAGTTATATAAAAGACACCATAATGATAACTTTAAAAAACAACTGTTATAATTCTTGACAGCAACATGCAACAGATACTCATATTTTCTTACTACTGAATTTCAAAAGTCATATATGTGACAATTGGTTGACCTAATAATGGTTTCCCAATGTTACAAGTATATTACAACATTAACAGTTTAATCAAGCGGTGGATGCAGTAGCAGCTAATGTTTAGAGCTTAATTTAATTAGCATTGGCATAAACTTATTTATGTGAAATGATCTATGTGCAATCATTCATCACCCTATACAAGATGACCTGAAGTGAAATCAAATCTGATGGTGTGTCCAACACATGTTTTGACCTATATTTAGTATTCTCTTACTAATCACCAAAGGAAACCTGCCTACCTTTTGCTTGCATAATCCACAATGACACACAATTTATGACAAAAACCAAGCATGTAAACTATAAAATCTTTAGTTCATAATGTTTGCCTTGTATGTTTTCAAGATTAACAATCCTAAATTTATAGCCTGAAATAAATATGCCAAATTGTTGGGACTAAAATTATACTGAATATTTATTGAAATAAGATGTACTTCATTTGCTAATAGGGTTACTGAAAGGTTTTTTAGCAAACTAGAATCATGTATGACATGCACAGAATGTCAACCTTGGTGAAAGGCAATGTAAATAAATCAACAGTATTAGATGCAGGTTCAACATGGTGAAATAAGACACTGAGAATTGACTCTGGTTGAAAAAAAGAAAGGACCCATGTTGAATGATTCCATTCATATATAATGTTGAGAATGGGCAAATTCATGAATACAAATGGTAAGTTAGTAATTGTCAATTGCTAGAAGAGATGAAATGGTGAGTGATTGCAGAATGTGCACATGTTTCCTTTCTAAGGCTATATAAATATTCTAAAATGAGATGCTAAAAAATATATCAAAAAATACTAAATTGTACATTGTGATAGGATGGAATTTATTTTGTTTAGATAGTAACTTAACAAAATTGTTATAAAACAACATACAGCAGAAGAATTAATACTAATATATATTTTTTTAATATTTGAGAAAGGATAAGTGTCCAATCAATGTCCCAGAGCTGCATTTTTTTAAATTTCTACTATAAATACAAATCACCTGGGTAGATAATAAAAATAGTGTCAAGTCCAGCAGGTTTATGATAGCAACCTGCACATGTTCATAGGTGATGTGCCCTACTTGGCCATTGAGCGGATTCTAAGTGGCAAGACTCTAAACAGACATTGTATAGTATGGTAGCTACAGCCACAGGTGGCTATGGGCATTAAAAGGTAGTTTGTTCAAAGTAGTTTGTGTTGTGAGTAGAGAATACACACTAGACTTTAGACTTACTATAATAAAAATGGATGTTCTCAGTAATATTTCATAGTAACTACATATCACAAACAAGTATTATTTAAATATTAAATAAATTTCACTTACCCCAGTATCTTTTTAATATGACTCATGTGGCTACATTTACTAAAGGTCATTAGAAAGTATCACTAAAACTTTGTGGCTGCAAATGAAAAGGCATTTTGAGTAACAAGAAGTGTGTGAATTTCCCACAGCTGGGAACAGTCATTCATACTGCTGAAAAGATTTCCCTAAATGAACATGAGGGGAAGCCCTAGGAGTATGTACTAAGAAATCCAAAAAGGGGCTGGAGAGATGACTTAGAGGTTAAGGCATTTGCTGTGAAGCCTAAGGGCTCATGTTCGATTCTCCAGGTCACACGTAAGCCAGACTCACAAAGTGACAAAAACATGCAAGATTGCACATGCACACAAGGAGGCACATGCATCTGGAGTTCAATTCCAGTGGCTGGAGGCCCTGGCATGCCAATTTTCTCTCGATGTGTGTGTGTGTGTCTCTCTCTCTCTTTTCATAAAAAAGGCCAATCTGTTGGGTTTGCCAAGAAAGAAAGAAAGAAAGAAAGAAAGAAAAAGAAAGAAAGAGGGAGGGAGGAGAGGGAGGAGAGAGAGGAAGGAGAGAGGAAGGAAGGAAGGAAGGAAGGAAGGAAGGAAGGAAGGAAGGAAGGAAGGAAGGAAGGAAGGAAAAAGGAAGGAGGGAGGGAGGGAGGGAGGGAGGGAGGGAGGGAGGGAGGGAAAGAAAGAAAGAAAATAAATCCAAAAAGTGCAAGATCAAAAAAGATTGTTAAAAAGGAATGCCTTCAAAAATAAAACAAGTAAGCCAGGTGTGGTGGTGCACACCTTTAATCCCAGCAATTGGGAGGCAGAAGTAGGAGGACTGCCAAGAGTTCAAGGCCATCCTGAGACTACATAGTGAATTCCAGCTCAGCCTGAACTAAAATGAGACCCTACCTTGCAAAAACAAATAAAAGAAGAAAAAAAAAAAAGATGTGCACTAAAAAACAGCAGACTCAAAGAGCCAATTTTAACAGTCTAAACGAATTAATTTGAGGGCTAGAGAGATGGCTTAGCTGTTAAGCGCTTGCCTCTGAAGCCTAAGGACCCTGGCTTGAGGCTTGATTCCCCAGGACCCATGTAAGCCAGATGCATAAAGTGGCACATGCATCTGGAGTTCGTTTGCAGTAGCTGGAGGCTCTGGCACACCCATTCTCTCCCCGCCCTCTCTCTCTCTCATCTGCCTCAAGTAAATAAATAAATAAATAAATAAATAAATAAATAAATAAATAATCTAAGAGTTTTTCCATGAAAACTAAGATTACATACATGTTCAAAAATGAACTTCACACACTGTATAAAGTACCATAGCTATCCCTGAGTTTCTTCAATTTCATCTAAATATGTCATTTTTTTTTGCTAAGCTACTCATGTAAATTAGTCTATAAATCTTTTCCCTCTGATTTAAAGATGCATTGGGCAGTAACAGTCAATGGGTGTAAGAGAACAATACTTTTGCTATCACAAATTTAGTCAAAGCCAACTTAAACAGAAAATCTAAGTTTTATTCTATCAAGATCATATTCAGTGACACCTGTCCACATAAAATTATGCTAAAGTTTGGAAAGAGACCATTCAGAAAGTATCCATCACCAGAAATATCAGTAAGTGAGATTATGATGATTATGGTAAGGAGGCAGACAAAGAAAGGACAGAAATATAAGATGAAATCTAACCTCTCTACTTCTCTCACCTGGAATAAAAAAACATCTTTGGGGCTGGAGAGATGGCTTAGCGGTTAAGGCGCCTGCCTGCTAAGCCTAAGGACCCGGTTCCAATCTCCAGGCCCCACATTTAGCCAGATGCAAAGTAATGCAAGGGTGCAATGCCGCACTTGCCCACAAGGGGGCGCACGGATCTGGATTTCGTTCACAGCAGCTGAGAGAATGCTGCTGTGCCCATTCTCTATCTGTCTCCCTTTCTCTCTGTCTCTCTCCAAAAAAAAAAAAAAAAAAAAAAAAAAATATATATATATATATATATATTTGGGTAAAGAAATGTTTATTTCTGCTAGACAAATTGTCACTTTATTTCGATGGCATTTTCTTACTGACATCAATGTTATTGAGTATATGTTTTCACAATTCTAGTTTATACTAAATCATATGATGTAATATACCTTTTTAGGATAATAGATTTCAAAGAAACAATGAACTTCAAAACCAGATGTCTTATCTTAGTGCTAAAACTGAGCCCTTTGGTTCAGAAGATAAAAATTCTAGCTTCACACTTGAGAGTCCTTTAATGCAGTGTCAATGCTCATAATAACAAAATTATAAAAGCACAATTTGATTTTAATTGGTAAAATAAAATTTATAATACAAAATTCAACTATACTCCATATATTACCATGTCTTGTAAGCATCTGTTCAGACTGTTAATTAATCTTGACTTTCTTATGGTCGAATTCTTCCAACTGGAGTTTCCAAATAATTTTTCTTCCCTCCAAGACTCTGCCATAGAATTTCATGTACTTTTGTTTTACTTGCATTGCATTATAGTAAAAGCCAAATGGGTTTATTCTTGGAGAGGGTAGAAAAAAGTGTGCCCTTATGGGGAAAAAATAAAAATATAATTGCTATTCATTTTGGGATTTCATTCATGTAGCTACATCTGAGTTTTTAATTTATAAATAATGTTTACTCCATCTTTAGAAGTATAACCATCTATAGGCACTTTCCTGATTTTTCTTTTCAGGGAAAAACAATAGGTTACCTGGCTTTCTGGAACACAGACACTATACTCAACTGTCTCCTCTTTTTCTGACATATAGACAAGACAAAAAAGAACAACAACTCAAGAAAAAAGTGTTTTCTCTTAGTTTGAGATCTTTTTAAAGGTAATAATGTTAAAAAAAAAAAAAAAAAAAAAAACTCCAAAAAGCAACAAATAAAACCTCAGGTTACTCATCCTTTTCTATATTTTATTATAAAGAATTTTTCTTTTGTTCTAAATGCAAATGGTCATTGGTTCATTTTCTTTCACCGGGGACAGTTATGTCACCTCTCCTGACTAATACACATGCATTTGCCACTAAAAGACATTTTAACTGAGAGCTGTCTCATCCGTCATCTCCATCCGGCCTGGTTAAAATTTTTATCTGCCGTCTTGAATTAATTTCAGCATGCCTGAGCCCAGCAGGGGAGTTTTGAGTGGTTCTGTTAAATTCTTCACTTAAGAAACACTGTAATTCCTTATTTGAAGTTTTCTTTCACGTCTAATTTTTGTTTTTCATTATAAAAACAAAGATATAATCAGATTTCCAAAGGGGAAAATCATGAACAAAAAATAAAATATTCCATTGTAATATGACCCTGATGTATGTTTTTGGCTTTTCTTTTTAACCATTTTTCCATAATTTTACACATTAACTATAACCTTACTTAAAAAGTACACAATTAAGAAATAAATATGTATAATCTAAAGACAAAAGGAAAGGAGAATGTAAGCATTTATTGATAGTTGAATGACAAAACAGAAAAAAATAAAATACGAATATGTATCATATCCAGGAAAAGATTAAATGGATCCAAGTCAATGTTCTGTTCTTTATTCTTTTCTTCACGAGTTTGCTTTTATGCAGACAGCACAGCTCCTGGAAGGAAGTTCAAGCTGTGATTGGGAAAGAAGGATGTCTGAAGCTGATTAATGCCAATAGCAGCATCTAAATCTCCTGTAAACCATTCTGAACCCAAGGGAACGTAAACTCCGTTAACAAGTAAGTACTCAAGACAAATGTGCTGACTTACATGTCCTCAGAGAAGATTTCAAGCATGGAGATGCTTGCTGTGAAAGTTTTGTAGAGGTAATACCTGTATAGTAATTGCCCAAGCCACTGCTACTGCCCTCTATTAAATGTGGTTACCTATCCATATAGGACTGCGGGATACCTGTAAAATCTACTTTGTATCCAATCTGTCAGGGAATGATCAAGAATGCTGATTTTTAAATCCTAAATAAAAGGGGTCTGCATAAACAATGTTGTATAATTCTAGATCCAACACAAAACTTTTTAAACATTCTGCAAATTGTCATTCAGTGATCAGCATTCAGTATATATTATCTAGTCTAAAATTAAAAAAAAAAAAAAACAAGATTGATGTAATTGTAACTCTTAGGCTAAATTGACAATTATCCTCTAATAGTGTTTTTTTTTTTCTGGAAAAAAAAATAAATATTTTGTTTCATGTTTAGTGGCATTTAACACTGAGTCATTTAATATTTGCAAAGTTTCATTTGATTCAAATTATTTTAGTACTTGTAGTCTTTAGGTAAAAAAATGTGAAAGTTACAATATCACTAATCTCCCCTGTGATTCAGATGTTCTCATTAACTGCTATATTAAAAATGCTGGCTTAATTATGGAAAGAGAATGGATGCCTGATAGGTTTATTTTTTTTACAAGCCTTTTTTATTTTAGATCAAAGAAGGTTCATGTAAAGTTTCTTGATAAATGATGTTTAACTAGACATAAAAAGATGTAGAAATGGTCAGGACAAACTAATAATTGATATTTATAGTTCATCAATGAAAACTATGACAGAAAAGCATACTATACATCCTGCTAAAAGAGACTCCCCAGCAGTGTTCAAAAACTTTTTTAATCAATAGGAATGGTTAAAGTGACTAAATCAAAAGTGGTCACCACATGGCTAATTGCCATATAGTAAGTGCAAGACTCAGCATTAGAAGAATAAAGAAGTATTTTATACTTATATCCTTTAAATTTTACCATTTCAGCCATCTGGCATATTTGTTGCTATTATTATAAATTCTTATTTAAATGATAATAAAATCCCACTTGCTGACAGGAAATTAGTCATGCAAGGACCTACAGATGTACTGCCTTCTGCCCAGGCCCTGGAACTGTGTGTGCAAAGTTCAAGGCTGCTCATTTGCTCAAACTGCATGGGGTATTGAAAGTATGACAGCTTGAAGTTCTTCAAGGTATAAGCTCAACTGTTCTTTTCTAACTTTCTGACTGTGTATGTGTGTGTGTGTGTGTGTGTGTGTGTGTGTGTGTGTGTGTGTGTGTGTGGTGAAGGGTTAACGTATTTACAAATGCCATGGAAATCTCCCTAACATTTTCCATCCTTCTTTGGTTAACATCCAAAAGGAGGCAAAGAATATGCAAGTCTGTATAAATTCGGCACAAATTCTTGGCACAATAAAATGAGAGGGAAGTGTGCTATTAAGTCAAATATGCTACATTTTCATTTTATACTATAAAATTACTTTGTAAATTGTACAACATAGGAAAGAACATGCGGAAACAGCTTATCATGCTACAATAAGCTAAACACATGGAATCAGTCAATGACATTTTGAGTTTTATGCTAATAAAATTTGTTTCTCAGAGTATTTGTAAAACAAGTTTACTAGTGAAACTTTAGACATTTTATTTTATGGAGAACATGGGTAACTACACAATAGTAATGTCAATACAAAGAATAGTTAAGAGTATATAACACTTCATAGTTTGATTTAAAAGTACTAAAATTATTATATCAAAAAATGTCAACCCTTAAAAGCCCTCAAAAGTGGCACTGGCACTGGCCTTTAGGAGATGAAGATACTGATTCTCAGATAGACTAGATAACCCACTGAAAGTCACAAAACTAATAAATTCCAAAACCAAAAGCAATGTATTCGAGAATGCCAAAATTACCATAAATGTATCCAATCAAATGAGACCATTTATGTAGAGAAACTTTAAAAGCTAGGCAATAGTAATAATTATTTACCTTGTTAGGCTAAATAAACTAAAATCCTAGACAAACATGTATTACATATTCCTGACCTAAGACAACATGATATAAGTTTACTAACTACTATCTGTATTTCAGCTGTATACACTTTGAATTCCATGTTATTTTTTTAATAGAAAACTTTGCAATTACATATTTAAAGATTGAAAGAACTGGTAATGTTAGAAAAGACCCTAGATATCTCATTTATAATGCTCTATATAATCAAAGTTATTGCTGATTAATGAATATTATAATCAACATAGCAATTAATCTTTTTTTAACAGAACTCGCCAATTCAACTCTAAAAGGGGAAAAATGATCCCAACAGAGAACACTCATCTTTCATCATCCAGTACTGTGTAAGGATGTGTTCCTGTTCCCCTGCAAGCTGCACTTGGCTCTTCTGCATGCAGTAATGAACTGCTTCTGACAGAGGCACTGCCCTCCCCCCACCCACCCCCATGCGTCTATTTAAATTCAGACATGCACAGCTCATGTATAAGCAAACAGGTGCAGGGATCAGGGCTGCCAAACCCTGAGCAGGCAGGAGGTACATGTGTATCTCACTGATTGTGGCACACTACTGATAGAAGACGACAAGCCCAGACAATAGGGAGGGTCAGTAGGTGGTTCTTTGATTCCTCTGGCTTCCTGACATGGCAGCAGGCTGCGAATTTGCAGCTTGTAGAGCTAATGCCTTTCTACCCTACAATATTTAAGGAGCAGGAATGAACATTGTAAGTGACTTGAGCAGTGGTAGTGGCTGTGTTTTCTAATCACTGCCTTCAGCAGGTAAGTGTGTGACAGTATTGCCTCAGAAACTCAAGATTCCAAGTCCAAGCCATTGCCCCACCCCACCAGCCCATGTTCACTGGACAAACAGCAACTGCATCTCCCCACTCACATAGAAAACTGTATAAGCATATGAAATTGTCACGCTATTTTTAGCAATGATAGAGGACTAATTAGAATGAAAGTATTGTATCATGTTGTTTACTGTGAATAAAGTAGTGATCATTTTTATTAATATTTAAATTGTTTATAAAATATTCATTTTGAGCTGCTCAAATATTTAATTCACTTGAATCGTCAGAAACTGAAAAAAGATCAAAATTGCTGTCTTAACATGTTGAATTAAAAATATATCCTTCAACGCTTAGTTTGGCTAATTTTTAGACCATATGCAAGTATAGAGAAATGTTTAAGAAAGATCTAAGCAATATTTCATTAACATATTTTAAAATATGTCCATTTATATTACAAAGGTACTTGAATTTGTTTTTTAAGTATCTGTACCTCAAAAAATTACAAATATAATAGTTAAAAACTGGTAGTTCTTTCATGAAATCATAGTAATACCCTTATACATAAATTATTGGTAACCATAATTGTTAGAGCCAAAATATCCACTTTTGAAATGCTGTCATTCATTTATTCATTCTCTCTCTCAGTCTATGTGTGGGGGAGGGGATGAATGTGTGGCACATATGCATGTTGTGAGTGCATATATGCATGTATATTCTCCTATGAAGCCTGGGCTGGCCCTAAAGTCATGATCCTTCTACCTCAATCTTCCAAGTATTACGGAGAATGGAGATGGAGGCTGCATGGTGGGCAGGGCAATGGGTAAATAAAAAGATGGGAGGGAAAAGTGATGAAAACATCTTGATTTTAAAAATGCCATAATGAGTGCTGGAAAGATGGCTCAGCTGTTAAGGTGCTTGCCTGCAATGCCAAAAGACCTGGATTTGATTCCCCAGTACCCTCATAAAGCCAGAAGCACAAAGTGCTGCATACATCTGGAGTTCATTTGCAGAGGCTAGATGCTCTGGAACATCCATTCTCTATCTCTTTCTCTATCTCCTTGCAAATAAATAAAATATTTTGACAAAAAAAGTTGTACTGAAATTTAATAGTTTATATGCTAATAAATGAAAAAAAAAATTGTTATTAAAAACAATGTGCTAATATAGTGAAGAGGAAAAAAATACTGCAAGTGTTAGGCAATATGTATCACTATGCCCTACCTTGAAATGCACTTAAAAATATTAGGAATCATTTATATTTAAAATTTCATTGACTGACTGACATAGTACTTGGGACATGTGTTCTCTACATGGTCCATGAAGCCCATGGACTTCCAGTCAGGACATAGCATCTTGGGCTCTGCTGGGAATATGCTGGGCTCTAAAGCACTGAAGAATAGAACTTCCTGTATTCTGTCTTTTTTTTAGTTTTCACTATATATATATATATATATATATATATATATATATATATATATGATGTATATAGGCCAAGATGGTACCATCATTAGCCTTCTCCCTGTCCTCCCGTCACAGGTAATGTGGGTCTTGCCTTATGGGGGTAGCCATCAGTCATCAGTTATGCGGGAGAGGCAATGACTCTGTGTATAATGACCCAACTCATGGCTCTAACAATCTTTCCGCCCCTCTTCTGTGAATTTCCCTGTATTCTTTTTCAGTTTAAATTTAAGTATGTTCATTACATATAACAATAATATTTAATGCAAATAGCAAAAGCTAATTGTACCAAGACCACTATAGCTTTATCATTGTACTTTTTTTTTTAATTTAGTGAGATCAAAACAAACTCAGAAAGAGAGAAAAAGCTGTTGTCCAGTTTCATCTTCATGCTCCCTATTGCAGAACACAATACAATTACTAATAACCTCAGATATCTGAGGCTCGATTAAAAATGAAACTTTGTCCATGTTTATTCTACACCACAAATCTTATAATTGATAAGAATATTTATCAATATATTTCCCTCAGTTACCTCTTAATACCTCCTGAACATTAGTGATACTACTTCATAATAAAGTCCCATTGCCACACAACTTGCAATAATGTTCATTTAAAATAGCCACTCAAACTTGAATGCTATATTTTATCCACAATTTTCTTTGAAGTCTTTTTCATATTTCTTTTCAAATAAAGTGGTCCATATATCTGCTACACATATTGATTTAGATGTGGTCTACATGCAAAAATATGTATTGTTGTACGAGAACATTCCAAAGGAGAAAGAAAACTATCATTAGTTGAA
Source organism: Orientallactaga sibirica (assembly GCA_036365145.1). NCBI lineage: Eukaryota > Metazoa > Chordata > Mammalia > Rodentia > Dipodidae > Orientallactaga > Orientallactaga sibirica. The sequence continues at coordinate 11,071,292 of JAEOAD010000060.1, read as the reverse complement.
ATCAGAGTTGCAGCAAATTCTCAGAAATTTGCAATTCTTAAGAGTGAAGATGTCTGTCAATGAAAACCATGAGGAAAAGAAAATGATTTTCAAGAGTTATAATAGGTAGTACACACTGTTAATGCACCAGGATTTTAAGAAGTAAGGAAAAATTTGAGGTGGATGTGTGGATGAAGACTTGAAAAGGAATTGTTATATTATTTTCAACTTGAGTTACATTCATAAAAGGCAGAAAGTGGATCAAAAACTACATCATCAATTTTAAGAGCTAAAGACAGAATTAAATGTTAAAGGTGAGAGATAAATGAGTTTATCTTTGTAAAGAATTTTTTCTGACAAAAATTATGAAAGGGCCGTTTGCATAAATAAGATGGAATCAGCTACTAATACTGCATTGATATACTCAATCCTTGAAGGTTACTCCTTTTTACCCTAACCTGACAGGAACCATGACTCAAGAAAATCAGGGTGTAATGGAGAAAGCAAACTTCATATTATCAGTAAGTTTATAGGTGGGATGGAGCAGAAAGATGTCTACAAAGAACAGCCACAACTCTAGGTATGCCTGTCAAGAGGAGGCCAGAGGATGATTACTATAGAAAGGATCACTGTCACAGAAAATCTGGGGAAAAAAAAAAAAAACCAATACCCCAATTCTATCAGAAATATGTACAGTTGGGTTCAAGTAGAAAAATATTCTCAACTCCTTATTTTCTATATGTACAGTCAAATATTCTATTAGTATTAAAAACAGCTGAGAGAAGAGACAGTATGTTATACCGATTTAACAGTAGGTATAAAATATTAAAGTGATCTCAGACACTTTAAATGGATGAGTTACAGCACATGTGAATTAAATCACAATGACTAAAGTTTCCTGTAGATGAGTTGTCAAATTATTAAAAGGCAATGCAGCTGGTTTACTTTTGTTTGTTGGCTTGTGTACGTACATTCACATTCAATTAGTGGAAGCTTTAGTGACTTCTTATCAGCTGGCCTCACTCATTTTATTTTCCATTTGTACAGTACAGGCAAAGGAGCATTGGGAAAACACACTTCTCCTAAGCAAAAGAAAAACGGGAGGGAGGGGTGGCTAATAGCAACACGTTCCAGTTATGGTGCCCTTAGAGCTGATTCTTAACACAGTGTATGAACTGCCTCAAGTACTTGGCAAAGTTTGCTGCCTTCCCTTTCCCTTGTGGCAAGTTTTCAAGGGCTTTTTTACAGGCAGGTGCAAAATGGCAGGCCTTCTGCTCTTTGAATGCACTCATGTCAGAAAAGAAAGAGTCTGGAAGGAAGTTCCTGCACTAATCCTATAGGAGTATCTGAAAAAGACATGGCTGCTCCGTGGACAATATATCCTGTGCAAACAATAGGCTCGAATAACAAACACAACAGATGTGACAAAACTGTCTCTTCAGTCTTCATTTCAGTTGTGTTGGATCAGGTTATCGGATGTTGGGTCTCTGAAAAAGGTATGCTTGGTTAGGAAAGCTGACATCTTTCTCCTGGTGAATATGGTTTTGCATGTGTGTGCATATTCTCATCCTGTGAATATAGAAATAAATGTAACTATTTATGCAAGTGATTTTCAGTGTATCATCAAAGTGGAATCTATGGGAGGAGTTTAACACTTCATCATATAAAGAAAATACTATTATGTACTTTTTGAGGTAGGGTTTCACTCTACCTGTTCAGGCTGACCTGGAATTCACTCTGTAGTCTCAGGCTGGCCTCGAACTCACGGCGGTCCTCCTACCTCTACCCAAGTGCTGGGATTAAAGGTGCGCGCCACCACGACCAGCTACTATTATGTACTTTTAAGTTATTTCTGAAAATCCATCATTAATCACTAAAATTGGACAAGTGAATCTCACTGTGTATTCGTTGGAACATAGATATTTCTAGCAGGCTTTTTACACAACTAAGAGAAAGAACAGAAAGAGTTACTGAGAGGGAATCTTCAGAATTTTGGCAGTTCTTTTCCTGACACCTCCTGGCTGTTCAGTTTATTAGATTGCACAGTATGCTAACAAACCCATCCTTGGAATTGAGTATGCAATCCTCAGTCAGTTTGTAACTATGTTCAATGTATAATTTGCCAGCGCATGCAATCAGTAAACAAGGAATCTCACACAGGGGCATGGGAATACAGTATTAGCACAATACATACAATAGAATGTTACCTAAGGATGTGGGAGAAATGAAAAATCATTCAGTCAGCCTGTTTGGTCTGCGTCTAATTTATCATTGCTTACATCTCTTGCCTGCCAGCACAGGCAAATTCATATGTTATTGTCCCAAACCTGTCACTTCCTGGACTGCTTTTTAATCTTCCTCCTTGAATTACATCCAGAAAGGTCACTGCTATCCAATTAGAACCTTATCAAAGATGCACATGCAGTCAGGATTCACACTTATCAAGAATGGGTCATAAATCCAGAAACTGCGCATCCCAGAGTGCTATTAGCATAATGAATAACTGGGAGGAGAATTTCAAAAAGTGACAAACACCTGTGCATTTGCCAGTTTTAACTCCTTTCTTTTGGGAGCCAAGGAAGATGAATAACTCAAAAAGCCATGACAACAGGGCAGGTGACAGTCAAGAGTGGAAATCAAGCAAATCAACCAGTCAACCCCAGACCATTCTGTTGAAGGCATGTGTATCCAGGATGCTGGCCGACTACAAAACAAGTTCACCTACCTGGAGCCTATTATGAGTTGTGTGTCTATATAACCACCATATATAATGGAAGGAATAAGTACTACTAGGTTATCACACAGATTTACGTATAACAGCTCACTGCATCTCAATGCAAACTTTAATTCTTAAGTGGATGTTATACTTACAGGTTGGATTTTCATCACAGAAAATAGTTCCCACATTTTACTTTTTTTATTATTATTGAGAGAGACAGAGAGGGGGGGAAGAGACAGAGAGAGAGAGCGAGAATGGGTACACCAGCTGGCTCTCAGCCGCTGTGAATGAATTCCAGACACGTGTGCCCTCTTGTGGGTGAGCACGGCATTGCATGCTTGCATCACTGTAATTCTGGCTAAAGGTGGGACTTGGAGATCGAAAGGCATTCATAGGCTTGGCAGGGAGGCACCTTAACTGCTAAGCCATCTCTCCAGCCCTACATTTTACTTATTTAATCCAAATTATATCCATGGGTCATAACTTCCTTGGAAAGCAATGTTTTCTTTTATCTGAAGAATGACAAAACATTCCATTATGAATTTATCACTATACATATATAATCTTAAACTCTGACAACTCAAGAATGCAATTAATAAGGTTTTCTTTAAACAAAGGAAAAGTACAGATATAATGACTTACTATAAAAAATATGTACTATGATTCCAAGAAGAAGAGACAGGAAAAGTCCTACCATTCTTTGAAATAGAACACCATTAAAATATTCACAATCAAACCAATGAAAGAATTTTAGGAAAAGTTTGGTTATATAGATGAAGACAAAAGAGAAGTAGTACCAATTTGTGAGTCTGAACTACAATTGAAATTCACACTTAAAGTAATCAAAGAAACTACTGGGACTGTGGACATTTCAAATACTTAACATGGTGACAGACAGACAGAAAACCTAATACCTAATGGCCGCTGGTGCACAAGATCTCCACCACAGAGGTTTTGGAGATTTGCTCTATCTATACTTTCAGAGTCCAGTGCCCAGCAGGTTCAATAATGCAGATTTCTATGAATACTGATCCCATGGATAAAGGAGGATGTTCTATATTTAAATGCAAATCAGTATCTGAAATCATCTAATAGTATAAATTTCTTTAAATAGCATAAATCTCACCTTACCCCTTAGTGGTTAGTGTACTGAATCACGTGTCTTTAGTCCTACAGTGATCCTAGTCAGGGTTTTAGTTCTTCAATAATTGTGATAAGGTTTTTTTTTTTTTTTCAAAGAGCAATATATGCATTGAATTCCAAGCTTTGAAACATTTAATCATCTCCTTAAAAAAATAATAATCGGACTTCAGAAAACAAAATATAGGACCATAATACTAAAGACTTTCTGTGGAAGGCACTGCAAGGTCACACAGTTAACAGGAAGCATTTGCATTCTGTCAGGAGGCTCACAGTTCATGTTTAACAAGCGGAATGTAATTGTCCATTTGTGGAACTGCAAATGACAAAAGTCTTCCTAGATTTGTTTATCTGTTACAGAGAAAACCGGGCCAACAGTAACCCTCACCCCTCCCCTCCTGCCTCCCGTTTTCAACAGGGTTTTGACATTCAGCTGGTCTCAGGAAGAAGCAAGGAAAGCTGTGTTTTGGTGTTGACAAGCATGCCATCTATAACTTAAGCTCTGGCATGCAGCGTTGTCAAGATTTGCCTTGATGGAGAAATGACTGACCTCTGCTCATAATTATCAAAACAAGGGGAAGAAAAGTAACTAGAGAGGCAGCTGCCACCATGGCTGCTGCCCAACTTCAGAGTAAAGGAAATGGGGTTGGAGTTCTTTGTAAAGCTCCTGTGCAAAAGACTCAGCCTCCATGCACACAAAGCTTTGCTGATGCTGTGACACAGCAATAACACCAGTGTTCTCTGACTATTGTGCCATGAAAAATGCATTGATCTTTACAGACAATGTTATTAAAAATTATTAAATTGTGGAACAGATGTCACACATCTACATTTTGTATTTTATTTCCAAATCAAATAAGACATGAAGCATACAAGAAAAAATTTTAGGCAGTAAATCATATTTCATTACTAAACTTTAGGTTGTTACATAAGTTTGCACTGGTATTTAGTATAAATGCTCAGTAAGTTGTTGGCTAAAGGACTATTACAAATATAAATCATTACTAGATGTTCAAATGAGCAGTATAAAAACATAAGAATAAAGTATGAATATTAATTGAATAAGATACATGGAAAAAAGATATCTTAGTTACATTAAAATATTTAGACTATTTTTCTCTAATACTAGGTTTTCAAAATTAGTAAATTATACAAAACCTAATTATTAATATTGTGTTTACATAAGAACAACAGTAGCACATTATTTTTTGCAATGCAATGTTAAGAATGATCAAATTAACTCTCTAGGACATGGTAAATTAAAACTTTGGAAATGTCTTCCTTTTTTTAAAATCTAATGTCTATAATCAGATTTACCTATACATTCAGAACAGTTTAGATTTCACCTGCACATTTCCCCTGTAACAGAATAAATTTTTGTAATAATTTCTTATGCCACATATAATTTTAAATATAGCTCATTTTATAACCCAATTTCTCACTTTCCAACATAGAACCACATGCTTTGGGGATTTTTGTTCACGTTTTTCTTTTTTTCCCAGCCAATGCACAAAAGCTTCCAAATAGCCTAGTCTTCCCTCAGGTCTACAGTAGTCCTTCTAGTTCCTCATTTGCTTGCTTATTTCTGGCCAGTCCAAGTTGTGTTAGGAAACAGGAGTCAGAGACAGTACCTCGTGGGCTTTTTTGCTGTATGATCATTTATACTATGCACTTACATCAATGATGAAACTTTCAGCAAGGTCTGAAGTGAAACAAGTCTTTAAAAACTCATTCCACAGTTTATTTAAAATCTTTTTGATGGCTGGAGTGATTGCTTAGCAGATAAGGCTCTTGCCTGCAAAGCCAAAGGACCAAGGTTTGATTCCCCAGGACCACGTAAGCCAGATGCCCAAGGTGGCGCATGCATCTGGAGTTTGTTTGCAGTGGCTGGAAGCCCTGATGTACCAATTCTTTCTCTCCCTTCATATATATGCCTCTTTTTCTCTCTTGCTCTCAAATAAATTAATTAAAAAGATATTTTAAAAGCTTTTAGACAGGGTAGCTCTTTTAACTCTTAATTTATGTAAAGATATAATCTACCTTCTCTGCTTACTATAGCCTAGGCTGTTTCCCTACTATGTCCTTCATTTGCAATGACAATCCCTGTTATGCTCATTACCCACATACATGCAAATAAATAATATTAAATATGAATACTAGTAGATTATTTACAAATATCCGTAAGAATAAATACAAACTTTTCATATTTAAATTTTTTAAAGAAATAATTTCTTGTCTTGTTTTGTTTTTGTTTTTGAGGCAGGGTTTCACCCTAGGCCAGGCTGACCTGGAATTCACTCTGTAGTATCAGGGACAAGAAAGCCAGATGCACAAGGTGTGGCACCTGCATTTGGAATTTGTCTGCAGTGGCTGTAGATCTTCATATGCCCATTCTCTTTCTCTCTACTTGCCTCTTTCTCTTACTCTCTCTCACACACACACAAATAAAATAAAAAGATATAAAAAGAAAAGGACTCTATATAATTAATGATGAGACTAGTTTATAAAAATTCTAAATCTGAGGCAGGCCAAAATAAAATTGTAATAAAAATAGATAAATTCATTATTTTTTGTGAGGAAAAAACTGTGAAATAATGTTGGGGTGATTTCTCAGTGGATAATGCACTTCTGTACTACCCTCAGGATCTGAGTTCAGATGCCTAGACCCCCACATAGAAGCTGGAGGCTGTGATTAGATGTACATGCTAGTATGTCCAGGGTGATAAGTGAAGTGGCAACAGTAGAATTCTCTGGAAGTTCACAAAAGAGCAGTGAACACAAAGAAATTATGCCTAAAATGAGGAATATGAAGAAGACTAACCAAAGTTTTCTTCTGAGCCTCACACACACATGATAACATGTGTACATCCACACTCACATACATACTAACAAACATCACACACACACACACACACACACACACACACACACATCAGTTAAATCCCCCCCAAATTAAAGGTTTAAAAAAATATGAATTCTATTTTTATATGATTTTAGCACCAGCTTAGTGAAAAACATTTCATGTCAGTTTATAAAACTATGCTCTCACATGTAAATAGGAAATATTGAAGCTGGAAGCTAATGATATACACATAAAGTACCAAACTCAAAATACTTATAGATTTGAAAAGTGGTAAATCACAAAAGTGGTTATCACTGCTTCTGTCTCCATGTGTTGTGTTTTATAAGATCCTTTCATACACAAAGTGAAGATCTTCATGCATGTTTTAACTATAGAAACATTTGACTTGTTTCACAGAAAGTTTCTATTAATGATTGTGCTGTGAGAGACATAGTTTCCTTCCTTCTTTTTCCACTTTTTTTTTTTTTTTTTTTTTTTTTTTTACTGTGGAGAGGGTGCAGGATTCAAAGCAGTGAATATTTACAATGAGATCATTGGTATCACGGTTCTTCAGTTTCACAGGAAGGTAGGGCAGATGAGACAAAATTTCCTATCGCTGCTGTTATTTTACTATACTCCTTTTTTGGAAGTTTAGATTTAATTTTAGCAATATAAATTAGATATATCCAACATAGACTTCAAGTAACTTTTGGATGCAAATAATAACTTAGGCAAGGCAATGTGCTGTCGTTTGACCTCCATATCATTAGTCCTTCATATTACAATACTAGAACTCAAACTTCAGCTATTCCCTCCTTTCTGTTTCATCCTTGTTTCCAATTAAAAATCACAAGATGGAACTTTTGAATGTTGAATGCTACTTGTAGCTTTATCAGGAGTATTGTCATTGCTGGGCAAGGCTCTTAGGACTGTCCTCAGAACTGATCTGTGGAATCAATTCCAGAGATGGCAAAGTGCTAATACCAACCAGAGTTAATGACATTGTGGCATCTCTCTAGCCTGTTTACCTGCTGCCAGACAAACACTTATGAGAGCATTGGAAATGGCAGATACCATATTTATCATAATCACAATGATCCATGGTGGAAAACAATCAATTTCCTTTAATGGAATAGAGTAACTTATTAAGGGTTATGAGTCCTGGCTGGATAGCTATACTGATCTGATTATATTGGGAGCAAAATTAGCAATGGCCTCCTACACAGTCTTTCCCTTTGTCTTCTGGCTCAGGGTTTGTTATTAAATTATTATCCTATGAAAGCTTCTGTGAGATTGTGCTTTGATTAAGAAGAGACTGAGAAATAGGGTGGTGAGAGGATTTCTGAAGTGTTGACAGGTAGAGATGTGAACATTCAGAAAATCCACACTGCAGAGTTGTTGGATTGTCAACAATTGCAAGCGTGGAGAGAAAGTATACTTCTATGCCAACCCTAGAACCTTCTTGAAAGAGGCCCATTGCAAGTTAGCCTTACCCTCAGTCTCATCTTTTTCTTTTTATACATTACCCCCTGACACCTTGGAAAAATTCTACTTCATTATTGCAGCTGGGCAGAACAGGGCAGTGGGTTACATGTTTCATACAAGTAAGTTCTTAATCTTTTAAAAATGTATTGGCAAAAATCAGTAGAAAAACAAAATGTTTATCATTTGCTATTTCTAACTCTATTTTCTTTTTTTTTTTTTTTTTTTTTTTTTTTTTTGGTTTTTCGAGGTAGGGTTTCACTCTAGTTCAGGCTGACCTGAATTCACTATGTAGTCTCAGGGTGGCCTTGAACTCACGGGGATCCTCCTACCTCTGCCTCCCGAGTACTGGGATTAAAGGCGTGCACCACCACGCCCAGCTTAACTCTATTTTTTTAAGACAAAAAAAAATCAAAAAAGTTCTGTGAAAATAATGGTAAGAGATGTTATCACTGTCTTTGCCTTCATATTGTATGAGGCAACTTTTGGAAGATGAAGCAGAATAAGCTTTAGAATCTTTAGCTCTGTTCTGAGAAGTTATGGTTGGAATTTTATAAACACATGAATAGTATCTGAATCAATTTGTTGTAAATGAAATGAACAAGTAAAAGTGAACTTTCTAAATACTTGATTTACAAATTGTCCTTATGAAAAACTAAATAAGTTCCGTTACCTTACTGACAATAAAACAAAACCATTGATTAAAGTTTTCGTTAGGAACAAACATAAAACCTCAAAGAATTCCATGGCAAAATGTGTGCTAGTAAAACAAAATAGTAAATGGCCTTTATTTTTTTTTACAGTTGCCAATAATTAGATACACACTATTCACCTCATAATCTTATATTTCTGTTTATATTTAGTAGATTTATATGTTTTAAAACATGTCAATATTAATTAATAAATTAATTAACTGAGTTACCTGAATTTCTTATGAACAAATTCTCATTGTTAGCAGAAGGATTTTAACAAAGGAATGATGCAATTCTTAGAAATGGAACACTGTAGGCTCCACAACAGTTACCCTGAAAACCATGTGTTTATGTTTCTCTCTTTCTCCATTTCCCCTCCCCTCTGTCTGCATCAACACAATCCACTTAAAGATTACCTAACTGAAAATTAAAAACTTTATTCCATAATCTTATTTTATATTTCACCTCTTATTTTAAAGGCTCTATGGTCTCAGTGACCCAGAGGAAAGGCAAACTTTGATATTGTACTTACACATCATGAATTGTATACAATGTCCTAAATATGTACTTTATCATATTATCAAAGGGAGTTATCACATGATTAGAAAAACTAAGAAGTTAAAATTTCTATAAAGGTTCTCATTTTTGCTATTTCACATGCAGTGTTCTATAAAAGACTAATAAACATTTCCTATCCCTTCATTTCTTTCAACACATTTTCATTTTTATAACACATACTCTATTATGAAAATGGCATTTAAGAGATATTTGCTGAATTATAAAATTAACATGCCAAGCATGGTTTACTTAAATTATTTTCCCTCTTCATAATTTTTCATTTCCATTTGAAGTCCTCATTTGTCCACTGCTTCCAAATATTGGTGACATTTTCAAATTTTAGAGAACTAAGGCTTCCTATAACTGATGTCAGAGGTCAAAAAAGTTTTAATGACTGGGAAGAAACTTCTATGACTTTCTTAGAACTACTTAAAAGTTTCAAATTCTACAGATGCACATTTAGCTCAGTGATATGAAAGATCTTGGCCTGATAAAATAGAATGCAAGAATGTTTATTTTTTAAAACTCTCCCTTTAGTATTAACAATTTTGTGTTTATGTATACGTGAGTATAATGATAGATTAGTTAAAAAGCTATAATGATAACTTTCCATGAGCTGAAGCAGCTATAGAGTTAGTTTGATGATAAATTTGAACCTGATAAAATTGACACATCACACCAAAAGGCCATATTAATCACAGAGTTGCAGAAACATTTACCACAGCTCTATGTTGGATTCTTTTATTACTTATCATTCAATAATCACTCAAATAACTTCAAGTATTCTATCACCTGACTCAGAGAAATTAAAATTACAATAAATCTTCTGTCACATACTATCACAACATTATTAAACACCATCATTCAATACACAGGGATTGGATAAAAATCACAGCTCAGTAATAAATCATATGTATCATTGTGGTTGGAATCTGAAATGTTCCCCTCTGCTCATGTTTAGGAATATTTACTGCCTACATGGTGGTGCATTTGGGGGACAGTGTTGACCCTGGAGGATAGGGGGCCTTTTTGGAGGACATGGCTCACTAGGGGGAGGTGTTGGAAGGTAAAGCCAAGCCATGGTTCAAGTCTAAATCTCTCTGCTCCCTGTTCTTACTGCCTTAAAAAGTTCTACCAGAGAGTGACCTAGCCACTCTGCTATGCTCTTCAAGCCATAGTGGACTGTAGCCTCTGACCTCACGAGTCACAACAAATGTTTCCTCACATTTCTAGCTTCCGTCAAGTATTTTCTCACAACAACAACAACAACAAAAAAAATAACTAACATACACATTTTATAAGTAAATATTTAACTCTTCATATTTTAATATTCATGATTTTATGGGTGAACCATGGTACTATATTAGGCAATATTCTAAATGAATTTTTCTAATCTAATATTAAAGCATTTAAAATGATGGACTTTGAGTGAATTCACATTATAACTAAGCAATGTATCTTCATTATCTTTAATTACCAGCTTTTAAAACATTGCTTGTTTTTATAACACAAATACAAAATTATATACATATCTTATTGTAATGTTGTAGTACTTATTATCTAATGAATTTAATAATCATTAAATATAAATTTTTAAATTGAATTAAAAACCTTTCCTAAGTTTTTAGTTTAACAAGGGGGTTATAATAAAGAGCAATAAAACTACATTATATCCATTCAACTAACTCTACTAAACACTAACAGTATCAGAACACACTTTAATATGGTTCACAGAAAAAAATAATTAAATAGTTGGTTTCCAATTATTCCCCTTACATAATATCAACAAATCATTGCTTTGGTGGTGTTCTTCTTGATTTGTTTTAGTTTTTGTTATGTTATCATTATTATTATTATTTTGGCTATACTGGGAAATCACAGTGTGTCATATAAGCTAGGCATGTGCTCTGCCACTAAGTTATAGCCTCTGTAATTCCTTTTAGATTTTTTTATTATATTTAATTATATTTATTATCATTTATTTTTTAAGAAAGAGAGAGAAAATAAATGGACATGCCAGGGTTTCCAGCCACTGTGAACAAACTCCAGATGCATATGCTACCATGTGCATCTGGCTCACGTAGGTTCTAGGGAACTAAACCTGGGTCCTTAGGCTTTGCAGGCAAGAGCTTTAACCACTAAGCAATCTGCCCATCACTACAATTCCTTTCTAAATAGACTAATTAAACTGTATGTTTACCTTTCATTTCGAGACATGTTCTAACTAAGCTACTCAAGATGGCCTTGAACTCACACTGTAGCCCAAATAGGTCTTAAACTCACTAACTGTTCTTCCTGAGTAGCTGAAATTATAGGTCTATGCACCAAGAGTAGTTAACAACTTACTTTTTATATCTATAAAACCTGAAGGTAATATTTCCTCTTAAGTTCTTGGGCAGTTTTATACCTTATAAATACAGCCTTTAAGTTTCTTCTGACTAATGAGGTTTTAGTTTTCATCAATCTTTAATGATGAATGCAGATATTTTAAATATATATGGCCAAATATTCTTTTAGTAAACCTTGCTGGTGGAAGTAAATCTGGGTTATAACAGCCATTTGCTGTGTGGGCCAACACAACCTGCCCATATTTAGCCTTTTTGTTCACCTGCTCTAAAATAAAACAAATAACGCAGAAAATTCAAATGGCTCCATCCTATCTCAGAAAGAAAGGGGCCCACTATACATTTTGACTACCATGCAATCAACAGGAGTGGAAAGATAGAAATGGGGCCACAGACATTGAAAGTAGGATGGTAGTTACCCAAAGCTGGACACAGTAGAGAATACAACATTAAACACGACGGTGGATAAATGTGAGGAAGAAAATCTATTTATGAAATGCAAACCATTAAAAAGTTACATGAGACAAACAATAATAATAATAATGATAATATAATGGCATTTGAAAAGACACAAACATATCTGCAGGTTTATGCAAACAATTGGAAACTCAAATTAACAGACACATTAGTGATTTTTTTGTGTTGTTGTTGTTGTTTGTTTTTCTGTTTTTCATTGTAGGGTCTCACTCGAGCTCAGGCTGACCTGGAATTCACTCTGTATTCTCAGGGTAGCCTCAAACTCATGGTGATCCTCCTACCTCTACCTCCTGAGGGCTGGGATTAAAGGCGTGCGCCTCCACACCTGACTAGTGATTTTGTTTTTAATCTATTTACATTTATAGTTTTCAAGTTTCTTCCTTGAATAAGTAAGCACTGAATATGTGAGTTTCAGAAAGGCATAGCTATTTTTGCAAGTTGATACATTCCTACCACCTGCAAACAAACCTGGCATCAGAAGGCAGTCTACAATCATCTGCTGGAATAAACAAAAAGCATATATATATTTTTTCACATTTCCAATCATAATGACTAACAAATGAGTCACTCGTGTACACTTATAAAATATGTGTGGAAGTACCACAACAACCTTATAAAATTAACATGATCATCCATCATCGTAGGTAAAAATAATTAGGATGTTAAAGTTACATAATGTGTGTGAGGTCATGTAACTAATAAGAAATCCACAGGGAATGATTTATAGCTGGAATTGGCAGGATGACACTTAGGCTCAACATCTCTTTGTCTGTACATTGCATCACATGGCCTCTCAACAGACTGTTGTTCTGTCTGTTATGGTTCTATTGCCATTTTTTTAAAATTCACTTAGGGGTAAGAATAAAATGTTGCCTTAGCTAATAACCCAAATTATAGTGCACCAAGATCCTAAACTTCCTTTTTATTCACTCTTTTGTAGAAACAAAGTATCAGGTTCGTGTGGAGCCACTGTCTTGGGATAGATACCTGTTCAATTTACTGGCAGGCACATAAGAAATATTCAACAGATATACAATGTATTATTGAAATGAATTTCCACAAGGAAAGCCATCTTTTTTAAATACACTTCTTAAAGGAATACACTTGGTAGTGTTCTTGAGAATGGTGCCTCTCTCAGTATAAAAGCATTGCAGAACTCACATGAATAATAAGCCACAACACAAGTATGGCAGTGCTATACAAAACACAAAAGCAAAAGTTCAGGATGTTGAGGAATAAGTGAAAATGTAAATGCTGAGATTTGAAAGAAGCAAGGAGTACAGTTCAGGAGATAGTGCCACAAATAAGAAATGACAAAATAATGTGTGTTTTTGCATGCACGCACATGTGTTTCTGTGTGTGTGTGTGTGTGTGTGTGTGTGTGTGTGTGTGTGATGAAGGCCTGTATATGGCACTTGAAACAATACAAAACAAAGGCTGTTTATAAGAATCCTTCATAATAACAGAAATTTTATAGGTATGTGAAAATCTTGCAGTGGAAAGGCTGTGTGGGGAAGATAGGGCTTTTTCTACATTTCCACATTATTAACAGTTCAAGAAAAAAAGTTTCCAAATCAAATGCTCATGAAATATATCCTAAAAAAGATTTCAACAAAGAAAAATTAATCTGTATCTTTATACCCTTTCTTGTTCTCAGCTATATAACTTTTAAAATGTTGGCAGAGTTCCCTGGAGTACTCATGCTGAAAGCCTGGCATTAAACTCCTAGTGAAGATACAAATGAAAAGGGCTGAATAATTTATCACAAACTGGTGATTGTGGACAGAAATGTCTAAAATGAACTGATAGAGACTTCATGATCAGAGAAAAACAACTAAAACTATGAACTGAAAATATCAAACCACAAGGGACATCTTCTTCATCCATAGCTTGCTCCTCCATTTCTCTTACATAAATCGGCCTAGGTAAATATGATTTCTGAATTTTAAGTAGGTCAGTTAGGGATCAAACAGATGATTACTTCAGTGCATTTATAATAATACTCCTAGGTAAGCAATTCAAACTTCTAGTTAATGGTCATATATTTTCTTTGAAGTCACACACTGAGTGCATTTTGGAAATGGACTGTGACAATGGTTCCGAGCTTTATTCCTCTCCTCAGCTACAAGTCATCACAATTCTGACTATAATGAGTTTACTCTACATCTGTCTGTCACAAATAACCCAGTAACAACTAAATGGATTGCCATCAATCTTTCAATTAGAATGTATAACTTTATTAGCACAATATTTTTTGAACTGATTATATTACTTTGAAAAAGAGCTTTCATTTACTTTGTCATTTAGGGTCAAATGTGTACAATCACTAGGAGCTGAATAAATAATAATAACCTGTTTTGAATTTGGAAGCTGTAGACACTGAAAATATGTTTTCTTTTTATTTTGTAAGTGTGACAAGTAATACTACTATCCAAGAAGAAGAGAACACAATGTACATTTTATTTTTTTATTTGTATTTACACTTTTTCTAAAATCAGTTGTTAGTTAAGTTGCACTACAGGATAATAATGCAAGTCTTTATACATTAACTATATGAAAGTATTTCTATTAAAAACCATGTTATGGGCTGGAGAGATGACTTAGAGATTCAGGCGCTTGCCTGCAAAGCCAAAGAACCCAGGCTCAATTTCCCAGGACCCACATAAGCCAGATGCATAAGGGGGCACTGGCATCTGGAGTTCATTGCAGTGGCTGGGGGCCCGGGCACACCTATTCTTCCTCTCTCTCTTTCTGTCTTTCTGTTTCTCTCTCCTTCTCTTTCTCTCCCTGCCTATTTCTCACTCTCTTAAATAAATAAATAAATAAATAAATAAATAAATAAAATAAATAAATGGTGGTTATAATCACACTGCAACTTAACTGGAAGTCTCTGTCTATTGGCAAGCTGCCATAGTATAGAAAAACATTATGCAGGCTTCCTGCTGGGGGAAAAAAAGTCAACAATCTCCCCCAACAGTGGATCCTCCCTCCTTGCTACACAATGGACCAGCCAAGCAAGATATACCTACTGAAAAAGTGGCATGAATGCTATGGAGGCAAGTGCCCCTTTGATTGGATCTGTGGTCTGTATGGGAGGGAATCCATGCTGGGTATTTAAAACCTAGTCAGAAATCTATGGCTGAGAAGGTCAGAGACTTTAGGAGGAAGAACTACTACTATTGTTTGACTAAACGGTTATGATGTAGTCACCAAATTGGCCCCTAAAACTTAGATTAGTGCTGCTTTTACCTATGGTCAAAGAAGCTACTTTTTAAAACCATATTTATTTATTTATATGCAAGCAGAGAGATACAAAGAGAGAGAGAGAGAGAGAATATGGGTGTGTTAGGACCTCCAGCCACTGCAAACTCCAGATGCATCTAGCCTATGTGTGTACTGAGTAACCAAACCAGGTTAAGGTGCTTGCCTACAAAGCCTAATGCCCTGGGTTTGATTCCCCAGTACCCACATAGGACAGATGCACAAAATGATGGAGACTGGAGAGACTCAAAAGTCACCAAAGTGCTGGAAATAAAGTGGCTACTGAATCTCAATTGTAACTGACACATCTCTATCAAAACCTCCATGATTCCCAGAGCACTACAGAAGAGGGAGTGGACAGAAGTCAGACTCAGAGGGTGGGGAAAATTTGGGGTACTATCCTGCAAACATGAAGTGGCCATCTGGCCATCACATTCATAACCACAGAGCAGTGTTTGACTCTCACTGCCTTTACAAGATCTACGCATTACTAAGCCCATCAACATTGCAAGTGGATGACAGAGAGGGAACAAAAGACATCTACAAAGAAGAGTGACTAGTTGAAAAGTCGGGATTCAATAAAATGGAGGTGGGAGGTAATTATGATCAAATTATAGCATGTTCATATATGAAATCCTCAATTAAAATAAGAAGCTATAATTACAATGAAGAAAACCTTTTCTGTGTCAAAACAATTTTTTTTCATAATTTCCAAAGAAAACAAGTTCAGATTCTCTCAGAATACACCTCTGATTTAGAACACTGAACAGTGACCCAAGTAACATTGTACAGCTTATCTTGATCATATCTTTCATTCAATGGCTAGTTACCACTTCCTTTGTTAAGATAGGCAGAAGTAAATGCCTATTATCAACAGCAACCTAGAACAGAATAAATATCAATATACTAAAATGATGTCAGTGTAACTGCCCATGATGAAATTAATGAACAAAACTTACAACAGCAGATAACACAAGCCCCCTGGAAAGTTGTCATTATTGACATTTCAGCACCGAATCAGTTCCTTCAACAGAGTCACCTGTATCTATGTAAGCAGCAGTTACAGGTAAAATCCACAAACACTCCTGTGACAATGTTAGTGATACTGTACAGACAGATCACACTGCTTATAATTAATATGGTTTTCTACTAGGTATCCATATCTGGCCTAAAGTCTATTATATTTTCAGGTTTCATTGCAAGTGAAAGTTGTGTTTAAACACGACCTAGAAAATGAGCAAAGCTAGGGGTCTGCCATTATTCAAACTAAGCAAACAAAAATGAACTCAGTGTTTCTCCTTTCAGCCCTGGTGTTTCTATACAATCTTCTAATGTAAGAGTGCAATATTTAGAATAATTAAAATCTCAGAGCTGGAGAGATGACCCAACAGTTAAAGACAACCCAGATTTCACTCCCCAGTGTCCACATAAGGCAAGACTAACAAAGTGGCAAATTCATGTGGAGTTTGTTTGCCACTGTAGGAGGACTTGGTGTACCTATACTCTCTCTCTCTCTCTCTCTCTCTCTCTCTCTCTCTCTCTCTCTCTCTCTCTCTCTCTCTCTCACACACACACACACACACACACACACACACATTTGGTGAATTCACTAAATAAAAGTCTTCTGTACTGTATGGCAGACAAATGTACACAAAGAAAGTGGGAAAAGGTAAGGGAGAAAAAAGAAAAAAAGAAAGCAGCAGTAAGTCAGTGAATCCTTTCAGAAACTATACAAAATCATAATGGAAAAATCACTTGCTACTTCTAATTGCAAGTGAAAGGGTTGATTAAATAAGATATGTAGTATGGTGCATACTTGGTTCATGACTAAAAATAAAGTAACAGCTCAAAATCAATATCCCTTTTACCCAAAGTGATTCCAATAATATCTCTAGTCTTGTCTACTTTATTTTACACCATAATCCACTCTCATAATTGCTTTAAGTATTATATCATACTGTGTCATGTCTACTGTCAAAAGATCCTAACCAGAATCATATTGCCTGAATATACTTCAAAAAAAAAAAAAAAAGTTACCTTTGTACTTGTGGTTCAATGAGCAGGACTCTAGCCACCCTCATTAAATAGTAAAAGAATTCTGCACCCTCCACTCTGAGTGTCATATAGTCTCCAAAGCACTGCTCCTTCCTTCCTGCCTGAAGATTTCTGTTTTCATGATCTTTTTTCCTTCTGCTACAATCCATTTTCATCTTTCACAATTTTTCAAAATTTGTTTACCAACAATAAATTATTCCCAACAAGTAAGGTTTCAATACCTTCAATAACCAACAAAACCCATTTAATACAGACCTCTTTGATTCTAAAAAAGAGGGTTGTGGGATGAAAAGATAGCTCAGCAGTTAAAGCACTTGCTTGCCAAGCCCAACAACCCAGGTTCAGCTGCCCCATACCCACATGGTGCATGCATCTAGAGTTCTACTGCAGTGGCTAGAGGCCGTAGTGTGCCCATTCTCAATTTCTTTCTCTTCTTCTTCTTTCTGTCTCAAATAAATAAATAAATAATTTTTAATAAAAGTTCATTAGGTTCAGACACAGAATGAAAGGTAGAGTGTTTGTTCATTTTCAATTTTAACTCTATCAGACACAGCTAGTCAACATGATGTCATTGGCCTGTCAGAATGAAAGAACACACAACAAAACCATTTTAATACTTCAGTGCTTGTAATATTGCCTCAACGCCACACAGGGAATCGATCTAAAAAGGAAACCTTGGGTGAGGTAGGAAACATTCATTTTTTTATGCTGTCATTGTCATAATAAAAACATATTTGACTAGATTTCAGCCTTGGAAGTGGCATTCTCTGTGATGTAACTATGAGTGCAGTAATTATGTGAGTTCCAATTTGCTAACTTTGTAGATTTCCACATATTATTAGAAGAAGAAACTTAATGAAGAGGTTACATACTAACTATTTTCATCTTACTGAAAGGAAAAGAGGAGGGGGAGGTAGGTCAAAACCTCAACTCTTTGCAATGCATACAAACTTACTCATCCTTATAGATACTACTAGATTCACACAGACAGCCTAACATGACAGGGGGCATTAGCTGAAAATTGAAAATAAATAAATAAACCTGTGACCACAAAGCAAATGGTTCATACCTACATAATTCAGAAACAGAACTTTATTTAACATCCTCTTGCTCGCTCCTTATACACAGAGATACACGGAGCCTTTGCATTCATGAATAGTTATCTAGTTCATCTACATAGGCCAAGAAAGTTCCACCACCATAAACCAAGACCCTGACCTCTCACATAATCTGAATTGCTGGTTTATCCTTTGTATTTATGAGCATCAGTCTTTCCTTAGATTCCGCATCCCAAATATTTTTTAACTAGAAAGAAATCTATATCATTGCACTAACAAAAGAAAACTCAATAGTCTGCTCTGGACAGGTAGTTCAGTGGGTAAAGGTCTTCCGATGAAATCATGAGCAGCTGAGTTTGGATCCCCAGCATTCATGGAAAAGCTGGATAGGGCAGCACATGCCTGATATCCCAGTGCTGACATATAAATGTAAAATGCTTGCCCATCAGACAGTGAACCACGTGGCACTGGGTTTATAAAAGACATAGAGATAATCACACAGAACAAATTAAAAGAGAATAAAACAAAAAATGTAATTATCTATCAAAACCATTAACTTGACCAGTTGTGGTGGTGCACACCTGTAATCCCAGCACTTGGGAGGCAGAGGTAGGAAAATTACCATGAGTTTGAGGCACCCTGAGGCTACATAGTGAATTCCAGGTCAGCCTGAGCTAAAGAGAGACCCTACCTCAAAGAAAAAGAAAAAGAAAAAGAAAAGAAAAAGAAAAAAAAAAAACTCCATCAAAAAAGCAAGGTCAGTTTTTAAAAGACATATGCATACCTTAAAAAGAACTGCTAGCCTAAATCAAGTTTGTTTGAAAATCTAATGAAAAGACTATTTTTTTTATTTTATCAGAATGTTGAAATAGGGGTATAAAGAAGTTATGAGAATAAATTTTATTCATACCAAAGAGTGAATATATCTCCATGTTAGATTACCACTTGTTCTATAATTCATATTCTTTAAAAAGAACTCTTAAGATAAAATAGTCACTCAATAACAATAACAACAGAAAAAAAACAGAAATAAAGATGGTTCTATAAATTTTATTTAATTTTTAATGTTTTAGAGTTTATGTGATTTGGGTTTTTTGTTTGTTAATTCTGAAACTTTAGAAGACCAAAACGTTTATGATTATGTCAAGTCATTCAAAATTTTCAATACGCTTTTGATAAAATAAACTTTTTTACATATAATAATATTCACATAGTACTTCCAAGGAACCTTTCATCAAATCCAGTATGTACCAGTTCAAGAAATGTTAGGAACATTCCCAAAATCAGCAGAACATTTTGAACATACAAGATAGTTCTCCTTTCAGCAGGAGGCAGCCCAGACATTGGGTGCTTTAACTTTCAACTTTAGGCACAGATTTTGTCTAATTTGTACAATTTATATTACTTCTGAGTAAAATATGTCCAATACCCAGGTCTGTAATCACACAGGTAGCTGAGAATGTGATTTGTAGGAAAATGTGTTATGAGTACTCAGATGATGGACTACACCAAGGCCAGATGTCAGAGGTGCTGAACATGATAATCCATCAGTAATTTTCCATCTGTCGCAACAGCTCTGACCCACTGAACTAAATAAATATGTTTAATCACTGGCTGGTCAACTTATCAAATGGTGCTCTGGGCTAAGGGGAAGGACTTGTCAAATGGAGACAGACAAAGCAAGAATCATAGCCACAGGCAAGAAAGTAACTGCATCTTTTATCCCTGCTGCCTTCCATCTAATTTGGGGGTGATCAACTTAAGTGGAATTCATACCAGTACAAGAATTTTTAGGCTAAGCAATTAAACCAAATGCTTCCTTAACTTCTCTCTCATCTATACATTTCTCCATGCCAATTAGTCATCTTTTTTTCACAGATTACGAGTGTAAAGGCATTCCCACATTCAACAAGAGCCGATAAAGTGGAAAGATGCCAGACAGTCTGCACCCCCTTGATCAGTTCATGTGGATGTGATGATTTACATATAAATCTGCTCTGTCCCTGAGATAAAGTTCTCCTCTGCAAAGAAGAAATGCCCTTCCCTCATCAGGGGTTTCAGACTGTAGAATATGAACAGTGACATGACAAGCCCATGCCATACAAACATTAATCACAGTTAATGAGATAAAAGCTCTAGTAATGTGTGACATTGGATAAGTGATAGATCAGCCATCCTTTCATAGACTGTGCCAAAAGCTATGTGATTATCAAGGCCGGCTGCCATCACTGCCCAGGATTTGACCCTGCCCTGAGGAGGAACAGTCATGATGGCTTCCACAAGACGCATGGTTGTGCCTGAGGACCTTCCCCAGGATGAAGTTCTCTATGTCTTAGTTTGCCACAGCCATGCACCAGCAGCTGTGGCAGAGAACTCTTGAACTTGTTTATTCACACTTGTTTAATCCTGAGTCTATACAGTGACTCCCAGCCTGTGGGGTTAAGAAGATGGATGAGAGGAGTATGGGGCACCAAAGGGTCAGGGTCATGATGTCGTTAGATCTCATTAACTACATCACTCAAGACAACAGTCACTCCAAAGCGCCCTCCAGCTAAGGAGTCTGGCATAGGTAATGCAACACTTCTTGGACAGAATAAGCCAACTCCTCTTTTAGGAAGCATGCTACATATGAAAATTAAACTACTTGAAATTTTCATAGTTCCTCTTTTTTAATATTTTAATTATTTATCTTCATTGAAGTAAATAAGTTTAAGAAATCCAGAATAAACTACCTCTCAATTCCCAAGGGGGGAAAAATGTTATATGTTTTAAAGGAAGTCATAAAAGTCCACTTAGTCCATAAATTTAAGAATTATACATAGAGGCTAGTGGGCTTCTAAAGATGGAGGAAGGGCTAAGATTCCCAAAATATCACAACAGAAAGCCAAGAGACAACTTTCTGTGTAGCAGTGTAGCAGAAAACAAAAAATAATTTAGATTCCAGCATTATAAAATATTTGTAATTAAGGCAATTACAAAAAAACAGAAAAACTTCCAATACATCATAATGTTGGGATCTGGAAGGATTTGTAAAACAATCAAATTTGGATTACATCTATTTTTCTGAACATATTTTCAAACTATTATTTGGGTTCTCAAGAGGTTCTTTGAAGAAATGGAAAAAAAAGTTGCAGCATATAGAATTTGACTTAATTAAAAAATTATGTATTGCCTTTGCATTTTAGGAGTACTAAATGAAACTGAATTAATTCCCCACATTATTGATTATTAAAGTTATATTATTGATAATTACTAAAATTAAAACATTATGCAAATGTTTATTTCATGTGGTAAATTTTGTAAATGTTTCTCTAATATGCAGCATTTCAAAACTATATAAATATTACATATAAGTAAAATGATATAAAAACAAAATATAAAAATTTCAACCTATATGCTATAATTTATATTTATACATTTTATACTTCACTAGATAAGAAATACTGCCCCATGATGTGCATATTTTTTTCAAAAACAATTTACCATAGGACCTAAATGGCTGATCAAAAAGAAAAACAACTTAATTTCATGGTTACAAGGTGAACAAGGGCTATGTATACACAGGCATGTGATCAGTTATTTCCTCAAAGGCATATAAGATTAAGGAAAACCCTCATTTTACTTATGATATTATCAATTACTTCTTGTCATATAGAGTTTACACTAAGAAATGTTGAGGAAAAGAAGAGTTTACAAGTGAGAAAAAAATTCGTTTTACTGACTATGGGGAAACAAGACAAGACTGCTTTCAAATTTTAATGATATTCAAGGTTAATATCTTCAAGTTCTTGATGTAAAATATGTATATTAATAATATTTTTTCTGGTGAACTTAGTTCTGTAATCACACTGTGACCCTACATAAGAGCTCGCTTAGATTCCCACCTCGATGAAGAACACATGAGCTAGCCTCATCCCCATATCATAAACTTGAAAAATAGTTAACAGGTTTATTATGAGTCAAGGGACCGGTTAACTGTGAGAAAGGGCCAGAGATGATCTCTAAGATTCCCACAGAATCTTTTCCTTATATTGCATCTGATGAAATTGGCTGCCTTGTTCAGGAAGTCATGCCTTCCTGTCATCAGCCAGGGGCTTTCATTGTCATTTCACTTCCTTACACATGAAAGGCATGATGATGTCTACATTTCCCCCCAACTGACTAGCTCCAGCATGCATGGTGTTATGATGACCTGACTCACAAAGGTTGTTTCTTTTGATATTGTTCCTGATTTAATCCCACATTCATTTCTTAGGAGAAAGCTTCCATTGATGTCCCTGTAATTACCATCAAACCCAAATGGGGAGATTGTCTTATTCACAGAGTAAGGACCCTTAAATAAGAATGAATAATGATATTTCCCAGAAGACAATCATGGCAGCCTTCAAGTATGATTAACCAGACCACTCCTTGCCTCTCCTCCTCCTCCAAAGAAACAGAACAGTTCATTTGCATGTCATCTGATAAAAGAGAACGTCTAGTATATAATTGGTTATTACCATCAGGTACTTCATTAGTCAAGCTTTTCCTTATGATGTTTCAGAATAGGAAAATAAGTGGCAAATTGAGATTCTTACATCTGTGTTAATGACACATGTTGGAAGATTGGGACTCCACCAGCTTATCCATCAATCCCAAATTACCAACTAAGTACTCAGGAAGGCTTTCTCAAGTTGACCCGCTTATAGGTACTCCTGCTGAACAAGAGGCTTCTGAGAAAAGCTGCTTTTAAAAGAAAATCCTATATGAATATTAAACACAGTGATTTCTGTCTCTCCTTAAAAATATGCAAAGTAGACCCAGCAAGAAGACAAAAATAAATAAGCCTTTCTATCAAGCTGCTCTTGAATCTGGACATGTGGGTCCTAGGGTATGATATGATATCATACTTATATAAGTGTGAAGTTGCCTTACAAATTTACAAAATGTAATTAATTTAATGGCTTATAAAATCAAAGGATTTTCAAATAAGATATAAATGATAAATGCACAAATGGGACTTTTTTTCCAAGGTATTTTCATGTAGTTTGCTAAGAAATAATTTAAGGAAATTATTTTTATTGTATGGACTTTCTTTTGAATAGGAGAGTGATAAGAATTATTTCAACTGAGTAGGACACCAGGTACTAAGTCATGTTTAAATATTATAAATATTCATTATTCTGTAGAGAGAAAAGGAGACAAAGCTAGCTGGGCATGGTGGCACACACCTGTAATTCCAACACTTGGAAGACAGAATTAGGACTGCAGTGAGTTCTAGGCCACCCTAAGACTAGAGAGTGAATTCCTGGTCAGCCTGGGCAAGACACTATTTAAAAAAAAAAAAAAAAAAAAAAAAAAACCAGAAATAAAAGGCAAAGCTATACCAAAATATGGATTTGCATGTCATGTGTTTTCTGCATTTCTGCCCACAACATCCTATTGTCTCATTTTTATTTCCATAAAGCCCAAGAAAAGCAAAAGTACATCATAACTACCGTTTACCATGCTCAGACCAAATCCTCAGTTTCCAACCATGGGTCTTTCTTTTGCTACCCATTTCATGAGGAACAATTTATTTTCTCTTTGAAAAAAGAAAGAGTTCTTGGTATGATTGGCAAAAACATGGGGACCTACAGATGTCTTCATCTGTCTGCTGCTCAGGATCAATGATTCCAATTCCTCCACGCTTTTTTTTTTTTTTTTAAATAATCTGATATTTTTTCTTTCTCTTCTAATGGCATTCCTGTTGTGGTGGTGAATTCAAAAGATACAATTTCAAACAGTATGCTGTATATAGTGATTGCAGCAGAGAATGAAGCTGACATCTCTTTGTTAATTTAAACTATCAATATATTAATATGGTTTAGAGAAAAGATTTTATGTCAGAGTTATAGTGCACTCTACTCAAGAAACCATGATTCAGACAGCATTACTTAATTCCCATGAATAATCATCTCTCTTAGCTTCCTTTACTGGCAGAAAAAAAAAATTAAATCTATCATTAAACTCAAAACATGAAGTAAAAATCAAAGGCATGAAGATTAATCACAGAACTCTTATGTAGATTATAAGAAACGTTGAATTTAAAATTTCCAAACAGTGAATCTGTGAATCTAACCAAGTGGATTTTAACGTGACCATGGTCATTAAATGAAAATATTAACTAAACAATACTTAGAGATAACATTTGAATATTTAAAAGTTATAATCCCCAGAGCTGGAGCAATGGTTCAGAGGCTACCTGTGCTTCCTTGTACAAGCATGAGAGCCTGAGGGTTCTGAAAATCTCCAGAGTTCGAATCTCTATATCCCACATAAACAGCTAAGCAGAGATCCAAGAATTGTAGAAGCCCCACAAGTCTTGGAAACAGTAGAGATCCTAGATCAAAACCAAGACCACATGAAGGACAAGAGAGCCGGATACCTGACGTTCCATTCTCGTCACTGAAGGATAGGACCCCTGTTGCAGGACGCTAATAGGCCACTACACACACACACACGCATGCACACACACACACACACACACACACACACACACACACACATGCATGCATGCATGCACACACACAGGCACAAGTCATCACATACACTGTTCAGTTTTTTAATAACATCATCTTTAATTTATATTGTTAATGTCTACCTCAAATAATCTGATGCATAATTTTGGAAATTATGATTTAATTCTCCATATTGAGATAATCATAAATTCACAGGAAGTAGTTTATATTACAGAGATGGCACCTCACTCCAAATGATTACATCTAATTACAGTGTAATATCAAAAGTAGGAATTTTACATTGTCACAACTGGCTATGTGTAGTAGTATTTCATTTGGTCATGGGTGAACATTAATGGGAACACCATTACAGCTCAGATACAACACCTTTCTTACCACACAATCCCCTTTTTATTGTTCTTGCATAATAAATGCCACACTAATGAACCCCCCATGTCCCTGAATTTTGGCAACCACTAATCTGTTTCAATCACTTTGATTTAGTAATTTTGAGAATTGTGTAAATGGACCTACATGCTATGTCACCTTATGAAATGCCTTTAAAAATGCAACTTTACACCCATAATGATGCCCACAAGGCCCCCATCCAAGTCTCTGTATATATTATTAAACCAGTCTTTTTCATTGTTGAATAGTATTCCAAAGCATGGGTATAACATGCTTCATTTAATCATTCATTTATTACGATACTATTTTAGTCATTTCTAGTCTCCTGCTATCATGAGAAAAATTGGTATTAAAAATTCTGAAGCATGGGCTGGAGATATGGTTTAGTGCTTAAGTGCTTGCCTGCGAAGCCTAAGGACCCCAGTCCAAGGGTCATTTCTCCAGTACCAATGTAAGCCAGATGCACAAGGTGGCACATGCATTTGGAGTTCATTTGCAGTGGCTGGAAGCCCTAGTGCGTCCATTCTCTCTTTCTCTATCTGCCTCTTTTTCTCTCTATCTCATGCTCTCAATATATATATATATATATTTTTTTTTTTAAGTACTGAAGCACCGTCCCTCACTAACCACAGAGACTGACTGAGGCCTTTATGACACCACAGTGATTACCACAACCCCACTGAGGAGGGCCCCCAGGGTAATGGGAGCTGGAGTGAGGTGGATAATAGTATATAATTTCTTATACATAAAATATTTTTTTAAAAAAACTATCTATGGTGCTGGAGAGATGGCTTAGAGGTTAAGGCGCCTGCCTCCTAAACCTAAGAATGCTGGTTCCAATCTCCAGGTCCCACGTTTAGCCAGATGAAAAGTGACACAAGGGTGCAATGCCGCACTTGACCTAAAGGGGGTGCACGCACACATATGGATTTCGTTCGCAGCAGCTGAGATGCTGCTGGTGCGCCCATCTCTATCTTTCTTCCTCTCCTTCTCTCTCTATCTCTCTCTGTGTCTGTCTCCAAAAAAAAAAAGAAAAGAAAAGAAAAGAAAAGAAAAGAAAAGAAAAGAAAAGAAAAGTCTATGAGGTTTAAAGTGCAGAAATATTATAACATGTGATAAATGCCTAGGAGTATGATAGGATGATAAATATGTAGATTATGCTTTGAGAGCCTATCGAATGAGTTTACAGTGTGACTGTACTACTTTACATTGTTTCAATAATGTATGAAAAACTAAGTTTATCTGCATCCTTACCAGAACTTGACAAAAGCCCAATTTTTCTTTTGTTTATGTTAAAAGGTATGTAGTATCTTTTATGATAGTCTTAACTGCCATTTCCCTAAGGATAAATATTTTTAAATATTTATTTATTTATTTGACAGAGAAACAGGGAAAGAGGAAGAGAGATAGAGGGAGGGAGGGAGAGAATGGGCACACCAGGGCCTCCAGCCACTGCAAATGAACTCCAGATGCATGCACCCCCTTGTACATCTGGCTAACTGGGTCCTGGGGAATCGAACCTGGGTCCTCTGGCTTTGCAAGCAAATGCTTGCATTTGCCATTAAGCCATTCCTCCAGCCTTCCCTAAGGATAAATATTTAAGGTTCTTATTTCTCATCTACATATTCTTTTCATGACATATTTCAGTAAGTCTTGTGCCTATTTTCTCATTTGTTAATGTTTTACTTAACGTTAAGTTTTAAAGGATCTTTACACATTCCGCATATTATGTTTTTCAGTGATTCTGGGGGATCCATTTACACTTCTCGTTTTTATGGAATCTTTCAGAGAACAAAGTTTTCTTATTTTAATGAAATAAAATTTATCAAGTTTTTCTTTTCAGTTTGTGCTTTTATTACCATGTGAAAGAATTTTTTACCAAGCCCTAGCCCCCATGTATTTTCTCCTGTGTTACCTAATGGACCTGTACAGTTTTATGCTATATGTACATCTATGATCCGTTTAAAAGTATTTTGGAGCTGGGCGTGGTGGTGCACGCCTTTAATCCCAGCACTCGGGAGGCAGAGGTAGGAGGATTGCCGTGAGTTCAAGGCCACCCTGAGACTACATAGTTAATTCCAGGTCAGCCTAGGCCAGAGTGAGACCCTACCTCGAAAAACCAAAAAAAAAAAAAAAAAAGTATTTTGGTATACTATGTGAAACATTATTATGTCAACATTGACTTATTTTTGCCTGTGCATATCTCATTTATATAGCATCATGGGT
Source organism: Orientallactaga sibirica (assembly GCA_036365145.1). Taxonomy (NCBI): domain Eukaryota; kingdom Metazoa; phylum Chordata; class Mammalia; order Rodentia; family Dipodidae; genus Orientallactaga; species Orientallactaga sibirica. The sequence continues at coordinate 11,043,571 of JAEOAD010000060.1, read as the reverse complement.
TGAAACACCATATTTCCTGCTTTGATTCATTTTAAATTTAAAAATGGAGATATAATCATTTGAAAGTCAAATTGACCAATGTTAATGAAACTGAAGATGTCTACACATACAGCAATGAAATGTACAAAAAGATATTACTGATCCAGAGAACTCTAGAAACAAGGTGTCACTGCTATTGTGATATGCCTTTCTTATAAACTTAGTAATGTTATCATTAGATATGAAATGATAGATGACTCATTTTATAAATTGGATTCTTAGTCTCCAAGCTGCTTTGGTCTCCACACTTGTCAATACGCACTGAAAAGTGATGGATTTTCCTGATACTGATATTTGACAACTAGGAACTGTACAGAGAAAATCAAATCACTTGAATAAGCTAATGAGTTCTCAAATGCCAATATGTAACCAAATAAAAAATAGAAAACATTATGATACTCTTTGTTTATTTTCTTTATTATCCCACAAACCTCAGAATAGACTTCAACTGGCCCAGACCACCTTTGTGTACACACAATTAGATAATGTTCTCTGAGTAAAACCTAAAGAAAACACTAATGATTTTTTTCAAGGTGTCAAATGATTTTATTTGCTTGTTTAAATTAATCAATGTGGAGGCCTAGCATACTAATGAAGAAAATGGGCTTGAGAGCCAGGCCTTTCTGAGTATGGATTCAATCCCTAATTTCTGTGAGAAATTTTGCAAATTAGTTTTACATCTCAGATATACTAGGGAGAGAATAATATTAACCAACGCTTATAACTATTTCTAGAAATGAATAAACCACTACTGTAAAGCAGATAGAACACAAACTTGGAGGTGGCTGGCACTTACCAGTCCTGAACACTCTATATCAATTTTCATGCTTTGCATTTGATTTGGTCTAGGCTTTTTAAATTATGATTAAAAAAAAAAAAAAACTCTTAAGAAACAAAAGCAAAATTTTGGAGAATCAGAGAGAGAGAGAGAGAGAGAGAGAGAGATACAGAAAATGGGCGTGCCAGCTGCCTCTCAGCCACTGTAAACGAACTCCAGATATGTGTGCCCCTTGTGGGCAAGTGTGGCATTGCACCCTTGTGTCACTTTGCATCTGGCTAAATGTGGGACCTGGAGAATCGAGCGAGCGTTCTTGGGCGCCTTAAGCACTAAGCCATCTCTCCAGCCCAAGAAACAGAACTTTAACCCTTTTAACTAGAGGCCTGGGAATTACATGTAAAGTTCAATAGGGTTAAGTATATTTAACATAGTCAAGTGATAGATCAAGTTCATTATCTTGCAAAACTGAACCTCAAATCCATTGAAAACCTCTTGTCTTTTTCAGTATTTGTATTGCAGCACCTAGCTGATCTTTGAAGCATATTGTTACAAAGACACAACACAGTAAACCTATGTCTTCCCTTGAGCCACACATTCATGTTAACCCTTTCAATCCTCCTTTGAAATGTCATTTCATCCTTCCTAATGTAGAATTAATTTATTAACTGTATTCAACCTTCTTTCTACCACACTTTCACGAATAAAGGATTTTCCCATACTAAACCCCTTTGCTCCAATGGAACTAGATTTAGTATACTCTACTTCATTCAAATCAGCAGCTCAAATGAAAAGGGAATCCTGAGATCTTCCATAAAAAGTTCATGTTTATCAATATGTATAGTTTATATCAATATCTGTATGTACAGTTCATTCTATTCCCATACTCCCTCATACACATTCTCTCATAGACTAATTGAGTCTTCTTCCTCCAAACCTGGTCAAACACAGCCTTGGGCCATTGCCTTTTCATTTCTTTGCAGTTTTAGATGCAGTTCTTAACATCTATCCATTCATTCCATGGCCACTCTTAACTCCTAGTCAAGTCCTATCTGAGGCCTTGACCTTCCACCAATGTAATGTTAGCAGCCACTGCATGAGGGAGCCACACAACAAAGCAGCCTTAAAGGGGATGAACATCCAAACCCTTGATCCTAACAACTTAGAAAAACAAAGTCTGAAACTGAAGGAAAAATCATGGACTATGAGTAAACAGAGAAAGGGAAAAGGAAGAGAAAGATGGTAGAATAATACAAAATGGCATATATAATATACACTTTATGTTATTTTAAGAAGTAAATGCATTATATATTATATTATATTATATTATATTATATATTATATTATATTATATATACATGTACATATGTAGTGTGTGTGTGTGCATGTATTCTAATTTATTGGCAGCAACTTAGTTGCTAGATAACTGCAGAGAGAAAGGAATGTTTTATTTCATAAATTATGAGACATATATGGATAGCTGGGAATTGCCTTGACTTGATTTCCAAAAAGAAGTATGAATGGAAAAAGAGTTCTTGCCAGGCATGGTGGCACATGCCTTTAATCCCAGCACTTGGGAGACAGAGATAGGAGGAGTGCCATGAGTTCGAGGAAACCCTGAGACTACACAGTGAGTTCCAGGTCAGCCTGGGCTAGAGTGAGACTCTACCTCAAAAAAAAAAAAAAAAAAAGAAAGAAAGAAAGAAAGAAAGAAAGAAAGAAAGAAAGAAAGAAAGAAAGGAAGGAAGGAAGGAAGGAAAGAAAAAAAGTTCTTTTTCTACTTGTATGTTAATTTAAACTCAACTTCAAGGCCATACTTGTGATTTTACATTATGCAGCAAAGACAGCATCCAATCAGATTTTCCTTGCTGCCTGTAATGCAGCCTGATATCCGTACTTGCCAGATCTCTGAAGGACCATGGTATAATTGTCTTGCTCTCACCAGTGAATAAGTAGCCAATGGATATTCTGGATGTTAGAGATTCTAAATGAATAAAACAAAAAAGCAAAACAAAATAATCACCAAAAAGTACCTATTTGTAGTCAACTATAGTGTGGGACTGGGCATCTGCCGGCTTATTCCAGGTTCTGGACTTCAAAATCCACGAAGACCTCACATGGTCAGCCTGCTACCACTTTCCCTCAGTTGCACATTCTTCCCTGTTATTCTATACGTAGAATGACTGCCCATGTGACTGGAGAGCTCAGCTTGATGCTCAGTATTATACTATATACGGGGATATACATTTTAATATTTTATTTATTTATTTAAGAGAGAAAGAGAAAGAATGTGTATACCAGGGCCTCTATCCATTGAAAATGAACTCAGGATGCATGCACCATCTTGTGCATCTGGTTTAGGTGAGTACTGGAAAATCGAACCTAGGTTCTTAGGTTTCACAGACAAATGTCTTAACCACTAAGCCATCGCTCCAGCCTAGGAAAAACTTTTTTTTTTTTTTTCTTACCAAAGCCTCTAGATACTGCAAACAAACTCCAGATGCATGCACCACCTTGTGCATCTGACTTACAAGGGTGCTAGGGAGTCAAACCTGGGTCCTTAGGCTTCATAGGCAAGCACCTTAAGTGCTAAGCCATCTCTCCAGCCCCTGGGAATACATTTTGGAAGAGGACAAGATTTCTCTTCACCACTCTGTTTTCCCTGAAACCAGAGATAATTCATGTTGTCATTGAGACTTAACACTGAAAGAAAGTTTGGACACTATTCATACCATCAATAGGAAGAAACCTGATTGAAGTTACAGCATTATAGATATTTAAATAAACATAAATACATGAATACACCCCAGGACTTGTAATCTACCATTTGCGAAGATCAAAGGAAAGATCTGTTTTGTTAAAACATTTAATGAAGCATCACAAAATTAAAAGGCACACTTAACAAAATAACACAAGGAAAAAGTCCTCCTGTTATACAAAGTATCTTGAGCTTATGAAAGTTTTGCACTTGCTTGTGTTTCTACATGGCCTCCAGAGGAGAAAAAAAGAGATGAATAAAGAAAGAGAAAAAAGAAAGAAACTACTCTAGACATATAAACGTGCAAATAGTAGAATTTAGGGAAAATCAAAATCAAGTTGTTTCTCTATTCTTTTTGGCCAAACTCTATAAATACCACTGCCAGTCAGTTTCATGACCTTTAATGTATTTGAGAGAATGCAGTTACTTGCATGTTAATGTTTTAAGAAAGACAGAATAGTGGTAGCTATTTTCCACATTTCTATTCCTGGTCTTAATTAACCTATAATCTTTTATAACTAGTCATTAATCTTTTCATCTGTACCTCCCATGTAAAAACAAAAACCTTAGAATATTTGGATAGAAAAGTAACCCTAGAATGAGAAATTATATCATATGTTCTCAGGACAGGTCATAGCATCTTAGAAAATAAAACTTCCTACTTGCAGGACAAATAAAAATACAAGAAATGGACTCGAGAGATGGCTTAGCCATTAAGGCACATGACTCTGAAGCCTAAGGACCCTGGTTCGATTCTCCAGGTCCCACATTAGCCAGATGCACAAGGTGGTGCATGTGTCTAGAGTTTGTTTGCAGTGGCTAGAGGCTCTAGCATGTCCATTCTCTCTCTTTCTCTCTCTCTTCTCTCTCTCTCTCTCTGTGTGTCTTTAATAAATAAACAAATAAAAATAAAAAATAAAAAATGCAAGATATGACTCAGTAATCATACTCTATTGAGTATGTTAAGATAGTATAGTAGAAGTTGTTAAAGTGTTTATATCAATTTATACCTACATGAATTAAATTCACAAGTCAAAGAAAAATGAAGAACTATTTATTTTCAATACAATTTCCATACCATATAATTTTCCATATTATTATTTTTTGTTTTAAGTAAATCTTATGTTATGGATATTTTATTTTATACAAGGTACCTAACATCGTGACACTCAGCAGTATTTATGTCATACTGGAGATATTTCATGAGTGTACTGAAAGACAGAAAGGGGCACCAAACAAAATTTAATAGCACCAGGAAATATCATTAAGTCTACTCTTAGAAACTAATATAAATCCCATAATTTGTTAAAGAGAGCTACCATATGTCTTACTAATTCTACTCTTAGGTATACAGCCAAGGGAATATACAAATGAAACCATATGTCAACACAAAAACCTATTTAAATTAGAGCAGCATTATTCAGAATACATGAATGGCAGAAACAGCCAGAATGTCTGCTAACTGATAAATTAATGAACCATTACATGTCGATACTATTAATTATTGTTCATCAATTAAAAGCAAATTAGGTACTGATATATACCAGAACAAGTGATTCTTCAATATATTAATGCCAAGGGAAAAAAAGATGACAAAGGACATGTTGCATGCCTAGTGCATGTGTCCACATAGTAAATGTACAAAATAAACTGGGCATGGTGGTGCACATCTTTAACCCCATCATTCAGGAGGCAGAGGTAGGAGGATTCCTGTGAGTTCAAAGCCACCCTGAGACTACACAGTGAATTCCAGGTCAGCCTGGGCTAGAGGAGACCTTACCTCAAAAAAAATGTGCATAATATGCAAATGTATAGAGAAAAAAGTAATAATTGTCAACCTAGAACTAAGGCTGGCAGGTTCAGGATGAGTAGAAATGGTGTAGATTGTGTAAATGTGTAATTTGGCATAGAGTTTCTTTTAGGAATGATGAAAAGGTTCTAGGTTAGATTGTGGCATTGGTGGCTGTGATACTTTGAATAAAATACCCCCATAGGCGAGTATATTTTGAATAATTGGTCCCCAGATGGTGGCAATTTGTAAAGGTTGCAGAGCCTTTGGGAGATGGAGCCTTGCTAGAGGATGTGTGGCATGGGAAAGGAGGGATAAGACCTTGTGGTATATTTTTTGAGCCCACTGAGTATTCAGAGAAGCCCTTTAAGACTACTTCATTTCCACTGCTTCTACTGTGATGCCCAGCAGCCTGCCCTGCCCCACTTTCTCTGTTGAAATGAAACTTCCCCTCTAATGGATAATCTGAAGTAAACCATTTCCCCCCACGTGCTTCTTTTGGCTGTGTTTTGTCCCGGCAACAAGAAGGTAGCTGCAATAGTGGCCAATCCCTGTGAATAAGTTCAAAAGCATGCTATAATTTAAATCCATGTGAAGTAGGCATGGTAGGTAAGGTATCTCAGTCAAGCAATTGTTGCTGGCACTGTAGCTCATCCCTATAATCCTAGCACATGGGAAGCTAAGGCAGAGGGATTGCAAGTTCAAGGCCAGTTCAAGTTCAAGACAGCGAAACCATGTCACCACAAAACAAAACACAAAGTAGTAAAGAGTTATGGATGGCTTAAACTTCTGAAAACTTAAATTGCCTTCTAGTTTTATGAAAATATTTTGATCTGAATATAATTCACCAACATTCAGAAGGAAATTAAAAACATACATTTACATATTACTCAACAGAATATAGAAAAAAAAAGTGATTTACCTTATGTCCATTTTCAAGGTCACCTGTGCCCTCTCATGAGACTCCAGTCTACTCCCACAACCTCTCATCCTTGTACAAATAAAACATACTTTTTCTTGGATTTAACATAAACAGGACCATTATGTTTGCAGAGTGTTCTGTAGCTCTGCTGTTCTAGCAATCTGTGACCTATAAATAATGCAAGACCTTTCCCTTCCCTAAATGACTTTTCTACAGCCTGAATCTTGATACACGCAGAACAGAAAGAAGAAAAAAAAATCACAGAGGGAAGACAGAGAAGAGAGCAAGAAGGGTACAAGAAAAATAAAGGAGAAAATAAATAGACCACAGTATATTATAAAATTCAGTCAATTTTTTTTTTTCAACTCAATTGAATTAACAATCAGAGTGTTTTCTCTTTTGCAGTTAAATCAAAAGGCATCCTTTGGATAGTTAGCTATCTTACTTATCAATACAACAGCAAATCACAGCTCATTTAAAGGATCTTATGTTTTGCTTTAAAGTAAGGAAAGAAAAATAAAGTAAAATAAAATATCGGTTTTTATGTGACCCCTAACCTCTGAACCACAACCTCCTGCTACTAAAGCGGTCAGAACCTCATTTAATCTCTCTTCTTGGCCATAGTGCATTGCTGAGGAAAGGAAACGGAAAAAATAATCTGGGGACCTCATCAATTTTTCATGAATTTTCATTTAGGCCAGAACCCCCTCTTCCCCTGGTCGATAGGCGTTGAGGCTCTCATATATTCACCACCTGGGGCTACAGCTGCCATCTCTGGAAGACGCTGGCCTGGCTGCATGTCAAGCCACTGTGCACCACAGCACTCTGCAGAACTGGAACCCTGTCTGTACCTCTGTGTCTGGCTCTTGGAGGTCCCTTGGAAAATTACCTATAAGCTTTTTGAGTGCCATACCCTTACTCCTGATAAGGGCCTGGCACTCTGTTTCCGGTTCATTTAAATATCACTCTTGGGCTGGAGAGATGTCTTAGCAGTTAAGGCATTTGCCTGCGATGGCTAAAGATCCCAGTTTGATTCACCAGGTCCCACGTAAGCCAGATGCACAAGGGGGTGCACGCGTCTGGAGTTCGTTTGTAATGGCTAGAGGCCCTGACACACTCATTCTCACTCTCCCTCTCTCTCTTTCCCTCTCTCTGTCTCTAATAAATAAATAAATAAAAATAAAATATCTGGGGCTGGAGAGATGGCTTAGCGATTAAGGCGCCTGCCTCCTAAGCCTAAGAACGCTGGTTCCAATTTCCAGCTGTTCCAATCTCCAGGTCCCAGGTTTAGCCAGATGCAAAGTGATGCAAGGGTGCAGTGCCGCACTTGACCACGAGGGGGCGCACGCATCTGGATTTCATTCGCAGCAGCTGAGAGACTGCTGATGCACTCATCTCTATCTGTCTTCCTCTCTCTCTAAATAAATAAATAAATAATAATAAAATCTCTTTAAACTCAAGAACTTTTTGGAATTTGGGTAATTTGAAAGCACCTCCCTCCCTCCACCAAAAAAAAAAAAAAAAAAAAAAAAAAAAAACAGCAACAATAAGGTAGTTCACATCTCCACAGCAATAACTGACCATGAATGACTTTGTTTTTCTTTGAATTGCTCCATTACATAAGGAGATTCTACAAAGCCAGTCAACATAGCTGGCCATCAACATTTATAGTTGCATGCTACAGCAGAACCCACTATCTTTGTAATTAAGATGAAAATGAAGGTAAACCAAACAGAAGCAAACATTTTCCACATCGTTTCATCACTTATCTCACAATAAATGTGTGCAGACATTTTTCATTGTCACAGCTGGGCCTCGCAGGAAATCTTACCTGGAGATTATAATGGCCAAAGATGCTTCTAAACCTCCTACAGTGTAGAAACACCAGGCCTCTCTGGTCCTCCAGGGCCTCAGTGCACACATTGAGAAAATGGCTCTAGTTTCTTCATGCCTCGTTCAAAGCTACCTTCTGGAAAAACAAGCCTCATGCCCCACTGCAGCAGTACCATCTGTCCCTACTGCTGCCATGTCCTCTCCCCAATGCTAAAGTGCATGCCAATTTTTAAAATTTAAGTACCATGTGACATTTGCGTTGTGCCATCAACTTGCTTCTGCAGCGCTTTCATTGGCCATGCCCATCAGTCTAACACCTGATGTAAGACTAAACCTCGGGCCTGGGTGTTTCTTCCTTCTGCCTATGATTAGCACTGTCTGTTCCAAGCAATGGAATCCACCCTTTCAGTGGCTCCCTGATCACAGACTGCCTGGGCAAGCCCATCACATTGCTTAACTGATAGGGCTTCAAACTCTAGTCACAAGGGCCTTGTCTCTCAGTTTGAGAAGCTATTTCATAATGGATCACGAGATATTTTTTACCTTAATATCTCATTGGTATATCACACCATAGAGTCAAAGCTAGTCCATCCTGTTATTCCCATAGTTGTTTATTCTGCATGTCCCATTCATATAGACAATATAGATAACACATACTCAGATAAAAAAATTTGATAAAAACACACCATTTCCCAAATTGACCTTAAAATGATATGATGTACAATTTCTAAGTATATTTCTAAACATGTCTTCCTTTCAACCTTCACTGCTATTTCCAGTTTTGAATCTAAGATCAACTCTTTTCTTAACTATTGTACAGCTTGTTAACTTCTTTCAGACTTATCATCCCTCCGATACATTTGTCAATACTTCTTCAAAGACTTTCCTTGCATAACACAAAGTCTAAATATTATGATTCAGCCTATACCTACTTATCCAAATTACTATGCCAAATGAGCCTCCTGACAAGTGGTCTACAGTTCTGCAAGTGTGCATGTATGTAATGCCTCCTCTCGCTTACCAGGGTTGTCTTCAATGCCAACTCCCACTTCAGACATCTTCACCTGATGTCAAGTCAGAGTTCAAATGATGTTTCCTTTTAGGACACTTCCTCAAACTCATGTGCTTAGGAAGGTTTAATATTCTCCCTTCTAGTCTTTTGTGGTCTATTTGATTTATCTCTATAAGAGGCTATAGTGATTGTCAATTTAAGCCATTGTAATTATAAATTAACATTTATCATGTGAAACTTGTTATAAGATCTATGAGACTAGACTGGAATATGACTTCATCAGTAGTTCCCAACACCAATTTCTGTACCTTTCCACATGCCACTCTCAAGCATTTCTTTTGCATGCTGTGATATATGAAGGCAAGACATATATATAATCAGTAACTATTATTCTATCATGTTATGCTAGCATACCTTCATTACAAATAGTTTCTGAAAAATCACAATGCTTTGACCTAAGTTTCCACAAGAGTATGTTTCATGTAGTACACATGAAAATAGAAAAGGCTGATAAGCTAATGGAAAGAGAAGAGCAACTTACAAATTCATCTCATTTCATCTTGTGTTGCTTCAAATGGCATGAACTGTTGGCATGGCATTAGAAGAAAGAAATTTATTCACTAGCTAAATCCAAGTTGGAAGACTTCTGGTTTTTCCTCTGTAGATTATAACTAATTCAAGCATTTATTAAAGGTCATTTGTTTCTAAATAAAAATGCTACTGTCATATTACATAAAAAAGAATCATGGTTTATTTTTTGTCCTTCTAAAATAGTTTGATTCATTAGTAATTATTCAATTACAGAAGACAGTAATCCTTTTAGATGAAATAAAAATAAAAGATGCATGTGTGTTGGTAGTAATTTTAACAAGACTAAAACTAAGCAAAAATTGCTTTGTAATGTCCCACAAAGAATTTTCTGGCCACTTTCAGTAAACTTTAATATTGGAAATAAAGTTAGCAAATGATTTAAAGAGGCTCTTTGCTGCTGCTCTGGACATAAAAAAATGTGAGAAAAATAAAATGTTTTCATTTTCCTTTAATTAAAATAGCACCATTTACTTTCAGTGTTCTTCAAATGGTGTACAATTCTTACTAGTTTCCTGTTTTCATGTTTCTAGATTGAGTTCTGGAGGTCACTCAGTGTGTTATTAGCTGTGGTGGCAGATACTGCAGTGTGAAATATTTGGGGTGCTGAGACAGAGCATCACATATCAAGATCAACTTGGACAACATCAGAGAACTAATTTATCACCTATATCCCCTGCTTTTGGTTTTACCAAAAAGATCCAATAAAATAAAATAAAAAATATTGAACCAAAAAAAATTAGAAAATTCAAGATCTGTTCTTGGAATTCTCATTAGCTTATTGCCACATTTATCCATGACAGGCTTGATTTCTTTACAGAATGAGCTGGTTATATTTACCAGCAAGAGATACATAAGAAAAAAAAATCAATAGAATTTAGCATTGAAATACTTCAACATACTTGAATAATTTCAGAAATGTAATATTACAAAAAACTGGAAAACTCATGAATATATGCAGTATTGAGGGTTTTTTTTTGTATATTTCAACCCTAACCAAACTGCATTTAAGTATTTTTGAAGTATCATTTTATAATAGAAGAAAATATTTTCATCTAGTTAAAATGTCATTACCAAGGAAAAGTCTATGCACATAGCTAGTGCTTTTATGGAGATAGATGTGTATTTTACGCACACATATGCAAACACAAATAGGTAGCAGAAAGGGGTAAAATACTTAATTTATGCCTTGTATTTTATGTGATAACATACATATATTTTTCATTTTAGCATAACCAATGTTAATAATTATATTTCTCCATATTTAAATTTTCCACTCTGTACAGCATCGTGGATGACCTGTTGCTTTCATATGTGAACATAAATTTTGCATGAATTTAATGTAAACCCTGTGTTGTTACCCCTATACTGACAGTATGTTTGCCACATTTCAATGGAGAACCAAAAGTTCCACATTGTGCCAACTGTTTTCCTCTTCATGCGTGGAGCACCAATGAAAAGTAATCGAAGCCTACTAAAATAGATTAACCATCAATGTGCACATGATGGTTGTGTGTTCACTTACATGCCACTTCCAGAGATGCGTTTCGACTCACGGCTTCTCCAAGATAGTTCCTCGCCACGCAGACGTAGCTCCCTTCATCAGGTTTACTTCTGCGCCCATGCACGATGCGCAAGAAGAATAAGGACCCGCTGGGCAGAAGCATCCTGTGAGACCGGGGGTCATCCTTGTCGGTCTCGACCCGCTCCCCATCCTTGTACCATTCAATGGTGGGTGTCGGTCGGCCCTCTGCCTTACAGTTCAGAGTGGTGGGCTCGCCCTTAGACACAATGACATCAGAAGGGTGCTCCACTATCCGTGGTGGAAAGTCCTCCTGGCGAAGACGAGATCCTAGGAGACATGATACGATGAAGACAAGGTTACAGATTTCCTTATTTATACTGTTCGTTTCACTTTGTTCATACTCACAAAATTAAACGTTTTCCATTGCTTAATTTTAAAAGTGGGGGGCTGGAGAGATGGCTTTGTGGTTAAACATTTGCCTGTTTAAGGACCCCAGTTCTGGAGGCTCCATTCTCCAGTACCCACGTAAGCCAGATGCACGTGGTAGCACATGCGTGTGGAGTTCATTTTCAGTGGCTAGAGGCCCTGGTGTGAGCTCTCTCTCTCTCTCTCTCTCTCTCTCTCTCTCTTTCTCTCTCTCTCTCTCTCTCTCTCTCTCTCTTCTCGTCTCTTATATGTAAATGAATAAAAATTAAAACTTTAAAAAATGTTTACAATTTTTAAAAAAATTTTAAAAATAGGTATCACTATTTGTTTTATATGTCACCTCTTTAAAAATATTTATTTTTATTTATTTGAGAGAGTGTGTGAGAATGAGGCAAAGAGAGAGAGAGCGGGGGGATAGAGACCAGGCACACCAGGGCCTCCAGCCACTGCAAATGAACTCCAGACGCATGTGCATTTAGCTTTATGTGGGGATTGGAGAATGGAACTTAGGCAAGCATCTCAATAACTAAACCATCTCTCCAGCCCACTTTTTTTTTTAATGCATATCCTCTGTGATATCAACTCTTGCAGGACTCATCTATAGAGCAATAAATAAAGATGTTAATTCTAATGGGTTAGTTTTAATATGTTTTCTAAACAATCATAAGCAAAAGAAAAGAGAACACGATATTATTTTCCTTGTGGAAACAAGATATTGAAATGAGGACTAGGATGATTAGAGCAACTCTCCCGTCCTCAAGTGCTTGCTATTTACTCAGTAAGCCAGCCAACTGACAATACTAAAGACGCAGGTGATAGTCACCATGCTGGTGCCACGTCTTCAGACCTTAGCACCAGAAGAGGTCTGAACACTCCATGCAGTGTAAGAAAATGGAAGAGACACTTAGGACCTGGCATCATTCACCCAGGAATGTAGATGAAGCAAGCAGCAGAGGCAGAATTTGAATTCAGGTGTGCCTGACAAAGAACTCAGTCACTGACTTAAAATGAAGCATTACATGATTGTATAAGAATGCATTCTTGGTGGCGGATCAGTCAGTGAGCATGTGATCATGAGGATATGAGTTTGAATCCCCAAGTACATGTGAATGGAAGTTGTGCCAGCACTGGCTAGTACCCTAGCCCTCAGGGACCTAACAGAGATAGATCTCTTGGGCAATCTGACAAGCCAGATTAGGTGAATAGTGAGCTACAGATTCAGAGAGAGGTCTTGTCCTAATAAATAAGGTGGAACGCAATAGAGGAAAACACTGAGCAACAATGATCTCTGGATGACACTTACACATGCATGTAAACACATATGAGCATGCATACAAACATATACTCAATCCACACACATACACAAGTGAAAGAAATAAAAAAGAAAGAAGAAATAAAAGTCAGGACTGGGTGATGGCTCAGCAGCTAAAGGCGCTTGCTTGCATAGCCTACCAACTTGGGTTTAATTCCTCACTACTTATATAAAGGCAGATAGACAAAGGGGTGCAGCTACAAGAGGCTTGGCCTGCCCATACACATACTCACTCCTCTCTTTTCCTCGCTCTCCTCTCAAATAAACAAATTAGGTATATACGTTATTAATCCCAACCGCAGCAGAGTAAATGGCTTCTTCCCAGAAAGGTGGCTTTTCCACTGAAGTACAAAGACTAAAAATATGTCAATGGAAAGAGAACCCCATTGAAACTGAAAGAATATCATGAGCAGAGCACACAGGACAGCATGCAGATGTCACACAGCATACGCAGGGAGGAACTTCACTTGGCCAGTAAAGGTTCAAGTTTGTCTTGGAGCTCGAGACAAAAATCCTTTAAATATCATTCTAAGATGTGTGCCTTTTATTCTATGTGGCTAACAAAATTTGAGATGTAGTAACATGACCATCTGTATAGTTAAATAATTACTTTTGACTCATAGTCTAAAAATCGGAAAGTAAAGGAGACATAACATCCACTTAGAATTGCTCAAATACTGAGAAAAATGAAACAAAACCTAACCTTGAGAAATGATGTTGAAAGTCTTAAAACAGTATTTTCTACCAGGTCTTTTACTAAACGTTTGCTTGCCCTGCTTTGCTGTGTGTTTTTCATTTTCATTAACAAATCCATTATATTTTATCATTTTAAAGAACCACAATCTGTCTCCTCCAGATTTCAAATGAAAAATACTCTTAGAAAGTAATGTTAAAATTGCACATGCATGAGTAACATACAAGCTTCCTCTTTAAGAAGAGAGGACAGCAGTATATCAGAATACGTGCCCAGGGTCCTAACTACCTGTGGCTGATACTGTTTTAGATGAAATGAAAGTTGGTGTTAAAACAGCAAGGTTAGAAACACTGGGGAGGGGGCAGTAAGAGTGCTTGCAGCTGGGTGTGAGATGGCCATGCTAACCAGATAAGAGACAGGATCAGGTTCTGGGAAAAGCAACAAACCTGATCTCTGCAGCTTTAGCCACTCCCACAAAGCCCGTTAGGAATATACCCAAGACACATTGACCTCCAATATATCCTTATATCTCATTTTAACATAGTAAATCATGAGTAAGAATGGCTTCTCAGATAGCACCCCCCAAATTCCAAGAAAGAACACCCCATACCACCCCATAGGAAGGTGCTACACATGAGATAACCAAGGAGAACTGCAGGTCCATCTTCATAATTGTGCTTGAGGTGACAGGTTGTTTCAACTATATCACAAAAAGGTACCTGGGCATGTGCCCACACTTGAAAACTACCAAAGGGTCTATATCCTTAAAAGAACTACACCATCACACACATCATGGTTTTAGCATCCCTAACCTTTTGCAGAGAGCATGGGAGGAAAGACCTTAAAAAGGCAGATCCAGTCCCCTATAATTTGGAACAGAAAAAGGTCACTTTATCTCATAAATATGCCATCCACCTCATAAATATTCATTAAAACCGTCTTTAAATCCACAAGGCAGAGCCCACTAGGCTGCTCCTCACCTTGGGGAAGCCCACTCCAATTGCTTTTCCAAGCACTTGCTTGGTTTATCTTTACTTCTTCTACTTGGCTAAATAAACTTCTGATCAAATAGTCTGGCTCTTGACTAAATTCACTGCTTCAAGAAGACAAAAATTAACACACCCTCAAACCATCCACAGTATCAAATCTGGTAACTTTTCAGTTCTGGTAACATCTCAATTATTGTTATTATTTTGTTTGTTTGTTTGTTTGTTTGTTTGTTTGTTGTGTTTTGTTTTGTTTTTGAGGTAGGCTCTCGCTCTAGCCCAGGCTGACCTGGCATTCACTATGTAGTCTCAGGGTGGCCTCGAACTCTCGGCAATCCTCCTACTTCTGCCTCCTGAGTTCTGGGATAAATGGTGTGTGCCACCACGCCTGGCTTCACATCTCAATTATTAATTGGGAAACCAGTTAAGTTTTAATTAAAACATTTTATTAAACACACCCTAGAAATTGTGAAGGAGAAACAATGAGTTTTCAGAAGTTCTGAAAGATAACATCCAAATGTTTACTTTTACTATAAAAATAAACTGTGAAATCATGTGACTTGCCCATAATTGTACAGCCAGTAGCAACAGAGTAGAAACTCAAAATCTTTCATACAGAATGTGCCAGGCTTCATTAAAAACAGAAAGTTTGAGCGATGGGTTAACAGTTAAGGCACTTGCCTGAGAAGCCTAAGAAAACATGTTTGAATCTCTAGATCCCATGTAGCCAGATGCACAGTGATGCAAACATGCAATGTTACATATGCACACAAGGGGGCGACATGCATCTGGAGTTTGTTCATAGTGGCTGAAAAGCCCTTGTGTGTCCATTCTCTCTCTCTCTCTCTCTCTCTCTAAAATAAAAAACAGGTTAAAAATTAAAAAAAAAAAAAAACAGGAGAAAAGATAGATTGCTCACCAGATCTAGGCTATTTCTAAAAAAAGAAAAGAAAGAAAAGAAAAGAAAAGAAAAGAAAAGAAAAGAAAAGAAAAGAAAAGAAAAGAAGAGAAGAGAAAAACAAACAAACTCTTCTAAACATGATTCATTTCACCAGAAAACATCTGCCATGGTTTGAAAGTATGATTCTCAACTACCTTCATTGGAATCATCTGGAATTTCTTATTCAAATGAGATGATTCACATATCTGTATGTCTTCCCAGCATGGGTGTAAGATTAATCTTCTCTGTATTGCTCCAATGTTAATGAACTTACTCACAAAGTAAGGAATATTTCTTTATTTCTTTTTTTTTTTTGGTTGATGTGTATGTGCATGGTGTGTGTTGTGTTGTGTTGTGTTGTGTTGTGTTTGTGTAGTGTGGTGTATATGGTGAATGCATGTGTATGTGCCCTTATGGCATTCCATGAGCTCGCCTGCAGTGACATCAGCCCTGCTACATCACTCTTCCCCAATTCTTGTTAGAGTCAGGGTCTCTTAGTGATATAGGAGCATGCTGCTTTTCATTAACCTGGGGAATTTTCTGGCCTCTACCCTTCTTTGTAGGACTGGGGTTACAGCTGCAGGCACATGTGGTCAAACCCAACTGTTTCACATGTACTCTGTAGATTTGAACTCGGTGGTTCCAGGTCCCTTCAGGTCCTCGTGCTTGCATAAGAAGCATATGTAACCTCTGAGACATCTCTCCAAAATGGACTTTTAAAAAATATTTTTTAAGCCGGGCGTGGTGGCGCACGCCTTTAATCCCAGCACTCAGGAGGCAGAGGTAGGAGGATCGCCGAGAGTTCGAGGCCACCCTGAGACTACATAGTTAATTCCAGGTCAGCCTGGACCAGAGTGAGACCCTACCTCGAAGAACCAAAAAATATGTATTTTTTTTTTATTGATTTATTTATTAGAGAGAGACAGAGAAAGAGGCAGACACAGAAAGTGAGAAAGAGAGAGGGAGAGTAAGGGTTCACCACAGCCTCCTACCACTGCAACTGAACTCCAGATGCATGTGCCACTTCATGCATGTAGCTTTTCATGGGTAGTAAGGAATCGAACCAAGGCCACCATCAGGCTTTGGAAGCAAGCCCCTTTAACCACTTAGCCATCTGGTCTGGCCCACACATGGCTATTTCATAAAAACACAAATAACAAGGTGAAATGTAAATTCCCAGTGTCAGGATGCAAGAAGCTATAGCTTTAGCATGTTTACCCAGACAAGATCATTCACTTAGCCTTGGCTATTGGAAGGCTTTCTACAGCAACATCAGTCAGCTGATGCAGATGCATCTTTGAATACTGCTCTAAGTACCCTCATTTGAATAATGGTTATTTTCTGCTCTTCAGAGACTTTGTAATCATTTTGGGAAAATATTTAATTCTTGAAAGTTGAGTGTTTTATGTCTCTTTAAAATCTGTGAAGGTGAAGTACAAGCCACAATTCATGAATACAATTAAATTTTGTTTTACTGAGTCAATAACCACTCATTTATAGTGATCACTGTGGAACTTTTGTTCTTGGGAATAGATTTCCATTACATAATACAATGAAGGAGGATCAAGCACGAGAAGTACACTTGTTGGTTGCAATTCAAGTACTTCAGCATAAACTGCTCCTGCCTCATTCTTCAGTTGAAATGTTTCATTTCCTGGAACTAAGCATTAGTGTTCACTCACAATCCAGTAAGCTCTGTCAACTGTTAGAACCTTCACAAGCCAAGCAATGCATTCCAAACTTCTCTGAATTTTTCGATAAAAGATATTCTTCGAAATTTTTCTTTGTCTTAAAAAATGTATGTAATAGCACATACACAGTAACCATGCTTAGTTTAACAAAATATTTCTCTTCCCCCAAATTTATACTAGTAAAATTAGTCGAGGAGGTTTCTTTATCCTATCATGATCCTCCTATCATGATCCCATGAAAGTCACCCGAGAATGTAATACGACCCAGTTTTTCAGAAATTAAGATTATACACTAGGCAAATGCCTCCATGGCCAATGCATTTGCTGTATGAGTGTAAAGATCTGAGTCTGGATCACCAGAGCTCACATAAAGTTAGATGCAGTAGCAGGAGCATCCCCAATCCCAGTACACATAAGGAGAGGTCGGAGGTGGAGACAAGAAAACCCCAGAAGCTCCTGGCATACACAGTGGCATACAATGACCCAGTCTTAAATAAGGTGGAAGGCAGGAAGCGACACCCAATGTTGTCCTCTGGCATCCATACATGCTCCATGGCACACACACGCAGGCACACATGTATACACACAAACACACACAGAGATTAAAATCAAGAGTATTATTGCCTATATATTATTATATTACTATTTCTTTCACTTATATATCATGTATATTAAATATGAGTATCTCGCCAATTTAAAAGATTAAAAGAAATCACAGAGAAGTGACAAACATATGGCTAGATAACAGGTAGGTAGATGATAGATAGATGATGATAGATAGACAGAGACAGACAGAAAAATCAGTAATTGGAATGCTAAGCATGCAGTTGTCTTATTTTTTCACTTTCATAAATCAATACATATATTTCCTTTATGCAGAACATAAAATACTGATCATATTGACAAGAGTGTTTCTTTACTGAGGCTAATTCCTGCATTAGTGTTTCATTGCTTGCTTCATTAGTTACCTGGCTGTTAGCTTTAAACTCTGTCAAAATGTATCCCATTCAATATTTCTTTCTGTGCAAGAAGTGAGTTAAATAATTAATAATGAAACAGAATTAATGAATATCTCCATCAATTCAATCCTTACAATTTTGAGAGCTTTTCAGGAAGACTAAATTTCAATGTATTTTTATAAGGGAGGAGGAAATTGAAAGCATTGAGACAACTTCTCAAGGTCTAAGATGGGACAAGATATGATAACAAGTTCAATGTTTGAACAATACAAATATTTTTTTTCATATATTTGAGTATTACTGAAAAGTCTCTTAAGGTAATTCCTAATTAGCCTATATAATTAAAAGATTCTCATCACTTCTAGAAGAATAGGATCATGTGTTCCATGTAATATCATGGAATTAACAAAATAGTTTTACTTTATAAGCTCTATCCAAATTGAGACCTAGAAAAATTACTTTATAATTATAAACTTTCAATAAGCCCTTTCAAAGTCTTAAACGGAAGGGGTTTGGTTGTATAGAGAATTTTCAAGGAGAAAGGAGATAGTTTTCTTGTTACCCTGTTAGTTTCAGTCAAACTCAACAAGTATTTGTTCAGTTTGTTTGTTATCTGTTTATTTATTTTGGTGTGTTTAAGAATCAAGCTGTGTGGGCACAGCTAGAAAAAGTTAGTTGACAAGAGACATTGTTCTAAATCACAGGCAATGCATTGCCTTTGCCTACTAGAGACCCGATGGGGACACCAGTGGGTGTCCCATCCCAATGGAGTCATGGGGACAGCTTTTTTCTAACCCTCGGGTCCCTTGTGGACATGGATTTGCACTGGCCCCTGACTAGATGGCTTGACAGCCAATGTCTCCTAGTGACTCCCATGGGAACTGGACTCAGGGCTCGCCCCCAACCTGGCAGCTCCTCTCTTGTCAAAAGACTTTGGTTGTGAACAGCCTCTGTCATACAATGTGGTGTCCAGCAACTCCCTATAATACAATCTTCTGGAAACTAAGTCACAGAATTACCTGTCAGAAAAAACATGGTCTCAAATCTCCATTGTATTTGAAGGGAATCAAATAGACAAGCAATGAAATGAAGTTTCTGTCCCAAAACTTGAGTACAGGGAAATACGGGTGATGAATCCAGGCTCTGTGGCCTAGGATGAGTTTCACATTTGTGCCCTAGTCCTCTGTCAAGTCTTAATGAGTATAATGCAGAAACCATAAAACACTCACTTTCAGTTCTTTTATTGTTTTGTTTTGTTTTGCATTATCTTTACTGTCTGGGTCATTGTATGCTAGGTTATATAACTGTAAGCAATGATCTAAACTTTGTATGGTTCTATTTTTTTACTCCAGAATTGAAGCAATTTATGAAGTAAATTGCTTTAAATTCATTGCCCTGTTTTAAGAGTTCATATTTTATGGCTGTCTCATCAAAGATATCTCTATTTTTTTTTTTTTTGGAGAGAGACAGAGAGAGAGGGAGAGGAAGACAGATAGAGAAGGGTGCCCCAGCAGTCTCTAAGCTGCTGCGAATGAAATCCAGATGTGTGCACCCCCTTGTGGGCAAGTGCAGCATTGCTCCCTTGTGTCACTGCATCTGGCTAACCGTGGGACCCCGAGATTGGAACTGCTGGAGATTGGAACCAGTGTTCTTAGGCTTTAGAAGGCAGGCGCCTTAACTGCTAAGCCATCTCTCCAGCCCATCAAAGATATCTTAATACACATATCCAAAAGTCAGTATACCGAGAAGCAATTTGAATTTATTAACACAAAACAAAAATTGAAACATATATACTTCAAATTCCTATCTATGCTCTTTTAAACTTTATTTTATATTTAAAATCTTTTTCAATGTCATGAAACCCAAATTTATTTATTTATTTATTTATTTATTTATTTATTTATTTGTTTATTTATTTGACAGATAAAGAGAGAAAATGGATATGCCAGTGCCTCTAGCAACTACAAACAAACTCCAGACACATGCAGCACCATGTGAATCTGGCTTACGTGGGTTGTGGGAAACTGAACCTGGGTCCTTAGGCTTCATGGGCAAGCAGGTTAATGCTAATCCATCCTTCCAGCCCTATTTTGTTTTTAATTTGAAAGAGACAGAGAGAAGAAGAGGCAGAGAGAGAATGGGCATGCCAGGGCCTTTTCAGGTGCAGTGAACAAACTCCAGACACGTGTGCCCCCCTTGTGCACATGTGTGACACTTTTGCATGGTTGTGTCACTTTTGCATCTGGCTAAACCCAGGACCTGGAGATTTGAACAAGTGTTCTTAGGCTTCATAGGCAGGTGCCTTAACCGCTAAGCCATCACTCCAGCCTTCCAGTCCTATTCTTAAGTTTTTGCTGTGTGTGTTTGTGTACACTATATGTAGGTGTTCATGCAGAGGGGTGCACACAGTGTGGAGGCCAGAAGAGGTCATCGAGGGTCCTCCTCTATTGCATTTCTTCCTTATTTCCCTGGGACACTGTCCCACTGAACCATAATCTCACTGTTTTTCACTTAGACAGGCTAATGAGAAGGCCCCAGTGATCATGCTGTCTCCACTCCCACTCAGTACTGTGGTTCCAAATATGCACAACCATGCTTTTCACATGAGCACTGCCAATCAAATTCAGATACTCATGCTTCTGAAGTAAGTACTGTTAACTGAACTATCTCACTAGCCCAATTTTCATAGTTTGAAGGAAAATATACAAAATTTGGCTGTTATATGGCTTACATCTGTTACCAAAACTTTGGTCATCAGTTTCTTTTAGAAAACACTCTAGAGGGGCTGGAGAGTTGGATTAGTGGTTAAGGTACTTGCCTATGAAGCCTAAGGACCCAAGTTCAATTCCCCAGTACCTATGTAAGCCAGCACAAGGTGGCACGTATGTCTATGGTTCATTTGCAGTGGGTAGAGGCCCGGGCATGGCCATTCATACTTTCTCTCAATCTCCCTCTCTCTCTCTCTCTCTGTCTATCTATCTCTCTCTCTAATAAAATAAATATGTAAATAGAAAACACTGTAGGGCTGGTGAGATAACATAGTGGTTAAAGGAACTTGCTTGCAAAGTCTGGTGGCCTGGGTTTGATGACTCAGGACCTAGGAAAGCCAGATGCACAAAGTGGCAGTTCTTTTGCAGTGGCAGGAGGCCCCAGTGCCCCCATATTCACTCTCTCTGTGTCTGCCTCTGTCTCTTTGTCTCCCTCTCTCTCAAACAAATAAAACTATTTAAAAAATAAAATAAAACACTTTAAAATTTAACAATGTTAGAAAAGTTTTAAAAAGTACTTAAGGCTTAAGCTGTAGCCCAGTAGTAGAGTACTTGCCTACTAGCATACACAAGTTTTTCTGTTTAAATATCTAGTACCACATACACAAAATTCATGTTACATTTGGAATTTAGTTTTAAACTTTATAGAATCTATTCACATTGGTAATAAATGAATAGTTTTATAAATCATTTAACAAAGAATAATTGGTAAGATATGCATTAATCATGTTAAAAAAATTATTTCACTCACGTAAAATATAAAGTTAATCCAAGATCATCAAAATTCTCTTCCTTATTCATGATGATTCAGTAGAAGGCAATTAGGACAGACACATAAAGGTATTTCTTTAAATTTTATAATTAGTTGGGCATGGTGGCACACACCTTTAATCCTAGCACTCAGGAGGCAGAGGTAGGAGGATTGACATGAGTTCAAGGCCAACCTGAGACTACGTAGGTCTGCCTGGGCCAGAGCAACACCCTACCTCAAAAAAATTCATAATTGTATTTCAGTCTTTAGTCACCTACTATTAATAAAAATATTAAAATGGAATGTACTGAAAATATTAAAATGGAACATATGTCCCTTTTGTTCTCTCCTCCACTCTCTGCTATTCAATATCTTTATTAAGTAAGTTTTAAACACTTCTTTGAATACTATATTTTCCAGCACGACCTTGTCAATGTAGGCGGGCTCTTGAGACAGATAACTACAACAACACCCCATCAAGAGAATGCAGAAAAGGCTTTGTATAACTTAGGATCTGTAACTTAAAACAAATGAATCAAGCAGTAGATACTTAGGAATATTTATGTTATCTACATAACATTGAAGAGAAATTTATTATAACTAATATGAAAGATTTCCAGAAAAACTTTAGGGGTTATATTCCTCTAGAGAAATAACAAATGAATTTCTTACTTTATGAATTCATTTCCTAACAATTCAGTGCAGAAACAATGCATTAACCTGGATAATCATCCAATCCTATTTCAAATCAATTTGCTACATGTTACATGGTTGAGGGCTTTCTTTAAAGAGTGATTTGCCACCAAATCAGAGGTTTGCATGGGCTAGGCAGATCTGCCGGATAATGACAATAAAAAACCTATTGTAGGAAAAATACTTTGAAATTCAGTTTTATATTATCATATTTATAATATTGAGACATGTTTTAAAAGTGTATTTGGCTTTGCAAACAATAAACCAATGAAATAATCTCAAACTGATTAAATTGTATATTATTGTTTGATTTGCTAAAAACCATCAATATCGATTTGATGGTGACTGTGAACAGGTTTTCCAAAACTGGTATGATACTTAAATAAATTCCTAATGGATTGATAACATTTTGGTGTGCTGTTCTATTTCCTAAGAAATATATTCTGAAACTGCCACAGCAGTAATTAATCTTAGTATGCACAGGTGCAAAATCCTCTGTGTCAATTTCTAGAAAATACCAGGCCCACCACCACTGACATCTTAACCCATGTGTGTTAACGTTTTTCAAATATTTAGTTTGTATAAACATAACTAGAACTCTTGATTTTCTTTGAACCTGAAATAATTCATCATAAAGCTAAATAGAGTTTTATAATCCTACTTAAAATTCCATACAAATTTATTTCAGTATATAATATAGTTACAGATTTTTTTTAATCTAGAATGAAAATGCTAGTACAAGCCAGATAGTTCCTTAAAAGGATAATGGCTAAACTACATGAGCTACTGGGAGAAAGTGGCCAAGAACAGTCTGAGCAATCAGAGATCTCAGCTACTCAGAAGTAAACACCCTGACCGGATGTACATACCAGTGTAATAGTGGCACAGAGCCGTGGTGGGTAAGCAGTAGCTTTCTGATTGGCTAAGATATCCATACATAATAATAATAATTATTATAACAAAAAAATTAAAAAAGAATAATGGCTAAACTGTAAATAAAAAATTAATGGTTTTCATAAGTCAAGAGCATTCCCTGCCTCAAGTTCAGGAACTGCACATAAATACCAATTTTGTTCTTGTTTATTTTCTTCAGTCATTATTCAACTACTGAAGAAGTTGGCCTACAATATGAATCACATTGCATTATTCTGTCATTTTCTTAAATATGATTCTTAAGCCATGGGTGGCTTTACAGGATGACACCCAAGAAACCGGATAGCATGTTTCTTTGTTTGTGTTCGTGTGTCTCGAACAGGGAGAAGAAACAACTTCAGCAGGCAGTCCAGGCTTTCCCTCCTGGTGATGTCGCTCACTTGAAATACTGGAGCGAGAACTCCTGTACTTTTCTCCCCTCTTCCAAACCCTGATATAATTACCTTAAAATTCAAAAGAATCAAAAAAATAAAAATTGCTCATTGAAAACATAGCCTGGAGGCTGGGCGATGACTCAGTGAATAAGAGTCCTAGAGGCGCAAGCAGGGGGTCCAATGTCATTGCAGGTACCCACATAAGAAGCCAGTCATGGGAGCTTAGAAGTTAAGGAACTTGCTTGTGAAGCCTAAGGACCCAGGTTCAGCTCCTTAGAACCCACATAAGTCAGATGCACAAGGTGAAAAATGCACACAAGGTCTCCCGCACATGCATGCATGATGGCACACTCATCTGGAGTTCAATTGCAATGGCTAGAGGGCCTGGTACGCATAGTTGCACTCTCTCTCTCTCTCTCTCTCTCATAAAATAAAATATTTTTTAAAGCCAGGCATGGTTGTGCATGTAACCTCAGCACATTGTGGGCAGAGACAGGAGGATCTTCTGCTGGGGCTTCCAATTATTACAGTCAGTCTAACTGAAAAACAGGAAGCTCAGGTTCAGTAAAAGACTGTGTCTCAGGGAAATGAGGCAGAAAAGCGATATAGGATAACACAAAAGGTTTTTCTCTGGACTCCATATACATGTATGTGGAACATGAACATTAGCACAGACATGTTTATACATAAGACACATACCACACATGTGTGAATAACACACACACACACATTCACACATGTATACAGCAAAAACATAGAGTCTCTGTATCTCTGCTTTGAATTTCTGCTACTTCTTGTTCCTGTCCCATACACTGAGTCATTCTGAGAGACATGCTTATTTGTATCTTTCTCAGGTTCCTATATTTTCAAGATTTATATTCTGTCCAACTTTACCTACTTAATTAAGTTCTAAATATGAAAATACTACTTTCTCAATAAATAGATATTTTAAGTACAGTTATAATTTTAATGTCCTTTGCAATTTTTTCAGTGGAAGCAAAACTGCGATTAAAACCCATAAAAGCCAAAAGATGCTTGCATTGCAGTTCACACTAAACTAGATGGGTAGTACTTTAATAGCAAGCACTATTGAATAGGCAAGCTAAAAAATAAACTGCAAATTATCCTCATTGTAATTTAAAGAAATATTGATGCTTAGTTACTTGATTCATCTTTCTAAACTATTTTACCAAAATGGGCTCTACCAACACTAATGACATTTCCTCATGAAAATATCTAAAACCCATGCATGACTAATCCACAGGAACTATGTTTTGGTAGATTTTACACTAGAAGTTTAGAGAGGATTAAAGGATATCAAATAGGATTTGTGGAAGGTTCATTAACACAACTAAATGACTCAGTGGGAATGGGAATACACTGTCTTATATATATATATATCCCTGACAGTAGAGGGCAAAATGGAATTACTCTCTTTCCCCATTAAAACAATACTTTACTCCTTGAAATGTCGAAATCATAATTTGATGACACTGGTTTTAAAATAAGGCTAAACTTCTTACACTAAATAGTCAACAAGAAAGATGAATACAGTGATTCAAGTTATGAACAGCCACATCAAATGTAAATGTATATTTTACATGTAACCATGTTACATGAGAATCCTCGGCTTGAAGCCTGAATGTTGGGAAGAAAGGAGGTTTGT
Source organism: Orientallactaga sibirica (assembly GCA_036365145.1). Lineage (NCBI taxonomy): Eukaryota > Metazoa > Chordata > Mammalia > Rodentia > Dipodidae > Orientallactaga > Orientallactaga sibirica. The sequence continues at coordinate 11,018,137 of JAEOAD010000060.1, read as the reverse complement.
AAAGGCAGCTGAATGCAAGTTGTAGTTATCATTCTGTCTCTTACCATCACGTCCATAAATGGCTTCTCACAGATGGCCAACCTGAATGCAGACAACAGCATCACATTTCTGCCAGACACACACCTAAATTCACTTTCACCACATTCTGAACTGTCAGCAAAATTCTCTACTAAATGCACATTAGACAGTTTTCAGTACAAAATAAATTGAAAATACAGCCATGCATATTCAGCTGCAAACACTTCAGAATACAATGTATTCGAATGTTTCATTTCCTACAGAAACATTTCGAGTTTAAATTTTACCCTCACTTCATACAATATATTTAAATAATAAATACATAAAAACTGAAGCTATGCTCTTTAAGAACAATATTCCTACAGTTTCACTAGGTAAACTGCAAGTATGATAAGCCATCTGTAGTAAAGTTACATGAATGGTTGGTTAAACTTATTCTGCAAATTGCAGTTACTTTGGTAGATAAGGAATATGAGTTACTTTAATGGTCAGGTTACATTTCGTCTGAGAATCTACTTTCTCCTTATTTTTGATTATTAATGATATCTATTTGTGTCTTTTAAAGTGAGTGGTTTAATGAAACTTTAAATTTCCTTTCAAGAGACGTTTTCTGTTTCAGGACAAAATGACCACCAGATCATATCAGTACAGCAAAAAAAAAAAAAAAAAAAAAAAAACTGAGTGTCATTTTCAGTTAAAAGACTCAGTGTTGAGAGAAAAGGCTTATTTTTCTGCTTAATGGAGAAAAGTAGCATATAAGAGTATTAGAAATGTTTTCAAAGAATCTTTTTCAGCCTCAATTATGTTTCACAAAAATATAAGAGACTTAATTTGTTAGGTCTCTCACAAACATCTGCAGTATGCAGAAAACTTTAGGCAAAAATGTTATTTTTCACAAAGTCCATCCACTTTGAAGTCTTATCAGATGAGGAATCAATTGAAACCAGGATCTTAAGTTTTCCTAAGTTATTACCATGTGGCCACGGAATTAACCTCCACTCAGCCGCTGTAAAAATGCAGTGCTTTCTTGTCACAAAGCAAACAGAGTGGAACATACAGAATTATTCTGGATTATGCAGGAAGGAAAGAAAATGCTGACAGGCAAGGGAATAGAAATGCATAGAGCTCTAGTGGTACAAAAGGCAAAACATAGCTTGGGACAGGGTGGTATTTTTGAGAAAGGGTCATATTCTTTCCATGTAGGAAGATGCTTTTATGGGCAAGGATTCAGTAGGTCAAAGTCTGAAGTGAAATTTTTATTGGAATAAAAAAGCCTTAAGTGAAAATCTGGGCCAAAAAAAAAAAAATCAAAAGTGTATAGATTAGTGGAATAAAATAATACCTGCTTAATAATTCCTGTAGGTATTCCTTGACAAAGGAGGCAACAGTAATTGTGTTTGCACACACATGTGTGGTATAAATATCTATAAACAGATCTACATGATAATGTTACATATTTTAAAGGAAAAAGTATCAGTTAATTTTCTCATGAGTGTCTACCATAAATGAGACAAAAGTAAATAGAAGCCATCTTTAAGTTACATGTAAATTATTGATCTGAAAGTTGAAACTGAGTCTAGTCATCCAGACTCACAAAGAGTCCCAAGGTGTGTGCGACTTCAGCCTCTGCTCTTCTCAGCACTTCCCACGGAGCTCATCTTCGCTCATTGTGTCAGGTATTAGGTTTGTGACAACAGCTGCCAAATCTCTAGTTTAGTGTCTTCAGCTAGGGAGAGCACCAGGCTTTGTTCAGGTAGCCACTTGAACTCTTTAGTCAGCACCTTAAATTGCATTTCTCAAAGGGATCCCTAATCCTTCTCCTTGCCCCAAACCTCATGTATCTCTCCTCCCTGACACCATCATCTCCATCTGTCTTCAGGTCCCTAGTACTCCAAATTCCCGTTGTGAGGGTTAACCCAATTGCTTTCACTTCCACTTGGAGAGAGATCTGTTGTGGATTCCTTCTCCTTTCTCCAGATCTCAGGTCTACTGTCACTGTCTCCGTTTCTTACTATGTGGTCACTCCCTTCTAAACAACTTCTCTCTTCTCACTCACTACTCAAATTCCACCATAATATATAAGAATTCTCGAACATCTAGGTCTGGGTTTTCTCTAAACTATGAAGTCTGTTAGATGGTCAAATCTTCTCAAGATGTTGCAGAGTCCTTTGAACGTTTCCCTTTCCCATGACCAATAAAAATCCCTGTAATCAGCTAGCTGGCTTACAAATTGAACTTTTCTAAATACAGTCTGGATTAAGCAAATTTTCCTGTAGCTATCATGAGGAAGCAAACCTCTAACCTGTCATGCCAGGGTTTGGCTCTGATTTGGACACAGACTCACGTTGCCAGAGTGCCTGTGTGGCGCTCACAGTTACTATTTTCATATTTGGTCATGTTTATCATTTTCTGAGTTTACTAAAATTTTGAGAAAAAAAAAAAAAAACTCATTGACTCCAAAGGTAAACAAGACATGAAGAATACTGTACTTCATTGAGGTTACCAGAACCTGATCTATTTATCATAATTGCCACTGTTAGCATCGGACCCTGTGGATGACACACCTCGGATATGACTCCTGAAAAAACAAAGTAGGCAACGACTTAAACTGGCACTTTTTTTTTTTTTTTTTTTTCTGTGCAGGTGAGTTCATTTAAATATAAACAATATTAGGCACTAACCAGGGGCATATTTTAATCTCCACACCTTCACCATGAGATCATTACTAAATACAACTTGCACAGTGTCACTGACATGAATTCATCTGCCTCAGTCTTTGTATATCCAGCATATGGAATTTGAGCTCAAATGCACAAAAACACTGAAACATACTTCACAGGGAAAATATATCACTTGTCTAAAGTCTATCAACAATCAGCAAATTGGGAGATTGTATCTCTATCCAGTCATTAGTTTGCAATCAAGTGATTACTTTAATTATCCTCATTGGGTCCCAAAACAATATTAAACAGCCAATGATCATTCACAAAACAAAGGCATGAATAGGAACAGAGTGTATGACGGGCCAGGCTCAATAACCCCCACCTTCATGAACTGATGGTTCTTAAGGATGACAGCCACCATCACCGATTAGACAAATGACAATTAGACTGAGCGCTGAAGAGTCCAAACAGGACTGTGGAACTGACCCCCAAAAGGCTAAATTAGAATGGGCTGTCATCTGATCTCTCACAGAAGAGTAAAAGATAAACTTTAGTCACTTTTGTTATCACAAAGTCATTCTGTTTTATATTTTAAATTTTACAGACATTAAATTTGTTTTAAATTTGTTTCTCTCTCCTTTTTAGAATTTTGCTGGAAGCCAAGTTGATACCTTCTTTCATTAATTTTGATTGGCTGAGATCCCTGAATACATGTTTAGAAATATCGGCCTTCTGTACTGATTAAATGTGAAGCCGAGGCAGATGGTATGTATGCATATATCATGTATGCATACAGAACTCAGGTTTAGGCCTGGATCCTAGAGGGCAAGTTATTTCTGCAGTAAAAGAAAATGGATTTTTTTTTTTTTAATGAATCAGCCTCTGTAGTCAATTCTAAGAGTGCTGCAAAAGCCAATTCTAAAAGTGATTACAAAAACCACCAAAGTAGTGGAATCAGGAGGGAATGTAGGAAAAGACGGTAGTTAGCCTGGGTGAGGCCTCATGTGTCATGTGTGTATGGTATGTGGGTGCACATGCCTATATATTCTACACTAAGTACAATGCCTAAAATGCTCACAGCCCATAGAATATTCGCCCAAAAGCCCAAAATTTTACAACATTTAATACACTTTTGCAAATCCCCTGCCGACCTTCACATAGCAAAAATAGAAAACGTCTCTGTTTGTGTACTGGCAGGCAGCCGCATGCATCTGCACCGTGATTATTTCTGAAAGACTTGGCACAACCTTTAATGCTATGTTTCTTGCATCACAGGATACACTGTTTCATTTGTGCCCATCTCACTGCTCTCCTCTCCAGGAGTTGTATTTGGCTGGTTATTATTAATACCCAGGGGTATTCTTCTAGGGCTGTTCTTAGACTCCACACACCCTCAGGCTGCCTTAGAGGTGAGATCACCTTTGGGTCCCCAGTGGCTCAGCTTCCTTGGATGGGATCCAAGGCAACTGCCTTCCTTATGGTGAGCTTCATTGTTGTGGCTAAAGGTGTAACACTGAGGCCCCATATCAATACCCCTTGGATTATAATGGATCATGTTCTCAATACTACACCAGCTCTTAAAATGAGGCTTCATTTAACTTTTTCTGAACAATCAGGGCCAAAAATTATATCCAAAAACTAAGACATCGATAGTAACCTACAATTTTTCATACACCAACAACCAACACACACACACAGAATCCTTGAAAAAATTTTCCTCATTTTCTTTCAAGGAGGTATCTGACACTCAATATTAATATCAAATATTTATCCCATTAACGAACAAATATGACTCCAGTGAATATCTTATAACACCCAGAATGTATAGTATACATGTGTAATTACTTCTGTCATCAGATGAGTATACTCATTTCAGTGGGCTGTGTCTAGGCATTAATTCAGGATTCCAGCTAGCTATATATGTATGAAGGGAAAGACATGAGAACATATTTTGAAACTTGCACTCCTGCCGGAGGCAGTTCTGTGCATGAGGTTAAGGACACAGGTCTATCCTCAGTCAACTGTAGCTAGCTCAGCTGAAAAGAGCTTTCCGATGCTTGGCAGAATAACAAATTCTCAGGCAGAGAGGGGATAGGGGTGAGGTTTTTTTCTCCTGTAAGTAACTTAATGAATGAAGTACTAATTAACATTATGGCATTGATGAATGGAGAGAGAGATTAGGGATGTACTCGATATTCAGACCTTCGCAGATGGACTGTCAAAGCCACATTAATGCCTATCTCATTGCAGCATCTGCTTCTCCCATAATCCACTGGCCCTTGGTACAAACAACACAAACTGTTGTGACTCAATTCGATTTATATCAATCTAATTTCTTTTAATCCAATTTGTATTCCAATCTACTACCTTCTAATCACTTAAATCTTCAGCCTCCATCTGGTAAATTTTCCCTCAAAATTAACCGAGCAGATGCCTCTGCGATTGTCTTCCACAGTCAAGCTAATCAGAGCCTTGCAGTGGCCTACAGAACTCACTGAATAGGTACGTGACTTACTGTGTTGCTCTTCCAGTTACAAACACCACGAGGTAGGAAGACCATTTTATCTAACATTAATTGGTTCATTTGCATAAGGCTGCTTGGGAAGAAACATAGAACACAAAAGCCAAGAGAAGAAAACTACAGGAAGAGAACAAAACGGACTCCTTTGTCAAGTAAGGATTGCAATTCAATCTGTCTTTTGTTTAGGTTTACAAACATGAAGTGAGGATATTATTTAATACTGAAAGGCTTAAAATGTGCCCTTTCGTAGTTTATGAGATTAGAAGTCTGTCCAATAACAACAAAGTCACATGCAGGCTCAACTTTGGCTAACCAAAATGATCTTAAAACTGGCTTCTGCATTTCTTAACTATGCACTAATTTATTCACTAAAGCATATGGGATGTTGAGCAAAACAGCCCCTGGCTAGGAAGGACATTCAGTTCCATGGAAGTTCCACTGTAAGCCATAATTAAGGTCACAGATCAAATGCTCCCCTATGTACTGACCAGCTCTATCTGTAGAAAAAACATCAATTGTGAAGATACAGTATTTAGCAAAAATAGGTAAATAAGGGTGCAGGACAGAAAATGGGGGGGGGGACTTTAGTAAACTCCCCTTTACAGAGACTTAAATATAGTTTCACTAACTTATACCCAAGCTTTGCACATGCCTTCTTTTTAAATAATGTTTTTGGATTTTTAAATTTCAAGACATCAAAAAAGGGATATTAATTTATCCAATAAAAACACATGAGGAATTGGCCTCAAGAATACCGTAGCCACAGAATATTTGCACACCCATGTTTACTGCTATATTATAGAAGGGAGGAAGCTGAACCTTCCATGGTATCCATCAACTGATGAACTAATGAGTGGATTATGAAAATGTGATGTACTCTGTGTGTGTATAAATATATGAATTTAATTGGCTTTAAAAATGAAATTATAAGTTTTCAGGAAAATGGATGGATCTGAAAGATGTCAAGCAAGATTACCAAGACTGAGAAGACAAAAATCTTATGTTCTCTCTCATATACAGATGTGAGCCTTTAATGTTTATATGTATGTGTAAAATTGGATATAAGTGGGGGTGTGGGCTATAAGACTAGAAAGACAAAACAGGAGAGGAGGAAAGAGATGTTGAGTAAAGGAGGACAAGAGAAACACATGTGCTACGAATGTAGAAAGGAGACTGGGGATGGCTGAGATGAGGGAGAATATGAATCAATATAACAAAATTCTGCTTGAAAAGCTATAATTAAATCTAATACATTGTGTGCTAATTGAAATTTTTTTAAAGCTTTTACTATTAGACAAAATATGTAAGATTAGTAAAGCAAAAACTAAGATGAGAACATTTTCTTGGAATAATGCTTGCCTATTAATCAGTATGACAAACATTATAAAGCAAAAACAATGTATTCACAAATTCTAATAAACTACCAATGGCTCAATTAAATCATTGCATATATGATTAATCCATTCCTAACCAAGTCAGATTTTGAAAGGCTGAATCACTGGATGTCCAAGAAATCAGCTGAGTTGGAGAAAGCAGTGGGCCCTGGGAAAACAGTTGTCCCAGAAGCTTTGGTGTGTAAAAAGCTATTGACCAATATTTATCTCAACCCTAAGACAGTGTATGACACAAGTCTGTCAGGGATTAAAGACATCCACTTTTGGATCACTTCAATGTCATGAACTCTGGGCTCAAAAGGTGTGATTCAACTTAACTTAGGAGTTGGGGAACAGTTGAGAAAATTTCTACTCTTCTGGTACCCTGTTGTAACATAGTGAAAATACCATGTCTTATATTCAGAGAAGAAAATGACTTAATAAATGTAATGTATATAATGTGCTCAGATAAGTGTCTGGGACATAATGTCCCAGGAAATCTAAATATCAGCTGAAAGATAAAAAGCCAGTATAGGGGCTGGAGAGATGGCTTAGCGGTTAAGGCGACTGCCTCCTAAGCCTAAGAACGCCGGTTCCAATCTCCGGGTCCCATGTTTGGCCAGATGCAAAGTGACGCAAGGGCGCAATGCCACACTTGACCACAAGGGGGCGCACACATCTGGATTTTGTTCGCAGCAGCTGAGAGGCTGCTGGCGTACCCATCTCTATCTGTCTTCCTCTCTCTCTCTCTCTGTCTCTCTCTGTGTCTCTCTCCAAAAGAAAGAAAGAAAGAAAGAAAGAAAGAAAGAAAGAAAGAAAGAAAGAAAGAAAGAAAGAAAGAAAAGAAAGAAGGAAAGAAAAAGAAAGAAAGAGCGAGCCAGCATAGGTTACTGTTAAGGACTCCTCTATGTCTCCCTATGTCTCCGTGTACATTAACTGTTCCCATAGCAAAATGGTGGGGGTCTGTGTTGTCAATGAAATTTCCAGATACAAAAACAAACTATGTTCTCTGTTGTGACAATATAATGAGCTCAGGTACTTGGATGATTTTTAACCATATGAGTGGAATGGAAAGAAGTCAATATTTGTACTCCTGGTCTTAAGAGGCAGAGAGAATTTGATAGATGCAGAGATTCTAAAGTATGTACACACACGCACGCACGCATGCACACACACACTCACACTCACACAGAGGACCAGATGGTACTCTGAGTAATAAAAGACTTGAACTAAACTGTGGATGAGACTGGAAGGTCATATGGATGAAGTAGATGAGGGGTCACAGCTCCAACTGACACTGACAAGTAAACATTAGCAAGGCTTTTGGCCAGAATGAGCCCAGAAATCACCTGCCAAAAGTCAACCCCTAAGTGGCCAGGCTTGCTGGCACCCAGGACATAAGAGTACAAACAGTAACTATTTAATTGTCTTAGAACTTTAGTAAGTTATAAAGAAATTATTTGTGCTACAGGATTTAGTTTATTGCCTGGCATGATATACTGATATGCAACGTACTTAAACCTTAACAACATACTACTGGCAATATCCAATGACATCAGAAATAATCAATGTAACTATTTTAAAAAATGAAAAAAATTAAATATTGGGTTCTTTATTGACATTATTTATTCTCACTATAAACTGTTATCTGCATCTGATAGTTGAAGAATCAGACTTTAAATTGCTTACACAGACTCACAGGCACTCTCTTAAAGCTTTCAAAAACAGAATAGAAAAAAAACTTGTTATGTTTACAAAAGGGGAGAATATATATTTTACATGTTCTGTGTCATCACTATTGCTTTTGCCCAATTTCTGCTGAGGAGACATGCACATTTGTTTCAGAAAGCATTTGTAATGTGATACCTTCCTTTAAAAATGTCAGCTTTGCAGAGCATTCTCTCCCCAAAAAAATAACGGACTGCTCTCCTACAAGGCATAACCTCCAACCCCATAAGGAACACCTGAAATCCACTGAGGAGGGTCCCCAGGGGAATGGGAGCAGGGCAAGGAAAGAAAGGGTGCCAACACGTCACGTATCCATATAAAATATGTTGTTAATGATAATAATAATAATAAGCTCAGCTTTAAAATGTCTGCAGAAAATTGGCACCAGTTAATGTAAATTTGCTGTAACCTTTAAGATAAAACAGAAAGGTTATATATTTGACTTTATTTTTGAAGAAAAAAGACATTGGACAGAATTCTCTATAATGTTAATCCTATACTTTTTATTAAAGGACTAATGCTTTATATAAATATGTATGTACACAGTTCCAGCTATTTGTGATGCATAATGCTGCATTTGTATATTAGACATTGTAACTAACCTTTTATTGAACAGCTTTATTTTTAAAAGTGAAGGTATCAATAAGTTTTGTTTTGAAATAACTGATAGAAGTCAATATGGCTAGGCATTAAAAGAAAGATACTGTGCCTTCCAATTTTATTTATTTTGTCTACATTTTAAATTTCCATCCCATACAAAAGTAAACTCTTAGGCACTAATAATAATCCACTTCTATCAGATGCTTTAGTTCTGTGGAAGTTAAGATACCTCCATTTGTTTGTTGAGGCTGGGATACATTATGTAGCCCAGACTAGTCTCAAACTCAGGATCTTCCTACCTGAAGTTCCTCAGGGCTCAGATTACATATTTGCAACACTATCCCTGGCCCACATGACTTTTAAGCACTTAAAATAAGTTTTCTTTCAACCAATCTTATTTATTGCTAAAACTTTTTTTTTTTTGGTTTTTCGAGGTAGGGTTTCATTCTGGTCTAGGCTGACCTGGAATTAACTATGTAGTTTCAGGGTGGCCTTGAACTCACAGCGATCCTCCTACCTCTGCCTCCCAAGTGCTGGGATTAAAGGCGTGCACCACCACGCCCGGCTCAACATTATGTCTTTATAAGACAAAATACAATTACAAGAGAACATAATTAAATATGTATAACTTCCACCAATGTAAAATAAAAGAAAACTGATCTATCTCAAATACATATATTCTATGTATTGGTAGCTTTTGTGTGTATGTGTTTACAAAAAGACAGAGAGAGAAAGTAAGCTATGAAAATATAATGTGATTGTTTAGATAAATTGCAGGATAGGGAGTGTAATCAAACTTTTCAAACTGTTTTCAAGCTATTAATGAGCCCTATCCTCAAAAATGGTCACTATTTTCAAAGCCCCACTACTGTGCCATAAGAAATATTACATAACTAAAGCATTCTTTTGACAGATACAAATTAACATAATAGTACAAGACAATTATTTTTTCCTTGCCTTGCTCTCATCAGGAAATTGCTAAGAAACCAACCCTTCCATAGTAAATATCCCTCATCTACCTCTAAATTATTCAAAGATATATGAATAGGAATCCCAATGGATCTCAACAAGTAGTGCCCAGCCTTAGGGGAGGAATGAAATTATACTGATATTACCAATTTCTTTTATTATTAAAACACATCAGAATTTTCTACCTGCAGAATTCTTATACCTATATGCTCTATACCCTCAGATATACATAGCACATTTAAAGAAAGCCAATTGGTTTTATCATTAAAACTTTGATACCTAATAAACCTAGCTGGTCATAATATGGTAATGCAAAATGCCAACATATAAATTACAATGTGAATATGTAAAAGGGTGATACATTTTATTACACATATAGAATAGTTATGGGCCAGAAGCAAGGTGACATTGATAGTTCCTTCAATTAATAGCTCATTTGAATATATCAGACTGTGTTCAAATTTCCAGCTCTGAAGTTTAAAGTAATATAAAAGAAATGCCTAATGAAAAATATTTTTATTTTAAAATAATGAAAATTGAAATTAAGTATTTTATGTCTTTCCTCTCAAGCCTGGGTTAAACACACACACACACACACGCACGCACACGCACCATCCAACATCATTTTCGGTACACACGAATATGTGGAGGACAGGTCGCTATACTTACATCTCGCCCTGTCCATAGTCGTTTTTTAGGCTATGCTGAAACAACATTATTCCTTCAAAAACTGTGGTCATTCATTCATTCCTTATTTATTTATTTATTTATTTATTTATTTATTTATTTATTTATGTACTAGTGACTATTGTACATCACAGAAAGAAAAAACATAATAGTAAAGGTGATGCTTTCTCTAGAGACGTTTACTCTAAAAATAAAAGAGAAACACAGAGCTGTGAATTCACCCAGGACACATCTTTTTTTTTTTTTTTTTTTTTTTTTTAATTGAACTAAAGAAAACATCTGTCAGCAAACCAGCTGAACCAATAAACACCCCAATGTGCTAGGAAAGACTCTGCCTTGATTCATTTAAAATATAATAGATAAGTACAAAGACTGTCTCAAGAATTTAACTAATCGCATTAGTAGGCATTTGCGAAGAAGCAAGACACATAAAAAATCATCTGTTCCTAACTACTTCCTCTAGGTCCTACAGTTACAGCACAGGTGGCACAGGACAAACTTCAAAATTGAACCTCGGAGAAAAGGAAGATGCCACACAGTTAGGCAGGCTTAAACTGACTATTTAAAGTTAGTCATCACAGATGTGAAGAACAGAAAATCCCACCATGTCACCTACAAATATTTGTGAAAACGGTCTAAACATACTTGAATATTTATGCCAAATACAAATGAAAATCTGTACCTATCATTCATATATGGGCATAGTACTTACTAGTGATGAAAATGAAATATTAGCATGATCTGTTCAATGGGAATGCTCATTTGTACATATAGCTTTAAATTTGTGATGTAAATATGATGAATTTTTATGTATGTATTATATAATCTTTAAAAGGTAGCAAAATAGCAAGTTTCTAATAAATTAAAATGTATTATCTTGCTAACCAACTTCATGTATCCCTTCTTAGTGTTATTTGGTCAGGCCACAATCTCTGATTAGGAATAAAGCTTCCTGATTTTGCGATTTCACATGGAAGGATGGAGAACTGCACTATGTCCATCGAGCAAGACTATCTGGTCACCTTTAGCGTGAGTGTCAAGCTGCGGAGTCCCCAGAACAGAGCATTAAATAAGACAACTCAATAATGTGCTAGGGAGGAAATCCCTTAGTATTCATGTTGACAGTAAAAAAGCAAAGATTGATCATGAGGACTGTGCTCTCAAGGAGGACCCAGGAAAGCCTCACTTCTAGTTCCAGGACAGGTGACTGATCTCTTTCAAGTAGTTCATCCATGAAATGCTAAGGTTTACCGCAAGCTGGCACTGGGTGACCAAAGAACAACTTTCCTTCCTTCAGATTAATCATATGGCCCCACAGCTCTTTATTTTCTGTAATGTGCTTCACACAACCTTTCCTTCTCTTTTGGGTGGAAAAGCAATCTTGCCACTGAATTTTAAACAACTATAAAGAATTTTCCTCTCACGTGGACTTCACCCTACCGGTGATTTCACAGGTTTTCTTCACTTAGCGAATAAAACTGTGTTCCTATCATTCTGCTCACTTCTAATGAGAAACTAAACATTAGAAAAATAATGGTCGGTGTTTACTTGGTATTCAGAAAGCTGAGGTAAAAGCATTCATCCTGTTAAATACTATTTTTAATGACAGTGATTAAATATAATTACAATCCTTTCCCATGAGCAATTTATTAACCCCGTTTGGATTAAATACTTGTTGGCTGTAATTTTTAAAGGGCAATTGTTTTCATACTTATTAAGTGTTTTCCTCAATACCTAGCTACAAACCACTCAAAAGCTGCAAGATAATCATAAACATAAGAAAGGCTTAACGGATTTATTTTGTATTCATGTTCTTTAAAGCATTCCCATTTTAACTTTTAAAAAAAATTCTAGTAAGCCAAATGAAGTTACCCTGACAGTTCAGCTATGACAGCACAATGACCTTGATTCTGGTTTGTTTATGAACATAAATGCAATCCTGAAACAAAATAGAAACAAATTTGAGACAAAGCCTTGAAGTACACAACCTTTAAGAATGATTGAAATATATAATTTCTACTGTGTATTAAATATAAGTTATATTCATTCAGACATGTACATATACAATATGTTGTCTTTTATCCTAAAACCATAAAAATATGATAAAGGAGTACAGAGCAGGATGAAACTAATCTTTCTCCTACGTGATAATGGATATTTTAAAAGTATACTGACTTAAATCAACTTATTTCCCTGGTAAAGCATTTGCATTCTTTCATCTATTTCTCATTTCATGCTTCAAACCATTACAGTCCTTCCCCCTCACCTCTTCTAAGTGGGCTCCTTTATCTAATTCCAGTTTGCTTCTTAGAACTTAGCATCTTTCTATGCAGTTTAACACCACATAACCACATAATAAGTACCAGTACTCCTTCTTCTTCTTCTTTTTTTTTTTTTTGAGAGAGAGAGAGACAGAAAATGGGTGCGCCAGCAGCCTCTCAGCTGCTGTGAATTTACTTCAGACACCTGTGCCCCCGTGTGGGCAAGTACCCATTGCATCCTTGTGTCACTTTACATTTGGCTAAGTGTGGGGCCAAGAGAATCGAACAGGCATTCTTAGGCTTCACATGCAAGTGCCTTAACCACTAAGCCATCTCTCCAGCCCTCCCCTCCTTTTGAAATGAGAGCTCACCACACATTTTCTTCAAGAACAAGACAGTAAATAAGTAAGCTTCCAGGCAATCTGTGTTTGTTACAGCTACTGACTCTGCCCTTTTCATAACCAAATGAGAATGGACTTTCAACTCGATTTGTAGATAGGAAAATCAAACTTTGTTTAAGGACAAAAATTAAGCTTTAATGACATTTTTAAAACATGAATTAGTATTCTCTTGATTTATATCTGACTATTTAAAATCGGAAAGAGCACATTATCATAATATAACAGGTAGCAGGATTAATATAGCTGGTGCCAACACTTATAAGTGATACAATTGTACAATACACCATGCAAGTGAATTGAACATTATACCATGGAATTATATTGAACTTAATGTTCATTAAAACACTAAAGTCTTCATTCATACATTCTATTTCAAGTTCTGCTTTCTCTCATGCTGTTTGTATAACATTCACCCTCCCCTATAAATGAATAAATAATGTGCTTCAATTATACTTTGTAGACATATTTTCCTTTAGAATGATTATTACAGCTGACTCTTAAGTGACTGGTTAGTAGGAAATTTTAGAAATTAGCAATCAGAAATGATTATGCTTAATTCTATACAATGTTCATCTAAACAAAGATTATTCTCAGTAGGGTGATTTGTTTGTTCTCATTTAAGAGACAAAACAAAATGGCTTATATCTCTTCCCTTGGGAAACAACAGAACAACAGAACAAACTATCTTTGTGAAACCTGTCTTAATTTCATTCTTTGTTTCCAACACATAAGATGTACAGCTTTCTTTCATCGTGAAAATGTGTCTCCTCATGTCAAATTAAAGCTCATACCCTTGACATCAATATTACCCAAAAAGCCTGTACATTCCCAGAGGTGAAAGAGAAGTGGCATTCTAAAATAAAGGCCAAGATATTCCCTCTAGTGACAACTTTATAACAACAGTAATGGTGGAAGACTAATTAGTCACAGGATTTGGAAAATGTTTAAAATGAATGTTTACAATTGTTTTGAGAGTTAAAAATAAACCCATAACATAAAAGGAATGATGATATAAAGATAAATACAAATAAGATGAAGAGGAAGATACAGTTTATAGAGAGCTGGATGTTTTCTCGTGAACCATAGAAGAAATGAGTATATACACTATACAAAATATGATACATGAAGTTTTCAATATTAAAAAAATGGGGCTGGAGAGATGGCTTAACAGTTAAGACATTTGCCTGCAAAGCCAAAGGACCCAGGTTTAACTCCCCAGGACCCACATAAGCCAGATGCACAAGGGGATGCATGCATCTAGAGTTCTATTGCAGTGGCTGGAGACCCTGATGTGCCCATTCTCTATCTGCCTTTCTCCTTCTTTCTCTCTCTCAAATAAATAAATGAAAAAAAATTTAAAAAATTTAAATTCACTGATACACAGATCTGGGAAATTATTTATTTATTTATTTATGTTGGATTTTAAAGGTAGGGTCTTGCTGTAGCCCAGTATGACTTGGAATATAGTCTCAGGATGGCTTCAAACTCACAGTAATCCTACTACCTCTGTCTCTCAGGTGCTGGGATTAAAGGCATGCACCATCATGCCCAGCTTCATCTGGGAATTTTGAAAGAACATGACATACTGGTTCTTTCCCAGTATGTTCCATATTAGCAGCAGCTATAGTTTCCTATCTACTTTCAGAAGAACTTTGCCCTCTCCTCTGAAGAAAAATATACTGCAAGAGGAGATGAACTCTATCAGAGAATATAAGAAAGAACAAACATAATCTGAATTCAGTATTCAATCTATGTCAAGCATGTTGCTGGAGATTCTCAAATGTTGTCTTGGTTAATGTAGACACACACACACACACACACACACACACACACACACAACTATGATATGTCCTCCAATGTGTTTTTTGTTTGTTTGTTTGTTTGTTTTCAAGGCAGGGTCTCACTGTAGCTCAAGTTGACTTGGAATCCACACAGTGACCCTCCTACCTCTGACTCCCAAGTGCTGAGATTAAAGGAGTGCACCACCATGCCTGTCTTCCTCCATTTAGTTTTACTGTATAACTTATGTCCAACTAAAAGCAGTTTAATATATATATATATATATATATATATATATATATATATATATATATATATATATACACACACACACACACACACACACACACACACTTTTTTTTTTTTTTTTTTTTTTTTTTTTTTTTTTTCGAGGTAGGGTCTCACTCTGGTCCAGGCTGACCTGGAATTAACTATGTAGTCTCAGGGTGGCCTCGAACTCTCGGCGATCCTCCTACCTCTGCCTCCCGAGTGCTGGGATTAAAGGCGTGCGCCACCACACCCGGCTCACACACACACTTTTAACTTTAACTTATGAGGATAAAATGCTTTGTTTTCTCAAAATTGCTCATTAGTATTTGGTAACTTAGGACAGTAATGGAAATATCAAGGATAAATGGGGGAAAAAGGGCAGCCATAGGTACATTTTCTGTCATGAACAATTTAACACAGAAACACCAAGTGCCCACCCATTAAAATTAAAGCAGTATAATGATTTTGTAGATTTTGTGTGTGTGTGTGTGTTTAGAGGGCCCCAGGCTGGAGTCACTGTGTTTTATAAAGAGAATGACAATTTTGGATAGTCCAATACTACAACTTTAATATTCTGAAAACAGCTAGCTTTTTGATCGTTTGGAAAAGTTGCTAAGGCCTACTAAGAAATGAGTGCAGGTCTATATTTTCTTTTTGTTACATAAATGTTGAAGGGAAAAACGGAAGAGGGCCCTTTCCTTAAAATGATGTTTAAACAAAACAAAGTTAAGATAATGCTAACTAAACATAGCTGTTAGATTTATGTGTCCCTGAAAGAATATGAAATATGTGTTTGTTACCTTTATTTGGTTAAGTAGAGGGATCATGGGGCTAATTGTGTATGTTTCTTATAATATTCTAATACATACAAGTAAGAAATTCCTTACAAATTCTCTAGAGAGTCTGTTTCCACTATCAAAAATTATTGTTATTTTTTTAGATGTCACTCTAAGTAGTCTGATTACTCATGGCTAAAATATGAGTACCTTAAAGCCGAAGATGCTCACCTCTGCGTATCAGCCTTAATCATTTCATTTATGACACCCACATTGTTGTATGGCTTCCTAAGCAACAAAATACACATCACCTTGATGACATGGAATTGTTCTGGCTAGAGAAATATTTCAGATGATAGCCAATCACATCCATAATAAAACTTTTGAGAAAATTATGTTATTAGACTAGTATTAATAAAGGAATAAAGATGCAGTTTTGAAACTAATTTTTTCCACCTAATCATCAGGAGCTTTACTGTCAAATATATTTTGGCCTCTAATATCCTGGACTAGGTATTTTAAGTTTATAATCATAAGAACTTTTAATTCATTAGAGTTCAGAAGTGATCCTTGCTGTCTTAATATAAATGAGTGGAGAATGTTATAAAACTACTAATGATGGCCTCTGAAAAATTATTCCAACTGTTTATCTTGTCATTTCCCAAAGGGGCATCCATCTTAGTAAATGTATTAGGTTTTTACTGTGCTGTTATCAATTACCAAATTGATTATGATGAGACATAATTCTCTGTTGTCACAAGTCAAAAAGATATAGGCTGGGCCATTTTCATAGATGCCTTTGATGTCCATGGCCCAGAAAAGATTCTTCCCTTGGAATAAGAAATAGTTTTGATGCCAACAAATTCCTAGGAGAATTCCAATTATGCCAATTTTGCAAATACAGATATATGGTGATGTTGTGGTATGGACTATTTTACACCAGGGACAAAGGCCAAACCATTCATCTCAATTTACTTACGATAGGGACTTAATTTGAACTCTGACCTCAGAGTGGAAAGGGCATCTATATATCCAATAATAGCATTGGATGCTATGTTAAAAGAGAAACATATCTATTCAGTTTCATTTTGAGTTAATTTTACCAAGCAAGAATCCAAAGAGAAACATTATCTTAGTAGTTCAAGTGTTTCTTATAAAAAGCTAATTATAAGAAATGTTTAAAATTTGCTTCATTATTAACATAACTAAATGTTTAATCAATAGTATGGATGAAGGTCATTGATTGAAATTCCCCATTTAAGGTGCTCTCAATCTTGATCACCAATAGTCAAATGACACCTGACTAAGGATTGCTAAAAATCTTGTTACTCACTGAATTTAATTGAATTTTGAAAACAGGTCATGGGAATGACAGGTAATTGGGTTGAGATGGAAAAAAAAAAACATTTTCATGATATATTTTAACAATTAATTTTGAAGAAAATATTTGGTTATTCATTTCTTGTAAAGGAAAAGAGTAAGTTTACTTCTCTGAAGCAAGTTGTGCTCTTTGTTGACCCATCTCTATCTAATAAGAATATAACTGACAGTCCTACTGAAACCATCCCTTCCAGAGGAGATCTATGGCTCTATTCTTTCCCAGGGAGCCTCTGAGATTAATGACACAATTGATAATGCCTGGGCCCTTGGGAAGAGACTGTGCTAATATTACTGAACAGTATTATTATTTTCTATGCAATTAACTCAAATGATATTTTGCCCCTTAAATGAATCTAGTTAGTATCCTTGCTTAAGCCAGACCCAGTTTATATGAGAATCACAGAAAAAAAAAAAATTGGGAGCACCCCTCCCTTTCAAAATGAGGGAGACATTCCGTTTTAATCAATTTCCAAAATCTATTTCTTGCATTCTAATGAACATCAATGTGACCAAAGAGTCCATCTTCCTAGGTTTTTGCCTACCAACCTCATGGAAAAAATGGAGCCCACAAACATCAGAGAAGTATTATAACAAATACAATATTAAATAAAGTAGCTCATTCTGGTTTTCTTCTCAGGAAAAATGAAAATAGTACAGTGATAAAGCAGACATCATTATGATGTAGGCTCTTTCAAGGATTGCTTTTTTTTTTCCTGTCCAGTTTTTCAAATTGCTTCAAATTCTAAAACTTTTTAATCCTAGAATAAATTGTTTTATTGGGTTTTGAACATCAGCATTATCTCATCACTAATGTTAGGTAAACACAATAACACAAAATATCAATCTGTATAAGAATCTATTTCACTACTAGTTTTGGAGCGGTTCAATTTTGTTTTACAAACTTCTAAATGAATCTTTAGCTCTTAGTCTTCCTTCCATGTAAGAAATAGAGGTGCTATAACCTAAAACCATGTATTGTCCCTTTAAACTCATTGAGAAAATAAAGTCATCTATAACAAAGAATGACAACTGCCAGATGCTTGACTCAGCACCTAAGATCTGAAAAATGGATTTGCTGCCAAGTACAATATCAAGTACACCCCAAATATTATGCTTTAACATTTTTTTAATTTTTTATGAATGATAAAACTGCTGACGTGATGAAATACTGTTGGCCCTTATACCTTTCTCTCATCCCCTTTTGAGTACCCCCTTGACTCCCCTTCTGCCTCAAAGTATAAATTGGGCCCTTATACCTTTCTCTCATCCCCTTTTCCCGCCCCCTTCCTCAAAGTATATTGGCTCTTATACCTTTCTCTCATCCCCTCTTCCCACCCCCTTCCTCAAAGTACATAAATATCCCCCCTGACAATAAACGACGAGTTTCGCTTTAGACGTTTCTCCGCGACTCAATGTGGTTTTCTTTTCCCCGGTGATTTGGGGAGGTTTGAGTCGCCGACACCTGTCTTCTCGCTCAGCCTCAAGAGAGAAACGGCTGGCCCGGCTCTCTCTCTCTTTTGCTCTACCTGCCGGTGGTGAGGGAAAAAGGCCCCGGCATTTTGGCGCCCAGACGTGGGGCACAACAACCACTGCCCCATGTGAGGACGTGTGAGGATTCAAAACGGACTACAGACTGCTGACGTGACGAAGAAAAAATTCAACATTAAGCTGACGAGCTAATCGGACTGCTGACGGGTGTATCCTCATAAGTAATGAGGTAATCTTCATATTTAATATTCTAACCTTTACTTCTATAATCTGTGCTTACTCAACTTCCTTTCTCTTTCCTTCCATTTCCGGTTTGCCGCCATTTCTAAACGAAACGTGGACAGACCTAAAGGAGACTTTAAACGCTTTGCCTCCTCATTTAAATAAAGACTCTGTCCCAAACTTCAACATCTCTTGTTCTTTTCTCTTTCCTCTCATTTTTGGGTTTCTGACAGACCGCTTCTGCGGTGCCGCCATTTTTGTCCTGCCCCCATTTGAATGGGGGCGCCATCTTAAAAGCGCCAGTTCATGGCGGACGCACCACGTGGGCAGACCTAAAAACAAAACTCACCACGTGGGTAGAGACTCACCACGTGGACAAACCTAAAAAATAAACTCACCACGTGGGTAGACCTAAAAAAAAAACTCACCACGTGGGCAAACCTAGAGGAGGCTCATCACGTGGGCAAACCTGGAGAACTCTCAAAGTGTCCTGCCCCCTCATTGGAGTGGGGGCGCCATCTTAAAAAAAAAAATCTACAACATGTTTACATATTTTTTGGGACTTTATGCTTATGTTGTACTCATATATATTACTATTAAACAAAAAAACCTCCATAGCGCTTGGAACAAAACTTTTGTTTTAGCCCCATGGATTAATTCAGTCCTCCTTGCCTTAATTGCCAACCTTAAAGGCTTTTCCAGGGAAAAATTCATTTTTGCCCTTAAAAACTGTAAAAAAAGGCTAAAACTAACTTTTAAAATCTCCTTTCTCCCAAGACCGCCACCCAAACCGCCACCGGGCAGCTATCTTTTCAGCTCTTTTCAGCCCCTAACTACTGCCTAAGACAAATGTGCTCAAACCCCTGATGGAGAACAGCTCCGCCATGTAGCTTTCTGTAAATGTAAACTGTGATCAAATACAAACCGAGGTTAACTTTCCTCACGGGCGTGGAGCACAAGTCACTGGTCCGCCAGGCTCCACCGACATTCCTGCGGGAGCTAGCGGGGACAAATGGGACAACTCCGGCCCGGCCCGAGCACTGCCCCGAGCCTCACTGGCTGCGCCTGCCCCACACCTCCAGGCGTCACTTTTGGTCACTTTTATCAAAAATAAATAAATAAATAAAAGGCCAACCAAACAACAAGGAGGCAAATGGGCACTTTTCCTAACTTGCTTTAAAAATATCTTAGGAATGGGCGGGCAATCCGCCATGAGGCCATGAGACAAGCCGCTGCTGTCCCCGCCCCTTTGCCTCTAGACACTCCCTCTATGCTCTTAACTAAGTGTCCCACGGGCCCAAAGTATTTACTTTAAAAAAAAAAAAAAAAAAAAAAACAGCTAAAGACATTCATATTGCCCTGCTAGAGGTAAAAAACCCTATTTTTCAAGTCTATATGGCTATATCCTACACACCATTGTCCCACCCTTCGCTGCCTTCCCATTAACATAAAGATAAAGAGATGACTTAATTGTTAAACACTTGCCTGTAGAGCCTAAGGACCCTGATTCGAGGCTCAATTCTCCAGTACCCATGTAAACAGTGGCTGGAGGCCTGGCACACCCATTCTCTCCTCTCTCTACCCGCCTAACTCAATTCATAAAATAAGCCCAACTAACTCAATCGGTAATACAATGTTGACCTAAGATTAAAGTTTTCCCTGACAGCTCTGCCCAGCTGGAGGGACAAAATTAAAAAAAAAAAAAAAAACTAAAAACTGTCAATCTCTGGTTACTATAAAAGTTTAATGACAACTAATGGTGGTTAAATTTAAATTGTTTTCTCTCTCCTTACTATGCCTTATACCAAGTATTATTGTTACTGTTATTATAAATTTATTAAAAGCCAGGGACAAAATGTAATAATTTAAATATATGTCCCCCAATATATTCAGTATTTTATTAATTTATAGTTTACATCTACAATTGCCTTACTAAAGACAATGTCACTGGGGGCCAATTTTAAGGTGTAATAATGATTTAAAATTTCATTATAAAGATATACAAAGTGTACCTAACAAAAATTCCTAAAGCTTACTGTGACTTGACTACAATAATTTTGCTGTAGGTACTATGTAACTAATTAATTTCTTTTTCTCTCTTTCATGGCTCTACAAAGACAGGCCAACTTCTGCCAATATAAAACTTGCCCTAGATCTATAAGTTTCAACATCATAAAAACTGCTAGCTGTCAGCCCTGGATTAACCCTAACAATACATGTCTCATATCTTTTCTTCCTTGATTAATCAACCTAATGTTTTATTATTATTATTTTAGGTCATTCCAACCCATCTGATCTCCAAGACCTCACTGCTAAATGCCTTGCCATTTTACAGGTGTCTCCAAAAAGATTCAAACTGCCCTCCCTTCAAGATTTTGGGCTCCAGGTTATTCCTTGATACTGTTTCTCCTGTCAAACCCCAACTCCATATTCAAAAATTCTATACTTTGCCTCAACTCCAAAAAGGTGCTGGGAAAATTAATTGGATGAGGCCCTGGATACCCATAACTACTGAGGAACTGTCCCCTTTATTTGACCTCTTAAAGGGTCTTACTCTCTCCTCTCAGATAACCTTGCCCCCTCATCATGAACAAATTCTACATAAGGTACAACGGGCCATTGATGCTGCTGTCCTAAAGAGGTTTGATCCTAACTTACCTATCTCCCTCTGTATTTTCTCTGGGGAAACATTATGCACTGCGCTGTTGGCCCAGGAAGGAGAACCCATCCAATGGATTCACCTCTCCCTTGGTGGAGTCCCCAGAGTTTACTCTATAACTAACCAGATTGCAGACTGCATTATAAAGGGCAGGGACACCTCTGTCCGATTGTTTGGCATGGAGCCTCATGTCATTGTCACCCCCTTTAAGGTAACAGACTTCACTTGGCTTCAGAGAAATAACAACAGGGTTGCTATTGCCCTTGAGGGGTTTCTGGGTATAATTGATTGTCACTATGGTCCTTATAAATGGATGAGCTCCTTCTCTAGGTTGGAATGGAGACCCCCCAGACTTTTTTTATCTAAACCCAACCCTGATTTCCTTACCGTATTCACTGATGGGGGGCGCTTGGGAGCTTCCCTAGTTGTTTACCCTCCCCTAAGGAGGGGAAAAAAGTCTATACCCATAAAGTCTATCTCCCATGAGGTCACAGGATCAGCACATGCTGGGAAAAAACTAAACATGCTATTAGCCATATGCTTCAATGCTTTGCCACCCTTGGATTGCCAGATCAAATCAAAACCGATAATGGTCCCTGCTTCAGAAAGCAAAACTTTTATAGATTTCCTCCAAACCTGGAAAATCTCACTTTCCACAGGCATCCCATATAACCCAGCAGGGGCCAAGCCATCGTGGAAAGATATCATCAAACTCTCAAATCTCAATTACAAAAACAAAAGGGGGAATCTCTACCCCCACATGACCAACTAAAAAAGGCATTATTAACCCTAAATATTTTAAATTTTTCTAAAGAAGATAGACACTTGTCCCCTTTTCAAAAACATTGGACCTCAGCTGTCACCTACAGCTCCATCTGGGTCAAATGGAGGGACCCATTAACTGGGGCCTGGAGGGACCAGACCCCCCTCACAGCAGGGAGAGGATTTGGATGTGTCTTTCCTCAAGAGGAAAAAAGACCTATTTGGGTACCGGCAAGAGACTTAAAATATTTACCCCAACAAGGGGATGATAATAATCAATTTTCCAGGGAGTGTCACACCCTGAGAACTATGCCTCTATTTCTTCCCCAGGAACAACTGAAGGTATGGATGCTACTAGACCTGAATGAAGCCAGAAAAGCTCCAGAGAGATTTACAGAAGAGGAGTCGGGACTCCTAAGACAACCTGCTGTAGATGAGCTTACATGGCTTTTTATTCCACCTTCTCCCTCCCCTTGGACCCCTCCTTCTTCTTGCTCTTTACCCTACCATCTCCCTCCCCCTGAACCCCTCCTTCTTCTTATCCTCACTCTCGGGCCCTGTGTAATTAATAAGATTACACAATTCATTCACCAACAGCTTGAGGCAATTAAACTTCATCAGGCCAAGGCACCACAGGTTTGCGACTCAAAGACAATGGCTTTTCCACTTACTGGCTATCCACCTAACATCCCTCCCCGCCCTCCATCGAACCAACGACGGGTAAGCTCTCAGACAGGCTGAGGCAACCTAAGACAGGGCGTGGAGTGGTCAACGGGCTAGAGGCATAGTGCCCAGAGACGGGTAAGGTTCCCAGAGGGGAACAACCTAGGACAGGGACTATGCCATCCACCGTTCTTACAAAAACAAAAGGGGGAGATGTTGGGCTCTGCCCGGTGTGAAGCCGAGTGGTTAGCCCAGCCAATCTTGGCCTATTCCCGGTAAGGCCTAGTCGAGCCTGAGTACCTGCCCTTGACTCAGCACCTAAGCTGAAACTGCCTCCACCCAGCTGCTGCTGACAGCTGCTGCTGACGTGATGAAATACTGTTGGCCCTTATACCTTTCTCTCATCCCCTCTTCCCCCCCCTTCCTCCTCAAAGTATATTGGCCCTTATACCTTTCTCTCATCCCCTCTTCCCACCCCCTTCCTCAAAGTACATAAATATCTCCCTGACAATATTTGGGGAGGTTTGAGTCCCCCTGTCTTCTCCAGCCTCAAGAGAGAAACGGCTGGCCCGGCTCTCTCTCTCTTTTTGCTCTACCTGCCGGTGGTGAGGGAAAAAGCCCGGCACTAGAGAATAGTTTTTTTTTTTAACCTACAAGTATAGATAGGCTATAATCCAATCAAAACTCAGAATATAAAATCATGCATTGTCAAGAAATAATTAGGCGAGTAACTTTTCATTTGTCAAAAAAGAGAAGTGTAATACAGAATGTGTGATTGGCCCATTTAATACAACAAATATACCTTTCTCTCATCCCCATCCAAGTCTTCCCACCCCCCTTCCTCAAAACACATAAATATCTCCCCTGACATCCAGTCTTACTGACTTCCAATCCCTTCACAGCCTTTTCCTATTTTCTTTCTCACCATCTGCTTTCTCCTGAATGACAATGTGGTTTTCTTTTTGCCTCGTGTTGATTTGGGGAGGTTTGAACAGGACACAAGGCCTTGAATGCTACCTTGTCTTCTCTCAGCTTTTGATGTAAGAGACTAAAGTCTGGGAAATAGATCTTAGAATTCTCATGCATCACCCCCCTTCCTCTCTCTCTCCCTCCCCCCCTCTATCCCTCCCTCCCTCTCTCTCTCTCTCTCTACTTTATCATCAGCCCAATCAAGTTATGGTCTTCAGGATCCTTTTCTCACATCCACGAAGATTCCATTCCCACCAAGTATATTTTCACAGCCCTCTAGAATTCCTGTAAGCTTACAACTGACCCTGCTCTACAGTATTCAGAAGTCCTGGAAGCCCTCTGCCCCCAGCCCTTATATTCCACCAGGTATAAAAGCTTCTAGTGCCTCTGAATTACCTGGGATAAATCCATCCTAGGTAACCTGTGCTCTCCACACCAGCCTCCTTGTACCATCCATTACTCACTACTACCCATCCAGTCTCTCATTGCTCCAAGTTGTCTTTCTATCAAAGATGACAGGTTCTCCCACCAGGGTTTGCCTTCTGCCAAGAATGCTCTCCCAGCTCCCACTCTCCCCATCTTCATATACTGAAGAAAAATAAGTATTATTCCCCTGGAACCTCCAGGAACAATGAACCCAATTCCAGAGATTGTTAAATATATTTATGACCTTAGACTTTTCCTTTATATTACTTAATTTTGAATGTAGGAGCAAACAAATAAATTGAGGTTGGGTATGTATTATCTACTTTTCCTACCAAACTAAAAATCTTATCACACCATTACAAATACTCAGCACAGTGCAGGGGCTTAGTTAATGAATCAATATATAAATGTGATGGGGTGCTACCATCAAAACTATACACTTGGAAAGAGCCAAGCAGAATGCATTAAACATCCTTTGCAGCCACAGTCCAAAATGTGTTTTTATGTTGTTTTTAAAAGACCACTGGCAATATATTTTGAAAACTTTGCTAACCTCATAGGGAGTTGGCAACTCATCCGTAAGGTTGATAAGGAAGACATGGGTAAGTTATGCCAGATGGGTACATCTACAATAGCAATTCCATTGTGAATATTACTTATATTTAGTTGAAACCTTTCAGGTAACTAAGCATCAGAGAATTGTACTTTCAACAAAGGTCCATATGTTTGGCCTCAAGGCACGTGAGTAAAACTCCATGGCTATCAAGTGAAAAATGCCTAAGCCCAATATTTTTTGTGGGGGGCGTGTTTGAGGTGGGGACTTGCTCTAGTCCAGGCTGACCTGGAATTCACTCTGCACTCCCAGGGTGGTCTCCAATTCACAGCATTCCTCCTACCTTGGCTTCCCAGGTGCTGGGATAAAAGTCATGAGCCACCATACCCACCTCAATGTTTTTATTAATGTGCCCTACACTGAAGACATTTTAAAGGATAGTAAAAGACATTAAAAGTCTTTCTTGTACCACTATTCCAAAAATATTTTAAAAATCAAATCAAAACCAAATGATCCCATTCTCCTTTACAATGGTGAATACAATATAAATATACCCTTAATGACAATCAAAATCCTATTACCTATCTTTTTGAAAGTACTGAATCCGAGCTACAGATATGGCTTAGTGTTTAAGGCACTTGCCTGCAAATCCAAAGGACCTTGGTTCAATTTCCCAGGACCCATGTAAGCCAGATGCACAAGGTGGTACATGCATTTGGAATTTGTTTGCAGTGGCTGGAGGCCCTGGCGTGCCCATTCTCTTCCCCCCACCACCACTTTCTCTCTCTTAAATAAATAAATCAAGATAAAATATTTTAAAAAGACAATACTGAATCCAAATTCATATACAAGTAACTAAATCACAAAATTGTTAATGGAAGTACTAAAACTTTTGAAATTGGATTTATGTTATTTAATGAAATTATTTGTATGTGAAAATATGAACATTTGTGTATTATTTTACATGTTCATAAGCACACATGCTAAATACATTTTATATATATATATATATATATATATATATATATATATATATATATTCCCTCAGTTGGAACATTTTGCCTAGATGATAACTATAACTTCAATCAAGGGTTTCATTTCAGAACATGTAAGCAATGTTTGAAATCAGTCCTTTTATATTATTATATCTTTAAGACAATACAAATTGATAAAACATTATATGAGTTGTGTCTGAGTTTTGAGTTACCTGTATTCTTAAAGCTACGGGATTTACATCTAACATATTAATTTCACCCAAGTGTGTTGACCCCAAAATTACCCATTCTTTAATAAACATAATTTCAAAGAAATGAGACAATACTGGTTTCTCACAGCCTAAAGAAATGCCAGGAAATATGTCTCTTTTATGAGTTCAAGCACAGCATGAATGTATATTAATTATATGCAATAAGAGCTTTCATTCACAAATATGCATCATTATGGTCCTTATTTTGTGGCTTAATTTTGTGTCCGTTCAAACATAATTGTTTTTTTTTTAAATAAGTTGTACAAAATTTGCTAAATACTGCCTCCCTAGAATCAAAAGAAGGTGAGGAGCAAGATCTTACACAATGGATCAAGAAAGGATGACTTCATCAAAGTCTTAGTTACATTATTAAAAAAAAAAAAAGAGGCTCGGAATTCAACGGTAGGTCTTTGTGGCTTCCATTCTTTCCCCTTAGTCTGAGAACTTTATCTTGTTGGAACTTGTTTACACTGAGTGTAGCTTCACAAAATTGCTAAAATATTTCAGTCCTTCCTTATGGTTTCTTTTCCCATGAAAGGAAACTTTATCCTTTGTGTGAGATAAACACCTAAAACACATGTTCCAAACCCTCACACTGGAGGCTTCATATTAGTATTTTTCAGTCATTTGGAAGCACAATTAAACTTATTTATCATATACCTCAATTCATTTCTCAACTACTTGAGAGATGTCTGCAATTATAGTTATTATTTTTGTCAACGTCCAAAATTTTAAAACTTAATATCAGAATGGAAAAAACAAGGAACAACATGGCAGTTGTTGGGCCCTGCCCAGTTTGAAGCCTAGTGGTTAGCCCAGCCAGTCTTGGCCTACTCCCGGTGAGGCCTAGTCGAGCTTCCAGAGCCTGAGTAGAGTTTCGTGACCTGTCCTTGGAGTGACTCAGCACCTAAGCTGAAACTGCCTCCACCCAGCTGCTGCTGACGTGGTGAAATACTACTGGCCCTTACACCTTTATCTCATCCTTTTTCCCACCTTCTCTCAAAATATATAAATACCTTCCCATGACAATAAAGGGAGAGATTTCCGCCTTAGACGGACTTCTGCGGCTCAATGCAGTTTTTCTCCCTGGTGTTTTAAGGGGGGAGGGGTTTGAGTCGCCGACACCCGCCTTCCTGCTCAGCCACGAGAGAAGCGGCTGGCCCGGTTCTCTCTCTCTTTCGCTCTACCTGCCCGTGGTGGAGGAAAAGCACCAGCAATGGGTGCCCAACGTGGGGCGCAACAACGGGTGCCCAACGTGGGGCACAACAGGCAGTAATATAAAATCGATGGGAATAAACTGATTGTTATTTGGTTTAATAAAGTTATCCCAGTGGTTTAGATTGGACTCCAGGCTACAAAAATATAGATACACTTATATCATGAAAGCTTTAGTCCAATCCAATTTATACAAGGTTATATGTAAATATATTATACTTGAATGAGTCCTCCAAGCATATCAAATCCTTTATAGTCCTCACAAAAAATAATTTTAAAAGTACTAAGAAAGATATGAGTAAGATGTAGAATTACAACAGAGAGAGAAAAAGAATGGATCTACAATATTTTCTTTTTTACATCTATCTAATTAGTATAGATTCATTATGATATTTTGTATAGTTCTAGATACTTATATATGCTTTGTGGGCAGTGTCCCCTGCTTAATTACAAAAAAAAAAAAAAATGATTATGAAGGTGAAAGACCCTCCATCAACATAGTACAGGAGTTCCTTGCCTCATTAGAAAACTACAATGTGCTCTCTCTTTCTCTCTCTCTCTAGATAGATAGATGATAGATGTAAATGTAGATATACAGATATATATTCCATCCTTTTCAATATATATATTCTTTGTTACAGAATGATAAACATTAAAAGCAAAAAGAGTTTAATGTTAGGATACAGGTGCAATATAAGTTGAATAAAAGAAAAGGCTAAAAATATAAGCTATGTAAGTAAGACATGACAGGTGAGTAACAGTTGACTATATTTTGAGGCTAGTAACTCTAAAAATGATAAGGAGTGCTTCTTCATTAATTCCTGTAGCATAGATTCAAAACTAACATATAGTGATGTCATTATTAAGGATCTGATGTCATTGCTAGTATGACATTTTGGCCAAGCTTGGTACACACACACACACACACACACACACACACACACGAGATTTTGCACAAAGATCCTTTTCATCACTTACTACTATGATATTATGTCACTGTGTCCAAATGTTTTCTAATTTTCACATGAATCTTCAGCATGAAGGAAACACAAAACTAATAGAACAAAATCAGTTGGAAATTTTAGGAATTACCTTCCACTATCTTTCACTTCCATATTACTGAAAACCACCACCATTATATTTTTCCCCTGTCTCTGCCTCTCTCTCTCTCTCTCTCTCTCACACACACACACACACACACACACACAAAAGCCCTAGTCTGAACCTGTAAGATGTACCTCCAATAAAGTTTGTATTTAGACTTTCTTTATACTTACTGACAATGCATCTGCTTGTGCCCTCACCAAGTGGATTCCTAAGGACTCTGGTCCTCATGTGGTCTTTTCATCTTTAAAGCCTTGTAGTTTGCCTAGTATGTGTTTAATATTGGCTATCAATCTTAAGCCCTCCTGGTGGGTTACGTTGTTTTCCATCCTGAATGAACCTCTCTCAAGAAAAGCTCCAACTGTTGTTTCAAGGAATCTCCTCTCTACTCCTGAATGCAACCAAAAACAGCATATATATTTCATACCTCAACTGC
This sequence comes from Orientallactaga sibirica, assembly GCA_036365145.1. NCBI lineage: Eukaryota > Metazoa > Chordata > Mammalia > Rodentia > Dipodidae > Orientallactaga > Orientallactaga sibirica. The sequence continues at coordinate 10,988,968 of JAEOAD010000060.1, read as the reverse complement.
CCTTCCCCCCGTCCTTCCAGAAACAGAACATCAATTTCAGTCCATCTTATCCTTCTGAACACTGTTCCAATTACCTGTGAAGCTTTCTTGCAAGGGTCTGGGCAGTTTGAACCTTTCAAGCTCTCAGTGAACTCTGCAAAAGCCTCAAGGTTGGTTGTTATTGGTATAGTGTCCTTACTTCTTTTTCCCTTTCTGGAAAAGTTCTGAGGGACTTGGTTTACTGTACTGAGCTTTACGGGCTAACAGGTACGTGAAGACAGGCGGCAAGCACGGAATGAGTGGTTGAGGGCTGGCAGTTGAGAACGCATTCCGTCTCTTCTGTTATGCTCATCATTGAAGATGCAAACTAATCACGAGAGCTTTCTGAAAGAAGAGTGGATCTTTTCAGATGTTATTAACTAAGAAAGGTGACTGTGGTGTGTGTGGTTATGTGTGGGGTGTGTGGGGGTGTATGTAGTGTTGTGGTGTATGTGTTGGTGTATGTGGGGTGTGTGTGTGTGTGTGTGTGTGTGTGTGTATGCAGTGTGTGTGGGGTATATGTGTATGTAGTGTGTGGTGTGTGTGTGTTGTGTGTGGGGGTGTGTGTAGTGTGTATGTGTGGTGTCTATGTGTGTGTGTTTATGCAGTGTGTGTGCTGTGTGTGTGATGAGTGTGGTGTGTGTATGTGGTATGTGTATGGTGTGTGAGGTGTGTGTGGTGTGCGTTTATGTAGTGTGTGTGGCGTGTAGGGTGTGTGTGTGGTGTGCATGTGAGGGGTGTGTGTGTTTATGTGGTGTGTGTGTATGTAGGGTAGGGTATGTGTGGGGTGTGAGTGTGTTGTGCATGCGTGTGTATGCGTATTGGCATCTCTGCTATGGTAGTACATGTGGAGGCGAGAGCACAACACTGAGGTGTTTGTCCTCTCAACCTTTTTTGTAAGTTAGGATCTCTCTCTCTCTCTCTCTCTCTCTCTCTACTTCTCTCTCTCTCTCTTTCCCTCCCCATGCCCCTCTCTCTCTCTCACTGCCTCAGCATGCACCAGTCCATCTGATCAGGGAGCTTCTGATTCCTCTAGCTCCAGTCCTCATTGCAGTAGGCACATTGGGATTTCATACACAAATGCCACTTTCTCTTTGGCATGATGTGGGTGGTGGGGAATCACACTTGCTCTGACAGACTTTCAAGCAAGAGCATTGAAATGCTGAGCTATCTCCCCAGCCCAATAAAGGTGATTTTTAAGAAAAAATTATAGCCAATACTCTACCCAAACTATTTAAATTTAAAATAATGGCAGCAAAAGAAAATGTATACACACACACACACACACACACACACACTTGCACAACTCAAATTTAAGTAGCCAATCTCATGTAATATTTTTTATTTTCTTTTTTTATGTTTTTAGATATTTTATATTTACTTATTTATTTATTTATTTTACAGAGGAAGAGGGAGGGAGAGAGAAAGAGAATGGGCACACCAGGGCCTCCAGCCACCACAAATGAACTCCAGAAGCGTACACCCCCTTGTGCATCTGGCTAACGTGGGTCCTGTGGAATCGAACCAAGGTCCTTTGGCTTTGCAGGCAAGTGCCCTAACTGCTAAGCCATCCCTCCAGCCAATGAAACATTTTAAACATCATTACATTGCTGCTGGTTTCCTTCCAATATTTAAGACAGTCTAATAGGCTCTACTATAATAATATCTATCACAGAGATAAGGATATGCAGACACACTGTGTGTTCAGTAGACAGGCATCTTTCTAAGGACTCTATGTTGTACTAACTTCTGTGTGTGTTCTGCCAAAAGTGATTTGGTGAAGTGTGAAATAGAAGAAATGTATCAGGGCTGGCAAGATGGCTTAGTCATTAAGGTGCTTGCCTGCAAAGCCTCAGGACTCAGGTTTGACTCCCCAGAACCCACATAAGCCAGATGCACAAAATAACATATGTGCACAAGGTCATGCATGCGCACAAGGTGGCATACATATCTCTAATTCAACTTCAGTCGCTAGAGGCCTTGGAATGCCAATTACTCTTTCTTTCTCCTTCTCTCTCCCTCTCTCTCTCTCATAAAAAAAGAAGTGCATCAGTTACACTTAAGTCACATTCATTACAAGAGAATCACACCAGTTAGTGATGCAATACTCCTGAAATGGACATTATAATCATGTGACCTTTAAACTGGGATCTGACGCTCCTAATGGAAACATACTGTCTTTATGCCCTTCTCCTACTCTCCCCTGTGCCCCTTCCTTCTGTAACTCTCACTGCTTGTAGGCTTTTCTCTCTCACTATATATCTAGATTTCTGATTATTTCCCTAAAGATTAGCTTATATTCATATAGTAAATAAAGCATTAGTTCTTACTCTACTAAAAGATTTTGTTTTGTTTTCTGTCTCCAGTTTTGTAAATCATTCTATGTGGTTTTTGGAAGGATATAAGGATGGCTTTCTAGTGTTGGGAAGTGTTATGTCTTCTTCATTTTGTTCTCTCCTTTATTTCACTAATAAAGATGTTAAATAAAGCCTCTTAAAACTGATCTCTAGACATCCTCACCAAATTGTTACAATTTTATCTCTGATTGCCCTTGGGTATTACCACCTCTTAACAAGACATTTCACCTCCACAGAGTGAAAAACAGGCTATAGGAAGCATCACACAGAGTGTTTTTAAATGAAGCTTGTTCTCGTGATGAGATAAAAGTATGATGTCTTACAAAATGTGAATATGTACAGAAGGAAAGGAAGTGGCACTTATGTGAAAAAATGAAAAATATACATTTGAAAAAAATTGATTTTTGGCTTCATTTCCTTTCTAAATCTTAATAACTTACTTGACATTAGAGTCATGTTGAGAAGCAGCCTGGAAATGTATCAGTGTGTTGTTACCCATAGGCTACCACAACTGGAAGCTTTTTTATGAATTCACCAGATGATCAACAGTTTAGAAATCTCAAGACATATTATTTGAATCATGCTATTTGTGTAACATAGTCAAAAGATATAAAAGGATGTTATAAGAATTATACTGGTATCATCTCTACATCTTTCTACTCCACCATCCCATAGATAAAACCCACATGCATAGCTCGATGTACATAAACGTAACCACTTGGTAAATCTTGGGATTGTCCTCTCCACCCAAGTACTCCCAGGAAATAAACACCTGCCACCCCTAACACTTTCTCATTACATGGTTCTCTAAAGTCTCCAGAGGATGGTAATTAGTTTCTTTATCAAATCAACAATATTGTTGTTTAGACGCTGTGACACAGAAGCGCAGGGATGACCTTCCAAACGTGACAACTAACATGATGTTTTTACTTCAGTGTCATGAACAACATTACCAAAAAAAAAAGTAAGGGTGGTTGGCTGATTTTGTTCAAGGTCTTATTTGGGATATATTTACTCTTTTAATTTCATCTGACAGTAGTCACAATTAGCAGTTCATGAAACGCTGTCCTTATCCAATGATCACTGCAGGTACTGAACATTAGCAACACCTCTGTCAAAAGCTTGGACAATAGATAAAATCTAATTTGCAAAATAGCCAAAGTAGTGTGAAGACCTCTCTTGTCTCCCTCCCCCGCCCCTTACCTCCATTAAAAACAGAAGGTATTAATCACTGGATCTCAAAGGCAGCTGACTGAAGCTATTCACTGAGCAGGGCATTCTGGCTCATGTGGCTCCATGAATAACTCTCAAGGCTTTTATTAGCGCTCTTAGTGGACTCTCAGCAGCACAGTCTCTCTTTAGCAACTCTTGTCCCCTCAGGCTCCAGAATGATTATAGATAATGGCTGAAAGAAAGCATCATTGCTAAAAACAAAAGTTTGTACAGAAAAAAAAAATTGGAGCAAAGTGAACATATTGGAGACAAGTCATGATTCATGGCCTGCACAGTATCCTGCCTTTCTCTCACTCAATGCACTCTTTAGTTTTACTGCTGGATAAGAAGAGACCAACCCAATGCACTTCTCCTAGCAACCAATATCAGGGAGCAAAGAAGGCATGTCATCTGCTCAGAGTAAAACAGAAGAATCTGGCGTCATACAAAGCAGACACATGTTCTCTTGCATTGGATCCCAAATTGATTATCAAAACGGATTCAGTAAATGCTAAATAATTCTGTTTTATGTGAAGGGTAACCATCCATAGCCATAATATCAGCTTACATACTTGCTGTACAGTTATCTGTCACATGGGAGTCCAGTTCATTCAATTTGTCACCTTGTCACTTTTCCCTGTACCTCACCACTGACCCCTCACAGTCGAGAAAGTTGGCCTTGCCAAGTATGTATGCATACCTCCTAGATCATTTCAAATGCAAAAATTATGCATGCATTTCTGTAGTCCTCCTAGCACTCTATGTTTAGAAAGCTTGGAAGTGAACTCTGACAGGAATGAGCCTTTGAAAGCGCTTGCTTGTTTGTTGTTGTTTCTGATTTGCATGCCATGTTCATTCCCTGCTTGGAAAGATAAAAACTTTTATAGAAAAGTTGAACAAACTTAGAATTTAAGTTTGACATAATGAGGCACACTGACTGAGGGATTGAGAGTAACATCAGGCTGGAGATTTGGGGAAAGGGAGATGACTCAGAGTGTAAAAGGCTAAAAGAGACTTTAACTTCCCAGGATCCATGTACAACTCCTGACATTGTGGTATGCACCTCCAATCCTACTGCTGGAAGTCGGTAGAGAGGTGGATCTCTAAGACATGCTGACTAGCTTGTCGAGCCCAATCAATGAGCCCCAGGTTGAGCAAGAGACTATGTCTTGGAGAGGAAGATGGAATGGAATAAAGTACTGTATGTCAACCTTTGGCTCTCTCATGAATACACATACACATGTACACCCATACATATATGAACATGCATACAAGGGTTCACACACCACACAGGCAATACACATGCAAAGAAAAAAAAAAGAATTAAAGAAATATGGAGAGTTTCAAAAGATCCAAGTAATGGACATGGTAGGTATTGGAATTTAACAGAAACAGACACTAAGAATTTTCTAGCCCTAGACCTTCGAGAAACAAAAGTTGTCTGTTGAATTGTGAACAGAGGGCAGGCATCAAACAGCAACATTCATTCATAGTTTACATCCGTGAGTATGTAGGGAGTGGATAAAGGTGCATTGGCCCAAAATATGTACCTACATCACACATAGTTTCCTGAATTTTTTTTTCTAGCATTTTACAGTAAAATGTGATAACTACCCCAGGCTTCAAATCCAAAAGTGGGATTGAACCACTTAAAAACATGCATAGCCACAAAGTCACTTACACATTTTCCTGAATGCAAGCCTAAAAACAAGGAGATCTGTTAACACTGCTTTTCCAGGTACGTTGTGAAGCACACTGGCCACCTTCTAAGAGGAGCTGCAGACCTCAACTGAATGGCGGCAGCACTGATTGGAAGCACAAGCCTCATTCACCATGCAATTGTGTTTGCCTTGTGAGTTTTTAAGTAGAGATTAAATTAAAAGGGATTGTAATGTGGACTGGAAGACGGCTTAGCAATTAAGGCACTTGTCTGTGTAGCCTAAGGACCCAGGTTCAATTCCCCAGTACCCACATAAGCTAGATGCACAAGGTGGCACATCTGTCTTGAGATTGTGTGGCTAGAGGCCCTGGTGCACCCATTCTCTCTCTCTGCCTCTTTCCCTCTTTTCTCATAAACAAATAACATTTTTAAAAAAATTATAATGAGAAAAATTATTTTTGACACCATCAAATGAAATGTTCTAACTCTTCAAATTTCATCCTGAGGACATGATTAAAAAAATATTAATTAAATGTTGTATCCAGACTTTTTCTTTTTCTTTTTTCTTCTCTTCACTTTTCTTCTTTACTCTTCCCTCTCCTCCCTTCCCTCCTTTCTTTCTTCTTTTGTTCTTTCCTTCTTCCTTTTGTTCTTTCTTTCTTTTTGAGGCAGGGATTCTAGCACAGAGGATAACTTTGAACTTTCTCTTGCCTACATAATTCTACCTCCCCTGTGCTGGGTTTACAAGCAGGAGCCACCACACCTAGCATATATAGTAATGGACACAGAACCAAGACAAGCACAGTATCCACTGAGTTACATCCCTAGGCATCTTTTTATAAGGTTACACTGTACACAGACATGCCTATGGGCCCCAGCATCTGGAGGCTATTGATGAGGGAAGCTTGTGAACCTAAGATCTGAAGGGCCACAGAGTGAAGCCTAGTTTGTCTGTGATCTGGAAGGGTATCCTGTCTAAAAGAAAATATTCTCTATTCTACTCAGTTTCTTCTGCAATCCATAAGAGGAAATGAGGAATAACATAATTAGGGTTTGAGTAAGCAAAATTTGCTATTGCTGACATGCAAAGGAATTGTAGAACACAGAAACAATTAGATATATAGAGATGGAAAATGAAATAAATGCCTTTCCTAATATAATAGATTGGCTACGAATTTGGCCTTCAAGAACTACTACATGACAATACACTGAAATACACCTTTTTATATTATATTTTATTTTTATTTATATTTGAGAGAGAAAGAGGGAGAGAGAGAGAAAGAGAGAGAGAGAGGGAGAGAGAATGGGCACAGCAATGCCTTCAGCTGCTGCAAACAAACTCCAGAAACCTGTGCCACCTTGTGCATCTGGCTTATATGGATCCTGGGGAATCAAATCTGGGTCCTTTAGCTTTGCAAGATAGCACCTTAACCACTAAGCCATTCCTCTAGCCCTGAAATTCACTTTTAAATGAAGTTATCAAACACAATAGAATGCCTGCTGCTAGATTCATTCTAAATCCCTGCAATTTAATGATGAATTTATTCTACAATTAACACACACACACACACACACACACACACACACAAATTTGTTTACCCATATTGTAGACTTTGCTACCACTGAAGAATCCATAAAGTTGTAGTCTGTGGTTCTAGGATTGACTTATAAAGATGAGAAAACTTCGTTAAAAAATTCTCATGACTAAATTCTTTTGAAAGTCAAAATTTCTCCTTTGTGTCGCACTTGGGAGCATTTTAATTAGCTACAATTTTGGCAGAAGCTTTGGATCACTTTTTAAATACCCATGTGTTTTCAAGTTGGATGTTATTGGTTTAACCTTGAAAAGCAATGTAGTGGGGTAGTTGAGTTATACTCCATATTCTTTAACTTCCAGAAAGGTCCCTAACTAAGATCAAGCTGAAAACATCAATCCTTGTCATAGAAATTTAGAAAATGACTATTAACTACTCTGAGCTAAAACTAATACGCACATATTTCTGGTTGTAATGGTCATAAGCTAACATTATTTTCTCAGGATTAACCAATTCCACTGATTCATAAAAACCACCTAACTACTATTGCACAATAAATCAAAGACTAGAGATATTTGTCTACCTTGCATATGCATAGCTGTATCACCTAACCCATAACAAAACACCATCAAGTAACAAGACAGTTTAAACAACAGAATGATGATGAAAGCTGGGCGTGATGGTGCAGCCTTTAATCCCAACACTCAGGAGGAAGATGTAGGAAGATTGCCAGGAGTTCGAGACCAGCCTGAGAATACATAGTAAATTTCAGGTCAGCCTGGGCTACAGTGAGAACCTACCTTGAAAACCAAAAACAAACAACAACAAAAAAAGTGATGATGGTTTCATAGCTCTGGGTAATTTTTTCCAGCCTACATTTTCTTCTTTAAATATACTCAGTATAATGTACTTAACAATATAGTATTAAATAGAAGTACACAACAGAACTTAAAGTTGAAGGTGGGCATGGAGAGTGAAGTTAAAACTATTTTATTTCTGGTTTGTTTTTGTTGCTGTTGCTTAGTAAGGTGCTCCACAATTGATAAATACAAAAACAAACATAAAAGTTCTAACTTCTGCCCACCCATGGTATGTGCCTGTCTCATTCCTCAATAGTAATGATATTGTTTTATTCAGGTTTTTCTTCCTAATATATACAATCACTCATGTAGCTCTCAATAACAGGTAATTATAAAATGTGGTTAGTATTAGTCTTTATTGTATGAAAGATAAGTGAGATACCTAGAAAAATATGATTTCCAAAACTAGGAATATCGGTTTAGCACTCGGAAGTTTGTTTTACATAAGAGTTGCTTTCTTGGTACTTTATATCAAAAAAATGGGTAAAAAAAATACTTGGGAGCCAGGCGTGGTGGCGCACACCTTTAATACCAGCACTCGGGAGGCAGAGGTAGGAGAATCGCCGTGAGTTCAAGGCCACCCTGAGACTACAGAGTGAATTCCAGGTCAGCCTGAGCTAGACTGAGACCCTACCTCGAAAAACCACACACACACAAAAAAAAGGGAATAAACGAAGAACCACTTGAAACAAAATGTAGCATTATACACACATGTTCTGCATGGTTTAAAACTCCCATTTTCAGTAGCTTCCCTAGTTTACCACTTTTATTCAAACATCATTTACTTAGGAATGCTATTTCTTCTGTAGTCAGCATAGGTTACAATGGAAACACACATATCACACAGCATGCTTGTTACAGCTACATACATTTGGCCATAGATGAGTCGACTTTACAATGCAACAAAAATTCTTTACCAGTTTTCTGAACACCCATGCTTATATATCCTAAGAAAATTGGTACAAATTAGCCCTGAAATACCCCAATCTGTTTGATAGTCAAAATATTAGTTATTTTCTTTAGACAGAGCATAATAACACTGTTACCAATAAAAATAATAACGACTGGGCTGGAGTGATGGCTTAGCAGTTAAGGCACTTGCCTGTAAAGCCAAAAGACCCTGGTTTGCATCCCCAGGACCCACAAAACCATATTCACAAGATAAGCATATGCCTGAAAGCCCTGGAACACCCATTATCTTTTAGCCTCTCTATCTTTCAAATAAATAAATAGTAAAAATAAAAAATTAAGAAAGAAGTTAAAATAATAATAATAAAGACCACTTAAATAATGTTATAAAATACCAACAATCAAATTACTTTTCTAAACTCATTCAGTAGTCTTTTACAACACATCTTTGTCCACCCATTCTATTTCTATTCTTCCAACTTTTGCTGAAATCCAGTGCCTAATATGTCTGCAGATTAAAACTCCCACACATCAAGTGGCCCATTTGGTGTTGACCTTCCTACACATTGTACCAGCTAAAAATCATGATATTCCTACCTGGAGTTCCCACACTCTGCTGGGTATGTTTTTATTTAAATTTGTCCTAAGTTATTTTGACTGGTGGTTACCTCCCCTTTTAAGTCTTCATCTCCTTGAAGGTGAGATCGATTTAGCAGGCCAATTATGTTCCTCGTGGAGCTCAGCAAGTTGTCTTGTCTATAAATAGTCACTTTATAAGCATGTATTGAGTCAAATGATAACCTCAACATAGGCAGACTAATTCTCTTATTGACATATTCACAAAATAACTGGCTCTTTTCAGTAACAGCAGTTTGGGTCTTTTGTTATATAGAGTTTCAGAGCCAGGAAGCTAGAAATAGTCTCTCATAGGAAGAAGTAAAATATATAGATAAAATACCCCTGGGCTTTAAATTTATCTCCACTAACATATAACCATGGGATCCACAATTAAGCATGACAGATCTCCGTGCTCCAGCTCTCCATGTGCCTACCCACTGGAAAGATGTGTCAGCATCACTGCAAATAGATCTTCTAGTCCTCAGATGCTAGCATGCTATGATTTATATTTTATATTCTTGTGGTCTCTACTAAAAGTGACAGACTCATGTGTGTGAACTGCATGTTAGAACTTTCCAGGACAATTGATGAGGATCTAGAAGACAACTATCTGAGAAGGACTAAGAAATTAAGACTACTGGAAATTGAAGGCATAATATAGTACTATGAAATTATAACAGTCATTCAAAAATTTCTTTGAATGAAAATATAAGATCTACCTAACACATTGCTAATAAGAATGTAAAGTAGCATAAATATGTTGGAAAACAGGCTTGCAATTCTTCAGATGGTTAAACATAGAGTGATCATATGACCTAGCAATGTCATTCTAACCTAAAGACATATACATTTGCATATAAACATTACCACCACATGAATGTTCAAAGCAGAAGTATTCATCATCAGAAAAGAAAAGCAACCTACATATCCATTAGTGGATTGTTGGATGGATATATGAAATGGAATGAAATCTGGTACTAAAAAGAAATAAAGGGGGATGATGTATACTATAACATAGACGACTTGTGAAAATATTATGTTTGGACTGGGAGATGCCTCAGTTCCACAGTGGGCAGAAAGCACTTGTGGAGGCAATCATGTGCAGGTATGGCTGCACACACCTGTAACCCTAGCACAGAAGATGACTTTTTGTATTATTATTTTGTTGTTGTTGTTTGTTTTGAGACTGAGTTTCACTAGGTTGTCCTGGCTCGACTCAAACTTGGGATGATGCTTCTGCCTCTGCCTCCCTATGGACTGGGTCACAGGTGTGTACCATGAGACCCAGCTCAGAACACATTTAACATGATTCCATTTAAATGAAAAAGGAGATAATAAACAAATCAATAGAATTTAATAGGAGACAAGATTTTGTGTCAGGGTGGGATAGTGGGCAAGAAATAGAGCATAAGGATTTTTTATCTGGGTGATAAAAACATTTCAAAATTAGATTCTAGTGGTGCTTCTACAATTCTATAAGTATACTAAAAATACAATACTTTACCCCTTGAAAGTTTTATGATATATGAATTACATCTCTAAAACTTCTACCAGGAGGAAAAAAAACTATTCATATGCCCAAGTTTAGAAAGTATCCATGTTGGCCTTTATCTCAGCTTTGAAAAATAAGTTTCCGATTTAAGACTTCCTCAGGTTATTTTCTTCAATCAAGAGAGAGCATACAGATTAGGTTCTACTTGTCAGATTTCTGAGTGTATCTCAGCTTAGTGTTGAGGATGGTCCTGATGAACTGCAATCACAAATACGACAGGATAATGTCCATTAGTTGAGGATGTTACTTCTAATCTTCCCATATTTGAGGAGCGTTGTGGTTTGAATATAAAATACCCCGCATAGGTTCCTGTGTTTGAACACTTGGTCTCCTGCACTGTTTGGAAAGGTTTTGAAACCTTTGGGAAATGGAGACTTGCTAAAGGAAGTATGTCACTACAGACTGTGGTGCTTTCTACTTTGGTTTCACATCCTGTTTGCCCTCCACTTCCTCATTATGGATGCACTGGGACAAACAGGCCCTTGCCACCATAATGGAATGTGTGCACTTGGAAGTGTAAACCAGAATAAACCGTTTCTCTTCTTCTTTCTTCTTCTTCCTTCTCCTCCTCCTCCTCCTCCTTCTTCTTCTCAGTCAGAGAAGGAGACAGAGAGACAGCCAGACAGACAGATAGAGAATGGGCACACCAACAGTCTCTCAGCAGCTGTGAACGAACTCCAGATGCATGCACCCCCTTGTGGGCACAGGCAGCATTGCACCCTTGCATCACTTTGCATCTGACTAAATGTGGGACCTGGAGAATTGAACAGGCATTCTTAGGCTTAACAGGCAGGCGCCTTAACCACTAAGCCATCTCTCCATACCCCTTTTCCTTTCTTAAGCTGCTATGGTCAGGTATTTCTCATAGTAATGAGTGAAATAACAAATACTGGGGCTACATTTAGACCTAATTTATTTGATTATGTTCCCAAATTAATCATATTTATTTATCAATAATTTATTTATTTATCTACTTATTTATTTTGGGGTTTTTCGAGGTAGGGTCTCACTCTAGTCCAGACTGACCTGGAATTCAACATGGAGTCTCCTCCTACCTCTCCCTACAAAGTGCTGGGATTAAGGGCATGCACCACCATTCCTTGCTAGTAATATTTTAATAGAAAGCAAAGTGTGTCCTAAATATACAGGAAAGTCTCAATTCTTAGACTATATATCATTATATATGTCAATGTTCCTATAAGGTGAGGTGGGCAATATATCCCTATGGGGAATATCAGAATTGTTTCAAAGAGTTCCTTGTCAAAAATGCACAGCATTGAGAGATGGCTTAGCAGTTAAAAGGCACTTGCCTGCGAAGCCTAAGGACCAATTCTCCAAGTCCCACATAAGCCAGATGCACATGGTGGCATATGTATCTGGAATTCATTTACAGTGGCTAGAGGCCCTGGTGCACCCATTCCCCCTCTCTGTCTACCTCTTTCTGTCTCCAAATAAATAAATAAATAAATTAATAATTAATTAAATAAATATCTGATTTTTTTAAAATGCACAGCATTCAATGCCTTGTCAAGCAATTTTCATGTGATAATGAGAGAAGAGAAATTATGGAAATTATTATCATAGAAAACATTCTTTGCCTGACATAAAAGAAGTATATTCGAGCAAATCAACAATTCTATATCTCCTGCCAAGCAAAAGTATAACATTGAATCAGCAGAAAACATAATGTCATTTGTATCAATATGTGTATTTGATAATGGTCTTTCAGTCTGTTTCTACACACACACACACACACACACACACACACACACACGAGCTCAGATTGTAAATATTACATAGATAGGTCAGTCAAAGATATGAAAATCAACATCAGAAAAGCATTCCATATACATGTTAACATGTATTCACCAAGCACCTGATTATCTTCGCTGAAGCAATCCATGCTCTGGGCACTGAGGCACGCTGGTACACATGACTGTCAGCCCTAAGCCTCTGTCATAGAAGCTCAGTGGAGGAATCAGACAATAAACAACCAATAACTGCACAGATGGTGCTGGTGTCTCTTGTTTCTGCATGTCATCTTAGCAGAAACACTAACTACTGTTTTCTTCCAAACTGTAATTTGAAGATTATTTACTGAAGATTATTTATTGAGAGCTAGTTCATGTCCCATGGTCTCCTTTACGCACAGAAGGCCCATTGCTTAGGGTCTGACGTGATGAAGTGTTAATGTCCTCTAGAGTGAAAGGTATACAAAGTACCTTGTTAGCCATTACAAAATAGCTCCCAAGCTCAGAGATCTTCACAGAGGCTAACCCCACATGTGCAACACCTGCCTGTCACATTTCCCCAGGTGCTTCTGGAGCTAGGTAAATCAACACAAACATGAAGTCAACTCCTCTTTGTGGCATGACTCATAACCATCAACTGTGATTCAAGAACCTCATGTCTTCTGCCAGTACTGAGGTAGTTGTGAAACTGAACTTTCTAGCTTGCAAACAGATTAAAGTATCAATCTCTTTGTATGTCTCGAGACACACACAATCATAGAAAAACACATATCCCACTCAGGTGGTAAGCTATGCTGAGAAAAATGTTTTTAGATGAGTAAAGGATTGAGGGTTAATATTGACTGTAATTTTGATAGGATCTAGAATCACCTAGGGCACAAATGTCAAGGCATGTCTGTGAGGGCGTTTCTCAATCTAGTTAAAGGGGAAATATGAGTGAAATTACTGGCACCATCCCATGGGCTGTGGTGCTGAACTGATTTAAAAAAAAAGTGAGCTGGACACAAGCATTGGTCCCTTGCTCCTTCCTGACTGTGGATGCAACATAGCCAGCTGCCTCATCCTTCTGCCACCATGACTTCCTGCCATCATAAACTAGCCCTCAAAGTGTGATCCAATATAAACCTCCTTCTTTAAGACACTCTTGCCAAGCACTTGTCTCCACAACAAGAGTTATATGTAATAGAGGGAAAACACAAGTGTCTTAAGGGGAGCAATTTAAGATAGAGTTTCTCACTATTATAATTTAGAATCTGAATGATATCCAAAGTCATAAGTGAGCAGTTTTGCTCTCTTACCTGCTCCTTCCAAAACATATACTATATTATGTATACTATAATATTATACTATATATACTATATAATATAGTATATAATATGTACTTCCTCACATGCTGAAGCAATTAGATTTATCAAAGACTGGCTTCTCCAAAACTGTGAGACAAAATACAGTGTTTTTCTTTATATGCAAGCTATCTCCAATTTCAGTCATGGGAAGCTGCAAACATTCACATTTCCAAAGAGGGAAAATTGGAATAGAAACTACTTAATCAACAGAGAGACTTTATCCATAAAATTATTTGGATGAGGGAATTTCCCACATAAGGAAGAACAAATGAAAAGGCCATGAATCAGGAAAAGAACCTCCCAGAAGTTATAAATCCACATTCTAGCTAGAGAGTGTGAACTAATGAGGTCAGAGAAATAGAGAGGTTTGTAAACCTTTATGGGGAGATCTAAGTGGACGCTATGCTCAAAAAAAGCTATCAAAAACATTTGTCTCATTTATACATAATTTAAAGGTTCTACCTACCACTGTGTGAAGAACTAAACTGGAAGGACAGAAAAAGAATGAAGGGGGATTAGCACTAACAACACATTTATAGCTATATAGCAATACTATACAGTAAAATAATAATAGAAAACTAGACAAGGATAACACAATGTTCAATGCCAATTCTTCCAGCTTTACATACCCTTGAAAATAGGTTCGTTCATTCGTTCATTGCTGAGGGCAGGTGTGGTGATATAAATAAATAAATAAATAAATAAATAAATAAATAAAATAAGCCAGGTGTGGTGGTGCACACCTTTAATCCCAGCTCTTGGGAGGCAGAGGTAGGAGGATTGCCGTGAGTTCTGGGCCTCCCTGAGACTACATAGTGAATTTGAGGTCAGCCTGAGCTAGCATGAGACCCTATCTTGAACCGCCCCCAAAGAAAATATTCATAAAATGTTGGAAGGTAAAAATCACACACACAAAATGGTTGGTATCAAGATAAATTTCAAAGAAGATATACATGGGCTATGAGAATAGGTCAAAATGTTTGTTTTGGATCATGAAAAAACTGTGAAGCATAAAGCCACTTACAAATACAGAAACAACTAAACATATAAACATGTTGTACCATGGACTTGAGCTTGATATTTAATCACTAGTTATAAAGCAAAGACAGAAAATACTCAGAGGGACAAGTCAAGCACTGTGCCAGGCACTTGAGGTACAGCTGTGCAGAGAAGAGCTAAGTGTGTCCTCTGGGATCTCAAATTCCTGTGTGATTCCTCAGTGATTAGGGAAAATTGAGAGATACCAGCATAAATAAGGATTAGATGACAGATCCTGAGGCCTGGCCATAATAAAGGAAAGAACACTAAGGACTGAAACCCAGGCTTCTCCAACATGGCAATACATTACAGACAAGCATTGTGGGTGAGTGAGTCACTCTGTACATGTCCTATTACACCTGTCTTTGTACAACTCCCACTAAATAGTCATCTAGTCACTCTTTATTCAGTCTTTTTAAAGAAGAAGAAAATAAATGCATTGAAGTTTCCAGGTCCATATCTGTAAGTCACCTGACATTTTTCTTTTTTTTTTTTTTTTTAATATATTTTATTTATTTGTTTGAAAGAGAAAAAGGGACAGAGAGGGATAGAGACAGAGAGAGAGTGAATTGGCATGTCAGGGCCTCCAGCCACTGCAAACAAACTCCAGATGCATGCGCCCCATTGTGCATCTGGCTTATGTGGGTCCTGAAGAATTGAACCGGGATCCTAAGGCAAAAGTCTTAATTGCTAAGCCATTTCTCCAACCCCCTGACATTTTTCTTTGAAAAGAAATCTGTGGGGTTGGAAAAATCGCTCAAGGGATAAAGTGTTTGCCTATAAGCACTATAATGTGTGTTTGGATCCCAAAACTTATGTAAATGCCAGATAGGTGTGACAACTACCTGTAATCCCAGAACTTTGGAGATAGAGACTAGGGATCTCAGTGCAAGCTGGCTGGCCTGATGAGACAAATCAGTGAGCACTGGGTTCAAGTGAGAGACTCGGCCTCAGTAAAAAGCCTAAAGTGACTGAGGAAGACACCCAATATCAACCTCTTGCTTCCATATGTATACATACATACATACATATGCCCATACATACATACCAAATAAAATAAAATGATGAATTTATATGATAGTACTATGTAAGCTTCCATGTCCAACTGTTCTCAGATCTGGAGACTACTGTGTGTCTAGATTTGAAAAAACATAGGACCTGTATAAACAAACATTATATAAATTTACATAATATTCTAAAGGGATAACGAGGGAGTGCAAGCCAAACTGGATACACCTATAGAAAACATTGATCACCCTTAGCTTCAGATTTGTTCAAGAATTATTCCAGAAACACACTCACTTGTCTGCTTTTATCTTCAGGAGTTTATCTAACTTATTTACAAGATCGAAAATAGAAGGGAAAGAAAGAAAGAAGAATGATGGAAAAAAGAAAATGAGAAGAAAGAAGAGTTAAAAAAGAAAGAGAATGAAAATGATTACAATGAACACCCTCATCCCCTTCCTCCATTTTCTGTCTTAAAAAAAAAAAAAGTATTCAGAAACCAAATTAAGCAAGGGATATAAATTTATCTGATGTAGATTTCAGAAAGTTCAACAGCAGATATTCCTAGACACACACACACACACACACACAGAGAGAGAGAGATCTTTCACTCTATACATATCCACATTTATGTACGCAGTATGCCTACCTATCCATATTTTCATTGCCAAAGCTACTATTTTACACAGGCTGCTCAGGGATGAGATGACCAGAGCTGTTCGTTTTGCATAATCATGACTTTTACTTTAGGATTTTCATGTTTAATGTTCTAAGTAATCCTTTAGGTTATGGTCCACATGTTGCATAGCATCAAAGGTTATTCAAACAAAGCCAATTCACATGTGATATTACTGCATAGCTCCAAGAACAAATTTCAGGTTACTTATATGCCATTTAAGTTCTGAAATGGGCTACATATGGCTATGATAATGAGCCCATTACTGAAAGAAGCACTTTAGCAAAATGTATAAGCCTATATGAGATTTAGCATCTGCACTGCACAAACACATTATCTCTATCTCTTCAAATACCAAATCTGTCATTTTTATTCAAGGAAACGTAAGGAGTGAGGAAGTGAAAAATATTCTCATTAAAAAAAACACCTTTACACAAACACTGTACAGTTATTAGATCAATGTTTATGACAGACATTAAATTATAAAATATTATAATGGTTCATGTTATTTCCCTATAAATGACTGAAAAATCCCGTAATTATTTAAAGGGAAATATGTGCAACAAAGGCTGAACTTAACAGATAATCTCCTATATAATCACAAGGAAAATCTTCATCTTCATAATTAATCTGCAGAAAATAACAAAACATCTTCACATCCCAGACTGAAAAGTTTGTCTGCATTTCTCAACTAACTTAATGTTTATTTCTCTATAGCTTGCTGCTATAGGGGCTTGATCCTGAAAAGTAATAAAAAAATAAGCACATATCTTCTATGAGAAGGAAAAATTATAACATTTTTCACACACTATAAAAATGCACATATAAATAACCCACCAAGCAAATTTCAATGCAAATCTATGTATCATTTGTCACTGAATAAAATTAATTTCTGTGTCTAGCACAAGGGTAGTCAGTATATCTTTGAAATGGTACAAGCTTCTCTAAATTTGAAATTCATGTGGAGAATAAGTGCACACCTCCAAGAAGGACAATAAGTAAATAAATATTACAGAATCCCAGCTAGTGTGCAAAGCTTCAAGATCCTAAGAACCAACCCTTTCACTATATACATGAACACGACATACATGAATCTCAAGTGTTGAAACAGCCTAGATGGCAGTGTTGTTCATATCCCAAATTTTCAACAATCTCCACAAATAAGCTGTCATCATTCTGAAGTATCCAAAGACAATCCAATGTCAAATGCATAATTTACATACGAATTCAGTTAAAGTCCTCACAGTGTCTTTTGATTCTGACCTAGCAGATGCTAAACACAAGAATAGTTTATATACATGAAATTTAACATTGACTCTTCAGTCTTAATGCTTCTACTCATGGATATTTTCTAATACATCACTATGAATTATCCTGCTTAATTACAGTCCAGACACAACAGCTCCCTTATTCTATAAAGGTAAGTCAGAACAGTGGTTCTAGATGTGTCTTTAGAGGAGGAGGAGGGAGTGCAAGAGAAGGATAGGAAGAAGGGACAAGAGTGGAAAGACCAGACAGAGGGAGAGAAACGAGGAAGTGATGCAGGGAGGGAGGGAAAAAGAGAGGGAGGGAGGGAAAGAAGGAGGGCACAAATGATGTCTTGCTACTTCTGTTCCAGAAAGCTGGTTAATTGCACTTGCTTCATATATCTCCAAACACCCTGGTACATTAATTACATTCTGTAACACCAAACTCCTCTGATTCCCTCTGTCACTTCCACTGAGCAATTTAATTGTATTCCGCCTAGAGACATACTGATTAAAAACAAAAACCTGGCTGATAATTCTGTCGTCTAATATATAGTTCATCCATGCATTTCTATTGTGGAGGTAATAATGGAAAACCATGGTTTGTGCTATAGGAAAGTCCCCCTGCCCTGTTGTTAATCAAACACACTAGGGAAAAATATATAAAGCTTTTTGTTATGATATGACATGTATTATAAAGGTAAGCATGCCAGAAAAGAAAAGCCATGGTGAATGATTATAGAGATGATTATAGAAATTGCCACAGTGTCATTCACAGCCATCAAGACCTAAGCCTCTACTACTTTGGAGGGAAAGGGAGAAGAGTACTCACACAGACACCCCACCCATTGCCTACTGTCCTACAGGAGTGGCGGCAAAGGGACTCATGTGGTCCATGATTAAAACGAACCTCTTAACAGTATGTAAAGTCATCTGTCTTGCCTCATGTTTACAGGAAGATTTCCTTTTTCAGTCCTATACATTAGGTTCTGTGCAGCAGCTGCTGCCAGAACCAAAGTTAGCTCCCACAGATGGGCAAAAATAGGCTGTATCCCAAAGACTGAATTCATTCACAATGCAAATGTTAAAGGAAAGTTTAGGTAAGAACACACTATTGTGATGTCTCCAAGATTTAGACTAATACACTTCCATTCCTTTACAAGTACCGTAATTAAGAATTGAAAGTATTATCATCCACATTTCCCAGGGTTGGGGGGGGGGAGCCTGGCTGTAGTTCAGTTTTTTAACAACTTTCCATTGCTACAAACATCATTGTTTCTGGGAAACTAATATCAAATATTCTTTTTGACTTTCAAAGAACAAATCCAAAACATGTGAATAATTAATTCCACATCACATTTCATACTGCTACAAACAGACCACTAAGCTGACACCCTGTGAAAATATCCCAAGTAACCAAATCTGAACAAAAGACAGGAGAATGAGAGGCAGGACCCTGTCTGCTTGACAGCCTGACTCAGCCTAGAGGGAGACAGCAACACCTAGAGCACCTGTTCCAGGTCCCCATTGTGTTTGCCCACTGGGCACTGAGCTCAGCGTTCCAAGCCTGCAGCCAGCTCACCGGGGACGCTACCTCCTTCCTGGAGCCTCGCCCAGTCTCACTTTTGACAGTTTTCGCTCTGTCTAAATTCCTCACTCCGATTTCATGCTAGGGTAGCATTCACTGACACACAGGTAATGAATGCATCTTTATCCTTGAGATGCCCAGTCTCAATTGCCTACCCCCTGAACCTGCCTCGGAAGATCTGTTACTATAGCTCTTCTCTTGTATTTCTAAGCCAAAGTTTAGACAGCAGAACAAATGCCAAATACAGAGTGGCCAGGGCACGATTAGGCTCTTACAAGACATTCATTTTAATAGCTAGCTATTTTGCTACCAAAGCTGAGAGTCTTGCATTTACTATGGAAGTCCCTTAATGAATTAATTATAAGAACAACAATAGGTGACTCCTAACAGGTTCCACTTGCCAGCAGTATAGAAACAAAAGACCTGAAACTCTCTATCCCTAAAGAGACTGAGCCTGGTCCAAACAGTCTAGCAAACGTAATGTCATTTTACTTATGCACAGGAGGCTCAGAAAGCAATGGGGGAAGGGGTCTAAAGGATAAAAGCATGTTTAACTTACCATCAACCAGAACATACATAAATCCACAGAGCAGTAGTTGTGTAAACATCAGCAGATTCATTTTGACATATTAAAAAGGATCCAGATTGTTTAAGAAACCAATCCCAGAGAGCAAAAGTACAAAAATAAGTATCAAAAAAAGAGGTAGGTCCGAAGTTTTTAGACTTTCCTAGATATTAATGAATTGAGGAAGAGAGAATGGCAGGCAGGATCAGAAGGGGGTTGGTGAGGGGGTGTTCAGTGGACACATGACAACAGTCCTTCCAAATTAGCAGAGGGCACTTCCCACGCCGCCGCGGGTACATCCACACGCTGCCTCCCAAATTGCCACAAATTCATCAGCGGGAGCGAGGGACTGTTCACGCGCGGGTAGCCTTCTCTCCTCAGACTCCTTTGCTATCCAAACGCAAGTTCTTTCTTCGGAAGTCACGAAGATGACTAGAAAGTGTTCCACAAACTTGCAAGCGCGCCGCGGAACGACCATCGGCCTGCCCACCGGTGATGTGCGTCTCCTTCCCGGTGGCAGCAACACGTCCCGGAGTTTGGTTTTGTTTTGTTTTCACTTAACTTCCATCCTAAGGATGCGTGAGAGCCACACTTTGGCAAGCCGGTGGGGGACACCTCTCCCGGGCAGCCCGGGCGCCTCCTTCCACCTCTCCCGGTTCCAAAAAAGAGGGGGGGGGAGGGGGAAAGTGATGAAGAGGCCAGGAGAACGCCTGGGGTGGAGAATCCGAACTCGGACGAGAAGCAGCGGGAGGCGGGGTGGAGGTGGAGGAGGGAGGGGCCGGCTGCGGCGCTGCGTCCCCGGCGCGGTGCGTCCGTCCGTCCGTCCGTGCGTCCGTCGGTCGCTGGGTCGGCCGCGCTCCCCCGGGTGGCTGAGGACGCGGAGTCCCGGAGCGCGCCGGCTGTGCGCCCGCCTCCACCTCCTCCTCCTCCTCCGGCAGCTGCGGCGGCTGGAAGCTCTGGCTCGGGGGAGGGAAGGCGAGGAGGCGGGAGCGCAGGGAAGAAGGGAAGCGGCTCGCTCCTCAGAGTGGGCCCGGGGAGGGGTGGGGACTGGGGGTGCGCCCGGCTCTCCACCCCCACCCGCCCACGCCCCGCGGAGGAGGGGAGGGGGGAGCTGGAAAGTAGCGCGTCTCCGGGGGCTGCCCGGGGCCTCCTCGCCGCCGTCGTCCCCCACCACCCCCGGGCAACTCTTCTCCGTCCCACCGGCCCACTCCTTCCCGCCTCGGGAGGGGATGGATAGGTGGGCTCCGGAGTCCGGCTCCCCGCCGCGTCCCGTCTAACGGGCAGGTAATTTGCGCGCTGAGGGATGTGGTGGAAGCCCTCCCTAAAGATTCATCGCCCCGTGCGCCGAGCCGCGCGCGCTCTCGGCGAAGAGCCGATGCTCCCGGAGCCCGGGCGCAGCCTCATGACCCGGGGAAGCCAGCCGCGCGCACCCGCTCACCTTCTAGCTAAATCACGAGCGGGACGCGGGGGCCGAAAGGAAAGGGAATATAATCACCTTTTGGAAGTGGACAGCTTGTGTGGGGTACGCCCTATGTGGTTAAAAAGGGAAACTGGAAGAGGAAGAAAATTTAAAAACAATAATAATAATAAGGGAGTACAGGCGTGAGGGGTTACACCTAGCCTCTTTCCCAGCTTGTTTTAGCCAAGATCTATGGCCCGCTTCGGATTTCCCGTGGGAGGCCCGAGGGGAAGGGTTGGCATCTCTAATGTCGCCCGGTTGCCTTATGACCTCTCAGCGATGAGAGTGATCGGGAGATGCCACAGAGCGCAGCACAAGATGCTTCGGAGGGAGACCCGGCATCAAAGGATTTGGAGGAGGGGGACACCCGGGGCCTTTACCCTGAGTGGAGAGCAGCTCCGTAAGGACACTGGGGAAGCATGCTCTTCGTGGACGAAAGCTGATAACCCAACAGGGCCAGCAGAAGCTGAAAGAGCCGAATTTCAACCCAAACACCATAAAACCGTGAAATTCAAGGCAAAGACTTCCGAGTTCATGTCGTTCATGATGGAATAGTTAAGTGAGGAGGCCACGTTCAATCGGGTGGATGCCACCGTCTGCGGTGTCCTGGTGTGGCTGAACCCACGTGTGATCACAGGCTCCTGGGTAGCTGTTTGATGCTTGTCCGGGTGATTAGAAGGCAGCTTACAGAAACTCACGCAGGTCCTAGAGCCCAGAGTAAGGCTGGATGGTGAGTCTCTAGTTCCCCCTACTGGAAAATATTAGAAAAGAGGCTCTCCCTCTGAAGACGTTTGAAGAAGAGCCTTTTGTTTGGTTGGATACATTTTGGGACTGCCAGTAAACTTTGTCCTCCTTTCCTCGTAATGGGCGTGGAAGTGCGTTTTCAAGAAATGGCCACCGACGTTCAAGCAAGCAATTAGGACAGTTCTCACGACACCCAGCATGTTTGGAGATGATGGTAATAAAAAATTCTGACAAAGGGCTAAACACTCTCTTTGTGAAGCATTAACAGTAATTCTACCACGATTTTTATCTCCAGCATTTAGTTGTAATGAGGAAAAAAAGAAAGAAAAGCTCCTTAGTGTGTTAAAGTTAAAATCATGTGAGTTCTCACAGCAATGATTCTGAATTAGCACCGTATGGAAAAAAGAATAACCAATTAAGAGGAAACACGTCCACATGATTCCCTTCACCACTCCGAAAGGACCAAGAAGTCTACGTTAGACAATATTGTCACCTAGAAAGATCCAAATAAAAAATAAAAAAGGTTTTGGTTCAACATTTTTTTTACCTCTCTGGGCTATGGAAAGTAGTTGATATTCTATTAAGCTTTCCTTTTGACACTTCTACTAGGTTTAAAGTCGTGAATCGTAAAGTCTACATTATTCTTATAAATAATATATCCCCTTCCTCTAATCTCAGCCCATTTTTATTGTATGTGTGTGATATATTGCAAGTTCGAGCTCCGTAATGAGAATGTGCTGGAATTAACAAATCATATAAAGTAGCGCAACCTTGAATTTTGTTTTGTTTTTTTTTTTTTTTTTTTTTTTTTGGTTTTGCGAGGTAGGGTCTCACTCTGGTCCAGGCTGTCCTGGAATTAACTATGTAGTCTCAGGGTGGCCTCGAACTCTCGGCGATCCTCCTACCTCTGCCTCCCGAGTGCTGGGATTAAAGGCGTGCGCCACCACGCCCGGCGCAACCTTGAATTTTAAGAAAGATCTGGGAAAGGGAGTCATTGGAACAGTCCACCTGGAAGACTTTCTTCTAGCTTCTCATTTATCAGGCAAAAGAGAGATTCTATTTTCTAGTGGAAAGATTAAGCAAGTACAAGTGCTTTTCCTTAAGTAACCTATACAACTACCCAAGCGCTGGGGAGGTGTCTCAGCCAACAGGTTTGCCTTTTCAGCAGGAGGTCCTGCGCTCCATCCCCAGAACCTATGTGCTTGTAACCCTAGCTCTGGAGAGACAGAGATAGTAGTGTCCCAGGGGGCTGACCTGCCAGACAGTCTGCTTTACTTGTCTAATTCCAGGCCAATGAGAGACCGTCTTTCAAAAGAGGTGGATGTCATACCTGAGAAATAACACCTGAGGTTATCATCTGGTGTCCATAACATACACATTTGCATGTGCACCTGCACATGTCCCTACACAGAAAAGAGTAGACACACACACACACACACACACACACACACACACACAGAGAGAGAGAGAGAGAGAGAGAGAATGAAAGTAAAAAAATTAAAACCAGTCATGAGTCGTGTGGAAATTAAAACCAGTCACGAGTTGTGTGTTGATGGGTTGGAGGAGAACAACATAACAAAGGCTATTGTTTTCTAGAATGGAAAATGGTTGCTCTTTATCTCACAGAGTATGACAAATGAACGCCAGCAGAGAAAAGGCATATCTAGCGACATCTCTGGTTATATTTAATGAGGAGGACTAGTATTTTTGCATCGGTAACTACATGTTCCAAGTCACAAAGCTGGCCAGTGACTTCAGGCTAGTACCATTCTGTGAGTGAGGCATTGTCTGTGATATGGAATTATAACTATAACAGGAATCTTGGAGGCAAACTTTTCATAAAGATGAATTTATAAATGATTTTGAAAAGAATACTTTGTCTGGATCTCATATGGTATGAAAAGTGACAAAAGAAAACGTGATTTTAAAAAGAATTTCATATTAGAGTTTAGGGTAATGAGTCAACCTACATGGTAAATAATAGCAGTAAGGGGTTCTCAGCCAGAAACTCAATACGGACAGTGTTAAGTCCAAACTGAAGAAAAATCTCACCTCTGAAAGCTGTCACAGGGTTGGTAGTGGGGAAATGTACACATTTCTGTTAAAATTGACATGTTTTTAGAGAACATACTCTATGTTAGAAATGGATGACTCAGGCTAGAGGATTGGCCTAGTGGTTAAGTCATTTCCCTGCAAAGCCAAAGGACCCCAGTTCAATTCCCCGGGATCCACATAAGCCAGATGTGCAGGGGAGCACATGCTTCTGGAGTTCATTTTCAGTGGCTGGAGGCCATGGCACAGCCATTCTCTCTCTCTCACCACTCTCTCTCTCTCTCTCTCTCTCTCTCTCTCTCTCTCTCTCTCTCTCAAGTTAATAAATAAACAAATAAATAAAATGTTTTAAAAAAATAAATGGATGACTCATTCAAATTTTTCCTTTTTTTAGTAAAAGTGTTTAAAACCTGAGCCTTCTAGTAGAAATTGGAAATTCAATTTTAGCAGTGTTTTAGAAAAAAAACAGAACATTAAAAGTTGGAGGTTTTTATTATTATGATGAAAAGATAAAAACGGCTATAATCATGAAGCTCCTTGTCACTGCTTCTGAGGCTTTATGATTCAGAAAATTTAATGTGGACTTTGTCTTAATTTTCATTCAGCTATGAATTGATTTTTCCTTTTTGAAGTAAGTGACTGAGTAGAGAAATGGACATGGAAATTTAGACCTCTTTTATGTAAAACTTGGAGTGGTATTATTATGTACTCAAAATGTGCCTGCCAGATAAATATATATTTTAATCCATCTAAAAGAGATTGTGTTGGGAAAACTATAATTAACTTCAAGTTGTGTAAGGTGATCAAATAGTCTCATTTGTGATTGGGCATCTGAGTTGGCCTTCTTGAATAGAATCAAATAATCATATGAAAGCAAGCTACACAATACATGTATACTTCTATTTCATACTTCCTTCCTCAGTGATGAGGTATCAACTGAAAAATCTCAATACATTTTTTTTTTTCCTTGGCAACATGCGCTGGTCAAAAGGCAGCAACTTCAAAAAATGATTAAAGTTTTGATCCATGCTAATAATTTAATATTTCCTGCCATGTGACAAATATTATACTTCAGAAATTATCTGATTTTTAAAAATGATATTATGCTGTTAAATTCATTTAGGAGATTTATGTGGTTGATATTTCCAGAGAACAGATGAAAACTGAAAATCAGATATTTAACTCGTCAGTAAAAGACACAGTCTTTTCTTAAATCCCAATATGACTGTAAAAATCAATGCACTTAGTTTGGGCTATACTTCCTGTGAAAGATGTCTTACATATTCCACATCATAGAAATAATATAACACTTACTAAACTGTTTTGATTACTAATTTAAGAAAACTCCCTGATGTATCAAGAAATACATAAAGGTATGATAATTATTTTCTCAAAATTAAAGAAGCATTTAGAAGCCTGAGTATTTCTATGTAAAGTTGTCTTACAATAAACAACTATCACATTTAAATAAAATATATGACTTTTTGCTAATAAAAGGATACAAGACAATTAAAATAATATTAATATTCCTGACTAGACAAGGATGACTTATTTGTCCTACACTATTTTTATTATATTCAACCTTGTTCTAAAATATAGAAGAGTGCTGGAGTGATGTCTCAAGGGTTAAAGGCACTTGACTGAAAAGTCGGCCAGCTCTGATTTCATATTGACCTAAACCCAGATGCACAGAGTGGGACATGTGTCTGGAGTTCATTGGTAGTAGTAAGAGGCCCTGGCATACCCACAGACTCTCTCTCTCTCTCTCTCTCTCTCTCTCTCTGTGTGTGTGTGTGTCTCATAAATAGAAGTTTGCTTTTTCTTGTTGTTTTTGTTTTTGTTTTTTTAGATTTTTAATGTAAGGTTTCACTCTAGCCCAGGCTGACCTAGAATTCACTATGTAGTGTCAGGGTGGCCTTATACTCCTACCTCTGCATCCCTAGAGCTGGGATTAAAAGCATGTGTCACCAGGCCCAGCTTGAGAAATATTTTTAAAAACAAATAAACTATAGGTGAGTTGTAGGTAGGTGTAAGTTTAACTAAAAACTAGACACTATAAATAAACCATAGGCAAATCACTTCTTTGATAGCCAATAAAAAATATAATTTAAAACAAAGAAAGTGATGGCTGAAGAGATAGCTTAGCAATTGAGGCACTTGCCTGTGAGGCCCAAGGACTCATGTTCAACTCTCCAGGTCCTACATAAGCCAGATACACAATGACACAAGTGCATAAGATTGCACATGCACACAAGGAATGCACATATTTAGAGTTCAATTGCAGTGCCTAGAGGCCCTGGAATGCCAGTTCTTTCTCACACACTCTCTCATTCTCTCATTAGAAAAAGGCAGACTGTTGGGCTTGCCTCAAAAAAAAAAAAAAAAAAAAAAAAAAAGGACAGTGACAGAATGTGGGCAAAAGTGCTCTACATCTAAGCTAGGTTCAGAAGCTCTTTGTTGTCTGATGCTGTTGTCACTGTTTCTCCTTATCTCACTGGGCTGCAAACATGTACATTTTGTGGCACTTTTCCTTCAGCCTTGTGCCTATTCTGGGACAGGAGCACCTTACAGCAGTGGAAATCTACATAGGTGCTATTTCCAATTTTATCAGAGATATATGTGAAGTCACCACAGGAAGATGAGGACTAGTGGCCTGAAGAAAGGAGGTGGATATAAGCAAAACTAGGAGCTGGGAAATACTGCTGCAAGGAGAACCTAGAGGCCTCTCGGCCATGCACCCGCCTGAAAGAAACCCAGCATGCAGTACACCACGCTTTAAAGTGTCCCTGAACTTGCCTTCCTAGAAAGAAAATTATGAGAACGTTACAAGATAAAGGTTTATATTTCCAGTTTGTAAAAGGGCATATTTTTTGAAATCGCATAAAAGCACATCAGAGCTCCTCAATTGTATATTATCTCCATTATGTGGTACAAAGTTGGCCTTCATCCCCACACATACACATCTTACTAAAGTATAAAATCTCAACATGCGATAAAAGGAAAAGGAAGCTTTTATAGGAAAGATGTTAACGTTTCATCTACTTTAGGTAATGACTTGATAAAATATGTAAAATAGGGCTGGGAAGATGGCACAGCACGGTGGATAAACCACTTGATTTGTTTGCATTCCTGAATTCCTATGTTCTGGTCCCCAGAAACCACATAAAGCTGAACACTACAGTACCGGTGTCTGTAATCTCAGTGCATTTACAGACTGTCAGTCTTGGGAATACATTAGTGAACAAGAGATTGAGAGAGAGTCAGGTAGCTTTATTAGGCAGTTAGGCAGAATGGGCCCCTGAAAGTAAAAAGGCAGGAAGGTCTGCACTTGCTAGAGATCAAAGGATAAGCTGACTTCTCATCTCTTGCCACATTCCCTAGACCTGTTTTTCCACACGTGACCCCTTCCCTGGGAGGGAGGTCTTTTCCTAGAATTCAAAACTAATCCTTATACCATAGAATTAATCCAAGGATACATGTAATCTAATGGATCTGTCATATAAAAACTAATCTACTTGGTAATGTATTCTGACCAATAAATTTTGACTAGATGTCGAGCATGTAATGCCCCTTTAAAACACAAAGAATATTAGGTTTATAATTATAAGATTTATAATTGAAAAATGAAATGTAAATTAAAATTGTATCCCATAAGTGATAAAATGGAATTAATGGAAGAAATTTTATCTCCCAAGTTTAAAGACAACCTTGAAAGTGAATCAGTACAACAGATAAGATACTGCACAGACAATTTTTATTATTATTGTTAACAACATATTTTGTATGGATACATGGTTGCAGGTATTCCCTATGGGGTTGTGGTTATGCATTGTGAGAGCAGCAGTTATTTTTTGAAGGGAGGGAATGCCTCTGGGCATAATGTCTCAATCTGTTGCTCTTACAATCTTTCTGGTCCCTTTTCTCCAAATTCCCTGAGCTGTGGTGTATGGTGGGTATGTTTTAGGTCTACTTCAGTGATGAGCTGCTAGGAGCCTCTGGACCGCTGTTTTGGTAGGTGTTGAGTATCAGCGTCTGTTTCTTTCACCCTGGCCCTGATTTTCATGTTCACCAATTGGGATGAAAACTCTTGTTCTTCTCATAAGCGGTCTCTACTAATTACTGTCCTACCTTATAAAAAATGAGTAAAAAGTGATTTTCATGCTGGAGAGATGGCTCAGCAAAGCCTAATGACCTAGATTCATTTCCCAGGGACCCACATAAAGACAGATGCATATACTGGTGCACATATCTTAAGCTTCTTTTCAGTGGCTGGAGGCCATAGAGCACCCATTCTCTCTGTCCATTATGTATTTGTATGAATGTTTAAAAAAAAGGAAGTTAAGACAGACTGAATGCAGGTTTTTTTTCTTTGTTACAAATTAAACAAATCCCTATTTCATTAGCTTATTTTTAAATTTTCTATGAAACATTGGTCATACTTATTACAATACAAAATTTAAGTATGTCTTTACAGTATCTAGTATAAAATATACTGGGTATGTAAATTAATGTATCTTTAGCAATATACAAAACACGCCATAGAATTTCTATTCTTTGGTATCTCTGTTTTCTAAAATTTCTTATTGTGAATTTTTCCATTAGTTATCTGACAAATGCTAGTGTTGAGATATAATTGCTGTAGACAAGGTCAATGAAAATTATGTAGCTTAATGAGCAATTGAGAGGCTTCTGCATGATTCTTTTTTTGTAGTTTGATTTATGGCTGGCTTACATCCAAATTGTTTCTTACCTATTATTATTTTTTAAGTCATTTCTACTCTTCACCAAAGAGACCCCTTAAAAAAGCATTATATGATAAAGCTGGAGCAACTTTTATGGGGGTTCCATTGGTCTATTTCCTAGCCTTTGTTTGAGATCATGTTGGAACTCTCAAGAGAAATGAAAATCTATTTTTGTTTTTGCCATTTCTTTTAACCATTTCCAAGTAAGACCTCACATCATTTACTAGTCATCGTGATTATTTTAATCTTCTCCAAACAAATGCTGAAGGGGCATTTCCACTTCATTATCCCTGCACAAAGCAAGCTAAATGAATGGGTTCTTGCACAGGAGAATGGCAGAGCAAGCTGGATGAGAACTAGAGCTCTGGAGCCAGACCCTGAAAGCAGGTCTGTCTTCCATTCTCAGTTCTACCACTTCCAAGTATCATATTGATAATTCATCTATGAGAAGGGAGAAATGATGCTGTCTCACATACTGGGTGCTACATTTAAAGACTTTTCTGCACTGATCATTCCAGTTGTTTCTCAAATCCATAGGGTATCTGGGCTATTCTAATGGATTACTATCATGATAACAGAGACAAAATTATCTTTTTATCAGTAGTCATTATCATCCCATCTACACAGAGCTGGCCAAGTTTCCCAGCCTCCTTTGCAGTTATTTTAGACCAAAGTAATGAGTTCTGGCCAATAGAATGTAGACATTTCTATTTTTGGCCTCTGATTTATATTCTTACACCATTGCCCTTAGCACTCTGAGTTGGTTAGATGGCAAAATCCTATAGAAAATACTGAGACACCAGAGGAAATAAACATCCCTCAGAATCAACGTGTAGAGCTGACTGAGATGATCCTTCTAGGACTTTAGAGTGTGATTATACAATAAATATCTTGTAATGTGTTGTTATTTAAGTTTTAATATTCTCTACTTTAGCCTTAACATTTTCTGAGGAAAATATAAACAGTTCCCTTGAATACTGCCTGAAGTTCATTTGGAAATGTTTCATTTCTCATAGTACATTAAAGTATTGTTGAAATGATAATGATGTCCCTGGGGACTGAGCCCAGGACCTAGTGCATGCTACTCAAGCACTGAGCTACATCCCCAGCCCTGATCATTCTTAACATTTTAACAACAACACTTCAGTTTTCAAAATAATACATGACAAACACTACACATTGCCTTATTTCTCTCAGAGTGTATGAGCATTGTCGCATCCTTAACTACATAATTTAGAGCAAGTAATGAACACTCAGATCAACAAGGAAGTTTTCCCCAAGTGTCATGGTTTGTAGTTGAGACTCGAAAACTCTGAACAAAGCCAAGTATTATCCAGTTTGGGTGAGCTCATTCTATAGCAGTTTTTCTCCTTTCTTCTCTTCCTTCCTTCCTTTCTTCTTTCATTCTTTCTTTCTTCTTTCTTTCCTCTTTCTTTTTTTTTTTTTTGTTTGTTGTCATTTCCCTAAAGAGCTGTTATAGTCTGAAAGTCTGTGTCTCCCTGAGACTCATATGTTCAAATATTAATCCACAGTAACACTAGTAAAAATTAGAGGTTTTGGCTGGGCAGGATGGTGCACACCTTAGTCCCTCCGCTCATGAGGCAGAGGTAGGAGGATCACCATGAGTTCAAGGTTATACCCTGAGACCAGACCGACAACATAGTGAATTCCAGGTCACCTTGGGCAAGAGTGAGACACTGCTTCTAAAGTCCCCCCCACACACACACACACACAAAAATGGTGTTTTGGGAAATAGATTGAGTCAGAAAGACAGAGTTCTCATGACTAGGATGAATGTCTTTAGAAAAGTCTCTAAGAACTAGTTGTCCCATCTACTAGTTGAAGACATAGCAAGAAGAGCTGTCAGTGGACAATGAACCAACCAGCACTTTGTTCTTAGATTCCCCAACCTCCACATCTGTGAGAAATACATTCCTATCACTTTCAAGCCTTCCCATTTATGGTATTATGTCACTAAAGCAGCCTGAACAGATTAAGACAGGAATGGTTTTAGAATTTTTCATCCTAATCATCTTACCATTAAATTTCACACATTAGATAAAGTATCTTTCTGTACCATACACATATGCACACATACATGTAATAAATGAAAGAAGATAATTCTGTCCCCAAGAGACATTTTTCTTTCATGTCCAATGAGAAAGAACAATGCCAGATCTCCAGCAACGATTATTTTTATTGTTCCATTATGAGTTAGCAAAAAAATTCCTACAGATCATCTTCATTCTAGACCAAGGCTGATGGAACACTCATTTTCCAAACAAAAGGAAAGATAAAAAGGAAAGTAAAACTTAGCTTTCACTTCTCCCTTCCACAGGTAATAGAAATCTGGAAGTACTCACAACTCTCTTAATTATTATACATCTCTATCCCCTACAGAGTTCTTTGTTTTCACAAGGAATTTTGTGAATTCATTGTGGTAACATAGGCAATTTCAGGCTGATGAGAAAGGAATGATCCTCATGTGTTTCTGCACTGGGTTTACAGTATCTCCCAAAGTCATGTCTTCAGAACCACAGAATGCAATGTTGTTTGAAAATAGGGTGTTTGCATATACAATTAAGTTTGAATTCATACTAGATTCATAAGCCCCAAGCCAATTACAATTGTCCTTGACAGAATGTAAAAATGACATGAAGCCATGGAAAGAAGACAATCACATAAAGGAGGTGGCAGAGTGTCCCTATAAACTGTCACAGTCTAAGGAATGCCAGGATCTACCAGATGCTGAAAGAAGCATGAAAGTTTTTTTTTTTTTTTTTTTTTTTTTTCCCAGAGTCTGTGGGGAAGTATGGCCCTGCCTATGCCTTACACTGACTCTTTCTGGCTCAAGAACCTCCAATGAATCAAGTTCTCTAATTTAAAGCGACAAAATTTGTGGCAAGTTGTTTTTGCAGCCAAAATAGCCATGAACAGTGGTGACAAATAAAAAAGGGAAATTTATTTTATTTTACTTAATAATGCCCAACTTTATATATGATAAGTTTGTGGAAACCCTATGAAATGCTAATCATCATTATAAATCCATTTAAATTAAAGTGTATCATATCTGCACACAAATAGAAACATGTAAGAATATAAAAGTTTAAATACAAGATTAATATTCAATTTAAGAATGTTACAGGGGCTACAGACAATATGAGAGAGGTAGAGCACTTGCCCAATATGCATTAGACTGTGGATTCAATCTCCAGAATCCTCTCCAAATTTACATTCAAATGTTTACTTAAAAATACAGGGCTACCCATGTAAATTGCCAGATAAAGTACAGGTACGTGGTGGCTCATGCCTTTAATCCCAGCACTCGGAAGGCAGAAGCAGGAAGATTGAAATGAATTCAAGGCCACCCTGAGGCTTCATAGTGAATTCCAGGTCAGCCTGAGCTAGAGCAAAACCCTACTTCAAAAACAAAAATAAAAATAAAAATAAAAATACTGGGCTGAGGAGATGGCTTAGCGGTTAAGGCATTTGTCTGCAAAGCCAAAGGATCCCGGTTTGACTCTCCAGGACCCAAGTAAGCCAGATGCATAAGGGGGTGCATGCATCTGGAGTTCGTTTACAGTGGCTAGAAGCCCTGGCATGCCCATTCTCTGTCTCTGTCTCTGCCTCTTCTCTCTCTCTCAAATAAATAAATAAAATATATATATTTAAAAAAAATAAATAAATAAATAAAAATACAGGATTGAATATCATCTTTGTAATTTTCTATTATAATTTTGTTGTTCAATAGTACAAAGATTGTGACAGAGTGGAGGAGCAAGGCAGCCCAGGTTTGTAAGCAGTCAGAGACCCAGACACATGGGAATGTAAACACGGATTTGCCCAGACAAGACCGGAAGGCAACTCCAGTCTCAGAGCTAAAATTCAAAAGCCCTGACTCACAAAGATCAGTAATGAATACCAACCCTTTGTTCTCTTTATTTCCTGCTTCTAGCTCCTTCCTGGAACTTTTTGGTGGGCTTTGCTTCCCCCCTCCATCAACCAGCTGAGTCTTTGCTCTTCTTCCCGACCTATTAACCAATCAAAGAACTCCATATGCACTTAAATGAACCAGTAAAATGCATCTCAACTTGATGTCTAATTTCATATGCGCCAAGAATGGACTCATCCTCAGTGCATAAAAACCTCTGACACAGAGGGTTACATCAGCCACCCTCTTCAGAAACCCTCTCTGTTGCAAGAAGCTTTGTACTTTTGGTTCTCAAAACCTTGTGGACTACTTAGTCTGGAGTACTTAGATATAAAACCTTGCTTGCTTGTCTTTCTGTCCATTTCATCATTCTTGTGATGGTGAGACAAAGTCATCCACAGACAGAAAACCACTAACAATAGTGAGCCCAAATAAATGAAAAATAGACACCTTACTTACAAATTAGTGTTGTTCAAGTTTAGATTAATTTAACTGAGACAATTTTGCAATTATTATATTAACCTTGTTATTGCAATGACCAGTGAATTCTGACAAAGTATTTTTACACATTTAACACATTTAACATACATTTTTAGTTTTTTTGTGTGTGATTAAAATTCTAAAATAATGCTTTAATATGAAACTTCAAGAAAAATACTACATAACTACTGTATCTATGTGGAGACTTGAAATAAGAAAAGTCAGTACTTGTTTATTGATGATTTTTACAGAATGCCGCTTGCAAAATGAAGTAAATGTTGTCACAGGGCCAGATTTAGACAAGTGCCTATGGCATCAATAGAACCAAAGTTGTTTTCTTTGTTGATTTATTTAATGCTGGTTTAGAGAAGAAAGCTTAATGCCATCAGTTACAGCTTTCCTATTCTCAATAAGGGAATGGATGTGCCAGGTCCCAATTTCCATGTCATGACCCAATCAGTATTCTTCTTCATACAATGAAGAAATGAGAAGGAAAAAGAAAATACTCTCCATTACTAAAAGTGCCTGAGGTTATCCAAAATATGCTATTTTGACAAATTTTCATGTGGTATTTGACATGAAAGGAGCCTTCTAATTATTAATCAATAAGTAGGGAGAAGTCTCACTCTCTCTTTCCCACATACACACATGCATACACAAAAAGATTCTTGATAATTAAAACCAAACTGAAAAAAAAAACAGGGTGAAGGAATATAATATTAGCAACCTATTACTTTTAATCTAAAGCAACATCTACAGTGAAAACAAATATATCACAAGCTATATTTATACTAGGCTATATTTATCCTATGACATATACATAAAATTCACACTAACTTACTTATTTATTTATTTATTTATTTATTTATTTATTTATTTATTTATTTATGACAGAGAGAGGGAGAGACAGAGAGAAAGAGAGAAAGAATGGGCACACCAGAGCCTCTAGCCACTGCAAACAAACTCCAGATGCACACACCACCATGTGTCTCTGGTCATGTGGGACCTGGAGAATAGAACCTGGGTCCTTAAGATTCACAAGCAAGTGCCTTAACCACTAAGCCATCTCTCCAGCCCTCACACTAACATCTTGAAACAAATCCACAAACAGATATGCTGATACAATACGTGCACTGTGCTTAGGTGGCACATGCTTTATCAAAGGGTCAGTGTGAATGAGAGGTATCCAGAGAAAGACAAGAATATCAGCTCTCTTAGAATCACCAAATATGGTATAGAGAAATAGATATTAGAAGATCTCATAAAAGGAAGAAAACATTCCACAAATACCTATCATGGAAACATAGAAACCAAATCAGAAAATAAAAAAGTATTAAGCCAGGCATGTTGATGTACACCTTTAATCCCATCTCTAGGGTTCTTCATGAGCAGTTCCTTGATTATTTGTCACAAATAGCTGTCAAGGGGAGTAAACAAAATAAATCTCAAAAAAATCAAAAACGAAAGTAAAAGGAAGGATAAGCCGGAGAGGAACTGAGGAGAGGATGTTGGATAAGCCCCATTTTATGGAAACAATGCTCTCAGACCTAGATTTCTCTCTGTTACATGTCATTGATATTTCTATTGCTATCAAAAAGACAGATAAGGGTTTTTTTAACATTGTTTTTATCAGAGTAATATTAATTTTCCTTGAATAGCATTGCTCCAACTGAGAAACCAAATTGTATTTTGCCAGTTTCCAGAAATGCTTTTAAATTAGACTTGATGTTGACTACGTGAGTTTTCAGGGCCGACGTAATTTAGCTTTTTATCTGAACATTTGATAAGTAGCAGCATGACTCTTTCCAGTTATAAATCCATTAACAACCCCCCCAAAAAAACTGGTGCTTTAATATCGTCATATTTTAATACCTAAGACAGAATCCAAAATATGTCATGTTTAATGGCTACAAATGTTTCTGCATAAGTCTTCAATGCAGAAAAAGCTTCAGTGGTTGGAATAAAGCAAGCCAGAGGAAATGCTTTGTTCAATCCATTAACAAATATTTATTGATCACCATTATAAGCAGGGGGAGAAAATGAAGAGCATCTGTCTCATGAACATGCCCTGCCTTTCCTGGTTCATTCTATCTCCACATCTATAAAATGATTAAGTTGAACTAGTGTCTTCTAAAGCCAATTCTCCCCTCAAACGCACTCTTAAGTATTTTGCTCACACGAAAGACACAAGTGATATGGACTATGAGCAAGGTAGCTTTAAACTCAGAGGTAGTCTGCTAAGGACTGGGCCAAAGAAACAAAGACACCACCTTGTCTGCCCTGGCGGGACTTGAACTCCAGGCTGTTTCAGTCCCATCCAAGATGACTACAAGCAACAACCTCCTAATCTCTCCTTGCTAACAGAAACAGCTTCCTTTTACTTCCTGGAATTTGCCAGTCCAGCTGCTGTGGGTGGGCCCTTCCTAAGTGAGTCCCTCCTGGGCTCCCCTAAGCACCTGGGCCTGGTGATGAGACTCATTCTAGTTGGATGCCTGATTCATATAAATGGACCTGAGCCATGTGAGTGAGCTCCTTCTACAGAGACTTCTGAGACTGCAGTTCCCATTTAAGGGGAATTCTTCTCTGCTGTTTTTCCCCTCCTCTCACAGCAGTTCTGGGAGGGGGGTGTTATTCCTCTTTTCTCCTTTTGTCTGCTCTCCTGTTTTCACCCTATCCTTAATGAATTCTCATAACTTACCCTTCTCTATGTCTGCATTAAAAAAAAAAATTCTTTGATAACTTGGAAAGGATTTGAAGTTGGGGTTGGGGGAGCCTGCTGCTGCATCATTATGGAGATCTAATCCCTCCCAGAGCTAATACCACAACACAAACATTTGCATCTGGTATCACTAATTGGGCCAGAGTCCATCGCAGACATTACTTCAAGCTTCAGATTCTATTAACAAGGTTGCTATGAAAGGTATGATAGCAAGTGGTACTAATTTTGGTCATCTTGCACTGGTGTGTCTTGTGCTTGTTTTTAACTAAGTAATGCAAATGTTAACAGTTGCTAGAAGTGACTAGAAAATTATCATTCTTGGTAGCTGGCGCATTGCATTCTTCTGGGTAAAATGTATCTGCCTTATTCTAAAATCTTAATGCTTTGTTAAGATGAAATGCACGGTGGCATCACTGATTCAACACCGCTTAAAACAATCCAAATGTGGATATCATTAAGGTCAGGTTATCACTGGATAGTAAGTGGTCTATAGGGATTCCATAAAGATATGTTATTTAAAAACCTATGGGATTAAAATAAACCACAGAGACTAATGCTGAATGTGTACTTTCGTGTATGAGTATTTTTTGCTATCTTTTTAGCAAGCACATTTTGATTTGACTGTTGATTTCATGGTGATGGTGACCAGAGCAGTGTTTAACAATCAATCAATAATTGATAATTGAAGTGCTCCACACAGATTTGTAACTTGGCTGGTAGGGGAGGTTATTTCCTTATCAAGGACTTCTTAAGAAATAAAACTATAAACCAGCCAGCTAAAAGCAGCAATCAGGAGAATGCCTCTCAAGGAATGATGCAGAGATTTATGTGGGTACCTTTGATAAGTGCTCTAGGGATTCCTCTGTGTAAAACCCTGAACAGGAAGACTTAAGACTTTCCATTATCACCCTACTGGCCCATTCTAAGTCCCCTCACACAAATGACACCACCCAGGAGGCTTTTCTAAGTGACTTGTAAATGTTCCTTGAGGTTGTTTGCATTTCAAAAGAAATTAATGTAAATCACAAATCTTTTGTCTAACCTTATGCCACCCTCCTCTATGCACAGTTGAGAGCAATTTGTCGATTCTTTGAGAAACTTTTGTTAGTTATCATGTTAACTAAGTTTTCAGTTTCCTGCAGGACATCATATTGGTTTTGCTCTTAACAATAAATTTATAGTTGTATTTGTTAAACCAAAGAAATTGCAAAGATTCCTCTATAATTATTAATGTCACTTGGAAGATGTTCTATTATGTTCTTTTGTTTGCAAGGCTCAACATAAAAATAGGAAGCTAATAAAAAGGAAACAATTTTGAAGGAGTATTAAGAGCTGATGGTTGAAGCAGTAATTCGCAAAGACAAGTCCAACATAACAAGTAAAAGTTGGAATGCAAATGACATTAGTTGACCTTAGATGTCCAATAGTAAAAACTAAAAGAAGTAACTTTTTCATTATACTAAAACATTTTTGTGTTAGAAGTTTATGGCTACTTCCTTTAGCTTTAACTACCACACATTCTGAAGGGAGGAGGTAGCCACCCTGTCTCCTGGTGTCCTGCCTTTTGAGAAGGCACTAAATTAATTTACTGCCCAAGGACAGACCTTTTGTCTTTAAAAAAAAAAAAAAAAAAAAAAAAAAAAAAAAAGGAAAAAGAAGCAGAAAAAGGTCAAGCTGGTGGTCACTTCACAAATGCATCAATGTCTTCATTTTATTGTATTATTATATTCCAAAACATGTCTTTTCCCCCAAAATATAGTTTTAACTCACAAAATCAAAAGAAAGACATTAACTTGCTGACAAATAAATATACATAATTCTCTGAAAAATAATACAAGATTTATGTTATAGAAATAAAATTTAAATTCATTTTCTTTCCATATGTGTTTCATTGTTACTCAAAGTATGATCTGGAACAACTGGGAATCAAATATCTAGGTGCTTAACATTTAGTATATTTACCTGTGTAAAGTTTTAAGTTTTTAATTCTTGGTTATTTTTCCAAATGGAATTGAACAGATCGTTTGTAAATCTTGTTTTCCCTGTAAACTCACCATTTTATCTATATGTTACACATATATTGTGATGATATTTGTTTTCTTGTAATACAGTTTCTTTTTGGAGTTGAGAACATTCCTTGTTTCATTGATTCCTGTCAACCTATTACTAAAACTCGCAGTTTCATTGCCTCACTTATTAAAAAATACTGTCGTGAAACAACTGAATGTATGTATGGGCTACAATGTGAAATTTAAAAATATATACTCATAAAATCAAGACATCATTTGTAACTGTTCATCATTTCCTTATGTTTGGGGTCTATACACGCCTCTTTTCTAATTCTTTACAAAATATTGGAGAAGTTATTGTGAAGTATATGTACCCAACTGCATTGTGAAATACTAGCGCTTATTGCTCCCATCTAAGACAGAAAAACAAATGCCATATATTATATTTCATATGTGGAAGCTAAATCAAGTGAATCTGAGAGTAGAACAGTAGCTTCTAGAAGTTGGGGGGAATGGAAGAAATAGCAGGAGATTAAAGCTGAATAAGCTTACTGTTTAGCTTGTGACACAGTTTAGCTCAGTGACAGACATGTTTATGCATTAAAACATTGTGGACAACATATTTAACATATAAGTTCTTTTCATCTTATCCCTAGCACTTCACTGCACCCATCCTATGTACTTTCCATCTGATCCCTCTTCAAGAACTGATGCCATCATTGGATCTATACTGACATGATAAGACAATTCTTTGTATACTTAAATCATGAAGTTGGTAGGAAAAGCCAAGCCAATATATAAACCTGCAGTATGAACACATATCGTTATATAAATCCATGCCAACTTGTGTCTTGTCTCTGCAGAATGCTAGTTTATAATTGTCATGTACAGAGAACTTAAATTATTAAATGTAAAGGCAACATAACATAAACACCACACTCTTACATTAAGCCTAACATTCCTGATAGTCATTAGGAAATACACTATAGATGTTTTCAGTTTATAAAAACATAGATATCACTCGGGAGGCAGAGGTAGGAGGATTGCTGAGAGTTCGAGGCTACCCTGAGACTACATAGTTAATTCCCGGTCAGCCTGGACCAGAGTGAGACCCTACCTCGAAAAAAAAAAAAAAAAAAAAAAAAAAAAAAAAAACAGGTATGAGACTTATTGTTTTGTATTTATTGTGTGATCTAGGTATAATCCAAATGTTTCTAACAACTGCTATGGCTGTTGATACAGTAAACTTAAAAACTCACTAAAATGAGAGGACAGTTCTGCATGAAAATTTGAACAGTACAGGCCAACTTTAATTTTTTCTCTTTAGTGGAATTGGTTTCTCCCTATATTTTACTAAGAGACTCTATTCTTTCAGCACTGTTTTAATTCCTTGAATGCCCCCCCCACCAAAAACAAACCATTTTAAATGAAAAGATCTTTAAATTATCATATTTCCTTCTATAAATTTTAGTGAGTCATAAATTAATCAAATTGTGTTACAACTGCAAAGCCTGTTTAACATTTTATGATTTTTCTTCTTTTATCCCCTATTTGAATTGCATTCTAGTCCTTTCATTGAAAAGTGGAAAAAACTGATACTTATAAATTTAGTTTTCAATCTAATCACAGGGAAGCAAACACTATGACTCTACTCTATAGGACTCTGAGAGTTCAAAAAGGCAGACAGGGGCTGGAGAGATGGCTTAGCGGTTAAGGTGCCTGCCTGCTAAGCCTAAGAACGCTGGTTCCAATCTCCAGTGGTTCCAATCTCCAGGTCCCACTTTTAGCCAGATGCAAAGTGACGCAAGGGCGCAATGCCGCACTTGCCCACCAGGGGTCACACACATCTGGATTTCGTTCACAGCAGCTGAGAGACTGCTGGCGCGCCCATCTATCTGTCTCCCTCTCCCTCTCTATCTCTGTCCCTCTCCAAAAAAAAAAAAAAAAAAAAATAAAAAAAAAAATTAAAAAAAAAAAGACAGCAGTAGTGTTGGTTGCCAGGGCCCAGAGGGGAGAAGGGGAGTCACTGCTCAACGGGTATGTCTCTGTATGGGAAGATGAAAAAGATTGATATAGGTAGTACTGATGTTTTTGATCCACTTATTAATAAAAAATAAAACTTTCCTTTATTATTAGACCATGTTATATAGTTTGTGATATTATATAATACAGACATGGCATGCTTATTTAATCTTCCCTTATGGGTAGATGCTTCAGTTATCTCTAGGATTCGTTTTTTATTTCCTTACATGAACGTGCCTAGACATGTTATTCCATAAACCATTGTACAAATATCCGTTGCTTTCTTAGCATTTAAGCATTTGCTTAATTAGACTACCTCAAAGGAGAGAAACATTTTCAAAGTTTTTAAGATGCATTGTAAAAATTTCTGAGAAAAACAGAAAATATTTATGTTCTCACCTACTGTGAATAAAAGCATATCTTCACTAATGCTTTTATATATAGAAAGTTCTTCCCATGCAGATATTAGATAAATTATTCAGTGTTGTTTTTACTGCTTTGCTGTGGCTTCATTTTTAGATTTAGCCATAAAATCATGATGTGTTTTCCATTTTAGAGTGGGGAGATAGAAGTGCCTAAGTTATTTTTCCCAAAAGCTATTCACTATTCATTTGTTAAGTAATTCTTCCCGGTTTTACTATTCAAAATCAGCAGGGTTAATTGAACAGTTTTTTTAAAGATATTAAAAGCAATAATGACTATAAGCAATGTTGGTACTCCACATGTGTGGGGGTAAACATATTTTATAACAGTGTCTCATATGAACCTGCTTAAGACCTGCAACCTCATTGGCAAGTCCCCACTATATTTAATCCCCATCACTAAGACAGCCAGCTGCCAGATAGAGCTGTGGTCCATTTTCAAATCTGCTCAAATCTAGGATCCAAAAAGTTAACATCAAAAACCAATGTGCTAACCAACTGGGCAAGATCTCTGGGCACCATTTTTGGTCTTCCAAAGAACATTTGAGACAAATGGTTTACAACTTCTAACTTATAGATACTTGCAGATGGAAGGGTCATAAAATTCACCTAAAATGAAGGTGATAAAATCCCTAGATCCAATGATCTGTTAATTTCAGAATTTCTACTCTGGCTTTACCTCATGTGTCATTTCTTCTCATGAAATTCCCTTCTTATACCATATATACC
Source organism: Orientallactaga sibirica (assembly GCA_036365145.1). Lineage (NCBI taxonomy): Eukaryota > Metazoa > Chordata > Mammalia > Rodentia > Dipodidae > Orientallactaga > Orientallactaga sibirica. The sequence continues at coordinate 10,947,722 of JAEOAD010000060.1, read as the reverse complement.
TTCCTCTTTCCATTCCCATGTGCCCATGAAGAATTTCCTGATGCTAGGTCACAGAGAACTCTTTCTGCTCTGTCGTACTTACTTCTGGGATACTCATACTATCACTTGAATGTATGTGTCTCTTAGAAATTCCATACTGTAAAATAATCTGCAAGGCAATGGAGTCAGGAGGTGGGGCCTTTGGGGGATTATTAGGTCATAAGGATGGAGGCCTCATGAGTGGGTTTAGCACACTTACAACATAGACCCCAGAGACTTGCCTTGAACCTTCTGCCATGTGAGGATACAGCAGCAATTGCAATCAGTGGCTGAGACACTAAGGGACTTATTAGTCTTTAGAACTATGAGCAATATGTTTCTGTTCTTGGAACATCTGGCTTAGGATATTTTGTTGAATCAATTTAAATGAATAAGACAGATCATTTAAATATATCCAAAGCTCTGAAATTATAATATATATCAGTTGCTGTGGTAAGTTGACTCTTGAGAGGAAAAGCTGTTCTATTTTAGAAGGCTGTCCTTGTTGACCCATGCCAACTTGAGAATGGATTAGGTTTCATCAGAGAGAGGTAGGAGAGGTGGGGCTGCTTATATTGTGTCATGAGAAGGGGTAATCCAGTGTTTTAGAATCAATTCCAACAATATAATTATGATGTGGCAAAAGATGCATCCGTATTACCCTTATATATTACCTTTATTTATTAAAAAATCTATATATTGAACATATATATGTTAATAATAACATATTTAAATTACTACTTCTGAATTTATAAGAGCATCTTAAATTCCCTTTTCCTTGTCAAATAGATTTATTTTTTTCTATATAAAGGCAATATTGATGTATATGGGGTAAGTTTTCACTATTCCAAAAAACATTCAACATGAATGTTTGAAGGTATTAGCACATATCTATAGTTAAGTTATCATCATTTATGGTATAAATCATAAAAATGGAAAAATTATTTTAAAAGTCATGTAAAGTATAGCACCTAAAAAGTAATAAAATATCATGGCATGTGGACAATACTCTGAAAAGATGCAAATGTTGCTTTTCTAACTGATGCATTCCCATTTCATTTTTAAAGTAAAAAGTTTTTAAGAGACTAAAAAAAGTTGTTTGTTTTATCTTTTAGAATTAGAATGAAATATAATACAACATTGAAATGTCCTCCGTTTCAGCTTACTCAGTTCTTGTGTACTTTTCTTGAACCTGTTCTCTGGGATTGTTGTGAAAGAAAATCCGGTCCGATTTCTTTCAGATACACTTTAATTACTTGTGTCTTAATAGCCATTTGATGCCATCTTTGATGGGGTCAAATGATCTCTCCATAAATCAGGGTTCCCTCTACCATCTATTTGCTTTATCTTCATTTCCCAGTAAAGGATTTCTGTTGTGGTTGTTTTGAACACATTTCCTTTGAGTTTGGAAGAGGAAGGTTTACAGGCAATCCAGCTGATTGTTTTTCCACCTCAGGGCTTCTGAAATTAGATACAAATTCCAAGGCAACTTCTTAAATTCTAGCAGTCCTCTCCTTTTGTAACTTGGCATTATGGATATTTATTTTAATTTAAACTTCTAGACAAAATAATGATTTTTGGCTCGATAAGACCATGTATCAAGATTACTGTGTGGGACATCCATCTGACATTCGATATCACTGAAGATTTCAGAGGTAGCAGAAAAATTTCTCACTGTCCATACAACTGATCCACTGGCACACACCTATAATATATAAAGCTTTCTTGAGAAAGAAATATACAGTGACATATCTAGCTATATGTTTGTTTCCCACTTGCATATACATATACATGTTATGCATTGAGCAACCTTGCTGCTCACTCTATATTCAATGGTCTGAACATCTAAGACTATTATGCAAAAGAAAAAGGCATTAGATTCAGAGGTGTGTGGGGCCAGATTCCTATCCTATACTCTTGTACTTTGACATAGGTGAAGCTCTTTTCTGTGAACCTCAGTTTCCTCACAAATATAATAAAAATAATGACTGCAAACAGAACTATTGAAAGGATCAGAAACTGCAATAGATTAATCCACATGAAACTTCTTTTGTAGAATAAAAAGTTCAGATATTGATAATTGTGTATGGTTGAAGCTAATTTACATGAATAGACAGGAAACTATTAACTTGATTATAGGTGACAGGCTTACAAAGGTAAATATGATATAGTAGTTGGTGTCTGGAACATTTTATATATATAATAAGATAAGGAAAAATTGCAATTTTCTACTAATAAAAGAACACTTATTGTATTTGTTTTGCTTTTTTTTTTTTTTTTTTTTTTTTTTTAAGAAAGCCACAGATTCATGCATGGGTTCAGTTGACATTAGTGCTATGATATGAAATAAAGAAAAGACACGTGTTAAGTTCTAAAGTTCTTTGTCACCAACAATATATTAGTACACAGACAGCTAAATTGCAGAAAAGAACATAACACTTGGATCAAGTTGTATTTTTAGGGCATGGGTGTGTTATGTTAACGTGGACACTGAAGCACAATGTGTGTCAGTTGTCTACTATGTCAAGGTAGCTGACAACTATTTTGTTTCAAACTGTGGCCCTTGGCCAGGAACAGGAAGCTGAAAGGGAGGAGAAACCCAATTGTATGAGTTTATATAGTCACAGCAGGTGCATTTTAAAGCCAGGCATGGTGGCTCAAGATTTCAATCCCCATACTCAGGAGGCTGTGGTAGGAGGATCACTATAAGTTTGAGGCCATCCAGAGTGACTGGACAACAGTGAAACCCTACCTTGACAAAAACAACAATAACAAAAAAACACCAAAAGCCTCTCTATATTTAGGGCTCCTTATTAGTAAAAGCCGTTAAAATAGATTGAAAATGTGCTTATAAAGTTTCATTCCTTTTAACTCTAAAATGCATGGAGGTTTTTGATTCTACCCGAAACCAACATTCCATTAATCATGGATGGTTCTAAGTTAGATGCTTCCTGATTCTTATGCAACCTTTTGGTAGATATTCCAAGGAGAGGGAAAAAAATGGAGTTTTTCACTTAACATATCAAAGAAAGAAAAAAAATGCCATCACTATCATAAACTTTTGTGCCTCCCATAAATCCCATACATGTACACAAAGGCCAATGCATGACAAATTGGTCACGTTTTAGAAATGACACCACTGATAACAACCCTTAATTATATTAAATGTGTTTGAAGAAAAAAGAGTTTGTGTTAGAAAAAAATAGCTAACTCTTGTTAAATTGATTTTGGCCTTCTTGGTTAATTTATTTTTAAAGGTTATTTCCTTGGAGCTGTTTTTAAATATATTTTTATTAGTTATGTATATTGTATATATTCAGCCATGATTGTACTATCGTTGGCCTTCTCCCTGTCCTCCCCCCCCTTGGGTAATGTGGGTCTTGCCTTATATGGGTAGCCATCAATTATGCAGGAGAAGCAATGACTCTGTATATAATGACCCAACTCATGGGCTCTAACAATCTTTCCGCCCCCTCTTCCGTGAATTTCCCTGAGCCATGTTGGGTTCAATTTAGGTCTATTTCTTTTTTTTTTTTTTTTTTTTTTTTTTTTTAAAGGAGTCATTTGTTAACCATCACTCTGATTCACCTGTCATTCAATATACCCGCATGCATTATCCTTCTCATTTCTATCTACATATGTGACACTGAGGTTTTTCAGTGATGAGGTTTTGTGAGTCTCTGTGTCTCTGGATATCTGATTGTAAGGGTTGAGAGTTCTTTGTGTCTATCTCCTTTACCCTTGTGCTGGTACCAGGTTCACCAATAAAGCAGCACTCTTTCTTATTTCCCCTATGGATAACTAAGATGTGGGATATCTCTACACAATACAATTCTACACAGCAGTAAGGAAAAATGACACAAAGCAATTTGAAGAAATATATGGTCAAACTTGGAACAGATCATTCTTAGCAAACTCACCCAATCACAGAAAGATAAGTGTAGCATGGTCTCATTCATCTGTGGCTCCTAATTTGTATTTTCCTGAGATGCTGACACACCTACTAAACATCTTGAGGACTAGACAATAGGGATGGTTGGGTGGGAGGGCAGGGAAAGGGTGAGTGGGGGGGGGACAAAAAACTGGACCCAAATGGAAATTGTACCATAAAATCCTATATCCTGAAAGACATACTAAAAGGTTGAACCTGCATCAGGTGCTTGGAGGGAACATCTGAATCTCCGGGGCCTAGAGAGGGTATGATGAAGACTAACTTCAATCTTCTCCTGTTTCTCTCTCTATCACTCTCTCTTCTCTCTTTCTCTTTAATATTACCTATATTTTTTCTTTCTTGCAGCTTTTATGATGACTTGTACTGGAGAGAAATGACAAGCTTTCTCTTAAAACATTGGATAGAAAGGAGATGTTTCCTTTTTAAATTAGTACTTCCTAAAAGAAAATTTTAAGTAAAAATTTTATATGTGAAAATAATACTACTGGGAAAAATACTATTTTTAAAATATAAGTTTATCAGAATTCATGGGAGAGTTGAGCTGATAACCTGACTAGTACAATAATAAAAATGTAATTAATCAATTATTCCATAAATGTCTAAGAAAGCAACAAGGCAGATGCTGAATAAAGATTTTCTTCTTCATTAAGTCATCTTTCTTTCTTTCCCTTCCTCCCTCACTTTCTTTCTTTCTTTCTCATCTTACCCTTTTAAATGACCACCATCGCCCAGCATTTCCATAGCTTGATGTTCATAATATTATAAACTTAGGTGGTCTTTTGACCATCCCGAAGTCCCCAGCTGCCAGACAAAGTTCTTTCCATTCACAAAGCCAGGTCTTCTTGGATAGACTACCTCCTATTTGAATACAAGATACATCTCTGCTTTTTAAAAAGAAATGTAAGAGTGAAAATAAGGACTACCTACCTCATCCCTTTCCCCAAAGGTGTCACATCTTAGCGTGCCTTTAATCCCAGCACTCGGAGGCAGAGGTCAGAGGGTCACCCTGAGTTCGAGGCCACCCTGAGACTACCTAGTGAATTCCAGATCAGCCTGAGCTAGAGTGAGACCCTACCTCAGAAAAACCAAAAAACAAAAAATTAAAAAAAAAAAAACATTAAAAAAGCAAGAATAATCTATTAGGTGGTAGTGTGAGAAGTGTAAAGTTAAAGATGAAGCCAGTTTATCAGTCATTGAAAAATATAGTATGCTAAAAGATTAGAATTTGTCGAACAAAATGTTTATACCCCCAAAAATTCAGGCACAAAAATATTTATTTCACACAAGTTTAATTATGGTGAAGATTTTTGGGAAGACATGGCTAAGAGAAACTTAGCATATTTAATGTTTCTCAAAATCTGGTTAACTCAGAAAAGAGAATGTTCTAAGTGATTGGAAATGCATATAAACAGTTCACCTTTTTCAGTTTCTAACCAGACCCTCTTGTTAGTATTGTGTACTCATAGCACAACAAGATTTTTTAGACCTTAGTAATATAGTTTGTTGTAACCCAGGAGCCTTTAAAACAGGAGAGGGGCAACTCTTACTAGAGATATGGACATCCTCAACAGGCAGGAAGCAATAGTGCATTTTATATGGTATATTTCTTTCTACAGAATTCATTTTATTAAGACATTGGAATTGAATTTTTTAGGTATTTAGATATTATTTTATCAATATATCTATAATTTATGATCAAATATGCAAGTTTTTAAGTAACTTTATATCAATGTTAAATTTGGCTTTTTTTTTTTTTTTTGGCCTCAAGATCACACTGTTACATGCCTCACTCCAAGAATTCTGCCTCTCCAATAATGAGCCCATGTCAATGGGAAAATATAATTTAGTTAATAGAAATTACCTCCACAGCATATTTCTCAGAAACAGATCTATCTTGCAAATTAAGGTACACCTATAATTTAATTTATTTTGTCATTATTTTTCTACTTTATTTTAAAATATCTCAATTCTTATTAGATTAAAGATACAATGCCTGATTACAAATTATATTAAGACACTAATATTGGTTGATGCTTAAAGATGAAAGGATTATATAGAAATTTTATTTCTTCTTCTAAATAAAGATCACTAATCATAATCATACTGCAACAATTCCTATGAAGATGGAAAATGTTCCTCCCATAGAAATTATGCTATTAAAAACCAGAAATTATATGGTAAAATAGAATGAGTAATAAATCTGAAAATGCAGAAGTGAAGTGAATTAAATAAAACAACCTGAGAAATACGGGAATGGAAAGCAAAGGATGTGATGATGTCACAAAGGGTCATCTCCAGCAGAGGATTAGCAGGATGACCTGAGGGTTTCTTAGAATAAAGATTACCTGCCGAACTCCAAGGTTTGTTAATCTAGTAATTCTTGGCCAGTATTTGACATTTTTTTTTTTTGGGGGGGGTGGCGGAATCTCTGATTTTGTAGTCCAGACTGGCCTCAAACTCAAATAAATTTTCTCTCTAGTGTTGTGATTAAACACGTGAGCCATCATACTTGGCTCTGAATTTTAAAATGTCTATTGAGTGAATATGACAATCAGCCACATTTGAAAATGATTTTGCGATAAAAAATTTTCAGCCAGTGGTTACCTTATTTTTCTATACACCTATACTAACAAAAATTCTTTTATTGAATGGTTCTTCAATCCCCAAGGAAATATAAGCACTACACTGGGTATAGCAGATAGCTTCAGGTTGCTGAGATGAACTTCCATACCAGGTATAGTTATAGAAGAAGGGATATTTATTGAAGCTTACAGATCCAGGGGAAGTTCCATGGTGGCAGAAGTTGGCCCCCTCTTAAAGAACCAAACAGAGAGAAAGAGAGAGAGCGAGAGAGAGAGAGAGGAGAAAAGCTCCAAGCCAAACAACCCAAAAGCCACACCACAGAGCAGACTTAGGAATTCCCGGAGGAACTCGGGCATTTTGCATGTCTTTAGACTGGAAGTCCAAATCCACTACCACACCTTAAGGCTGGACCCTAAGGTCCACCCTGTGGCACCTCCTCAAGCCAGGTGGCTGGAAATCCAAGAAGTTTTCATAAACTCCTGAGTCTATTATGGTGGGGGAGGGCATCTATTAATGCAGACCTTAGTTTTATAATTAGGGGAGCCAAGCTTACTGCTAGACATCTTCTAAAATTTTAATGCAATAGAAAATCCAAACAATCTAAGCTCTCAGAGACAAACTTGCATATTTCTACTGCTTGATGTCTTTGTCCTTTAAAGTCACATATCTAAATATGGAACATGGGTAGTTCTAGGGAATCTAGTGTTAAACATTGTGATACAGAGAACCACAGTGTAATATTTTTACTTTATTTCATTTATTTATTTTTTGGTTTTTCAAGGTAGGGTCTCACTCTGGCCCAGGTTGACCTGGAATTCGCTATGTAGTCTCAGGGTGGCCTTGAACTCGAGGTGATCCTCCTACCTCTGCCTCCCGAGTTCTGGAATTAAAGGCGTGCACCACCACGCCCAGCTCATTTATTGTTGTTTTTAAATAAATAAAAATCTTACAGTAAAATTTTTCATATACTCATGACCTTTTATATATTCATATTGTATCTTCATATTCCCTTTACATTCAAGAGTGAGAGGATATATTTGAGAATATATTTTAAGTTTCATAAATTTTCATTAAGTTTGATCAGCATATCATATATCATATCAGAGCTGTGAATGATATGTAGGCAAGCAGGTAAGCTTTCTTGCGGCACCAGCGTGGGTGAAGCATGTGAAGATGGATTTATTGTAAGGAACAAAGAGAATGTATCCAACATGGGAAACAAGTGTTTTCAGCATTGTGTGTGTGTGTGTTTTGTATGTAAAATGCATATACTTTCATCTGACAAATATTTATTATTATTTCCAACTTAGATGCGAAAGATAACAAAAGCAAAGAAAACCACATTTTACACTCTGTATAAAGCCATGGAAAGAAAGAAACAAAGGAAGGAAGAAAATAGAATTGCATATGCTGTAAATTTTAGGAAGAAAATAGAGCAGGAGTGAGGACAGGGAGTGCTCAGGGCATGGACTTGTGTTAAAGCTGGAGAGAAGCCGTGGGAAAAGGACCAAAGACAAGAGGTGCCAGCCCGGGACACTGGTACTGTGACTGGCATCGCAGGAAGAAGGAAGAGCAAGGGTCAAGATCCTGAGCAGGGAGGGATTGGATTGGAATTGGCAAGGGAGAGAATAAAGGAATATCACGAGGAAACAGGCAATTGTGGGATCTGGTGGAGACAGAGGCTGATTTTGCAAGATAAGGCAAGATCTCCTAGGAAAACAATGGATAATTTTGGAGCGATGACCTACAAAAGAAAGCAGAGACCGCTTTGGAAAGTGTTGAGCACAGATAGTGATGATCTAAACAGATTTTGGTTTCATAGATCTTTTGAATTTAAATTTTTAGAAAACTGAATAAGGTGCTGGAGAGATGAATCATAGTTACATTACTTCTGGCTCATGCATGAAGAATTGAGGGAGGTTGAGACCACCAGACTTAAAACCTAAAGATGACATGTAAATACCTGGGTGTGGCCCAGGGCTCCTGCAATTCCAGACCTCTACAAGCTTGGGAATCAGCAAAGAGACTCCAGCTCAAAAAACTACAAGGATGGAGCAAGACACCATGACATTCTGCTCTGGCAACCACAGGTGTAAACGAACCTATGGGGTCCCATACCACATCACAGTATGCACACATAAATACGTAAACGCAACAAGTTAATGAATTTATAATTCTGGATACATTTCCTTCAATAGTAGAAACAGAACGCAGGTTACACATGGAGGCTCCAGACCAGGTTAAAGATCACGGAGCTCCAGCAGTAGATTCGTAGACTGAAGACACTTAGGTTCACCAGCTACACCAAAGGTCATTGTTAGGGATCTTAACTGTGACCTTTTTTGAGGCTGGATATTTCACTGGCCTGAAACTCACCAACTAGGCTAGACTGCCTGGCCAGCCAGTCCCAGGGAATCTTTCTCCACCTCCTCAGTGCTGGAATTACAAGTGTGTACCACCATGCCCACTTTTTTTACATTGGCTCTGGGGATCAAACTCATATCCTCATGCTTGTAAGGCAAGCAGCGTAACTACTGTGCTCCTTTCCAGCTCTCTTGAGTAGACTTCTTATGTCAAACATATTTCCAGATGTTTGGAAGAAAGTTGTCACCTCAATTAAAAAAAAACACAATTCTCTACTTTTATCCAGCTTCCCTCTTCACCCCTTACACGTTCCACTCAAGAATGATAACTGTATTTTCCTTCTGGATAATGCCATGTTAACCTGAAACAAGCCTCTGACATTCATATCTACATGTATATATTTTGGTTCCATATGTCTAGCATAGATGTGTCAGACCTGTTTCTAGACATGGCCAGCGTCTGTAAGTGACACATTATCAGACGCAAAAGCCGAGAGTCTCAACCAAGCATGTTCTTCCTCCTTCTTAATGTGACCCAAGCAATCTTCTCATTCACAAAGGAAATATTCCTCATCACAAAGGAAAATTTAAGCCACCATTGATATACACAGTGGTGCCTCCTCTTATCTATCTATATTCAGTCATGGAAGCCTGGCATGGTGGTGCACACCTTTAATTCCCACTCAGAGGCAGAGGTAGGAGGATTGCCGTGAGTTCAAGGCCACCCTGAGACTACATAGTGAATTCCAGGTCAGCCTGAGCTAGAGTGAGACTCTACCTCGAAAAAAACCAAAAAAAAAAAAAAAAAAAATCAGTCATGGTCTATGTAAAACTTTCCACTTCTATCAATAACCCTCTGGAATTGTACAATGAGAGTATGTATACACAGATGTCACAAATGACTTAAAAATTAAATTTGATAAATGAATAGTTCCTAAATGAAAAACTACTGTTCTCTATGCAATGACAGAGTCTTAGTTTTATGTTAGCTTTTTTTTTTCAATGATGTGACTAACATAATTTGGATTGGGGTGTGTTTGTTTTATATTTCAAGTTCAAAATCCAAATGTTCCTTTTTTTTCTTGGGGTTATATTCTGCAGATATCATTATTGCTATAAGTAAAGGCAGCTTCTGGTTTTGGACCAGGAATTAGTTCATACTCGCCCTACCAGTAAATCTTTAAGGTACCAAAGACCCTTTGACCTTTTGCTAACTTCCATTTATTTTCCTCAATGTAACTTAGTCAAGTATATTATCATTTTAAACTTAAAAAAAACCTACTAAATATCCTCAAGCACCTGTTAGCTATACTTTCTGATTTATTTAATAATGTTTAACATAGTTTTTAAAATTGGTTTCACTTTTTTGTCATTCATGCCTTGTCATTATATCAGTTTTATGATATTACTTTAAACCTTTGTATGGCTCTTTATATTTATATTCTCGTGTGTCTCAGCTTTAAACCTCTAAAGTCATTTTTCTAAATTTCATTATTTCTCCCACTGTAGAGAAATGGTAATAAATATTTCAAGGATGCCTTAGCATTTATAAAGTGGATTCCTGCACATTTTTCTATGAAACATTTCTACCAGTCCCATCAAACACTGTTTGCTATGTACAATTTACAAACAAACAGACCATCAGGATGCAGAGAACTCAGCATCCGAGTCTACATCACTTTATACTTTCCCTCATTTTAGGCATGCTTTGTTTTTTCTGTTACTCTTATGACCTTCACAGGCTTCCCCTCTGCCCCTTTGGTCAGTTCTTCCTCCATTCCTTCTTTTCTTTCCTTCCTTCCATCCTTCCTTCCTTCCTTCCTTCCTTCCTTCCTTCCTTCCTTCCTTCCTTCCTTCCTTCCTTCCTGTCTGTCTTTCTTTCACAGGATCTTGCTTTGTAGGTGCCACAGGCAGGCTTCAAACTCCCAATCTTTCTGTACCACTCTGTGTACCAAGTGCTGAGATCATAGGCATGTGCTACCAAATCTTCTACAGATTTCTTTTTCTTGCTTGCTTTCTCCCTTTCTCCCATCCTACCTTCTTCATTTCTTCCTTCCTTCTTCAGCTGTGACCTTCCTTATTGTACTGTATTGGGAATGAACCTAGGGCTTGAGCTTGTTAGGTGAGTGCTCTACTACTGAGCTATATCCCTAGCCCTCATAAGTATGTTTTCAAAATAACTTTTGTGGGTAGGAGAGATGGCTTAGTGGTAAAGGCACTTGGCTGAAAAGCCAAAGGACCCAGGTTTGATTCCCCAGGACCCACGTAAGCCAGATGCACAAGGGGGCACATGCATCTGGAGTTATTTTGCAGTGGCTGGAGGCCCTTCTGTGCCCATTCTCTCTCTTGATCTCTCTACCTCCTATTTCTCTCTCTGTCTCATATAAATACAATAATTAAAAAAAATAACTTTTGCAAGGAATGTTGTCCAGTAGCAAGACACTTTCTAGCATGGGAGAGTCCCTGGACTCTATCTCTAGCAGGGCAAAAACCAAAAATGAATAAACAAACAAAATTGGTTTGAATTAAAATAACTAAATAACAGATGCAGCTTTCATTTAGTATAGCATTTCTTTTATTTCTTTGCATTTAGTTTCCTCAAACCTGGTAACATTTCAAATTTTTAAAAAGACTTTGAAAATATATGCTTGCTTGACTACACATGCATAAAAATCTACTTTGTTATTGAACTTCTATCATTTGGTTGTAAGTGTAACTCAGTGGTGGTGTGGGTGCTTAGCATGCAGGGTTCAATTCTGATTACACACACTCCCACACCTATTACCAACATTTGGCCAGTGATATATGTGCATCTATGGTTGTTTTCTATATGCCTTTTAATTACATATATAGCTCTTGTTGAATGATGTGTAGAGTGAATGTTCACCACAGCAACAGACAGGACAGACCACTCAAGTATGGGTGACCACACAAGTTTCCATCTTCATTCTTTATGTGGTGAACTTTAACTGCAATCAAAAGAAACTGAGAAAAAATTGGAAGCAAATATAAATTTAAATTCCGTGAAATCCTTTTTAATTTTCTCATATAGCATAGAGTGGAAGGTTACCAGTTCATTTTCCAAGAACACACTATTGAATAAAAAATAAGGATTCCAAAATCAATGAAGACTTGGGATTCCACATGTAGCACAGATGCAGAAAGTCAAATTTACACTGTTGATCAAACTTCTTCAGAATCATATGTGCAAACCATCAATAACCCTTGGTCACCATGGAATCAAATGTATTGGTCCAGCAACCTCTCAGTTTCCAATCTAGTCTCCCTTTAGCCTTCTACTATCATTTACCCACACTTATTTCATTTCTGTTACTCCATGAAATACAACTTTTATTCATTCTCACAGAGTATTCATATGTGTGCCAACACCTTCAAGAATCTCCTTTCTTGTGCTTGGGGAGTGCAATGGTTATAACACTTGCATGCAAGTCTGCTGACTCAAGTTTGATTCATTAACAGTCACATAAAACATGATTCAAAGGATCTTATGCATGTGTGATCCCAACACACCCATGACAATGGAAGACAAGGCCAGGGGAATCTGGAAACTTGGGTGCCAGCTAGAATGGCATGCACATAGTCGCAAAACAAGTAGAAACCCTGTCTCAAAAAGAAGGTGAAAAGAAAGGACAAACACCTTGACCTTGTCCTCTGACCTCCACACTCCCCCAACTAACACACACACACAAACAAACACACTTCTCTTTCCTTTCATTGTCATTTCAGCTTGAACTGCAAATACAATTAACAATACCCACCTTTTTAGCCTAAGTCTATTTTACTCGTAGTACATGTTTAATAACAAACATAAGGGTTTATCATCCTATAAAGCAGTACAGTGTTGTCCCTCAACAGAATTACAGTTGAATCTGCTCAAGAAATGATACTGCTATTACTGTAAGTGTAAAGAAGCTCTAAACTCTTTTCTCCTTAAGAACACTCTAGAATGTTGGAGGCTAACTCTGGTTTCAGATACTGAAAATATAATCCTGGGATCACTAAGGAATGACAGGCAACCAATTTTGAGTGTCAAAGCCTTTCACTGGTGTGAGCATTTGAATTTGGAGAAGTCTGATAAGATCTGGATAGTAGATAAGAAAGTTTTACAAAAGAGGTACTATTCCTAGAGAATGTGACAACTGAAATGTCCAAGAGATAAATTATATATGAGAAGCATAGGAAATAATCTATGTTAAACATTAACTGTTTAGAAGGATTATATCATCAACATATTTCCTTAGATAGCTATGTGCACACATTTGAGTAATCAAATACTAACACCAAAACATTTTATTGGAAGCCAAATATCTATCAGTAGGCCTCCTTCTGATCTCTCTATATAATAACTCAAGACTCAATGAATGGAAAACAGGTGACAAGAAAGTTGAACTGAATTTATACATTAGTTTCAGTTTCTTTCCTGACAAGTCAGAAATACCATGAACACTGTTTAGCTTCAGGAAAGTTGTTGATCTAATAAAGTTACTATTTTCAGAGTATATAAATGTGGGAGTTGATTTAGCTATCTTGGACTATAATGCAACAAGTTGCCAGCAAGAAACAGAGACTAAGAGTTGAAACCTGTGTTGCCTATGGATTTTTAAAATTTCAATATATCTTAATACTATAGGCAGAATTACAAGCCATAAAGCTTGAAGCTATTTCTGATAAACCAGCCAAAACTTATAAAAGTATAATTTAAAAAAAATAAGCATTAAGTCTTGAGGCTTTACAAAAGTTGCAAATGACAACAGAGAAGGACCTAAATATGGAGAATATGTTTTTTCTCATATTTCCTTCAGCTATAGGAACGGTAATAATTAAATGGCAAGTGTTCTTCCAGAACTATAGAAGTGACAGGCAGAGCCTCATTGCTTCTAGGTAAGTTAAGCATCTTTGGATGTGCTACAAAAAAGGAACATATCAATCATCTAATACACTCACAGATTTACAAGAAAAACACTGGAGATACTCTATATGGAGAAGTAGAAAAAAATGCCAACATGTTCAAGAAATAGCTTGCATTCACATTCAATTTTTCTAGTGGTGTCACCATAAAATGTTTTAAGGAGATTCTTCTATTCATGTACCATAACTACTCCAGTTTTTAGACATGTGTTCAGCTTCAGAATGCTTTGAACTTGCCAATATACATGGATGTTTGAACAGGTATTTCATCCTCCTTTAATATTGCCTCAAAGCAGGTACCAAGTAAATATTGTTGTACTATTTCTCTGACTTTCATGGGTGTGCCAGATCAAAAAGAAAAGCATGACAAGGTAACAGAAACCACAACTAAATTAATAATTACCTATGGCTTGGATTTAAGACAGACAAAAAGATATCATTGAAGACAAAATCCTTTGCCAGTGTTTAGACAAGACTAGAGACTTCAAAGTCTATATTCATTTTTATGTGAGTACATGAGGTCTTCATAGTAACTAAAGATATTCCTTTTTATCAATGTGCTTTATGTTAAAGCATAATTATTCTATAATAACACCAATAGAAGTTTTAAATAGTCTAAAGTTATTTCAACAAAACCTGAGTTTTAGATTTTCAAACAGTTATATATACTTATGCAATATATGACCAAATATGATAAAATTTCAATAAAGTATTATCGATACAATTTATATATTAAATACAGGTAGAATTTTAAGATTTACAATTTGTTAAAATACATATTATGATAAGATGTTCATGGAAAACATTTAACTTGATATAAAACATAATGCAAATCCAAATCACATTAATATATTTATAATTAAATCATCACCAATCCTAATACATAGAACAAAAGAATGATTAAAAGTATTACTGTGGTGGTTTGATTCAGGTAGGTGCCCACCATAAACTTAGGTGTTCTGAATGCTAGGTCCCCAAATAATGACAATTTGGAAATTAAAACCTCCTGGAGGTGGTATCTAATTGTGGGTGGGCTTATGGGTCTTATAACCAGCCAGTGTTTGACACATGCATACTGTCCTGCTCATGTTGTCCACCTGATGTTGGCTAGGAGGTGATGTCCACCCTCTGCTCATGCCATCCTTTATCCCTGCCATCATAGAGCGTCCCCTCGAGTCTGTAAGCCAAAATAAACCCCATTTTACCCACAAGCTGCTCTTGGTTGGGTGATTTCTGCCAGCATTGTGAAACTGACTATAACAGTAAAGTTGGTACCAAGAAGTAGGGTCATTGCTGAGTGTGTGGCTTTTGGATATTTGGAGCTGATTTGTTTTTTATTTAT
This sequence comes from Orientallactaga sibirica, assembly GCA_036365145.1. NCBI lineage: Eukaryota > Metazoa > Chordata > Mammalia > Rodentia > Dipodidae > Orientallactaga > Orientallactaga sibirica. The sequence continues at coordinate 10,932,535 of JAEOAD010000060.1, read as the reverse complement.
TTATTTACTTACTTACTTATTGTTTTTTTGGAGGTAGGGTCTCACTCTAGCCCAAGCTGACCTGGAATTCACTATGTATTCTCAGGGTGGCCTCGAACTCACAGCAATGGGATTGAAGGCATGCACCATTATGCCTGGTGTGGAGCTGATTTTTAAGAGTAATGTTGAAGGATTTGAAACCTTGGCCTGAGAGACTCCTTGCAGTACTGTAAGTACAGCTTGATGGACTATTCTGGTCAGAGTGGAAAAACCTGAATGCAGTAAGAAGTATGGACTGTGAGGTTTGTCTTATGAGGGTGAAAAAGATCTTAGCCTGGACTGGGCTAGAAGCAGTTTGTGTGAGAGGCTTGCTGTTATGCTCATGTCCTGAGAACTTTGCAGGGTTGCATTTTGTTGAAATGGACTGGTGTGAGAAGAGGAATATGGCACAGAAATAAATCTTTGGGCCAAAACTTCTGCCTGTTCAGCTATAGTTGTTTGAGAGATTACAACCTCTGATGTTTGGGTCAGCTGACCTTCTTTGGGACAAGAAGAGGAAGGTAGACTGTTTTGAAGGGACCTTAATGTCAAACAATTGTCCTGGTCTTCAAAGTCTGCTTTATTTCCCCCCTGGATTAACAAATTGGCACTCCACCTAGTATTATGGAGTATAAGAAATGCAGGAAAGAGAGGGTCATTCAATTTGCAACATGGTCTTGTGTTCTGGAAATGTCCATGGTCAGTGTGAAGCAAGTTTGCTGGATTGCCTACATGGAGACCTGATGGAGCTATGAGAATGGACCATGGGTTGCAGTGGAGACCCAGTGGAGATGCTGGGAAGAAAAGATGGCTGCTAAGGAAAGCTCCTGCCACAGATGAAGTTTTCTAGGACTGTGAGTAGCCTAACTGGAGGGATGGAATTGGAACTCTAGAGATTGGTTGCTGGTTAGAATTAGTGGACTTGGAGACTTGTTGTTGGACTAGAGTTGTTGGACTTGGAGCTACAGAGTTTGAAGTTTGCCCTGTTTAAATCTTACACTGGTTGAATATTTCTTTGCTATGCCAAATGCCAACTTTTGCAATGGCATTCTATGCCATTATGGGTTTTTTTTTTTTGGGTGGGAGGGATTTTTTTGTATTATGGCTCAGTTAAAAGTCCTTAGATTATGGAGATGTTTGAACATCATTGGGATTGATAAAAACAATTGGGAATTTTAAAGTTGCACTGAATGCATTGCATTTTACATCATAGATGGTAATCATTTCATGGAGGTCAGGGGTGGAATGTGATGGTTTGATGCAGGTGACCCCCATAAACTTAGGTGTTTTGAATGCTAGGTCCCCAGATGATGGCAATTTGGAAATTAAAGCTTCTTGGAGGTGATGTAATGTTGGAGGAGGGATGATGGGTATTATAACTAGCTTCCTCTTGCCAGTGTTTGGCACATTCTCCTATTTATGTTGTCCATCTGATGTTGGCCAAGAGGTGATGTCCACCCTCTGCTCATGCCATCATCTTCCCCTGCCATCATGGAGCTTCTCCTTGAGTCTGTAAGCCAACATAAACCCCTTTTGTTCCCACAAGCTGCACTTGGTTGGGTGATTTCTGCCAGCAGTGTGAACCTGACTGCAACAATTAGTAAGATATTTAATTTGAACAATCAGACACTTAATCATAACATTAATGTGTTGCAAAGTATATTTTATTAGAGAAGATAAATTTATATGTGTAACCACACATAAAAATGGCTGCAGGTATATTTACCACACACATATAAATAATAGATTTGAAAATGCTTCCATTCATTTAAAAATATTTTTACTTATTTACAAGCAAAGAGAGTGTGAGATAGTGAATCACAGCATGCCAGAGCCTCTAGCCTCTGCAAATGAACTCCAGATGCATGTGCCACCTTGTGTATCTGCCTTATATGGGTACTGGGGAATTGAACCCAAGTCATTAGGTTTTGCAGGTAAGGCCTTTATCTACTGAACCATCTCTCCAGCCCCTCCATTCATTTTAAAACAGTGATGATCAGCTTTGTGCTAACTACTGTGTTACATGTACATGGACATATATAAACTATGGAGGAAGGACATACAGAGATGACTGGATATTTAACTCTGATTAGTCCAGATTCTAAGCAGAAAAATAGTCATGCATTTGCAAAACAGTAAGATAAGTAAAGTGCTTTGGGAGCAAAAGGAAAGAGTCACTGCATGACTTTAAAGCTGTGAGCTCATAAGGATTGAAAGGATCTACATAAGGACATCACTGCTTGAACTACATGTTGAGAAAGTGATCCTGCCACAGACAAATAATCTTCGCACCACCAGCCCATTCTGAATACTGTTCTGGAAGTCTACATATTTAAAATAGGGGCATTTATGAAGTCCTTTGTGAAATGGAGACCTGACTATTTCCTCCACTTAGAAAGCTTCAAAAATTCCCATTCAAAATCCTATCTCCAAACACAGTTGGCAGTAATGTGCATCACAAATTATATCTGAAAAGGTTCCATATTCTTTGAACAAGCATCATATTTCTACTGCGGTTTGAGATATTTCCATCGAGATGCTCACCACTCTTTCTAATATTTGTGGAATGGGGCTTCAATCTACTATAAATGTAGAGCATATGTTCACCGGTGACAAGAACCGGAAGAAGGCCATAGATTTTATGAACTGTTAATAAGAGTGTACACTGATTGTTTTGTAGCCAAAGCTCTGTTACTACTGGCATTAGCTGACATTCCAAATGTGATTTCTGCTTGAAAATAAGTCTGTTTTAAAGGAATAGTTCTGTTCTTGCTCAAAGGATGGAGTCAGGTTTCATTGATAGAACATAATTTTAGAGCCTAAGAGAAGTAGAACTATACTGCTGCTTCTTTGTTCTTGGATGAAACCAGCTTCATTCTGGGGTTTGTGTTCATTTCTAGAAATTTACCATGCACAATGTCTATTGTGTAAACATAAAAATTATAAAATGTAGCTTTAAAGGCTAAATTGGATAGACTAAGATCAAGGGCATGTAATGTCATGTTTTGGAAGTTATCTCTAAGTAGAATTTTTTCTTACATTTTTTACACATGAATATAATGAGAACTTTTACAATAAAAACCATTTTATATAATAAGCATACTATTTTATACACTATTTTGTAAAATGTAGTTTTCACCTCACTCTACTTCTTTACATTCAAAATAACTTTCATCACTAAGTTTTAGCATTAAACATGTTTATCAATTATCTGCTATATTCTTAAGAACTTTGAATATAAACATATGTAAGATATAAATCTTTTCTTCAAGGCATGTTATGATATTGGAAAAGGCCATGCATGGAAAAACAAAGTAATTAAAAATACTGGCTACTGGGCTGGAGAGATGGCTTAGCAGTTAAGGATCCTGCCTGCCCAAGCCCAAGAACAACAGTTCAATCTCCAGGTCCAATGTTTAGCCAGACGCAAAAATGATGCAAGCACGCAGTGTTGCATTAGCCCACAAGGGAGCGCACACATCTGGAGTTCATTTATAGCACCTGAGAGCTGCTGGTGTGCCCATTCTCTATCCGTCTGTTTCTTCCTCTCTGTCTCTATCTCTCTCAAATAAAAAAAAATACTAGCTGCCTATAAATAAAGAGGGTTTGAAAACACAAATTTTGAAAGAGTCCTGAAGAAGTAACAACCATGCTGCCTGACATGGCTAAGAAGTGCTTAGCTTAGTTGGAGGTTAACTGGAGCCTTAGGATCTTGAATAAGCAGATAGAAAGTGGGAGAGTGATCTGTCCAGAATGAGGAATGAGATGTTGGTGGTATATTGTCAGCAATAATATTTGCTATTCTAATGGTTCCTATAGGACCAAGGAAGTTCAATGACATGCCCAGATTGGTTTTGCTTTCTGTCCAGTGAAGTGCCCACAACACTCTGGTCTACAGAGTCTATTCACATTTGATCATAGGTCATTTTGTTGGTGTATTTCTACTGGGAAGATTCTTTTTCATATATTTTATTTATTTATTTGAGAAAGAGAGAGAGTATGAGGGAGAGAAAGAATGGGCGTGCCAGAGCCTCCAGCCACTGTAAATGAACTCCAAGTACATGCTCCACCCTGTACATCTGGTTTTATGTATGTGCTGGGGAATCAAACCTGGGTCTTTTGGCTTTGCAGGCAAAATCCTTAACCACTAAACCATCTCTCCAGCTCTAACTGGAAGATTCTTAAAGGTCTTGTCTAATATTTTTGACCCAGGTTGAGGATTGATAAATATATTCTTTTCTCACTGGATATTGATTTGCCCATTTAATCTCAGAAGGAAGTACAATATAAAGTAAGAATAAAATGAGTGGAAATGATGGGATTTCTGAAGTACAGTGGTAAGGAAGTTAGCAGGAAGTATCTAGGAAACATCTAGGATAGATCACAGGTTATACTTATTGTAGTGAAGGATACACGAGCCAAGAAAGTTTGTATCTGTACCCTTACCAATTCAAAAGTCAACCAACATATGAAAGAGAAGACAGAGATATCTATTCCTCAATACTAAATTGTCAAGCACACACTTACAATGCAGACAGTCAGGTCTTGGAAATGAGGTCTGCATTAGGATTCAGTGCTAGCAGAAAGCACACAACTCTTTAGAAATGGATTTGATCTAAATCCCAGGGGCTCTGTGTGCATGTTATCAGTCTTGTCACTCATATCTTCCTAAAATGTGGGTCTTTTCTGTATTTAGTCAAGAAATGGCTTTGATGTAATTATTGCAAGAGTGAATACCATTAACTAGAATACACTTTCTCTGGGGGGATAAAACAAGATTGACATTTCAAACTAAGTTATTTTATTTTAACATGGCATCGTGCTACAAAAGAATTAGACTCTGATGAGTTATAAAGGCCACAGTTGTTGTTTTTAAAAAATACTTTTTAAGTATAAACAATATTAGGCATGTTGGACTTTTTTCACTTTGATTTCAAGGAATCTGTAGTCTGGGTATAGGTCTTACAGTTATCAGTTATCATCTACAAGAGGGCTATTGGCTTTATTTGTGATAGCCTTGAGTATCCTCTTACCTGGGACAGATTCAGAGTCACCCAGGCTGTAGGCCAGAGTGCCAGTTAATACAGACTGAGTGACTAAATAGGAGTCCATTCCACAGCAAATAAGCATTTGGGATCATCACTCATTTGACAACAGAAAGGTTTTCCTTCACCATAGCAGATGATTGAAAATGTCCCTGATCTCCAGCGCCATCATTCTGAGCAGTAAGCCTAACTACAAACAGAGAAACCTTGTGGATGTGGACTATTTTGGGAGCAGGCCAGTAGGCACAATAATGTAGCTTCAATGATTTTTGAGCATAAATACTAATTTGAGCTAGCAGATAATTATATGCTTGTAAGTTGAAACATTGCTGAGCCTGCTTCAATAAATAGATATGGTTATTAAGATCTGTTAAAAAATGGTTTCTAAAGAGAATAAAAGTGTTTCCTACAATCAAACACACACCCCCCACCCTATACTTGCCAAATCTCTCTGCAGTGTGAGAACTGCACTTAATCCAACTATTCCAGGGAATTGCCTGCACACCGGCTTCATTAATCACCAAACTCCCTCCCCTTGGTGTGAAAATTAGTCACTAGCTAGTTGTGCATTCACTTGAGAATATTAAGATGTGAAAGAATTTCTGACAAATTCACTGTTTTTTTTTTTCTAAAAGAAAATACCATTATATTTAAAGTAACTGCTCTGCACATTGTGCTGTAAGTCTCAGTTTTATCGCTAAAACTTACAAGTATTAGCATTGGTCATACTGATGTCTGTATCACATGTGGGTTGTTAAGATTAAACATATAGGAAAGTTTTATGTAACCCTATAAATTACTGTATGTATGTCAGACATCGTTAAGTTTACCTGAGGCTAGGTATTTGACCTGTAAAGTTTCAGTTATGATTTCAAAAAATATGCCCTCAATATTTTCTCTAATCCCTTTCCTTCTTGTGTGAAAGTTGTATTACAATCTAGCTGAGTTTTTCATTTTTTGGGTTTGTTTTTGTTTTTAGTATTTTGAGGTAGAGTCTCATCTGACCTGGAATTCACTATGTTGTCTCAGGCTGGCCTCAAACTCAGCGATCCTCCTACCTCGGCATCCTAAGTGCTGGGATTAAAGGCATACACCATCATGCCCAGCTATAATTAATTTTACATATTTGAGAGGCAGAGTGAGAGAGAATGAGCACGCCAGGGCCTTCAGCTGCTGCAAACAAATTCCACAAGCATGTGCTACCTTGTGCATCTGGCTTACGTGGGTCCTGGGGAATCAAACCTGGGTCCTTTGGCTTTGCAGGCTAGTTCCTTAACCAGCAAGCCATCCCTCCAGCCCTCATTTTTATTTGATATTTTTCTCATCTTTGTTTTGTATCCTATGCCATCATATTATTGTCAGTGATGACAAGCAGTTGCAAGGCTATCCGTTTGTTGTAATGTAAGCAATGTTCAGTAGTTCCTGAGGGGTAGGCTACAAAGGTTTTTTTGTAAAACTGATAGTAACTCTTTGTAAAAATCTCCCATGTAGAGCTGGACTCTCTCCACTCCTGTATTCTTAGATTGTTTTGTGTCCTGTTTTAACCAATAGAATGTAGTAGAAGAGATGTTGAATGCATTTTAGTCCCTTATCACAAAACACATTAAATTGTTTTGTGCTCTTATGTGAAATCTTGGACCAAAATGTGAATAAGTATTGGCTAGGCTGTGCCTGTTGAGAAAGTACATGGGGCTGAGGTAAGCTCCCTCTGTCCCCACCCCACACCTGATAGGACAGTTCCCTGCAATGCATGAGATCAAGTCCAGCCTAGAAAAACCAGATTGGGGGCCCAAAGAATCATGATCAAAATACAATGGCTATTACTTTACACTACTGTTTCCCTGCTATTGATTACTTACTAGTAACTCAACAAAATTTAAGAGATATACCTATCCATGACACTTTAGAAACATCAGGAGCTCCATTTCATCTTACTCATGTCATTCTGATTTGCCACTACTCACATTTTACATTCTTTCTTTTTTTTCTTTTTTTAAAATTTAGTTTATCTATTTGGGGGGGTAGATAGAGAGAGAGGATGGGCATGCCAAAGTATCTAGCCACAGCAAACAAACTCCAGGTGCATGTGCCCCCTTGTACATCTGGCTTACATGGGTCCTTGGGAATCAAACCTGGGTCCTTAGGCTTTGCAGGCAAGCGCCTTAACCACTAAGTCATCTCTCCAGCCCTCAAACTATTTATTTTCACTGGTCCTGTTCTACCGTTTTCCTGAAAGCATTCTCTAGTCATTCTAATATGTTCTGAATGAGTAGAAAACTTACCTGATTTAGGAACACCTAAATGATGATGTCTTCTGTCTTGCTCAAAACTGACCCTACATATTACAATTTTCAATAATGATATTACTAGTCAAAGATTTGTAGTAATAGGTGAAATAAATGTCCACTCTAAGGTATAAGTGCCAGTGATAGTATCACATATAGTATTTCATTAAATATATTCATTAAAATATTTTTAAATCACTTACTTTTATGTCAGTATTTTTTGAGACTTATAAACCTGGAATTTCCAAATGCTGAAATAATTCATCTCAGCATTAAATAGAGGGAAGAACACATTTGAAGCAAATACCTTGTACACACAAATGATTCCTTCATACTTACTTTTCTTCTCATTGCACTGATCACTGAAAGATAATAAACAGATCTGTAATGCTAAGGCAAAAATACTAGCCATCACATACTATATGAGTATTGGTGAATTGTGAAAGATGACTGTTAGCAATGCATTGTGTAATCGCATGGTAACCCCAGGCCAACAGGCCATCAAGAGAGAACCTTGTGCATGACTAGTTGAATGAAACAAGAGAAGACTACCTTACTTTTTAAACTCTCAGAATCCACTCAGTTCCATTTGTAGACATACAGTGAAGACTAAGTTTCCAGCAAAGGAAAATGCATCTGAGTTAACAAATTATTTTCAAGTCTAGGTAGTGCTTCAGAATGTGACCAAGTATAAGTCAGGGGGCTTGCTTTGAAGACTGTTACAAATGCATTAATTTTGACTTCTTTATATATTTACTCATGGTGAGTATAAAAGTAAAGTTCAACCTCATGAACAAAAATTATCCTTAATCATAAGTTAATAAAATCACTAATATTTACACAAGATTTAGATTTGCCAATAATGGGTGTCGTGGTGGTGCACAACTTTTAATCCAGCATTCTGGAGGCAGAGGTAGGCAGATTGCTGTGAGTTCAAGGCCAGCCTGAGACTACATAGTAAACTCCAGGTCAACCTGGGCAAGAGCAAGACCCTACACTAAAAAAAAAAAAAAAAAAAAAAAAAGATTTATAAATTTTCCAATAATAGTTTCAAATGAGAAAACAGAATCTATTAATACACAGATTTGTCAACTTAGGTATGATTTCATTTTATTACTATAACATTTCATTTAGTTGTTGGTAAAATACAGAAAATGTTAACACATTTCTGCAGTTTTGGGGAGGCTGCAGACAAGATATTAACAAAGGCTACTGGATATCTTAGCAAAGTTTTTCATAAGACAAAAATTACTTTAAGAACAGATAGCAGATTTGCCCACTTTCTGTAGAGCCCCTTGCATGCTTTATGCTACAGTATGCTACAACTTTCTTACTGCCGATTGTGACTCATTAATTATGCTTTTGATCAGAATTTCTGGGAAAATTATTAGATAAATATTATATTGTAGCATTGTTATCCTGCTTGCTGATTACAATAACTTTAGTCAGTAATTGATAATCCAAAGGATGTCCTATAAAAGCAATTTCTGATATACAAGCATTGCATTCAAAGGCTTACACCTCGCGTTTGAGAACTCAAATGTTCTTTTCAATAGAAACAACACTGGATATCATTAGGTTCTGAGGTCATCACACAAATTTATATTTGATCACTAATCTAAAATTTATTACTAATGGAACAAGACTAAATGAAAATTCTGACAGTTGATGAACACCCAACACAGGGAAAGAAAAGCTAAAAAGCTTTTCAATATGTATAGACAGTTTTCTGAGCTCATTTACTGGCTTTAAACAAAAACAAAAACAACTTTTCCTATGTAGGGAGTCAAGAAGCCTCAGTAGCCTTATCAAAGTGTTGGTTCCTCTTCCTGTTTAAGAAGAGCATAAAAATGTGCTAATTAACCCAATTCACAGTGAGGTGCGAATGACTGAAAGCTTTCCCCAAGATTGAAGAGATAGCTATCTTTTTTTTTTTTTTAAAGAGGTCATTAACCCAATTTTAGTTAGAAGAATTTCAAGTACCATCTCAATGTAATGTTAAAGGCATTGTATGATGTGATTGAAGACATTTTAAGGTCCACAACAAATTAAGGTTAATTATGAATGATCTGTATGCGGCCTATGTGGATCACTGACTCTAAGACATTTTTGTTTCAATTTTTTTTTAATTTTTAAAAATAGTATTGTCAAAAAGTCCAAGTTGCTAATTTTATTATGTATTTTTTAAATAATAAACCTTAGCGAATGACCTGAGGAGCTCTTGTTAGAAGGTTGGTAGAACAAACATTAGAATCAGAAGTTTAGAATTTAAGAAGGGCTTTAATGTTTTTCAGAACTTTTTTTTCCTAGCTAAAACAAAACAAAACAAAACAAAAGCAAGCAAGCAAACAAACAAACAAACTCCTTTGAGTTGTCAGTTTTGGGTTTTTATAAAAATCAAGAAACCAGACCAGTATTGTACACCATATCAATTTTGGTAACTAATGAAATTCCTTATATGGCAAGTAGATTTCTATATACCAATAGGTCTATACAATACATATATTTTTATTTTTGGAAAAAATTTAATGTTAGGACAAGATTTCACCTAATGTGCTTTCATTAAAAAAAATTGGTTCCAGAAAAAAAAAAATATATATATATATATATTCTCACCAGATCTTGGATTGAGAACTGCTAATGTATGATCGTTACCACCAGCCCACTGTTATTTTTCCAGCTGGGACATTAAACCTTCTTCAGCGATATGTCTCAGCAACAGTGATATGAAGCTATCATTTAAAAGCGAAGAGCTTTAACTGGAACAACACAAACTTTTATCAATTAAAAAGAAAGAAAAGTAGAGTTTTCAATGGGTTTATCACCTAGGCTTGTGGGGTATGATTCTGCTTCAAGCAATGTGTTTGCTTACACCATAGGAGAGCATTGGGTTTTCTTGGAGTGAGGGAAGGTCTGTGTCCTAGATGACATGAAGTTCATACTCAGAACAAAACAAACATGAGCCCTAAAGACCTGGAAATTCTATTTGGTTATGGCAAATTAAGAGTACTGATTCTTGTCCATTTTATGCTGTTATCTATGTGTAGAGTACAGTGAATGCCTGATTAAAAGCTTTTCAAATAACTCTAATTTTGAGTATATCTCTTAAGTTGGGGTCAACAGCCTTACTGGAAAGAAAAACACAAACTCCTGGGTTTTTGAACTCAGCCATGGTCATTTTCTTTGAGAACTTGAAGCTTTTTCATTCCCACTAATAATCTATTCACTTGGTTTCCTACTGAAAATAAATAAATGTCAAGATGTCAATAGACTAAAATCATGGTATGCTAATTTAACATTAGGGATTTATTTTTATTTTTATGATAAAGAACTATGTTTTTCTTCATCATATTGCCAATGTATTATGTCCTCCAAGTCCTCAAAACTCAATGCATCCCATGATGAAAAGCAAAATAAAATAGCATTGCAGAACCAAGACTTGTATAGCTTCCATCAACCAATGTAGAGATCTTTGTTGATGGTGGTTATAAAAACCTGAGCAACATGGGCTGGAGAGATTACTTAGCAGTGAAGATGCATGCCTGTGAAGCCTAAGAACCCTGGTTTGATTCTCCATGTCCCATGTAAGCCAGATGCATATGGTGGTGCATGTGTCTGGAGTTTGTTTGCAGTGGCTAGAGGCCCTGGCGTGCCCATTCTCCCTCTCTCAAATAAATAAATAAATAAAAATAAAATCATAAAAAGAAAATCTGAGCAACATTTCATTATAATTGGCATTGATGACCTGAAACTGAACACTAAGAGGGAAAACTTGAAAACAATGCATACTCTGGGGATGATACTACATTTTGATTAATTACTTATATGGTTTAGAATATTGCAATACAACATATTACACAAAAGTTTGAATTAACTCTTAACTATCATTTCCCATGTGAAAAGAATAATTTTCCATGGCTGCCATTTGGTAATTTTAATACCACAGAATTGTATGCAGAATGCTATCATTTAAAAATCAGTTTTCAATATTGTGTAGAGCTAGTCATGTAAAACTTTGGATAACTTTGCCCTATTTGAATCATTTTTTATCTTTCTATAGAGAATTATTTTTAGTAGGGAGTATATTTTCTCTGCACAGATGTTCTGACCAGAAATATGTAGACATTAATGGATCTACAATGAAGAAATACCAATTCTTTTGGAATAGTAATTTTTAGAAAGAAAAAAAAATAAATGAAGCAAAACCTAGAGATTTAGTAATAGATATCCTAATATTTTGTATTATCCTCTTTTATTACCTTTTCCTTTTAAAAACCAGGAGGAGAATTAGGGAAAGTATGGCAAAAATAATTTTTAAGCAAGCTTTTTAAATCAGTTACAGGAGTTGGAAAGGCCAGTAATGATTTATTATATCTCAGAAGAGTACAAAGAAACACATATTTAAAGCATTCATTAATTTAAATCCCAGGTATTTGCTAATAATAGGACTCAGGAGGAACAAAGGTGAAAAATAAACCTGTAAGATGTAAAATATACACAAGCATGTTCCTGTTCACACATGCCCACACAATCATGTGCCTGTGAGGATACACACACACTGTAAAAATTTGATTTCAGGGGCATGAAGGAGATGACTCAGTAGTTAAAGGTGCTTGATTGCAAAGCCTGCCAGCTCAGGTTATTTCCCTGACACTCATATGAAGTCTGATAAATAAAAAAAAATGCACAAACATCTGTAGTTTCATTTATAGTGGCAAGAGACTCTGGTACACGTGCATGCACACACACACACACACACACACACACAAGTTTTCAAAAATTTTGATTTCTGCTAATAATCCAACTCATTGAAACCTGTCATCCCAAATAACTGGCAAATTTCCCTCCATTGTCTTGTATCTCTTGTGTGTGTGTGTTTGTGCATGTGTGTGTGTGTGTGTGTGTGTGTGTGTGTGTGTTTTATTCCTGTATGTGAAGACATGTGTGCCCCATGCGCATGTGTGAGGAAGCCAGAGGAGAACTTGGGGTGTTCTTTATTGTCCATCTACATATCTCATTGAGACAGAGTCTCTCACTGAACCCAGAGCTTTAGTTTTTGGTCAGGCTGGCTGGCCCATAAGCCCCAGCAATTCTCTGGTCTCTGCTCCTCACAGCACTGGGAATACTGGCCATGATCTATTGTCTATGTAGGTTTTAAGGTTTCAACTCAGCATGAACCAGACTCTCTCAGGCTTTCATGCTTGCCCAGCAAACACTCGTACCTTTTGAATCATCTTCCCTGCTTTGCATCCAGACCTGTGGTCTAAATGCCTGGTTTCATTTATTTATGGATCATAGCAAGATGAAATCAGATCATTCAAAAGGAAACATTCTTCAAACAATACACGTTTTTTTTTTCAGTTTGATGTTGTTCTATAACACGCATTGTCTTCATTCTATAACTACATAAGCAGAGAGAGATAGAGAAGAGAGAGAGAAGAAAGAATGGGCATACCAGGGCATTCAGCTGCTGCAAATGGACTCCAGATGCATGCGCCACTGTGCATCTGGCTTTATGTGGGTACTGGGGAACCAAACCTAGGTCATTAGGCTTTGCAGACAAGCACCTTAACTGCTGAGCCATCTCTCCAGCCCCCATATATCTATTTATATGGGCATATATGTGAATCTATAAAGTAACCTTTAAAAGTTACATGGTAATAAACATTTAAAATCAGATGTTACTTAAAAGGTGGGTCAATAATTTAAAATAATTGATCCCTGGTTCCTTGCTAAGATAATAAAGCTCAAGAGAGGCGATGTTGCTCAGTCTCATGCCATACACTGTTTAATATACACTAGACTATGTAGTAATCATGAGTAGTATCAGCCTGAATGGAATCACAAACTGTTCTTTTCCAGTTAATTTCTTAAAAGTTTCATTTTTTCTCATCCATAAAATGGGTATTATAATATCTCCTTTTAAGTGCTTCATAAATGGCAAGCTTAGAGTAAGTTCTATGCCAATATTAGCTAATATTGGCTCTCTGCTGCTTCTTTTTCTAATATGATAGTAGCTTTATTAAATTGTGTTTCATTCTATTATTAAACTATTAATTCTTTGTTGGTCAGTGAAAATAACAGTGGGGTACTGCTGGTATTTAACAAGTGTTTAATTACCATGTGTATGAGGCTGTTAGGGAAATAACAAATATGAAGAGACAGGACTGACATCTAGTCTATGAATCAGGAAGTCTGGCATCATATTTTATGCTATCTCCATGCATTTTCTGAATAGCACAGCAGGACATTTGAAGCTTGTCTGTAGAGCAGCTTCTAAGGGCAGCATCCGGCTAGGGCTTTATTTTCTATAGGACATCTATGGAATACAGCACAAGGCTCCCTTCACTAATATCTATTTGCTTCTTGATCTTTGCTTCCAAGAACACAAACTGCACTTGAGGAAAAAAAAAAAAAAAAGTTGTTTTAGGTTTTGCTGTCAACAGAAAGAATCAAAGGCATGCATGTCCCTGCTCTCCTGAAACAAAGAAAATTACTCCCCTGAGACTAACAGGGTTTTTCAAATAAGGCCTACACCGGCAGAGTAAAGAAGAAAATGAAGACACTTATCAAAGATAACAAATAATAGAAAAGGAAAAAAGGAAAGGAAAGGAAAGGAAAGGAAAGGAAAGGAAAGGAAAGGAAAGGAAAGGAAGAAGGGATGCACAAAAGGAGAAAGGGAGAAAGGAAGAAAGAATGAGGACATTCTTTTCTGGGTTTCTGATCTTAATTATGTGCAAATTCCTGCACTATGACTTAGGTAAATTATTGATAGTGCTCCATGAAAAGAGCATTTTTAGCTGGGCTTACTTGCATAATTGGCACAATTCTCAATTTACTACTTCACTTTGGTACTAGGGACCTGCCCAAAGAGGATTTTTGGCACTAATCCATTCTCCTACTGACCTCTCTGAATCAGGTTAACAACAGCTGGAAAAGCATGATTTAAAATGAATTTTTATTTGGTCCTTAGTGACACTGATAAAAACAGGCTTAGTACCTTTGAGTTGGTTGAAATAAGGACTTAATATGATGACTTCAGCCTGCTTTTCTAGCAGGAAACCAGATGAGAAATGCTGACATGATTGCCTCTGGAAGCAAGTTGCATAAAATTTTACTTTGTCTTATATTTTGAGAAAATACAAACCTGTACAACTATAGCTTTTGTAGATACAGTTTAAAAGAAATTCACATAATAAACATAACTGCAATATCTTATTTAATATTAATCTTATAATTCTGCATTTTATATGTAGTAGAGTAAAACTACTAAAATATTAATAAAATGCTTTTAATTCATTAGGTGTTTACCATGCAAAAAATTGTGTAAATGAAATGCATTATTTGAAGAACTTTAAATTATTCCCTGTGGGAAAACCATTTATGCACAGATGAACTTAGTAATTAGCAATGACACATACAAAAATCCTTGAGACCTGGTGTGTCATCATTGTGCTGGCGAGTGTGAAACAGAGGAATTTACAGTTCCTGATTCAAACACACATACATGTGGCATTCAACAAAAGTGGATGGCCAGGTTAATTTTTCAAGATTCATGAACTCTTGATGGCATGTTTCTCCTTGCAGCATTTGAAAAAAGTGAATTAATACTAAGATTTCACCCTGTGTTTTGTGGCTACTGTTCCCCAAAGTAAATACAACTAGAAGGCAAGAATTGAGCTATAAAGCCTGATGAACATTTCAA
Organism: Orientallactaga sibirica; assembly: GCA_036365145.1. Lineage (NCBI taxonomy): Eukaryota > Metazoa > Chordata > Mammalia > Rodentia > Dipodidae > Orientallactaga > Orientallactaga sibirica. The sequence goes on along the minus strand of JAEOAD010000060.1, from coordinate 10,917,482 downwards.
TCAAGGAGACGTCACACGTGGAGCAGTGAGAAAAGCAGAACTCTGTAGCTTAGACATCCCCTCCCTGCACCACATGGAAGTGTGAAACTTAAACAAAATGAATAGTGCAAATAGATCTGTAATGCATGTCCTTTGGAAATGGTCAAGATCTCTAGAGGACGGTGTATTAAATTGCAAATATTATCTTGCTAAACCCCAAATCATAAAACCATGAAATTAGTAATTGACTCAATTTGCCTCATTTATTAGTATCTCAGACCTCTGCTTGAATTAATATTGCCCAATGGAATTTCAAGTAGCAGTGACATGGCGTATCGAGACAGAGATTAGCACCCACTTCTATTACTGTACACCAAATATTCCACATCCTCCAATTAAGTTAAATCTAATCTAATATGCATGCTTTTGGCACTTTTATTGTCAATAAGATATGACACTGATTTCTTTATAACATTGTGCTCATTTTCTTCCTTCATTTGGCACAGTTGTTTTAGTTGCAAGTTGCTTTTTGTTTCACTTAGGAATTTAATTACTATAGTTCCTATTAATTACAATCATATATATCAAGGAAAGATGGAATATAATTATCAATATATGTGAAAAGGTTGCTAATAAAATGAATTTAAAAATATCATAACATATAAATTATATTATCATAAACAATACTTTATAAATGTATAAAGTACTCATCTTTCTAGTGATGAAAATTAATATTTAGATGTATACATTACAATTTAAGTGTTATTTAAATAATATCTCATTTTTAAAATTTATTTGAGAGAACGAGAAAGAAGGAGGCATAGAGAGAAAGAGAGAGAGAGAAAATAGGTCCGTCAGGGCCTTCAGCTGCTGCAAATGAACTCCAGGTGTACGCATCCCCTTGTGTGCATGAGCGACATTGTGCGCTTGCATCACGGTCCGTCTGGCTTATGTGGGACCTGGAGATTTGAACATGAGTTCTTAGGCTTCGCAGCAAACACCTTAACCACTTAGCCATCTCTCCAGCCCCCAATATCTCTTGTTTTTAAAATGCTAATATTTTAAAATATTTTAGGATAATTAAAATAATTTAATTTTTCTGATCAGAATTAAAACAAAACTGTAGTTGACAGATAGTTAATATTTTTATGAGTTTATGGCATTATGGTGATAAGTAAAAGGAAATGAAGACTCTTTTTCTGTTATTAAAAAACTGGAAATGTAGGATTTTGGTTAAAAAATATGCTTTGTAGGAGCTAGGTTGCTAAAGTTAACTTCATTATGGATTTGACCCAAATCACAAATGCAGAAACATAATTAAAATATATTTTATTTATTTGTTCATTTGAGAGAGAGGCAGATAAAGAGAGAAAGAATGGGTGCACCAGGGCCTCTATCCACTGTAAACAAACTCCAGATGCATGTGCCACCTTGTACATCTGGCTTACATGGGTACTGGGGAATCGAACCTGGGTCCTTAGGCTTCAGGAAAGTGCCTTAACTGCTAAGCCATCTCTCCAGTCTTGAAGTATAAAACTTTAAAGCAACCATTAACAGAAATGTAGTCGATAATAATTAGCCCAGGCGCTGTACCTTTGGTTTCATAAATTTTGTTCTTGGTCAGTGAATAATATTCAACAAGCTATTTATAAGGGGGCTCTGGCTTCCTGTTATTGGCAACTATTTGTTTAGGTAGGAAACACATACATCTTTTCCAACATGGCATTTAAAAAAGCAAATAATGCCAAAATACATAAAATCCACAAAACATCATATCTGATTCTACTTCAAATGCTGATTATAAAGTCATGGACTTTTTCTCAAAAATTAAAAAGTCTTAAGCAAAGTCCTGCCAAAAGCTGTATTAAGAAAGAAACAGTGATTGTTACAAATGCCCTGGTTGTAAGATATTCCCAGCAGAATTAATGACTGCATGGAGTTAATGACCCTAGAACCAGGGGCTCTTCCAGTACATCATCAATCCTTAGGAAATGCTGGCATCTCATATGTTATTGTTGAAACAATATATAGCTCTGTGTTCTACAGAGTTCTGTCATGGTTGCTTAAGCTATAACCCACCTGTTGAGTTAAAGTCTAGTATGGAATTAAATGATTTCTGAATGACTTTAGCTATTATTAGCAATAATGACCAAACTGATTTTGTCCTCCATGGAGAGAAAATAACTGCCATTTTCTAAGATGGGATACAATATCTTCATTTTATCATTTTCATAACTACAATTTCCCTAAAGCACATGTTAAAGCCATTCAGGTCATTCAATATATGGCATATGTCAGCTGTTTTCCAAAGTTGAATATGATTAAGATTAATTGTGAGTGTTAACTAAAAGTCCAAAATTGTGGATTAAGAAAAATCACAAGTTCCATGTCTGCCTGGGCTTCAGAGAGAGTTGAAGGTCAGCCTTGACAATTTAGGGAGATCTTGGCTCAATAACAAAAGTAAAAGGAGGAGTGGACATGTCTCTCAGTGGTAGAACCCTTGTGTGGCATGGGTGAGGTCCCATGTTCAATTCTTATTAAGATAGGAGAGGGAGAGGAAGAGAAAGATATTGGAACCTTCCATAGAGTGATGGCTGCTGACAGGAATAGAAACTGGTTTATACAGTTGGGAAAACTGCAGTCTGCCAATTTCTCAGAAGATGAAACTCAGAAATTTAACTTCAGGGTATGTACATAAAAGAAATATAGGGCTGGACAGATTGCTCAATAGTTTAGGCACTTGCCTGCAAAGCCCAAGGACCTGGGTTTGATTTACCAGTACCCACATAAAGCCAGATAGACAAGATGGTGCATGCATCTGGAGTTCATTTGTAGCAGCTAGGCCCAGGGGAACCCATTCTCTCTCTCTCTCTCTCTGTGTGTGTGTCTATCTTCCTCTTTCTCTTTCTTTCAAATAAATATCTCAATAAATTATAAGAAATTAAAGCATGTATCAATACATAAAGATTATACACAGAAGATTATAGCTTGATTCATAATGGTCCCAAAGACCATCAACTGATGAATGGATATATGAAATGGTTTATAGTAGTATAATGAAATATCAATAGGTAACAGCAAAGTAAATTAATAATGATTGAGGCTATATAATGCATGAACTCTGAAAATATGCTAACTGAAAAGATCCAGTCACAAGACAACACATTACATTAATCTATCTGATTACAATGCCCAGAAAAAGCAACTCTTTCTCTAGTCTTTTATTTGTAACAGGTTAACGCAGGTTGCTGATTATCTAAGTAGAAGGAGGCAAAGAGTATTGACGATGGGGAAGAGGCTATATTTTGATGTGAAAAATGATTTAAAATTGTAGTCAATTCCCATAACAAGTAACTTTAAAACATTGAATTATATTTAACAGGTGAACATAATACCATGTTATTTATACTCAATAAAAGTTATTTAAAATGAAGAGAGAAAGAAATGGAGAGTGGGAATGCAGGAGGAGGAAAGAAGAAATGAAGGAAGGAAGGGAGGGAGGAAGGAAGGAAGAAAGGAAGGAAGGAAAACCTAGAGAAGGAGGGAAGAAGAGAGGATGGAAGGAAAAATAAGGTAGGCATGGTGGAAAAATAAGGGACAAAGGAAGAAAAACAAAGAAGAACAATGCAAGAAATAAAATCAGTATAATTTAATTATTACATTAAACTCATTTTCAGAAACATAATTTATTTGCATATAGTATGATCTAGCAATTTATATGGCCTCATAATAGTTTTCTTTTTTGTGCTCTCTTTCATGGATGTGTTACAGCATACTATTTTCATGCTTAAGGCATGCTTTCTTTTAGCATTTCTGGTCCAGCATTAGGTATGGAAAAATCTAAGGTGAGGTGGCATGCTTTTTCCTGCTTCTTTCTATTGAGGGGTCTTAAATATCGTTTCTAAGTTATAACTTTCCATGATTTCAGTAGATTTGGACATCCAGCTTGGCTGCAATGCTAAGAGAAGCTGGGAAGTTTGACTACCATCCCTTACCTCAGATGACCATGGTTTAGGCCCCAAAAGACTAAGGAAAGCACTGTGAACAAGCTTGGTCTACATCATATCTGCCATTAGGAACAGGAGAAAGAAGCCAAGAATGGCAAGTGGAGTAACACTGTTCTTGCTCTGCAGTTTTAGGGGTCATTCTCAGTGTTTCCCATCTTCTCATGCATGAAGGGAGCATGAGAACCTTTCAGCATCATATCCAATCCTGAAAAGCCTTACTCCTCTCTCAGCTCATGAGACAAATTTTCTGCAAGTTTTGAGAGAGTCATTTACTTATTCAAAGTTATAATTGATCCCTCTGTAATCCTTGAACTGGTGAACCTTTCTTAATCTTGTTTTCAGAAATCTCAAACTGTTCAGAAAGCTAATACCCCCCCAAAGACCAAAATATAAAACCTGAATACTACCCCTATAGCACTAAGTTTTTGCTTGCATAATTTTGTTTGAAAACTCTGCACATGTACATTCTCCCACATGAAAAAAAAAAAGGTATGAGTATACATTTGGACAGGTAGATGCAAGAACATGTGCTTTATTCAAGTAACAGGAGTACTTTCATTCTCAGACTGACCATAAGACTGAAGCATAAAGTAACCGATGGTGTTTTCCAATCAATTTTTACTGAGCACAAATGATGAGAATATAAAATAAAAATATGAATCAAACACTTGAAGATGTGCTTTCATGACCTGGAATAAGAATATCTATTTAGATTTTGAGTTTCAATCATTTTCTCAGTGTCTTCAATTAGTAACATAATTTACAATATAATCATGGAGATTGATAAGAAATTCTGCTTCTATTCTAATCTCTCATAAAGAAGAAATTCTGTAATGTTACTATTACAGAATTTTCTGTGTACCAGCATTGTTTAATATGGCTTTCACTGAAGCAAGTGATTTCCCAATTTCTATCTATTTATGATGAGGAAAAGAAGTTCTTATTGCCCACATGTAATAGATAACATATGTATACATTTCAAAGAATAGTAACCATAATTCTTTCATAAGATCAATAAGTAAGCTTGGAAATTAAAACAAGTATACCCTATTATTCGATCACTTCCTCTCCTGCAAAATTATCACTTAAAATGTCTGTCAAAATGCAATGCAGAGGGCTGGACAGATGGCTTAGTGGTTAAGGCATTTGCCTTTGAAGCCTAAGGACTCAAGTTTGATTCCCTAGTACCCACATAAGCCAGATGCACATTGTGGCACATGCACCTGGAGTTCTTTTATAGTGGCTGGAGGCCCTGGTACACCCATTCTCTCAATCTCTCTCTATTTCTACTTGCAAATATACCTTTGTTTGCTAATAAATAACATATTTTTTAAAAATTACAATGCATTATGGATAATGAACTTGACACTGGTCATAAATATGTCAGTCTTAGCTGGGTGTGGTGGCACATGCCTTTAATCCTAGCACTCAGGAGACAGAGGTAGGAGGATTGCCATGAGTTCAAGGCTACTCTGAGACTACATAGTGAATTCCAGGTCAGCCTTAGCTAGAGTGAGACCCTTCCTCAAAAAACATTATATATATAAATATATACATGTCAGTCTTGTGAGCTGCCTAAAGTATTGAGCCACACAGTGATTCATTCTATAGGGTGAACTGGGGAAACAGAGTCATATTAATTCATGCACTGCTTATTCTCCCTATTTTAGTATTTGGCTTCAGTTTCAAATTTTCATGAAAACACTTACACAGAGATGCCATTTTCATCATGTATAGCAAATGAAGTCATCAACATATAAAGCAAAGAATAGAAAAGAAACTTTGTTATTCAGTAAAAAATGCTAATGTGAGTTTAAAGCATATATCATTAAAATAAGCACTGAATTTATATTAGATTTAATCATTTGTAATACTTTTGGTTTGTGTCATACCATATGATAAACTTGTGTATCTCTTTTTTCTAGGTTAAACATAATGTTCATAGATTTTTTTTCATTGCTGGTTCTAAAATTGCACTCAGCTATAGGATGCAGAAGACAAAATAAAAATGTTTTTGTTTGTTTTATGTCCTAACCTTTATAAAATACTTCCCATGTTTTCAGACAAATCATTACAGGGTGGTAAAGCACAATGTGACTCAATGGAAATCAATGTCAAGAGAACCATTATGTGTTCTGCCTCTGGCCAGAGGGCTTCATTGTATAGACAAGGTTACTAATTGTTAGAAAAATGTCACCATTCAAGTCACATGTTCACCTGCTTGCCATCCCTCTGTAATGTGACATAATAAGCCCAACGTGAAAATTGAATAGAAAATGCTCCTCATTGTGAAAGTTAAGTTCCACATTATTAATTCATGAAAGTATGTTGAAGGCAGTAAGCATCCCTATAGTTCAGTGAAAATGTTACCCAATCTGAACAGAATAATTTCTAGGACGGTAAAATTATGGTGACTTAAAAGGGGGTGTTGAGCTGGGTGTGGTGGTGCATGCCTTAATCCCAGCATTTTGGTTGCATAGGTAGGAGGATCACTTTGATTTTGAGATGAGCTTAAGACTACACAGTGAATTCTAGGTTAGCCTGGACTAGAACAAGACACTATCTGAAAAAACAAACAAACAAACAAACAAACAAACAAACAAACAAAAGGGGCTATTGGGATGTCACATTCACAATAAAAATAGAGATCCCTCTGGTTCAGTCTAACTCTGTGTTTGGATAAAACATGCCAATAGCATCAAGTCTTTATGTCATCTGATATTCCATCTCATTGCAGTTTTTTAGTTCCTACTCCTTTCTTTCAGAGTCATGGAGTGCTCAGTTGAGCTATTTAAGATGTGTTTCCAGTTTATATTCTCTGAGAACTTGTAGGGTAGAGTTTCCTTTCAAAGAGTTAAATCAGAGGCACATAAGACTCTGCTTCTGTATTTATTTTCTGTTTTCTTTAGGAACTGCTATTAAAGTCATAAGAATATATCAGTCTAGTTTTATCTGTAACAGACAAATGAATCCCTTTAATACATGTTCAATACATGCATTTAATTTAAAGTATGTCTGCAAAAAGAGTTTTGAAAGGACAAAAATCAGCACCATTAATTTTCCTTTTTTTTAATGTTCAGAAAAGTGATAATTAAAATCTATGCTTGGTTTTCGAAAGAGATTGATTTTTGATAATTAAGTTAAAATTATCTGTGGATAAAGAGCAGAATTTTAAATAACATAAATCAGAAAACACCTTTTTGAGTAAAGATAATAATTTCTCCCAAACTATGTTAGGAAAAGGAAGTGTGTAGAAAGGAGAAAGCAATCATAATAACCACTTAACCTACAGTCATCTAAATAGCTATTCCTAACAGGGTCTGAGGCCTCCTTTTTTAGGGCTAGCATAGAGAACTGTGAGAAAAGTTCAAGAACCTAGATTCACTGATTGTTGGTTAAAGTAGAATGTATTTGCCATCTATCTATGTTATTATTTTCCAAATGTGTCTAAGATCAGATACAAATTCACATAAACACATGTCTACATTCCTAGTATTTTATTATTTTGTCTATAGTACTATCACTTCAATATGGGTGTTTATTTTTGTAATTGAATAAGAATGCCCATACACAGAGTGGGCTGTCATGGAAGATGGAGAAATGCCTTTACCCTGTACACTTTTGCTTTTGAGAATGGTATTATTTAGCCAACCGAAATAAACCACCCCGTTCCCACAAAGACCTTGAAAGGCTACCGATAGCTGGGGAAGAGAAGCCAAAACAGTTCTAAGAATAGATGGTTCCAAAGACTAAGGACAAAAGGTATATTTTAAGCAATAAATTTTGTAGGAATATAGTCTGAAGTCCAGAGTGAAGGTCAGAAAAGGCAAATCCAGGGTGAGGAGGCTCCTGTAACACTCAGGGGGCTCTGTGAGACAAAAGTAAATAAGAACAGAAATTACGAAGCCTTTGAGAAACATGAGCTCAGGAACCAGATCTCAAGAGTTGTAATCCCTCAGGCTCCTCCACTTGCTAGGTAATTGATCTTAGACGATCCTCATCTATAAACTTGGGCTAAAAATGTGCCTCTTGTGCAAAAAGCCAAGCAATGACTTTCTAGGACTTAATCAAACTGTTGGAATTTCTGGCTCATACTTCATCAAACATCTTTTGCCCTTTATCCATAAATAGAAATTTAAAAGAAACATATTAAAATACATATTGTTTTAACTCATCTATATACATATGAATAGATTGTTTGCTAATTAGATATTTAAAGACTGAAATACTTCTGAAACCTTTGCTTTCAGGTTTAATGAGTGCTAAACTAGCTGCGATTTAGAATTTTCAGATTGTCAAGATTGTTGTGAATTGTTGTCTTCCAAATAAATGATTGGATAAAAATTTGCTTGTGTGTGTGTGTGTGTGTGTGTGTGTCTGTCTGTCTGTCTATAAAGTCTAATTTCTATGCAAGAAACTGTTCTAGAAATCATCTCATTGACTATGGGAATCATCAAAATTTAAAATGCACCAATATTATTGAATGGTTTATACTTATTTACCTGGTTAACAGTCTCAAGACATCTTACAATGCCATAATGCATAGTAAGTTCATTAGGTAGAAACACTCTTTTTTCCATACCCATCTACTCAGAGATACAGCTTATGAAGTGCATGCAAAACACCATTGCATGAGGATATTACCTGTTTTGTTTTGACCTTGACTGTGAGCCCTTTGGAATGTGTTATGGTGGCAACAACATCTAATACAATCTTCATTGGGTATAAGATCTCACACATAAAATCAGGAAATGTTCATTAGTACACTCAAATAAGAAATATAATGTTTGTAAAAAGTCATGTTGTGTCATCATGGATGTAGTTAATAAATAATATTGTTATCCTTGGAATGCTGAAATAGAGTATCACAGATGATGACAATGTTGAAAACCCTGATTATATGGATTATTCCACTTAATATCCTGAATACTATAATTATTTATGTGTTACTATTTAATATTACATTATATATACTGTCTTGATCTTCAAAATGATTTATATTTTCAAAGCATATTTCAATACCTCTTCTTTCAGTATGAAATATAAGGTTAAAAAAAAAAAAGCATATGTAGGACTGGAGAGATGGCTCAGCAGTTAAAGGAACTTGTTTGCAAAGCTGATGGCCTGAGTTCAATTCCCCAGTAAGCATGTAAAGCCAAATGCATAAAGTGGCTCATGTCTAGAGTTCATTTTTAGTGGCCCTAGGCCCTGGTGCATCTACTTTCATATTCTCTCTTTTTCCTTGCAAATATATATATATATATATATATATATATATATATATATATATATATATATATATATATATAGAGAGAGAGAGAGAGAGAGAGAGAGATAAATAGTAGACAAAGTGATGATTTTCAATTGACTACTGAAACATGATACCCATTAGGTTGGTAGAAATTAGCTTAAAAGACTGGAAAAGCTGGCGATGGTGGCGCACACCTTTAATCCCAGCACTCGGGAGGCAGAGGTAGAAGGATTGTCGTGAGTTCGAGGCCACCCTGAGACAACATAGTGAATTTCAGGTCAGCCTGAGCGAGTCCCTACCTCGGAAAAAAAAAAAAAAAAAAGACTGTAAAAGGGAAAAACACAGAGAAAAAGAAATAGAAGCATGAGATATAAATAAAAACAAAAGAGAGAAAAGAAACTATCTGCACAGTGAAGGCTACTTTATGTACATTTATGTTCAGATGCTGTTTATATTTGGCTCATACCAACACTTTAGAGATAACGAAAACTAAAAAATATGTGGACCTGACATAGGAGTGGTAGAAATAGCTTTTTTATTTAGTCATATGTTTTAAATAATATCCCTTCTATTTATGTATATAATATATAAGTATTCATGTACATAAGATCATAAAGGTGTACAAAAGCCCCTGTTACTTTACGTAGTATAAAATGTAATCAACACCACTCTCTGCATTTAAGAACACTTGTAAACAAAAGAACAAGGAATAACAAATCAAACTACTTCTTCAGCTGATGGAAGATATTAAAACTATAAAAAATTCAACTAAACCAGTCATCACAAAAGAAATCAACTCAGTTGAAATAACTTCTTGATTTTAGCAGGAAGGGAAATGTGTATCTCTCCCACACACAGAATGCTTGGCAGGTGTACAGTCAAGCCAAGCAGTTAAGATTTCTGTGGAGACAAGACTTACCAAGTTTTTTTTTATTTTTTTATTTTTTTTTATTTTTATGCCCTATTGGCAAGGAAAAAGAGTCATTACAACTATTTCTTTTAAGAAATGTAGCATGTTGACTGATGCTGAAAGCACTCTTGAGCTAAAGATTGAAAGAAGTTGATATAGTCCCTTCTAGAGTTGTTAAGTCTTTTCTACTAAGTGAATATTAGAGATTACATTTAAATATATCAGGATAAAATTCAGTAAGGACATTGTTTTAATTAAAATTTTAAGCCTGGCATGGTGGTGCACACCTTTAATCCCAGCACTCGAGAGCCAGAGGTAGGAGGATCACCATGAGTTCAAGGCCACCCTGAGACTGCATAGTGAATTCCAGGTCCATTGTAAAGATATGCAAATGTGCCTAGCAGGAGTTCCTGAAGTGTGCTGTGTGACCTTTTGGCGGTAGTTTTGCTCTGTGTGCTGTGGTGGCTGGTTGGCTTTTGCTCTCTCTGCTTGGCCCTGTGAAGAGCAGGCTGCTTCTTCTGCCGTTATGGAACTTCCCCTGGATCTGTAAGCTTCAATAAATAATATCCCTTCCTCCATAACTGTGCCTGGTCTGGAAGTTCATCTCAGCAAACCTGAAGCTGTCTGCTACAGTGACCAACAGGAATATAAAAAATGTTCATCAGGAGTCATTAAAGGAGTGGAACTCCAAACTTTATACCAATGACAACGGCTATTACCGTGGTGATTTTGCTGGGTGTGTCCTGTTTACCTCTTCACATGCAACCAAGACCCTTTGCTGCACACCTCCTGGCCTAGGGGAAGGTGTGATTAACAGCCATTGGTTGAGCTAAGTCATATTACTGTGTTTTTGCTTTTTACTGTATTTTTAAATTAATCCAACATCTTTGAGTTTTGTGAAATAATTTATCTCCAAAATAGCATTTTTTAAAAACTATACATATACTATAAATACACTGTAAATGCTATGGCTTTCATTTGACCCATATGGACAACTAGATGTATATCAATGCAAGGCACACATCACACACATGATGACACACTACTTTGACAAGTATGAATTGGTATATTTATAGTGGGTGGCTTTTCAATTCTGTTTAGTTTTTCATAGGAAAAATAGAGACATCTATTCCTGCCAAACATATGTATTTATTTCTCATGCTTTAAAACATTATCTATTGGCTAGGGAGATGGTTAAGTGGGTAAAGTGCATGTCACACAAGCATGGTAACCTAAGCATGTAAGTAAAATGTTGGATATTTTGGCATAAACCTATAATCCTGCACCGGGGATGTGAAGACAGGGATCCTGGCAGCTTCTCAGCTACTCTGGTCAAATTGATGAGCTATCAATTAAAAAATAGACCTTGTTTCAAAGAATAAGTTAGTGAGTGGCTGAGGAACATACCAGTTGTCAACCTCTGGCCTCCACATTCATGTGCACACACTTACACCAACACGATATGAATATGCACATGCACAGTATATTCTTTTTCTAGTCTTCACTGAGACAAAAATCCATGACCTTGCAGTGCCTAGCAATACCTCTGCAAGTCCCTCAAAATAGAAGAAGAAGATGATGACATCAAATTAAAAGAGAGACTAATGGAGAGAGGGAGGGGATATGATGGAGATTGGAGTTCTAAAGTGGAATGGAGGGAGGGGAGGGAAATATCAGGTGGGTTTTTTTTGTATGTAAGTATAAAAGTTGTCAATAAAAAGATAATAATTAAAAAAAAATCAGTTGAAGGGAGGAAGGGTTTAATTTCAGCTTACAAATCCAGGTCGTAGATGCCATGGTGTGGTTCTGGTCACCTTCAGACCACAGTGATGAAGCATCACAGAGCTACAAACTCAGGCTACTTGGTCAGCTCTTTCCTTTCATACATTCTAATGCCCTGGCCATGGAAAGGTCCTGCCCACAGTTAAGGTGGGTCCTCTCACCTCAATTAACCTAATAAAGATAAACCCTCCAGATGATTCTAGTTCCTGTCAAGTTGACAATCAATATAACCCATTACACACATGCATGCACAAAACACATATAAACCTTCAATAATAGATACACCCATCATCCCACACATAATCCATGATAATTTAACTGTACTCATGATGATCATAATCTGTTATATAAGAATTTAATAAACTTAGATAAAAATACCCTGCAATTTCAGAGTATTTTTCTTTTACAGAAATATTGTAATGTTGTTATAATGACATTGTTTTTTAACAGCACTAATATCAATGCATCCACATTACAGTTTAGATATTAAGAGATAACCTCAAGGAAAATGGTAAGCAATTAATCATAGAATACTCAGTTTAGAATCATTAGAAATGTTTGTCATCTAAATTTTTTGATTCATTTATTTGCTTTGTGTGTGTGTGCGTGCGTGCGTGTGTGTGTGTGTAGGCATATGTGTGCCATTCTGTAGTGTGATGACCAGAGCACAGTTTTCTAAGTGGTTCTTACCTACTATGTCTGATTGAGGAAACAGTTCTCTTTGTTCCCTTTTCTGTTCAAAAACTTCCAGGAAATGTTCCTGTCTTATCCTTCCTTTTTCCTATAGGTATTTGTTTGGACTACAGAAGCCTGGCACAGGTACTAGCTTTTTCTTTCTTTTTCTCTTTCTTTCTTTTTCTTTCTTTCTTTCTTTCTTTTTTTCATAGGCACTGAGGGTTGGAGTTTAGGGAATCAGTCTCATGACAAGTGCTTTATCCACTTGTGGTAGTTCGAATAGATGTCCCCCAATATATTCAGTGTTTTATAAGTTTGTTGTTTGCATCTGCATCCACCTGGCTGGAGGAAATGTCACTGGGCAGATCTTAAGGTTTGGTGGTGGGTTTGAGATTTCAATCTAAAGATATGCAAAGTGTGCCTAGCTGGAGTTCCTGAGGTGTGTTGTGCTGTGTGGCTGTGGCTTTGGTCTCTGTGTTTGGTCCTGTGAAGGCAGGCCAACTTTTTCTGCCATTATGGAACTTCCCCTGCATCTGTAAGCTTCAATAAATAATATCCCTTCCTCCATAACTCTTCCTGGTCTGGAAGTTCATCTCAGAGAACCTGAAGCTGTCTGCTACACCACTGAACTAACTCTCCAACTCAGGTTTGAAATTTAAAGGCACAGAAAATATATTTCTCAGCTACATTTTTTTTTGTGAAGCTTATTACTGCACTATACAACTAGGTAAATATGTCTATATGATTTATATATGTATATTTTAGGCATAATTTCATAGAATAGTGGGAAAATTGTGAATCAAAATTAACACAGGGATGAATTTGAATGATTTTTTTTTTAATGAGAGAGAGACAGAAGAAGGAAGGAAGGGAGGGAGGGAGGGGGATTGAGTTGGCATGCCAGAGCCTCCAGCCACTGCAATAGAACTCCAGATGCATGCACCACCTTGGGCACATGTGCGACCTTGTGCACTTGAATCACCATGTGTGTCTGGCTTATGTGGGATATGGATAGTTGAACATGGGTCCTTAGGCTTCACAGGCAAACCCCTAACTGCTAAGACATGAGACATGAACTTGATAGCCTTTTCCAATTCTAATTTTCTTGTGTATAAAATGAAAATAATGTATATTTCATAAGTTTGTGATAAAAAGGGAAAAATAATATGTGACTATGTATTAAAAAGAAGATACTCAAACATTAATCTAAAGAAATTCATGGCTAGGCGTGGTGGCACATGCCTTTAATCCCAGCACTCAGGAGGCAGAGGTAAGAGGATTGTTGTGATTTTTGAGGCCACCCTGAGACTACATAGTGAATTCCAGGTCAGCCTGGGATAATGTGAGACCCTACCTTGAAAAAAAGAAAAGAAAAGAAATTCATGCATAAGGTGTTAATGTGTTCTGAATTTCTTCTTGGGAGTTGTCTGGTCCTGAATATACATCAACTTAGTGCAATTCGATGGGATTGTCAAACGTTCTTGCTGAGTATTTTGAGATACTAATGATGAACTCAGTGCAGTGGTTCGCTGTTGAGCCAGGCATCAGTCCTCATGTATTCTAACCAGTTTGTTTCCTGGAAAGACTGTTCTGTTGATTTCCATTTAGCCCTTTTCCAGTTTGGATATCTAAGCTGGTGAAAATGGAAGCCAACCAAATGCCTGTCACCCAGCCAGCCCACAAAGCTCACTTGTTTGAAGACATTAGCTTTTCATCATGTTGAAGGGTACTTCTAGAACTGATTTGGCCATGAAGTGAGGTCACCTCTCAAATATGCATTCAATAACCAAATGTTTGCTAAAATTGTCTCCTGGTAATTTTCTTTCTTTAAATGACATATTGCCTTTCTTTTTAAGGAATATGGTGTGGTTACACGGTGGCATTTTCTCAAAATCTCCTTTCCCGAAAGTAAAGGAAATGGTAGAATTTGGCTCTTGAGAAAGTGATTAATTCTCTGGCCGTAGAGAAAACAAAATGACAACGTGGATAACTGCCTTGTCTTTTAATGTGTGTTTCAAGTGACTGTGGCCAGTCATAGTAAAGGACTGTAATGAGGGGTCTGTGGAAAATGGTTCTTCAGAACAAGCCTGCAGAGCACTGGTGGGAATGTAAGAAAATGATGGGGATCCCAGAGGAATTTCCTTTCTTCCAGCTCGGTACTTTGATGCTTTGAATTCTGAACTTTTGAACCACGTTGTCTTCATCTTGTCCCTTTGGCAGAGATTTACAAGGTACCTTTCTGCCACTTACTGTAATTATATTCTTAAAATTAAATTATACAATAATTTTCAAAGAGAATTATGGCTTCACAAAACTTTAGAACCAGCAAACACACTCACTGAAACAAAGCTCTTCTTATATGATTGGCTCTGCAACTGAGTAAGAAAAAAATACCCTTTGTTATACCTCCAAAGCACCAACAATTTATAATAAGGCTTGTAAGTCATTATCAGAGGCAGAATGCTCTTTATAACTAGGAAAAGGACATAAAGGGAAAGCTAAAGGGGTAGAAATCAAGAGAGAAAACCAGCATGTGGCCAGGCGTGGATAGACAATTGAGGCTGAATATGTTCTTCAAAAGAATTATTTTTAACAAAACCCTTCTCAGTTTGATATATGATTCAGCAAATGTACTGCTTCTTGTGTTTTGTGCCTCTGTGGCACTTAGGGGATATGAGTATATCAGATTCTCCAGGAATAATAAGATTAGGTTATTGGTACAAATAAAGAGCCACTTGCAACAAAGCTGTCTCAAAGACCCTCTCTGTGCCTTGCAGCCCACTTCAGTTTTGGTTTAGTATAATGTAAAGAGCCCCTGTTACACAAAAGGGGTCTGCTATTTCCATTAGTCATTAAATTTTAGAGCTTTGTGATTTTCCATAAGAGATATTTAACATCTTCCAGTATTAGCACTTTTAATGTACTGATTCTAAAAATCTGAAAATATAGGCTGAATTTTCTAGTCACCCTACTGAATTCTATTTTCATAGTTCAGTCAGTTAGTTGATAGCTCCACCTTACAAACAGTTCAGAACATGCATTTGCCTTGTTTCAAATGTAAAACTGTCTAAATGCTACTGCATCAGGGTACATGCTGACTAGATTAGAATATCAATGAGTTAAAAGATCTCCATGTGGGTATAATACAATAGTGTCCAATTATACAGTTATATAGTCACTTCTAAATTAACTTTTTTTAAAAAAAACATGGTTGAATGGAAAACATCAACTTCTGAGAAATGTCAATTACTGAAAGGACCCCTACATGTAAACTTTGTTGTTAAATGGATTAATAACATCAGAGAATATAGCAGATTTAGTTGAACGTATACATCAATTATTGATGAAATTATTGTAATATTTATGACTTTTAGGCAAACAATACAGACCTGATGAAAACATATATATAATAGACTGCCAATCTATAATTTAAAAAATTCAAGTATTCATAATTTAACCTTCATGGAAACTACTCGAACAAAGAGGAATAAATTTTAGTGCATGTCTAGGAACACAAATAAAATTCAATTCATTGCCTTTACCATTTGTTGACATTTAACTAGAAAATTAGTTATTTGGTTACTTGAATTTCATATCTACATCCACAGGACACACAATAACATGAGACATGGTAGCTTCAATGTTAGTGTACTACATGTTATGTTCATATGGGTCTATAAAAGAGAATATTGATTTAGTATCTTGTGAAGTCCATACCACATCATGTTGTAATTACAGTAGTTTTGAACATATGTTAAGTTTAAAAGTTTTGAATGGTTACTGGGACACATAATACATATAATGATGATAGAAACATAAATGTAAAATATAGCTAAAAGAACTATTTCCAAAACAATAGGCTTCACATACATTCCAAAGAGATTTAATTTAAATCAAGCTGCAGTGGGTAAGTGTCCTTTCAGCCACTATTGGGTCTTGAAGTATTTTAAGTTTATATATGATTTATGAGTACATTGAGAAGCTTGAATATTGACATTCTCTCACACTTCCAAATTCACTGCACATATAGGGAATATACAAACAGAACCCAGCAAATAAAAACCTAAATAATATGTTTGGCTTCCAAAGGAAAAACTTGGAAGAATTGTGTCCATATCCCTCACCTCCTAAGCAATATGAGATTTTGCAGGCTCAACCAACAGGGAAAATCCATTGTGAAAAACAATATGTACTTTAGAGTTGGTGTGATGGCTAATTTCAATTGCCATCTTAATTAGATGTGAGGGTATATCCAGGTAGGACTAACCCTCCCCCAGAGGGGCAGCATTCTGGTGGCAGCCTAGACAGAAAGAGGTCCAGGGACTAAAGCAGCACTGCTTTTTCTGCCTTTGCCTCTTATTGGTGAGTACCTCTGTGCACTGTTGCCACCCTTCACTGCCATCAGAAACCAGCCTCTTTGCCATCCAACATAGATGGATGACCAGCAGCTCTCTAGGAGTCCTCCAGGCCTTTAGTGCCATCTTAGGACTGCTCTGAGCCATCCAGCATCCCAGGCTCAGTGGCTGCCAGGTGCTCAGTTTGTAGATAGCCAAGGCTGGACTAACCAGTCCCATAAATCCCTTTTATTACTATATATATAAATGTTTATTTCTTTTCATCCATAAATATCTCTATCTGTAAAACTGGCATGATAGAAGTTTTCACGTTAATGTGAAGATTGAGGAGTCACATGCAAATACCCAGCAGATTGTCAAGGCAATGATAGCTGCTAACTAGTAGCCATAATGGAATATTATACCTTTTTAGGCCACATTAAAGAATGCAGCTTATGCTAACAGGATCCTAAACTTAATGCAAAGACATATAATCAAGGCATCTTAAGCAAAATTTCGAGGTGCAAATGAAAGTTTTTCAAGGTATCTGAAAAAAATTTCTGAACCCATGATAAATATGCCTGGCATCATTTGAATGCTTACTGATTACAAATGTTTGACCTCAAGTAATCCTTATAAAAATCCCATTGTGGAAGTACTCATTCTATAAATAACAATATCATAGATTGGGGAAAGAAAAAAAGACTAGCTTGTGTTACATAACAGATGAGGAAAGAGTTTGGATTTGATCCCCACCTAATAGCAATGACCATAACTTACAAATCAATTATAATTCATTGCATATTTTGAGTATTCATGAGTCAAATAAAAAACATTAGAATAGAGGGAGATCATAGTAGAGAGACTCAAAGTACACTGGGGCTCAGGGTTCCGGCTCTGGTTTGTGTTCTTGGAAAAATTTATTTAGCTACACCATGAATCAGTTTCTCATAGTAAAATGGGGGAAAACACAGGTAAAATTTTGACCCTGATGCCTGAAATATGTTAGAGACACAATAAATAGGATACATCCATAAATGAATGATAATTTTGACATTAAATAAAAAATTGTCAAATAAAAATAAAAAAAAAAAAAAAAACTTGTGGGAAATACTGAGAATATAATTAAAAATAACTAACAATATAAAATAACAGTATATTAACTCCCTCTGAATAATAGCATTGTTGAAATGTCTTTGCAGACATAACTTCCCTTATAACAATGTAGTAGGGTTTTATTATTATTTTTAGGTATAAAAGACAGGGAAGTCAATTTACTTGTGTAAAATTCTACAGAAATTGAATAGAAGGAAAAGGGTTTGACATCTGGAGCATGTAACTTTTTTTTTTTTCTGCTGCTCCAACATGGTTTCTAGGGACACGTCTAGGTTGATACAATCTTTGCTCAGCAGAGGCTGGCTTTGCTATATGAACATGGACAATAATGTTTATGCTAGGAATAAGTGCTAGGTCTTGTCAGGTGCCTGTAGAATGAAGTGAAATGGCTGGGCGTGGTGGTGCATGCCTTTAATCCCAGTATTCAAGAGGCAGAGGTAGGAGGATCACCATGAGTTCGAGGCCACCCTGAGACTACATAGTGAATTCCAGGTCAGCCTGAACTAGAGTGAGACCCTACTTCAAAAAAATCAAAAAAAAAAAAAAAAAAGTGAAATGCTAAGACTGGATGATAAATTTACACATACATGATTCTATTGTAATTCCAGAGGTCAGCTCACCGAGACAGAGACACAGGGCATTTCTGCATGAGACAGTTACCCCACACTGTGATTCCTCGGCTGCATGGAGTCACTTAGAGAGAAATTTCCAGCTATATCCCTGAACTGTGGCATGCGCAGGATTATCGAGACATTCTCCTTTCCATTTTGTTGTAATTCCATTATAATATGTTAATATATAAAGTATAAAATGTTTTAGTTTGTTATAATAATTGATCACAGAGTGATCCACAGAAATATTTTCTGTTCATTAACAAGGAAACCTACTAATTAATCTATTTATAGGTTACTAAAATGCTATGCTTCATGAAATATAAATCTGAATCATTTGATGCTTATACTGTGGTACTCAGCAGAGTATAAAACTAAGTATAAAAAGCAGAAATGCTAGAAGCTGTACTAATCTTACTGTAGCCTAAATACTGAGATTGCAAAATTAATCAATTTTTATTCTTTACCTTTTCTTCCTTTTTTCTCTCTCTCTTTCTTTCTTTCTTTCTTTCTTTTCTTCTTTTTCCTTTTTTTCCTTTTTCTTCCTTCATTCCCTCCTTGTTCACTCTGTTTCTCTCTATTTCCCCCCCTGCCTACTTCTTTCCCTTCAGTCTTTCTTGGCCTTTCTGTTGCTCTACAGTCTTCCCTCCATCTCACATATGAACTTTTCACTGTTCCTCATAGAAATTTTGTCCAAAACTTTTTTTTTCTTTTATACTTTTAAATGCACACAGCTGTATAATTTGGGTGTCACGTTGATAATTCTGGTCTCTTTGGTTTATAGACATTTCCTTGAAAGACTCATTGAGTAAGCAAAGGAAAAGAATTATGGGCAGAAGAAAAGTTACTGGAACAATTTTATTGCTGCTTTTTATGTTATCCATTGTACCATTTCCTACAAAAGTCTACATAATGAAGAAAGGCTGAAGAAATTTAAAACAATTGAATGTAAGATATGAAAAATTATCCCATTCACTCTTTTATGAGACATGTCTAGGGAAGTTTGTATCCAATAGAACACTCCATCTTAGTAGAGTTCATGGTCTTCTGAGTAGGTGCTCATTGTAACTTCTACTCTGAAATAACCTCGGAGCAATATTTTGTTAGATCAATGTGAGGAAGATGGATATAAGTGTGCACGTTAATTTGTATTTTGATGATTGACAAGCATAGACAATGATAGCTTGCATGCAAGGTAGTAGAAGTACTCAGGAAAATTTCCTGAAGCCTATCAGGGAAAAAAAAATAAGCAAAATTGTGAAGCATATCCCTTTTCAATTATTTTTTTAAAAATGCAATAAAAATTTTCCTTTGAAGCCCTAAGTGGATTTTCCTCATGAAATACTAGCTTACAAAATTCAAATATTTAAAATGATCCAATGAACAAGGAGGGAATGAAGGAAGAAAAAGGAAAAAAAGGAAAAAGAAGAAAAGAAAGAAAGAAAGAAAGAAAGAAAGAGAAAAAAGGAAATTCCATGGAAACGGAGCCTGTGTTACCTAACAAGCTTCAGAGAAGAGATAGATGGTGTATCATGGTTCGAAACTACAGCTTCAAAGAAAGTATATCACTGAAAATGGGCCATTAAAACAATACAAAATATTCCAATATTCATTGACTGTATTTGTTACAAAGGACATAAAACAGTTCACATGCAAAATAATATTGGATGCTTAAACTGCTATCTGAGGAAAACTAATGGATATCTGACAACTGAAATGAATGTAGGTATTGTTTTAAATAGGAAGGTCTGAATAAACCTCTAATATTTAATTTTTATATTTATCCTCCTATATATACACATACACAGTGCTGCAACTTTTTAAGTGGTAAATGGTAATTATAATAAAAATACCTTAACTTGATTTCTTAAATGACAGAGATCTGTCAAAATATGTAAACCTGTATAGTTTTGAATATAGTTATATCTTAGACAGCTGGTCATGCCTTCTAGACTGACAAAAAAAAATTATAAAGTTCACTGCAGTTGTGTGCTGGGATTCTCCTCTAATTTTATATTAAATCATATTTGTTTTCACCTAAAATAATGTTTAATCTTGGCTGTAGATATATTTAAATGGCATATAATATGCAATACTTTAAGTACACTTTTTAAAATTTAATTTATTTATTTATTATTTATTTGAGACAGAGAGAGGGAGGGAGAGAGAGAGAATGGGCATACCAGGGCCTCTAGCCACTGCAAACGAACTCCAGACACATATACCACCATGTGTATCTGGCTTATGTAGGACCTGGAGAATCAAACCGGGGTCCTTAGGCTTCACAGGCATACACCTTAACCGATAAACCATCTCTCCAGCCCTTTAAGTACACTTTAAATTCAAACCACCATGAAGATTGTTATGGTGCCCATGAATCATCTCCCACAGACTCATGTTCTGCAAGTTTTGTGCTGTTTGGAGAGGCTCAGGAAACTTTAGGATGTGGGACCTACTTTGAGAAATTAGGTTTCAGGTTAGGGGGTGTATCTTTGAATGTTATACTTAGTCTCCAGTCCCTTCCTCATCCTGTTCTGCTTCCTATCCACCATGAGGTAAATAGTATCTTTTTTTTACTTTCTCCTGCCACCATGTCTTCCAGCTGCTTCAAAAGCCCAGAAGCAAAGAAAGCAAAGATGATGGACTAAAAACGTCTGAAACTACAAGCCCAAATCATTCATTCCTCCCTTTAAATTTTTTCATCTAGGCATTTGCTCACAGCCTGACAAAATGAACACCAATGTTATATTTTATGTTTACTCTTCATTTATATTAATATATATATATATATATATATATATATATATATATATATATATATATATATCCATTTATAAGGTGCTTGAGAGCAAAAAAAAACAGTATTTTTTTGAAATCCTAATGATTAGAAAATGATTACCAACCACTGCAATGAGAAGTATGAAAAGAGACTACTACAGCTGTCTTTCTGTTTCTTCTCAATATTGAACTCCAGTTACTTCCTTCACTATAGGTCACAATTCTTCTTGGGCCTATGTAGAATATAATTTAAAAAAATAATTACAGATAATAAAAAGAAAATACTCTTTGAGGTTTTATGTGAATGTCTTCAATCTTAATCTCTAAGACTTTTGTTTTCAGCTTGTCATATTGATAAGAAAGCTTATAGATGTTTTGTACTGTTTTCATCTATATAGGTAGCAAAATGGTACAGTTTATGATTTTGAATTTTTATACCCAGAAACTGTCATCTTTACTATTTGTAGCATTTCCTGAAACAATGTAGAGAAAACCATCCATTGTAAGTTATTATAAAGATGAATACGTAAATACCAGTGCAACAAAAAGATAGTTAAGTTGTGAAAAAAAAGGTGAAATTGAATTTAGGTATTGCCGCACTTTAAACTCACAATTTCTGGATTACTTTTTCTAGTATTTCCTTTCATATGCGTATCTGTAAAGAATTGTTTTACACTTGTAGCTAGTCACTTTTGTCACTTTTAAATAAATTCAAGTAAAATTTAAACAATATAACAGAGGGATGTATTTTCCGTAGGGACTTTGAAATGATTTGCAGTCCATTATTTACTTAAATTCATGACATAGTATGAATGCCTGTAGTGAGACATGCTTGTGTTTCTGTGATTGGCTGGTATGCATGTGTCATGGACATCTGATGAGAAGAACTTGGCATGTTTGAATACTGAGGTTGTCAGTGCTATGCAATAGAAAACTGCCTTCAAGCACTGTCTCTGAACACTGTATTTGTTCTGTCCGCTCTGCTATGCACACAAACGGTGTCACTTCAGTACTCAATGAACCAGCCACTAAATTGGTGCCCGACAATGGGTTCAAGATCAATAACTAATTTTGAAAACTGATTAGCTTGCACTGGAGTAGTAGACAGTTCCGAATTTTGCCAGAGGACATAATCAACCAGTAAATAGAGGCATTAGTGCAGTGGTAATAGGTTGGTAATACAGCCCAAATCTACCATAAACTCTTTTCCACAAAGGACAATTTGACCATTTATGAGCAACTTCATGTGTAAATTAAACTAGTTTTCTTTGATGTTGAAATAAAGCTTATTTTTATTATGCTACATAGCTGGTTAATAAGAGTGGCGTGTAATGAATTCTACGAAAGCAAGCAAGCTCAGCCTAGGGTGACTATTAAAGAGCCAAAGATGCTTTATATATCTTGGCTGGTTGGGAATTCCAGATGTTTCCAGCATGAGAAATGTTATGTTCCAACAGTTAATGTTGTATTGCTAGCCATTCAGAAGATCTATCTTCCTATTAGATGTGAGTGTTGCTATGGAGATAACTGTAAAAGTCTGACCTAAGAGGAGAGGTGGAGCGAGAATTGTATTAAAGAGAGGGAGGGTATCAATTATGCCAATAATTGAAAAGGTAGCACGTAAGTAAACATTTTATTGCAGCTACGTTTGGAAAACACATACAGACATGCTTCACAACACAAAGATGCCTCTGCTTCTTCCATTGCCTTTGTCTTTAAGCTTCATCAAGGATCTATGTAGACAGAATCCGAACATCAACTGTAATGTGAACCTCAGTAAACTGAGCAAATACTTTCAAAAATCATGCCAATAGCAAAAGTACCAGTCTGGCAAATGGCATCCATTAGGACTGGAACTTCAGAAAGTGGTTGCACAATGTGCCCTTCTTCACACTCTGTCAGAAGTGGGATTTAACAAGCCAATTGAGCACATCATGAGTGATATGAAGCCAGTGACAGAAGCTCTACATAGCAACCTGCTACATCACGGTGGCCTCTTGAGGGTTGGGATGGTAACAGTACAGACCCCAAAGCTTGGGCTGGTAGAGAAAGAGAAGACAGATCAAACATCACAAGCTCTGTTCTGGATGGAGATTGTTTTCTTAATTGCTCTGCTTTTACAAATAGAGGAGAAAAATATTTATAAAATACTGTCAATTCACAAACCCAGGCCCTCACCTTGCCTCATTCAGTAAATTTGAGGTCTGAGGAGACAAGTGAATGAGATCCCAGGACACAAACCTGCAAGGCGGTTCCTGGGACGAGGCGGCACTTGGTGTTGATTGCTTATTTTATTGCAATGTGGAAAAAGGCTTATTCTTCTATTTTGATATTGTAAAAGCCACATTCCATCTCTCATTGCACTTTTTTTTTGGGGGGGGAGAGACACAGAGAAAGACAGAGAGAGAGGGAGAGGAAGACAGATAGAGATGGGCGCGCCAGCAGCCTCTCAGCGGCTGTGAACGAAATCCAGATGTGTGCGCCCCCTTGTGGGCAAGTGTGGCATTGCGCCCTTGCCTCACTGCATCTGGCTAAACGTGGGACCTGGAGATTGGAACCGCTGGAGATTGGAACCAGTGTTCTTAGGCTTAGGAGGCAGGCGCCTTAACCGCTAAGCCATCTCTCCAGCCCTCATTGCACTTTTAAAAGTGGTGCGTGTGTGTGTGTGTGTGTGTGTGTGTGTGTGTGTGTGTGTGTGTGTGTGTGTATGTGTGTATTCACCCGTATGCCTGCCATGGTGAAAGTGTGGCGTTCTGAAGATATGAGGATAACTTCCAGATGTTTGACCTCTCCTTACTGCTTCCTGTAACAGGCTCCCTCTCTTGTTATTTTTGCTGCTCTGTGTGTACCATTCTAATGCGCCCACAGGCTTATAGATGCTCCTGGCTCCACCTCTCATTGCTGTAGGCATATTGGGTTTATAGATGTGAGTGCTACTTTATGCTTTGCCTTACACTGGTGCTAGGGATTCAAACATGTGCCAAAAGACTTTCAAGAAAGCACCTTTAATTACTTAGCCATCTCTCCAGGCCTGGAATTGCATTTTTAAAGGAAGGGATATCTGGTGGAAAGAACAAAGATAGGTAAAAGAAATCAGATGGAGAAGGAACACATTCCTGGATAGTTCAGTGCCCTTCTGAGACTTTTCCCATAGGTAATATGTATTTTTTTTATGTAATGTTATGGCTCTGAGCACATCTTCAGCCTTATTTCAAATTCATTTAAGAGTGAAACTTTAAACAAATAATTTTTTTAGGATTTATTTTTATTTATTTATTAGAGACAAAGAGAGGGAGGTAGAGAGAAACAGAGAGAGAGAGAGAGAGAGAGAATTGACATGCCAGGGCCTCTAGCTACTGCAAACGAACTCCAGATGCAAGTGCCACCATGTGCATCTGGCTTAAGTGGGACTCAGAGAATCAAACCTGGGTCCTTAGGCTCTAAGCCATCTCACTAGTCCTAAATAAATAAAATTTTTAAAAAAGCAGATGAAGAGCTGGAGAGATGGCTTAGTGGTTAAGGCACTTGCCTGCGATGCCTAAGGACCCAGGTTTGATTCCTGAGTACCCATGAATGTCAGATGCACACCTGGAATTTGTTTGCAGTGGCTGGAGGCCCTGGCACACTCATTCTCTCCCTCTCTCTATCTCTCTCAAATAAATAAATTAAATAAATAAAAATTTTAAAAGAGTGAAACTTTACTACTATTTTAACCAAAGTAACTGACATTAGTTTAGGCAATGAAAATGAACATGTATTAACTACCATTGATTCTTTGTGAAGTAGCACATGGAGGATTACAGGAGAGAACAAGGGTACATCAATATAGCAAGAAGAGAGAGCCGACTGTCGACCATGAAGAAGATCACCTTCCCCTCATCAGGCAGGACCCAGGAGTCACTACAGGGGAAGCAGTGACAAGAAAACTGCTCTCATGGCTAGCCTGAAAACTAGTGCCAAGGAGATGGCGACAGACACTGTGGTCACTGGAACATCATCAAAATAGAAACCCAGAGTCTACAGAGAAAGCAACACTAAATCAGATCTCTATCTTTCCCACCAAGGCTCAGAGAACATTGCAGGGGAGGGAGCTGAAAGACTGTAAGAGCCTCAGGGTGGGTGGGAATAGCCCAAGACACCATGTATCCCCCGTCCCTGCAGAGAGTGACTGAGGCCTCTTGGTCCCACAATGAGTACCAATAACCCCACCTAAAAGCCTCAGAAGAACTAGGGTGGGGGAGAATAGGTCTATGTGTGCAACCATTTCATTAAATAATCAATAAATTAATGAGGAAATGACTTTAAAAATAAGCTAGTTTATTAAAGATTGAAAAAGAAAAACAGAGAGTGTCAATCTAAATATTGCAGAAACATTCACAGTCCTAGTAACACCCCTAAGAGGCACTGTTGAGAACTTAATCACCTTAAATAATGGAAACATAGGTGGCTGGAGGGATGGCTTAGCGCTTAAGGCACTTGCCTGCAAAGCCAAAGGACCCAGGTTTGATTCTTCAGGACCCATGATAGCCAAATGCACAAGGGGAAGCACATGCATCTGGAGTTTGTTTGCAGTGTCTGGAAGCCCTGGCACACCCATTCTCTCTCTCTCTCTCCCCTCTCTCCCCCTCTCCCTCTCTTTCTCTCTCTCCCTCTTTCTCTGTCAAATAAATAAATAAATAAAAATGAAATATTTATAAAAAGAATAGAAACATAACAATAATCCTGGGTAAAGCAGACACAGAGTCAGAGGGAACTGATATAGAAGTCTTGCATTGTAAGGAAACCTTATTATCTCCTTCTTCTAAATCAAAACACTACTGTAAGCAGAATGGATACAACCCATTACACAAAACTCAGATAGATTATAGCCATTTATTTGATAGAAGCTAATTTTCTATCCTAGTACCAGAAATAAAAGAAGAAGGTAACACACTGAAACATTTCAGTAGTTTCTTCAATGGAACGACAAGGAGGTGGAACATTTACATTTAGATAATAAAGAAGGAACTAGTCAAACACAAGATTTGAAGCAAAGGACTAGGTTCTACTTCCAGGACTCCATAGTTAATGTTTGGCAACTTTTCCAATCTGTGATGGCAAGAATGCAAACGTTAGTTTATTAGACTTAGCTCAGTCAAGCACCTGACAACATTCCCATGTTTTCCAGTCTCATCATAAGAATTTTCTAGGGCGATGGCTTGGGTGAAGCACTTTTGGTGTAAGGATGAGGAGCCGAGTTTGGATTGGATCCTGAGACTGCACATAAGCCTGATGTGGTAGGATCATATCCTCAATCCTAGTGAGGAGACTCCTCAGAAGACCATCAGCCAGCTAGCTTAGCTTGCACAGAAGCAAACAAGAGACCTTCATCAGTCGAAGAAGAAGGTGAGAACAGACCCCCGAGGTTGTCCTCTGACCCCCATACCCCCATATGTGCACCACACTCATAGACATACAAACAAGGATTTTTTTAAAACATCTATAAATTATTTTGTTATACCCTGGAGATGTTTTTCAGCGGTATGGTTTATGCAGCATGCAATTTTAAGTATTTCCTTCAGTATTCTAAAGGCAAACTTGGAAAACAATGAACTTCAGCATCGCAGGCACTCATGTATCAATCGTTTCTTTCACTCTGCCTTAGAATAGCTCCAACAGTACCCTCACACAGTTGTATGGGGAACTGAAAATTTTCCTCAGAAAATTCCAACCCTGGTACAATGTTGTTATCAGAGCAATTAACTTATTTATTTTTATTTTTATTTATTTATTTATTTTTTTTGAGGTAGGGTCTCACTCTGGCCCAGGCTGACCTGGAATTCACTATGTAGTCTCAGGGTGGCCTTGAACTCAAGGCGATCCTCCTACCTCTGCCTCCCGAGTGCTGGGATTAAAGCCTTGTGCCACCACGCCTGGCTCGCAATTAACTTATTAACATAGTATCATAAGCACAATTTAAATTTCATTATTAAAATAAATAAGTAAATTAATTAAATAAATAAATATTAAGCATACATTTAATTTGTATTTACTGGAATTCAAATGGCATATTTATGTCTGTAGGGAATAAGAAACTCACAAATAAAATTTGGGTGAGTTTCATGGTTATTACTATACCTTAAACATTGAAGTTTGAAGGGCATAAGCAGAGAAAATATTGAGACGAGGTTTCTGTAATTCTTTGTTTCAAAAAGTATCAATTTCTCAGATTAAGGCTAAGTTTTCCCTGTGAAAAGCACTAAACAACTGCATTTAAGATTTAAAAAAAAAACCTATGTTTCATTAGCTTGTGTTTGTATTCTACTAATGACAGCTTCCATAAAATATTATTACTTTAATAATGGCAACAGAATATGTCTGTTTGCTTTTGTTGTATCAAATGCTACTTAATGTTGATTGGTAAGAGCACAAATGATGTTAATTATTATCAGTGATTGAGGGAGGTAGATCCAAACTTCTATTCCAGATGACTTCACATATATAAGGGAAGGCTATAAAAACCTCTTTTGAGCTGTGGAGAAGTTGAAACCATCTTGGGAATGAGAGGTCACATAGGCACTTACAAAAAGCACAGTTTTGGGGGGAGGCTCAAAACCTTAGCATACACTCACCTAGCCATTTTTCTTCGAGTTATATACTCAGAAAGACAGAGAGACTCCAGCGGGTATTTGCATATGTGTACTCACTGAAATATTATTCATAACAGCCAAAGGGAGAAACAACTCAAGTGATGAATGAATAAGTATATGCAAATGATGGAATATCATGAAGCCAAGGTACTGTTTATAGCCTGTTACCAATGGGAAATACATCCCAAACTATTAAAAACTGTGGATCCTACCCAGCTCAATATACACAATGATTTTTCCTATACAAACCTAGCTATGTCAAAGTTTATTTATAAATTAGGCACTGTAAGTTTAACAATAACAAGTAATGAAACAAAGCATGTATAAAAACGTACTGTTTTTAAAAAGTCATGTGGATGTGGTATCGCAGTCTGGAAATATTAAAAGATGCTCTACCCTTTTCACTTTGTTAGTGTTTTAAAGCTTCTCTTTGGCAAATCTAATATGCTAGAATCACTGTGTTTTGGAAACAGTAAAATGAAGGTTACATGAATGTAGGCATTCTAATGCTATGACAGGTGGTCTGATAACCAAGAAAGAGGTGAAGCGACTAGCGAGATAGAAGTGATTTCTGTGTGGACATAGGGAAGATTTCCATCCCAGATAAATAAGAATGGGATTTCATCACACTACTTAGAAAGTGGTACAACTTGAACTGTATGTGTTGTCTGACATCTACGATATTTTCCGATTACATTTGGTCACAAGTTCCTAAAAATATAGAAACCACAATGGTGAATACAGGAAGACTCCTATGATGAAGTCTAAATGCATTCCACAATATGGACAAGCCCTGTAAACTTCATCCCAATGAAAACACCCAGGCAGAACCAAAAAAATCGTGTGATTCCATTTTTGTGAAAAACTTGAAATAATCAAATTCACAAGATAGAAAGTAGATTATTGTTTACCAGGAGATTTGGCACTGATGAATGGTGAGTTACTTCTTAACCTATGTAAACTTTATATAAGAGGGGAAAAACACATCTGGAAGTACAAGTGAGGTGGCATAGTGCTGTGAACATAATTTATAATTAAAATGATTAACGTTTACACACACACACACACACACACACACACACACATATATATATATATATATATATATATATATATATATATATATATATTTTGCACATATACATGGAAATTTGGTTTGCACAATTTTTGACTGGTCTAAATGTTAAACTGGTAACCATTCTGTCTGTCAGGAGGATGTGCTTTCATTGTCATGACAGAGATCAAAGGTCATATCATTTTCATCCTCCTCCCATAACAAAGCAATCATTCGGAGACACACTGAATTTTTATTTTTGTATAGTACTGTTGAGTCAGCTTATAATACGATGTTGTAATAAACAACCACAGGACTGGGGCTGGGAGATGGTTCCATTGAGTAACATTTTTACTGAACAAGCATGAAGACCTAAATTCAGATCCTGTGCGTGATGACACATATCTGTGATCTCAATGCTGGGGCGACAAAGAGAAAAGCATTTCTGGGGCATGCTGGCTAGCTAGTCTAGCCAACTTGATGAGGTTCTTACTTACTTACGTTCATGGAAAGCCCCAGCCTCAAAGAATAAGGTGGAAAGTGATTAAGCATAGCACAACTTGACCCCTGGCCTCCACATGAATCACATTCATACACAAGTGCACATGCAACTACTCACACATGCACTCCCACACAACAAAATATGTATACACATTCACAAACACATCACACACACACACATGCACACACACACACACACACACAAAGAACTATAGGATTGTGAATTTTGTTTGTTTTGAGGTAGGGTCTCACTCTAGCCCAGCCTGATTTTGAATTCACTATGCAGTCTCAGGGTGGCTTCAAACTCACCGTGATCCTTCTCCTACGTCTGCCTTCTGAGTGCTGGGATTAAAAGCATGTGCCTCCATGCCTGGCAGAACTGTGTATTTTTAATCACAACTTTGTGCTAAGGCATCATTTATATGTGGGAGAATATGCATATGTATAGGTATGCTCATATACATATGGGCGTATATATGTGTGGGTGTGTATGTATGTGTGAGTTTGTGTATATGAACCATTAAAGAGCATCTTCAGGTCACAGTCAAGAGCTTTTGAGTTCACATGCTCATAAGTGTGTAGACATAGGCATGACTATATATATATATATATATATAATCTCCCACATGGGTAACATAATTAAGCAGATCCTTAAACTAAAATAGAATCAGAGTATAGTCAGAGGACTGCTGGCATTATGAGATTATGCAAAAATGATTAATAAATAGAGGTTTCATGTAAGGTATGGCTAATAAGCTGTTTTTTTTTAATAGTCCTGCACTAAATTCTCCCAGAAGGGTGTGAAATAAACGAATGGCTGGAGAAAACCTACTGGGAAATTTACATGTGCCCTTCTCCAGAGGTGGAACACATTATCAGATAAATTTCCTTGTCTAGGCTTTTTGGTGTCTGTTATATATATGGAAAGAAAGGTGCTTTCAAACTTGATAAACATTTTCCAATTTAATTCTGCTGCCTAAATATTGACTCTGTTGAATAAATAAACGAATCAGTTGGGACCGGTAAATGTCAAGCCACTGCATTTTTGTCTCACTTTGGTGTAAGTCACTTGGCACATGTAACTGAATAGATATTTGAGAATGAATGACAGTCAAGGTTAGGACTGCAGCTGCATGGTGTTACTAAGTTCCTCTAGCAAATTATCACTTGTGGAAAGACGTTTTCAGGTGCTAGAATGGTGCCAGGCTTTAAATGTACAATAGTAGTATTTGCACACTTGTATTCACACATACACACAATGTTAAAAGAGCCGCAAGGTCTTTTCTATTGACCTATTGAGACTAAGGTGTGAGTGGACATGGGCATATGTGTGCAGAGGCATTTCTAAGGGCTATCTATTTCCATAATTAACCATCCTTTACTCAAAACAATACAAAATGATATTTGATATATCTTGTAACTTTCTCAACCAGTAATTTAGTTCAAAAGGATGATTTGTCTGTAAAAGTACACCACCAGCAGGGCGTGGTGGTGCACGCCTTTAATCCCAGCACTTGGGAGGCAGAGGTAGGAGGATCACCGTGAGTTCCAGGCCACCCTGAGACTACATAGTGAATTCCAGGTCAGCCTGAGCTAGAGTGAAACCCTATCTCGAAAAACCAAAAAAAAAAAAAAAAAAAAAAAAAAAAAGTACACCACCAATGATAAATTTAAAATTCTCCCAAAGAGTCCTTCTTAAACTGGAAGTATATTGAATTGCAGGGATATTAACAAGATATTGGGGTCTTTGAGTATATAAAATGGGTTTTAAGTTTACTGGTCTGATTCTTGTCTTGAGGATAAAATTAAATTCCAGTTCACAGGCCTCAAGACTTGCTGTCATCCCCCGAGGGCTCTTGATATGTGATAATAGTGCGGTGATATTTTGCCCTTCTCTTATCTTTCCTGACTCAGCTCTTTATGTGTGGCTCGTTGAAGCAAATGGATTACATTACATCACCCTGCCTTGATGACAAGGATTAGATCTTTTCATTTCAAACTAAAATACACACTTAACAAATGTTTGTTTTCTGACCTTCCAGATGGGTGGCATTCACTAGCAACATATGGCTAAAATTAGCAGCTTCAATCTTCACAAGCTTGTCTAACATTGTAAGGTATGTATACATTGAAATAAAAACAATTCTAGTTCAGAACCAACTTTTAAAATTCTGGATAATATTTTTTTAAATATTGTTCTTTCTTATAGTTATCAAAATTCCAGCTAGCATATTGTGATTTTTATTATAATGCTATGGATAGTAATTTTCTTTATAGATTTAATGATAAATACTTTTGAAAATTGTGGTGTTTGATTACCCTGACATGCCAGAGTATGGGCAAAGTACAATAGTATACACACATGAAATGTCAAAAAGAACCCCTGTATGAGGAAAGCACAATTGTATACACACATGAAAATGTCATAAAGATCCTGTATATGGGGAAAGTACAATAGTATGTACACATGAAATGTCATAAAGAGCTTGTATATGGGAAAAGCCCAATAGCATACTGTAGGAGACAGCTTCAGGTTCGCTAAGATGAGCTTCCAGACCAGGCACAGTTATGGAGGAAGGGATATTTATTGAAGCTTATAGATCCAGGGGAAGTTCCATAATGGCAGAAGAAGCTGGCCTGCTTTCACAGGACCAGGCAAGAGAGAGAGAAAGCCAAAAGCCAAAGCCCCACAGCACAGCAAACTTCAAGAACTCCAGCTAGGCACACTTTTCATATCTTTAGACTGACATTGCACACCCACCACCACACCTTAGGACTGGACCCTAAGATCCACCCAGTGAATCTGCCTCCAGCTAGGTGGCTACAGATCCAAACTACCAGCTAATAGAACACTGAATATATTGGGGGCCATCTATTCAAACCACCACACATACACAAATGAAAATGTCATAAAGACCCTTTATTTTTTTTTACGCTTATCAAAAAACTGATTAAAAGCTAATTAAGTGTCAGAATTAGCACCATTTGACAGAAATTTATGTAATATATTTTTGTCACTATTAAAATGGGCCAGAAGCTGGGTGAGGTGGTGCATGCCTTTATCCCAGTACTTGGGAGGCATAAATAGGTGGATTGCTGTGAATTCAAGGTCAGCATGGGCTAAAGTGAGACCCTAACTCAAAAAATTAAATTAAATTAAATTAAATTAAATGTGCCAGATACTATATTTTTCACATGCATATATACCTAAGAAGAATTTTTAAGGATAAAAATATTAATGATTATATGAAAAACAATGACAGCTGTTTAACTATAATATAATCAGAAATTTCAGTTTCATTAAAATGCTGATGAATACACTGGGGGCAAAAATCAGTGTGTAAATTGCATAATTATTATTACAAATATAAGTACTAAATATTTTATACATAAATACATACACTAACAATATACTATAGATATAAGTGAAAAGTATTATATTCTATATTATCCTTACATGACCAGAGAAGTTATTTCACAGATTAGATATAAAAGCCTGCAGAAGGGAGTTGCTTTGCAATGCTCTGATGTAGAAATTACTCATGAGACAATCAAGTGTCATACCAGAAGATTTAAGACTATTACTAGACATAGTCAACTACAACATAGCCTTGTTTCTAAAGAATATGGTACTGGCTTATGCTCTTTCTGAGAGATGAGATGCATTGCTTTCCAAAATAAACCACAGGATATAATTTAATAATGATTTATAATTGTGGATGAAATGTACAATTTCAAATATTGGAGGAAAAATTTGGATAAATCAATACAGCACCTGAAATGAGATAATTAGAGACCTACAGAGTTTCTTGGCACAAAAAGCTACATAAATATGTACTATTGGGCATTTGGAAATAAGAGAATGATGTAAATGGGGGTATACAGAGAATTTTGGAGCATAGTTTATATTATTCTAGGAATCAAGCCTCATAAAAATAGAGAAACTTTTTCATACAGGCCATCTGCCTGTATCGAGCAAAAATAATTCCCTTTTATAAAATAAAGAAAACAACAACATGTATTACATGCTTGATGTTCTCATGTTTATGATCACTTTGGCAAATTTGGTATGTAAACTTAAAAGTTATGTAACTTCACAAAGCAAGAAAGGAATTATAAACAATGCATTTGTCTCTATTTATCATTCACTTTTATATTAAATTCATGCATACACATGAAATTTCATTTTTGTTTTTATGAAACAGAATTTTGCTAAATAAAGCAAGCTGAGTTCAAGTTAGTAATTCTTTTGCCTCAGCCTATTGAGTGTTGAAATTATAGGTTTGCACCATCGCATCTGCTCAAGAGAAGTTTTCCTACTTTTTTTACATGGCACTGGGATATATCTGATGCATGGAAATAAGTATGATTTCAACCATATCACCAACAGTGCTGAATGAACCTACTCTGAAATAAGATGACGGAAAATTGTAGTGCTTTAAAAGAGAAACCATATACAAAATTATAATTCATGAAATTGTGAGTGGAAATGCATTGGAAAGAGAATACACATTGTAAAAGCAAGCTTCCCTTCTTAAACAGAGAAGAGAAAGGAGGTATGGATTTGAGGTCCAACTCACAACAGAGAAGTGAGGCCAGGGGGAGTTATGATGGTGTTTACCTTTGTGGTTGGCTGTCAATGAAAACTAAGCTTTTGACTTTCATATCCTTGACGGTAAGTATATTGTCAAAGAGAATTAAATGAATCTATCAAAGTAATGTAATAACCTTAAGAAAACCGTCAGAAAGTGGAGTTTCCTTTGTACTGTGAGCAAGTACAAGTTAGTTGTGTTTAATCAGGTACATCTTACATCATGCTACCCAGCCCAAGAGCCCCTGCCACAATGCGACAAGAAAAAGATATTTCAAGTGTTTAGAAACCTTTATTGCAATTGAAATAAATGTGACGTCCGAGATTTGTGATTCTATCAATAAAATGTAAGCACCTTGACTTCACAGTGAGTATAACTGTGTATTGGTAATCTGTTTATGTCAGAAGTATGAGCTATGTGTAAAGACAAGTGATTTGGAAGCTCTAGAATGGAAACAGTTAAGCTTTTTTGTTATTGGTAAATATTGAGTCCTCAATTAAATGTCATAATTTCTTTTGCATTTCTATATTATGGTCGTGGCTTGGAAGATGTTACAGATGATATGGCAATATTTTAGAATAATAAATCGGAAAAGTTTTTTCATTAGAAATATTTTAAATGATGTCTAAATTATGATAGTTATGATTTTGAGGAGATATCAGAGTAAAGGAAAAGTGTATTAACTGGACTGTGACAACTATCCTGAGAACGATGATTTAAAAGGAAGGATAGTTTTATTTTGATCCACACTTTCAGAGCTTCAATTCATAGTTGCTGGGCCCCATTGGGGAAGGCATGTGTTAAGACTGAGTATCTTCTTGGAGACAGTATAGGAGACCAGAGCCATTCACTTCATGGTATCCAGGAAGCAGGATGGGAGTAAAAGGTGTTCATTTCCAGTTTGAAAGTGTGTCCCCAAAGACCCGTTTGTTCTAACTAGGCTTCCTGTCAGCAAGTTGCCACCAACTTTCAATAGACCTTGACCTTATCGGTCCTGCAACTTGTTGAACCACAGAAGAAACTCGACTCTTCATGATGAATATGCCTTGTCCTAGGAAGAATGCTGCACCAGCAAAACAAGACTTCAGCACATGAGCTTCTGGGAGATATTCCAGATACAAATTATAGTCAAAAGACAGTAAAAGAAGTCCTGATGCACTACAAACAAAGTAGTGGTCAGAATGCACATAGAAATCTATGATAGGGCTGGAAGGATGGCTTAGTGGTTTGCCTGCAAAGTCAAAGGACCCTGGTTCCATTCCCCAGGACCCACATAAGCCAGATGTACAAGGTAGCCCTTGCGTTTGGAGTGCGTTTGCAGTGGCAGGAGGCCCTGGTGTGCTCATTGTCTCTGAATCCCTTTCTTTGACTCTCTCAAATAAATTAAAAAAACATTAAAAATAAAAAAAATGACATGAATCTTTAAAAAAAAAAATCTATGATGAATTGGACCTACAGCTGGCCTGTGACTGTCAAACAACCCCATTATCCTCAAGTTTCATGTTCTAACCATGCCTGGGATAGGAAATAGTGTTGCATCCCACAGAGTAAAATGAACTTTTCCTTCAAAGCTAGGCCCTCGAAAACTACATCCTCAGAGAAAAAGTACATTAGAAATATAGAAACCCATGAGCAATTGGAAATGGTTCCATAGGTGGGAAGATCTTTCCTTATTTCTGGATTAATAATGACAATAATAATTTTAAACAGGTTTTCTCTATTCTAGTGTCAAGTTCAAATTTACTCTCCCATTTCATTCAAGAAAATGCAAATCGAAGATAATTCTAAATTTTCCCTCATTTTTTATTTTTTGCTGGAATGGATGTGCATTTGGTAGGGCTGATAGGAAAAGAAAATTTCTAGAAAAACCAATCTATCATGGGACTTGCAGAATTCTGATGAGTTTAATTAAAAACTGAAATGTTTATGAGGTGACACAAACATATGTAAGAACTGGGCACAACAACAAGAAGTTAGTTGACTCTTCAAGGACTTTAATATTAGAATTATTTGTCATTTATTATAAATTAAATACATTTATAATATTTGAAGTCCATATAATATAAAAATTGAAGTGACAAAAACGTTTTTTTTTTTTTTTTTTTTTTTTTTGGTTTTTCGAGGTAGGGTCTCACTCTGGTTCAGGCTGACCTGGAATTAACTATGTAGTCTCAGAGTGGCCTCGAACTCTCGGCGATCCTCCTACCTCTGCCTCCCAAGTGCTGGGATTAAAGGCGTGCGCCACCACACCCGGCTAACATTTTTTATTAATTAATTTAGATTTTAAAATTTTGTGGTGCTGGTGATCAAACCTTTACTCTACCACTAAACTATACAGAAAAATACTCTTACAAAGAAGAAAAGTGGTATAGCCTATTTGCCAAAGTTCCTACCACTGAGATAGCACACACTGCCCACGTGCCAGCAGCAGTGCAAGGGAGAGTAAATCTAGGACTGAGTGGGAGCCCCACCCCCTTTGCGACCTGGCATAGCGCTGAAAAGTGCTGTGCAGACTACTGAGTGATAAAATTCATCAACAGACTTACAAATCTGCTAAACACCCTATATGCTGCACAGCTGACTAGTAAGCCATGTACCTACCAGTACAATAGTTCCATTACTGATATGGGGGTAACCAACTCCTCTTTGATCAGATCTGAGACCTACTCCATGGAAAAGAACAGATGTCTGGTTCTGCAACCTACCCAAGATCTATGGTAAGGAAGGTCTTGGACTCTAGAGGGAAAGCCACCACTGTTGAGTGACTAAATGGAAATGTGATGTCCAACAAATTGTCCTTAAATATTTATATTGATCTCCATAAATTAGTGCTGTGTGCACCCTTGGTCAGAAAAGCTGTTTTTGTTGTTGTTGTTGTTTGTTTTTTCCATATGGTTCTGGCTTCTGGGGAGATTCAAATCTTACCAAAGTGCTGAGAAGAAGTGCAGGTTGAATGCACAGAATTAATTGAGACATCTATAGCATCCACTTAAAGTCTCAGGGAATATTGCTGAATAGAGGGAGCCTTATGACCTCCTAAGCGGTTGTTACTACCTCCACATACCTGCCACAAAAATGAGTTCACCAACATTTCAACATGAACAACTGAAAAGGTAAATAAATAAATAAATAAACAAATAAGTAAGTAACGTGATTGAAATAGAAGAAGATCTTGCTGGAAAAAAGAACGAAGTCAGTGAAGGGGGTGGTCAAAGAGGGAGACACAAAATGATATTGGAAGGTTGATATGAACAGTTTACATTATCTGTTTTTCTTTTCTTTTTAAAAATATTTAATTAATTAATTTATTTATTTGAGAGGAAAAGAGAGAAGGGGAATAGGGGGAGAGGCAGAGAAAATATACCAGGATCTCCAGTCACTGCAAACAATCTCCAGATGCATATGCCACCTTCTGCATCTGGCTTATGTGGGTACTGGGGAATTAAACCAAGGTCCTTAGGCTTTGCAGACAAATGCCTTATTGCTAAGACATCTCTCTAGCCCAGATTATATTATCTTAATGTATGAAAATTGTCAATAAAAAAGATGAAAGTAGGGCTGGAGAGATGGCTTAGCGGTTAAGGCACCTGCCTGCTAAGCCTAAGAACCCGGTTCCAATCTCCAGGTCCCACGTTTAGCCAGATGCAGTGACGCAAGGGCTCAATGCCGCACTTGACCACAAGGGGGCGCACACATCTGGATTTCATTCACAGCCTCTGAGAGACTGCTGGCATGCCCATCTCTATCTGTCTCCCTCTCCCTCTCTGTCTGTCTCTCTCCAAAAATAAATAAAATAATATAAAAAATTTAAAAAAAGATGAAAGTAAAGAGGTAGAAATGAAAATTTAATTCATTATTACTTAATTCGCAATAGAGAGGTTAATGTCATATCAAAAACAACTGGATAGAGATATAAAAAATTTAGAAAACTTCAAGGAATTACTCACTTACTGTAGCACAGACAGAGAAAAGTTAGAAAATATCCTATTTTCTGGGTTTCAAAGTACTAAGAAAATAGACAAATTATGTGACTGAAGTTTATATTTTCCTTTTCATATTTTGGTTCCTTGAAAAATAACATGTTTTCCATTGGTGGCTAAAATTGTTCAGTATCTAATTAAAAATTAAAATACTTGTGGATTGATAAAAATATATCCTTAAGTACACAAAACTGTATGTCATTTGTTTGGGCAAAATATGGAATGAATGTTAGAGAAAAACTTATCTGAATATATTAAATATTTATCTTTGTTGATTAAATATATTTTTAACATTTCCAACATAATTAACATAGCTCTATTACATCTAAACATTATGCTAATTTGCTGACAAAGCTGATACTTATCATTTCATCTTCTATAAAAATGTACTTGAAGCTGGGTGTGGTGGTGCATGCCTTTAATCCCAGCACTAAGGAGGCAGAGGTAGGAGGATTGCCATGAGTTCAAAGCCACCCTGACAATGCAGAGTGAATTCCAGGTCAGCCTGGGCTAGAGTGGGACCCTACCTCAAAAAACCAACAAATAAAAATAAAAAATAAATAAAATAAAATTAAAAATAAATATGTACTTGACAAAAAGAGCTGGAGAGCTGTCTTAGTGGTTAAGGCATTTGCCTGCAAAACCAACGAACCCAGGTTTGATTCCCCAGGACCCACATAAGCCATATGCACAAGGTGGCACATGCATCTGGAATTCATTTGCAGCAGCTGGATGCCCTGACATGCCCATTCTCTCCCTCTCTCTCTCTCTCTCTTTCTCTCTGTCTGTCTCTCTCTGCCTCTTTCTCTTGCTCAATCAAATAAATAAATAATAAAAATAAAATTATGTATTTGACAAATATATTAAAAGTACTTAAGACTTTGCAATATGTACACAAAATACTAAGAGAAGTATTTTTAATGAATTAATGAAATAAAAATAATCATTCACAGTTAGATTATTGGGAGTTTAGCATCAAGAGACATTATAGGAAAATTTCTTCAACTGCCAGCTTCACTCTAAGCATTTGAAACTTTAAAGTGAGAATTTTTACCTTCCACATATTTCAAAACTTTCCTTAACTCATAACCTCAAAATTTCTTAACATTGTCCCTACTGCTTCACTTTTCTCCTTCCTTGTAACGCATGGGCAAATTTGCCGTGTATGGTCCCTTGAGGAGGAAATGGTACAATACATTTGATGCACAGTAGAAGACTTGGGTTAGGAGTATGTTAAAGTAGCACACCCAAACCCACATGTTGATTCACTTTAGTGAATCTCAAGTAACCAATAGAAAAAGATCTCTGCTTTCGCTTTGGGTAACACTTCTGTATTTTAATTATAAATATAGATTTGTATTTATCAAAGTTCATGGTGCAAAACCCACTTGTTAAATATGGTCACTTTTGTTGGTTTGATAATTGACTTTAACTATAAAAAAGTACTTGTTTTAAGCAGCTGTTTCCAGTCTGTTGAGTGGAAACTTGAAATGTATGCCTTCCTTAAAGACCTAATTCAGAAGTTAGTGTCCAAGGAAGTTCCAGAAGAACAATTAGAGTTGAATGACAATGTTGATAAAAGCATGGCTGTAAAAAAAAGTTCTTGCCAGATCTGTACACACAGCCACTAGCGCAGAGAGCAAGGGCAGGCAACAGACAAGATAACTGAGGTTGAAGAGTCAAGGGAAAGAATTCCTCAGAACAGAAGCCAGTCAGTCCTCTGAAGTCAGTCCCCAAGAACCACGGTATTGATTCCCTAGAAAGGACCAACTCAAACTCAATTTATCTAAGAAACAATAAAATAAAGTTGCAAGCATATTTTATTACCAACATATTAAAAACATTCCCTAGTTCAGTATCCACATCTGGGGTTCTAAACATGGTCACAGATAAACAATGAAGGATGAGCATTGATTTAGAGTATGGCTACATATGTAACATTTTCCACCATTAGGTAAGAAAATAATGTCACAAAAATACCCCCGGAAATATAAATCTTAGGAATTTAAACACTGGCATGATTCTCTAGAGAGTTAGTTGCTCAATGTAAGTTAGTAAAAATAGAACATCATGCTTCAATAAATGTGGCTGATTCTTTGAGTTGAGATGGAAAATTAGAGCATGTAGGAATAAGAGCCGAAGGAGATATCAGGTTCCATCAAATTACCTCTCTACTGTGTAGTTGATGGAACTGACATGAAAAATAAGTGAACTGGTTAGTGTCATAAAGACAAGTGAACTTGGGAACTGTTTACAGGGTTCTTGGCTCTCAGAGGCCAGTGTTTCCTCTGTGAGCAGGTCTGTTTTCCTGTGTGTGCTCCTGGAATCATGGGTAGGAGCATGTGCAATTCTAGTGACCCATTGTGAAAACATGCACCATGCATGCTGAGCTTGTGTTCTTCCCCAAGCAGCTGCCATCAGCCTGTTGGTAAAAGAGGCTAAGACTCTTCAAAACACAGTAGTGCTTGCAATCAACAGTCAGCACTACCTCTCTGAGCTGAAGAGAATTTCACTCAGGTAACATGTTCATCTCAGGAGAAATCCAAGTGTATGG
Source organism: Orientallactaga sibirica (assembly GCA_036365145.1). NCBI lineage: Eukaryota > Metazoa > Chordata > Mammalia > Rodentia > Dipodidae > Orientallactaga > Orientallactaga sibirica. The sequence goes on along the minus strand of JAEOAD010000060.1, from coordinate 10,876,729 downwards.
AAATTCAGAGTCTGGGCAACAAAGAAGAGCTGGTTGTTAGCCTGGCAGGCATTACTCAGTTGATGATATTTTACTTGTAAAACTGAGGTGCGATTTGCAAATGAAAACCAGGCATTCCACTGGGGTGATAAAAATGCCAAACTTAGAACTGCTGGGTTGAAAGATGAAAAGGCAAACAAATCAATGGGTTTCAGCAGGAAAACCTTTAAAGCAGAAACTTCCAAATAGTTTAATTCTCCTGTTTCTAAATAATTAGAGCCTTCTTATGTTATCTAAATAACTTTCATATGTGTAAGTTTCTTTTGTATCACAGTGACTTTCAGAAATTCCTACTTATATGTATAAAATAACTCTTGGAAATAAAACAGGTATCAGGATCTTTCTAGAAAGCTGATATACAGCATATGAATAATCCAAGAAAACATATTTATTTTCTTTTAAGCAACATGGAGAAAAGCTATCATTTGTTTAGTAATCGTTAATCACTGTTAGGTTGTATCCTAAATTGGAAATAATCCAATCTTAATCAGATACAATCCTTTTATCCTAATTTGAAAATGTGTTAAGTTTTTCTGATCAGTCAAAAAAAGTCTATTTTACAATTATCGTGTTTTAAGCAGTAGATTTCATTGTACTGATAGAGCAGTGATTAATTTCTTGTTCTTCAATAACACTGTCTTGAAATGACTGCAGAGGAGGAAGAGCAACATAATCATCAACAACATGCCGTTGTTTTGAAGGTCCAGGTCACTGGTTTCAGGCCATCACTATGTATGTCCTACAAGTAGTAATACAAGTCAAACATGCGCAGAGAAAGAAGACATCTTAGTAGAGGGGGCAGCATGTATGAGACCATTAGTTTTAAAGAACTGGGGTTAAGGGTGGGGAGACGACTCAGTGGCTAAAGTACTTGCTGCGAAAGTGTGAGGACTTGAGTTCAGATCCCCAAAGCCCATGTAAAACCCAGAGATTATAGTGTATCTGCAATCCCAGAGTGCCCATGGAGAGGTGGCGGGCGAAGACTGGAAGATCATCTGCCATCAAACCTGTTGTACACAGCAGTGAACAAATAGCACAATAGACTGTCTCAAACAAAGTGGAAGATGAGGACATGTGCTCCGTGACAAGCAGCCATATGCACTCACACACACACAAACACATACCTACATACTTACATACCTACTTACCTACATACATACATACTTACATACACAAAGCTGAAAATCATAGTTTTAAAAAATATTTGGCTTAACTTAGACTGTATAACAAGATGGAACCACCAAGGGTCTTAGAAAGAGTAGAAAAATATCTTAGTGAGAAAGACAGGAGTCAGGTCCCCAGGTTTCCTATGATTCTGGTTTTAGTATTTGTAATAATTGGCTAAATTAAAAACAGTTATTGCAAACTAATACAAAGCTTTTTCAGATGAGATACTATAATGTCTTAAATTATTTTCTTTTCATTCCTTAATGCTTAAGAAGGAAACAAATGTGAATGAGGACAAGAAGGTCAAGAGTGGAATCAGGGAGACCAGCTGACATGCTCCTGTCATAATCTAGGTGAAAGGAAAGGGTGACTGGAAATAAGATGATGACAAGACAAATGGAGAAGCATCCACTTCAGACAAAGTTGGAGGGTGAACTGATGGGGTCTAGTGATGATAAAGAGGGATGTGTTGAAGATGACTTCTAAGACGTTGGAAAACGATGGTTGTAGATATCATTTGCTAAGAAGTAAAGGACAAGAGATTGAAGATAGAAGATATGTTGGAGGATTATACCTTTAGTTTGAGCATGTCAAATTTGAGGTGTTTTTGAAAAATGCAATTGTCAAAGTCAAGCTGGTATTGACCATATGATTTCAAAACTTGAAAGAGATTCATACGTAAACTGAAAATGTAGTTATCATCAGTGCCCATGGGTGGATGTAAAGCCCTGGAAGCAGATGGGATCACTGCCGACAGCACAAGAAAGATTCACTGGCAACATCAGCTATAAGGCCAGTGTCCATCTTGTATTAAGGAAAAGAATGGAAGCTCGTGTCCTCTCAATTCCAAGATGACAGAAGCCTGCAGGTTGTAGCAATCTCGGGATGAGTTTGAGTCAGGTTAATGACGAGGAAAAGGTACGCTGCACAACTGAATACAATGAACAACAACAACAAAATTCTTTGGCAAGATATCCAGTAAATATAGTGATAAAGAAATATATGGAGTTTTTTTTTCTTATTAGGAATTATAAATAGCTACCTTGACTTGATTCAATCATGAGGGACTTAATTTTATTGTCACTATAAAACTTTTTCTCAATATTAACATGCTAAACATGATTTTATTTTAGACAATACTAGACAAAAAGTATTTAAATTCTGTGTCTTTAATATTTGGCAATCTTGGACCATGAGGGAAAAAGAAATCATTTTAAAGTCAAAATGAAGACTAGAGATAAGGATTAAATTATAGTATAATTATACCTATGATAAAATACATCAGTTAACAACTGGAAGGATCTTTCTTTGTATACTTCTTTAAATTATGATGGTTAGCACATTAAGGATTTTTGTTGTCTTTTCCATATTTTGCATAGCTTTTCTCATAACATGAAAAGCGGTGTTGTGTGCCACAGATGTTCATGGACTGTAGAAGAGTGAACCAGAGATTTATAATTATGATGTAGTCAGCTCACCAACCCTCTTATGAAGAAGTATATATTTAGATGCTACTAAGTTTTGTGTCATTATAAGGATTAAATGTGAAAAAGTAACTCATCTTCCAGCCACCTTTAATTTTCATTGTTTACAAATTTCATGCAGAAAAATACAGGATGAATCTGTATAAAGGCTGAAGATTGAAAGGATAGGTCAATAGTAAGTAGCAGTTCATAGAGTCTAAGAATGCTACCTCAAGCTGGCTCCTCAAACTGGATGATAGTCATCATTTTAATACGACATGGCATGCTAAGGAATTACCTTGGGATAATGTTACAAAGTATTAGCTAAGTACCATATATGTTACTACAAATGTGTATGTTAACTGAGTGCTACAAGTAATTCAAAAGAAATAAGATTAAGGCAAAATATCAGAATATTAAATTTACTGAAACAACAAAATATAATTACCACATTGGCTAAGATGACTTATTGCTGCAATTAATTCTTAAGCAGTTTTAAAAGAATGGTCCCAGTTTCATGCCTTGCATCGTTTATATTTAGAAGATGTGCATTTTTATAGAAATCTTGCTAAAGTCAAAAGATGGTGATAATTGTAATATGCTGGCTCCCACAAAGAATTACCTTATCAGTCCTTATGTTTAATACCTCATAAATCCTTCAAATCACACCTTCTCTGACTTGGAGGAATTATACTGTTACAAAAACATATTCTGTTTCTGTCAGGAAGAATTTGCATGTGAAAGTATCAGACATTTAAAAGTACTTTAAAATTCAAATACAAGGCTGAGGACATGGCTTAGTGGTTAAAGGTCCTTGTTTACAAAGCCTGGCAGCCTGGGTTTGATTTCTCAGTACTCATGTGTTTGGAGTTTGTTTGCAGTGGCAAAGGTCTTGGTGTGCACTTTCCTGGTATGTCCATTCTCAATCTCTCTCTTTCTCTAGTAAATAAAAAACAACAATATATAAAATATTCAAATATAGTTCCTGTTTAACTATATTTTCAAGGTTTGTATACAATTAGAGACCACATGGATATATTATATATCTATATACCTATGTATCTATGTATGTATCTATCTATCTATCTATATACAAATAATGGATAGAGGGGAATATAACAACTTACCTTATACTTTTAACTTATTTTTATTTATTTTTAGTAGAGACAGAAAGAGGGAGAGAGAAAGAGAGAGAGAGAGAGAGAGAGAGAGAATGGGCATGCCAGGACCTGTAGCCACTGCAAACGAACTCCAGATGCATGTGACTTACATGGGACCTGGAGAAGTGAACCTGGGTCTTTAGGCTTCACAGGCAAGCACCTTACCTGCTAAGCCATCTCTCCAGGCCATTTTTACTTGTTTTGCATGTGTATATGTGTTTATGCATGTTCATGTGTATGTGTGCACATGTGTGCATGCACTAGTGTAGGTCAAAGTTGGGTATCTTGCACAATCTTCCTCTACCTTATCTATAGACTCATTTATTTATAGAGTTCTTACTGAATCTACAGCTCACTAATTTGGCTAGACCAGCTAGTCAGCAAACCCTCGGGATCTGTCCTGTCTCTTTAGCACTGGGATTTCAAGCACATGCAATCACATCCAACATTTACATGGGAAATAAGGATTGAATTTAGGCCCTTTAATCATTGAGCCATCTCTCTAGACCACAATTACCTTTTAAGGATAAAGGTTCTCACATCTTTGAGAGCTATTATATATTAATGATGTCCTAAACTTTTACTTCTGTCTGGAAATTATTTCTTCCTTGAAGAAAAATGATTACCTGTGTGTTTTTTAATTCATATTTTCTATCTTTGTTTCAAAGCTATTTTCATATGGACATCATATATGAGCTAACAGTACATGATACAAAAGGTGCAAAGTCACATTTGTGATATTTTTCATAAAAATGCATTACCACAATCATACAAAAATATCAGACCAATTCAAATCATGGAATATCTAGTAATCTACTTGGCCAGTGTTATAGACTGAATGTTTTGGCTTTGCATATTACTACAGTGACCTGTTCCCCAATGTGATGGGATTTGTAGGTGAGGCCTTGAGAAGAGTGTTAGGTCATAAAGGCTCTGGTGCCTTTATACTAGATACTAGAGATACTCCCTGTCCCCTTTTCTACATGTAAATTTAGACAAAATATCACTCTGTATGGTCCTGGAAGTGGGATGAATGCCTTCTCTTTAAGAGGCTCCAGTGAACTTTATTCGGTTTCTAGAGTAGGCTTCCAGAAGGCACCATGTTTGAAGCTATGAGGATACAGGTAGATACATCAGACATGAATCAGACAGCCATTTTCACCAAGCAGTGAACCTGACAGAGCCTTGATTTTGGACACCATAGGCTCCAGAACTGTGAGAAGTTTGCTGTCTACAAGTTGCCAAAGTATGGAATTCGGACTGTTCCCCACGTAGACTAAGACAGCCAACACTGTCATGGGGGTTTTAATGTGAAGGATGATGACTATGGGTGAAGACTATGTGCTGGTGGTTTCAAAATGGGAAGAAGAGATGTCAGTTGCCCTCACTGTAAAGAAATGTTTGGGAAGGCAGAAGAACTTGCTCTGTTTTAAGCATTGCAGAATTTATACATGCAATAGCACATCACCTAGTACCACATAAATCTGTATAGTTTTCATGCATTAATTTTAAAATATCTGTTTTTTTTTCTTTAAACTGACAAAAACTTAAAAGAAAGGGTAGGGACTGTCCCAGAAAGAAGAGGACATGAGATCTATACAATTAGAAATTGATTTGATCCTGGAACCTTAACAGGAGAACTGGCAATTTTAAAACTAGGTTTACATTTACAAATGGGGTGGTATTATTGCTAGTGGTAGACATCCAGATAAACATAGGAGAGTGAGAAAAGGGCACAGGAAAACTCTGGGGTCAGACTTTTTCACAAAAATTACTGTTAAGATTGAAATTATTTAAAAATAAAGTTTAAACATGTACATTCCACATTCTAATCCTGAAGGGCACACATTTCCATTGTGTATTGGGAAAAAATAAGATTGTTCTCATAATCCATGTATATCTTGGCATGGCAGAGAATTGAACAAGTACAACAATACTATGTAATCTGCTTGTTACTTAAAAATTAATGTAAAGTTATTTCTCTAGGAATAATTTACTAACAAAGCAGTGATTACCACTTAATTCATACATCTTTTTCTGTTACTCAAGAAACCTATAAATGGAATGAAACTATGTGGATTCTAACATATTTTGGAAATATGTATCATCTTCATATTTAAAATAATGCAATTTGAATCTTTAAAAATATAAAGTATTTTGTTCCATAATGACTTTACAAAACAGTTCAATACCTTGTTGACTTCTTGTCACCTTGGGCATACCTATTTTCCTTGCTAGGAATGAGAAAACATGGAAATGATAAAGCAGTTTGTCTCAAGGATAGATAAAAGTATAATTTTGTTTAAGACATTTCTAAAAACAAGGTATTGAGTATAGGACACAGCAAAAGTTCTCACAGAGGTAGAATTTAATACCAGATATTCTCAAAAGCAAATTTTATGTTGATGAGTATTCAACTTGGAAAATGGTGATTTAACATGGCTATACGGGCAGTGTCTGAACTCTTTTTTATAAAAATAATATTCCTGTAATGAAACATTTTCATAGGAGAGATAGGCATGTGTCTATGACAGAGACACTTATAAGGACCGCGGTGTCTGGAAGGTATTAGACTGTGGTGATAATCATTGCTATAATTGTGGCAGTTCATGCTAGCTCAACGGCACATCTATTCTTCATTTGTCCCTAAACTAATTTGTTCTACATATGAATATATAACCCTCATCAATTTAAAGTGCCATCCCTTGGCTATGCGGGTCATTAAAGTGAATACATAATGTATGAGCCTAAGGATGCAAACTTAGAGAGGAAAAGCTTTTTACCCAAGTGTGAAATCATTGCTACAAAGCTGACTTCTGAAATTTAATCAAAATCAAGTCAGGATCACAAATGACTATCAGTCAATTTTAGTGTTATTCATACCGTCAGTTTCCAGTGGAGGTGTTTCATTTACAATTTTGACTTCAATATTTATCAATAGAAAAATGTCAGCAAGACATAGATATAAGTTTATGAAGTTTTAAGAATTTCCCACAGTGGGTTGGTCTTCCAAGCCACAAACAGTTTTTGCAGAGGTCATTAAAGCTAGTTCATTCATGAGTACAACATGACTTGTGGCATGACAGGGTAACTGGAAAGTTTGCTATAGTAACGAATTACAAACAATGTGGTAAATGGAACATAATGTCCAAATACTAATTATTGTCCACTTAGATTTATACAGTTTTGAAAGTACAGTAAGTAAAGGACAAATAAATTAGTGAACCTTGAGGAATGGTTTATAATATATGTGGGATTTAGATTAATAACGTAGAGCCATTCTGGACTACTTAACCATTACAATGTCTGTATATACTATTTCACATTTCACTTATTATCCAGTTCTTAAAACCTGAATTTATTTGTGAAGGTTTCAGAAGAAATTCTTATCCTATCACAGTGTATCCTAAACACGTATGGAATTCCTCTCAACCTAGTTGTGAACAATAACAAGAGATTTTCAGGGAGGGGAATTCATGTGTTTTTCTAAATGGCTGCTTTGTGTAACCATAGGTAAGGTTCAGAACCTAAGGTTCTTGGAAGATCATTTTCAGGAATATTCCTATACTTCAATTGCAAGATGAAATATAAATGAAATGTGGAAGGTCATTTTTTTTTGTCTTCAATATATAACATCTAGGCACTGAATTTAATATTTGGCCAGTTTTGTTTAGGTAGTTCTTTATGAAAATATGAGATCTTAATTTGAAGGCCGTTCTGTTTTCTGTTCTACTAATGTTTTTATGTGGGCATGTTTTGAGCAGCAGTCATAGCTAAGGGATTATTTTTCTTTAACAGAAGTCTCTTTCTCATCCAACTGAGGAGGGTAAAACAATCACAGCATATTGAGTAGAAACATCACGTCCATGTGCTGGATATTACAGCTGCAACATAGAAAGATATTAATATGACTTTCCATGTGTATTTGTTTGTTTCTAAACATAGATATAATTATGGGAAAGAGGATCATTCCCTTTTTGTGTTATTTCTACTTATTATGTATAACTTCCAATTACATAAAATAAATGTTTATTTTAAATTAGGATGAAGCTATTGAAGTATTCATTAAATATATAAATAAGTGAATATACTATTCATTTCAATGCTGTGTTTTCCCATTATGGAAAATTATATTCTTTATAATGGCTTCTACTAAATATGAATTCAAAACCAGAATGCTCCTAGACTTTGTATTGTTTACATGCAATAATTTTCCCATTTGTACGCAATGTTCAGAAGTCCTGAGACAAGTTGGAAATAATGACCTGGTCTGGACATGACAGCCATAAAACCCCATTCTAGTGTGACAATTCTCAATGCAGATCTCTTGTTTACATGTCACCTAACTTTTATACTTAACATTCATATAAAGAAAGCAATCAGCTTATAAAAATGCTTGAAGATATTGCTAGTGCTGACAATGTAAGAAATCTAATTCTAAATGTTCTTATAAGTCCATGTGTATATTTCATAAAGCAAAAACATGACAGTACAATTATATGTGAACATAATGCCGATAGTTAAGGAAATATACAAGCTATAAAATAATCAAAGGTTTTAATTATTTTTTCTGGGTGAGAAATAGGTAGGTAGTTGACATTCAGTAAAAGTGTGTTGAATAGAGAGCAAGTGAAAATGGGTAGGTTTCACTATTTCATTTGCTGAAGTTTGTGAAACTGACATTGAATTGAATATTTCTAAGCATAATCATGTTAATTTGGTTCTACATATCGATTTCACTACTGAAAAGGGTTTTTTTTTTTTTTTGAAATTTCCTTAAAGATTAAAAGATTCTTTGATCTAAGAATAAATTTCGGAATTTTTCTTTTAAATATAATTTCAAATTTAATCAAAATAAAGTTGCAAATGCCAGTGGAAAAATGAGAAGTTTATGAGCTCTGTTGTACTGTTCAAGGAATTTCTCCTCTGTGTTGTTTATAAAGTTCCCATGCTCACTCTCATTTTACTCTTATTTATGAGCCCACAGCAAACAGGCAGAAAAAGTTGTGACAATCATAAAGCCTGAATTCTAGCAGAGAGAACACTGGGTCATTCTTTGATTTAACTTGACTGGTCCAAGGTATGAAGGAATATTGGTGAGCATTGTTTTAGGATGTTCCCGTATATGAATTAGCACACTGAGTAAAGGTTTGCCTCCCTGAAATAAGTAGATCTTATGCGAATCATCAAGAGTCCTAATAGAAAAAGAAGATAAAAGCAAAGTGCATTTCTCTTAATTGAGCTAGGATACCCATCTGTTCTCAGATGTTCCTCAGACATCAGAGGAACATTTGTTCTCAGTCCTTTGGATGTAGACTGGGAATTGTCCAGGGGGCTTCTGCATCTCAGTGAATTATGTTTTGACCAGCCCGGCACCGCCACTTCTCCTGCACCTGCAGCTTTCACATGAGTTGACCACAAATATGAGAAATGCAAAAAGGTAGGAGATGCAGACTTCCCTTGTGCCCCAAGATCGAGGAAATATTTCAAAGGAAGTGAAAAAGATGGCTCACACAGAGAACCAAAGCCCTGAGAGCTATGCTTTAAGCCAATTAAATAAAGTGTCGGTTGGTAGCATTATTGAGACTTCTGAGAAATTTAAGAGTAGATTCAGACGATATTGGGAGTAACAGTAATGTGGGCAAAGAAAGCTCCCTTAGTAGTGTGCTGAGTGTACTGAACAAGAATGCCTCATAATGGAAGGTTTTGGTGAGAAATCAGGTATTTGATTGGGTTGCATTGGTTTTGGTACAAAATACATCATGGGTAAAGTATGTTACTATCATGTAGTTCTACAAGTCAGAAGTCTAACACAGGTAGCACTAGGCTTAAACAGGACAAAGGTGGAGCCACGTTACTTTCTCAAGAGCAGAGAAGAATCTGCCTTTCCTAAGTTCTTCTTCGATTCAAGGCCTTTGTCCTCGAAATCAGCAGTAATAGCTCTACCTGGCCACTTCTGCCTCAGCTCCCTACCTCTTGTTGACAGCCATTTCCTACCTTTACTTTAAGCTCAATTCTTGAACAACCTTAATTTCATTTGCATATTTAAAGTATCTTGGCCAGGTACCCTAACATAGCTGCATGTTCTGGTTGTAGGGCATGGGTATCTGGGATGAGTCATACTGGTTACCAGTTTAACAAGACCTACGACCACTTAGGAGATGAAATTCTTGGTTTGACTGTAAAGGATTATCTTGATTAGGTTAGCTGAGATGGGAAACTCTACGTTAACTATAGGGGTACCACTCCATGGACTGGGATATGAAATATAGAGAAAAGAAGAAAGTAAAATAAATATTAGGATGTATTGCTTTCTGCTTCCTAGTTCTGGCTTCAATGTGACTAATGAAATTCCTGTTCCTTTTGCCACATCTTCCCCATCATAATAAAATATATCCTGTCCAAACTGTATGATAAACTGGGTGTGCTCACCTTTAATCGCAGCACTGGATGGCAGAGATAGGAGGATCAGCATGAGTTTGAGGCCACTCTGAGAATACATAGTGAATTCCAGGTTAGCCTGGGCTAGAATGAAACCCTACCTGGAAAAACAAAAACAAAACAAAAATAAAATAAAAAGAAAGAAAAGTATGACAAAATAAACCCTTTCTTTCCTTACGTTGCTTCCTGTCAGTCACTTGATCGTAGCAACCAATAAAGTAAATGATACGTAATCTTTCAGAGGCTGCTGGTAAATCCTCCACAATCAAAATATTAGCAGTTACTGGTTGTGAAAATATTTTGCCATATTGTACCACTACACACACTTCCTGCTCAGTAAACAAACCAGAGGAAAATACATCAAAAATTTAACAGAGAAAAATACAGACAGGTATCTAATCATGACAGGACTCCTGAAGTAAACCTGGTGAGGTATGTGATGAAGACTAGAATTCCAAACTTGGAATATGAAGTGAAGCTTAAATTGTTTTTACTACCCATTTAGTTAGTGTATAAAAGCATGTTTAAGAAATGTTGGGGTTTGGTAAAGTGTGTGCCTTCAAAATGTGAGGAGGACCAGAACCCATGTCAAAATGGGAGTGGTTCTGTGGGAACTTGTAATCACAGTGGGAAGAGGTGAGGGAGTGGAGAGGGGGCACCTTGGAACTCATTTGCCATACACTATAGTTTAATCAGTGTGAAAACTTGTCTCACAGAAAGTGGATGGAATTCCTGCTGATGACACCCAAGTTTGTACCCTGCCCTCCACATAGATATAGGGACATCCATATGCAAGCACATGGGAACCCAAATACAAAAGTACACACACACACACACACACACACACACACACACACACACACACACGGAAAAACAAAGAAATGCTGATGGTATGGAAATGGAAAACATTTTGCAGTTTTCCACTCTTTGTTATGTATTAGGGATCTACAGAGCCAAACCTAGCAGATTATAATGAATGAGGTGATTGAAAGAAAGCTACATCAGGATGGAGAGTCATTAGGAAAAGTAGGAAGCCTGGTTTTGCAGTGGTAGAAAATCTGACAAGATAGAATGAGAGACAGATTAACTTTGCCAATCTTGGACACAATGAATGAAAAACATACAGAAGGAAGTAGGTAAAACCTAAATTTTGTTTGACTTTTTATTTTCTTCATTCCTTCCGCCCTCCCTCCCTCCCTTCCTCCTCTTCTTACATTTTTCTTTTCTTCTGGGTAGAGATAGAGTATTTTCATGAAGCAGACATATTTTTTGGATGGCACTGAAAACTCATGTTTTTGTGATAGAGAGACTGGCCCAGCAGTTAAGGTACTTGCCTACAAAGCCTAACAACCAGGGTTTGATTCCCCAGTCCTCATGTAAAACCAGATGCACAGAGTGGTACACATATCTGGAGTTCATTTGCAGCAGCTAGAGGCCCTGGCTTCTTTTTCCCTCATTCTTTCTCCCTTTCTCCCTCTCTATCTGTCTCTCTTCTATCTCTCTGCTTGCAAATAAATAAATAAGTAAATTTAAAAACTCATGTTTTCAAAACTTGTCTGACATTTTCAATATCAGATGTAAATTTCAGCATTGGATGGAAATATTATGGGAAGTCAGTTGTTTCCTATTCTTAAAACTTTATTTCAAATAAAATGAATATTTATGAAATTATTTCATACAATGTAAGGTTATGAGTTCTGTCACAATGTACAGATACTTAGTCCTTGTACTTTAAATACTATAGGTGCATTTGAAATAAATGTGCTTAAACAATTTGTTACATAAACATGAACATGCTGGTGGCAATGCTTTAGTTGTAAATACTATTTCATATGTAAGAATGTTTTAGGAAAGTATTTTATCCAGCTGTTGTAAAAAGTGAGTATAAAATAGAATAGGAATTGTTCAGTAGTGAATAATGGGTTTTCAAGAACAAAAAAAGGTAATTTAACCATTATTTGGAAGGTGAGTAATACAATGAAATAAATGAAACAGACTACACACACAAAAAAACCCCAAAAAGATCAGAGTCAGAAAAACAAACAGTTAAGATTTCATTTCAATTACTCAGTTATAATGTGTTAAAGACTTCTGACTATAAGCAGAAGTCAAGACATAATGGAAAGAAACTTTGAAGGAACACTAGCTGGTGTAGAGTGAAAAGTGCAATGCTATCCAAATGTATATAAAAACAGGAAGGTCAACATTCAATGATGATATAAAAAATTTGCCTCAGGATAATAAATTGATGGTCATTCAATAACAAATAGCAAAACTGAGTAGGGAACCTGGTGTTGCTAGTGAGATAGATGAAGTAGTTATGGAGAAAGAGATCATATAATGTTTCTTCCTTGTGAAGATCCAAAAGTAGAAAGACAATGAAAGCTCTATCAATTTCACATTCCAGTGATAAATATTGTAACTTTTTGATATATGTTTCTATATTTTCTATAGAGTTTTAGAAAGATACACATTTTAAAAATAAGCTATAAGGGCTGGAGAGATGGCTCATCAGTTAAGGTGCTTGCTTGCAATGCCTGGGTTCAATTACCCAGTACCCATATAAGTCAGATGCACAAAATGGTACATGTATTTGGAATTCATTTGCGGCAGCAAGATGCCCTGGTGTGCCCATCCTCTCGCTCTCTCTCTCTGTCTTTCTGCCTGTGTTTGCAAATAAATAAATAAATAAATATTTTTTAAAGTAAGCTATAATTCATTTTTTGGCAAAGTTAAAGTGTTTCCAGTGAAAAAGAAAGCATTATTTTCACTGTTGATATAAATATTTCCTTCCAGAAAGGCAATTTAATAATATGCTGCAAGAGTCTTAAAAATAGTTATAGACTCAGGCATAGTGATGAATGCCTTTAATTACAGCACTTGGGAGTCAGAGTTAGGAGGATTTCTGTGAGTGTAAGGATTGCCCGAGACTACAGAATGAATTCCAGGTCAGCCTGGGTGAGAGTGAGACCCCACCTCAAAAAATATAATTAGATTGTTTCAGTAATTCTATTTCTAGTAATCTATCATTAAGAATAATTAGAGAGGTCAAGGGTTATGGATGTTCATTGCAATTTTGCTAAGATAGTAAACATTTGGAAGAAAATAAATTCTTTTCAAGAGTTTATAATGCCACAATAATTATCTCAAAAGAGTCTTGGATATTTGAAAAATACATGGAAAAATGATTTGGGTCAAGTATATCTTTAGGTAGAAGGAAGGGTTTAAATTGTTATCTGACAAACTCTATGACATGTACTTGATAATTTAAATTGTTATTTAAAATATAAAAAATTATTTGACCAATTTATTATGATTGAATCACTGTTCTGAATTACGGGGTGGAGGGGAAAAAACAACAGCAATGAGAAATTACAACTAAGAGTCTGGCACTGCTTTCAGAAATAACCCTCCAAACTTGGCAGGAAACATCTAAGGTAATACAGAGGAACAAGAGACTTGGTCACAGTATATTTACAATAAAAACATAATTTACTACAAGTTTTGAATATTTGAAATGAATAATATATCACATTCAATTGTTAAAGAAAATGAGTTAGTAGATAGATTCCAATGTTACTCTAAGTTTTCCTGCCTCAACCATTAGTTATGTGGAGTAGTAAGTTATTTCCTTTCTGCCAATCTTTAGGATCATCATACTATTCATAATTTTTAACCAATCAAACCTCTTGTGTTTTGAGGTAGAGGGTTTAGTTCCATCTCTTCATAAAGTCAATGCAGAGTTCTTGAGATGATGTTCAGGTATGAAGCCTGACAAGGAATTTCTACTCGTGGATATGAGATGGAGAAATGCACAGAAAAGTTACCAAAGAAAATCCATGTCCAGAAAGATTCAGATGCCTTATTCCTGGAAAATTGTCTGATGAACATTGAAGGCAGAGATAGGAAACCTTCAAAAGGATCCAAGCAGGCTTGCCGAGACCTCAGATGAGATGTGGTTGTGGGGCAGTGCCTGGCAAGAATCCTCTTGCTGCATCTTCACCAGGTGTCACCAGCTATTCAAACTTCCTCTCAGCTATGAGTTAGTCACAATATTTAATGGAAATGGAGTTCTCATGATAGACACAGTCCTGCAGTGTGTTGTCAGCAGGCATGTTTAAAACAACACTGTGCAGAGGGGTGCATGGCCATTTGACACAGAGACCCTGGCTGTCATCAAATCCACTGACACCGTCTCGGAGGCTCCAACAGTGCATTCCTTTGTCTAGTGAACTACAGACCCTTTCTTAACTAGCTGTATCTGGCTAAAATGACGGAACATGCCAGTTATTCTTTTCTTTTTGTTTTCTTTAAATTACTTTTATTTGTTTATTGGAGAGAGAGAATATGGGCACATCAGGGCCTCTAGCCACTGCAAAGGAACTCCAGATGCACATGCCACCATGTGCACCTGGCTTTCATGTGTTCTGGGGCATTGAACCTGGGTCCTTAGGTTTCATAGGCAAGCTCCTTAACCACTAAGCCATCTCTCCATCCCTCTTTTTGTTTTTGCTTTTTTAAAAAGATTTTATTTTTATTTATTTATTAGAGACAGAGAGAGGGAAAGAGAGAGGGGGAGAGTAAGAATGGGCACACCAGGTCCTCCAGCCACTGCAAATGAACTCCAGATGCGTGCACCCCCTTGTGCATCTGGCTTATGTGAGACCTGGAGAATCGAACCGGTGTCCTTAGGCTTCGCAGGCATGTGCCTTAACCACTAAGCCATCTCCCCAGCCCTTTTTTTTTAAATGAAAGCATGGATCCACTAACATCTCATGGTATCTTTCTACCAATCATGAGATCTTTGTAGTTTTACTTACTTCTCTTCCACAGGTTATTTAGTTACCTAGGGTTGGTTTATGTGTTCTGATTTGCATAGCCTCCTCAGATCCACCCAGGTATTCTTTGTCAGGTGACTTTCCTCCTGAACATCATCAGATTGAGTATAAGGAGGGCCTGGTAACCATGCATACATTGTTCTACTCTTTTGGTCAGTTACAGATATTTCTGCTATGTTGTTTAAATATCCTTTCCAGAAATAGATGTGAGTTAATTTTAATATTTTGACATGGTTAAAATTATGGTAATGCAATTCAATGTCCTCATATTTGAGTAAAAATAGCTTTAAAATGCTTATAATTGAATTCAAATGTAACTGTTAGGAATCAAACAACTTTCTGAACATCCACAACAGGAACTTATAGGGAAAATATATGAAATATTATAAATCCTTAGGAAAAATAAGAACTTAAAATTCTTCTTATTCCTTCATTTGAGTTCACCTATCCAACAAATATTTAGTGAAGTAGAGAAGTAAAGAACAGTTCCATGCTTCGTGGCTCATGCCTATAGTCCCAGCATTCAGGAGACTAAAGCAAGGGTAGTGCCGTGTGTTCAAGGCCAGCCAGAACTATACATGAGAAACTGTCTCAAAAGCCCAAGACAAACCTTTAAAATTATTTAGTTTAGTTATTTAGTTTTTGGTTACTCTATACATTGCTTTTCTCACACACCTTAATTCACTTACATGTTTTATTAGTTTACAGGCAGGAATTGTTTTCATTTGCAGAAGTGAGCGCTCTGGGAGGAGAATGTTGAAGACACTCTTCTTTCAGGCAACTGAACTGAGATTTTATTTTTATTTTTATTTTTGGAGAGAGACAGAGAGAGAGGGAGAGGGAGACAGATAGAGAATGGGCATGCCAGCAGTCTCTCAGCTGCTGTGAACGAAATCCAGATGCGTGCGCCCCCTTGTGGGCAAGTGCGGCATTGCGCCCTTGCATCACTTTGCATCTGGCTAAACGTGGGACCTGGAGACTGGAACCAGGTTCTTAGGCTTAGCAGGCAGGTGCCTTAACTACTAAGCCATCTCTCCAGCCCTGAACTGAGCTTTTAAATCCCAAAGCTATGAAGTCAAAGGGATGTTTCTCTCTGAGTCACTGAGCTTATGAAGGCTCTATGATATGCAGAGGATAGGAATTCTCTATTAAGGAGCCTTTAGTTTATAAAAGTGATGACATCAGTGCATGGCTTGGACTATTCAGGCTACTGTACAAAATAACATCATTGTAGGGTAGCTTCTGGACGATGAAGAATTATTTGTCTCAGTTCTGAATGCTGGGAGGTCCAAAATCAAGACAAAGGGACCATTTCTTGGTTCACAGATGATGACCTATTGCTGTGACCTTGCATGTGTAAAAGAGGGAGGATGCTCTCAATTATCCTTAACAAGTCTCTGTCCTTCTGACATGGGCCCCTCCCAAAGGTCTTAGGACTTCATCATATTAATGTGCAGGAGACACAATAATTTAGAACACAGCAAAACATACCTAAGTACACAGTAATACAAGACATAACAAGAATAGATGGGTATGCATCCTTTGTAACTTACATGATAAAACCTTATATGAAATTATATCTTGAAAACCAGTATACTTTTTTTTTTTAATTTCTAGAATGTTTTATGGAGAGGTGGGGAATGGATAAGTAAACCTAAAGGATGGCAAACCACCTTCCACATCAAACACCTTTATAATGTTTAATATTCTGTTATCTCTAATTGGCCCCATTTTTGAATTTGAACAAAGCAGTAAGGAGACATGCACAATGTCTCAGTCACACAGACCATGTTCCCATGTTTTCAGTCTTCCCAAGCAGTATTTTTGACTTCCTCTTTTGGATCTGATCTTGCAAGAAGCACAGGAGGAAGGCTAGGCTGCCAGAAGCACGTCTCAGAGAGACACAGTAGCCCAAGTGCTTTATTTCAGGCTGTCGGCACAGTGGTAGACAGGATGCAGTGTTTCTGCAATTAATCTTCCTGATATACCAACGATACTTCGCAGAACAGAACGATTACCAGTAGTTACTTGCTCTTTTTTCTCTTTCCTGGCCAATGATCTCGGCCAATGAGCCAGAAGAACTCTGATTGAAAACCTAAAAAGGCAGTGGTGATATTAGCATTTTCCTTTTGTTGGTACCATCATTTCCCTCAGTTCACTGCATTTGGATAGAGCCAATTTGATGAAAGAGACACGATATTAGTGCTAATAATAATCTCATATACATATGTACCCACTGGCATTTCTCCTAGTAGCATTATACTATTCTCATAATACATATCTGCTTAAATACATGTAGACCCTACTGGAACAAAACCATAGCAAAATTTAAAACAGATTGAATTTCCAAAGCAGTAGATTATAATGGGGGAACATTACTCTGTATTTTTAGGAGGCATACTAGTGGGGTTCACATCGGAGTGAGAGGGAGCTGCTTCCTGTGCACCTCCTGTAATGATTCGTATTCTCATAACTCTGACTGAGTGAAGCTTTATCTCTGTCATTGCAGCTTCTTCATACTTGCATGCAGATATAAAGTCTCAAGACACCAGAAGGAATGGAAACCATAGACTCTCTCCTTTATGCCAGAAACAACTACATTTCTGCTAGAAATAGAAATAAGTGCAAACATCCCCACTACTATTATGTTTTTCAGGGAAAAAAATTTTATTTCACAGAGTTCTCCTGACAGGGGATAAAAATGAACTCCTGATCAGAAGATTGAATACAGGTTTTTTTTTTTAATGGCCTGTTCACAAACCTGGAAAGTCATGTACTGATGACAAAATGAAACAGTAATGGGCAATGCAGCATACAGAGCTATGCATGGATTCTGCAAAAACCAAAAGCTCTGGATGCAGTTTGTAGCTTCTATGATGAGGACGGGGATTTTGGAAGGCTCCTGGTCCAAAGCTGATGAATCACCATCTGGAGTTGAGGAAGTCATGTTCTGCTATTTCATGTCAGTGAGGTGCTGGGATCAGTGGATCCCTTCTGTGCCAAACCTGCAAGGCCCAAAAAGTTTCTTTGCTTTTCATTTTGAAGAAACCTTTCCTGCACAGGCTCCTCTCTTGAAATATGGAAGCAGTTCCCATTTCAAAATTGTTGCTTCTCACCTTTGCCCTGCTTGAAGAACAAAGCTCACGAGGCTCAGGAAATGGCTCAGAGGGTAAGAAGAGTGCTTGCTGTGTGCAAGCAGGAGGAACTGAGTGTGGATCCCCATCATTGATGTAAAAATTAGGGTGTGGTCACACATGTTTCAGCAAGGCTCCACCTCCCAATCACTCCAACAGTTAAGACCAATTATTCAAAACCCAGGACGCTATGGGGGACATTTCATTTCCAATCACCCCATAAAGCCTCTGGACCAGCAGGGAAACAAGTGATGCGATGTGAGGTTTTGGACTCATTTCACTCTCAAACCACAGGTGGGAAGCACTTGCTGTGGACCACTTCAGCCTGGGCCTCAGTTCTCCTTGGTGTATCAGGACACTACTTAACACCATGGTTAACGATTTCTCCTTTCAAATAGCCTTGTTTGGTAGAATGGTAGATTTTGCCCAATCTTACTGAAGTGCTAACTCTCCATCTGCTTTTTATGTCCCAGCTTGAGTTATGGCAACTTGCACATTAGGCCTGCCATCAGTAATAGTTGAAAAGTTGAATGATTTGTTGTCAATCAGTTCTATTCCTATCTTTATCTCTCATGGAGAAGTTGATCAGACATTCTTTGTTTCTGTTTCTACTTTGCAGGAAAACATGAAGTTTTATAATTTTCTAGTATGCTCATGTTCACACATATCTTTTCTTAAAATTTTATCTTCATTTTTATTTAATTATTTGACAGAGAAAGAGGCACAGAGAGAGAGAGAGATAGAGAGAGAGAGAGAGGAGGGATGGAGGGAGAGAAAGGGTAGGCCAGGGCCTCTAATTACTGCAAACGAACTCCAGACACATATGCCACCATATGCGTCTGACTTATATGGGTACTGGGGAATTGAACCTGGTTCATGAGACTTTACAGGCAAGCACCTTAACCACTAAGCCATCTCTCCATCCCTATGCATACCTTAAAGTAACAAAACATTGGGTAACTGTCCCAAATGACAGAATCATAGAAGTGTAGGTTTTAACAGTTCTGCTAAAATTCTCATCTTCTTTCAAAACTATAGCAGAGGCACCTTTCTTAATTTCTTTGTTGACTACATTTGTTCAGTGAAGCACCTCCAGGAAGAAGAACGTTGCCAACCATTTAGAATACTCAGAAAGTATTACAATTATAAGTATATGATATCATATACAACAAAAAAGTAACTATGCTTACCCTGGTATTTACTACTTACTTTTTTTGTTTCCAATTTACTCTTTATAATTAAACTAAATTTATGGGAGAAATTTGTGATGGGTCAAATGTTCCCAGTCCTCACCCTACATCCTAAGTCACCAACCATGGAAAGCACACTCTCAAGTAATGGCATCAATCAATTTATTATGGATCAATTTGCAGCCAAGCATTCTCCTAAACCTGTCTAATGTTTTGGCAAGTTACTTGAAAGGACTCAGTAAAAATTTATTAGTGTAGCTTTAAATATTTTCCCCCATCTCCATTCTCTGGCTCAACAAAGACAGTACTGTTTGCCCTCTGAACATATAGGTTTTATAGTTTAACATGGTAATGTATAGGCTTGCCAGGAATCACAGCTTTTAATGAGTTGTGATTAAAACCACTGCCTTGTTGGAGCTTTCATTAAATATAATTCATTTTAAGAAACTCGTTCTATCAAAATATGCAGCACTTTGCATGAAAGCTTTAGCAGTGTCTGGGAAAATATTTTGTATAACTTTTCACCCTTTTTTAAAAATATTTGAACCTGCCGGGCGTGGTGGCACATGCCTTTAATCCCAGCACTCGGGAGGCAGAGGTAGGAGGATCGCCATGAGTTCGAGGCCACCCTGAGAATACAGAATGAATTCCAGGTCAGCCTGGGCTAGAGTGAGACCCTACCTCAAAAACCAAAAAATATAAAAAAATATATATATATATATATATATTTGAACCAAAGATTTGAAATTAAATGATACTGATATTGAACATAGACAAGATGATGTTAACTTTTAAGACAGCATTGACATTATTGCCAAAAAAGTATGTTTATTGGTTATATGAGGCATGGTAGTTTGAATGGATGGCCCCCAATATATTCAGGATTTTATTAGAGTTTGTGATTTAAATCTGCAGCCACCTGGATGGAAGAGGTGTCACTGGGCTGACCTTAGGGTCCACCCTGTGGTATGGTGATGGATCTGGAATTCCAGTTTAAAGATACACAGAGTGCCTAAGTTCCACCTGGTGTCCCAGAAGTGTGCTTGTTTGTGATGTTGGTGGTGGCTTGGGGCTTTTCACTCTCTGCTTGGACCTGTGAAAGCAGGCCAACTTCTTCTGTCATTATGGAACTTCCCCTCTATCTTGAATAAATCCCTTCCTCCATAACTGTGCCTGCTTTTGAAGTTCATCCCAACAATGTGAGGTTGTTTACTACATGATATTCTTATGTTGAAAGACAAAGTATACACAAACTGATCCAAGTTTAGAAAGTATAGATTAGGCAGAGTAATCACAGCTGCAAATGAATAGTATTTATTCTATGCTGTGAGCTTAACATTGTGTGCTTTATAGACAGATTAAGCAGAAAAATTCATACTGTAACCAATGAAAAGTGAGCGTTTCATGTCCCCAGTTTGCTTCTATTGTCCTCCAAGTGTTATGTCATTGATTCAAGATTTTTTCTAGATGAAATCTGATATAAATGGGTGCATGTCATTTGTTAGTAATATTTTCATGAATTGTCCCATTCTGTAATGTTTTATAAACAAATAATAGAAGTGAGGTTTTTACACATTTGGGTCATTTTCTAATTAAGCTGGTAGCATCTGTTTTCCTTTATACTTCTGGTTTCACTTGGCCTTATTTATCAAAATCATAAAAACAGAGCATGCAATAATCCAAAGAAAAATTAAGTAGTCGAAAACCAATTGATACATTCTTTGACAAGAGTTACATGGACTAGTTGCAGGATAGCTGCACATTTTCATGTCTTTGCTTTTCAAACAAGGTCATATTTATTTTGCAATGGGCTTTTTAAGTTATTCTATCTTCCTTGAAAAAGTTATTATATGTTTAATTTTATTCATGTAAGGAAGAAGGTAATTTGGAATTTTTTTCCCATTTGTATTATACATATAATTTTCTTTTTGAGGTAGGGTCTCACTGTAGCCCAGGCTGACCTGGAATTCATTATGTAGACTCAGGGTGGCCCCAAACTCATGGTGATTGTCCTACCTCATATATTTTTATAAAAGATATGTGGTTAGATAATAAATTTGACCAGCCAATCATTGCAAAATAACAGTTAATACAGTGTGTGGTAGTTTGAATATATGTCTCCCAATATATTCAATGTTTTATTAGTTATAGTTTGCATCTGCAATCACCTTGCTAGAGGCAAGGTCACTGGGGGCCAGGTCTTAAGGTGTGGTGATGGTTTGAGATTCCATTGTAAAGATATGCAAATGTGCCTAGCAGGAGTTCCTGAAGTGTGCTGTGTGACCTTTTGGCTGTAGTTTTGCTCTGTGTGCTGTGGTGGCTGGTTGGCTTTTGCTCTCTCTGCTTGGCCCTGTGAAGAGCAGGCCGCTTTTTCTGCCATTATGGAACTTCCCCTGGATCTGTAAGCTTCAATAAATAATATCCCTTCCTCCATAACTGTGCCTGGTCTGGAAGTTCATCTCAGCGAACCCGAAGCTGTCTGCAACAGTAAAGTGGTACCAGAAGTGGGGTGAGATGAACCTGACTGTGTGGATATTCATCTTTTGGAACCTTTGTTTTGGAGGAATGGGCATGGACTTGGTTCTTGCAACTGAAGATGCCTTCTGGAGTGGTAAGTCAAGTTTTATGGACTATTCTGATGAGAGTTTGAGAATGCTAAGTGCAGATAGTACTGAACTTCGAGGCTTGGCTTATGAGGTTTCTAAGTGGAAGGAAAGAGTGCAGAGGACTTTGCTGGAACTGGGCTACTGGCATAAGGGATGGCTACGTTCCCCTCTCCAGGCCCAGAGTGTTTGATCAAGATTAAATTTGTAATGGTCTGATGTGCTTGGCTAAAGATATCGGACTGAGATTTTAAGATTTTAAACTGGAAAATCTCAAGAAAGTTAAAATTAGAGCCACTGAGACTGATTTTAGGTTAATGGAGCTGCTATTGTCAACACATTAGCAATCTTAAGGAAGGTGGAAGGAAGGTGGCCTGGCTTGATTTACATTAAAACAATGGAGAGGATGCCTGAGGAAAGACTGTTAAAAATGCAAATTCTTGGAAAGAGCTGACTGGAGAAGGAACCTGCTTTTCAAGGCTATGGTTTATTTTGTCCCTGGATTAAGAATATGGCTGTGTCCTGCACACCTGGTATTAGTTTTGGTTGGCTTTTGCTCTCTCTGCCTGGCCTTGTGAGAGCAGGCCGCTTCTTCTGCCATTATGGAACTTCCCTGGATCTGTAAGCTTCAATAAATAATATCCCTTCCTCCATAACTGTGCCTGGTCTGGAAGTTCATCTCAGCGAACCTGAAGCTGTCTGCAACACAGGGCAATGATAGAAATCATATTGGGAATTGAGTAGGATTTTTAAAGCATTTAGAACTTCCTTTAAAGCATTTAGAACTTCTTTTTTTTAGAAAAACCTAAGCAAAAGTCTGTGGTAGGTGAGGTCATGACCCTTAGGGGTATAAAGCCTGATCTTGCCTGACTAAATGTATATATTATTCCCACCAAGCTGCCCTGAAAGTACTAGTCTTAATGTTCATATTTACATATTAATGCTACTCTCACTTCTGGTTAGAGAAGCTTCTCTTTTCAGATGGCGATAACCACTAGGATGACCCAAAAGTGCTGAGAAGGGATGGAGGAGTGCCCAGCACTGAAACACCTCTGTCACACCCTCCAAGGCTCAGGGACCATTGCGGAAGAGGGAGCAGATAGAATGGAAGAGCCAAAGGAAGGGTATGACTTCTTACAATGCAACTGCCCAGACAGAAATTGGCCTCGATATCCATGACCTTGCAGTGCCTAGCAATACCTACATAAGACCCTCAAAATAGAAGAAAAAGATGATGACATCAAATTAAAAGAGAGACTAATGGAGAGAGGGAGGGGATATGATCGAGATTGGAGTTCTAAAGTGGAATGGGGGAGGGGAGGGAAATATCAGGTGGGTTTTTTTTGTATGTAATTATAGACTAGTCATATTTTATTTTAATATTTATTATATGGAATATATAATATATAAATATATTTAATATATTTATTATATGAAATATATAATATAATATATTTAATATGTTTATTATATGAAATATATAATATATATTTATAATATATTTATTATATAAAATATTTATTATATATATTATATAAATATATTTATTATTTAGGAAGAAAGCAATTTTGAAATTACTTATTCCTTGAAATTAAAGATAAAAATGGATCCATAAGAGTACCTTATTTGCTTGGTATGTGCAAAGCCCTAGGTTCAATTCTAGTAAATACATGTACCTATCTCTCTTTGTCTCTCTCTTTATCATCTATATCATCTAACCAAAGATATGTGTTCACACATATATACATATGGTGATAGAAACACGTTTTTTGACTTACTTATAAATTATAAAGCAACTTTTAGATGTGTATGTTTACATTCATATTCATGTATGTGAGTGTGAGCATGCTTATAACAGAGCATGTGGGTTTTTGTGTGGGTTCTGGAGATTTTAGTGCAGGTATACACCCTTGTGTAGCCAGATCTTTATCCACCAACTCTTCTTCACAACCTAATTCTTCTTTGGTTTATGAAATTTTACAAATTATAAGAAATGTCCAGAGAATGTGAAAACATCTTTATTTATTTATTTATTTATTTATTTATTTATTTATTTATTTTGGTTTTTCGAGGTAGGGTCTCACTCTGGTCCAGGCTGACCTGGAATTAAGTATGTAGTCTCAGGGTGGCCTTGAACTCACGGCGATCCTCCTACCTCTGCCTCCCGAGTGCTGGGATTAAAGGCGTGCACCACCACGCCCGGCTGTTAGAAAACATCTTTAAATGACTTTCCACTTAAAAGCAAATTCAGGCTAACATTAAGTTGACTTATATGAAGATAAATCTTTTAGATAAATCACTAGAATCAATAGTATTCTTTGTATTGACTTATATTTTGAAATATTTCCTCAAAATTGATGATTTATCAATATCATAGCTCACAGAAGCTTATTAGGTATTCCAAAAATTATATATTCAGATTACAACTTTGAACTTGACAGTTATCCACAATAGCTCTTAAAGATTTGCTAACAGTAACTGACATCACTTCCAATGATTTTGGTTTAAAAAGAAAGTGCTTAATGTATTTATCAATAACTTATTAGGTAAATCTTAAGAGTCAGAGTAATCTCAGGATTGATCAATGAATATATCATATTAATAATCTATTATTATATTATATGATTATTATACTAAAACATTATGTTTTATAATTTATACCACATGCCATCCCTATTAGGTCACCTTATAAAAATAATAATTTTTCAGTATCTTTAACTCTATTTTTGCCTTACTTTTTTCCCCCACAAGGTATGGGGCTCACTCTACTCGAGGCTGACCTGGAAGTCACTCTATAGCTCAGGGTGGCCTTGAACTCACGGTGATCCTCCTACCTCTGCCTCCCAAGTGCTGGAATTAAAGGCGTGTGCCACCACACTCTGCTGCCTTACTTTTTGAACAAAGAGGACCCATGTTTTCATTTGCCACTGGGCTCTACAAATCATGTGCTCATTCTGACAACTCCTTTTATATACAATCTTCTTAACTAAAAGAAGCAGGGACAGGCGAAGTCCTTATTTCTTCTCTTCTTAATATCTAGAAAACGCAAGAGTGTAACCTGCTACTCCTGAGTCTTCTCTTTCTTTTCTCATGTCTGGTTCAACTTAGGTGCAGACTTGGATTCCTACTTGCTCCTATTTTCCAGAAATATGAGAATTATTTTAATAGCAAAATCCTTAGTTTGAGAGCTTAAGTTATGGTTTTTAGGTCCCCAGATGCTGTCCTTTTACACATGCCTGCCAGAAAGCATCTTTTAAAAAGATCTTTCTGTTTCTCTAAATGAGAAGTTCTCACCAACCCTTCTGGCCACATTTGACACAAATATGGTGAATGAAGCAAAGACACAAATTGTTACAGAATCCAAAAAACAAACTGTGCTCTTCCTTCAGTACCACCTGGAACCTCTAAGTGTATAAAGCAGGAAAAGGAAGTATGCAGATGTTGATGTTCATTTGCTCAGATCTGATTCCACTAAGTAGTTTTCTTGGGTTTCCTAATGTTTAAATGATTTTCGTAGCACACATTTATTAATGATTTTCCTTGTCGGTGAGAAGCAATTATTATGTGTCACCATGCTAAGTGTTGCCTGGAGTTACTACAGTTTCTGAATCTTCTCAAGGTAAGAGTTTCCTTGGAAAAATCTGTAATTCTCAATAGAAAAGAAGCAAATGGTAATGATCCCACTACATAATAAGCAACAGACTCCCAGACTTCATTCTTTACTTTAATGGGACTCTTGATTGCCATATGTAGATCATAAAAGTGGAGTGGAGGCAAGACTGCAGATGGCACAGTGCATAGTTCTTCCCTCTGGGCGTGGACACCACCCTGTCCACAGAGCCAGGATTGGTTGGTTACAAACCAGAATTGTGGCCTGCCTTTAATGGACATTTAGCAGAGGACAGACTGACAAATATTTTTGAAAGATGAGCTAGAAATGTGTCAATAATTCTTTAAATGGATTGCTAGTTTCCTTTATAAATCCCTAAATATGAAAAAGTGTGCAATCATTCAGAATAACAATGAGTGAGGCAACACCTCTTATTACACTCATGTACATTGAGTTCCTTTGAATATATTCTTCTCCATTTTGCTTTGGAATATCCTTTAGAAGGAAAGAACTGTTTTTACATTTCCTACTTCCAATTATATATATAAAAATTCCCTAAATACTATTTCCCATATACATATGTTTAAATATAATCAAGATATTGAAAGTTATGTTTAAAATACAAAATAACATGTTTATAAAGTCTCTATTTTTTCTATTTTCTAACTGTTTTTTTTTCCCCTATCAGTCCTGTTAAAGTTAAGATGGCTGCAAAAATATGCCTTGTTCAACTGCAGATACCATTGAATTCACATGAAGATGTCAGGTCAAAGAAAAGCATAACAAAGCCAGCTTGTATCTGAAAAACAACCAAACTAGTTTTAACGACTACAACATTTTACAAATTGGATCTCTTGAGGATAGATGGTATTTTTCCAACATTTATGTCTTGAAATATAACCCCAGTTTATAGTATCTGGGTTGATGGTTCATGCTTGTAATCCCAGCATACAAAAGTTTGTAGCAAGAGACTGTCACAAGGTTGGAGATAGCCTGGGATACACGGTGAGGTTGATGCTAGCCTGGGTGCTTAGTCATTAACATTGAATTGTCATGAATGGTATAGTCCCTGGATTTAATACCTGGCATTGATTTTTAAAAATGCCCTCACGAGAAGAGATCAGGTAGCAACGCCTCACTAGCTGCTGGAATCTGCTACAGCCTTTATCTTGGCCATCAGACCTGTTTAAAGAAAGGATTCAGAGAAGTTTCCCTGTCAGCAAGAAGTACTGAAGCTTGGAAGGATTTCTTATCCCATGTGGATCTATCTCGGGCAGAGATGCAGTCACGTGTCCTCAAAATGTGCCTTTCCAGAATATGCTGCTGTGCCTTGCTTTCCCTCAACTTAGAATACCAGGGTCCTGTTTTATGTAACCTTCTTCCTTTTTGCTTTTCTTGTTTGTTTGTTTTTGTTTTTTGTGTTTTGTTTTTTCAAGGTAGGGTCTCACTCTGGTCCAGGCTTACCTGGAATTAACTATGTAGTCTCAAGGTGGCCTCAAACTCACATTGATCCTCCTACCTCTGCCACCTGAGTGCTGGAATTAAAGACGTGTACCACCATGACCGGCTCCTCTTTGCTTTTACTTCTTGCAACATGTATGACTATCCTTTTGCTTTATAAGCAAATGGAGAAAGTTGACAATAATGTATATAGTATTATCTCTATTTTTCCTGTATTATGATATGATCAGTGTAAAACAGTACACTGATGTGAAGACTGAAGGCGGTTCAATACTGAATACATTAAGCCTAATAACTGCCTTCACTGTCCCAGCAATCCTGATAAAGAACGCTATAATATAGGCCAAAAATTAAATTTTTATTTTATTTTATTTATCTAAGAGAAAGAGGCACAGAGAGAAAGAGAGAGAGAGAGAGAAAGAGAAAATGGGCATGCCAGGGGATCCAGCCACTGCAAACAAACTCCAGATACGTGCACCCTTTGTGCATCTGGCTTACGTGGGTCCTGGAGAATGGAACCAGGGTCCTTTGGCTTTGCAGGCAAATGCCTTAACTGCTAAGCCATCTCTCCAGCCCCCCAAAATTAAATTTAATACAATTCAAGGGGCTGGAGAGATGATCCAGCAAGTAAACCACATGCCATGGAAACACGAGGACTTGAGGTTTGATGCCTGGCATCCAAGTAAAATTCCAGGCATGGTGGTACATACCCATAATCCATGTGCTGGAGAAGAAAATTCAGTGGATCCCTAGGGTTTGCTGGCTGGCTACTCTAGTCAAATTGGTGAGAGCTGGGCTCAATGAGAGACCCTGTCTCAGAAAATATGGTAAAGAGTTATCAAGGAAGACAGCCCATATTGATCTCTGGCCCTCATCTGAATGGGTACACATAGTGAACATGCCAATGTACATGTGCCAACACACACATACACACACCTGTACATACCACACAAACATACACATGCAAAAAATGTAAAATAAATTAAATAAAATGCAGTCAAGCTACAAATTATTGACACAGACATTCTTGGCACCGAGTCCAAGCAGTATTTCTCCAGTGGGATGTCACACTTAGAGGCACTGCCTCCCCTGAGTAACTGATTGGTGCTCTGACAACACATAATGCACAATCCCATGGGGAATACCAGCAACCCCACTGAGGAGAGTCCCTGCAGAATGGGGGCAGGCAGGAAGGAAAAAAATGGTACCAACACAGATGTATCCATGCAAAATATGTTCTTAATAAATTTTAACAAATTTTTAAGAAATCAAAAAAGTCATGATGTAGTAATCGACATGAGTAGCAGTCATTTATGAGGAAAAGAAAAAAGTGTTAGTGGAAGCCAAAATACTAAGAAGAGACCATTTTTTTCTCTTTCTCTGCTTTTATCTCAGTGCGTATTTGAGAAGAGTTTTGATATTCCATGCCTTATTGGTGTTTTACTTCTAAAAGGTGATAGCTTACTTTTTATATAACTGACATGTAACAGTTTTACTCTTTGTGGAGAACTGAGTAGGTACTTAGAAGTTAAATCTATGCAATGCTAAATACCTTGTAGTTAAGTGCAGAGGGTTTAATCTAAAAAGACTTTCTTAATGCCACTGGGATTATGGTTCAGAGATCCCCAGGAATATACACAATTTAAAGTAGTTGTACTAATTTCTAAGACAAAATACTTTGGTACACATTATACTTTTATGTTATTGTTTTATTTTTAAAAAGCAAAACAAGAACACAAGTAAATTTTAGTCTAGGTTCTGTACTTATTTATACAAAGGAGTATTACCCACCAACAAGTGCTTGGGTTAGCCCTAACATAGCTCAGGAATCCAGGAGCTGAGTTCCAGCACGCTTCACAACATCCCTGGCCAAAATATATCTGTTAATCATCTACAGTTCATTGACTTATTTGTTTAGCAGAGTTCAGCTGTCATAAAAAAGAACATATAGAATGTAACTAAGTAATAAAACTTGTCCTCATATTGAATCATTCTTAATTTTACTGTGGTACTGATAGTAGATAGAAATAAAATTTAAAGACAACTTCATATATAAAATAAACACAGTTCATGTAGAACTATGTCTGACTGATGCTAAGTATCAGGTCCAGCTAAGTTTGCACTTTAGCCTCAGGGAGGAACTGGATGTTATATGCTTAGAATGCCTTGCATGTTTTCCCAAGCAGGGAGAGTGTGACTCCCTCAAAATGACCATCTTTAGCCCAGGTGAAAGGGCTCTTGCAGGGCTCTCCCGAAGCCCAAATTACTCATCCATACATCAACTTGAGCACTTTCATGGGCAGAAGCACATTTTGAAATATGGTCAAGGTTTCGGATTTTAGAGTCGGAAGGCTCATCGTGCTTCGCCTTTCCTCTGTCCTCCCACCTTATTAACTCCAAATTTTTCACATGGACTGGCAGTAATTAGACTTGATCTGGACCTCCACTGAGGTTTGCTATCGAATTTCTTTCCTGTTTATGTTTGAGTTACTCAGCAGTTATCAGTGGGCTCTTTGGTCATATAAGATCTATTTCTTTAAACTCCCTCTGTACAAAGAATGTAATCTTAGCTGACGGGGTTCTGGATTTTATCATTGCATTCTGCTATTTCAAATCTCAAGCTAATGAGCAAAAGTAGCAATTCATCACTAACAGTCTCCTTTTCATAATTCAGAAAAAAATTGTTTAAAAGAACTCATTGAACTCATTGAACAAGTTGAATATATACTGCCCACTTAACATTAATCCAGTAAAACATACTCTTATTTATAAGTTCCTAAGTAATCATTTTGAAGCTGATTCTGACATGGTCATGTTCACTTCTAATTCTTTTTGAAGTTTCATTTGGGTCATTAAGTGGAGAATCATTCACTGGAAACCAGAGTAATTAGCTGTTATTGATTGCAAATTTTAAGAACATGTAGAAAGTTAATTGTCTACTGATTATTGTGTGTTGATAAATCTGAAAGGTTTGTAAATTATTTTATCTACCAAATGGAGTGAATGGCTTCTGAACAACTTGTGTTCCTTAATGAATATTCTGGAATGGTAGTGCTACCCTATCTGTTTTATTTATTCCAAAAACTGCAAGGAAGAGACACATATACTCATAAAGACAATAAATATAATTTTCCTTTCTATTTCCAATTTATTTCTAAATATAAAGGTTTTTTGGGAAACCAGACCTAAAAATTTCTCAGTGATGTCTGGGAAGAGCAGCTGGTATACATAAACTCTAGGAATTCAAGGATTCTTGGGAAGTATTGAATCACTATTCCTCAAAAAGAAAGAAAAATAAAAACAAATAATTTGTTCATGATCACAGAACTAGGAACTGAATTGTCATAAAATTGAGTTGTTTAAATTTTTGTTAACTTTTTTTTTTTTTTTTTTTTTTTTTTTTTTTTTTAAAGTAGGGTCTAACTGTAGCCCAGAATGCCCTGGAACTCACTCTATAGTCCCAGGATGGCTTTGAACTCACAGCAATCCCCCTTCTTATTCCTCCCTAGTGCTAGGAGGTGTGCACCACCACACACAGCTCCATTTCTGTTAATATGGCATATGATAACCAGACATATTTAAGGGACACAAATACATTAAGTGATGATATATATTTCTTATTGTCATTTGTTCATTTCACCATAAATATGTATGGAGAATACATTATTATGTAAAGTGTGCAGTTTCTTATAGACTTTGTTAAAAATAGTCATTGGTTTAATTACTGAAATTTTGATGTGATTGAATTTTACTCCATATTAAAAATCCTTTTGGAAATATATTAGACCTACACTCTTCATTGTTGTTGATAATGTTGCTTTATGAAAACTGGATTTTTTTTCCCTAGGTAGGGTATAACTCTAGTCCAGGCTGACCTGGAATTCACTATGTTGTCTCAGGGAAACTTCAAACTCATAGTGATCCTCTTACCTCAGCTTCCTGAGTGCTAGGATTAAAGGCATGCACCACTCTACCCAGCTAAAACTGGATCTATTGAGATACAAATTAATTATCTTATCAGTAATTTTGATGAATTTTACAATTAATTAACAAACTTTAATAATTAAAAAACTTTCAAGTTTGAAACTTTACTGTCATTTTGTTGTTGTTTTGAGTACTTGAGACAGAATTTTTTTTTGGGGGGGTGGTTTCGAGGTAGGGTTCCAATCTAGCCCAGGCTGACCTGGAATTCACTATAATTATCTCAGGGCAGCCTCAAACTCATGGCAATCCTCCTCCCTGTGCCTCTCAAGTGCTGGGATTAAAAGTGTGTGCCACCAATCCTGGCTGAGACAGCGATTTTTAACTAAGATGTTCATCAGTGAATTTCATTATTGGGGCATGAGAGTTTAACTTTTCAAAGTTTGCTAATCAATAGTTATTTCTACCAGCCTACTTTTTTTTCCTCCTCAATCTTACCATTCTTTAATATTTCCTTTTCCTTTTTCATTAAAATTTTATTGGCTTTAAAAGAATTAGGCTTCATTATGGTGCTTTCATACATTTAAAAAAAAAATCCTTTCCCCATCTTTCCCTCTTCTTCCCTTTCATGTTTCCCCAGTCAGCCTCATTCAGGTTATATACACATTTTTCCCTTTGTTCTCCCCCACCCTTTTCCTCATCTCTTGTTCTCTTTTCATGGTCTCCTACCTTGAATCACAACTTTTTGTATTCTTGATAATTCCTTGTTCTTTTTGTTTTAGATAGGTAGACATTAAGCATGCAGACCTTTGTAGGATAAACTCCACCTCCTGTTAAGCAGGGGTCCGAAGTCCTCTAGTCCTGGATAGAGCCTGTCATTCACCTGGTGGAGAGTACACCCCTCACTACCAATGTGCTACAGGAATTAAATAGGTCTCCTCATATGAGATAATGTACTATAAGCCCAAGAAGCCTCTTGCTTAATGCAATTGCTCACAGACCCTCCCACGGCACACCTGCTTTTCGGAGTTCCAACTTAACAACATACGTTTCCTTTATTTCCTTTATTTTTCCTTAGATCCCAGCCAAGATTCTTAGCATACTTGCCCTGACACATTGGGGCTTTTCTATTTTTTTTTTTTTCCAACAAATCTTTGCCTTACTCACACCTCTTCATTCATGTACTTTTTTTTTTTTGTGATCCCTGAACAAGGAATTCAACAAACAGTATGAAATTCTGCAATACTTTTATCATCTTTAGGCGTTCCTGGTTCAACCCGAACACACATATACAAAGAAAGAGATTGCTATTCATTGTAGATATAAAATGGCCTTGACATCACAGAAAAACAAATAACTTACTATCAACCTGAGGCACTTTAAGGGTAAAAGGGCCCCCTGAAAGTGAATGTGAGGAATGGCCTTGAGCGTATAGGGGGAGAGTCTGGGTTGTCTTAATCTCCTTATCCCTATATGAGCCCTTACAATCATCACTGTCTTAGAAGCAAAAAGTGGCAGAAGGGTCTGGCCTTTCCTTACACATTTCTGCTCAAAAAAGGGTTCTCTGCCTAGAAGTCTATTTTTTTTCTGTCATTAAATCTGAGTCCCTTCCATGTTCTCTTCTTCCCTAAAGGGGTTCCCCCTTATAGAAAAGATATGTTTCTTACGTAAATGATTAAGATCTCTGGGAAGATTGTCCCTTTTTCAGAAAACCCTATTCCCTAACTAGAAACCTAAGGTTCAAGCTGGACTAAGCAGTTAAGCCCCATTCCATAAAAGTCTCGAATGTTGGTCTCCAGATGGGTTTTCCCATTTTCCTGGTATCTTACTCTTGCTCCCTCTTGGGTAGGAACTATATTCTTTCCTCCTCTTAAGCTCTATAATCTCTGTAATCAAATCTTTCTAAACTGTGTACTCTAGTCTGTTACTTTCATTTTTTCAGAATTCATAAGAACCTGGAGCCACTAATTCAGTGGTAGCTCTTGAGTTCTTGCCCACTCAATAGCCTAGAAAGGCTCTGTTGCTCTCCAGTACACCTTGATTCCCATATGCAAGCACAAGCAAGTATTTAGATCAATCCAGTAAGATCTGTGCTCAGCAACAGAGTCATCTACTTCTTTAGAGTCTTTTTCAAGTCCTTGGGCATGACTTTGCTACAAATCTGTTTCTGATTCTATAAATAAAATCACCAGCAAATCTTACACCTTTTCATCTCTTAAAATGCATTACTATTTAGAAAACTAATATCTTAGTTGTTTATCTCAGAAGTGCATATGGTTCATTATAAAATGTTTTGAATGCATGATAATATTAACACTTTACCACCATGTGTTTTTCTCAAGATCATTTAGGGCCAAAATCTGTAGAATATTTGCGTACTCAAAGCATTAGGAAGCAAAAAGCCCTTAATAACTTTAAAAAAATGTCTTTTTTAAGAAGAAATAGCATGAAAAATGTTTTTCCAATTAATGTTGTCTGACATATTCGTTTACTACAAACATTATTTACATAGTTAAAAAATATTAGGATTTCTAAAGGCTTGTAACTATGTTTTTATCATTTCACAAGTATGTAAAGACAAGGAAATAATTTAAATACCCTTTTATCAAAATTCCATAGACTCATATCTAATTTTTCTTTAACGTCTGATGGTTTTGTTGCCAATAATCAGTTCATAAATGCAAATATGTTTAGAATAATGTCCTAATAAGATTATTTTAGTGAGGCATTGCAGAAAAGCATTTCTGAGAAACCACTAAGTACTCCTAACGTACAGAAATTATGTGACAATGGAAAAGACATCTAAAACCATCATCATCAATAACAACAAAAGCTTCTCTCCTTGATTTTTTTACTACTAGTGTTGAGATAATGAACATTCTCTGCCCTTAAAGATTCAAACTGATGGAGAAAATACAGATAGAGCAACAGAGGAAGAATACAGGGCTAAATTCAGATACAACCTCACATTAAATAGGCCAGAGAAGTCAATTATTAAAGAAATGTCAACTTCATTTGAGAACAGTTGGAGGTAGAGAAATGTGTGAAATTGCCCAGTAACATCAGAGAGGAAGCAAGAATCTAATACTAACACTGAAAAGACATGATAACTTTTTATAGAAATTTTCCTCTACATATATTTTAAGTTCTAGCATTATTGTTAGGAGATGTGGTAGTTTGAATATATGTCCCCAATATATTCAGTGTTTTATTAGTTATAGTTTGCATCTGCAATCACCTTGCTAGAGGCAATGTCACTGAGGGCCGGTCTTAAGGTGTGGTGGTGGGTTTGAGATTCCATTGTAAAGATATGCAAAGTGTGCCTAATAGGAGTTCCTGAAGTGTGCTGTGGCTTTGGGCTGTAGTTTTGCTCTGTGTGCTGTGTGGCTGGTTGAATTTTTTCTCTCTCTTGCCTGTGAGAGTAGGCCCCTTCTCCTGCCATTATGGAACTTCCCCTGGACCTGTAAGCTTCAATAAATAATATCCCTTCCTCCATAACTGTGCCTGGTCTGGAAGTTCATCTCAGCGAACCTGAAGCTGTCTGCTATAGGAGAGTAAAATACCTCAATTATATCTTGATTCAACAAGATTGTTGGCTTAACCACAAATTAATAGGCAAATTTATCAATATTGTTTGGAGAAAGTATATTAAAAACAATTTAAAGAACAGATTCAATATTTTTACTAAATAGAAACTTTGAATAGACATATCATATGTTACCATCATTTCCTTCCTCCCTGTCCACATTGCACTGAGGGCCCTCATCAGTAGTATAGCTGTTACGCATCATGGGGTCGTGGGTCAGGAGTTGTGAGAACAGTAGATAGTCATTGGATGGAGTGCTGCAATGCCCCTAGATATACCCTCCCACTATGTGGCTCTTACAATCTTTCCACTCCCTCTTCTGCAAAATTCCCTGAGCAGTGGTGAGTGAATTTTAAGGCTAATTTAGTGTTGTCCTCTCAGCAACTTCTGGATTTCTGATTTGGTACATTTTAAGTATCCTCAGTGTCTGTCTGCATCATCCTAGCCCAGGTCGTCAGGCTTGCCCTGGAAGCAGAACTCTTGCTCATCTCACCAATTCTTCTGTGGCTTCACCTGGGCCCTGGCTGATGTGCTAGCAGTGAGAACAGCTTTTTCTATAACAAACACATGTTGTTGTGTTCTCTGAGATGAACAATTACTATTTTCAATACTGAATTATGTGTCTTCTGGGACAAATATGTATGTATCCTGAAGGGCACAGTAAAGAACATTTCTTTTGTTGTTGTTTTTTGAGCAAATTCTTTAAAGTTGAATGATTAAAAGCACCCCTTTTCTCCATGTAAATTAGTTTTTTCAGGGAGGAATCTACATTTTATAAGATGATTGAAAATTAAATCAGCTTCATCTATGATGTGTGTCCATGTTCATGTGTGTGCATTTGATTGTATGTGTATGGTGTGAGAGAGTGCCAATGTAGGCATGCATGGGCAGCAGCATCCATGCAGAGGTTAAAAGACAATTTTCAGGTTGGTCCTCACTTATTTCCCTAGAAGTTTCTGGCACCTAGAGTCTTGTGCTGCTGTTCTTTGCAATTCTCACCAGAAGTTTCTGGATCATTCTCTGGTTTCTGTCTCTATGTTGCTCTCAGATTGTATGCTGGGATTATAGAAGCCCTCAGAGGATTCTATATGTGTATGTAGTATTTGGGGATCAAAAAAGTACTCCAACTTGAGCAGCAAGCACTTTATAAAATTATTATATATTTTGTATTAGGAAATACTAAAGTTGTTTGAGACTTCCGGTTAAGATGACGGCATAGGAACCACACCAAAACAGCCTAGGGGAGAAAAACCAAAAAAAAAAAAAAAAAAAAAAAAAAAAAAAAAAAAAGAAAAGAAAACACAAAAAACAAAAAACATCAAAATACACTCTTCTACTAAAAAGTGAGATGTATAGTAGATTATCAACTGCAGCAGAGAAGTAGGAGAAATCCAGAGCATCTAGAGCCCACAGAAGCGGGCAGAAATTATCTTAGATAACAATGTGTTTTAGAAAGAAAACATTTTGAGAGATATGGGCAAAAAGTAGTGAGTTGATATTCACTAAACTTTTTCTTATGACTGAAAATCATTTTTGATACCAGAATGAATTGGAACTGAATCTGCATTACTCTTCATCCTACCTGTAAGCTATCTTACCTCCAATATCAAATGTCAGTGTCCAACACAAAGACAATTACTTCATTATTTCTTTAATGGACTTATGTGCCTTCTGTGAGCTTCCTATTGAAAATGGAATAAAATATTTTAAAATCTCTTCCCTTGAGAAGATTATATTCCAGTATGAGATAAAGATTAAGATACAAATAAAAATATTTAATACATATTCTGGTGTACATTCCGTAAAAAATGAATTAGGGAAACTAAATCAGAGATATTAGGAGTTCTGCAATTTAATATACTGTGGTCAGAGAAAAATGACAAAATGCACATTAATGTAGTTCTTGGGTGTAGTGTCATATGCATTTGCTCTTGGGCAAGTCAAATTTAGCTCAGGATATCATTAAATTGAGAAGTTACCCTTGGGCATGTTTTATTTATACTTGGGTTGTGTTTTATTCTGTATTTAATTTATTCCTAAGCAACAATTTGGCTTACACGGTTCAGCCTAAACATCAGACTGTGGATTTATTTTTCTCATTCTATTTTTTTTTGAAGAGTAACTGTGTTTCTAGCTGCTGTAAAACACCAGATGGAAAGGAAACTGCCCCATCTTTTCTGCATGTGCATTGCTGTAGCACACAGCTCCTAGCTGCATGCAGGAACTCGAGAATCCCAGGCCTCAGATGTGGTCACATGTGTCCTATGCTGACTACTACAGCTTTGCCTTCAAATGGACCACAGGAATGTGCAGTTCTTAGTAATACACCACAGCCTCTCTTGTAATGTGCTTTTCTATCTTACATGCAGGGTGACAGTACTGGTCCCAAATTCTCAACTCAACTAGCCTGTAACTTGTATTAGCATTTTCCCATAACTAACTGTTGTTTCTTACCCTTGTTGAGGAGGATGGGCAAAATAAATAAATAAATAAATAAATAAATTAATTAAAAAAAATAGAAAAGTAAAAAGCAAGATATCTTTCAGAGCCTTAGGGTATTTGATAATGCAGGATTTATTCATATCAAAAGCAATTTTAAATAGTTGCCTCAACTTCTTCATTTTTCACTTTTTCTTATTTGACATCACTCAGAATTATAAACCTTCCATTCAATTGACATAGAAAGATCCTCTCTAGCCAAATTAAACTTAAAATCAAATTTAAACCAGACAGTGCATGATAAAAATATCACATAAAAAAAAACAACAAAAAAAATCCCCAAAAGATATATCATATTATTCTCACTCCCAAGCAATAAGGCTACTGTTTTAAGAATCTATGTCAATGAGCACAAATACACAGGCATGAGGATAGTACTTAGCAATTAGTATTCATCTAACTTTGAATACCTTTCAGCATGTGATTTAAACGAACTAGACTCAAGAAATTGAGCACACCTCAGAAAAAGGATGTAGGCACTCCTGAGGTGGGCAGGAGCTCTGTCTCCTTTCCTTTTTATACCATTATGGTGGAAAAGATATCTTTAAGAAATATTTATATGACTGAAAATTGTTACAACCAAAAGATCTTCAGGAGATAATACCTGACAATTTAAAATAAATTTATCTAGGTGTCAAATGATATTCTTATAAATTAAAGACTTCCTTATGGAAAGAAAAAGGTTATTAAAGAAACTGTAAGATTTAAAAAATCACATAACTTGAAATTAATGACAGAGTCAGATCAATACCAAAAAATGGTGAAATTAGCATAAGCCTAAGAGATAATTTTCTAGTCCCAAACAGGAAGTATTACTTATATGTATTTATAGATTGAAATACACACACACACACACAGTCTATATCAATTCATCCATCCTCTGGTATTACCTTCATTTAGTTAACAAACGTCTGCTTATGTATGAGCTTGCATACTTTTGCCATTGGAAGTGAATTAGGGTTTTTATTTGGTCAAGCATCCTAATTTTTTTTTTAAAGATGAAGACTGAAAATAAATTGTGAACAGGCTTTTAAATCCAGATCAAGAGCCCTGTAAAAACTGCCTCCTCTCCTCTTAAAAAAAAAAAAAAAAAAATCTGGTTTTATTTATAGAGCTACACTGGATTGGGCTCTAAAAGAGAGATTTTCCTTTTGGAGAAAGCAGGGGATGGCTACATGCATCCCGCATCTGGTTCTAGTGACAAGAGAAGCACATGGGAAGGGAGTTTGATTTCTCTTCTTCCATTCCTTAGAGTTAACACAGGATCCACTCTTCCTTACTGACAAACACATGGAGGGAAGGACGCTCCTTCTCCCTGCCCACATTTCCTAGCCTGCACTTTTCTGGCATAATTGGTATTTAATGAATGTTTCTTTCCTTTGCATACTGTGCATAGTAGGGAATATTGTTAAAGAAAAAGATATATATTAAAAATGTGAGATGACTCAAAATATATAGAGAAATTTAAATTCATGTAAGAACTTTTTATGTCACTGTACTGTCTTAGAAAAATTTGCAATTATCAAACAAATGTAAGAATAACCACCAAACTGATTAAGACAAATTTTTTCCTAGAAACAGATTTTTGAAATTTGATCAACTTTTTTCTTAGCTTTAAAATGTTAATTCATTCATACAGTACCAAAGTCATTATAAGTATATGACATATGATCTTTGTATGAAATGCATTCTTATTTCACAATGTGTTTTAAAAACAACATAATTGAGTAAGCAATAAGCAAAATAATTTCAATTAGTTATACACATTATTCATGAAATTTCAGGTGTTACCTTAAATGTAGTTGATTTACAATAAGCAGACTTGTTTTTAGGTGGATTTGCTGAGTCAGATCTACTCACATAGCTTGTCTTTTTTTTTTTTTTTTTTTTTTTGATACCTATGCTAACATAAAGGAACTTCAGATTTTTAAATAACACTGAGTATATGGCCACTATGTAAATAAGATGTGCATATAAATATAATTTGTATGTACTCTATAAAAGTGTTTTATCCTGTTTTTTCCTTAAATAAATTTAAATAAAAATTTTAAAAAACTTAAATAAAATAAAAGCCAGCAATATCTTCAATTATTAACTCTATGGGGGAAAAGAATGAGTTTCCAAGGCCATTATAAGAATCGATTCATACATTTCTCCACAAACCCTTTAATGACAAGGCAGTCGTTTCTTGCATAGTTAAATGTGCTGATTTGAAAGCATATATTATAAAACCAGGGAAAATAAAAACAAAGGTACAATTATTTATGCTAAAAATTTTACAAATAGTGAGTTTGTAATAAATAGTATTTTTGTTGTTGATCATTAAATATTTATAAAAACATTATGATATTGTATAACTATGGGATAGAACCATTGGACATGGAAACTTTATTTTTCTTACCCAACTATTAAAATTTTAAAAACAAAGATTACTCACTACTTGATGAATTTTTTTTAACAAGATAAGTCATTATGAGACATGCTCATGAAGTGAACCATAAACACTGATAAAATCGTTTTGATTTGCCAAGACTATCTTGCTCTGGAATATTGTGATTCTCCTAACCCTATTCACTTTAGAAGGGTGCCATAGAGGTTGGCTTATACAGACATCTACACTTCTAGAAATTATGGTTTTTCTGTGTGGTTAGTATTGATGTCAGTATTTTACTCACTGTTCTGCTTTTAAAGATGGACCTCCCATGCTGTAGATATTTTTGAGGATACAATTTCTAGGCCCTATACAAATTACCAAGTAGAGAAAAACTGTATTAGCATGTTCCAAAGTTTTACAAAACTTGCCTGAACTTTCTTCAAAAGAAGTTAAAGAGAGGATTTTTATTTTATTTTCTAAAGGTTTCCCCATCTTCCCAAACATTGTCACTAGCTGGGGATTACAAATTTAAACACATGAAGTAAAGAAGTAAAGAAAGTAATTTTATATTGAAAACAACACATTAAGTAAGATCCTAATTTTAACATTTTAATCTTAACTCAAGAACTTTAAAAATTCCAATCACTATTTTTATCAGCTGAATTGGACTCATACTAAGACATAGAACTAAAATTTCCAAACTTGAAGGGGTATCATTCATCATCTTTGCTCTATGCAAAGCATTTATTTCAAATATAAATAAATTTTTTTCTTATTTTTATTTGCCTCATTTATATTTATTTATTTTTGCATTCAACAGAGAAT
The DNA here is from genome assembly GCA_036365145.1 of Orientallactaga sibirica. NCBI lineage: Eukaryota > Metazoa > Chordata > Mammalia > Rodentia > Dipodidae > Orientallactaga > Orientallactaga sibirica. The sequence continues at coordinate 10,836,418 of JAEOAD010000060.1, read as the reverse complement.
TTAATCAGCTGATGTCTTTATAGCCCCATGAAAAGTTCTAAAATCTCAATATAATGATAATATGTGAAGATTACAAATGTTGAATACACTTTCCTTATTTTGGCTGAAAAGATGATGTATTCGATTTTGTGAAAGATACAGTAGTTAAGTCCCTCATGCTGCAAGATCAACCAAACATTAAATGACATAATATAATTTTGTAGAAACACTGATGTCTTGTCCTTGGATATTGACAGTATACATCATATTTATAGTAGATAATGATAGGTTCTTGTGTAGTTGAAAGGTCGGGAATGAGATTTTCTTTCAGCCAGGGACAGAGGAGACAATCAACTCTAGATCACACCAAATTGGCAGTGACAGTGCAAGGAAAGCGCAGAGTTCCCCTGGGTACCTGTAGTCTAGGAAATCAGAAATGAGGCTCCCCACAGTGGGTATGATAGATTAAGAAGGCAAGTCAAGCTGCCCAAAGAATAAAGGGAAAATTTCATTTTTCTCAAGGGCAAAACATCAAATAAGAAAGAAGTGCACTTTCTCCAACAGGAGAATACAAAGGACAATCTTGGGAGAAGGAAGACGACTAAAATGAAATTACTACAAAACAGCTTCTCAATTTTTAAAGGATAAAAGTACCATGAAATAGCCAAGCTAGAGAAAATGAAAACCATCGAAACATGAAATCTTTAAGTACTGTGTGACTCAATCATATTTTGATATTATGTTAACTATTCTGAGATAAGTATTGGAGACTTCCAAGAACTCAACTTTGTGATCAGTATAACCAGATTCCTTTCCTCACAGTTTCTACTACTGTACTCAAAGCTAATTTTAAAATTTATTGATTAGTTCAACATATATTTGATCCTGATAATATACAATATAAACATAAATAAAATTTATTATATTGGGGTACCATGTGTTATGACATTATACCAAACATTCACTACTCTAGTCTTTGAAGTTTCACATATACCAAGTGGTTTAGAAATTTATGATTTAGGTATAATGTATTCTGAGTAGGAAATTATTTGGCTATTTTATATTGAAGTTACTTGAGAAAATTACTTCATAACTTGTTTTTAAATAGTTTCCTTTTGAAGCCAAGTGATACTAAGTTAAAATATTAGGATCAGTTGATCACTGGAGGTACTTCAAGGTGAGAATATGTGAAAGAGGAAGAAACAAAACAAAGAGGAGTAGTAAATAGAAGAAAAAAAGAAGAAAATAAAAAAAATAATTGTCCCATATTTCCCATGGCAAGAATATCTCAATATGACGCTAAAGGATATATTGTTTTAATTTAAGGTTTAAAGTTTTTCCAAGGAGTGGGTTTGATTTCCCAGTAACCATGTAAAGCCAGATACATACAGTGGTACACGCATCTGGAGTTCGTTTGCAGTGACTGGAGGCCTTGCCATGCCCATTCTGTCTGTCTATATCTCCAGATTAACTCTCTCTGCTTGCAGATAAAATAAATAAAAATATTTTTAAAATATCACAAATGTATATCTGATATATTTGCTAAGATAAAAGTCATAATAAGTTACCTAAAAGGAAACTGTCCCCATTTTTCTATGCAAATACATTCTCATTTAGCTTTGAGTTAACATAGATAGATTAAGTGAAAACTATAAGAATAACAAAATAAGTGATTAGAATTAGATGAACCTGTTTTGTCCAGAAACTGCCTCTGATATACACAGACAATAAGTTCTCCTGTCTCTGAACAAGATTAAAATTGACTGGTAGATCTTTTTAGTTAGGAAGCAATTCAGAAACCTGGCACTTTTCAAATGAAAAGTGACTAGGATATTTCATTCTTTGAGATCTTTCTCATCTGACAACACTGCCAATAGCAGGCAAAACACAGTAAACAGATCTGCTTTTCAAAGGCACCAAGCCTCTTTAGTGGAAAGAAAATTATATCACAACAATTGAAAATAAATTTACCTATAAAATGTATCTAGATGACAGCCTCACATGTTTTGACATATCAATTTAAGATAGTAAGGTACACTACATCAGAGGCATTTGTGTTTGAAACAGACGTTTGTCAGTTTTAGAGGATGATTTACGGGCCTACAGCAGTATCAGTATAATTGGTTGTTCAGTTTTTATATTTTTTCAGTTATAATATTTTTGATCCACAGTAAAATATGTAAAACATGTAAAAATATTAGATACCAAAGGCCTAATAGAATCTGAAATGTACTGAATTAATATGTTATAATGTAAGTATTGAATGTAAGTAATGTAAGTATTGTAATGTAAGTAGACAGGTATTGAAATAGGTTTCATGAGACAGGTGAATGTTATTTTTTCCAGAGATAACAAAGTAGACACTTGTGGTAGTTTGAACAGATGCCCCCACTATATTAAGCGTTTTATTAGTTTGTAGTTTGCATCTACAGCCACCAGGCTGGAGGCAATGTCACTGGGTGGATCTTAAGGTATGGTGATGGTTCCTGAGGTGTGCTGTGCAGTGTGGTTTTTGGCTTTTGGCTTCTCTCTCTGTGAAAGCAGGCCAGCTTCTTCTGCCATTGTGGAACTTCCCCTGGATCTGGAAGCTATAATAAATCCCTTCCTCCATAACTGTGCCTGGTCTGGAAGTTCATCTCAGCGAACCTGAAGCTGTCTGGTGCAACACTAAGATATCAAAAGGAAAAATCACCACTCAAGGGACTTTCTGTATTAAAACTTACACTTGAAAGGAAAATCTCACTTTTCCTTAGCAGTAGAAACTATTCATTGTAGTCATCATATGCAGGGATAATTGTTCACTTTTTATTGATAAAATAATTAAAAGAATTTTTGGTAGAATAATTTTTAGGAGTAAATAATCAATATACTCAAATAGATATGTTTTGGGAGGATTTATTTTTTTCTCAAGATTGTTCATAGCAATCTGGCCTATCTGCAATGATTTTATAGTGAATTAAAAGCTTGTATCTACTCTGTTTATGCATTTTTTTCTAATCACTGTGAGGCACAGTCTAGGAAGAGGGCTATATAAATATCTATCTGTTGTAGTCAGGTTCACATTGCTTGCAGAAAACACCAGAGCAAGAGCAGCTTGTAGAAGAAAAGGGTTTATTTTGGCTTACAGACTAAAGGGGATGTTCCATGATGGTAGGGGAAAATGATGGCATGAGCAGAGGGTGGACATCACCTCCTGGCCAATATAAGAGGGACAATAGCAGCAGGAGAGTATGCCAAACATTGGCAAGAGAAAGCTGGCTACATCACCCATAAGCTTGCCCCCAGGAATACATCAACTCCAGGAGACTCCAATTCCCAAATTGCCATCAGCTGGAGACCTAATTTATGGGGGACACTTGAATCAAACCACCACACTATCTAGCTCTCTCTCTCTGTATATAATATAAATATCTAAATTTGGGCTGGAGAGATTGATTAGTGGTTAAGGCATATGCCTGCAAAGTCTAAGGACCCCAGTCCAATTCTCCTGGTCCCACGTAAGCCAGATACACATGATGGTGCATGCGTCTGGAGTTTCCTGGTGCACCCATTCTCATACTCTCTCTCTCCCTCTCTATGTCTCTAATAAATAAATAAATTAAATAAAAATATCTAAATTTATGTATCTATATTTTTGATTTATGAATACCATTTAGGTATTAAATATACATATATTTGTGTGTTTGGTGGTAGTAACATGGCAAAATTTTCACTCACAGGCTACTGCACAACATATTTTCAAAAGATAATATGAAATTTAATTACTTGTTAAAAATGTGTGATATTCCAGGATATTCTTAGTCAAGATCTAGAAGCGCTACTGCTAATCCGAGCTAAAAGGATGGCCACAACATATAGGTAAATGTGAACTATCTTAAGGAGTTATTGAGATGATAAGAGACCAACGTGTTTGGAGCCAAACAGTAAAGAGTTCATGCTGCTACTGTGTTACACAGCATTTGTGGGTGTCATGATCACACAGAGATTTAGGTCAGGGTTTTATATGCTCTTGGTGAAACTGCTAAGTTGGGAGGAAAAATTTCTGGGCCCTTTTTATTGCCAGCTCACATGTGGTGTTCACACAGCCCCTGGGGTCTCAAACCAGAGATCAAAGCAGTTTGACACACAGCCTTTCCCAACTCTGGATCTCCATAAAAGAATGTCAATATTTCAGTATTTCTAGCTTCAATGCCATATTTTTCTAGTCTCACCAATGTCCTATATACTTACCCCCTAAGAACCATTCGATACTTAACTCCCAAATCATCTCAGCTGTGGTAACTTCACTCTCGTGTATTTTCCCCTAAATTGACCATCTCTAAATTTAATCTGCCACCTCTCCCTGTTCTTAATCTTCTTCTTCTTCTCTCTCTCTTTTTTGGTTTTTAGAGGTAGGGTCTCACTTTGGTCCAGGCTGACCTGGAACTCACTATGTAGTCTCAGGGTGGCCTAGAACTCATGGTGATCCTCCTACCTCTGCCTCCTGAGTGCTGGGATTAAAGGCATGTGCCACCATGCCCGCTAATCTTCTTCTCTTTACTGAGACTCGGGACACTTCATCACCCAGCTCCCCTGGGGTCACATTCTTTTTTCCTGAGGACTTCAGGACTGAAAATGCTATTTCACTTGAGACAATTACCTCTTCTGATACAAGTGGAGGAACTGTGCCTCTACTAGCCTCTTTTGTTGAGCTCCTAGAAGTTTAGATGCCTTTCTTCTAACTTATTAATATAGACCATCATACATCCCCTCCCCAAATGTCTTTAATTTTAAGTTTACTCTGTTAGATCCAACCATCCATTATCACTTCTTATTTTGGGCTTACATATACCTTTTTCATATTCTTTGTGTGTCTTGAAATATTATCATCTGTGGCTTGCTCAAATATTCTGTCTCTCTCTTTCTCTCCTCCCTCTTCTCTCCAACACTGTAACTGTTGTCCCCACCACTTCCCTTCCTCTTTATCCATCTCGTACTCCTCCTCCATTTCTTCCTTAAAATTTTACTGGCTTCTATCTAAATCTGGTGAATAAGGCAGCCATCTCTCTACAGAAAAGAATGATAGCTTCTGAAAAACAAAATCTCTCATAATTCTTAGATTTCAGTGTTTTCATTAACTCAAGAAGTCATGGATGAGCTGGGGCTATATCCAAAACCATAGAAAATATGGTATAAGTCAAACCAGAAATCTACAACTAAGATATTTTAGGTTGTTATAATTTTACATAAATGTTTTAATAGACGAAGGATTTCTAAGTTATTTACATTATGTTAGACCATGGAAAAACACATTCTACACTATTTTATCTAAAAGCATATTCTTAATAGCCAAACTGGGTAATAATAGTACAAAAACTAATTTTTAATCTGAAGTATGAACACACATGTAAAACTGTCAACAAATTACTGCCTAAAAGTTCCAAAGATACTAAAATATTTTATCACAATGTCTGCAATAGTGGTTAAGTGTAAAGTATTACATGAATATGATCTATCCCATTCTTGACCAAAAAGTGAAACAACAAACTAAGACACTCATGCTGGGGAAACATTTGACAGCACTCAAATTTCATTCTTGACTTGGAAATTGCATGGAAAATCTGGAAACAGAAGCACTGATAAAGAAAACAATCAACAAATACCATTTGGGATGTTGTAGGGTTAGAAAGATTATCAACAATTTGCAATGAGATAATTTATCCAGGGCAATGCATAACAAGATATAATGAGAGGCAAGTATTATAAAGACAGACATGAATGTGTCACTATTTACTTTTTAAATATTTATTTGAGAGAAAGAGAGAGAGAAAAAGAAGCAGAGAGAAAGAGAGAGGGTGAGTGGATATGTCAAGGCCTACAAACCACTGAAAGTGAACTCCAGATGCATGGGCCACCTTGTACATCTGGCTTACGTGGGCCCCGGGGAGTTGAATCTGGATTCTTAGGCTTCCCTGGCAAGCATCTTAACCATTAAGCCATCTCTTCAGCCCATCTAGTGTGTTCTAATCTGACTTTTCATAATAAAGTATAGTGATGAGACAAGATCCTTGAAAGACAAAAGCTCCTTGCATAGCGTTTCCTCTCACTTGGAGCATTCTCCACTAGACCACCGACACTTCACCTTCTTTATCTTTGCACTTCAAATGTCACATTTCTAAGAGAACTTCCCTGAACACCCATCCGAATCTGAAAACACAAGAATACAAATATCCTTACCTGCTCCCATTTTCTTATTTCCTTTAAAACTTCAGTTGCTATGCTCTCTATGCAGTAAACAATGTGTGTGTGTTTTAAATATACATATTTAATTATATTAGTATCAGTTATATCTTCCTTGAAAATTATAAGTGGCTGCACAGGGGTTTTCATCTGCTTTCCTTTTCATTTTTTTAATATTAAAAAAAATTAATTAATTATTTATTTATTAGAGACAGATAGAAGGGGAGAGAGAGAGTGAGAATGGGTATGCCAGGGCCTCTAGTAACTGCAAACAAACACTAGATGCATGTACCACCATATGCATCTGGTTATGTGGGAACTGGAAAATCGAACGGGGGTCCTTAGGGTTCGCAGGCATGAGCCTTAACCACTAAGCCATCTCTCACGCCCCTGCTTTTATTTATTTATTTATTTATTTATTTATTTATTTATTTATTTATTTATTGCCAGTTGCTAAAATAGAGTTTCATGTAACAAAAATAATACACAGGTCAAATAAATGTTACAAGATTATAAATGTTATACAAAGTGAAGTTATTTCCATTTGATGAATTCTTGTTTTTAAATATTCATAAATCCATCATATTTAATCCATATATTTTGGTGAATTTATCATTGCTTATCTCAGTTCTAACGAAAGAAAGTGATGTTCCATATGTGATGATTCTTTATTATTCTCATGTATGCTTTTGTTAATATGTCATGTAGATTTCCTTCAAAAATTTCTTACCTCCAGTTGGTATGAGATTGTATGCCTTAACACATTATATTTTAAAAAAATAGCATCTATATTTAAAGCATTCAATCCATTAACTTTTTAGAAACAAATGCCAACACTAAAAAACAAAAAGCCTCCATGCCAACACGGAGCTGTGAGTCAGCCTCTGCAGTTAGTAACCAAGCTGGATGATTTTCATGTTTTTAACTCTCACAGAAAACATGCATCAGATTTTTACCCCTTCTTATGACACCAGCTCCAGGGGCACAGCTATGGCTTGGAGAAGCTCAGAGAAAGTTGTGTAGGCTGAGTTCCAATAGAGGAGCCATGGTAATGTTTAAATAGTGTGAAGAATGAGAAAAAAACTGTGAAGAACTTCCTCAAAATTCTGACCAAGCAATCTGCCAATATTTTAGGTGACTAAGTGTTCCAGGAAACACTGGCTTCCACTTGTCCTTAACAGATAATGTTTTCTGAAGGAACCATTGTATAGAGAGGTCTCACAGAGATTAGAGAATTTTAAACATTATATATGTGTGAACCTTCACACCACAAAGTGCACCAATAAATCAACTTCTTTAACTTCTTCTGGCCCTGATTAAAACCTGGAGCCAAAAGTCTTCCAATGGTTTGAGATAACTAAAGGGATTTTTAAAAAGTGCTATGTAAACAGTGATTTATAAATGGGAAAGTTTCTGATGTCATAAACACAACCTAGATAACACAGTACTTCCCATAGGTTACTTCAGTCATAATTCTTTTTTTAAAATATTTTATTATTATTTATTTGAGAGAGAGAGATACAGAAATAGACAGGTAGAGGGGGAGAGAGAGAGAGAGAAAGAGAGAGAGAGAGAATGGATGTGCCAGGGCCTCCAGCCACTGCAAACGAACTCCAGATGCATGCACCCCTTTGTGCTTTTGGCTTACGTGGGTCCTGGAGAATCGAGCCTCGAACCGGGGTCCTTAGGCTCCATAGGCAAGCGTTTAACCACTAAGCCATCTCTCCAGCCCTTCAGTCATAATTCTTATGGGGTGGTACATGCATTGTTTTGAAGTTGCTATGAATTTGTATAAAATTTTTATTCATATTTATTTGAATTTGATTTTTGTATATATTTTCTGACTATCCATATTAATTAAGCACATTAAAAAATCATTATTAAATCTGGTCATACTGCAAGTCACTATCATGACTGTTAATTTTAATTCAAAGGCTTCTTTTGACTCAGACTAATCAATTATAGGATTTTCTTTAGTGTTTTATTTCTTTATTTGAGAGAGTGAGACAAAGAGGCAGAGAGAAAGAGAGAGAGAATGAGCATACCAGGACATCTAGCCACTGCAAACAAACTCCATACACATGTGCCACCCTGTGCATCTGGCTTTATGTGGATACTGGAGAATTGAACACCAATCCTTAGACTTTGCAGGTAAATGCCTTAGTGGCTGAGCCATCTCTCCACTCCAAGTATAGGGCTTTATAATTTGAATGTAATTGAATTAACCAAACTATTTTGAACTAGAATATCAATCAATAGTTAAACAGATTTAGAGAGGTTTATTTGTTAGGTAATAAATTTCATCCCAGAAATCACTGCCTACATTTTGCATCATGTGAACAGTCATCACTGTGGAAGTGACAACACTCTGCCTGAATTACAGCATATAGCATGGCTTTCTACTACAGCTTATAAGGACTACAAAGTAGTCCTTACAAGGACACAATTGTAAGTATATGTGATATCATCCATCTTGTGATTGCAAGTGTATATTGATAGTAGAATCTATACTTTTTTGAATCTAGGATTCTAGGAAAATATTTTGGAGAGAATCATGTTAGCATAATTTAGCACCACAATGTCAGCCATTTCAATTTAATTATATTCTAAGCTGCTTAAAGTGTGAATAAAAGGTAGGGGAGGTAAAGAGCAGCCCAATCCATTTCTCTATCTTCCTGATTTCCCATAAGCAACTGCACCTAAGATTTCTGTTGAAGATGCTCTGAGAAATTTTAATCTATTTTTCAGTTTGTCTTTCTTTAATATTTTATATTATTATCACCTATGACTCAGAATCAGAAGATATTTGTTAGAGGGTTTGAATAAGATAATTGCGAATAAGATAATTTTTAGAAAATATGAAATTTATTAGAAGCTCAGAGTGGGAACTTTTAGACAATGGGGAAAATGGGGAGAGACCAGGAACTAGACAATTGGTGATGGGCTGCAGTGCTGCCAGCCCAGAAGTGACAACATACAGTGACTCACCAGGTAAGGTGAACCAGGGTGCCAGCCAGCCAATAAGTGAAGAAGAAAAGGAGGGATGGAGAAAGGAGAGAGTGATACAGAGAGAGAGAAAGAGAAAGGTAGAGATCTGAAGGAAGACAGAATAGGAAGCTGAGGCAAAAACAAGAGTGATACAAAGATGGAGAAATATACACACCATATGCCTTGTGTCAGGAATGAGGTCCCAATCGAGAGCAAAAGCATGACACTCAGCCATGTATGTCCACACCCATAAGGTATAATGAACTTTACTAGTGGGAGAGGGACTTGAGTGTGTAGGCCAGTGCTTAGGGTCCAAGCCAAGCTGGCTAGATACACCATTGAGTGAGCAAGCCCTTTGAAGAAAGACCTCGGTTTTGGCCAGTTGGGGAAGAGATCTCTGAGATTATAAAAGCATTGAAATTTAAAGCTTTTCTTAATAAATTGAGAAAGCAGGGGAACAATGGATATCAGTTGATTTATCTAAAATAACTAACATTCAAACTACAATCTATTCTATTTCTTTTCCCAACACTACATTTCTAAATAACAATAACACAAGCAGCAATTCTTACTAAAGCAAAGGAAGAATTCCAGTGGTTGTCCAAAGATAAAAATTTAAATAAAATAAATTTAAAAATTAAGTGTTCTTTAAAAATTAAGGCTGTTCTACTACTTAAAACAAGTTCAGTAAATCAAAATGGTTAACTTATTAAAATAATCTTAGTTCTCATTCCAAGTTCTAGCCAAATTCTACTCAATGGAACTCACTGTGATGTGTGTCTTTCCAAGACTATGGTTACGAGCTCTTCAGATGTGGGTAAATGTGACTAAGGAATGGAATGCTTATTTCTCATTAATTTTCATTTAAGCAGCCCCAGGTGGCTAGTGGCCTGTCTGGTGAGTCTTAGTTCTTTCCTTCCTTTTAGTCTCACTACTCACCACTCTCTCACACTTCACTTTATGGATTAACCATGTTCAGTTCCACAATACAGCTGCCTGATCTTCACTCTTATTCATAGTGTTAATCTCATTTCCCACTCTTCACTTCTCTTTCCCTTGCCAGCATCTAGTCTCTCCTTATTTTGTATTGACATTTTCTAATTTCTCAATCCTTTTAGGGAATTTTTGTCCAAAGTACAAAGAAGAACCCTAATATCCTGTACTTTACAAATACCCAGAAAACTGCTCCAAGAACAAATCATGAATCATAACTTTGAGCCTGGTCTTCTACTGTTTATTGTGATTGAGAATAGACAAGTTTTACCTTATAAAACCTTAAGAGACCAAAGTCAGTGAGAATATAACACTTTAACTCTTAAAACAAATAGTTTTCATGAATTATTTTTCATTGATTTTCCAGTGTTTTTAATTAAATGGGCTCTATAGTCCTAGGGTTCTGTAACATTTTGTAGGCTATTTGCTTTGCCCTATAGTCATAGAAAGTCAAGTAACAACTTACATGCCAATACCTTATTAAAAAGGACTCCCAAGAAACTCAGAACAGCTACAAAGAGAAGCAGGGAGAGTAAAAATCAGGGAAGTATAACCTGCATACACATAATATCTAGCATAGTTTATTCACCTTTAAGATACAACTTGAACTATTGCCTATCTATTTCTATCTTGGGATAAGGGAAAAACGATTATCTGTTATTGCTCATTTCCATTGTAGCACATTTGTTTCAAGGGCTATGATCATCCTCTTCCCATTCTCCTGTACCACGCATCATATTTACATTATACATAAGTAAGTTCTAATAACCACAAGTAGGTACAAATGTGCCCCAGGTCACCTCATGTCTCAAGAACAAAAGGGAAAAATCGAAATAGAAAGTGAGTCAGGCCATGTGGGCACGAAGCAATAAGCAACTATGGTCACTATTGCAAATGTTCAGCTTCAGTATCTAGGATATGATATGATTTAAGCCTCCAGTAAGAGATCCTGCCAGAAGTTTTTTGCATTAAGGGGTATCTCACATAGCTGACAAGTATGATCTTTATTGAGCTTTCTCGGCTCTTGGCACTGAAAGCTGGTTTACACATAACCAGCTTTGAGTTATTTTTTTTAAATTTATTTTATTTTACTTATTTATTTGAGACAGCAAGAGAGCATGAGGCAGAGAGAGAGAGAGAGAGAGACAGAGAGAGAATGGGCTCACCAGGACCTCCAGCTACTGAAAACAAACCCCAGACACATGCACTACCTTTGGCATCTGGCTTACATGGATCCTGGGGAATTGAACCAAGGTCCTTTGGCTTTGCAAGCAAATGCCTTAACCACTAAGCCATCTCTCCAGTCCACTGAGTTCTATTTTTGAAATTGACTAGTTAAGGACAGTAATATTTATGTGTGTAAATACTGATATTGTTAGATAAGATACATTTTACAATGGCTTTAATATGAGTACTGGCCTAGCTTGCTTGTTAACTGTAATATTAATAAATTATATGATATATCAGTTTTGTTTTTGATAACTATAAATCCTTGATAAGTATTTTATATACTTGTTTGATGAATGTGTATCATGTGAACTTGAATATTTTTTTTTTTTTTTGCCTTTTCCATCTGACAAAATCTCAAAAGTCCTAAAGGCAAAATTCCAGAGTTACCTTTATCTAAATAATTGTTCCATAGTTGCATCTCTTGCTCATGTATATCTTAAGGACATTATTACATATAATTTACACAACCTTATATGAAATCCCTTGGGTGTCAACTAGCAATTCTTTTATATATGGTTCCAATTCTCAAGACAATCTTGTCATTCATATATTCCTTCACTCATTTTTGTTTTTGACATTTTAAGGCTTAATTCCAACCACTGTATATTTAATAGAGTTGAAACATGTGTGACATAGATCTTTTCAAGAAGATTAACCACCTCACTTGTGGGCCTTTAATTCACATTTTTTAATCCTATGGGGATGACTCAGTATACTTATCATTTCAGTTTAGGAAGATGTGACAATGAGTCATTCCTCCACAGCTGTCTCTTATTTGGAAATGATGCATTGTCTCATTTGAGAGTCACTAGCATTAGAACTAAAAGTAAGAAAGATTACAACAGAATCTAATAGGAAAGCATTAGCAATAAAAACCCAAGGGAAATGGAAATAAATGCAGCTTCCCAGTAATTTGCTAAGTAAATAACTGTCCCTTTGAAATCATCTTTCATTTACTGATAAATGTGCTCCTATATTGCAAAGTTGAGAAATGAAGTTCATGGTGGCCAGGGTCCTTGGAGATGGCTGTTTGGTGCTCCTTATTTGGCATAACTTCCAAATTCTACAAGCCTTCACGTTTCACTTTTCTATATCTTTGTTTCCCTACAGGGCCATGCCTACTGCTAGAAAGTGAGCTCCATGCGTGTAGGGTTTCTCTCCGCTTTATCTGTTTCCTTCCCATACATGTCAGTATATCATGTAATAGATCTTCAGAAAGTGTTGGGAGAGTGCTGACACAGAATTTTTAAATTATGTATGTGTCTGCAAAAGGTGTTATTAATGTATAGAAGCTTCTTAATTACTTGACATGAAATTATATTTCATTATCAAACAATGGGGCTAATTTCTGTGCATTTCATATTTGTATTTGTTATATTATAAAATATAATAATGCTCAATTTAAACTTAATTCCAAACAAGAAGCTTTTTCTCAATTAAAAAACAAGTGAAGATGTGCCACTTAGATGATTCATAATAGTCCTTATGCCCACACTAAGCAAGAAAAGATAATTAAACCCCCTAGTGTGCTCTCACAGAGGGTTGATAAATGTTTATTAATTATTATGGATGTGCTATAGATAACAAAGAATGAAACAGAAAAGGTCATATTAAATCCACTGGTGAGTCGGAATAGAATTGAATTTTGCTCACTGTATTGTGCTATACCCTAAATATACTTCCAAATTGGAAATTTAAATTTAGGACTTTCTCATAAGACAAATTCTCTAATAAGAACTAGAAAAAAAAAAGCATTGTTGAATGACAAATTCCAGCACAAACTCCATATTAAATATGTCTTAACAATCATAGGAAACCATTGCTTTGATAATAGCCATTCCTGGAACATCAAAATTTAATTAGACCATCTTGTATTGGACACCAGATAAAGTAAATGGATAGTTAGCAACCTAGATGATATGGCATTAAATAAATCATAATACAAGTCTTCTTCCATTTACTGTCCTCTACAATGTGATATTAAATTGGTTTGAGATAAATGGTTTCCATCCTTTGCTTCTGTTGAGGATAAAAACCAGAAAATGACACCATTAATATTCGGAATTTGCCTCATTATTCAGTGAGATAGCAGATAACAGGCCTGTAGACAGGTTTTCCTAGTGTATTAAAGGTCTTTCCAATGACTACAAAGTTAGGGATCATTATATAAATCACAAAATGGGAACAAGATAGGAGAGCAATTAATTAAAAGTATTTATAAATCGTAATTTCAAGATTTTTTTCCATATGTTTAATTTTCTTCTGCAACCTCACAAGGTAGACTTTGATGCTTTAACACTTAACAATAAATTGCAGCAATAGATAAGAATTTTTCAATCAGAATTTGATTTAGCAATTTATATCCTATATGTACATGGAATAAACTGCACCTAAATGTGTTTGATTATTTTTTAATTTTTTTATTAATTGGAGAGAGAGAGAGAGAGAGAGGGAGGAGGGAGAATGGATGTACCAGGGCCTCTAGCTTCTGCAAACAAACTCCAGATGCATGCCACTTTGTGTATCTGGCTTTAGGTAGAAATGGAGAATTGAACCCGGGTTCTTAGGCTTTGCAGGGAATCACCTTAACCACTGAGCCATCTCTCCAGCCCACTTGAAAGGTGTTTTTATTTGCTTAGCATGTTAAAAAATGTAGTAATAGTTGATGAAGGGCTAAAAATAAATTGTACCATGGAAAAGAAATCCAGTAACAGCAATAGTTATTTTGATATTCTGCATGCATTTGAAATTTGGAGCTAAAGTTGTGTGTGTGTGTGTGTGTGTGTGTGTGTGTGTGTGTGTGTGACTCCTAGGAGCGAAATGATGACATGATATCTCCAAATATGCTAAACATTGGCTTTTTCCCAGTAGTAAACCCAGGCAGACAAATGGTGTTATGAAGTATATTGAATAATCTAGTTTTTGAATGTGACATTGGCAGATGAATTGTTCTACCTCTGCAAGGATTTATATTGGTAAAAACAGAATTCTAGCTAACGTTAGCAAAAATTCCAAAACCATAGCCAACAAAGCAAAAAGAGAAGGAGGAAGAAAGAAAGGAAAAAAAACCACCCAGTCATTCAATCTATCACCCAAGAAATGCCCTGGTGATTCTGCTGAGTCAGTCCAAATAGTAATTAGGAAGCCAGGCATGGAAACCACGAAATAGAACTGTGTTTGATCCTAGCATCAGCCCTTGCCTCCATGCCTTTTGCCATAACCATGGCCATAATCACAGAGACCCATTTAAATACCATGTCTTGGTCAAACATATATTCAGAGGTCCAAATGAGCATGAAGAATAGAACACTACTGACCTATGGGCATCTTTATTTGCATGTTGGTGTATATTCAGCTAGGAACTTGTGCCAATGATGTGAAATAGAAAGCACACAGTTAGTAGAAACAGATGGTAAGACCCTATTGCTGAAGACCTCACTTCCCTGAGTAGCAAGGTCACTGAGAAATCAAGTTGGTGCTGAGCAGAAAGCCGTCTCCCTATAGACCAACCAACTAAAAGCTGAAAAAAGCTGCACTGCATGCAGTCTTAAGGGAGACAGAAATCAACAATGTAGTGAAAACAGTGGACACTGGAAAACTCAAGTTTGGCCAGACAGGCCGAATGAGGAAATGGTGCAATAGTGGCGTGTCTGCTCTTGGGGAAACCAACTGCTCCCTAATTGGACTGAAAGCCCGCTCTATGGGAGGGAATACATGCCTGGTACTGAAAAAACTAAGCAAAAGTCTATGGCAGGGAGGTCATGAGCCTTAGGGGTATAAAGCTTGCTCTTGTCTGGCTAACTGTATATATTATTCCCACCAAACTGCCCTGAATGCACTACACTTAATGTTCATATTCACATATTAATGCTACTCTCACTTCTGGTTAGAGAAGTTTCTCTTTTTAGATGATGATCATCACTGCCATGACCCAAAAGGCAACATAGTGCTGATAAGAAGGGATGGAGGAGTGTCCACACTGAAACATCTCAATCATCCCTCCAAGGCTCAGGGTCCATTGTGAAAGAGGGGGCAGAAAGAATGTAAGAGCCAAAGGAAGGGTATGACTCCTTACAATGCAACTGTCCAGACAGAAATTGGCCTCTATATCCATGGCCTTGCAGTGCCTAGTAATACCTTCACAAGACCCTCATAATAGGATAAAAGATGATGACATCAAATTAAAAAAGACACTAATGGAGAGAGGGAGGGGATATGATGAAGAGTGGAGCTCTGAAGGGGAATGGGGAGGGTAGGGAAACATCATGGCTTAATATCTGTAGAAGTTATCAATAAAAAAAAAGAAATTGGATGAGGGGCTTATGAGAACTCTATAATTTTTCTATAAATTGAAAACTTATTTGAAAACAAAGTTTGTCAAAAAAAGAAGAAAAATTATATCACTATCATGCCAGTCATTTCATTTTACATATAATTGAAGTGCCTGAAATGCCATGAAAAGTGAATGGCCAAGCACTGAGATGTCACAAATGAGGCCTATTTCTAGGCTAAAGTCTATTATAGCCATGCTTTTTTTTTTTTTTTCTCTATAAGTGACTTCAAAGACTAAAATATTTCCAGGGACACTTCTTATTTTTATACTCAGAGACTCTACACATCTTTAGCACACTTCTCATTTCAGATTGCAAAATAGGAGAGTAAGCTATTGCTCTTTGGTTCTGATATTCTAGGGACCTGAATCACAAAGTGTATCTTCTTGCTTCATGTCTTCACTTAACTTGAGTTACTCTGATTTAACTGAGTAAGAAAGAAAGAGATGCAGGGCATAGTGGTTAATTGTAGAAAATGATTGGCAATAACCATTGTCTAAGGTATGCGAAGCCATCTGAAAAATCAAACAGTACACAAAACTAGGTACAGTGTATTCTAATTAAACATCACAGCTAATGGCCCTAGAACAAAGCTCTGCTGGAATACACAGTGATTAGAGACACCTGCAGGTTAATAATTAGAAGCATCTGAGTACAGAAGCAATTAATAGAGGGAACTTCTCCCAGGAGAGAGAGAGGCTGGGTAATAACAACAAAAAAAAAGGTTCCAAATTTAAAATTTTCCAAGTTTAAAATACTGTGTTCATCAAGTATAACAAAGACTTAGCATTTACGAAGAAAGTTATGTATCTATTAGTTCATTCTATAGCATATTTAAATTCACTGTACTCATAAATATTTTCATTCACTATAAGCAGAAATCATTTCTTTGCTCTATTACCAAGTATCAAACAATTTGAGGCTGTTAAGTATCAGATATGAGAACCAGGAGAAATACTTTGTGAGACAAAATAAAACCACCATGTCTTTGTAGTATAGCTTTAGATCAGGAGTGGTGATGTTTCCTCTCCATTGGAGAATTTGCTTATCTTTTTCAGATGGACAATGAATTGAAGGGAAAATTGGCCAATTACACCTCACCAGGGCCCCAGCTGAAACCAAAACCATAGAGTAATGCAGGGGAAGGGCAAGAATACAGCGTTCTTGGTGATCATGACACCAGAAAAAGGCTGAAGGAGATAAACACAGAGAACAACTAACTCCTACTAAACCGGATATCCAGAGACACAGAGGCTCCCAAAACCTCATCACTGAAGTAGAACTAAAATGACCCCAATGTGGCTCAGGGAAATTCACTGAAGAGGGGGCAGAAAGAATGTTAGAGCCACAAGTTGGGGCATTATGCACAGAGACTTGGCCTATCCCCCATAACTCTTGACTACCCCCACAATGCATGACCCACATTCCCCATTGATGAGGGTCCCTTTGGAAGAAGGAGGACAGGGAGGAGGATAAGGGAGTCACCATTATGAATGTAAAATTAAGATAATAAAAATAAAAATAAAAAAATAAAATAAAAAATAAAACCACCAACACTGATATGAAAGCTTTCCCTGAAAATCAAATTTTTAAAGTTGAAACCCCTATTTAAGTGTTTAATGAGCTATTTATAATTGAAACTGTTTGACTTGTTAAAGGGTGAAACTTTAAGTTTCAAAAGAAACATCCATATCAACTTAGAACAGCATGGCTTTTTACAGTCAATAAGCCCTTGTGCTTACACAGTGATTTTAAGTTCCATACTCTCCTCTGTATTGGCCATCTTTTGATCTTTATTGTGAGGACATATGTATATTTCTCACTTTCACTTTCTCATTTTAAATTCTCAAATTAAAAACCATCTTCAATGCATAACTTTCAATTAGGTCATACTGTCCATTTTCTGTTGTAAGATAATTGTGAAGGTAGGTGCTTTGAGGGTATATAGCAGAGGCTAATGTATTCCTAAGCAGAATGGAAAAATAATAAACTGGGGGGAAAAGACATTAAAGGACATTAAAGAACTGCTCTGACCATGTGACCCAATCATTAAGAAACACTTGGAAGGGAAAAAAATCTAGCATTACAGAAACAAGAATTCATGCATTATGTATCATCACGAAGGCTCCTGGAAAACATGTAAAATTCAAGCCCTACGTCATTACTATGAGTTACTAATATTATTTTTCTTGTCCAATAATGAATAATTTGCCTCAGTTTCTATGCATTTATATCTTACAGCATTTATATCCACGCAGAAAAATAAAGAAGCTACATTTCCAATTTCTTTTTGAATTCTACTCTCTAATTGTACTACCTTTTCTTCACAGGGACAGATGCTGAACTGTTTAGAGTACAGTGGTTTCAGGTTCCAGTATCTATTGTCCAAGGTGAGTAAAAAGTGTCCAAGGTGGTAAAAGTACTAGAATTAGCTTCACTATTATCATATTTTCATTATATCAAATGCTTACTTCAGAAAGTACCTCCTCCAATATCAGATGTAATCAATGACTGCAGCTCCAGCCTCTTGGTCTTGTTTGAAAGCCTTAAAAACTAAACTCCTTCTCCTAAAATCATCTCAAGAGGGTTTTCTATGTTGGTTTGCTGACTTGATATTATTACTATTCCATTGTATTATTATCCTTACAATGCAATATTTTTTCATATAGTTTCATCAATGAAATGCCACACTTTCTTTGATTCTTTCAGTTTTTCTCATTGCCATCTATTCTTTACCACGTTGACTCTCAAAGTAACAGCATGCAGACATCATCTGGAGCTTGTTAGTAATACAGTTCTTAGTCAGGTATGGTGGCACATGCCTTGAATCCCAGCATTCAGGAGGCAGAGCTATGAGTGAGTTTGAGGCCATCCTGATACTGCAAAGTAAATTCCAGGTCAGCCTGGGCTAAAGCAAGACCCTACCTTAAACAATGAAAAAAATAAATAAAAAATAAAAATAAATACAGTTCTTAGGGACCTACCAGATTTACAGAATTAGCAGATTCACATTAGCAAGATTCACAGATCACTTACTTCACCTTGAACTTTGAGAAGCACAAAATGAGTACATGATTTTTCTCCTCTATACATTTCTTTGACCACATTTCTATAAAAGCATGAATTGCACAAACACTCAATAAGGCAATGAAACTTTTCATGAAAGTAAAATCAGAGAAAACCTCATGGATTCTTTTGTTCAATGAATATTCTAGCATCCATTAATATTCACACAAAAGGGCAAGAAAAATAAAGTGTTTGCTACAAAAACATGAGCACCTGAGTTTATAT
This sequence comes from Orientallactaga sibirica, assembly GCA_036365145.1. Classification (NCBI taxonomy): domain Eukaryota; kingdom Metazoa; phylum Chordata; class Mammalia; order Rodentia; family Dipodidae; genus Orientallactaga; species Orientallactaga sibirica. The sequence goes on along the minus strand of JAEOAD010000060.1, from coordinate 10,817,387 downwards.
CCCCAGCACCCACATAAGACCCAAGCTTGTTGGATCATGCCTGTAATCCCAGAGCAGGGAGGGAAAAACAGGTGGATCCCTAAGCTTGCTGGCAATCTAGTCTACATGAATCAGTAAGCATTAGGTTAAGAAAGAGAACGTGACTCAAGAAAGAAAGAAAGAAAGAAAGAAAGAAAGAAAGAAAGAAAGAAAGAAAGAAAGAAAGAAAAAAAAAAGAAGAAGATGAAGAATACAGAAATACGCCCAGTGTCTACCTCTGGTCTCCAACAACTCCCACACATACACATATGAACACAGACATGCACATTTAACATACAAATAATTTCACATTTAAGCTGAGTAAACTTTAACAATTTTATAAAGTTACCTTGCCTCCAAACTTCTATTATTCAAGCTATACCTATTCTTTTTTCTTCTGCAATGTTATAAACTTTCATCATAGTATTTTTTTTTGTAATCAACCAGGAAGTTAAAGGGAACATAGTACTGTTTATCAGAAGACCAAGAGGCCCTTTTTTCCCATTTGTGCTTATATTATTAAAATGTAGCTTGTAGGGGGCTAGAGAGATGGCTTAGCAGTTAAGACACTTGCCTGCAAAGTCTAAGGACCCATGTTTGACTCTCCAGATCCCACATAAGCCAGATGCACAAAGGTGAGGCAAGCACATAGTGGCTCATGCCCACTAGATGGCTCAAACATCTGGAGATTGATTGCAGTGGCTCAGGTCCTGGTTCGCTAATTCTGTCTTCTCTTTCTCTCTCTCTCCCATATTCTCTTTAAAATAAATAAATAAATAAATAAATAAATAAATAAATAAATAAATAATAAAGGCATATGCCACCATGTCTGACTGTTTAAAAAAATGTAGCTTATAGCTTGTTATGCTGCCTTCTAAAGCTTTCTTCCTTGTCACTTCTAATTCTATGCTTACTGTGGGTTTTGATGTCCTAATAAGCACGACTGGTGTGTTTGATGAATTCCCAGCCTACTTATTCCTCTAATGACAAGAAATAACATGCCTCTAGCAAAGAAATGATCAAATGAGACTCCTTAGAAAAATATTTACTAGGTAGTCTTTGTATGCAATCTGTACTATTGTATTTAACTCATATCTTCTTATTCAATATTATATGTTAATAAAGTTCTGAATGTGGATGACAGTAAAACTAATTTTATTTATTTTATTTTATACCTACTCCAATAAGAGAAATTTAAAGGGATCTTAAATTCTTTCCACTGTAAGCCCATTTAAAATAGTAAAGAAGTTCTTGATTTTTCTCTACTAAGTCAATAGCTATTGATAGGGAGGAAATAAATATCCTTTGTGCTATTTTTTGTTTCTATTTCACTTTAAAGCTAGCTTCTTAAAATATTTTATAAACAAAACAACCTGCAATTAATAAAACTAATTCAAGAATTGTCAGCCACAGATATCAAGTTTCCTTCTCATATCTGTATATAATTCTTTTTTAAAGCTTTTTTTTTTTTTTTTTTTTTTTTTTTTCCTGAGGTTGGGTTTCACTCTAGCTCAGGCTGACCTGGAATCCATTATGTAGTCTCAGGGTGGCCTTGAACTCACGGCGATCCTCCTATCTCTGCCTCCCAAGTGCTGGGATTAAAGGCATGTACCACCATGCCTGGCTTTTAAAAGCTTTTTAAGCTAAGGAAGCCTCCTTTCTCCTTTAAAAGTACTCAATGAGTCTTAGACATAGAATGCTATGGACTCAATTGTATCTTCACAAATTAACATGTTGGGCCCTAAGCTGCAAAGCAACTGTGCTGTGAGAGAGGACTTTTAGCTTGTAATTCAGGTTGTCAAGGTCATAAGGTTGGGGTTCTAGTCAGGTATGATTGGCGGCCTTATCTAAAGCAGATGCTCAATTTTGATAGAATCTTTTTTTTTTTTTTTTTTTTTTGATGAAATCTTATACTGAAGAAAGGCCAGGACAACAAACCCTTGCAGGAGAGAATTAAACATTATAAGCCAGGAAGAGTCATAACTATCCTGGTCTTGTGATCTTGGTCTTCAGTCTTCAGAATCATGAGCAAGAAGTGACTGGTGTTTACAGACACCACTCTGCAGTAAGTTTGCAGCAACCAAAAGACCTAAGATATCAGATTATGTAGAGAACATCAACTTTATTATCACCGAATATTTGAAGTTATCAAGTAGAAAAGACTAGTTAAAAGCAAACGTGGTGTACACGCCTTTAATCCCAGCACTAGGGAGGTAGAGGTAGGAGGATCGATGTGAGTTCAAGGCCACCTTGAGACTACATAGTGAATTCCAGGTCGGCCTGGGCTAGAGTGAGACCCTACCTCGGAAAAAAAAAAAAAAAAAAGCTGCTAGAAGTTACTTCATACTATGAAAAATGCTTAAGAGTCTTGGGTGAGCTATGAGTGGTCACTTTATCCCACTCCCTTACTAACTCCCTTCTTACCTGAATTTTGCCATTCTCAAACATTTCTCACTTGGCTGTTTAGTATTCCAAAAATTTTGTAACTATGTTGGACAGAATTCAAAATTAATTAGGCCTAGTTTCTGACTGAACAGAATAATATACTGAAATAGAAGCTAATTTAAGTTTTATATGTGTGGTTTGTATTTTTTAGACTACCAATATTTAGATCACTATTTTTTTGGCCAGATTCAGAATATTCCTAAGAAGAGCCTATAAACTAACATTAAAATTACCTATACAGAGAAATTTAATTGTAAAAGTCTTGTTCAATGCTTCTAGTATTAGAGAAACTCTAACTTTCAAACACTAATGAAATAATACCAATTTATGTTATAGTGGAGTTGAGCCTGAAGCCAAGGAAAGCTGGTGTCTTCTGGAATGAATGACAAGGAATGGGTCCATCCTTCAAATTTCCACAAGGAGTGTCACTACTAACAACACGATTTTATCACCATAAATCCTCTCTTAGACTTGTGATCTCTAAAACATTAACATAATCTAACAGAATAAAGACCTACAGTCATAAAGTATAATCTTTGTGATCATTTATTACATCATCAGTAGCAAACTAATACGCTATACATACCAAGAGTAGATCTGTGCTGACTTAAGATGACTGAGGCTGAACATAGATCTTGCAGCTGAGAAGTCTAAAATCAAGACAATCACGTCTGTGGGAGTGTTTGGTGAGGGTTGTTATCTACTTCCAAGATTGGTACCTTGTTGCTATAGTGTTCAGGGGTGGAATTTCTGTATTCTCACCTGTCCAAAGAGCAGGAGGGGAGAACAGCACATGAAGATCTGAGAGGGGGGTACAGTTAGGGTGACTGGACCCCTGAAGGTAAAGGTAAAAAAGGCAGGAAAGTTTGTACTGTTTGAAATTGCTAGAAATCAAAGACATCTGGCTTCTTATCTCTTGTCTGCTTCCCTGGACCCCTCCTGGGAGGAAGGTCTTTCAGAGAATTTAAACATTGTGGTTAATGAAGTTCAGCCCCTGGAACTTGGTGTCGGGGCTAGCTTCTTCCTGAGACAGCCCCTAGTCATAAGCAACCAGTTGTCCTTCTGGTTCACCTGAGCCAGAAGACAGCCTACCACTATAAGGTTGTAAATATCTTTGTAAGGGTAGGGCAGGCTCTCTGACCACGTGGGAACTTCCAGCTGTGGGTGAGATTTCCTCCTTTCCGCTTGGGCTGGCTTGGCCCAGACTGGCTCTACCCAGGCCCTCCTGGCAGGGCCCCCTAGCCCTTCCTCTCCACATAGACTCCTTTATCCCCTCCAGCTCCCCACATGGAAGGAGCTCCTTGAACTTTCTTTTCTCTCTTTTCTTTCCATGTTTTTTTTTTTTCCAAACCCTCCATGTGGGACCTCTAGGGACGTGGGTGTCTTTCCTTAGCTCTGTACTTCCCTCAATAAATATAATAATTTAATAATTACCCTTCTCAGTCTTATTTTATTTAATTCTTTGATTAAAAATTAGAAACGAGGGCTGGAGAGATGGCTTAGCGGTTAAGGCGCCTGCCTCCTAAGCCTAAGAAGGCAGGTTCCAATCTCCAGCGGTTCCACTCTCCAGGTCCCACGTTTAGCCAGATGCAGTGAAGCAAGGGGGCAATGCCACACTTGACCACAAGGGGCCGCACACATCTGGATTTCGTTCTCAACAGCTGAGAGACTGCTGGCACACCCATCTCTATCTGTCTTCCTCTCTCTCTCTCTCTCTCTCTCTGTGTCTCTCTCCAAAAAAAAAAAAAAAAAAATTAGAAATGAACCTACGGTTGGGATTCAAGGACATTCCTGGACCCCTAGCACCCTGTTACAGATCCTTGCATAGGGATCATTATTCCATTCACAAACAACAACATAAAAACGCCTTCCTGACTTACTCAATTATAATAAAGATTTCATCTCTTAATCCTATGACAATAGTCACTCCATTTTAATAGGGAATTGTTTCCTAATTATGGTTTTCAAACTATAACAACAAGGAAATAATTCTCATGTTAAATCATTAATCAACTCTCAGAATGATTTCTGTAAATGTACATGATATATCAACCAAGTACTCCACTGGGTCAGGTTGTCTGTGTTTTTAGTTCAGTCCCTGACATGCTATGTTGAGCAGTGCAGTCCAGAGCCTCCTCTGGCATCAACTTTGATAGACTTAAAGAAGAATATCATTTATCAAATGTTCTCTACTAATGACATGACCTCTTGAAAGTACTTACCATTTACCTTCTCTGGGTTTCAATAAACTTCAATTGTAGCTGCTTTAATTAATGGTCAGGAACTAAAAATCACCACAGGCTTATGGTAGGGCCTAGGTGGCAGAATCATGCCAGTGTGCACAGGCCTCTGTATGTCATGCTAACCTCTCTTCCCTGTGCTGCTCTCATACACACTCCTGTCACCGTGATCAGAGCTGCATTCCCTGTGATGGTGGAATGAACCTCATTAAGATCAGAGATCAAAATAAAATTCTCCTTCCTGAATAGATGTCTGTTTTGCATTCTAGTGCATACAGTGATGAGAAAAGTAACTGATAGGTGGAAACAAATGAGCTTTAAGTGCTTTTTCAAATGATCATTTCCTCCTCAATCCAGATTTTTCTTTCATGAACTTTTGTGATGGACTATGGGAACAACAGAGCCATCACAACTCCTCCCCTTTGCTAGGCATCAGAACTGAAGAAAAGTTCTGAATGAAAATTTGTCATTTGAAACAAAATAATGTCAATTTAACCCATCTTATATTTCATGTTTTGAAACCAACTTGAGAAGAAATCAGGACCACCACCTTTAGGATCTTCAGGAAGGTTAGCTTTCTGGACAATAAATAATTAAAGGAAACAATGTTAAGAACTGATGGCAGCTTGAAGATGAAATACTTATCCGATGTGGCTCTACGAGATGCTTAGTGATTAAGATGAAGTAAGGGCTGACAGAAAACAGAGTTAATGGTTCTTGGAAGTCAAAGGCACTATTTTTTTTATTGGTCTGAAAACAAACAACCAAGTCTTCCAAAAAGTGTTTAACCTAAAGCCTTTGTTTAATCTAATGGTACTTAAATTCCTTTTCTCAAATTCCCAGGGTGACTTATCTCCACAGTCAATCAAGTGTGGTTAGTTCACTAACCAGTTCCCCTCTTTAACTGGGATGTCTGGGGGAAATTTACATTCCTTAGCCTACTTCTGTCAGGCTTCTGTTTGGATCTTTCCCCCGATCTATTTATCTTAGTTAGTGCCATTCTCTATTTCAAGGTCACCAGGGTCAATAATCAAATTAGGAGGAGACCTGCAACTTGTCCTTCTGGGTGGTAAATTTTAGTATACTGACTGCCTCTGGCAAAAGGAAAGAAAGGTTGGAAGAAGGAATTCCCAGTGACCATAGCTCTTCTGTCAAATGAAAAAATTCTGTGAGAAGCTTTCAGAGCCAAGTGTATATTCACAGTGTGTGCTGATGCATCTGCCCGCTTCTTTTCACTACCAGCATGGCAGCACAAGGCATCATTATGGGATTGAGGGTGGCCACAAAGTTCAACAGAGAAAGCTGTTCAAATTGTTTCATGATCAAAAGAACAGTTTATAAAAGAAATTGTAGATTCAAACAAAAAGTTGTGTTTGCTAATGACAGAAGGGAAATTACTGTTACTGGAGTTGCAGAATGTTCTCATACGTCTACACTGATTACAGATGCTCCATAAAAACTAAAATAATTCCTATGGCTTACAAGTCAATCAATATACCTTTACACCAGGTTTTAAATAATTAAAATATTTATGAAGCTTTTTGACTTGACCTAAAGCATGTGAATGTTGCCTTAGAAGAGGTTTAAACATTGATGTATCCATTGTAACGTGATATTTATTAACCTTTGTAATGTTTAATGTACATTAAAAGTAATCTTGGTTTAGCATTATTCTTGAATAAGAAGTTCCTGGATGTTTTTAGTCAAGTAAGAGTTAAAAATTCCAAACTTCCTTTTTTAAAGGATATTTAAAATACCATAATGTCATAAGAATTATTTGAACAAAGGAAAGGCACCCCTCTTGATAGCAGCCCTTGAAATCTTCAGCATCTAAATTTATTTGGAACTTTCCTCTTGCAATCCTTCACGTTGATTCAGTAAATATTTCTCTGTGCAGTCTATCTTTTCCTTTTTTTCTTTTTGATACCCAGCTACATGTCACACTCTGGCCTTCATAAATATAAAGTATGTGAGAGACAAAAAAGAAAGCATTTGAGAAAGTTTTAATAAATGTGTATATATTACACAAGCAAAATACATGCTATTTAAACTTTAGATCTAAAAAAACTACATGTAAAAATGTTTTCATTATTTATTATTTATTTGAGAGAGGAAAGGAGAGAGAGGGAGAATGGGTGCACCAGCGCTCTAGCCACTGCAAATGAACTCCAAACGTATGCACCACCATGTAAATCTGGCTTACATGGGTACTGGGGAATGGAATCTGGGTCCTTAGACTTTATAGGCAAGCACCTTAGCTGTTAAGCCATCTCTCCAGCCCATAAAAAAAGATTATTTTGTTTAAAAAAACTTTGAAGGGCTGAAGAGATGGCTTAGCAGTTAAGGCACTTTCCTTCAAAGCCAAAGGACCCAGGTCCGATTCCCCAGGACCCACATAAGCCAGATGCACAAGGTGGTGCATGTGTCTGGAGTTTGTTTGCAGTGGCTGGATGTCTTGGAACACCCATTCTCTCTCTATCCTCTGTCTGCCTTTCTTTTTCTCTCTCTCAAATAAATAAATAAAAATAAAATAAGCTTTGTATTAAAAAAGACATCTAGTTTTTCTTTATAATTTGCATCAGAGAAACACTTCCTGATTCATTAGAGTCCATTTCTCACCAACCCTTATATACAGTTTGTGATCTTACTGATTTTGAGTTTTATAACCTAACTAAGAAATGGGCTATTCAGTTCTCTGGACATGTAATATTTGAAAATATTACAACTGGAACAATTATCGATCACTACCACTTTATGCATGTATTTTTATTACACAAGTTATTTCTTAATGCCTAAAATGGCAAGGAAATTTTTCAATAAATATAAAATTACAAAGAAACAAATCATTTTTTCTGTGTTAGGCTTTTAAACATATTTTACACTTCTCTACCATTAGCCTGATTTGGTTTTAGGATTAAATTTTCTAGTGACTAAACTAACATTTGTGTTTTGGTTTAGTCATATTGATATGCTTTTACTTAGAGAACAATATCTTCTTGCCTATATAATAAATCAGAAAAAATATCTCAAGAACATGTTAGTTGGATAATTCATGGCTCAAATGATAAAATCTATTATTTTGGATTATGTATCTAAAACTTAAGACAGACTACTTCTGTAGAATAAAAGAACATCAAAAGTTGTTATTCTTTGTTGCTGACTGGATTAAAATTCAGTCACACTTGTAAAAAAAATCTCCAGGTGCTACAATTTTCCAAATTTAGAGAGCTCATTAAAAAAACTGGGGCTGGAGAGATGGCTTAGTGTTAAGGCACTTGCCTGAAAAGCCAAAGGACCCAGGTTTGATTCTCCAGGACCCACATAATCCAGATGCACAAGGTGGTGCATGCTCATTTTCAGAGGCTGGAGGAACTGGCATGCCCATTCTCTCTCTCTCTCTCTCTCTCTCAAAAAGATAAATACATAAATAATAAAATAGTTAAAAATAAATGAAAGAAAAAAATCATGAAGATTTACTTCTAAGTGGCAGCCCTGTCATAATTTCTGCCAGGTTGACATTCCTGTGGCCATCTACAGCCACAGCCTTTCCATGTTCTTTCTGTCCATGGTCAGCCATGTAACAATGTAAGCAGTATTTGCCTCCTCAAGGCCCTTTTACATACACTGTTTTCACAGTTAGCTAGACTGACTTTCACTAGGACACATTGGCTTCCATTCATAGTCCCAAATCTCCAGAAAGTAGAAGATAATCCCAGAGATGATTTTCAGTCTCAATGGATTTAGTACATTCCCATGGGGAAAAAAAAAGTTTCATCCTTATAGATTCTGCTAATGACTTTCTGAATAACTTAGTGGTAGATTGGGTTTTTATTTAAATATATATTTTTTCAAAGACAAAATCCCAGATTAAGTAAATTACAGCTGTATAAAATACATAACAAGTTAGAAACTAATGTATATAGTTATTATGAGAATTCACAATAGCAAGTAATGAGGAAACCATTTTAGAGAAAACATCCCCATTTAGTTCCACTGGTAGATGTCTCTAGCTTGCATAAAATTCTGGGATAAATTCTCAGAACTATGTAATCCCAGGACTCTGTAGGCCTTCCTTGGTTAATAGGGATTTCAAGGTCAGCCTGATCCCCAAGGCACTTTGTCCCAAACAAAAAGAAAAAAGAAAAATTAAAAGCTGTAGGCTCATTTCCTGAGAACAAACACCACAAACCACAAAGCAAAAGATTCACTAAGTCACAAAGCAAACCCAGGAACTGTTGAGTAAATTTGTCAGCTACATAGTTCATTGGTTTGTTTCTACTGATCAAAGTTAAGTAGCTTGTTGGTATAAGTCTGTTACTTAGACATATCTACAGATATTGTTTTTACATTAGCATTATACTCTCAATCACTTAATACTTAATGAGATGAAAACTAAATAATTAAATATATTTTCTATTCCACTTTTTAAATTTTATTTGCTTATTGTACTGGAGATTGTAACCAGGGCTACTTATGTGCCAGGAAAGGGACATACCACTGAAGTATAACCCCAACTTAATTTATTTTGTGATGTGTGGAGGTCTGGGAAAACTAGAAACTTTTTATTTATTTATTCTTTTACTTTCTGAATGCAAAATAAAATCTCATCTACTAAAAAAATGAAAAAGAAAATAGGAACGCCAATCAAAAAGATAGGTGATTAGACTATAATGCAGGATAGGAGTGATCAACCAATGCTATCTTAACATTGAGGAATATATATATATATAATCAGGGGGTTTTGATGAATGTCAGAATGTCAAGTTAGTGAGGAATTGCATATCTCAAAATCATCTTTTTTGTTTGGAATATATGTAAGAGGTCAGGGTTTTGTTTAATCTTGTTTAAAACTATATATTTGTTATTGCTAGTTTTACACTTCTGTACGATTATTGATGTATATAAATGTCATCGAAATCAGTAATATTAAATGTTTACCAATTAAGAGATACACATTGGCAAAATAACAATAATTCACCTCATGAATACTTTTTGAGTTCCTCCTTCTCTCTGTTGCAAAAAATCAATATGTACTTTTAGATTTTTATAAGAATAATGTGCTTCAGAAAATGTTATTCTCTTCATTTTCTACTCCTTTGATAGGTGTGTAAAAGGAAGCTATATTTTTATCTCCTATCAACTTTTTATATCTCATTCTCAATATTTTGTGTAAACACAGATGGAAAACTGGTACTTGGTCAGTCCAGTGATTACCTATCTCACACATTGCTTACTTCTGAAACTTTGTAGTTTCATACTTTGTTTATTCCAAAAGAATTACAATAACAAAAACATCATTAAACTCAATACTTTATTTCTATTATAAATTAACATTTTCTTTTTACAAAGAATATTGATTAGTTCATGTTATAACCATCAGTAACACGCTCTACAAAATTTTCTAAATGAGGATTTATGTGCTTGTATTTTATTTATTAAATATACCTCTATAAAATCTCAAGCAGAATTTTTATAGGTAATAGGGCATGGGTACATTCTAGGAATACTTTTGCTCCTCGTTTGTTTGTACTACAGAGACTTAAATCTCAGTTCCCGGGAGCATGTTAGGCCAAAGATCTTTAATTTACAGTCCTGTGAAAATTAAAATTAATCCACACCAGCTAAGGCTGTGGGCCATCCACCTGCAAGACTGAGTATGGTGACAGAGGTTGGTCCTCAGCCAGTTGTCTCAAAGTTCTGCTTGGGTTCACCCTAATTGAGTAGGCCATGGGAGAATGGTTGCATTGCGTGATTCTTGAGGGATTTTTAATTCCTTTGAAAGTGTAATACATTAACAAGGAGGAAGTCTTAGGTGTACTGTAACTATTGGTCATGAAGACTGAATGGGAGGAACAAATGAATTCTGTCCATATATCTAATTCAGAGTCACCTGAAGGGAAAACACCCCCCCCCAAACTGTATTACACCCTTTCCCTCATGGTGTATACTCAAAGGTATAAAGAGTTCTAGCAAGTGACAATTTTGGTTTTGGAAAAACTATTTTTTCAATATGAATGCAGGGAACAAAATAGGTTATTTTAAACATGATTTTTAACTAGTAGTCTCAGTTTTATTGGCAAATTTCGACCCTTAAAATGATTAATTCTAATCACACAAAATACTCAACACATGTTACACGTGGCCTTTTGTTTCAGCAAAATAGCTAAATTAATAGCATAAATAATTGCAAATGGACATTCCCACTAAACTAGAGGCAGTTAAAACTGCTTGGTGTTTAATTCTAATCATATCACTTTTGTCACTATAGCCAAAAAGTGATCTCTGCCTCAGTTTTCTTGTTTATAAAATAATCATATAGGTTTCTAGTATTTAGAGTTTGATGAGGATTAATAACTAAATAAATATGTATGAATCCCTGAAACAAAGCTTTACACAAAGTGAGCACTTTTAAGTGTTTCTTTTTTTGTGACTTTCATCTTTGTGGGCCTATTAATATGTTGTGAATAAAGATACTTTTGTCTGAATTCAGGATACTCTTGTAATCCATATTATTACTGATACAGAAAATTATTTCTAATGCTCAATGGCATACCAGATAGAAGAAATATATATTAATTCAATACATGTTATTTTCTGACAAATGTGTTTTTCTAATTGAGTTTTTATTACCATATATTTCAAAATCAATGATTGTCTTTAGATGTTTCACAAACATGACATTTGAAGATTGGATATTTTCTTTTCACTGATGTCTTGTGATTAGCTACCTATTTATATTTTTAAAAACATGATATACTTCCAATGATTTTTTTAATTTTTTAAAAATTTAAAATTTTTATTTATTTATTTGAAAGAGAGAGACAGAAAGAATATGAGAATGCCAGGGCCTCTAGCCACTGCAAACAAACTCCAGATGCATGCGCCACCATGTGCATCTGGCTGATGTGGGTCCTGGGGAATTGAACCTGCGTCCTTAGGTTTTATAGGCAAGTTCATGTCCTTAGTGGTATCATATTCAAATAACTTAGTAATTTTACATCATAAACACCTTTGGGTATCATCTGATCAAAGTCTAAATCAAGTTAGAAAACATGTAATCAGAAACACTAGTATAAATTATACTATTTTAAAACTGGAGAATTTGAATTTATTATCTAGTGAGATCCCTGTTTCTAAGTTTTAGTGTTATAATGAATGTAACAAACATATACTTTCTAGAGCTCCACAGACTAAGAGAGAATCTGTGGCCAGCTCTTGCTCATTAACTGGCAATATATCAAGATAAGCATAGAGAGTAATACACAGAGAAAAAAGTTATTCATGAGACTGGGATCCTTGGTTAGCTAATAAATTTGTAATCTGAAACACAAGGGGCACTAAAGGTTTGTTTTTTTAAAAATTATTTATTTATTTATTTATTTAGAGAGAGAGAGAAAGGATGTGCCAGGGCCTCTAGCCACTGCATACAAACTCCAGATGCATGTACCACCATGTGCATCTGGCTTATGTGGGACCTGGAGAATCAAACCAGGGTCCTTAGGCTTTGCAGGCATGTGCCTTAACCACTAAACCATCTCTCCAGCCCAGCACTAAAGGTTTTTAGGAGGAAACAAAGATTCAGAAGAAGGGCTGGAGAGATGGCTAAGCGGTTAAAAGTATTTGCTTGCAAAGCCTAATGGCTCAGGTTTGATTCCCCACTACCCACATAAAGCCAAATGGACAAAGGGGTGCATGCATCTGGAATTCATTTGCAGTGGCAGGAGGCCATGGTGTGCCCATACTCCCTCTCTCTGTTTCTGCCCCATTCTGTCTTTCTCCCTCTCATAAATAAATAAAAATAAACAATAAAAAAGTTTTTCTTTCAAGCAATAATATTACTGAGAAGAATCTGTTTGGGCAAAAGAATTAGTTTCACTTACAGAATTAAAATATGTACATAATTATCATGCCTAAAACTTGGTTGTTAGCCACATATTTTGCCTACTGCTAATAAAAATGTAAGCTATCATATGTATTGAATATTTTTAAGATGATCTAAGACTATCCCATCAAGTGGTTCACAATGTGTCTGTACCAAGAGAAAGAGAAAATATTGCCAAGTTTTTAGTGCCTTGAGAAAAATGAAATATTTTGGAGGGTGGGAAACAGAGTCCTGTTGTTGAGGTTTGGAATGGTTTGAGTAGATCCTTCACAATCTTGTGGGGTGGAAGGTCTGCATTCTGGTGGTCTTCAAAGAGGTGAGATCTACTTAAAAGGTAGTCAAGTAAATGGGGGACGATTAATATAGTTCTTACTGGACCCTGGTGAAATTCTGTTTGAATAGACTCATGTAAAAAGAGCAGGCATAGCCAGGTGCAGTGCTTCACGCCTTTAATCCCAGCACTTGGGAAGCAGAGGTAGGAGGATCACTGTGGGTCCAAAGCCACCCTGAGACTATATAGTGAATTCCAGGTCAGCCTGGGCTAGAGCAAGAGTGAGACCCTACCTTGAAAAACAAACAAACAAACAAAAAAGAACCCCAAATGATATGCATTGCAAAAGACTAATGGTTGATATTTTGTATTGTTGCCCTCAACTTCTACTGGCTGGCCTGTTCTCATGTCCAGAGATCCACACAAGAGATAGGATTTTGTCCTGTGGGAAGCATTTCTTCCTTTACTTATTCTTGTGGCTCTCTTTAGGAGTAAAAGTTTTCCAACGAAATGTAAGGAGTTTAGAGGATATAATTAGTAGTTTCTTTTTTCTAAGCATTTCTTGTACTATTTTAGAAGTCCTTTCTAATTTGAAACAGAAGAAGTACAAGAAAAGCTGGGCGTGGTGGCACACGCCTTTCATCCCAGCACTTGGGAGGCAGAGGTAGGAGGATCACTGTGAGTTCAAGGCCACCCTGAGACTACAGACTGAATTCCAGGTCAGCCTGAGCTACAGTGAGACCTTGTCTCAAAAAAAAAAAACAAAAAAGTACAAGAAAGAACCAACTAATGCATTCCATTATAAATGTTTTCTATTAAGACTTTAGATACTAAAGACAAGTCTAGATTCCTCTCTTTCCAGTGGAGCAGTATTAAATAAAAGACTCCTCCCCAAATGGCATTTTAACATTGAAATTTCTATGAGAAATTCTTAAATTGAAATGAGCAAATAAAGCAAAGCTAATGGATACTGGACATGAAGGAACCCTTGATCAAATGGCCATATCTGAAGAGGGTCCTCCCACACATACCAGACTGAGTGTGGGATTCACAGAATGCACCCAGGATCAATTGATCAGTACACCCAACTAAAATAAGGAATGTTTATCTTATGACAGCAAAAATGACCGTTTTTGACTGAATAAGTCTTCCCCTGAGAACCAAGTTTATAGTCCAATGTCTGTCATTTTCTTCTGTCTTACAAAATAACAGTAATTTAGACTAGCATCATGAACACAAACATTTAAACAAATGAATATGTGATGGACTAAACCAATGCCTTCACTAGTCACACATTTTGGTTAAAATGTAGCTGGTCTCTCACTGTGAAATACTGTATATTGCAGGAGCCTGAGTGACTTTACTATGCCATGAGAAATGGCTGATCAATTAACATATTGTCACTAAATGAGCAGATCAGGCCCTTGAGAAAATCCCATGGTGCTGGAAGCAGAGGCTGAGATATGCAGGTGTGTCTCTATAGCTTGTGTGGGTTGTAAAATCATCCCACTTCAGGCTCGTTCTACGTGATTATGGATAAACAAGCCACCCTTATTTTTCATTTGCTTCTTGTTTGCCAAAAATAAAACAATAAAATAAAATAAATTGACAGCTCTATAGCACATAAGAAATGAAATGCTGGTTTAGCATTTTGAACACTTAAAATCCTTTCAAGAATTAAATGCGAAGAAGTAATAAAGTGAAGACACTTAGAATGATTACATGAGAACACAGTCCCAAGTATATCTCCAAGGGTGGGGTCTTGGATAGTGTAAAACATATTATTATTAGTTCCAAAATAGATTGAATTTAGTAGAAATAATCAAAGCCAAATATTTGTGGCTTAACTAGTTTGGTGTTGATAATATTTCATTATTTATTATGATACATAAATACAAAATGATATAGGAACAGACTGAAAAGATCAAAGACAAATCCTTACATTGGATAATAATCCAATGATGGTGATCTGACTGGTATGATTTGACAATAAAATAATGCTTTAGCCTTAAAATATAAACATTATGTGCTTATTTTTCTTTTCCCTTTATCTTTCTTTTTTTTTCCTCTTTCTTTTTTGAAAGGACATTAACTTATTTGTCCATACAGGGCTATGAAAATATCTAGCATATTCTTTGAATCTGTAAGTTCTTTGAAAAACTTATGGACTTTTTTTCTTTGATCAAATTAAATGGACTGAAACATGCACCCTCGAGGCTGGTTTTTAGATAGGGAAAGATCAAATAAAAGCAATTACACTGTAATTTGGCTGGTAAGGTTTAAAATAAGGGCCCTGTTGAGAAGCTCTCTTCTACTTCAACTCCTGCATAAGGAGCCCTGATTTTATGTTTAAATTAATATAATCACGCTGAAGTGCCTACTAAAATACAAGGTAGCTGTAATTGATTCTAAAATTCTACTTTCAGGAATAAAATACCTACCAACTCAAAATGTACTACAGCAAGTGAGAAAGAAATATATTCAATTTGCTCCTGTTAAGAGAATTTTCATAGGTAAATCAGCATAACCCTTATATCTTTTATCATTTCATTCAATACCTCTAATTAAACCAGTATTCAGTTGACCTATGTTCTGGACCAATGGCACTAGGTACCAGGGAAATTTGTTAGGTTACTGGAATAAGTGTTGAATTTAGTTCTTCTAATCTAGTTATGACGTTAGTGATCGGCACTTTTAAATCCACCTATCCTATAGTAGATTACAGAGGTCTGACATGAAGCGCATGGATTCCAAAGAGCATGAGCTATGAATTAGCCATCATGTAAGGTAGTGCTGCTCCACATAGGGTTCGTGGACCACTACTTGATACCAGCACAGCATGTTAAGTGAAGATCTCAAAAGAAAGCATTATTAACAAGGTGTCACTTAATTTTGTACAATTATTAAATTCAATGCACTTAAATTGCACCTATAGATTGAGAAGCAATGGTGTAGATAACTTCCATGCACATTGTTTTTATATATGTACAAAAAAGAGAAAGAGTAGCCACAGAGTGAAACTTTGTGATGTCCCCAGGGAAAATAAACTTCATGCTTGACATTTTTAATGACAATTCCATTGCTGAATAATTTAGACTCTGATTCTGCCATTCTAACAGTGCCTTCAATTTAGTTCTGCTAAATCTGTTTGTCAGGCAAGTATTGTGCATTATTAAAATTTCTCTTGACCTTGAAAAACTGCAAGATATAGTTGGGCCATTTCCTGCTTTTAATTATTTTGGTAAAAAAAAAAAAAAAAAAAAAAAAAAAAAAAAAAACATTTTTGGCTCATTTTGTAACTCCAATGAAGATGAGTTTTTCTGACATATAAATCATTACCAAGGTTGATTTAAAGTGTTTTGATTCCCATTTTCTGATCTATTCAATAATAGTAAGACATCAAAAACATGACTTTTGTGGCTGCAAGTCTCTAATGTAAACAGATAAACCACTTTTTCTTTATTAACGACAAATGAATGCTTGCACTGAAGACCTCTACATACCTACAGACACATACTGTCAAAGTATTTGATAAATGTCAAAATAAAGGCATATGCTGGGAGCAAGAATTGCTATGATGTCAACTTGAGTTTCTGGCAATCCTACCCTAGAGACATAATGGATGAGACCACAGTGAACATGGGATATGAAATTCAGAACTAAGGAATTCTTATGATTTGTTCTGTGATGATGCTTGAATAATTTTTCAATTCATCAAGATACAGTAGAGGAAGTTGGCACCTTAACTGATATTCTGGAACAAAATGAGGTGAAGTGAGAAATTATTCAATGTATAGTCTTATATTGAGGGATATTTTAATGGAAATATAAATCAAGGGACATATTCTCAATGTTACAAAATACCAGTAGTATCTATAACTTGAATAACTATAGAAATCTAACTGTCCTATCATAATATATTTGAACAATGGCATTCATGCATATATTTTAAACATTTATAATTTGTTTAGTCCATGGCCTACATCCTATTAGAAAGTGAGTCAATTTGGGAGAAAGACCTTTTTCAATTCAATGGAGCAACACATAATAGATTATTGTGCCAAGTACTACCAGGGGCTCCTTGGAAACATTTATTCATCTGGAAATAGTATATGCTTTTGTATTCAAAAATGTTACATTTCATAAAAGTAGAATTCCTCAATTCTCATTATACTTGTCTCTATGTAAATACTATTAAGCATAAAAAGGCAATTATTTTGGAAAAAGTAAATTGAAATTTTAAATGAAATTTAGATAGTCTGCAATGATTAAAAATCTATGTGCAAAGACATTGACTGCTGAGGGTAGTTAATATCTTTATAGTACTAATATAATATAATATGTCATAAGATATGTTTATATAATAAATTTCATGTGGCTAGCAATACAATGAACAATTATTTCTGACCAACTATTATCTTCATGAAATTTTCCCAATAAGCTCATATGGCATTTACAGTATTATATAAAAGACAAATAAATATAATTCTACTTAAGATAACAGACTAAATGCCACAGTAAAATGCAATGTGTATATAAGACACAGTGTTCTCAAGGACATGTGAGGTTAATGGTGGTCAACTTAACTATATTTCTAAAAACTAGCCAAAAAACTTAGGAGAAAACTTCCTGCCTGATCATGATCTTGAATATTGTATAGAAATGTAAAGGAGGATGAAAATATCTCATGCAGAAGCAACACAATGTATAAGCCTCAAGAACAGACAAGTGAGCAACAATCTCAGAAACAATGAGACTGGAACACAGGATCCCAGGGCTGTTGGAAGTTAATTTTGTTTAATAAAAATAGACTCATATTATGAAGTCAACTTTTGTCCTTCATAACAGAAAACAAATGTTATTTATGGAAGATTGATTTTTAATTTTTATTTTCACATTTGTGTGTCTGTGTGTGCACACATATGCACATGTATGTATGTGCCTGGGTCTGTTGTCACTGCAAACCAATGTCCATGTGGTTTTAGGTGGGGGGCTGGGGAATTGAACATGGTTCTGGGAGATTTGCAAGCAAGAATCTTTAACCACAGAGTCATTTCTCCCAGACTTCTAAAAATAAACTTTTTAGCTGAGACAATAAATTAAATGCTGCGTTTGTTCTATAAAGTTGGGTTTGCATTTTCCTTTAGGGCTGATGATATGTTAAAGTACACAGAAGCACTGGCAATGGAGAAGATGGCCATGATGTGAAAATGTTAAAGGAATAATTGATGAAAACAGACATTAGAGACTGCTCAATGAATCACTTCATCTTCTGTGTGCTCTACTGATTCTGACAGGGTTGGAGACACAACCCCCCAGGAATGCAGCAGACTGGTATTGGAGAAAACAGGAGCAGCAGGAGGAAGGTTACTCGTACCTTCCCTCACCTTTGTCCCTCAAAACACATAAGAAACAGAAAGAGATTCTGATCTGACTTTCTGGGAGGTGCCATCCCTGTAGGCACAAAGTAGAAGGGACATCCTCACCTCTGAAGATACAGGGACATCAAGAAGTTTCTAAATAGACAGACATTGTGTTTCCCTGTTCGCCACTGGATATACCCTATGCCCTATATTTTTTTCAAAGATGGACCAACTTCTTCATTAAATTGAGAATAACATGCACGTTTAGCCATGTATTTGAATGTGTGTGTGTGTGTGTGTGTGTTTATTGGTGTGTCTTCAGGTGTTCATGTGCCATGGACTGCATGTGTAAGACAGAGGAGAACCTGCAAGTCAGTCCTTGCCTTCCTACTTCATGGAAGCAGAGTTTCTTTCAGCTTCTTTCTTCACTGTTGGTCAGTGCTGCACTCACCACGAGGTTCCTGGAAATTCTCCTGTCTTTGCCTCTCATCTCTGTCAGCTATCAGGATGATGGGGTTGCAAAAGCTGACCATGACTTCTGGCATTTTTACTATAGGGTCTGGGGATCAAACCTGGCTACTGAGGCCTCAGCAACTAGCTCTTTATGCACTGAGCCATTGCCCAGACCAACTTTAACCATTTCTTTTAAAAATATAGTTGTTTGTTTGTTTGTTTATTTATTTATTTGACAGAGAAAGGGAGAGAGAGTGAGAGAGACAGAGAATGGGCACGCCAGGGCCTCCAGCCACTGCAAACTCCAGACAAGTGTACTCCCCCTTGTGCATCTGGCTAACGTGGGTCCTGGGGAATCAAACCTGGGTCCTTTGGCTTTGCAGGCAAATGACTTAACTGCTAAGCCATCCCTCCAGCCCCGCAACTTTAACCATTTCTTTGGAGCTTCTGTTATTTGTGAAAGCTTCCATGTCACATAACTCATTAAATAAAATCAAATGGCTTTCTTCTCTTTTGTTTTTGTCATTTTTCCTTTCATACTAGACAGGAACCTACACAAGGCTAGGAAAAACTCTCCCTCCTTTAGGTTTTCTAGATGAGGATAAGGCAGTCCTGAATAAAGGAGTCATGCTTCTGCCTTTTCTACGAGGGCCTGTGACCATGCAACTGATTTCTTAAGAGAAGATATAGTGGGTAGAAGTAGTTTGGGGGAGCCAGTGCTGACTTTATGAGAGAAGGAAACTCTTCTCTCTCTCTCTCTCTCTCTTTCTTTCTCTCCTTCTCTCCCCCCACCCACACTGAAATACTCATATTTCAGGGAAAGTGAAGTAGGACTGAGGAAAAGGAGAGAAAGTTTACATCATTAGGGAAAAGGGGAAGAGTCATGGCAAGCATATAGAGAATAAGGAAGTTTCTGGTCACATGTAGAAGCTAACACATATGGTGAAGTCAGCAGGACTGTTTGCAAATGAAGAACTCATGGGCCAAGCTGCAAGAAAGAGCCTCAGACAGTGGCAATGATGGCTCATGTAGCAGAATTAGCCTGGATCAAATGAAGATAAATTTCTCACACTCTCATGGAGGCTGGTACAGAATCAAGAAACTCTGAAAGCAACATGCTTTTAAAATTTTTCAAAGAAGACTTAAGAGAAATATACTCAAAATGGCCTGTTCTGAAGCACACCATTGCCTATAGAAATAGTATTTCTATCATATATATACATATATTCTATATTATATATGTATATGAACATCATACAGCCTCTGGCTCCCACACTAGCTACAAAGTTTCTGAGGGAACTAGCTTCCTTATGAAATGATATTATTGTGAAAAATGGAACATAAAATGACTTTTGAGAGAAGAATATTCCCTGTGAATGTACTGTATAGGAAGAATCACGAATCGATGTGGGAAAGTCATTTCATGGTGTAGCGGGACTTGAACCAGATGTGAGTGTCTTGGGAGCAATTTCATTTGCAGCAAATCACTCAGCCCTTCTGAATCTTAATCGCTTCCTTTGTAAAATGAGGTCATTTGTCCTTGGATCAAAGGCTTGTTGAAGGGTCAAACTTGAAGCATTATGTATGTGAAGCAATTGTAGAGTTCACATCACCACAGAGAAGAGCCAGGCTTGTGGGTACCGGAAGCATTTTTTGCAACTGGATTGCTGAACAGCAAAAAGAATGGGACCACAGTTGGTGTGTTCAAATGCCTTGATGGGGATGAGTAGACTTGCCACACATGGCCCATCTGGTTTCCCAAGTGCTTCGATGAGTCACACTCAAGTTTTACAGCAAGGCAGACGTGAGCAAAGGAAGTCACCCAGGGGAGCATGCTTTCTTGTCAAGACAGTAAACATCCATATGCAATCCAACAGAGCAGAGAGAAGATGTGTGGCCATCACTGGCAGGGTGGGGCTGAGACTGCCGGATGTTGCGGCTTGGGAAGTGTCAATTCAGTTCTGGGAAATCTTTCCTCTTATCCTATGTGGTCTCACCACATCCTCAAGGTCCCCAGAGTGGGGCTTTCTGGAGATACATAAAGTTATCTCCAGAGCAGGACTGGAGCTAGAATGATGACCAAAGAAAAGGAAGCATCAAGAAGGGAACATGGAGACAGCATGGAAAAAAAATCAGACTTCCAGAGAGAAAGAGTGATTATGAGTGGGTCCTCTGCACACACTCCACTGTGTTGATATACCTGGTGGTAAGGCAAGGGTATAACCATAGAAAATTTGGTCCAGCATTCCATCTTTAGGAAACTCATGTGTGATATGCACAGTGACACTTTACACTTCATTGTGTCTAAAATTTCAGAATGACTAACATTTGTGATTGCATTACACAAAATGATGCAAAATTCTTACAGAGTCTTTGTATGGGGGTAATACTGACCACAGCTTTCCTGACGCATATGCCTCTTTATTAAGCATCTGTTTTTCTGTCTATTCTGTCTCCATCGGTCTGTCACCACTCAACTTTTATTATTATTTCTTCCTCTAACAGAATGGATGCTCAACTTTCATGAAGCCAAAATTGTGTTCATGTAACACATAGGCACCTTCAAGATTTAGGCTCTACAGAATCATTTGTGTAAAATGGATGCCTACTTTTAATTGATAGCAGATGTTTTACATTCTATATTGACCTTTTAAAAAGCACATTTATTTTAGAAAAACATTCCATTATCCTCTACATGACACATGCCTCTCTTACCACACCATTTTGTGGTACTCTAATACTTGACCTTCCAGGACAGAAATCTAAAAGTCATCAAGTCCTGCACTTGGCCTTTCTCACACTGCCCCATGAACACAAGAGATATGCATTATCTTCCTTACTCCACACCTGAACTAATATGCTGTTGAAGTTAACTTCTTTTTTAAAATACATTTTTAATATTTATTTATTTGAATGAGAGAAAGAGGCAGGTAGAGAGAAAGAGAGGAGAGAGACAGCAAGAATGGGTGCACCAAGGCCTCTAGCCACTGCAAGCAAACTCCAGATGCATGCAGCCCTTGTGCATCTGGCTTATGTGGGTCCTTGGGAATCAAACCTGGGTTCTTAGGCTTTGCAGGCAAGCACCTTAACCACTAAACCATCTCTCCAACCAAAGTTACCTTCTTATTTTTGGCAAAAAAAAAAAAAAAAATGGACCCAAAGCAGATAATGGGAGGAAAGTTGTTTATGTTGCGTTGTAGTCTTGAAAGGAAACTCCATGAAGGCAGGAGCAACGGTGGCATGAGTGGAAGCTAGACATCACCTCTGCCACCACATTGGAAAACAGCAGCAGTAGAGTGAGCCTGATTCTAGCAATGGAGATCTGGCTATGGCACACATAAGCCCACCCCCAACAACACAACTTTTCCATTCAGAAAATATGAATTTATGGGGACCATATAACTTAAAACCACCAATTCCAACCTTGGCACCTATAAATTGATAACTATCAGTGATGTACAACTTTAAATGTCTCCATAGTTTTTATCAATCCTAATACTCCAAACATCCCCATCGTCCAAGGTCTTTTATCTGTGAGTCATTAAAAAAATAATGCCACAAAATAAACGTTCATACTACAAAATATGGTATTGCAAAGCTAGCTTAATGCAGGATCTAAAACTAACAAGGCAACCATTATCTCCTGTAGCACCAAGTCCAATGTCTCTAATTAGTGACAATGTCTCTGGAGTTCCAATTTCACCCTTCAAGCTGGTCTGTTTACAGCCCAGGGAACAATCCTTGGCTGGTGTCTCTCTCCTCTGCAACTTATGGGTAGTTCTCATGGCTCCATTAGCCCTCCATGCAACAGCTCTGGACAATTTTACCTCTGGCCATTTCTACCTCTACCATGAACAATGTTGCAAATCTAATGACCCTCCCTACCAAATTTGTTAATCCAGGGGAAGAAGTAAGCTGACTTTAAAGAACTGGAAACTCCTTTAGTATTCAGGCCCCTACTTGCAGAAGTCAGTATTATTTCTGCCATCTCAATGCAGAACAACTGACTTAATCTCAATGGTGGTAATCTCTCAAAAGCAACTGCAGTCAAATGAAGCTGTTTTTTCTAGCCCCAGACTTTCATTTCTTTCTGTGTCATTTCCTTATGCTCATACACGTCCTTCTCTATGCAACACAACAAATGCTCAGGACACAAGAAGATGCAGGAAGTCTCTCATACAAACTGCTTCTGCCCATTCTGGAACAAAGCTCTTTCTTCCCCACATAAACTAAGCCTGCATAGTCATAGTTATTTCTACATTAGAATGGTCTGTCAAGCTCTGCTTAGAACACTGCAAGGCATTTCTTAGACCAAAGTTTCAAATCTTTCCATATTTCTCCTGTAAATCAGTTATAAAAAGACCAAAATCACACAGTCAGGCTGCTAGCTTCAATAACCCCATTCATCTGGTACCAAATGTCTTTTGGAATTAACTGCACAATGCTGGCACAAAGTACCTGACCAAAAAGCAGCTTGTGGGAGGAAGGCTGTTTAATTTGGCTTACAGTTTCAAATGGAAGCTCCATGTGGCAGAGGAAAGGATGGCATGAGTAGAAGCTAGACATAACTTCCTTGCTAATATCAAGTGTATAACAGTATCAGTAGAGTGAGCCTAATTCCAACAATGGGGGACTAGATATTACATCCCTAAGCCTGCCCAAAATAACACACCTTTTTCAGAAAGGCTCCACTTCTCAAATTGCCATTGACTAAGAACCAAGCATTCAGAACACATGAGTTTATTGCAGATACCTAATTCAAACTACCACAATCGTGACAGTTTCATAAACCATGGTTTGCAGTAAGACCACTGCAAAGTTTCTCTGCACATTAATATTTAAAAATCAAAGTTATATGCTTGGCTCAGTTATCATTTGGTTTTAGCAATCAAGTACTTCTCAATATCCATGGCATGGTTAGTAAATCCATTTAAAAATTTTTTTAAATTATTTTATTTATTTTTGGAGAGAGACAGACAGAGAGGGAGAGGGAGACAGATAGAGAATGGGTGTGCCAGCAGTCTCTCAGCTGCTGTGAACGAAATCCAGATGTGTGCGCCCCCTTGTGGGCAAGTGCAGCATTGCACCCTTGCATCACTTTGCATCTGGCTAAACGTGGGACCTGAAGATTGGAACCGGGTTCTTAGTCTTAGCAGACAGGCACCCTAACCTCTAAGCCATCTCTCCAGCCCAGTAAATCCATTTTTTATAGTAATTTGTTTCAGCACGTGAGACTAAACCTCCTGCATGTGCTCTACCCTAACCCATTAATTTCTTTTTAAAGGGGCTGGAAAGAGGAACCCAGGTTCAATTTCCCAGTACCCATGTAAGCCAGATGCTCATGGTGGCACATGAGTCTGGAGTTCGTTTGCAGTGGCTAGAGGCTGCGGTGCGCCCATTCTTTCTCTCTCTAGCTGCCTCTTACAAATAAGTAAAGAAATAAAAATAAATTCATTTATATAAAGTTATGTACTACATTGCTGTTTCATGTTGGCACTGTAATAAACAAATAAACAGGGTCCAGTCTCTCCTCTAGATCATCAATCTTGTCCTTAGGGGAAGGAGAGGATCTGTGTAGCTACTTCTCGGTTAGAATGTGTGAAACATATAATGGAGATTTAAGAGACAAGGACTTTAGAGAATATATACATGTGGGAAGAATTCTGAATGAAATCTGTCTATGAGCTGAGTCATGACGGACAAATAAGAATTAACTGAGAAAGACATACAGGTGAAGATATCTGAATAATAGGATTGTCTTTTATTTGAGGAGCTTATGAAGGAATGTTTTAAAGACTAAATAAAAGGTTCAGCTACAAAACTAATGAAGTGGGTTGAGGACAGATTTGAAAGATTTCTGAGCAAGTCTCAGAAATGCTTGTTTTACAATAAATCTGTTAAATATTTTAATTAAGGTATTAAGCTGCATGATATTATTAGTTTTTTTTTTTTTTTAAGGAAGATGCCCAGAAGTAAAGTTTAAAAAATGCTTGGAAAGGCATTAATACACAAATAAGAGAAACCCAGTTAGAAAGTGTTGGTCTCTTGCAATGTCTTATAAAACCAGTTATGACTTACAGTAACCACCATCCTGACCCCCACAAAGCCTGTGTTCACTGTTACTACTGGAAACTAACATGTCATCAACAAGTCACTTGGTGTTGAGAATGTTTAAAATAAATATGTTCAAGAGAACATATGCACCCTTTTCTACAACATTAAATCAGCATTTCATATCATGCAAAATACTACTAAATGCTTTGATTTCATTAACAGTCTAGGAGAAGTCTTTCTAATTGTCAGGGATTTTATTTCTTCTAATTTATTAGACACTTTTCTTTAGTATGTCATGTATGGGTTATTCAGAATGGAAATGCGTTCATTAAATGCTATATTATATTTACCTCTTTGACAAGAAAATTTGGACCTGGGGAATTCAGATTCTGCTGTACAAGAAAAATCTAAAAGCTTGTACTGTTGGTTAGTTTTAAATTCCTTGCACATAACACATACCATATGCACACACAGCGTGGAAAACACTTGCTATGTTGAAATATTAGATGTAAATGTCATTGAGAACCCCAACATCCTCATACAGCATTTCCAATTTTAGTATATGTATTGCTAAAGTGGACAATCCCTATACATTGTTTTTAATCTGAAAGTACATGCTTTTAATG
Organism: Orientallactaga sibirica; assembly: GCA_036365145.1. NCBI lineage: Eukaryota > Metazoa > Chordata > Mammalia > Rodentia > Dipodidae > Orientallactaga > Orientallactaga sibirica. The sequence goes on along the minus strand of JAEOAD010000060.1, from coordinate 10,792,035 downwards.
AATTGAAAAGTCATTTTTACCTAGATTTAAAGATATATTAATAGAAGACCAATAGGTGGTCATCACTGTCACCTACTTTACTGGAGTGTTGTAGAGTATCTCCATCACGTAGGAATTGGCTCCACTGGAGATGTACTGAAAACACTTCTCCAGAAATGACATTTGGAAAACTATATTTTACAAGCTTTTTAATTTTTTTTTAATTTTTTAATTTTTTATTATTTTATTTATTTTTGGAAAGAGACATAGAGAGAGACAGATAGAGAGGGAGAGGAAGACAGATAGAGATGGGTGCACCAGCAGTCTCTCAGCTGCTGTGAACAAAATCCAGATGTGTGCGCCCCCTTGTGGGCAAGTGCGGCATTTCGCCCTTGCGTCACTTTGCATCTGGCTAAACGTGGGACCTGGAGATTGGAACCGCTAAGCCATCTCTCCAGCCCTTTACAAGCTTTTAAAATCACTTATATGCATCCTTTACTCATTTACAAAGACTACCATAAAGAGTCATTTCTAAAGCATGTATTAATTATTTAGAAATCAATTTATTCTATTCTTATAACTGGCTAGACTTTTGACAAATAAACACAAGTATCCACAGAAATTGTACTGGACCAATGTTGACACTGAGAATCATGAACCAATGATCACTCCTTGTTCACATAACAAAGGTCTATGTAACATAAATACATTCATGCTTACATCATCTGCTCATGTAGCAGGGTTCAATGTTAATAGAGAACACCTCAGTTTATCAAATAGGAGATCCAATGCATACAATGCAAGTAGCACCATACATTAGGGTAAGGAATGATGGCAAGCAGACAATAAAACATGATGATATACTGTTTTCAATCACTTTGTGAGATAAATTCTTATCCACATTTTTCTCTAGATTACTCCAAATATTCTTATTTTATAAATTAGATGTTTGATACTGATAATTACAACAACTGAACCAGTTATTTGGTGTAATGTATAATGTGGAAAAGAGATTAGAATGCATTATGAATTAAGAAACAAAGCATTTCTTTTTCTTGATGGAAATCAAATAAAAATGTCAAACTGCTGCAATCAGACTTCCTAGATATGAATATTCATTGGCAACTGTTCATGGCAGATTTATGAATTCTTTCACCTGCTGTTAGGAGGAAAAAGGAAAACATTAAGTTGCCAAATAAAGCCATTAACATAAGCTAAAAGGAAAAAATATATACACAGATGGATGCTGATCTTAGAATTATGCAATTGTATCAAAAGACCTATTTCTTTCATGTTGTGAAAACATTGGTTTTATATACTGCAAAGGGATGAAATCTGAACTCAGTGACCAGGAGCAGCACGTCTCTCATGGATTTTGGAGGACAGATGCCCAAGTTCCCATCACCTTGTTGGAGAAAAGCCCTATGTGAAGATATTCATCAACAGTCCAAGTGATATGTAAAATACGTGCCCCCTGCCTTGAACACTATTTCTGTCAACATCCACACACTTTTACTATCTTGCCCTAAAAAAATTGATTAAATTTGAGGGAATAATTTAAATCAATGATAACCTTGTTTTGAAGGTTTAGTAATGAGAAACCATATAAAATGCTTGCTTAAGCATGCTAGGTTACTGATTTAACCATGTGTGAGTTCATTTAATTTGTGGAATATCGTTTGCATGTGCTTTTTAGTGCTTCCTGATTACTAGAAGGGTTGGAAAGCTACAAAAACGTAACATTTCCTGAAGCAGTTTTGCATTTTCATTTGTAGTCAACGAAAGGACACAGAGGCATTAAACACTCAATTCTGAACATTTGATTATTCTTTTATGCATTATGAGTCTTTTTTGGTCCACTTCCTCTGGCTTATCATTTGGTCTCCAGCAAAATCAGTTACACTTTACATAATTTTTAAAAAATATTTTTTGAAGAATATTTGTATTTATTTATTTATAGGACACAGAGAGAATGGTTGTGCTGGGGCTTCAAACCACTGAAAACAAGCTCTAGATACATGTATCACCATGTGCATCTGCCTCACATGGGTTCTGGGGAATCAAACAAGGGTCCTTAGGCTTTTCAGGCAAGCCATCTCTCTAGCCCACAAGATATATTTTTTAATTTATTTACAAGCAGAGAGAGAAAGAAAAAACACAAACAGAGAAAGAATGGATGCACCAGGGCCTCAATCCACTGCAGACAAACTCCAGACACATGCACCACTTTGTGTGTCTGGTTCCATATGGGTACTGGGGAACCAGACCTGGGTCATTAGACTTTGTAGGCAAGTGCCTTAACTGCTGAGCCATCTCCCCAGCCCTAGTTCACATAATTTTTTAAGGAGAAAAATAATTTTGTCTTTTTTCTTAAAGTTTTTCTCATTATCAATTTATCTTTGTACCTACCCAGAATACACAGACACTCAAAGCAATAATTGTCAGTACTAGGTGAAGGGGGAAACAGTACAGCTCACTTTTCATTTCATTCACATTTTTAAAGATATTATAATATATTCAAAGACACTTTAAAGATATTAATATCTTAGGAAGGTACCAGGAAAAATTTAGTTAAATTTTATTTGCAAATTAATCAGTTCAAAAAGCATACCATATGAAGTATGTGTTAGTGTATACATACAATAACTGATTACATGTGAAAGATTACAGTGTGAATGACTAGGCACAGTTGGGAAATGATCTGAAACTACAACAAATTCAGGGGTCTCATTTGTTCCATCCATTACATGGCCTTCCTAGACCTCTCATGTTCCATGAGTCTCAGGATTCAAACCCCTGATGGGTGTAATGGCATAAATATAGACAATAAATACTGTTTTTTCTCAACTTCAATCTATGTATAAAGAAAGACTACTAATCACTTTGAACAAGACTTTAAAAATAAATACAACAGTTGGGTTAAAATTCTTGATTATTGAAAAGCATAAACATACGTTAGTAAAGCAATGCATTTAGAATCCCAACTGACAATCCATCCAGCTCCCGCTGGTCACATTGTTTCTTAGCAGACTTTATACTCATGAGAGAGGGAAAAAAAGATTTTAAATGCTGACTTCAGGAGATAAACTAAGTATCAAGAATATTATATTATATTCCAAGAGTTAAGTAATAATAAGGAAATTATTTGCTCTTAAAAATATTACATTTGGGCTGGAGAGATGGTTTAGCAGTTAAGGTGCCTACCTCCTAAACCTAAGAATGCTGGTTCCAATCTCCAGCGGTTCCAATCTCCAGGTCCCATGTTTAGCCAGATGCAAAGTGATGCAAGGGTGCAGTGCCGCACTTGCCCACAAGGGGGCGCACACATCTGGATTTTGTACACAGCAGCTGAGAGACTGCTGGCGCTCCCATCTCTGTCTTCCTCTCCCTCTTTCTCTCTCTGTGTCTCTCTCCAAAAAAAAAAAAAAAATATATTATATTATACTAATGTTGGGGATGTGATGAGACTTGCTATTTTAAGGTACAAAGTTCAACAAAACCACACTGAAATTTAAACACTATTTGTATCGCCATTAAGACCCTATGGTTGCCGGGCGTGGTGGCGCACGCCTTTAATCCCAGCACTCGGGAGGCAGAGGTAGGAGGATCGCCATGAGTTCGAGGCTACCTTGAGGATACATAGTTAATTCCAGGTCAGCCTGGACCAGAGTGAGACTGAGACCCTACCTCGAAAAACCGAAAAAAAAAAAAAAAAAAAAAAGATCCTATGGTTTAATCCAGGCAGTTCCTGAACAACTACCCTAAGCTATTAAAGCTGATTCATTATCCTGGAAGCTACCTGATAATGAAATCAGGGATATGTTTTATGTATCATTTTTAGTTTTATATTTATCTACATCTTGACATTATTTGAAGATAACAATGGATATAGTATCAACTACTAGGTTAATAGGTAGAATGCCTGGAAGATTCATGTGCTAAGATAAAGGGTGAAATCATTGTAGAAGAAGGAGAAATAGGTGATCACCCCACGGCTGGGTTATTCTTTACAGAATGCCAAAGCCTGCCTTTCAGCTTTGGAGTGTTGACTTGAAATCTTGTGCATTATTTTTATAGGCTTGTTTGTATTCTCTCTCTCTGTTTTCTAATACTTGAGTAAGTGACCTAGTATCTCTTCCCTCGGAAGCCTTCTGATAAATATTCAAGAACACAAAAGCATCCATTACCCTGGCGGTGACACGTTGATCTCAAGAACACTCTTGAGGCAAATCAATATAATCACTGTGTGGCTGGAGCACTCCGAGCTCCCCCACTGACAACGCACACAGAGCCTGTGCGGCGAAGCACTTGGGCTTGAATGCAGGGCCTTAGACTCAGGACTGTTGTACATCTGGGGATCAAATTGTTCTGCCTGTGATTAATATAAACAGAAAGGTAAATCCCTGAGGTCCATACCAGAGGGCATATAGGGAAGAATGTTTTGTAACAACTGTCTTGGATGTCTCCTCAGATTTTAATTGAAAGATGGCTACTAATAAGGAAAATAAAGCTTCCATGTGTATTTCTGGTTGGGAGAAAGGCTGAGGGATGTCAACACAAAACCTTAAGGCATTATTTTTGATATATCTCATACATCTAGGTCACTATTTATTGGCATGTGTGTTGTGCATGCATGTATGTATGTGTGCTCATAGGTATGTGGGCACATGTGCATGGTGTGTGAATAGTTGTGTATGGAGGCCTAAAATGACTACATGGTTTTTCCTGGAATGCTCTCTACCTTAACTGACACAGAGTGTCTCAGTAGAAGTCCAAGATCACTGATTCTGCAGCCAGCTTCCCCCAGGGAATTCCTGTGTGTGCTTCCCAAGCACTGGATCTGTAGGAGGACCAACAAGTCTGTCCAGAACTTCCCTGAGTGCTTTGGGCCCAAACATGGGTCTTTCCACTTGCATGACAAATATTTTGCCTTCACCACAATTATATGATTTTTAAATCTATAGATTTTTCTAGTTCTTTCCCTCTCTTAACTGTAACCAGTCTCTCCTTTGTCTTGCCTCTGTTCCTGAGATCACAACACTTTAAATAGCCTGTTCTCCTAAGTACCCTTCAGAGTTTCATCTGCCTTCGTGTCTTCCCTGAAAGTTACATGCAATCACATAACAACCTGTAGCAGGAACACTCACAAGATATCAACTATATTCAGTTACCATAGGTTTGTTGTCTGATTTATTTTGATTTTACCATCCAGAGCATTGCTAATTAAAAGAATGTTCTGTAAGAATGGAAATATTCTGCAACCATTTTACCCAATATACTAATGATGAGATACATATGGTTAATGAGTACTTAAACTTTGACTACTGAGACTAAGCAATTGAATTTTAAAATTTACATAACTTGAATTGGTTCAAATTAGACTTATTGTCCAGTTAGATGCCTATTGGACCACACAAAGCTATAGTGTGTGAGGTATAACAGGGAGTTAATAAATGTTCTCAAGTAAATGAATGTATTAGATAAAATATTTCTCTTTTTATATATTCTGCGTGTGTGTTGTGTAGTGTACTATGTGTGTGGCAACCATATGCATGTGGTCTCACTTGTGTCCATGGCAGCATTTTTTCTCTCTCTCTCTCTCTCTTTCTCTCTCCCAGAGTCTGGTACCTTCTTCTATTGCTCTCCACCTCACATTTTGGACAGGGTCTCTCACTTTACCTGGAACTCTCAAAATCATCTCGCCAATAAGTCCCAGAGAGTTTTCTGTCTCTACCTCCCCACTGATGAGATTACAGGCACACATCATTGCACCTAGGTTGACATTAGTGGTGGGAATCTGAACTTAGCTCTCATACTTGTGCAAAGAGCAACTTTACTGACAAATATATATACCTCTAGGCCAAGATTTACATTTTCTTAGAAAATACTTATCTACATTTTTCATTATGTAGAATATTAACAAACTATTAATAGAAGCAAATATTTTATGGATTTATAATTAAAATAGCAGTCTTATAAGGGACTCTAAGCATTTAAACCCTTACTTTACAAGCCATGAAAGACAAGTGGTCTCTTTCCAGAAAAACTTTAAAATGCAAGAACTAGAGCTTCTGCTATTTATGGGTAAGAACTTAGATTAAAATGGATCAGCTCCTAAGATTCAGGACTTCATTTAATAACCTGGGAAGAAATATGCTCTCCAATTAATAAAAGCAATAATGCAAAGCTCATGAAGTAGATGGGGAAGAAGATTCTGTAACAACTACCTCCACTTCCAAAGTATTCACAGAAATGTTCTCATTCCAATTTTTAAAAGAAAGAAGGTTATAATCACAGGCAAATATTTTGACCACAACATCCTAACATTTTATTGATAATGTTCCCTAATCTCTGTGTATAAGGTCTTTTTGAAATTGAAGACTTATTCTTGTGTCCTGGTTTGTCCCTGCAGATATTGAAGCCATAATTAGAATAGTTTATCTAGGCATGGAGCAAAACACTGCCTAAAGAAGGGTGCAGGCAATGTGAGGTACAAGTAAGTCATTAAATTTGGGGCTATTCTAAAGTACGTGATACAAAGGTGGCCAGGTAAATAGATATGAGTTTAAGAGAAAATGGAAAATAGAAAATTTCCTCTATTTTCTCAAAATGTGAGATACCAAGACACTTGCAATCATGTCCAAAATACTATATGCATTAGTTGAGAAGCCTAAAGGAAGTTCTTTGCTTGATTTTAGAGCAACATTCCAAGTTATTTTCCTGGTTGGAAACTAATGTCCACAGAGCCTATCTAATGTCTGCATTGCAGTATAATTTCACTAACCAGAAAGTAATAAAATATACATAATTTGTCAAAACTTAACCAAATTAGGTAAAAAGCTCTTTTGAGGAAACACATGGGCAATGTTTGGGCAAAATATTGCTTAAAGGAACAATCAAAAACATATGCTATAATTTCTCTTCAATTTTTCATCATTGATTCTCATTTTAAGAATATTATCAGGCTAGAGAGATGGCTTAGAGGTCAAGATGTTTTTCAGCAAAGTGAAAGGACCCAGGTTCAATTCCCACCTAAAGCCAGATGCATATGGTGGCGCATGCATCTGGAGTATGTTTGTAGTGGCCAGAGACTCTGGTGTGCCCATAATCTCTCTGTCTGCTGCTTCTCTCTCTCTCTCTCTCTCTTTCTCAAATAAGTAAAAAAAAATATTTTAAAAAGAATATTACCAATTGCTTTTTATACAATGGACAAATTTTAAGCAGATGACATGATTCTAATAAACTTACCATAATGCCCTAATCTGAAGGTTGCAGCCTTCCAATATTTATGTATTGAAACCTAGTAGTTAATATCTGGATTTTATGAAACAAATCATTAGGAAGTGACTAGGTCATTATAGTAAAATCCATATAAATAACACCAGCAGCCTTACAAGAGAACCCAGAAAGCTCCCTTTTTCCTATCACCATAGGAAGACAGAGCAAGAAGATCCCACCTATGAAGTAGTTCACAAGTCCTCACAGGATGCTAGATATGCTGGCACGTAACATTCCAGCTCTGACAAATGCATTTCGGTTGTTTAGGCCATTTTGTTATAGTAATCTAAGAGAACCAGTACAAACAGATATACAGCAGTGGTATACAGAATCTTGGACCAGTTTGACATATTCAACTGAATGTGCCTACATCATTCCACTTACGGGCAGAGATCTCATGATGATAGCTTGAGTATATTGTTATGAGAATATTTGAACCTCAGAAATCATATTTAAAATCACTTTATATATTGAAGTGCTTTACCTATGCAAGAAATCAATATGGACTACAAGATCCTTGGGCAAACATAAACACAACATATGCAATGTGGTTGTATATAGCAACTAGCTCTGCTTTCCATAAAAGTAATGGCAAGTAATGGTACACATTGGTGTAGCAGTCAGCCTCATGTTGCTAGGATGAACTTCCAGACTAGACACAGTTATGGAGGAAAGGAATTAATTGAACACAGAGGGGAATTTCCATAATGGCAGAAGAAGATGGCCTACTTTTTACAGGACCAAGCAGAGAGAGAACAGCCACAAACTACCACCAGCGCCATAAGCAAGCACACTTCAGGCACTCCAGGTAAAACTCAAGCCCTTTTCATATCCTTAGACTGGAATTACAAATCCACCCCCACACCATTGGGCTGGACCCCAGGATCCACCCACAGTGACACCTCCTCCAGCCAGATGGCTGCAAATCTAAATTACAAACTTTAATAAAATCCTGACTATATTGGGAGCTATCCATTCAAACTACAAATGGTAACTTCTTATTGATATTTTCTAGCACATATATTTGTTTTTAAATTTCATGCTTATGAAACATTTCAAATTTTTGTTTTGTCAATAAAATAATTCAAATATATATTTCTATTTATTCTCATTATCTTTCATAACTGACAAAAAAGTTCACTACTGTCAAAAAAGTCCAACTCTCAGAATAAATTACAATTATTGCTAGGAAGTAAAACTGCACCTCCATATACAACCATTGTATTAGGCATCAATAAAAGCTCTCCTACAATGAAGATAGACACTTTGAAATCCAAGAACAGGGCTGGGCATGGAGGTGTATATTGTTAATCCCAGTACTCAGGAGGTAGAGGAGGATTACCATGTGTTTGAGGCCAGCCTGGAACTAAAGATTGACAGCTAGGTCATCCTGGATTACAGTGAGATGCTACCTCAAAAAAATAATAATAAAATGGGGATGGAGAGATGGTGTTGCAGTTAAGGCACTTGCCTGCAAAGCGTAAGGATCCAGGTTTGATTCCCCAGTACTCACATAAGCCAGATGCACAAGTGGTACATATATCGGGAGTTCATTTACAGTGCCTGGAGGCCCTGACACACCCATTCTCTCTTTCTCTTTCTCTTCTCTTTTTCTTTTCCTTCCTTCCTTTTTCCTTCCTTTCTTCCTTTTTTCCTTCCTTCCTTTCTCTCTTCCTTCCTTCCTTTTATTTCTTTCTTTCTCTCTCCTTCTCTCTCAAATAAATAATTATAAAAAAACAAAAATAAAAATAAAGAATCCTAGAACATCTAATTATATTCAACTAAAAAGCTAATATGCAAAGTCAATAGACAACCTACAGAATGGAAGAAAATCCTCACCAACTATATATCTGACAGAGGTTTAATATGAAGAATATACAAAGAACTCAAAAGAAATCAACTCAATTAAATAATGGGATAGAGACCCAAACAAAGAGTTCTCAAAGGAAGAAATAAAAATAGCCAATAAACATCTGAAATTAAGTGCTCATGATAAATGGTATTTTAATTGACTAGAAAAATCCTGTCAAAGTCAGAATGAATATTATAATTTAAATGAATACTCCTATAAAATTATTGCCAATATATTAAAATGTCTCCTTTCTACTTCTGAAAATAAAATAAGTGATATATGTATTATTTCACCTTACCTTCTAATCATAAGTTTTATACATGAGGATAAAACATAAAAGTTGTATATAGTAACAAATCAACCAAGTGTGCACTATGTGTTTGGCATATCTAACAAAGCAGACCAGTAGCCCTAAATCAACTCTGAATTTGCTTCTGTAAAAAGAATTATTATTGACATATCCAGCTAGAAGGACTACTGAGAGTGAATGAGTTGATTGTTGTTCAATTATCTAATTAAGTTCCAGGAAAGATGTGAATCACAAGGTCAGCCAGCATCTGAACTGAATTATCGAAATAGGCCAGTATTGGCAGAAGAGCAGACAGCAGTGATCATGCATGTGTAATACACACTCACTCTCTTGCCAGCCTCTACAGTGATAAGTGAAAGTTACAAAAATTCAAATTACTGAATTAAGAAAAGAATAAGGAACCCTGAATAGCTAATGCATTTAAACTTGCATATTCATTTACATGATCTCCAAAAGCCAATAAGTAGATATAAATGAAAAAAGTTCCTTCCAAGCACCCACTTCTAGTTTAGACAATAATATTGAGTATTGAGTATAACAAGGAACACAACAGTATTGCTAGTAAATCAGATATTGGCTCCATACTGCAGAGATAAGAAATAGCAACACAGAAAAGTCATTTGTCTTCAAGGATTTTACATTTTTAAAATAAAAGGCACACATACTTCAATTAATACAATTGATGATTATGCATAGGGAAATTTGGGAAGAATAGCATATTCATTTCAACCAGGAAAAACAATACATTCAAAGCATTTCCCCTGCCCAAGGACTAATGTAGACACTAAAATGAGTGACTGTCCAGTTAATCACTAATGCAAAAGAATAACAACTTGTTAATTATTGATCAGATATCTATCTCTCTATCTATGTCTTCTTTATGTTCAATTGCCTCCATGATAAAATGACAGAGGTGACAAATTGAGGAAAAAGCAATAGATTCAATAGAGTTTTGTTTTGTACTATTTTGTTTCTGTAGTGATTGCCAACAGTCATCAATAAATTAGAATATATGGTCTTGTTTCAACCACCATTAGGCAACAGCACTGACTTACAGTATTGTGGAATGAGTTGTATTTTATGGGCCATTGCCAAGTTCAGGTGACATAAGTAATGTTCTACAGTGGCTGATTCCAGACCTATTGTTGAATATTTTAATCAGGGGCCTTGATGATTGAATCGGGAACATGATCATTAATTTTGCAGATAAGTTGTGAAGAGTGACATCTCTAACATGTCAGAGGGAATGGATGAGAATATAAAATCCAAGAGGGACAAAGGAAGGTTAGCATGCTGATTGAACAAAAAAACAAGGGAGCAAAAAAAAGGAAATGTATTGATGGCTGAAGACTGATTAGATAATGTGTAAAGCGCATCAGAGAAAGAGGTAGAGAAGAAAAAATGTGGAGTCATGATGTATCCCAGGCTCAAAGAGCAGAAGAGGTTTTGATAACTTGACGGTTGTGATAACAAACTTGCTTTTAAGACATAGGATTGGGGATCAGAAACCTGAAACTAAAGTCAGTTCCCCATTTCCCAACTTTGAAACCTTGAGCTAAACCAACTATTATACTATTTGCTATACTATTAGAGTCAGAACATTTTTGTTAGCCAGGGTTATTAGGTTCAATCAGTCTATGTAGTACTTTTTTTTTTTTTTTTTAATTTCAATTCAAGTACTGTGAACATGCTGACAATGTTCAGAACAAGTTCAGGCTAAAAACAGCTTGGGTATTATACTGGATAACTTTACATAGGTCTTTCAATTTCATTTTTCTTTGCTACTTAGCTATCGAAAAATCATGGTTTTAAAATTTGCCTACAACATTACTACTTTGTTGATTTTCTAATGCTGTAAATGCTATTTTGTTAAGATAGATTTCAACCAACTTTTAATCTTAAGCAGAAGGAGGAATGTAACAGGTCAAGCTTTACATTGGCTACTGTGATAGGAAAACAGTCATGTAGAAACCCAAGGTTTCTGTGTTTGTCAGAGACTTGGATCCCTTTGGCATTAGTCATCCCTCAGTACACTTCTGAACTATAGTGAAGAACCCTCACATATACCCTACGATCCCTCACATATACCCTATGCCACTGATGCTGAAGTGCCTTACGTAAAGCATCTAACCCCATGGTGGTTTGAATGTAAATGTGTGTCCCCATAGCCTCAGGTATTTTTCTAATATTTTTTTAAAGTTTTTATTTTAATTTGAGACCAAGAGGGAATGAGAGAAAGAGAGAGAGAGGTAGAGAGAGAGAGAGAGAGGGGAGGGAGAGAATGGGCATGCTAAGGCCTCCAGTCACTGCAAAATAACTCCAGATGCAAGTTTCATTATGTGCATCTAGCTTTATGTGGGACCTGGAGAATAGAACCTGGGACCTTAGGCTTTGCAGGCAAACATCTTAACTGCTAAGCCCTCTCTCCATCCCACCTCAGGTATCTTTGATTGAGGTTAAGCTTTCTGCTTAAGTCTCTAGCAAACTACTAGAGGTGCCACTGGGCGTGGATCTGAATTCCATCCCAGAGGTATATGGAGGGAGCAGCTGGAGCTCCAGAGGGTTCATGTTTGCTTGTGGTTCTGGTTCATGGTGATTTCTCTCTGCTTGGATAAATGAAAGGGAACCAGCTTCTTCCATCATTGATGGAACTTCCCCTGGATCTGTGAGCTTAAAATCCAATCCCTTCCTCCCATAATCTGTGTCTTGTAGGATATTTGTCTCAGTAATGTGGAGGTGACTACAGCAAACCTACACACATATAATCATATAATGTGAATTGTTTTTAAAGAAGATTACTCATAATGCCCAATAAAACATGAATGCTAGGCACATAGTTGTTTAGGAGAAACCAGTAAATACGTAAATACATACATACATACATACATACATACATACATACATACATACATACCCAATGTTCTGTATACACACAATTTATTTTAAATAATTTCCATCAGTATTGGGTGAATCCAATGATGCAGAAGCCATGGATGACAATCCTGGGATACAGAGCCTTAGGACAGAGCCTTATGTGCAGACGGTATGCAAATGGAGTTCCATAATTGTATTTTGAATACTCATTTGATGAAGCAAAGATGGGATCAGGGTGGAAGTGAGGCTAGAGGGGGACTCAGGAGTTCAATATTAAAATAAAACATTTAAGGATTTTCCATGGTTTTCACTTATTACTGCTCTGTTATCTGTACCGACTTGCCATGAAAAACTATTTCTTGTGATGAAGTAGTTTAATTTGCATATGTGGTTTACTACACACATAGCTCTTTCTATATATTCTAATTTATGGACATGATGTTCTCACTGATCCAGTAGAATTTATATGAAGATGGCTTGGTAATGTGAAATCTGTTCAGGAAGATTGGAAACCAATTTTATACTCAACAGAATATAACATTATTTGTAACACTTACATCAAAATCAACTCATATTTATGCACTTGCAAACAATGTTGCATGGAGTATTTTAAACCCAAATGAACATGCTATTTATTCAAATAATGTAAATGTTGGAGAAACAAGAGAATGGATGCCAGAGTCCCCTAGCAACAAGAAATCAGAACGTTCTAAGGAGATTTGTATCACTTTGAGTGATGGTTTCTAAAGTTTGAGTTTAACCAAAGTGAGATAAATCACTTTGAGTTTTTTCCATGTGAAATTTATAACCTAAGTATTTAAGGATGATAGCATTTAAAACATTGATCTTGTTTTCTGAAATTAAAATGATTCCAGGTTTGTCTTTTCTTATGAAAAGCAGCATATCTTGCCACAAGAATATCAAGGTATCTTAATCTCTTATTTGCAGCAGGCATGAAATCTATATTCAGCAAAGTCTTAGCTATTTCAGCTGTTAGTTTTTAGATAAAACATCAGTAAAATATCAATATAGGGTCAAGTAATATGGAATATTTTAAAAGTACAGAAACTCTTTTAGATAAGTTTCTAATAAGTTATTAGATGGTTTTCCTTCCTACTTTACACAGTAACAATATTTTAGAATAAAATGAGAAGGGATATTTTAATAAATCCATCAATAACTTCTAAACTTTTGATGTAAAAAAATTCATTCATATTTGAAAGAAGACCAATGAAATGTGGTAAATAATTATGATGGTGTCTTTTATAAGAAATTAAGAAAACTAAGCTAAGGAAAATGGTAGCAACTGCAGAAGCCTACACTCTCTGTATTCCTGTTAAGAAGTAGTAATGTTTGATATTTCTCGTTAGTAGTCATCAAATATTTACTATGCCAACAATATAATGCACTATAGATACACTAGTGTTCTATTTATATTTTGAGTTATATAGTCCTTCTCAACTCTTCACCTGAAAGCATATGCTGAAATAAAATGCGCATTAATATATATTTATTTTGTTACAGTAATATCAAAAAATTTATGGCACTATAACTCATAGCCATTTATATATATTTAGCCAAGAACAAAAATTGTAAGAAAATATAAGTCACATACATAAAACATAAGACCTAAAGATTGAAAAGTGAAATAACTATTGAAAATGAAAAGACCTGATGTGAGAATACTATTTATGTGATTATAACTATCATGAACAACTGTTTACTGAGTAAAACAGTACCTAAGAAAGCTTATTTAGGTAGAGGTGGATAGAAGGATGAAATGTGGAAAGTCTTTGGCAGTGTGGGTGCCCCTGATTAGTAACGTAAAATTATTAGCTTCAATTGTTAGTTCTCTCTTTACTTTAATTTTTAATTTTTTTGAAATTTTTGTTTATTTTTATTTATTTATTTATTTATTTGAGAGTGACAGAAAGAGAGAGAAAAAGGCAGAGAGAGAGAGAGAGAGAATGGGCGCACTAGGTCCTCCAGCCACTGCAAACGAACTCCAGATGTATACATCACCTTGTGCATCAGGTTTATGTGGATACTGGGAAATCATGCCTCAAACTGGAGTCCTTAGGCTTTACAGGCAAGAGCTTAACTGCTAATCCATCTCTCAAGCCCTTGGTTCTCTTAATTATAGGAGTTGCTGTGAGAATTGCATAAATAATAAAATTGCATAAATAATAAAATATTTATAAAGCACCTTTTATCATTAATCTCATGAGAATACAATTAATGATAGTACCATTTACTGAATACCTACTCCATGTCAAACAATATGCCATCTCATTTAATCCTCATTCATGTATATCTAAAATTTATATTTTATATAAGAATAATTGGAGCAGGAGAGATGGCTACGTAAGTAAAGTACGTGCAACACAAGCATAAGGATGGGAGATTGGATCCACAGCACTTACATATGCCAGGTGTGGTGGTGTGTGGCTTTAATTCTAGTGTTCAGAAGGCAGAGACAAGAGGATACCTGGGGCTAAATGTCTAACTAACCTTGTGCAATCAGTGAGCCCTGAGTTCAGTGAGAACTTACTTCAGTAAGTAAGATGTATAGTGACAGGGGCAAACACCGTACATTGATTTCTAGTCTCCACATGCACATGTACACACATGCATGCATAAATGCACACACATATAAACCCATACACATATGAGTGCACATACATTCATGTATGCGCATCACAACATGTACACATGCAAATAAAAGAATAATCAAGCTTACAGTGTTTAAATGGTTTGTCTTGTGTCAATCAGCAGACTGGTACTCCAGTGAAGATCTGCCCAGCCCCACAGTTCTAAGTATCTCTACTGTAATAGAATTGTACACTGTTCTTTTTATTCTTTCAGTCTGTGAAATGGAATTAATTGTGTGGGTTATGACGATTTAAAATTTTGAAGCAAATTATAAATATTAAGAAGTCAGTGTAATACCTGAAGCAAAGTGATAAGATGATACCATATAACATGACAATAAACAGTCCCGTGTAAGAACATGGCTGGGTCAGGGACTTGGAGTGGCCCTGGGTACAGTTGCAACAGCCCGAGTAAGGGAATATTCTGTTGACACCTTCTTTCCTGTCCTTTCCTACCATCTATGCCATGATTTCCATCTTGCCCCTGATTCTATTAAGGCAAATATAACATCGCATTATTATGGCAAAATAAGCATTCTGCCTTTTTGGGATTCCTGGCAGAGTATTCCAAACACAACTTTCCTTTTGCTGATGCTGTTAATTGCACAAATGTTCATGTCATCTTGTTTAGACTGTGGCTTCATCCTGTTTTGACTATCATGTTGCCCCCGTGCTGGTCTCCCTGTTGACACACTTCAGCTGGTACCTGCTGCGACTGGGAGTCTGACAGGCATCAGCTGTAGCAAATGGACGACTTCTGCTGCAGCTAGCTGTCAGACACAAATGCGAATTTAATTGTATTTGTAATTCTCCTGAAGAGAATATTTTTAGATTTATGCTTGAAAGATGTCCTTTCTTCTTGTGTATTTAGAGATGTCTAATAAATTTTCCTTCTTTCTCTCTTAAATGTTGAATTGGGTGTCATAGAAAAACACCAGTGACCCATTTTGTTATGTTACCAATAGTGGTGCCTTTTATAAGGCTACCATTTATCTTTTATTAGCAGTTTTAATACTGATGGAATTGCGTTTCCTACATGCAATGTTAAAAACAAAACATCCACAAGAATGTTAGGATCACTAATGTTCCTTCTCTCAAAAAACAAAAAGAGGCAGTTTTCCAGACCTCACGCAAACAAATCCCATGAATTTCATGGACACTGTCCAGTTGAGCATATGATTTTTTCTTTATCTGTGTTCCACACTTTCCATCTTGTTTCTCTTATTATATTTGTGGCTCAGTTTATATGTAATTAAAAGCACAAATATTGGATATTGAAGGATTTCTCCTCAGTCACATAGTGGAGCTAGAAATCACGAGGTGGAAGTTGGTTGCTCCATCCATGATGTAACCATACCTATTGGGAGCTCAGAACTGCCTGAGGCTCCCAGACCATGTTACTGTCCCTGTCCAGTTCCTCTCAAATACAATGTTTCTTGTACAGGGTTGTAATATTTACTCCTTGAAGAGGTGTTCAGTGTGATGTGGACTTTTGTTCCTAAGCTCCTGTTTGGAGGTTGATCTGTGCCTCAATTGGGATCCAAATATCTGCTTCTTTAACATTAGGGAAGGAAGACCAGAGTCTAATGACCACACAAAATTTAGATGCGCAAAATTTGCCCACTTGGGTCTTCTAGTTTCTTTGAACATATATTTGATCTCTGTCTGTAATTTGAACCTTTTTTTTCCCTTGAATCAAGGATATCTGTATGTTGCAAGGGATGTGCTCTGCATGGTAATTCATTCTTATTTTCAAATTTTTGTTAGATTGTCCTAAAAAATCATATATCAAATTCTCTGTCTATAAAAATTGTGCATAAAAACTAGGAAAGGCAAACAGTCAAGTGCTTTGAAATAGCTCCTTATTTCTGTTCTCTAATATTGTAACCTACTTTATTACAAACACATGTTTTATCTGAGGTAGTCTGATACTCATATTCTCTCTCTCTCTCTCCCTTTCTCTCTCTCTCTCCATGTTTCTCTCTCTCTTCTTTAATAGAATACTCCATGGCCAATCTTTCCCAATTACCTTCTATTACTTGAACCATATAAAATCATATTTTCAAGGAAAGGGTTAGTTCTCCAAAACTTCCATATTCACCATTAAGTCTATTTACTTATTTCATTCCAATAGACATTGTAGTACAGTGAAATTGTCAATGAGGTTCCTTGGAGTTCCTAACTAAATTGTTAGTTATCTTCCTATATTTTATTTTTCTATTTTACAAAGCAATCATTTGAATGACTGTTTTCTCTTTTCTAGCATTTCTGAGTATTAATGATATCATATAACTTTATAAGGATTTTGAAGAAAATCCAGATGGTTTTAAACAGTGACTTCTAGTTGCAGTAAAACAGTGTTTAGCCATTTGAAAAATAACTCCAGTTTGTGGTTTAATAGACTGGTAGTAGCTAATGTTTATGGAGTGCAAGTTAGTGTCTAAAAGTGACCATCAGTGTTTAAAAGTTTTACATAGATTGGCCATGATACAGTCAGTGAATAGTTCAAATACCCCGCTTAAAAATAACGTTTGTGTGGTGGAGAGATTGCCTAGTGGTTAAACACTAGCTTGTGAAGCCTAAGGACCCCAGTTCGAGGCTCAATTCTCAAGGACCCACGTAAGCCAGATGTACAAGGGGGAGCATGCATCTGGAGTTCGTTTGCAGTGACTGGAAGCCCTGGTGCTCCCATTCTCTCTCTCTCTCTCTCTCTCTCTCTCTCTCTCTCTCTGTCTACCTGCCTATTTCTGTATCTCTCCCTCAAATAAATAAATAAAATATTTAAAAAATACCATTTGTCTACCATATTTTAGTATGTGATGAAAAATTTGAAATTAATGACTTTGAACAATGTATTTCATATTTTCTAGCTTACGAGGAGCATAGTGGATTTTCAAAACAAGAATTGTGCCTCCAGAGTCATAGCACTGAATATCAATAGCTTAATGAAATCATCACAATTGATGGACACTGCTGAAACAAGGGAACTTAAAATCGTATACAATAACTTAAATCAACTACAATCCCCAGTGAGCCAAAAATGACTTAGTTTATGAGTGCATCTAAACAATGTAATATTTTTGGGACATGTAGACCTGGCTTGCCTGGAACTTACTTTGTAGATCAGTGTGAACTCAAACTTAAGTTGATTCTCCTATTTCACTCTAAAATTATATCTATTGCCATCATGTCCTGCTTAAGTTATGTAATTTTGAGAGGAGGTGAACTAAAAGGTGCACTGTTCTTACAATGTCAGGACAAGTTCATGGTTAACTGCTTTAAAAATTCTTCACTAGCATACTTGCTTTTCATAACTTGTCCTAATTACTTATATGCCAGGTTTTCTATTTATAAAAGTATGTGGTATCTTTCTGTCAGATACAAAAATGTGGATTTCAGCTAAAATATTTCTTTAATACTGTGTATATAGTATTGAATAAAATCATCAACTAATTTGACTTATTTAATATTTGTAGAATATTTCATTTGAGGGTCAAGAAGCATGGATAGCCATTTAAAGTATACAAGGGAGGGCCAGAGAGATGGCTTACCATTTAAGGCATTTGCCTTCAAAGCCAAAGGACCCTGGTTCATTTCCCCAAGACCAACATAAGCCAGATGCACAAGGTAGATACTGCGTCTGGAGTTTGTTTGCAGTGGATGGAGGCCCTGGTGTGCCCATTCCCTCTCTCTCTCTCTCTCTGTCCTGTTCTCTCTCACAAATAAATAAATAATAAATAAATAAATAAATAAATAAATAAATAAATAAAATTTAATAGAGTATACAAGGGACATTTATTGACATAGATCTTATTATGTGCCATAAGACAAGTTTAAATAAATTCAAAAGCAATAAAACCTTACCAAATACCTTACTAACCATGCTTTAAAATACATTAGAAGCTAATAAGGGAAACATATCTGCAATATCTTCAAACATTTGAAAGTTACATAATGCATTTAAAAATAACCCACTGATCAAACTGGGAAATGCAAAAGTCTGTGGGCTCTCTACAAAAGGTAGGAAGTATATGGACTAAATTCAAATGAAAACAAGAGCTGGGAAAATGGATTAGTGGTTAAAGGTTCTTTCTTGCAAAGTTTGCCAGCCCAGGCTTGATTTGCTAGTACCCATGTAAAGTCAGACCCAAAGTGGTACATGAATCCATGGTGTACAGACACACACACACACACACACACACACATATAATAAATGACGTTTATCAAAAAGAGGTTAAAATTATAAAACCAATGTCTTTTCTACTCTTGTATTTTAAAATTCATTACTCTAAACAAACAAATATTTAATACGTATTCTTTAAATAATGACCAAAATGTTTAAGAAGTTAACTGATCACTAGTAAAAGGAAAATATGCTAAGAACTAAAGAGGATGGGATTCCAGATTCTTTTAATTGGATGTGGTAATGGGAGTGACTTCAATCCCTAACATATGGGAAAATTATACAAAATATCATTCAAATAATAATAGAAAATTAGAAGAAAATATATTAACAAGCTAAAATGCAGTTTTATAGTTCATTGATATAATCTTTAATGATATATTAATGGCATCTTCAAATTAATATTAGTTCATTTATTTCACAAATATTTTCTGAAGGCCTACATTACTCTGTTCTAATAAATATAAATCAAATGCATAAAATATTTTAAAGCAAATCCTCATATGGTACCATTATTAGAAAGTATGGTATGCAACAGAAGTTGTTCTTACAACCCATCTGTCAGCAAGGCAGAGCCAGTTACTAAACAAGGCCTAACATTGTTATTCTTATTGGTACCATATTCAGACTACTCAATATTGTCCTTGATTCAAAATCTCTTCTTAATTGTATATATGCTATACTTATCATTTTAAAATTTGGAATGTTGAGTAAAGATGAAATGTGACACCTTCTCTAAATTATGAAGCATTAATTTTCAGACACTAGGTTAAATTAATAAAGACAGGAAGCCCCAAAATCAGGAGAGTGATATTATACAAAAAAATAACACATTTGACAAAGTAGTAAAAATTCTGCACAGCGTAAAGTTCAAGAAACATAAAGATTATCTTTGAATGAAAATTATGTTATCTTGGGAGAAATTACAATTAAGACTCAGTGTGGGACTTAACAAATTATACATTAATGATCACTATATAACAAATAAAAACTGGACATATGTTCATTTTCATGTATAAAACTATAAAGCATCTATTATGCTTTATATTTTCTATACATCATTACTATTTACATTATGCATGCACATAGTCATATATTTCTGCTTATTGTTAAAAAGACAATAATGTTACATAAATGGTACAATTTTAAAAAAATATGTAAGCCTTGAAAATATCACCATATTAACAAACACATGTTCAAATTTAAGATTTCTTTATGATGAAAGGACCAAAATTCTAATATTGTAAGTTAGTTTGAAAGATTTATAGAACACAATGTTCCAAGACTCTGCTGTAGCAAAAGGCAAAACAATTGAGTGTGCTCAAGTCAATGTGTTTTCTGAGTATTCATTCTGCTCAGATGTTCTGAATATATATATATATATATATTGACAGTCATTTTAGATAATTTCTCATCACTTATAAGACATAATTCCTTTGAATTATGAAAGTTGAAAATCATAGGTTTAGTTGAGCTTTCCTAAAAAATGTTTTAAAGATACTTTCCAGTTGTATTCTATAAGACCTCTATAAACAGTAACACCAGTATTCCAAACAAAATGTTTATATAAGTAATGATTGGAGTAACATCAAGAATTTTAAGAATGGAATGGTTTGTTTAATGGAGAGCATTTACACATCCCCACATTTATGTATACATATTTCCACAATTATGTGACCCTTATAAAAAGCAGAGTTGATTAAATTTATAGTCTACATGAATGTCATAATAAAATAACCAATGAGATAAATTGACAATCAAGGTGACATTTTATTAAAATATTTAATCTTTGCACACTCAGATCTACTCAATATAAGACACTTACAATGTAGGAACTTTCTATTAACGTTTTGTGTGTGCACAGGTACGGAGGCCAGCAGAAAATCATGGGTACCATTACTCAAGAATGGTGCCCACGTCTTTTTGAGATAGGATCTCTCATGGACCAGGAACTTACTAATTAGGCTAGCCTGGCTACTAGTGAGCCTTGGAGATCTACCTGCCTCTGTCTTCCTAGTGCTGTGTTAACAGGCGCTCATGACCATGCCTAACATTTTACGTGTTTATGTGTGTACCTGGAATGGAATTAATGTCCTCATGCTTGCAAATCAAAGACTTTACTAACTGAGCTATCTCCACAGAAACACTTTCAATTAATTTTAACACGTTGAAACATGTTTGAAATTTTACATGTTTGGAAATTAATGTGTGTATGTCTGCCCATGCAAGCATATGAGAGAGGACAAAGAAAGATGGGATAAGAATGGTTATGGTTAACAATGGTTAAGTGGTTAAGGATGAATAAGAGAACAGGACAAGGTTGTGAGAAGAGGACAAATCTATGAGTGTTTAGGGAAAAGTGTTGATGTCATCAAGCACAGATGACTGTATATGCATTTCTTTTTGATTAGTTTTCTCTAGTACATTAAAGAATGCTTGACACCTAGATTGTGAATATTTACACAACTCTAATGATAGCCAACTGAAAAGTAATGACATCTTATGTTTTCCTTAGCCTTGTTTAAATAACTTATATCTTCAGAATTCCCACACAGAACAAATTCCACAATCTCTCTCAAAAATCACTTTTACTGGACTGTATGACTTCTTGTTGTAAACATATATCTGTGCATATTACTGTTGTTATTAACTTCCTGAACAATCCCATCAAACTTCTACATATTCTACAAGGAAAAATCTTTGCCATCCATGCCTAATGACTTTTTTTTTTTTTTTGGTTTTGGTTTTTCGAGGTAGGGTCTCACTTCACTCTGGCCCAGGCTGACCTGGAATTAACTATGTAGTTTCAGGGTGGCCTTGAACTCACGGCGATCCTCCTACCTCTGCCTCCCGAGTGCTGGGATTAAAGGTGTGCGCCACCACGCCCAGCTCCCTAATGAGTTTTAAAATACCATCTTTGGGCTGAGAGATGGCTTAGCGGTTAAGCGCTTGCCTTTGCAGCCTAAGGATCCCAGGTCAAGGCTCGATTCCCCAGCACCCACATAAGCCAGATGCAAAAGGTGGTGCATGCATCTGGAGTTCACTTGCAGTGGCTGGAGGCCCTTGTGCACCCATTCTCTCTCTCTCTCTCTCTCTCTGCCTCTTTCTCTTTCTCATCTGTCTGTCGCTTTCAGATAAATAAATAAAATCAAAAATTAAAAAAATAAAATACCATCCTTTATTTTATAATTGTTGTAACTGAAATCTCAACAGGTAAAATTATTTATTCAAAGCTCCCATCTTGTAAGTGGTAAAATGCTCTAATTCTATAAGCTAAAAATGATTTTTATTCACCTATCCATATAACAGTAGATTTAGTATACATGTTCTTTCTTCCTAAATTTACTTTTCTTCTTATTGTGCCTGAACTTTTGAGAGCATAAAATAAGCACATTTTTAAGTTCATAGTGATTGAGCTTTTCTTCAGATAAAGAATGGATAGTTTCATCTCAAGAAACATACAGACACACACCAAAATTTTGTGTGTGTTTGTAATAAATCTATCCTCATTTTAACTAAATGCTCCTACAATTATTCTTTTTCTTGGCTGGGGGAGGAATGTAAGGAGTTTGAAGTAGGGTCTTCCACAGGTCAGGCAGCCCTTGAATACACTATGTAGCTAAGTATGACCTTGAACTTCTCATACTCCTGGCTCTACCTCCCAATTACTTGAATTTTAGTTATGAGTCATAATACATGGCTTACAATTAGTATTTAATAAGAGCTTGTATCTCCAGAGAGGCAATAATATCTGTTCTAATCACCTACCTCAAGCTCCCTGACTTCCACATCTACAAATAATGAATTCCTTACAAAGTCATTTGAGCTTGTCTTATTTTCTTTTTTTTAAAAAAAATATTTTATTTTTCTTTATTTATTTTAGAGAGAGAGAAATAGATGGGGGGTTGGGGGAGAATGGGTGTGCCAGGGCCTCGAGCCACTGCAAACAAACTCCAGATGCATGTGCCCCCTTGTACATCTGCTTACATGGGTCCTGGAGAAGTGAACTGGGATCCTTTGACTTTGCAGGCAAATGACGTAACCACTAAACCATCTGTCCAGCCCTTGTCTAATTTTCTTAACACCAAACATATTTTTCTACTTAGCCAAATATACTATAAGCTATAGCATCGGCACGCAATATCCTCAAAGGTTTTTGTATTCAGTACATGGACCCTAGTTGTTGATGACACTCTTAAGACATAATTGGATCATAAGGGTGTTAACTTCATCAATGGGCTTGCTAATTGATGATCTACTTCTATTTTAAAAATATTTTATTTATTTATTTACAAGGAGGAGAGGGAGAGAGAATTAATGAATGAATGAATAAATAAATATGGGTTCCCCAGGTTCAATGATTAAATTATGATTGGCTATCGGGAGATGTGCTTGGTTACAGGAAGTAGATTGCTGAGGGCATGTGTTCTCATATATTGTGTCCCTGACTCCTTCCTGTCTTTTCTCTGGTCCTCTGCTCCCATCCCAGCACAAAGTGCACCGTGTTTATCTATCACCATGATGTTGTATTTATTTTTTCAGTAAACCTATTTCTATGTGAGGTGAAAATTTCCAGTGCCTTCTCAAATTATTTGCTTAAGATGTGAAAACCAAAATGAAACCTGTTGTTATAATATGTCTTTTACATTTAATAAAAATACTACTATATTGTTAACTTAAACCACTTGAGACTAGTTAATGGACTCTGTACCTAAAAGAAACCCACCATTATGTTCCGCCTTATCATTTGTGGGCCCATAAGCACTAGGGCCTAGTGGCCACAAGCTGAAATCATGAACTAAAATAAATGCTTCTTCCTTTATGTTGATTTCTCACATATTTTAATGAAAAGTGACTTAGTGATACCATTTTGCAAGACTCATCTCAGTCCCCATCTATTTCTAAAAGGGTACCTCCATTATCTCTAGTCAGAAAGGAAATGTGCTTTTTGAATGACCATTTATCTTGTATCATGATTCCATCTTCTATAGCACTTTACAGACATGGTTTAAATTCTGAATTGCTTATGCATTTAGGTGTTGTCTCTACAACCAAAGTTGTTAATTTTTCTAGGGCAAAGACCATGGCTTATATAAATTCTGAAATCCTTGTCACTAATAAGTATGCCATAACTTTGTATTGATTTTAACAAAGGGCAGGAAATAGCATGGCATAATATCCCTGTCTTCAGATTTCATGCTTATTTAGAGACACATTAAATTTAAAATTAGTTCCATAAGTCTTTACTTTCTTTGAATATAACAGGGAAGTACTTTAATTAATTCATTGATTTGTGTTAAATTTCTTTATAGTCTTATGTAGAACACTTCAGGTTGAAAGCATTAAATGAAGTCAAAGTTATCAATTAATCTTATTGGTAGTCATTCTACTTGTCTTCCCAACATTCATTTTATCCCATTTGCCCTTCCTCCACATGTAGCAATTATGAAATGTGGAAGGGATTGAGTCCACCCTTCCCATTCCATATTATGGATTACTTTGACTGGTTTAAACAAATAAGTACTTATTTCTGTTCTGACAAATTCCAGTAACTCTGGCCTATGCCACTCAGTATAGGAATTCCCCTGGCTGCAAAGCTGTTTTCTGGTTGACACATTCAGCACAAATTTCAGCTGATTTTGCCAGCACATGATCCAATAACTCTTCCAAAATGTTTAAGCAAATATATGATGGAAATTTTATTAAGTGTATCATAAAGAATAATAGAAATAGTCTTTTTGGTTTTCATATTTCAGGAAAATAATTTGAGAAGACATGGTATACATACACTGAAAAAATAGATACAGAGATTAAAAATAACATTTTTTGGTTTTTTATTTTGTTTTTTGTTTGTTTTGTTTTTATCGAGGTAGGTCTCACTCTAGCCCAGGCTGACCTGGAATTCACTATGTAGTCTCAGAGTGGCCTTGAACTCACAGCAATCCTCCTACCTCTACCTCCTGAGTGCTGGAAATAAAAGCATGCGCCACCACTCCTGGCTCAGTTAACACAAATTTATAAGCATGAAACCAGTCACAACTGACTGTAATGCATTCCTACAACAAGATGAGATATAGAAAAGCTGAAATGCTTGATATTATAGATTACTGTAATGTAACTTAAAACTAGCTTTCATGTTTTCTTTTTACTCATGCTTAAAAGCATAACCCTGTACAAACTAACTTCTTTAGTTGACCTTTTGGAATTTGTGTATTTGCGTGGTACAGATGTGTGTGTGCGTGTGTGTGTGCGTGTGTGTGTGTGTGTGTGTGTGTTGTGGGGTGCTTGTGTGATATGTGTGATATGATATATGCCTCACCCAATTTGCTCGCCTGCATCGGGGGTACTTGCCTGAGGTGGTTAGAGTTGAATATCAGGTGTTTATCTCCTCTGCCCATTGTTATGTAATCCAGAGATTTTTACTGACACAGAGCTTTTTTGAAGATGATTTCTGGTGAGTCTAGGGACTTTGCTCCCATACGGGACTGGAGTTACAGATACATGTGGTCAATGCCCAGATGTTTATGTGCACCTGGGAGATTGAACTTGAACTGTCTCTCAGGTCAACTCAGGACCTCATGCTTACAAATGGAGTCCTTTTACCACTGAGTCATTTCTTCAGCCCTAGTTCAGTATATTTATTTTATTTTTATTTTTGTAGAGAGAGCGAGAGAGACAGAGAGAGAGAGAGAAAATTGACAGGCCAGGGCCTCAGCCACTGAAATTGAACTCCAGAAGCTTGCACCACCTAGTGGGCTTGTACAATCTTGCACTTGCCTCACCTTTGTGTGTCTGGCTTATGTGGGATCTGGAGAGTTGAACATGGGTCCTTAGGCTTCTCAGGCAATTGCCCTAACTGCTGAGCCATATCACCAGCCCTAGATTTTTAATTATCATATTGTTTAGTTACAAAGTTTGCCTTGGAAATCAGCAAATTGTTTTCAAATTTCTTTAAATAGATGGATAGAATTACCATGGTATAAAATGACATGCATTTTACTTTAAAAATTTCAACTTGGTACACACCTAAATACCATGAAATAATGGTCATGATTAAAAACTCAATGAAAACAAAAACCTAGAAAAGTATATTACGAACTTTTCAGAATGCTTCTGGACATACAGGATCACACTGTTATTTGATATGTGCCAGGTAGCAGTTAGACAAAAGAAAATCTATTGAATAGAATTATAGAGACACTATAGGCAGATCAATGAACAATGAAACAGTGGAAGTAGTTCTAATGGGAATACACCATAGTATGGCTTTTGATCTGTATTTTAGAAGAATGAGTAGGCTTTATGGGAGGAAAGAAGAAACAATAGGTGGAAAGTCATAGAAGAGAAAAAACTTTTGAAGTACTTAGATTTCTGGAAGGATGTGGGATATTATAGAATAGAGAGATCCCTAAATTTTCAGGTTTCTTTGTATTTAAACAGGGAGTGTGTAAGGACTATGAAACTAAATCTGAGGCCATGAAAGGGGAATAAGAGGTGTTTAGAAGTTGGGGGTGGGGGAAGAAAGGCCAAAGGCAGAAAAGCAGAAAAGAGGCTGTGTTAAAAAGAAGACATCAGGAGAAAGGAGAAAAGAGTGGGGAAGAGAAAACAAAATCTTTTGAACAAACACTATTAATGAAATCTAATTTTGTATGTTAATATTTTTCAAGTTAAAAATACCTAAAAATTATTTTGTAGCAATAGGAGTGTACACATAAAAGGACTTGCCAACTTAGCTCAGGCCTTCTCATAATACATGCCTTAAACATTTTACTTCACTAAGATGTTTAATTGCATATTGTTGTTTATTTTTGTTACTTTCTATAGTATATAATGAGCATTGTTTGCTTCATCAATAAATAAAACTAAATTTTAAGGCCCTGAAGCACCAACTCTCTCCATCCCATTCCCTCTCTCATTCTTTATCTCTCTCTCTTTCACATAAAAAAGGCCAGTCTGTTGGGCTTGTCTCAAAAACAAAAAAACAAAACAAAACAAAAAAAAGACCCTAAATTTTATAAAAATACATATATGGGTAAGAGTCTACATTAGAAAGTAAGGTGAATTAATATATATTAATCAATCCATTTTTAAATGTTATATAAATTTAACATATTGTACATTATTACATATCATTACAATACAGATAAAATAAGCTAGAAATAGACCTCAGTTATTGATTATCTATGATGCATCACCTTTCTGTTGTTAAATAAAGGAGACTTTATGTTTCCACTTACTTATACCTCATAGCCACAACATGGAAGAACTTGAAGGTCACATAGATTAACTGAATGATCCAAAGGTTAAAATCAAGGCCAAAGCATAAACTCAAGCCTCTAAATGTTGCACACAGGGTAAAATTTCATATATATTCTATGTCATAGTTTTGCCTTATTTTCTTGTCTGTTGTATGATGCAGTTGGTTCTTATCTTCTGTACAGACTTCTTGAAGAGCTTTAACCCAGTTTATTATCATGATCTCCAATAAGTAAATCTGATTTCTTTCATTTCCTCAGTCTTTTCCTTTCTTTCCACTGGGTTGGTAGTGTCTTTTTATAATCTCCAAGGGATCACTGATGTATGAAAATCACAATGGATTTAACTTCAAAATGCTGAGAATACATTTACCCACTCCTAATTTCCCACACTTTGTGCTGAACAATGAGTTTGTGAGTGAGTCGAGTGGGAAAATATTCTATAATATTATGCAATCATGTAATAATGCAATTTGGAGGAAGTCTAAATGATTTACTTTGACTGGGAATGGAAACATAGCCAGAGGAAATCCTTGAACTCAATTGTGAAGATAGTTTTATGACACTATACTGTGATTCAACACCAGAGACTTATTTGTGACTGTTACCAAATATAATTCTATAATCTTGCTCAAGATTCTTAAGCTTTCTTTACATTTATTTCCAAATATCTTCTAAAAGGAATTTATGTAACTATCTTAAGAATTCTACACACTTAAACTATAGGGTAAAGTTCTATTTAGTAAATGGTGGAAGATTTATAAAATATAAAGAGAAACCATGTATTAAAGCTCTAATTGGGAGCATACTGATAATTGGACTTCTCTAAATCTAATTGGTTATGAGAAGGAATAAAAGAACCATATCCTTTTGACATATAACTGTATTCAAAAGTCATATAAAGGACTAAAGAGATCCACTCATTCTTTTCCTGATATAAAACGTTTAACACTTAAATGACCTCAGATAATATGTAAGGAAGGACAAATAGACATTTGTTTTTCCAAGAGGAACTAGAATTAAAATATCACACCACATGCCTTAGAATTTAATGCACCAATTGAGATATCTTGGTTCAAATCTCTTTGGTTTAGTATGGCAAAAATTTCTGAATGATACCAGTTTGACCTCACAAAGTAAAGGGAAGTCCTAACTGTAGGTTGTCATTGTGACAAGTTAATGTGTAGTATTTTCTAGTTCTGTCCTTTCCAAAGGTTCCAACACACAAACACCAGCCTGAGTGTATTTAAACAAGCTGTGTTTGAATTCATTCCAGCCTTTCCATTTACAGCAATTAAAGACTATTTGTATTCAGGAAACAAAATAACACGGGACAGCTGTTTCTTCTCTTTGCTCTTACTTCTAAGCTGTTTGAAAATACCCTGACAAGCTAAAAATATAAAGAAGTGTCTTCTTTATAATTGAAGATATAAGTGAATCAAATAAAATTAAAGAGACTAACAAAATCAATATCTTCCTTCCAAACTCATTTTCAATCACAGAACTACTTTCATTTGGGGATATTAGACTTGTGCTAAGTACTTAATATGTCCTCTATATGTATCTTAAACACAGGAAATAGCTCAGACTAGGACAGACTTACTTTGGGTGGTCCTAAATACATCTGGCCTATGGAGTAGACTTGTGCTGCACTGGGGACACCTCACTCAAACCCACTGTATTAGTTTCTTTTCTCCTTGCTGGTCTCAAATGCCCTGACAAACAAAATGTAGGGAAGGAAGGGTGTACTTCAGCTTACAGTTTGATGTTACAGCCCATCACAGTGGCACAAGCATGGCAGCAGGAAGGAAGTAGCGGCCAGGAAGTAGACAGCACTGACACTGGTGCTCAACTCTTTCCCTCTTTGGTAGACTTCCCTCAGTTATGCAGAGTCTTCCTTCCTCAATGAGCCCAATTAACATAATCCTTCACACTCATAGTCTACTTTTCTAGGTGATTCTAGTCCAGTCAAGTGGACAATATAAATCATTCCACCCACCAGCAGCTGAAGACCTGACATATATGAACATTTCCTGAGCATTCCCTATCAACATTCCATTATTCAGAAGAGTGTTATTGTTTTTATTAAGTAGAAACTTGGTACCATCATCTCCTTTCATTTTATTTATTTATTTGTTTTTGAGGTAGGGTCTTGATGTAGCCCAGGCTGACCTGGAATTCACTATGTAGTCTCAGAGTGGCCTTGAACTCACAGTAATCCTACCACCTCAGCCTCCCAAGCACTGGCATTAAAGGTGTGCACTACCACACCTGGCTAGGTACCAACATTTCCCTCCTCCCTGCCCCTACTCCAGTGAGGGCCCTCATTAGTGGGATTGCTGGTATTCACCATGGAGTTGTGGGTTATGAGTTATGAGAGCCACAGGTAGTCATTTTCAGGAGGGACAATGCCTCTGGACATTCCCTTCCATTCTGTGGCTCTTACAATCTTTCTGTCCCTCTTCCACAAAATTCCCTGAGCTGTGGTAGGTGTGTTTTAAGTCTACTTCAGTGTTGAGCTCTCAGCAGTTTCTTGGTTTCTGCTTTGGTGTGTGTTGAGTATCCTCAGTGTCTGTCCCCATCACCCTGACCCAGGTTGTCAGGCTTGCTGTGGAAGCAGCACTCTTGCTCGTCTTGCCAGTTCCTCTGTGGTTTTATCTGGGTCCTGGCTGATGTGTGAGGGGTGCTTTACTGAGAACCTAGGACAACCATAATCTATCGACAAGAGTATTTTTTTTTTTTTTTTTTTTTTTGAGGTAGGGTCTCACTATAGCCCAGGCTGACTTGGCATTCACTCTGTAATCCCAGACTGGCCTCAAACACATAATGATTCTCCTACCTTTGCCTCCTGAGTGCTGGGATTAAAAGCATGTGCCACTCGGGTTGGAGAGATGGCTTAGCGGTTATGGCACCTGCCTCCTAAGCCTAAGAGCGCTGGTTCCAATCTCCAGGTCCCACGTTTAGCCAGATGCAAAGTGAAGCAAGGGCACAATGCTGCACTTGACCACAAGGGGGCGCACGCATCTGGATTTCGTTCTCAGCAGCTGAGAGACTGCTGGCACGCCAATCTCTATCTGTCTTCCTCTCCCTCTCTCTCTCTCTGTCTCTCTCTGTGTGTCTCTCCAAAAATAAAAAAAAATAAAAGAAAAGAAAACATGTGCCACCATGCCCTGCCAAGGGAGTGTTTTTTTAAAAAAAAAAAAAAAATTTATTTGAGAGAAAGAAAGAGAAGGAGACAGATAGAAAGAGAATGGGCACGCCAGTGCCTCCAGCCACTGCAAACGAACTCCAGACTCATGTGCCACCTTTTTACATCTGGCTTACGTGGATCCTGGGGAATTGAACCTAGGTTCTTTTGCTTTGCAAGCAATTGCATTAACTGCTAAGACCCAAAGGAGTGGTTTTTAAAGCACTTCAGCCCCAAAGGAGTGGTGTTTAAACCAAGCCAGTCCTCCACTGATTTTTGCAGGAGAATCCTGGGATGACATGGGTGGTA
This sequence comes from Orientallactaga sibirica, assembly GCA_036365145.1. Taxonomy (NCBI): domain Eukaryota; kingdom Metazoa; phylum Chordata; class Mammalia; order Rodentia; family Dipodidae; genus Orientallactaga; species Orientallactaga sibirica. The sequence goes on along the minus strand of JAEOAD010000060.1, from coordinate 10,761,157 downwards.
CTCCTGTACCTCTGCAGCCAGGAGAAGCACTTCATCCAGGAGGGTCAACCGTGTCCACTGTAGTTCCATTCAAGGACAGGATAATGGGTGAAGACCCAATATGTGTCTTACCTTTTTCTACCCTCAAGGTAGATTGCAATCCTCATGTTTTAAGAATTTAAGTTTTCAGCGCTGGAAAGCTGACATGCTGCCAAAGATTTCATAGATGATCATAGCCCATTGGAAGTCTATTTTTCAAAACTCTGTATGTGAAGAAATTAGTTTGGAATCAAGTTCTAAATTGCTACTTCAAAAATGTGGCACTATTACATCTACTTAGAAAAAAATACAAACTTACTGATTGAATGTGTGTAAAAGACTGCTCTATTTTAAAAAAACATAAAAAATAAAACATAATATATCTCATCAACAGATTTTTTTTTCCTGTTTCCTAGGATATATGAGAGTTGTTTCTTTGGCCCAAAATCACATATGAATGTTAACAAAAAAAAAAAAAAAAAGTATGCTGAGGAGAAATGCTTTTCTCTGTAAACTCAAGGGAGTAAGACTGAACAGTTTTAGGAATATGCTGTTAAGGGAAGGGAAGTCCATATGCATGTGATTATTTTTAGGTAAGTAAATTACCTTCCAAAGGAGCCAGATGGCTCCAGAACACATCTGCAGCTTTGGTTTGTGTTTTCTCACTATTCACACTGATAATGACAGGGTCACAGAGGAGATGGTCACAGGCAAGCCTCTGAAACAGGCACTACCTTGTGTGGAAATAGGAAAAAAAAAATCTAAAAATACAATTTTGCTGCTGTAGTAACAAAAACATGATTTTGTTATTATAAAAGGGTAGACTAACTTCCATTACAATTTAATCAATTGACAACAATGTCTTTTATGATAACTGGACTCAAGAAACTGTGAGCACAATTAAAACACTGGGCAAACAGAAGGAAGGATCAGCTAAATAATTGTTTACTATGAACTAATGATTTTCTTCTATTTAAGTGTTTTTTGTTTATTTGAGAAAAGAACATGATTCCTATTATCACATTCAATCCTAAAATCATTAGTATTGTTGTAGTAAAATAATTAACTCATTATTTATTCTAGAATGTTCCAGTGTTTCAGACATCAATTCACTGCCTGTTAGCTTCAAGCCCATGTTCTTTTTCTCTGTTTAATGACATAAGTTGGAACTGTAATCACAACTTCTCTGAGGGCTGGCTGAATGTTAAGCTGTCTTTGTAGACTGTGTTTGGGTACACACTACAAGAAGGAGGCTTTCTTAGAAGTGTTCTGGTGTGTTTTATAGTCATTCTACGTATGACAAGACAGTCAATAGAGTGGAGGACACACATTGGCACCCACTTTTTATTTCCCTGAATGCTGTCTGAGAAACTCCATGGTGAGGTGGGTCATCAGCAAGCAGCTAAGTTCCCCTCCAGACCTCTGCTATCCCTTGACCCCACTTGAGTCTACCATATCTGTGTCTCAGCATTAGAGGACAGTAATAGAGGAGACAATTGGAGCTCTTTCAAGTTGACTTTTTTGTTCTTGTCAGTTCTGGAAGTAAGGAATGATCCCTGCATCTTGTATTTCCAAATTCTGGACTTCTCTTTATTCCCTATTATATCATTCATTAAGAATTAGTACAGCCTTCTTTTTCAAGCCAACTAGTGTGACTTTTTATCTCCTGACTTGACGTTGACCCATAAACTTAGTTTTGTTATTTTGGGTGAGAGAAATAAGGAGGTGGGCTGGAGAGATGGCTTAGCAGTTAAGGCATTTGCCTGGAAAGCCAAAGGACCTCAGTTTGATTCTCCAGGACCCACATAAGCCAGATGCACAAGGGGGCACATGCATCTGGAGTTCGTTTGCAGTGGCTAGAGGCCCTGGCATTCGCTCTCTCTTTTTTCTCTCTCTGCCTCTTTCCCTCTCTCAATTAAATAAGAAAAAAAGAAAACAAAAGAAATAAAGAGGTAAGGAACAGCTGGGCCAGCAGTACTAAAAATTTGGAAAAATATATGAAAACACATGAAATATGAATGCATGAAGTTAAACTGGTATATATCAAACTACCTGCTTTTCATGGAAATATGCTTCCTTTTCGATGGTAAGAGAATTACACTGAGGCATGTGATTGCCTACCTGTGTTTACCTGGCCCCTTTACAGTTATATGTGGGCACATGAGCATGATTTTACAGACTGCAAGTAGAAGTGGCATGCCATTTCAATCTCTGGGATTAATTTATAATGGATGTCTACATTGCATCGTCTTCCTCCTTTCTGGCTAGCACATGAAATTAGAGTGACCCTGTTGCCACACATATGAAAATATTGCCCCATAGGATGGCAGAGCAACAACTTGGCAGAGCCCTGTTCTCTGAAGGACCATTAGGAGCAGATGCCATGCAAAGCTGACCACTCCCTTCAGACACGTTTCATAAGTGTGTATTTGTACAGTTTTAAACCAGGACAGTTTAGCATACTTTCCTCCGAATGTAATTGGTAGTCAAGAAAAGCCACTATCCTACTTTTATTTTATGCCTCCAGATGTTCTAATCTACTTACACTTTTTCATATATGTTAAATTGTTAGTCCAAAATTTCCATATTAAAATGTCTCTTCAACTATAGAATACCTAATTTCAGTCTCTGGAATATGATATATTTTTTCTGTCATTTTATATACCTTTCATACTGGTCTGGAACAGTTTCCCAAGCAAACTCTCTGGTCTTGAACTCTTCAAGATGTACTTGATTAACAATTTAAACTTTCCTGAATGTCATCAGAATTTTATCAAATAAATGGTATACCCTTAGAAAATAAAGCAATTTTGCAGCTTTCATGAAGTCTCAACTAGTGCTTAAAACAAAGAAAATGTTAAAAACTTTTCAGGATCAAATCATGTTGTCCATGTAAAGGAAGCACGTGTTCTTGACTAATGCATTGCATAGATAAATACATTTTTAAAATAGTGACTGTGGTGTAGCTCAGTGGTAGGACACTTGCCTAGCACATGAGTCCCTAAATTCAATCCCAAGCACAGTAAAAAAAAATAAATAAATAAACTTAATTAATTAAATGAGTAAATAAATTAATAAAAACAGATGAAATTAGACCATATATTATAAGAAATTAAAGAAGTCATAAGCTTTTATTACTAAAGGTACCCTGAAAGAATCTAGGCTGAGAACTCACTAACTAAAGATGCCATAACTCAGGCATCAATAAATATGATAGTAGTTTGGATTGGCAACTGAGGTCATTTTGTTTTTGAAATACTCCATTCCAAGCTCTTCTGACTTTACACACTTCCATTGAAAAGTTTGAGCAGATTCTGATGGGCTTAGCCTGTATGTTATGAGCTGTTTTGGTCTAACAGCTTTTAATATTCTCTCCTTGCTTTCTGTGTTTAGTGTTCTGATTATGTGTGATGGGAAGTCACTTCTCTGGTCCTGTCTATTTGGTGTCCTGTGTGCCATCTATATTTAGATCAGTCTCTCTTTTGTAAGGTTGGGAAATTTTTCTTAAATAGTTTTCTTTCTTTCTTTCTTTCTTTCTTTCTTTCTTTCTTCCTTCCTTCCTTCCTTCCTTCCTTCCTTCCTTCCTTCCTTCCTTCCTTCCTTCCTTATTTATTTAGTATGTAAAAGCCAACAGCGATTATTCTGCAGAATTAGCCAGCATGCCGGGGTCAACCACTTGTACAAAATGGCGACCCCTAGAGGAGCACACAGGCCCCTTTTAAACATAGCTGAGGGGAATTCCAGGCTGATTAGGTAATCTTTTAACATGATTGGCTAAGCAAGTAGCAGTTACATTTGTGCATATTGGACTGGTTAGGACAAAAGGGACATGTCTCCAGGAACTGACTCAGCCCCCAGAGCCCGCCCCTTGGGGAAATTGAAACTTAGGCCTAGTTAGGGCAGCACCTTACTGAAGCCTGTCATGGCGTCAGTTTGGTCCCTTCATTCCCCCCTTGAGTCTGATCCCATCTCGAATCCTTGAGAAGAATCCAAAGGTTGGTACTGTTGTCTCAGAACCATTAATTGTACTGTGGCTAAGCGATCCTTAACAAATTTGACCAAGGCATTAATAATACAGGGCCCACAAGTGAGGGCACGCAACAAAAGGATAAGGGGACCTGTCAGGGCAGAAATTAAAGGTGTTAGCCAGGGGGACCAGTTAAACATATTATTAATTAATTAATTTATTTATTTATTTTTTAGAGAAAGCAAGAGAGAGACAGAGACAGAGAGAGAAAATTGGCACACCGGCACCTCAGCCACTAAAACTGAACTCCAGATGCTTGTGCCACCTAGTGGACATGTGCAACCTAGTGCTTGCCTCACCTTTGTGCATCTGGCTTATGTGGGATCTGGAGAGTCAAATATGGGTCCTTAGACTTCACAGGCAAAAGCCTTAACTGCTAAGCCATCTCTTCAGCCCATTTTAAATAATTTTGTTGAAGATATTCTCTATGCCCTTGGCCTTTGTTTCTTCTCATTCCTATATGCCTATGATCCAAATATTTGTTTGTTTGTTTCTTAAGGTGTCCCAAAGGGTCCTCATGTACTGTTTGCACACTTTTTTGAACTTGACAATGAAGCCAGCATTACTCTAATATCTAAAACAGACAGAGACACAACAAAAATAAAAAATTAAAGGGTTGGATGGATACCATAGCAGTTAAGGTGCTTGCCAACAAAGCCAAATGATCTAGGTTTAATTCCAGATGCACAAGGTAGTACATGCTTCTGGACTTCATTTGCAGTGGCTGAAGGCCCTGGTGAACCCATTCTCACTCTATCTTCTCATTTCTCTCTCTCTCTCAGCTTCTTTCTCTCAAATGAATAATTTTTTTAAAAAAATTTAAAAAAATAGAAAATTATAGACTGGTATTCCTAATGAACTTAGATGCAAAAATACCCAATATAATCCTTGCAAGCTAGCTTCAAGAACACATCAAAAGCATCATCCACCCTAATCAAGTAGGTTTCATCCTAGGGATGCAGAGATGGTCCAACACGCAGAAACTGATAAATGTAACTCACCACATAAATAATCTTATACACAAGAATCACATGATTATTTCAGTAGATACAGAACGGTTTTTGACAATTACACCTTTTCATGATAAAAACACTGGAGAGACTTGCTATGGAGGGACAGTGTCTACACATTATAAAGGCTATTTATAAAGCACCTAAAGGCCCAGATCGCAGTAAATGGGAAAATTTTTTGAAGCACTCTCATTAAAGCCTAGAACAAGACTGGGGTGCCCACTCTCATCATTTCTTTTCAACATAGTACTTGAAGTTTTAGCTCAAGCAATAAGACAAGAGAAAGAAAAGGGATACAACGTGTTAATGAAGAACTCAAACTAGCCATGTTAGCTGATGACATGATTTTAATTTAATTTATTATAATTTTTTGAGGCAAAATCAACAGACTGGCTTTTTTTAAAATGAAAGATAGCAAGAGCAGGAGCAAGTGTGTGTGTGTGTGTGTGTGTGTGTGTGTGTGTGTGAGAGAGAGAGAGAGAGAGAGAGAGAATTGGTGCATCAGGACCTCCAGCCACTGTAATCAAACTACAGACACTTGTGCCACTGTGTGCACATGTGCAATCTTGCACACTTGTGCTACCTTGTGTGTCTGGCTTATGGGGACCTAGAGAGTTGAACATGGATCTTTGGGCTTTGTAGGCAAGTGCCTTAAACACTAAGCCATGTCTCCAGCTCTGATGATATGATTTTATGTGTAAGTGACCCAAAAGACTCCATCAAAAAATACTTTAAAACTGATAACTTCTTTCACTAAAGTGGCAGAATACAAAATTAATGCACAAAAATCAGTAGTCTTCCTATATGCCAAAGATAAGCATATAGAGAAAGAGTTAAGTGGAACTATCCTGTTTACAGGAGAATATGAGAAGATGGAAAGATCTCTCATGGTTTTGGACTGGAAGAATTAATATTGTGAAAATGACTGTCCTATCAAAACTATTATATAGATTCAATGCAACTACAATAAAAATGCCGGCAACATTCCTTATAGAGATAGAAAAAATAGTCTCAAAATTCATTTGGTAGAACAGAAGGCCTTGTTTGCCAAAAATATCATTAACAAAAGAAATATATCACCATACCTAATTGCAAGATATACTACAAAGCCATAGTAACTAAAACAGCATGGTACTAGCACAAAACAGACATATAGATCAATGGAATAGAGTACAAGACCCATCTCTAAATCCAAGCAAATACAGCTACTTTATCATTGACAAAGGGGCCAAAAATACCCACTGGAGGAAAGACAGCATCTTCAAAAAATGGTGTTAGAGAAATTAGATAACATGTAGAAGAATAACATTAGACCTACTTTTCTCACCATGCACAAAAGCCAACTCTCAATGGATTAATGACCTAAAACTATAAAACAACTAGAAGAATAAACAGGGAATACACTCCACAACATAGGGAAGGACTTCCTGAATAAAACCCCAGTAGTATAGGAAAATAGATCAACACTAAACCACTGAGATCTCTTGAAACTAAAAAGGCTGATGTACAGACAAACAAACCATCAACAGAGTCAATAGACAACATGCAGAATGGGAGAAAATCTCCACCAGCTATACCTCCAACAAAGGTCTAATACCTAAAATTTACAAAGAACTCAAAAACTTAGCAATAAAAAAAAAAAAATCAGTCCACTTAAAAAAATCAGGTAGAGATTTGAACCAAGAATTCTCAAAGGAAGAAAGACATATAACCATTGCACATTTAAGGAGACATTAAACATCTTTAGTCATCAGAGAAATGCAAATCAAAACAGCTCTGAGATTCCATCTTACTCCAGACAGGATGGAATTCATCAAAAAGTAGAATAGTAATAAATGCTGGAGAGACTGTGGGGAAAGAGGGACCCTGACCTACTGCTAGTGGGACTGAAAACTTATACAACCACTATTGAAATCAGTATGGAGACTCCTAAAAAAGTTAAAAATAGTTACGACTTGATGAAAAAATACCACATTTAGGCATATACACTAAAGACTCCACTCTTTACTAGAGAAATACTTGCTCAACCAAATTTGTTAAAGCTCTGTTCACAATAGCTAGGAACTTGAACAAGCCTAGATACACACCAACAGATGAATGGATAATAAAGACATGGTACATATAAACAATGGAATTCTACTAAGCACTAAAGAAAAATGAAGCAATAAAATTTGTAGGTAGGGCTGAAAAGATGGCTTAGCAGTGAAGGCACTTGCCTGTGAAGCGTAAGGACACAGGTTCAGTTCCCCAGTACCCACATAAGGCAGATGTGCAAGGTGGCACATGTGTCTGGAGTTTTTTTTGCAGTGGCTAGAGGCCCTGGAATGCCCATACTCTCTGTATATCTGCCTCCCTCCCTCTCTCTTTCTTTCTAATAAATAGAATAAAATATTTCAAAAATTGCATATAAATGGATGGAGTTGGGAAAAGACATTCTAAGTTAGATTGGTCACATAGGCACAGAAAGACACACACTGCATGTACTCTCTCATCTGTGGTTCCTAACTGGGATCAATTAGAGATGAATGCAAATGGTAGTCAGCACCAGAAATATGCACATAAAACTAGAATGAGAGCAGTAGAGAGAATATCTAGGGAGAGAGGAGAAAAGTAGTTATCTGATAAGTTAGGGGAGGGCAGAAATTGGGGTTGTGGGGGAATCTTGGAGGGATAAGGAATACGGAGGGCAGGGAGGAAATTACACAAAAGATAAGACAATATGAATCAGTCCCATAGAAATCCTAGTTCTGACTAGCATTCTACAAGATATAACCACCAATCAAGAGGGAAGGGGGACAACCTGGACAGAAGGTGGAGAAAGCTTGTTCTTCTTAAAAACACAACTGATTTGGGTTCCTCCCCCAGTGAGCTGTTGCCTAGTGAGAACTATGAGGTCTCCAAAACAATGTATGTCATTGCCAGAATACTTGATTACCTGCTAGAGCTAAGAGACAAGATCATATTGCTGAAGACCCCACAGGCTGCAGCTACAAGACATTGAATTACCATGCTGGAATGGAAAGGGAAACTAGCTTTCTCCTGGCTAGACCCCATAGTGCTGGAAAGCACTATGGTAGCTGCTGGAAGAAAATGGTCACCAATAACATGAATAAACAGGGGACCCTGCAGATTATAAAATCAACCACCCAGAGGATAAGAAGTACACACATAGGCAATAGTGGCACACAGCTTCTGTGGGTAACCAACTGTTCTCTGAATGGATACGGGGCCTGATCAATGGTAGAGAACTCATACCTGGTACCAGAAACCAATTCAGATTACCTTTATCAGAAAACTCATACTTCAGAGAGAAGCTCCCACTGCTCTCTGGAGAAGAAGAATGGGATTACATAAAAAAATCTCTCAAGTAACATTGCATACCCTTTAAACGAAGCTTCTCTCACTCTTGGTTGGAGAATCTGCTTTATTTTACAAATGGCAGAGAAAAAGGAGGAGAGTTGAGATCCATTGATAAGACAAATATAACAGAATGCCCACCATGAGACATGCCACCTCTACTATATCTGCCAGGGATTAGGAGAACATGCAATGGAAGCTGTGCCATGAACACTGGTCTTACTACTAACCTGACAATCATCTCAAGGGTGATGGGGACAGACATGGTGATCAAGTACAACCTATCAAAGCAGAAATACAGAGGCTAGAAAGAACTCAACACTAAGTTAGACTTTCAACAGGTCTGTCATGGTTCAAGGAACATTGCAGTAAGGGGGGCCAAAATATGGTACTAGCCACAGAACAGGCAGGAATACTCTGAAGCACGGTCCCCTCCACTGCCCATTGCAACTGACTGAGGACTTCATGACCTACAGTGAATCCCAGAACCCATAGAGGTGGGCCCCAGGGAAAAGGGGATGTGAAGAGGGAATAAGAATATAATATGTTGATTAAATAAATATGTTCAAAAAAAGTAAGCATGATAATTACCAAAGGATAATTGCACAAGGACATCTATTTCTCTTCAGCTTATAAATATGGCAGCTGTGTCAGGCACAGAGAAGGCAATTTGTTATGAAATATTATCCTCCTACTTTGGGGAAAATATAAGGAAAACAAGGAAACAAAAGAATCGGTGAATAAGTATCAGAAAAAGAATAGAAAGTTTACTGACATATTTGTCAGTTCTTTTAATTATTGACTCTTTTTTTGTGTGTAGTATGTACATGGCATATACATGTGTATTCTTGAGGCAGGGTCTCTCATTGAACAGGGCCTTTTTTTTTTTTTTTTTTAAACTGGCTGAATAGTGAGCCCCAGTATTCTATCTTCCTGCATCTATGTTCTGGGGCTTCTGATATGTGTGACCAGACCTGGATTTTAAAGTAGGTGCTGAGGATCAAACTCAGGTCATCAATGGTAACCCAGAACATGCTCATGCTCATTGAAATAGCTCCAACCCTGTTTCCTGTCTCTTTAAGGGTTCACTAACATGTGTGGTACCTTTTTGTTCTGTAAGCTTATATGAAGGCTTCTGTAATTAATATTCTACCATACTGTTTTAACTTGAACAATGCGTTGGTTTTAAAGCCTCATCAATAAAAGTAGCTTTCATCACAAGCAATTTCTTTGTAGTTGAGGATAATAAATATTGAATACAAAGATTAAATGGGTGCAGATATGTGAAGTGTATAGAATGCTGCTTGGAAAAGACAGGTATTCAGCATGTGTTACATATTCATTATTCATTCGTATTATGCCCATTGTGTATTCTACATGGCAACAGCAAGTGACCTAAAATTGAAAATCAGTTCTCTAGTATCATACCAATAAACTGAAATTCTGAGTATTATGACATATGAACAAAATATCTTAACCTTTATTAGGCATTACTGCCAATATCCAAAATTATGCACATGCATTGTGTACCAGAAATGATTTTATCATGAGCAAGGTCAATATGGACCATGATTTTAATAATTTTCCAGGATAACAGAAAAGATAGTTACTAGTTAACAGAGGCATTTTTTATATTTGAATAAAAAGCACCCAATGGGAATTATGCTATTCTAATTTATTAATAAACTATTATGATATTAGTAATAAAGTATTTAATTTATGTGGGAAAAGTTTATCTGATAAATACTACCAGTGATTTAGGAGTGCATTTGATATCTCATTTGGGAACACAGGGTTTGTAATTTAAGAATGAATAAAAATGATATTTTTTATTATTATTTTCTATTATTCTGTTGAAGTAGAAGAGCCTGGACTTTTGGGGTGGCTTCTAGCACAAGGTAGCCCTGGCATTGTTCCAAGATGAGCATAGTGATGGTTAAAAGGCAGACCAACTTTTAGTCAGTGCATCACAGTTTTTAATCAAAAACACCAGGTCACGATGTTCCTACTGACAATCACCTTTCATACTTCTTGATTTTCTATAATAAATTTTAAATATGCAGAAAGTAATATTAGAAAATAATAATGAATTTGAATTTTGATATTTTATTACTTATTTTCATTTTCATAGTAGATGTTAAGCCCAAGCACATAAAAATATTAAGTACAAATTCCTTCAGGACAATCTTTTGAAGGAAATAGAAATATAAAAAGTAACAATATCATAATGTTAGCTCAAAAATTATTAAGCTAAGGACAGCCAGGGCTTTTTTCTCTATGAACAAAGTGATTGGTATACTATTTTAAAATTGTTTTCCATTTCTTTACTTTGTAGGCTGAAATAACAGCTACTGTTAGAAAGGCAATTAATTTGAACTCTTTGAAATGCTAATTGAATTTTTATCTGCAAACCCAGGATTTGCATTGTTGAGTTATTTAAAAGAAATACAAAATCCATAGGTTTGATAAAATGATAAAAGCCATGTGCTTAGCAAATTCATTAAACTGAAATAGCCACTTTTTTCTGAGTGTATTTTTGGCCTTGCATGAAAATCCAAAACAAAAATAACATCAATATACAGAAACCACATTTTATTTAAGGATAGAGTAGTGTTATTATTTTGGTTGTTTTGACAACACAGAAAATATTATACCATGGATTTTAAAAACTATGACAGGTTATGTTATGATAATTGCACTGTCAAATAAACAATATTTTCACTTTGTTTGATATGAATCTCATTATTTTATCGACCATTTCCAAGTTTTTATTTTTAAAAATCAAATGCCAATTACTCTATGTATTCTATCAAATTATAGCATCAACTTTTTAACTCAAAAAAAAATTTCTTGTGTATCATCAGAAACAAACCAAATAAAAAACGGTAAATAATGTGAAAGTTTATGACATAACTCCCATGGGGATAGTTGTAGATAATGACTCAATAAATTTAGCCAGGCCTGGTGGCACATGCCTTTAATCCCAGCACTTGGGAGGCAGAAGTAGGAGGATGGCCATGAGTTTGAGGCCATCGTGAGATTATATAGTGAATTTCAGCTCAAGTTGGACTAGAGAGAGACCCTACCTCAAAAAACCAAAACCAAAACAAAGAACAAAAGTCCTTTTGTACTACATCAGGTTTTCCTTTAGCTCTGTAGGCAGCAATATCCTTTTCATACTTTCCCTTCAGCTCAGCACGTGTCTTTTCCTAAGGCTGCTGGTCATTTACAGCAGTGTTGCTCCACATCTCTCAGTTTCTTGGCAACGTCTCTAATGGATAGGCCAGGGTGTTCTTCTTTGATTTGGGGGTGATACTCAGATCAGAGCAAGGCCAAGGGGGCGTCTTGGGTGCATCAGGATCCTTGACCTTTTTGTTTGTTTGTTTGTTTCCCCTTTAGGAGGGATCTAGGTTTTCATTTCTCTCTCATAATGAGCCATGTCTGCCTTGGCCATGTCTTCAAACTTTCCTTTGTCTTTAGCAGACATGGTCTTCCACCTCTCTTGAGCACTTCTTAGAGAACTCTGAGAAGTTGACAGAAGCATATGGAAGCTGCTTCTTGTGCTCCTCCTGGCAGGTTTGCACAAAGAATGCACGTGATGACCCTCTGTCTCTCAGCTGCTTAGGGTCTCCTTTGCTGCCTACAGAGCCAAAAGCAGGAGTTGTCAAGGCTGAAAAGAGCAAGAAAAAGAAGGAAGAGGAGGAAGATGAAGATGAGGAGGAAGAAGATGATGATAATGAATAAGTTGGTTCTAGCGCAGTTTTCTTTTCTTGTCTATAAAGCATTTAACCCCCCTGTATACAACTCACTCCTTTTAAAGAAAAACATTGAAACATAAACTTGTGTAAGATTTGTTTTTAAACTGTACAGTGTCTTTTTTTTTTTTTTTTTTTTTTTTTGTATAGTTAACACACTACTGAGTTTGTCTTTACAGAGCCCTGTCCTGGTGGTATTTTCAACAGCCATTAACCTTGCCTGGTACAGTATGAGGGTTGTAAATTGGCATGGAAATTTAAACCAGGTCTTGTTGGTGCACAGCACAAATTAGTTATATATGGGGATGGCAGTTTTTTTTTTTTTAATCTTCAGTTGTCTCTGATGCAGTTTATATAAAATAATTGTTCTGTTAACTGAACACTGCTCTGTAATTGCAAAAAAAAATTACAGCTGTTTTGTTGACATTCTGAATGCTTCTAAGTAAATGCAATTTTTATTAGTAAAAAAGTTCAGTATTTAACAATAAAATATGTGATATAAGCAATAACTACATTTATATTGACTCATCTTTCAATCTTCTTCAAAACCAGCAACACAAGCCCACAATACAAAAACCCTATATTGAAAGCATACTATTTCAGGTGATTTTGTTCCTTACCTTTTGAAATTGTCTGAAGTAAACTAATTAGCCAGTTTTTATACTATTATTGTACCTAAAATTTTCCATTTTTAGAGGGTTGAATGGAATACTAATACATAAAACACAATCATTTCTCCTTATCATTCCTACCATAATTGCACAAAGTGAATATAAACTCTGAAAAACCGTAATATTCTATTTAAATTATATAATATAAATCATAAGAGAAAGAGGGTTTACTACTATATATGTAGAACACTTTTCTGTCCATAAAATGCATTGTTTTTCATATGGCTACAGACACTGAAATGACTCCTTTTGAAAACTAATGTTATGCTAGGGAAAATTGGATAAGTGAGTAATGTGCAAGCTTATATGTGTGGCAATGAAAGAGAGTAGGTGATTGAAAGTGCCCTTGGTGTTGACTTAGACACGATGGGATTATTCTTGAAATTCTGATGCTGAAAATCATTGTGAATCAAAATCATGTGTACATGAAACAAATCGATCAGGAGGCTTTCTCCAATAACTGACAAGTTAGCAGCCAGGTATTGAGCCAGACTGAATGCACATCAGACTGTCATTCATAATTTACCTTGTGGAACATTTGTTTGTGCAAACATGACTGCTACCTTGGATTAGAACACAGAAAATTACACTTATCAGGTAGGCAGAGCAGAGATTGACTTGTTTAAAAACTTCTATTGCACAAAGTCTATTATTTATGCTCCTGCTCCCAACACAGGCCTTCAGCCCTGGTCCCAGATAAAGCACTGTGTTGTACAATATCCTAATATTGTTATTGTTCTAAACACTACAAACTAGCAAAAGTGGGGCAGGGAAGAAACAGAGCGATAGAGATAGAGACAGAAAGCGATTATAAATCATATTGAATCATTTCTTCTGCTTTTTGACACTACATGCTTCTTTATAAAATTGTCAATTAATGAATGTACATTTATTTATTAATAGGCTGAATGCTCCCTCAGAAGTTTAGAAAGAAACACAGAAGTGCCACTTTCAAAGGCTCTCTTGAACCACACAAACGTGCATGATTTCACCTTTGCTAACTGTCAGAAGTTCTTCACCATGCCTCTTCTCCCTTCCTCAGATTACTTGTGTTCAGAGATCTTTCAGGAATTCTTGGGTTGAGGAAGGAGGTAAACAGAGACTGTCATTACTCTTTTGAGAACAACACAAGGAACAGGAAGTACATCGTGAAGATAAAGCCCAGTAGTTTAACAGAAGGATGAGTTTAACAAAGGGTCCAACAGACAGTATCTGTGTAGGTGAAGAAATCCAAGGTGACACAGCTATGTTGGGAGCTTATACGACCATGCATTCTCCATTTCTCTTGGCAAACTCTTCCATGTGCTTCAGAACTCACGTTAAGTATCCTTCGAATGTGGAGGACTTCAACGCCCAGGTTAAGTCCTTGTTGCACACTCTGCACTCTGTGCTTCTTTGAATCACTCATTGTGACTTGTTTACCCAAGAGGCTGTCTTTACCTAATTTCACCCAAAATCTCCAGTGCCTTTCCTATAAAAGGCACTCCAGAGGTTTTGTTAAATGAAAGAACAACTGAGACCAGTGAAAAGTGTTACATATTGCCCTGGACTATTAGTATAAAATCAAAGGTGTACAACTGAACATTGGCGAATCCACACTAGATCATGTTTCTCAATCACTTTTTAATAATTTCCTGCTTTTTTAGAATCACTGTTCTCATTTTGTTTTATTGCCAAGAGCACAATTACCTTATGTGGTGCTTTGAATATAAAATATCCACTAAAGCCTCACATGTTTTGAATACTTGGTCCCCAGCTGGTGGCAGGTTGTGAAGGTTGTGGAGCTTTGTGCAGTGAGAGCCTTGCTGAGGGTCATGTGTCACTGAGGGAGACCCTTGAAGTTCATTAGTTCATCCCTCCTGGGTGAGAGCTCAGCTCACTCTCTCTGCTACCTCCTGGATACATGATGATGTTAGCCAGCTTCCTACCTGCGATATGCTTTCTCTACCACGATGCAATTCCTTTCCTTCTATAACCCAATTTGAGTAGGAGGTGTTGTCCCAGCAATGAGAAGTTAACTGCTACATCCAAATGTGCTCAAGATAATCGATGCTCCACAATACTGCAAATAATTTTTATGAGCTTAATGACAATTTACTAGAGGACCAGGCAGCATTCTTTTTGTTGTTGTTTTTTTTCCCCAGAGGCTCCAAGTCATGGCAGTAGCTCCTTACTATTTGTAACAATATAATGTCGGACATTAAACCGAGCAAAATGCACTTGAGCATGAGAAGCATGACGTGGAAAGTCATTAAAATCATAACCTTCTCATGTATTATTCTGACCTTGCACATAAAAACAATAGCAAAGCAATTATGGCCATTTAGACTCTGAGTTACACACTACGATGGACTAGGTGATTACATTGCTCATCGAGCTTTTCTTGACGTCACTACTGTTCACTTCATGTTCCTTCTACAGGGCACTAACAATTTTGTCATTTAAATTCACTTTGGACACTAGTAAGAATTGGAAAGAATATGTTTCATAAACATTTTAGACAATGTTATAGTTTTTTTAAGTGTAATTGATAATAAATTTTTTGACCCACATTTGCTCTTCAAACATTAAATGTCCTGTCATAAATGACATTAGAGAATTTGTTTTAAATGACTCAGTAATTGCTCATCACAATGTGTTCTTGTTCCTTATGGTTCTCTGTCTGAATAGCCGAGACACTATAAGGCAGTTTATAATCTTCTATGTTGTTATGTATGGGCAGTTAGAAAGTTTTTAAGAAGAAAAAAAACTTCCTCAAATGCAGAAAAAAATTACTTGAACATTTTGGGAAGCTCTTTGTAGAGATGGAAATAAATAAGGAAAGCTACAAGCTGTCAAATTCACTCCTCTAATGTGTCTTTGTTGTCATATAAACAGGAGTTAATTCTAAACTGAACAGCACTCTGGAAATTTACTTTCCTTCAGAAAAATGCAGCCTTTAGGAGAAAGTAATTCCTAAACATGAGTGAGGAAAGGGAAAAATGGGCCAAAGCCTAAACAGATCGTTATAGCTATGACCAGAGGGGTTCAGAGGCAGGACAAGAAAGAAAACAGTATATACATGTTTGACATTTTAATATTAAACACTCATTAGCTGTTTGCTAAGGTCTGAAATGTTTGGCATGTAATTCAACTACCCAGAAGATAGGCTAGTTTCTCTAGCCCTTCAATCAAAAATTATACTTATAACCTAAAAATTAATTTAGAAAGGAGGAGAAGAAAAAGAAGAAAAATAATTCTATGACTATAATTTTAGAATATTACAGAAAATACTTGAAAACATATTAGTCTTCATTTGGGACTTTAAGGAATTAGTTCCATTTGTTTTAATGTAGAGAGTGTAAGTTACTGGACTTTGATATTGCAATGCTTTTCAATCTTATAGTCATTATTTATTACTGTTGACCAGAGAGTGATGCTCAAATATTTAAATATTTATGCAAATTTAAGATTAAAGCACTTACTGAGTAAGCTCAGAATATGTTCCCTAACTGATGTAAATTCCACACGAAAAGGTGTGCATGAGTTTTAAATTATCTACATTACTCCCAAAGAAGAGATGATTTTTTTTTGATTATTAACATATTTGATGTTAAAAAATAAAAATTTCAACTTAATCTTCTATAGAAATGAGGTATCAAATTTCTTTAGAACAAAATTCGTTAGCATAAACATCATTGTCTCAAAATGGGATCAGCAGCTTAGGTACTCTCAGTACTCAATGTTTTCTCTTCCCAATTTCTATCCGGGGGCACCAAGTTAAACATGTTTGAGTATCTCAAGTGAAAAGAAAGCATTACCGCTTAAATAAAAGCATTGTTTTCCTTCTTGAATCCATCACACCATTAGATTCTTACCACATAATTGGCTTAATGTTATTATTATTATTATTATTATTATCACATTCATCATCATCATCATGATCATCATCATGATCACTTAGTGCTGAGAATCAAACCCAGGGTCTTATTCTCTACCCCTGAGCTATATCCTTTGGCTTTTATTTATTTATTTGTACTTATTTTTTTAATGTGTATTTATGAACATGCACATGAAGACCTATCGCCTCTGCAAATGAATGCCTGCCCAGCTTCACTTGGGTGGCTGGGCATTGATCCTGGGATAGCAGGCTTTGTAAGCAAGCACCTTTAACCACTGAGCCATCTCTTCAAACTGGTCCTTGTTTTATCTGATAAAGGGTCTTGCTATTAACTTAGAGTAACCTTGAACTCAGGGCATACTCCATGCTGATACTGAAATAGTGATTCTCCTGTCTTAGCCTCTATAATCCTGAGATTACAGGTCAGTGCCACCATACACAACAAAGGTAAACTTTATTTTTAAGTACTTTTTTCCTCTGGAAAAAAATTCTTCCATTTTCTATTATATTTTTTCAGTACAATATCATATAAGTCAATTATAGAAACAATTTTCAGATGAATTACTAAAATTTCTTTATTATTTTTTGGATGGCATTGTTTTTTTGATGCATCCCTTAATAGAGGCTTTATACTGATATTTTGAAGCATGATGAGTATAAATAGATAACTTATCTATGAGAAAAAAATAAGTAATACTTTTGTATATATATTGTACTGATCCTACTCATTTAACTAAAAGAACACATTCAGTTTGCTAAACCATGTTTAATTACATTGTATTCATCACAGAGGCTCAGTATAACTATCAGAAAGTTAAATGTCTCCTGTGCGTGGGGTAGACTGTCATGTATGATGTCTTTTCTTCACAGTAGCATCTGCTGAGCTCTTTTTTCCTTGGGTAACTAGAAAGAAGATGCGTACAAGTTCCTAGTAGAACTCAAAAGTTCTCTTCCACTTACCTCTTTGACATTTCTTCTGCACTTCACCTCTATAAAAACTTATTTCTTGAAATTACCATTCCAGACTGTGCATAAGTATACACAATGCCCAGTGACAGAATAGTGGGGGTCTTTCTACTGAGCATTGCATGTACTAGGCAGATGATAACTGTCTTTTTAAAATATTTTTAAATATGTCATTATTTCTTTAATTGCAAGAACATATGTGTGTACATATCTATACACCAAGGCCTCTTATCACTGTAAATGAACTTGTGAAGCATTTGTCACTTTTTGTGTATGGACTTTTGTGAGTACTGGGGAATCTAAGCTAGGATGACAGGCTTTGAGATCAAGTGCCTTTAGCTGCTGAACCATCTCCCCAGCCTTGCATGACACTTGTCATTAATCTTTAAATTGCGTTTTAAAAAATATAGGATTTTTTTTGTGTATATATAAATTTGGCTTTTCAAGGTAGGGTCTCTTTATCTCAGGTTGGCCTGGAATTCACTATGTAGTCGTAGTCTCAGGGTAGCCTTGAACTCACAGTGATCCTCTTACCTCTGCCTTCTGAGTGCTGGGATTAAAGGTGTGCATCACCATGCCCAGCTTGTGTATATTTTCTGATTACTTACATTGGATGTTATTTTAATTTTCCAGGCATTTGTATTTATATTGAGTGAAATTCTTATATCTTGATTAGGTTGATAATATGAGATCATTTCAAAAGGTGTATTAACAGAATCTATATACTATTACATTGAAACTTAATTTTATATGTCTTCTCACACTTACCTTTTAAGTAATATATGTTGTATTCCACAGTTTGCAAATAAGTAAAAACAGCATTTTCATTGAGAATACAAAACAAAGTTAGGAGTGGTGGTGCCTGCCTGTAATCCCATCACTTGGGAGGCTGAACCAGAATTATTAGGAGTTCGAGACCAGACTGGGCTACAGAGTTAGACACGATCACAACTCTAAACCACTATAATGAACAAAGAAACCAAACACATAATTTTCTTTCCTTTTCTCTCTAATTTTCTCCATTTTAGTTAATGCCAAACATAAGTCTGCGAGATTCTTTTAATTGTAAAATGGTAAATTTTATTGACAGTTATCAGGATAACTACAATGAAAATAAGTGTCAGTCTATCTCATTATGTATCAAGGATAGAAGTACTTAGAATATCTACATTCTTTTTTTCATACCTCAAATCATTTAAAAGTACAAATCAGGAACTAAAGTATCATCTGTCCTTATACCTCATTTTAAAATTTTCTTTTTAAAAAATATTTATGGACTGGAGAGATTGCTTAGTGGTTAAGTCATTTGCCTGTAAAGCCAAAGGACCATGGTTAAATTCCCCAGTACTCATGTAAGCCAGATGTGCAAGGTAACACATGCATATGGAGTTCATTTGCAGCAGCTGGAAGCCATCGCGTGCCCATTCTCTCTCTCATTTTCTCTCTCTGTAACTGTCTCTACCTGCCTCTCAAAGGTGTTATTTTTTATTTATTTATTTATTTATTTATTTAATGTATTTATGTTATTTATTTATTTATTTATTTATTTATTTATTTATTTATTTATTTATTTATTTATTTTTAAGAGAGAGAGAGGTAGAGAGATAATGGGCACACCAGGGCCTGTATCCACTGCAACAAATTCCAGAGGCATACTCCACCTTGTGCATCTGGCTTTACATGGGTACTGGGAAATTGAACCTGGGTCCTTTGGCTTTGCTGGCAAGTGCCTTAACCACTAAACCATCTCTCAGCCCTATAATTTTCTAAAGGCAAAAAGAAAACATATCTCCATGAGGGAGGGAAGTGTTGTTCATATGCAAAAACTTTTTACCTTTTGAGAAGAGTGAACAAAATAATAGACAAATCCATGGGATGATCAAGTTTAAGAGAAACAGCACAAACTTAAGTAAATATATTGTAAGTCTCAGTTTTATAGCATATACAGATTAATTAATTATTGTAGTACTTTGAGTTCTTTGGCTAAGGATGAATGAAGTTAAATGTTTCCAAAGAAGTAATGTTATTTAAACATAGGAAATGTCTCAAAATAAAATTACTGTAGCTTTGCATATGTATATATACTTGAGCTGCAGGCAAGATTTTCTTAATGAACTATGACTGTGCTTAAAAGACTTTGTGTCCTATGCTAATTCAAATTTCCCAATAGGAATTGTTTTAATACCCTTCCAAGCTCTAAAGCTTGACCAGTAAGTGTGCCAATACAAATAAACATCCATGTTTCTTCATTCAACTCTGAAGAATCTCTTAAACATGTGTCTTTTTGATTTGTGTAATGTATAATAGTGAGGACAGTAGGCCTATGCTACTATGCTTTTATTATAGAGAGTAGATTATATTTAATTAATAAAAATTATAAGATAATTTCTTCCCTTGCTAATTTTCTTACACATATTTCATCGTGGTATTTTTTTTTCCATTTAAAGTGGTGACTCGTTATATATTAATATTTTATGAGTACATTTTAGAGATCTCTCCAGTCTTATTTTGATTATAAGTATTCTTATGTGAGAACTAATATTTTTCATGTGCAATTGAATGTGTTCTGCAACCGAGAGAAACAAGGATTCATAAAAACTTGATTCCCTTAAATACCAAGGTAGAAATCAATGTAGGTGGTCAGTTCTCTTCTACTTTATTTTTCTTTTAGATTTTCTTTTGTTTGAAATTCAGTACAAAGCATTTTGTTCAACAAAAATTCCACTCCCAAACACCACACACAAATCCTCTTCTGATCTACAAATTGATATGATTACTAAGAGCTGAAATGCTTAACTGATCTTTTGGGCATGTGATGACCTATTGTAAATATGTAGTCCCTTTGAAATAACTATCTTTGAAAGCCACATACTTTTAAACCTTCCTCTGTAATATGTCCAAATGTTTCAGTACAAAACAATAATGCTGTAAATCCATTGAGAAGTAAATTTGATAGTTCAGGCAGAAAAGGCTGGAATACCACCTGCTATTATTTCAGGGATTCCTTTACACAAAATAAAGCCCAGGTGACAAAGCCAAATGCCAAGCAATTAAAAGAAATATAGACATGGGGGGCAGGAAATTAGAGTATACTCTGACTTTTAAGTATGTACCTGTTTAAGTAGGTGTGAGACCTTAGGACCTGGATGAAGATGTACCCCAATTAGTATTACATGTGGGCAAGCTGGTAATGAGAATCCTGGGTAAGAAGTAATCTACCCAATATTTGTAACACATCACTAAAAAAACCAGGTGTAATGTTCCTGACACCTGGAAGCAAAGAGAATGTTTCGTGAATTCCTTTCTAGAAGCTGCTTGGTTTCATTTCAGTAATCCAGATGATCATCAATTAAATATCTGCTTTAAGCAATAGCATTTTCTTGATAAGAAAATGGATAACAAGCAGAAAAGGAAAAATTTCAGAGTACATTTTATGTTCCTTCCTAAAATGAAAAACTAGCAATATGTCCTCTAACTCCTTGTAATTTGAGGAACTGCATATATACCGAAGTCTTAGAAGATGCAAAAAAAAAGCTATGCACATATCTGATGTCTACTATGATGATCCTGGATTCTGCTAGCCTCAGAGTATTTTCTAAAACTTGGAATTCACAAACCTCAGGAATGAAATCCTTTTGAAAAAATGGATGCCTGCTTATTAGTCATGCAATGCTATGAGTTTGTCCACCTTCTCATGAAATCTTATTTAGTAATGAAATGCTGATTAACACTGATTAACTGATATGTCACTGATTAAAATGATTCATTATGGAAGTACCTTGCATCTTATTAATAAACAACCAAATTATCTTCATCACAAACTGTCATTAAATAGTTCAATGTTTGAAGGAATTTCCCTGTCATTGCCAAATATTAATATTTTATTTCTTAATACATTTCTTAATTTGAAGATGCAAGGTACTACTCCACTTTGTGTACAAATGCAATGTTGAAAGGTAAATTTTATACTTTTTAAATCCTTAGCTAAACTTTTTCACTTACTGGTCAAAGGAGCCTAAAATTATCCTCATCAACTACCTACACTGCTAAATATATAAGAAAATGACCATATTCATTTAGTCTTCAAATATGTGGATGGCAAATATTCCTTCTTATCCCATCCTATTTCCAAAGTATGTTTATTGCCTAAGCTTATCAGAGTTTATTCTGTGTTCCTTCCTAAGATGAAAAATAGCATGATTTTCTCTATCTGGTTGTCTTCCTTTCTTAACTTTTCTATGGGAAATCTAATCTGATAAATACATTATCTCGATACAAATGACATCCACATTTTCCCTCTAGGTTAGCTCCCTTCTCAAATGCCATCTGTGCCATTCTTTCTCTTACTATTTATTATGTCTGTTATAGCTTCTTCTTTCAGCCAGACTCAACATTGGAAAGTACCTGTATTCCAAAAGAAGTCACGCTCTGCTAAAAACAATCACAATGTTTGGGTTGGCATCCTGTATGTGCCCATGTGACTTTCATCAGGGCCAATGAATATCTTTGGACCTCAGTTTCCTTAAGTCTAAGACATGAATTTGATTTTTTGAGTATTATTTATTTATCACTTATGTATAGATAAATATATGTGTGGCTTCTGTGTGAACACACGTGTGTGAGTGTGCATGTATGTATATATCGACATGAAAGGACAATCTCAGGTATCATTCCTCAATGTTACTCACTGGCATAGAATTCCCTGAGTAGTCTAGAAGGGTTGGGCAGCTAGCTCCACGAATAAGCATTGCTCAGCTCTGGGATTTCAAGATTATCAGTATGCACAGATATATATATATATATAAAATTTGGATACTGGGATTGAACTTTGGTCCTCTTGGTTGCAAGGCAGGCATGATTGAACTATCTCTTCAGCTTCAAAATGACATGAATTGTAGAAGAGAGCTAGTTTTTTATCCCTCTTCAGTATTCTATCATTTCACAATTTTAGTCATCTTTTCCTATACATATTTCTTTCTTCATGGCTTTCCAATTATTGTATTTCAATTACTTGCAGTCCAAGGATCTGATAGCCATTTTAAAATGTTTCTCATGTTTGCATTCTAAAGTTTGTGAGTCAAAACATGTTGTCACATAATATTCCACTTTTATTCCTACATAATAAACCTGTAGCGTCCACTCCTTCCTTCCTATTTACATTGCCACATTGATGATCTAGATATCTATAACCTCTGTCTAATGTAATACCAAAACAAAAATCCTAGCTGCTCTTGGGGTTTACTCATTTTCTTATTCTTCTATCTCCTTTTCTTAATTGAAATGTTTTCTGAGTTTATTTTTTTATGAGACAGAGAATACTCATTGGCATGCCAGGGCCTCTAGCTACTGCAATCGAACTCTAGACACATGTGCCACCTTGTGTGCATATGTGACCTTGTTTGTGTGTGTCACCTTGTGTGTCTGTCTTACATGGGATCTAGGGAGGCAAACCTAGGTCCTTCGGCTTTGTAGACAAACACCTCAACTGCTAATTCATCTCTCCAAGCCATGAGTTTCTTAATTTTTTTTCTATTTTATTTGTTTTGTTCCAAAACTGTATAAAGTGATATAAAACAATGCCACCTTGCCAAATTCTTAAAAATAGTTTTAAAAATCAAAGTTAAAGCCATGAAAAGATTCCCATATCAGTTTAGACAGAACCTGTATATTTTCCTAGGGTGAATCATAAATGTGGCTCTAATCTTCCTCAGAAGTCATTTGGTAACCAGCAGACTGTATTATGATTCAGTATTTCTTGTCCTTGAATTGTACTTTTGTCCAACACCTGCTCTTGTATTCAGTTTAAACCTGTGATTGACTGATTCAAGGAAAAATGATAAGCATGGCTTTGACTTTTTCATGTCATATAGCATTCTATCTTAGTATGCAGACAAGAGACTACTTGCTGACTTCAGAAAGTAATCTCTTACACCAAGAAGACCTCTGAAGAGTACCACAGGGCAGAGGAAGGAGGGCAGCTAGCTCTAATTAGTAGCCGAGGCCAGACCAAATCCAACAGATAGCAAGAAAATATGCCATGGACATAATAAAACCTCACGGATATCAGTTTTTTTAATGGCTTACGGGAACTTGAAATAGACTGCTTCAGTTGAACCTCTATGAGAATTGCAACATAATGACACACTAAACATAGGACCAGGAAAGTCTTCTATGGATACCTGTCCCACAGACATTACCAGATTAAAAAAATAAATAATGGATGCTGATCTAAGCGATTAAGTATCTGAGACACTATTAAACACCATAGAAAGCTCTTCAAGTGTTCTGATGATTTGTTAATTTTTTGAACAAGCTTACAAGCTTTTGTTTGTTTGTTTGTTTGTTTTGTTTTGTTTTGTTTTTAGAGGTAGGATCTCACTCTAGCTCAGGCTGACCTGGAATTCACTCTGTAGTCTCAGGGTGGCCTCGAACTCATGGCAATCCTCCTACCTCTGCCTCCTGAGTGCTGGGATTAAAGGCGTGTGCCACCACACCCGGCTCCAAGCTTTTTGTTTTCCAAAAGCAAATTGTTCATGTTTTGGTAGACTCTGTTCTCACCAGGTGGTGACGGGATAGCCAGGGTCTCGCTGGGGATGTATGACTGAGATTGTGCTCTCTGTGTGTACTTAGCTTCTCCCCATGCCATTAGCTCCACACTAGTCTTCCTTCCATGTTTTGCTTTTTCATTGTATTTATTCATTCTGTAGTTGCTGATACACAACGGTCACACTTAGCTTTTTGGTCTCTAACTTCTATATCCAACTTCCTCATTCACTACTTTCTAATATAAAGTCTCTGCTCACACTCATTTTCTCATTGCATGTGTGAGTCTGATATCTACCTACAAGGTATCCCCAACTTTCCTCCTTAGGGGAAAATTCATCATTTCTATAATAATGGAAAATCCTCTCTATTACTCTAAATCTCAGGGATGAGAGTCAGTAACATTGAAAATATTGGTTCAATGAATTAACAAATGAATATAACACTTCATTAATTTCTGATGGTGTTTAATAACAACATATACTACTCTAATATACAAGAGATATTACTACTTTTATTAAAATTTAAACTAAAAACTATTTATAATTGAGATAACCCCTTCTTTCTTCTCCTCCCCCTCCTCCTCAACTAAACCTCTTCTTTCCTACTATGTCCTCGTCTGTGTTGATGTCTGTTTTTATTATCCTTCATCATCCTCTATTTTTAGCCTTCTTGGTATTTGCCTTCTCTCTTTATGTGCACAAGAGCATAGCAATGCATGTCTACTCCACTAGTATGTACATAACAACTGAAATAGTGCTTGGACAGAGTACTCAACAGTATTGCTGAATAAACCCACGACCCTTACTATTCATATAATTTATTTAATTTAAACCTGTAAACCCTTAGCCCATTTTAGCATTAGTTTATTTTTTACTTCATAGGTGTCAATGTGGCTTCTTCAATTGAATTGACAGGGCTCTTGATGTAGGGATACCCAGGGAAGACCAGTATAGCTTAAATAATACAAAACATAAAAAAAAAAAAATCTAATATAGTACTTTGATATAATTACTGTAAATAGTGCTATATATTCAGCATATCCAGAAGTTTCATTTAAATTAATACTATTCTAATGATTCAGATATTCCATCCAGATATATTTCTCTTGTAATAAAAATCTCATAATCATTTATCTTCCTGATTTAGATGTTTTCCTTTCCCAGATTATTATTATTATTACTAAGCTGGCAACATTATCTTAAAATATTCATGTTATTTTAGTATATTATACTAAACCATAAGAGAGGTTTTATAAACATCATGTACACTTCTTTCAAATAGGACTGATGCTATACACCCCATCACCATTCCTTATTGTGACATCTTTCTATAAAGGATAAATATGTTCAAAATCCATTTATTTAATAAAATAGCACTACTGGTTAAATAATTAGAAACTAAAAGATGATAAGTGACTTTTCAAATTTTAATTAGTTAATAAATTTCAAAGTAGGAGCCTAATAAAATACACTAGTAGGTGTTCTTGTCAATGAGAATGTCTGCAGGGTGCTTTCCTTATCTTGGCTTGTCAATAAATAAGGAATATGGAAAGCTTCCCATAAACGGAGAAAAAAAAGGTATTTTGAAAGGATATTTATATAGGTTAAGACCATGGATGAACACAGTAGGATCTAAAATACTGAAGCTAAAAACTAATTTATTACAGAATCCTGAACTGCATCTTCAATTACAAGGAATGTTTTAAGTTTTATCTATTTATTTATTTGAGAGAGTCAGAGAGAGAGACAGACTGACAGAGAGAATGGGCATGTGAGGGCCTCCAGCCACTGCAAATGATCTCCACACATATGCACCACCTTGTGTATCTGGCTTACGTGGGTCTGGGAATCGAACCTGGGCCCTTTTGCTTTGCAGGCAAATACCTTAACCGCTATACCATCCCTCCAACCCCATAAGCAAAAATTTTAAGCTGAGTTTATTCTGACACTCTAGGAAAGAATTGCTTTAATAATGACTATTAGAACTCAGATGTATCTCATTCACAATATTTTTGAATGACTACTCATATCACTTCACATGTTACACTCTACACACTTCATATGCACAACTCATATTATAAAGTAACATTAATTAAAACAAATAATTGCAATTCCAATATAATTAGAAGTTTAGAATCCACTTTTCCAGTATTTGAGACAGACATGATTAAATTTCTTATACATCTATGATAGAACTTGCCCACAAATGTGTCAATAACCATTCCATTTTCAGATTTTGCAAAATGTGAAGCTGGTGCAACATATATAATGATATGCATTTTCATCATATGCAAAAAATTAATCATGGTGGCTGGAAAGATGCCTTAGCAGATGAGGTGCTTGCCAGCTAAAGCCTGAGGAACCAGATTCAATTCCCCAGGACCCATGTAAAGCCAGATTCACAAGGTGGTACATGCATCTGGAATTCGTTTGCAGTGGCTGGGGGCCCTGGCATGTCCATTCTCTCTGTCTCTCTCTCTCTCTCTCTCTCTCTCTCTCTCTCTCTTTCTCTCTCTCCCTCCCTCCCTCTTCCTCCCTCCTCCTCCTCCTCTCTATGTGCTTACAAGTAAATAACAATCATGAAAAACAGACATTCTTATATTTCTATCTATGTAGACATCAATCTATCCACCAATCATTATTGCCTGTCTATCATCTTGCAAGACAGAGAAATAACTGGAAAACTTTATCATTTGTGTGCCACAAGTGGTATCTGATGAGCTTTTTGTAATATAGACTAGAGTTTGTCCACGTTGTCATTGGATTCTACCTTCTACTACCTTCTACCATATTGGCATGTGTGACCATTTTAAAACCAAGATGCTTTTTTTTTTTTGTTCTGAAAATAAAGCTATATTTTAACTCACAGTTTTCTGTGCATTTTGCATTTAGTTCTTACAAACATTTATTCAGCTTTCAATACAAAATTCAAGACAATTTCTTTGCCAAAAACTTTCTAGACAAAGTATACTAAAAAGGCATTTCTTTATTGATCTCTGCGTCAGCATTTTCCTCATCACTGGAGGATATATGTTTACTAATCCAAATCCCTCAAGTCCCATTGCAAGAACTAACAGTTATCCCTGTCCTAGTGATGTTCAAGAATACAGTGGAGAATTGAAAAGCAAGAACGGTTTATTTGTACATATGTGTTCCTACACACTCATGCATACACACAAAGAAAATAAGCAAGCTCACACTCTAATAATTGGAATTCAAATTTCAAAAGAGGTAGTAATATAGAAATTGTTTAACAAGGGGAGTGTGATAAGGGGAAATATGGACAGTAAATAATCAAAAGGGAAAGAGAAGAATTAAAAACAAACCTCAAAATACTAATTAAAATGGCCCAGATATAGGAAAAGCATCCCTTCAAGCAGAAACGTGTAGTGCTTTGAGAACACAGACAGCAGAGGATGAGGACCAGATGTGATCTTAGTACAAGAGAAACAAGGCTCAATACCAAGAAGGAAATTGATTTCATATCAAAAGAAGAAACACAGCTCTTTCTCTGGGCTGTAAGAGAAGAGAAAGATAAAGAGGATTTTAATTTAGGACTTAGCCCTGTTTGGAGATGTCCGAGACCCAAATTTGAAGATGTTTGTTATTACAAGTAAACTGAGAGATTAGATATTTAGTTGTGTATTGCCACCCCTAAAGTAAATATGAAGGAAAAAAATTATGTGACTTTGGTATAGCATTTTCTCATTCCAGAAGATATGTCTGTTAGGGCAAACTTTCAACAGTGTCTTTGAAAAAAAAGATAGGACCATAGTGAACAGAAAATGACCCATGAGACTAAATATTTAGATTCAGTCTATAAGACTTGACGGATGCTTATTTAGAAATAAATTCCAATATATTTACTTTATTTCACATCCACACAAACATGGAAGTAGTGAAATTAATATGCTCATGAAAAACGCATAGTGAAGCTTTATAACACACTTGCTTTTGTGATCTATGTTTCTATTAAAATGACAAATAATTCCTTAAAAGGTATAAAATCCATATTCAAATGTAAAGTATCTGTTCTTCAGAATGGGAGAAACTCACAGCAGAGGAAATGACAAAAGAAAAGATGATTAGCTTCCCTTTAAGGAAGTCTTGGTGGCAGAATGTACTTAAAATGATAGAGAGGAAGCACTCAAGGGGAGGAGTAAAACCAAAGCCTTTAAAAAAGAAAAGTAGCTATCCCCAGCTGTAGAGCTGCTCGGTGGAACATGTGCTTGGGAAGAAAATAATCAAAGGTGAAGTGGAGCAGAAACAGCAAAAATGAAAGTGCAAAGGAAAAGCATTTAGATTGAGAGTCAAGATGAGAAAAGAAGAAAGAAGCCAGATGAAAATAAAAACTCTACCTGAAGAAATTCTGGCACTTATTTATTCATTCAACATACAATAATGAATCTACTGTGTATGCAGTTCTGAAAATTAACAGACCACGGGTCTAACTCTTTTTAAATACTTTATCTATTTATTTGAGAGAGAGGGAGGGAGAGAGAGAGAAAGAGGTATAGGGGGAGACAATGGGCTTGCCAGAGCCTCAAAACACTGCAAATGAACTCCAGATGCATGCACCACCTTCTACATCTGGCTTACATGGGTCCTGGGGAATTGAATCTGGGTTCTTTGGCTTTGAAGGCAAGTGCCTTAACCCCTAAGCCATCTTTACAGCCCCATGGTTCTAGCTCTTAAAATACTCTCAATATTTTTAAATTATCACAAAAAAGACAATAGCCAGAATGTATTATAGATCAAAATTGCTCTTCAGTGAAGTAAACAGTTAGTAGAATGTTCTAGGGCTTTTCCTAAGCACTTTGCTTCTGAAAACAAAGGAAATATTCAGGATAAAACCTTTTTATTCTACTGGGTTTTTAACATTTTATTCTCTAATATTAGGCTAATGAGGATTGAAAGTATGCATGTACTTAGTAAAAAAACTTAATATTGCATCATTTGTTTCTCAGAACAATCATAGGAGGGAAACTATTACTATTATTTTATATAGGAGAACAAAAAACAGACATAGATACACAAAAGAATTCAATAGTAGTTACAAAGCTATTAATTAGAAGGTAGGATTCACCTTGTTGACCCTCAATAACATGAAAATTGGGCTGGAGAGATGGTTTAGCAGTTAAGGTGCCTGCCTCCTAAGCCTAAAGAATGCCAGTACCAACCTCCAGCGGTTCCAATCTCCAGGTCCCATGTTTAGCCAGATGCAAAGTGACGCAAGGGCGCAATGCTGGACTGGACCACAAGGGGGCGCACGCATCTGGATTTTGTTCACAGCAACTGAGAGGCTGCTGGCACACCCATCTCTATCTGTGTTCCCCTCCCCCTCTCTCTGTCTCTCTCTCTCTCAAAAAAAAAAAACATGAAAATTCACATTGCACAATAATTATCTTTTAATGTGCAAAACCTTTGACCCTGAGGCATAGGACAAGTTTTTGTTATAAATTAGTTGTTACCAGTACTAATAAGAGAATCCTACTGCAGCATTGGAGCATCTATTCTAAATTCCTTATGCCCATCACTGTTAGAAGAGAGACGGCTGGGGATGGCACATTCCTTGGCAATCAAAGGTGCTTGCTCCGCAATCCTTCTAGCCCAATCTTCATTCCTAGACCACACAGAGCAGGAGTAAAGTGGAGCACCTCCATGCTTAAGGAAATGAGAGGCAATACAAGGAGAATCCCAAAGCTCAAGGGCAAGCTAGATTGACCTTCCCAGGGGCAACACAAGAGAGACCCTGTCTCCAACAAAATGCAAAGAGATATAAAATGCCATGAGTTTATCCAACTTTAAAAGTCTCCGTAGTTTTTAATCAATCCCAATGATGTTCAAACATCCCCACAGTCCAAGATCTTTTAACTGAGCTATACTGCCAAAAAAATACACCCCCTCCAAAAAAAAAAAAAAAACATCATGGCACAGAATAAATACTCACACTGCAAAAGACAGGATCAGGCATAGCAAAGAAATATTCATCCAGTACAATATTTAAACATCAAACTCTGTAGCTCCAATTTCAACAACTCTAGTCAGTGATGAGTCTCCAATTCTAACCACTGACAAGTCTCTGGAGTTCCAATTCTGCCCCTTCATCTAAGCTAATCACAGTCCCAGAAAATTCATCTGGTATTGGCAGCCATCCCATAGTCCTGGCATCTCCACTGGGTCTCTACTGCAACCTATGGCTCATCCTCATGGTTCTATCAGGTCTCCATGCAGGTAATCCAACAAGCCCATGGCCATGTGTTGCAAATTCAATGACTCTCTATTTCCTGCATTTCTTATGCTCCACAATACCAAGTGGGCTACCAACTTGTTAATCCAGGAGGGAATAAAGCAGACTTTGAATAACAGGACATGCCTTCGGCATTCAATCCCATTTAAAAGGGTCTGCATTCTTCCTGTTGTCCCAATGCAGGTCAGCTGGCCCATTTTCAAAGGTTGCAATCTCATAGGATTGCAGCTGAAGCAGCAGAAGTTTCAGCTCCAAGACTTCATTTCTATACCATATCCCTCTGCTCACACCAGCCCATTTCTACTCAATGCAACCCTGCACAAGTTCTCAGGACACAGGCATACCAGCAAGCCTCTCACACAAACTACTTCTAGCTCAGTCCAAGCAAACCTCTTTCTCACCCTCATAAACCAAACCTCACAGTCCATAGTTCTTACTGCATTCAAGTCTTTCAACTCTGATCAGAATAGTCCATCAACTTGTACTTACTTACAACACTGTAATGTGTCTCTTAGGCCAAGCTTTGAAATCCTTCCACATTCCTCCTGCAAATCAGTTCCAAAAGTGCAAAAACCACACAGGTTTCAGCAACAATGATCCTACTTCTTGGTACCAATTAGCCAAGTAGGTTGTTACTTTTGGGGGGTGTGGTTATTTTCTCTCTTTCTACTTTCTCCCTCTCTCCCTCCTTCCCTTTCTTCTTTCCCTTCTTCCTTTTTCTTACAACCTCCTAATCTTCTTTCTCCTTTTAGTTAACAGACTGAAGGAGAAAAGTGATATTTTACTATGTGCAGGAATCTCTTTTGCTCTAGAAAGTACCAAGTATCAAATAATAGCTCATTCCTCTAAATTCATTAAAACTGCACTCAGAAAGAGAAATACCAAATATTAAATAGAGTAGGTGAAAATTTATATGATAGGACTATTCATTACTAAATTAGTGATCTCTTCCATGCTCTTATCAAACTTTTCTATAGTAAAATACTCTTCACCCTTGTTTCTTTTCTATGAGTGTAAAGAGATCAAACTGCATTTCAAAATTTCAGTATTTATCCATGCTCTTGAGGTTTCTTTCCCACAGATAATAAAGTAAACAACTCTGCAGATAGCCTTCCATAAGTCCTCGACCTCCCAACTATGCTTGTCTACTGACCTCAGATATCATCTGGACATGTCCTTCACCCATGTGGCATATGGCTAAATATTTACTAGACAAAAGGAAGATAAACAGAGCCGTATTTCTATGAAGCTTGTTTGCTTTAACATCAGCACTCATTCCAAAGAAACTCTAAAGTTGGCATCTTAATGTGAGTTATTTTAAAGTCCACACAATCCTCACTCTGCTAGAATGAGAGGTACTAAGAAATACAAATTTAGAAACTGGGCTTGCAATAGAAATAAAGTACTATTCACTCAGAATAGTAGGTGTCTATAGTAGATTTTTATTTGAGTACTGAAAAAAAGTCTTATTAATGACTCTATGAAGTAGACATTAGATCTATTTTAAAAATATTTTTAAAATAAAGAAAATGACAGGATAATTAGTTTTACTCAAACTGATTAGTCAGCATAGAAAAATTGTGAAACTACTTTCATGAAAGTCTAGTTAACTTAGTATAAGGGTGTTATATTCTTGGAAAACTAGACAGCCAGCAGAACTGCCAGAAGTGATTTAGTCTGGACATATTTTACATTGAAGCCCACATTTAATAAAGCTGTAATAAAATGTAATGATGCATATTTGCTATAGGTCAAAAATGGCTTAAAACACAATCAGAACATAATATATAGAAGTGAATAACAAAGATTTCTCAGACATTAAAAACTATTTGCATAAAAATAACAAATATTCAACTTTATCCCAAATTTCAAAGCCCTTGGCATACTACCTTTATATACAATAAATTATTTATTAGAGTTTTCTTTAAAGTTAAGAATCCTATTAAAATTAAAATAATGAGTTCCAACTTACAAAGTTAACTGAAGGGCCATTATTACCAAAGTATAAAATGTAAATATTTCTAAATTAAGAAAAAAAAATTAGTTTAAGAATATTATTTTAATGGCTACACTGACTAGTATGTTTATAAAGAAAACTATTAATGTTAGGTTTGCAAATGAAAGTTTCTAAAATTTATGCAAGGTTCTATATTTTTTCAATAATTTTCTTAATATGTCTCAATTGTGAAAATTCAGTTTGAGAAGACTTAGAAGTTGACTGCTAAAAAGCAAACTAAAAATTCTTACATAACTGGGCATGGTAGTGCACACCTTTAATCCCAGCACTGAGGAAGCAGAATTAAGAGGATCACCGTTGAGTTGGAGGCCAGACTGAGACTACATAGTGAATTCTAGGTCAGCTGGAGCTAGAGTGAGACCTGCCTTGAAACCTGCCCCCAGCCCCCTGTCCTGAAGAGGCTTCCCCTTGAGACTGTTGAACCAAAATAAACCTTTCATCTGAAATGCTGCTTTTGCTTGTGTGTTTTATACTAGTAGAGAGGGGGTAATTATAACAGTTACCCAGGATTAACATTTAACAAGTTTTTATTTATGTGTGTGGGTGTGTGTGTCTGGGTGTCAGTCCCCCCTTCCACTTTGTTTGAGAGAGAGTCTCTGTTGTTGTTTTGTAGCTGGGAATATCAGATTAATTGACCCATGAACTTTGGGATTCAATTGACTCTGCTTCACATTGTCTTAAGTATGCTGGGACTATAGACACATGTGCCAATATATGTCTGGCTTTACATAGGTGCTGGGGATTTGAACCCAGGTTGGCAAGCATATGAAGCAAGCACTTTTAACATCAGAGACAAACATCCAGTACCAACAAAATACTTTTAAAATTATTTTTATTTACTTACTTGTAAGAAGAGAGAGAGAGAGAGAGAGTGAAAGACACACACACACACACACACACACACACACACACGGAGAGAATGGCTGTGCCAGAACTTCTTGCCACTGCAAACAAACTCCAGAAATACATGTCAGTTTGTGCATCTGGCTTTATGTAAATACTGGGGAATTGAACACATACCAACAGGCTTTGTGAGCAACTATCTTTAACTGCTAAACTATCTCTAGAGCCTACCAACAAAATATTTTTTTAAGTATTTTCTTTTCTTTTAAAGACTTTTATTTATCCATTTGAGAGTGAAAGTGAGAGAACGGATGTGCCAGGGCATCCAGCTGGAAACTGAAAACAAACTCCAGATGCATGCACCCCCTTGTGCATCTGGCTTATGTGGGTACTAGAGAATTGAACCTGAGTCCTTAGGCTTCACAGGCAAGTGCCTTAACTGCTAAGCCATCTCTCCAGCCCAAACAAAATATTTTTAATGGATATTTTTGATTCACAGTTTCTTAAAGACTAAAATAATTACTTTCTAGGAACTTTTCATATTTAAACTTTATACAATTTTTAAAATTATAGTAAGTTATAAATATATACTTAGAAGATTATGAGTTTTTATAGCAATTCACACAAAGCAGAAATTTATGAGGTAGGAAGATCCGATTGTCTTTTTGTGTCTGTTTATATTTACCTAATCTTATATTAACCTTAAAAATCATTAAGCCGGGCATGGTGGCGCATGCCTTTAATCCCAGCACTCGAGAGGCAGAGGTAGGAGGATAACCATGAGTTCAAGGCCACCCTGAGACTACATAGTGATTTCCAGGAGACTACATAGTGATTTTCAGGTCAGCCTGGGCTAGAGTGAGACCCTACCTCGAAAAACCAGAAAAAAAAAAATATTTAATTTGGCTGAGAAATGGAAGTGGTATTTAAACATTCATGTAAGCGGTATATTATTTCAATATTTTAGAAGAGTTATGGCCCAACAGAGATTTGTGCATTAAAGTTAATTTTGTCTGTGTTTCATTTTATAACCCAGCTTTAATACATCTACTTGCCTCCAACAACTATTTTTTAACTGGTTGAAAAACTCATTTCATTTTTTCATATGTGTATGTGTGTGTGGTATACACACAGGGGTGTAAAGATATATACATGATGCCTCTGGAGCATGTGTACAGAAGCCAGAGGAGAATGTTGGGCATCCAGCATTCATCTGTGTGCTTCCTTGGGACAAGAGTCTCTCACCAATACTAGTGATTTCTATTCTTGTGAGCCCCAGAAATTCTATGGACTATGAGCTTCACAAGAAAAAGGTTCAAATATGTGTGTCCACTTCCATTTACCTATTTTGGGGCTACAGAATTGAACCCAGGGGTCTCAGGCCCTCATGTTTATGTGGGGACTTCTCTCACTCACTGAACATCTTGCTAGCTCCACAAAAACTCACTTCGTATCACTTTCTTTTAAAATTTTGAATTGAAAAGACATGACTTCCTGTCTTCAAACACTTGAATTTTGTTGTAGAGATAATGATACTCATATACAATAGCTGCTTTTTTAAGATAAAAGTTTTCAAATTTTACATGAAATATTATGTAGGAAATATTTTCTATTTTTGAGGAGGCCAAATTCCATTTAATGGCAAATAGGCACTCCGGTGGGTGATGAAGGAGGCAATATTAGCTGAAGGTCTTTTTCTTCATCTTCAGATAAGAATCATAAATATCACATTTTTGTCTGACATTTTAGTTAAGCAGCAGTGGTCGCTGCACTCTCAGAGCTTCACCATGCAGCCCAAGGACGACAAGAAGAAGAAAGATGCCGGAAAGTCGGTTAAGACAAAGACCCAGTCATCAAGTCCCAGGGCCAGGCCAAAAAGAAGCGGTCCAAAGGCAAAGTTCCGGGCAAGCTCAACAACCTAGTCCTGTTTGACAAAGCTACTTATGACAAAACTCTGTAAGGAAGTTCCCAACTGAAAGCTTATCACCCCTGCTGTGGTCTCTGAGAGACAGGATCCGGGGATCCCTGGCCAGGGTGGCCCTTCAGGAGCGCCTTAGTAAAGGACTTACCAAACTGGTTTCAAAGCACAGAGCTCAAGTGATTTACACCAGAAATCCCAAGGGTGAAGATGCCCCTGCTGCTGGTGAAGATGCATGAACAGGTTCAACTCGACTGTACATTTGGAAAAATAAAATTTTATTAAGTAAAAAAAAAAAAAAAATCATAAATACTGGTTTTAAACACATTCAAATCATATTATTCCAAAATTAGAGCTTCATAATATATTAGTTGGCTAAGGGCCCTCATTTAATTGTCCTCAAGCATTGGAAACAGGGCTATGACATCTGAAGCCTAATTGGCTCATTCATGTGTTTGTTGGTGGGATACCAGGTGTTTAGCGAGTGAGGGATGCAGTCTTCCCCATTGGCTTGCTCACTAGATGGCAGTTCATTTCCCCCAAAGCAAAAGCAAATGAAAATGAGACACACACACACACGCATGCACACACACACACACACACACACACACAGAGAGAGACAGACAGAGAGACAGAGCAAGAGAGAGCAAGAAATCACATGAAATTTAAAATTTTCACTGCTTAGTGATTAAAGGTGTTTGCTTGCAAAGTCTAATGATCTGGGTTTGATTCATCAGTACCCATGTAAAACCACATGCACAAAGTGGTACATGTCTTTGAAGTTAGTTTATGGTGACAAGAGGCCCTGGTGCACTGTAGCAGACAGCTTCAGGTTCGCTGAGATGAACTTCCAGATCAGGCACAGTTATGGAGGAAGGGATATTATTTATTGAAGCTTACAGATCCAGGGGAAGTTCCAATAATGACAGAAGAAGCTGGTCTGCCTTCACAGGGCCAAGCAGAGAGAGAAAAAGCCAACCATGCACACAGCACACTGAGCAAAACTACAGCCAAAAAGTCACACAGCACACCTACAGGAACTCCTGCTAGGCACACTTTGCATATCTTTACAATGGAATCTCAAACCCACCACCAACACCTTAAGACCAGCCCCCAGTGACATTGCCTCTAGCAAGGTGATTGCAGATGCAAACTATAACTAATAAAATATTGAATATGTTGGGGGACATATATTCAAATTACCACATGCACCCATTCTATCTCTGCTTGCAAATACATAAATTAAAGTAAAATTAAATTTCTGAGGTGATAATCCATTACTTCTGTCATGTTCTGTTGGTCATATGAACTCTCCCTGGAAAAATGTGAGAGAAAATTGTACAGGGTGAGAATAGGATGTATGGACAACTTGGAACTATACTAAAGTCTTCCTACCTCATCTAATGCTAAATATTTTATCAGTCCCTCTACTTGTTTGGCACTCCTATGAACAAATTCCATTTTCTCTTTTACCTGTACTTATTTCTTCATATAATCCACACCCCATGTCATTCAAAATATTCTGCAAGAAATGTTTTTGGAATATTGTTTTTATTACACTGGAGGGAAATGTGGCCTGTTACACTTTCAGACAGCAAATGATCATAAATTATGAAAGAAGATAGTGATATAACAGAATGAACCTTTGTTGAGACGTATTCTACCTTTTTTATGCTTCATCTCATTTAAGCATACAAAACCCCTTGAGGTGGGAGTCACTGTATTTAATTTCATGTACCCATGAAGCTAAAGAAGAATTGACAGACATTCACATAACTGACTGAGCTCACACTTGCAGACTATAAGGCTACTTATCAGGAGAACCTACACTTCTAACCCATGCCTTGTATTTCCCCCTTCTATTACAGCTAGAATCAAAATAGCTAGCTTCAATTTTCAAAAGAGCCTCTTGGCTTTTCCTTCATTACTGGAGTGTCTATGTTCATTGCTGTTGTTTCCTTTTAAAATCACTGCTACATTTAACTTGAGCTGAAAGCACAATATACTATTTTTAGCTAGAAAGGCTTCATTGTTCTCATGATTCTGTCTTATAATAGAAGGATATATTCTAAAAGGCAGTATCATATATGAGGATATGTCTAAATTATATTTGGCATGTATTTGAAATGATGGTTTTGAGTTCTCATTTAGAATATTCTTCATGATTTTATTAGGTTTTACATCTTCTTCACTTTTAGAAAAATAATTGTATGTTTCTGCCATACAGTGTTTATCTTGTTTGCCAGCTAATGTCAGTGGACAGCATAGAAGGTTTAGTTTTTAAAATCCCAAATTTCACCACACAGACACAAAGTGTTTTATAAATTCTGCATGAGGGGGCTGGAGAGATGGTTCAGCAGTTAAGGAGCTTGCCTGTGAAGCCAGATTTGATTCACCAGTACCCACATAAGCCAGATCCACAAAGATGGCACATGTGTCTGGAATTTATTTGCAGTGGCTATAGGCCCTGGAATGTGCGCTCTCTCTCTCAAATAGATTAAAAAAAAAATAAAATACACTAATAAAAGAGAAGTTCTGCATGAGCACTGCCTTTTATTACCGCTAGTGAACTAATGAGTTTGTCATTCTTTCTTCATAGTTCAGATGCAGTGCTCAAAACAGCCTCAACACTTCTACATGGAAACTCATGTTCATGAGTCAATTCTGGTTGATGTATCAAAAGCCAAATTGGCTAGAGAGACAATCACACAAGCAACTTTTTCTAACTATAGGCAATATTTGAGAAACCAGTAATGGAAGTTTTTGAACTCTCCTAGCTGTGGTCCTAAGAGCAGAATAATAAAGTTTGGCCTTTGATGTATAGCAACGTTATCAGGAGAGCGGAGGCAGCAGATGAAAAGTATGGATAAATCTCTTGAGGCCTGACTTCACATTGGTGCTTGAGACATTACTTCTAAATCTTAATGGCTATAGTTAAATTTGTAGAAGTGACAGCTGAGTGTTCCGCACTTAATGAGACATTTCTATCATACCCTCCAAGGCTCTGAGACCATTGCAGAAGAGAGGGCAGGAAAACTGCATGAAGGTAAAGGACAGGAGGGGTGCTGTAGCACACTGTCATCCAGACACAAAGTGGCCTTGGCATTCATTGCTGCACAGTAGCTGGGATTTCCTGTATGAGACTTACATATAATCAGGCTGTTATGGATGTTGGAAGAGGGCACAAAAATGATATCAAAATCGAAGAAGTACTAGTTGTAAAGGAGTTCAGTGGGTGAGGGATGAGAGGACAAAAGAAAGTCATCAGGGGATTATAAGCAAAATACATTGTGTGTATGGGTGAAAAGTGTCAATAAAGTTTTTTAAAAAGAAACAACAACAAAATAAAGTCCATACTAGTGCTCAGGAGTGACTCTGTCTCTCTCTGTGCAAGTGTGAGGAGCTGAGCCCGAGCCTCAGCTCACACCTAAAATGCTTCATGTGGACGACAACGTGCCTATTACCGTGTCCTGAAGGTGGATGGGGCAGATTTGCTAGGGTTTGCTTGACAGCCAATCTGATCAATCACAGTAGCTCCAGGCTCAGTGCGGCAATGAATCTGTTTCAAAGAAATAACGTGGCAGAGGGAGAGAGGAGGATTCTACTTGATATTCTCTGGCCTTGGCATGCATGCATGTGTGTAAGGTGTACACATCTGCGTACACACACAAACACACACACACACACACACACACTCACACAATGGTCCCTATTGGTAAAGCTATGTTAATGCATTCACATTTGAAATTGTTCTATTCCAAACCTTTAAGGCTTCTCAAAGTCTACTGTGCAACTTCCTTGTGAATTCTTTTGGTTTCATAATAAATGAAAACCTTAAGGGCCCAATTTGGCTACAATAACTTGGCTTAATTCCCAAGAACAGCACTGAGAAAGCTTAGGGGTGTCAGGGACCCCAAAAGTAAAAGTGGGGAATGTCCTTGAGTCTGTCATTAACGAGCTGGTTCTTCCTTCTCGCCTCCATTGCCAGAGGCCAGGAACTTCCTGGGAGAATCTGTTATTTTTCCTTATCCATTTTCCCCTACGGCCTCACCAGAGGATGTGAATAAGTGCCTCTGGCCTTATCTTTTTCTTTCTTACAAGAGAAAGGAATGTAAATGTAATAGTACATTTCCTGAAAACCTGGTGGTGCCTGGATGCCTGACATCAGGACTGGACTAACCAGTTCAGCCTCCATCCAGTAAACTCCCACTAAAAAAAAAAAAAAAAAAAAAAAAAAAAAAAAATCTGGGTCTCTAGATGGGCTTTTTCATCTTTGGGAATTCCATCCTGCTATACAGTAGCTCTGTATTATTTTTAACCATCTCTTAAGCTCTATCTCTGTAAGTTTTATAGCAAAATCTTTCTAAACTTAACCTATGAATGGTCTATGAATGTTATTCCTCAAATGTTTAAGAACCCAAAGGCCACTGCTGCTGGGAGTGCTGTGTGGCCATGAGTTATGGTACACTAACTCCCAAGTTATTGCACATCTAAGAACCAAAAATGGCTCTGTCAGTCTCAAAGCTACCCAGAATTCCCACATAAGCGCCAGGTTACTTGGGAGGGTAAGAGGATCTTATTCCTTTAGAAATCACCTCTGGCTTTGATTGAACATATTATATGAATTTTCAGTTTGGATAGACATTTTTATTGAACAGTTTGAGGCCAGTCCTGAATCTTATAATAAACGATGTATTCCAATAATCTTAACCAATAAAAAATTACATAAGGGCTGGAGAGATGGCTTCATGGTTAAGGCCCTTGCCTGCAAAGCCTAAGGACCTCGGTTTGATGCCCCAATACCCACGTAAGCCAAGTGCACAAAGTGGTGCATGCATCTGGAGTTTGTTTGCAGTGGCTGGAAGCCCTGACACACACATTTTTTTTTTCTCTCTCTTTCATACATTCACACACACTCTGACTCTTTCCCTCTCTCAAATAAATAAATAAAAATAAAATATTTTTAAAAATTACATAATGGTTTGAAATATATCATGGAAACAGAACTATCATAGCTTTTATGTGACCAAATGAGAAAAATGTTTTTCTATATTGTGTTATTTAGACTGTCTTTTCAATTGTCATTTTGAACATTTTCTACCTAGGATAGCTATACAGTACAGGGAGTTGTAATGGAACCAAATGTTTCCATGAGGAATAGTTGTTTGATGTTATTTATTTTTTTGTGAGCTCTTGACTTAATACACGACATTCCTTATTCTTGACATTCTATTACTTAAATCAAATTTGCTGTCCTCTGAATTGGATGAACAAATCAAGTTTCCTTTTGTGTTATGCCTTTTGTCCTTTTTCCCTTATAAACTCCACACTGATTTTAGGAAGGCACTCACTGCAGCTTATGAACTTGGGCAGCTTCTTGAAGAAAAAAAAAGAAAGAAAGAAAAAGCAAAGTAAATGCTTTCTCAGTTGTGAGCTTGTTTTCCCCAAGCCCTGCACAAACTAATTACTGCCCTTGCAGTACAATGGCAAAGGGAGACAGAGCTGAACAGAAGGTT
Organism: Orientallactaga sibirica; assembly: GCA_036365145.1. NCBI lineage: Eukaryota > Metazoa > Chordata > Mammalia > Rodentia > Dipodidae > Orientallactaga > Orientallactaga sibirica. The sequence continues at coordinate 10,720,384 of JAEOAD010000060.1, read as the reverse complement.
AGGGAAGGCAATCAGACCACATGCTTCTGTCTGCACAGCATCCTGTGAGAGAGGATGCTGCCTCATCCGCGCGGAATTCCGCCTTTGACCACGAACCATTCACTCCTGGAGGAACTCCACATGTCACTTGGAGTTGCCAGTGCAGGCTGCTCCCTCCTATAATGGAATCCTTGGCCATTAGATTGTAAGCTGTATCATTCTGTTCCAGAAAATGAAACCCTTGAGTAGTCCTCTTTAAGTAGAGAAAAAGGAAGAGCAGTTTATAGATATGTAGACAATAGAGGACTGAGGCTACTCAAAACTACTGGCAAGCTGGGCGCGAAGGAAAATAACCACCCTGTATCTAAGGGCAAAGTATTCTTTGTGCCTTTTGACTCCAAGCAAACTAGCCATGCTCTAATGAGGCACTTTCCTCCGAACTTATGGGAAGCCACTGACATTTGGCATGTTGGGCAGATAGATCAAAAGTGGCCTACAGCATGTAGAAATGTTTAACACCCAGGTGTTCGACTTGACATTTTCTTGCTATCTAGCAGCTGCTGATTATTTAAGGATTACCAACAGTCATTGAACATGGAGAAAGGTCCACCTGTGCTAATCATCTGCTATAAAAGGATCAGTGTTCAGACCTAAGGTTCTTTTGATTATCCCTGTTAAACTTTCTCTTTGGTTGCATGGCTTGTGAGAGGAAAAAGACTTATTGAACTGTGCTATATCAAAGGTCCTCCTATTGAAATATTACTGGACGTTTTTTTGTACTCAGAATCAGATTATTTTACTCCTTAGGAGAGCAGATAAAGACAAGTGATTTTTTTTCCATTGTATAGATATGCTACAGCATTTTCAAGATTATTATACTAAACATAAAGTGGACATAAGGAAATGACTTTGATGGTGATTTTGTAATCGAATTTTTATAAAATTAGTACCAATTTGGCAATATCTACATTAAAAGTCAATGACATCTGTTTTAGTCTAAGTGATGTCTCAGATTTTTGATTAGATGTATGAATTCAGAAAACATTATCTGAGCTTCAGTCTTTCCCATCTATTTAACAGATTTGTGAAGAGAATTAAAGGGGATTATGAACAAGATATCTAGCATAGCAACGTGAGGAAATTCAGCCTCGAATGGAACCTCGTGTACATCAGGAAGGAGCAGAGAGTGGTGGTGTATGAAGTGAAGATACACTGGTAAACACTCATTCCTCTCTCACAGAATTCCCTCCCCAGCCTATTTGTTATCACTAATGTTACCTGCCACCCTCTGCAAATGTGAATTCCATTTGATACAACACTTTACTATCCATTCCCTTCTGCTGTTACTAATAGAGCTAGAATCTTATGGAAATAAGGAGAGTCAATGAAATAAAGCAAATCCTTTTGATCTGCTTAGACAATGCTCTCTTTTGACTGGTTTAACAGAGAGGCCTGATGGCTAGTTTCGAAAGATTGCTCTAAGTTGTTGCCAGCATGACTTTCATGTTTTACTGCAGCCCTTAGACAACGAGTGCTCAGTTATGATCTTGTTGCGTACATGCTGTGCTGATATCATGATGGGATTTTATGTGAAGCCAGTGAGATGTGGTTGCAGAAAATATTCTACTAAGCACAAATCGCAAAATATCTTCCAATTATTTTTTGTCTTTTTTTTTTCTAATATACCATTTGTCATAAACCCAAATGCTTTTTCTGGGCATCTGATTGTTTCTGACATTTTGATAATTTAAAATAGAATTATTGCATATGTTAGCTAAGTCTTCTGTAATCACTTTGGGCTGGTAGGTAAGTCCATTAGCTACTTTACAGATTCTGACAGAGAATAAGATGTGCATTTCATCTGACATCTTACAATACATATTGAATGAAACACATTTAGATTACTTGTGTTAATAAAAGAGGATTTTATATTTATAATATAGGAATAATTCCTTTCAGCATTTGCGAGTTATATGGTATATCCTTGTACATGAGATTCTCATAGCTTCTGAAATAAATTTAAACCTTACTCTTTAGTAAGAATAAATAAGAATGCAAACAATTGGTCACATAAGGCCCATGAGTGAATTCCATGCTGCCATCTCTCTTTATGTGGTACACATGTAAAGATGTTTTGTAAATGTGTTGATTTTTTTTTCATTTGCAATGCTTGAGCATTGTCAGTGTTATTCAGTAACAAATTCTAGTCTAGGATGAAAAAGGCCCTAAATATTCTCTCTAGCACTGCAATAATAAATATGTAAAATGTCAAATTGTGACGTGTAAAAGTTACATAAAGCAGGACCATGCAAGGGGGCAAAACAGGATCTTAGCTGGGTTGGGGTAGAGAAGGTAATAGAATACATGTCATATCCCAACACAAAAGGGCCTATAATAGGATGTGTGTGGGGGGGACTAGTAGGTGAGAAAAGGAGCAGCAGTGAGGGTTGGGGAGGAGGATCAACAAGAGGAAAGTATGCATATATATAAAAAAAGGATAGCAAAATGACATAAATTCTTTTATATGCAAATATTCAATCAATACAAATTAGGAAAAAAATAAATGCTAGCACATAGAAATAGGTTCATGGAGCATTTGTATCTTTACTCATATGCATTTTAGTTTTCAGTCTTCGAGGACAGAATTGTTAAACTGCTGAAGCTACCAAGTAGTCAGCAAACCTAAATCCTCATCATTTTCTATAAAACCAATGCTGTTTTCACCTTTCATAATCCATTATTTATAATTTTAAGAAATTCAGCATTCCTCTATGTCAAATAAAGGTTAAAAATCCCATGATTATGAAGAGATATATTAGATATGAGAGTATAGGAAAATAGAATCTTGAAAACTTTCCATCATAAAAAATTTAAAAAGGGGGCTGGAAAGATGGCTCAGCAGTTAACAGTACTATTATTGCAAAGCCTGATGGCCTGGATTCAATTCTCCAAATACCTACAGAAGAAATGCACAAAGTAGTATATACATCTGGAGTTTGTTTTCAGTGGCTACAGGCCCTGGCACTCCCATGCCCTCTCTTTCTCTCTGTCTCTCTCTCTCTCTCTCTGTCTCTTTCTCTCTCTCATTATAAATAAATAAAAAAATTAAAAATGAATAAATGGAGTTAGATGCTACTTGTAAGACATCTGTGTTTTCTAACTGACCTACAAATTGACACATATGCACACAAGGTTAAAAATGAAATAATACAAAAGTAAACTTGATTAGGACTTGATTTAACAGAATTCAATGGCATGACCTTGTCCTTTAAACTCTCCTGTATTAATTACATAAAATTACCTGATAGAAGCAACTGATGAGGAAGTATGTATTTTGGCACACCATTTCATGGGATATAATCCATGAAGGCAGAAAAAGCATGAGCATGGTGGAGTGCTTTGATGGATAGCTGCAGGAGCAACACCTTCCACTTTTCACATCATAGTGGATCAGAAAGAAGAGGGCAGAACAAGAAAGGGGGTAAGGCCACAATCCTCAAAAGCTTACCCTTAGTGGTCTACATTGCCAGATCGGCCCCATGTCTTCAAAATTTCACAACCTCACGGACATTGCCACCAGCTGGGTACCAAGTTATTCTATGCATGAACTTTTGGAGCATATTTCATCTTCAGAACACAGGACCTCTCTGAACCTGACACTAAAAAATTTTATTTTAATTTAAATTTATTTTTTTTTTCGAGGTAAGTTTTCACTTTATCCCAGGCTGACCTGGAATTCACTATGTAGCCTCAGAGTGGCCTCAAACTTGTGTTGACCCTCTTACCTCTGCCTCCCAAGTGCTGGGATTAAAGGCATGCACCACCACACCCAGCTAAGAACCATGTATTTTTAAAATACATGGAATAGAACTTGGCCAATGTGGTTATTGCCAAATATTCTTTCAAGGTAAAGTATAACACATGCTTGTATAGCTTTAACTGATGTCTCTACGAAACTCATAATAAATAGGTAAATTGAAAATTGTCCTAAGGAATGGAATTTATGAGTTTGTATACTGCCATGTACACATGTGTCCAAAACAATTATTCTTTCTCTCTCAAGGTGTATCCTATATAAATGTTTAAAATAAAGCAATGTTCTGAAACCACTGACCATGTTATAGGCTTTCCATTTCGTTGTTACATCTCCATCTTTGTTGGCCAAATCCCTCCTGACTATCCAGTTTTGTAAATGCTACCAGTTGTTGACTGGGAGATTAGGAACAAATACAAATGCATATGGTAGTGTGGCTGTCTGTAAGAGTGCAGAATAACACACACTCAGCTGGTCAGTGAGATTAGTGGTCACTCATCATGATTTCACCTGCTACTTAAGCAGCGAAATTTGCAGCAAAAGTCCGCCATCACAGTTTGTCCTTTATAGAATCACAGCAATTGGAGATGGAAATTTGTACTGTGATGAAGTGAGACAAACTGGTATTAATCCTTTACTCTGGTTCCAGTTGGTCCCACTTCAGCACAGTACAAACTCCCGTCTCTAAGAGGATGTTAGGTAAACTTATTCACAGAACACATGTGCCATGAGATGACTGGTGCAGAATATATTAAAATGCTATCATGGGAATTGAAATAGATTCATAGTTACTGGAGACTGCACAGAGTTAGAGTGGGTAGAAGGATGGGGGAAGTTTTGCAAAGGGTACAAAATTACAGTTAGATAGGAGGACAGTTAGCTATTTCATAATAGATCAACTAATCAAAAGGACTGTGTACTACACACCTGAAAGGCTAGAAAAAAAGGATTTTGAAGTTTTGTTCACCATAAAGACATGATAAATGTTTTAAGATATAGTATGTTTGGCCTGATTAAATGATGAATGCATGAATTCATGCATTAACTCAGTATGTGCTATCCTACAAAATAAATAAATATATATACATTTTTGTTTTATATATTAATTAAAATAAAGTTTTAAAAATGATTTAGATAAAAAAAAAGGTTCTATTCCAGTTCAGCCTGGACTAGAGTGAGACCCTATTTAAAAAAAAATAAGATTCTAGAGGACAAAAAGCATAAAATTATATTTGAGATGATTAAACACAGCACTACAAAGAGAATAATTTTCTAATTTCAATGGCTTTAAATCAGTTTTACTATACTTATATCATTCCAGGCAGAATATATATATATATGGCTGGAGAGATGGCTTAGTGGTTAAGGCACCTGCCTGCTAAGCCTAAGAACGCTGGTTCCAATCTCCAGGTCCCACGTTTAGCCAGATGCAAAGTGACGCAAGGACACAATGACGCACTTGACCACAAGGAGGAGCATGCATCTGGATTTCGTTTGCAGCAGCTGAGAGGCTGATGATGTGCCCATCTCTATCTGTCTTCCTCTCCCTCTCTCTCTGTCTCCCTCTGTGTCTCTCTTCAAAAAATAAAAAAATATTTAAAAAAAAGAAAAAAATATATATATGTATGTATATTCCTTTAATTGCAATCTCACAACTTTAGGCCAAATTTTTTCATTACTTTTCCTATTATATTCCATCATGATTTGTCCCTACGTTACCCAGACTCAGGCTAATAGACATTTCCAAGTACAACAGGAAAAAGAGCTGTAGTCTTCCACTTAGCAGAACATTTAATGTTCTGATTCAGAACTGAAACACAGAGGTATGCTTGTAGCTCACACACAGTAAAGATATTCACTCACCAAATCTGTCACATGTCTGTGGAAAGTGTTCAAAGGGAACAGCCCTGACAAGCACTCTTCAAATAGTACTAGTTGATACCACGTTTATGTGAAGAGGCCATCTCTTCTTGCTTGCATATACAAATGTGTGTGTGTGTGTGTGTGTGTGTGTGTGTGTGTGTGTGTGTGTGTATACACATGACCTCCATGGTTTGGGGACAGTTCATTACATAAACCTGCCTTACACAATGGAAGCTGTAATTCATTTAACAAATAAAGATTCACCCATGGCATCCTCCCCCACTAACACCTGGAAGTCTGCATTTTATAATAAAACTTTCAGGTACATAAAATCATCAGGTAAAATTAAATTGCTTGGTTAAAGAAAATCATTATAATGGGAAAGAAATATATTAGGAAAAATTTTAAAAAGAGAGCTTTATAATCCTAATTTAGGTTTACCTGTCCTCTTTTTCCAGGTTAATAAAATTGTTATAAATTTCTCCAAAAGTATGATTGATCCCTGACAAAGGAAAAAGCACATGCCTGTAAGTTTTTTTCAGGTCAATTTTCAGGAAGAAATATGACATAAGAAAATCACTAACAATGTAGCATATATAAGTAGAGCAAGCAAAGGAATACATAAAAGGCTTTGTTTTATTCTCCACTTGCAGTGTCCATTACTTTTCAAAGCGAGTGTTGGCAATTTGGCTCAATTCAGCAGAAACCTTATATGCACTAACTAGTATTTTAAAATTAAAGCCATTTTTTCAGCAGATGAGAAATTAGAGTTATTACTTGTCCCACACATAATTCCACCAATCATCCTAGTAGCGCACATCCTTCTCTGTAATATCTCCTTTTAAACAGCCAGTAGTATCTCTCAAAGGATAATAACTTACACAGGGAATGTGAAAAGACGGTTAGACTCCCTTGTGCAATCAAGTCAATGTCTTTTTTTAAGTAAGTATGATTTCAAATAAGTGTAAAATGGCAGGCTAGCAGTTAAACAGTATGCACTGCTGGATCTAATTAATTCTCCCATTTTATGCCAAAAATTCCATTAGTTTCCATTAAAGGTCTTGATGTAGTGCAGGCTCCTTTATGTTTTGTACTTAACACAATCAAACTTCATTTCAAATTAAGGATTATATCGCAGAACTAAAGGAATGCTCATATGGCTCACTGGAACTGGATAAGTTATTCATGTTTAACAGGATACTCAGAACATGAGTTAACTGCACAATGGTTATCTCATAATACATCAACAGGATATTTAAATCCCTAGGGAAAAGGCAGCTGGTAAAAGGCAATTAGGAATCTTCCCTCAATATTATAATTTTATGTTAATATTATAATTTGCCACTGAAAATGAACATTTTACTAAGGTTATTAGAGACATTGGAAGCAGTAGTATAGTCAGATTTAATATTATTATCCTCCCAGAAATTTATACATATGCATATTGCTCCTATAAAGTTACCACATGATAATAAATAACTATATAGCTTCACAGACTCCCCTTGTGTCAGAAAAAAATATATTTACTGTGTTCTACTGTGTGAGAAGCACTGCTAAACCTATATGATGAGAAAATATAACAATTATTTACATGGGGACTCAGAAGAAATTAAATGTTTATATTAGCATTTGTTTTGAAAAAGTTTGAAGTATCCTGGACTCTTCCACTTGGTAGAAATTATGTTTGGTTGGTTTAGTTTATTTATATGTAAGTAACTTGAACTAATCTTCCTTTTACTTGCCCTGATAATCAGGATACTTCTCACCGATATGAAAGGATCACAAGTGTAATACTAGAATATGTTTTCAATTTAATATCTGCTAATGATAAATAAAAAATCCTACACATTTTTTAATTTCCCTTCAGTTTAGATTCTTAAGCCACAAAGTAACCCAAAGGTCTACTTAATATGAGTGAACAATTAAACAGCATCAATATTCTCCACAAAATGGATTTTGTCTAAAGATCAATAATTTTCATCAATACTTCCTTTGCAAAGAAGTTAATGCTATGCAGGGAATTAAGTTGGATTGATTCTAAAGAAAGGAACCTGTGATATTAATAAGTTTTATACTTGACATCACGGTCAACTGAGGTAAAAATGATTAGCCATTGCTAAATGCAATGTTTCCAAAAATAAACAGGAAAAAAGGAAAGTACTTAAAAAACTTAATGCTTAGATTCGAAATGTAGTTTGTACTATTCACCAAATTTTGTCAGTCACTTAATACTCTTACCAAATAAATTTCATACCTAATAGATTCTTCAAAATTTGAAAATACATAGAGGAATTAAGGTGGGATTCTCTTGGAGAGTATAGAATAAGTAATGTTTCTTTCTTATCATCTGAGTACACAATTATATACAAAACTTCCTGATATAGAAGAGCAACAGACATGTCTAAATTGATAAAGCTATTGCTGGTTTTACAAGTGTAGGGTTAAGTACTTAGTATTCAAAGAAAGTGCATATTGCAAGCCACATGTTGGCAAGGAAAAATGTGCTTGCTAATCAAATAACCACAATAATATCTAGAGATTTTCTTCTTTTTAGAGAGATGGCATTTTAGAATACGTATGGCATTCTGTAGTTGTAAAGTAGATATTTTATGTTATTTCCATTTGTTCTATAAATTTTATCTTAATAGTAAGAATAAGCCATTGTGAATTCAATGTATTAAAAAACCCTTTGAATGAAATAACATCATCTTCTTCACACTGAGTCATCAGATGACCTTTACAACTAAGCCTTTTTTATTTAATCATCAAATCTTTAGCCATAAGGGGAAACATTTATTTTTAAAATTATTGTATCTCAAGGGAAAAAGAAAGTTATAATTTATAAGATTTTCTATTTCTGGATTGAAAGAAAAAAATGAAAAATTCAAGTTGCCACAAAGTCAAGTAGTCTTGGGACTGATGAGATGGCTTAGTGGTTAAGATGCTTGCCTGCAAAGCCTAAGGACCCAGGTTCTACTCCCCAATATCCATGTAAGCCAGATGCACAGGATAGTGCATATGTCTAGAGTTCATTTGCAATAGCTACAGGCCCTGACATGCCCATTCCCTATCACATTCTCTCTCAAATAAGTAAATAAAATAAAATAAATAAAATATTTTTTAAATATATACTGTCTTTTAGGAACCCTCATCAACTGCTGGTTGGAGTACAAACTTTACAGGCCCTGTGGGAATCAATATGGAGGTTCCTCAAAAGCTAAAAATAGATATACCATTTCACTCAGCTATACTAGTACTAAGGATATGTCCTAAAGCCTTGTTCAGCCATGTTTGTTGCAGCTCTATTCACAATAGCTAGAAAATAGAATCAATCCAGATGCTCATCAACTGATGAGTGGAAATGAAAATGTGGCACATGTACACAATGGAATTCTTCTCTGCTATAAAGGGAAACAAAATCATAAAATTTTCAAGAAGATGGGTGGACCTAGAAATAAATTACACTAAAAGAGGTTCCCAAGGCTCAGAAAGAGAAACTGCTGAATGTTCTCTCTCATCTGTGTATCTTAACAAACACGAGCTTCATTTATGTTGTAATAAGTATCAGTTGTCTACTAAGGAAGCTAAAATGGATCCTGGAGAGAGGAGAAACAGGGAGGGATTGGAAGAGGGCATAGGCGATAGGGGAGTACAGAGACAGAATACAGGAGTTGGAAGGATCTGGTGCAAACAGAGGTCAGAGGGGAGGGGAGGGAAGATACACCAAACTAATAATTACATGATTAAGTACTCTAGAAACCTACTTCTTTGTTAGCTAATTAAAAGATACACCTCTTAAAAGGAAGGAGGGAGGAAGGAAGGGAAGGAGGGAGGAAGAGAGAGATAAAGTTTGGGCAAGAGCACCCTGCAGGGGTGGAGAAAGCTTTACCCTAAAACCATAGTCACAGACCCTAGAAGCTTCGAAGCTCCCACTCTTTTGTCATAAAAGGAGAGGGGATGCCCATCAAAAAGTCGAAATGTCTGTGCTTAGCCCCATTGATCCATACTATTCTCATTCTTGGTTAGATTGTCTGTTTCTACAAATGGCAGAAAATACTGAGAGATACAAGACCCATCAGTAGGGACAAGAAAAGATAGCCTAGCACTGACTGAGTCATTAGTATGACATCTTCCAAGGCCCTGGAACCATTATAGAAGTGGCAAAGTAAAGATATGTGCTGCTCTCACTGCTTGCCTAAGAACCTCCTCAGAGAGATGATGGCAGACATTACAGGTGGTAGACACTGAAGAGACTCAAAACTAATCAGAAAAGAAATATGGAGACTGCATAGAACTTAACATCAAAGAAGACTTATAACATGCCCTCCAAGATGAGGAAACATCAGGGAAGAGGGTACATAAAGAATATAAGAGCCACAGGGTGGGAAGGTATACTGTAAGACATTTACAACCTCCCCTCACAGACAATGAGTGGTGCATTAATAACCCTTCTGTGGTTACTGATAACCCCACTGAGGAGGCTTCACTGTGGAATGGGGGCAGGGGAGAAGGGATATACCCTGATGGGAATATGACCAATTTACAATATTTCTATATGATAAAATTCTCAAAAAAATATTGTATTTTGAAAACAAAGTTTGAATTTAAACCCAAATAACTATAACCCTTACATAATTTACATAAAATTTATTTCCAATCTGACATTGACCTTGAAGTGACCTTGAAGGTCACTGACAATTTTCTAGGTAGACTTTTGAAGGGCTACATAAATGAATTTACTGGAATTGGTGTAAATCATACTTCAGATCAAATCTTATATCTCATAAACATGATATATAAAAATAGATTTTTTAGCTGGGTGTGGTGGCACACACATTTAATCCCAGCTCTGGGAGGCAGAGGTAGGACGATCACCATGAGTTCAAGGCCACCCCGACACTGCATAGTGAATTCCTGGTCAGACTCAGCTAGCGTAAGACTCTACCTTGAAAAACAAAAACAAGCAAACAAAAAAACTAGACAGATTTAAACTAAAATTTCCTATTAACTGAACTGATATATAGGATAATTTAAATAAAGATTGATTTTTTTCCCAAAGAACTAAAGGAAGCTTATCAGATGTAATCTTTCACCCACCCAGATGCTATATGATGCTACAATAATTTTTGCAGTTAAAATCAGAAAATGAAAATAAATGAATTGATATACTATGAAGAAAATTGGATTATACAAATTATAGTATTAAAATGAATGTAAGACTCTGGACTTGGTCCCAACTCAATTTTCATTCTTGTAAGAAAGTAACCTTTCCTCTTTACATCTCAATCTCTTGGTAGTTGTTAACACTAAAAAGAAATTTTCAAAATCAAAATAATTGTTTCTACGTTATCCACATTCACAAATGAACTAATAATCATTACCATCTCTGTATTCGTGAAGTATCTGAGGTATTTAAGAATTGGACTCCACGACTTCTGACTGAGAAGACTTCTGTGACCCAGAAATCCACAGGTACTCAATCTTCTCACCCATTTGAACTACAGCGAGAAGTATCCATTAGATTGTGATCTCTAATGTCTGATCTTGGATTCCACACATTTATGGTCTTTTGAAAGCAGCCTTGTTCCTTGTCAAGTACAGACTCAATGGAGAAATTAGTAATGTGAACACAGAGGCTGCTTCACTGCTTGTGAAAAAAAAAAAAAGAATGTTGCCATAAAGTATGAGAAAAGAAACAGCAGAAAGAAAAATTAAGCAATGACTTGCTTGAGAGTTGAATAGACAAGGAATGATTCAGATCAGAATATCCATTTAAAGCAGGTGAGCAAGAAACAGCAGGCTCATTTTTCTGAGTTGTTAATTTTATAATGGGAAGGTTAAACTAAACAGGTACTCCACAACTGTTGACAGTGTGCTTAACAAGACTCCTGAATTGGGACAATTAAGCTGCAACCAGAATGGATCTTTCCCTGGACAAAAGGTGGGGGTGGGGTGTAGTAATTTATAAATAGGCAGGCTCTCATGGCGACAAATGTATAATGGGACAATAGCTAATGATTTACCATAAGTCTCTGCTAATATTTGTCATTGCTCTCTGGTGGGTAATTGAACATTCGAAGAGGAGATACAGGACTAGGGAATGATAGACTATGTGTCTTGACTCTAATATTGACTTACTGAATCACAATAAGAGAGTAACTTAGCTCTTGTTGTTTTAGGAAAAGATTGCTACAAGGTGGAAAAGTCATCCATATTTCATATTGTTTATGAAGTGACTATGGAGATTCATCAATACATGAAAAACCATGAGTAACTTTTAAGTAATATATATTGCAATGTAAACTGTATTAGCTCCGCCTCAGAACAAAACCTTAATGACACGTTAAACAGTCAGGAACTGGACTCACTCCAGCTTATTGTCTACTAATTATGATTCTTAGTGAACAGGTATGACAAAAACATTTTAGTAATTGAGGCTCAAAATAATTGTGAATTAGGCATGATATTATCGATTATTTTTTTAGAATGGGTATCTTTTATATTTTATTGCCTTTATTACTAAAAAACATGAGACATCTAACTTCTACATGCATGATGGCAAAGTTTGTGAGTGGAACTGACCTGACAGTGGAAACTTAACATCATTAACCAGAAATTGATTTGTTTACTCGTGCTTTTTTTTCTGAAAATAATTTAAAGTAGCATCATGAATAATAGAATTTAAAGAACATACATGTTATAAATTAGTAAAAAATACTCAACATTATCATTAAGGAAATAGAAATGGAAATGAAATATTGCCTTAAATGATGAAGAGAATAAACGAGTCCTCTATCTCTTTATTTTCCTAGTACTCTTTGGCCTATTTTATCCCAAGACACCTTCATAGGAAAAAAAAAAAAAAGCCCATATATTGTAAAATGTATTTTCAAAGTGCAATGCTATAAGTTTTTGGTTTTTTTCTCATTGGAATTTTTACTGATTTACCTTTAAAACAATTTACACTCTTGGTTATTGATACAAATTCATAGTAAGTACATAAAAAGCACATTGCATCACTCATTCTACATGTTTGTATGTATGTATCAACCTCTCGCTACATATTCTTATATTCAAGATGTCATGGAAGTGTTGATATTCACAAGATTTAAATTTTAATCCCACATAACCATTGTGTTTTGGTGAATATGGAATCTACATTTTGAATATTTTCAAAGATAAGCCTAAGGGATATGTTCTTACTAGCAAGTAGAGAGATATTTATTGATACACAAATTAATATTAAATTTATTTTACCACATTGATTCTTATAAACAAATATTTTAAACCTTCTTATATAAACTAAAATGAATTCTATCTATAATCAAAAGTATTTATAATAAAATAAACTAGGGTAGTAATGAATGAAACAGTTTTATTTGTGCTGTTTTGTAAGAATTAAATTTAATAATTTAATCTACTAACAAGCATTGGCACCCACTAGAAGTGCTTCAGATATATTAAAAACAATGCAATCTATTCTAAAGACATCCAAGAGGCCAATGATCCACAGAAGAGTCTGAAATAATCACTCTGCATAGCATTTTCTGATAAGAATTAGCTCATCTTCCTATCCTGTCAATGATAAACAGATCACACTGCCTTTTCTCAGTGGTTCTAGAATTTCACTATCCTGTTTTTCTTTTTGATGTACAATTGAGTTGAAGATATTAATTTCTACTTTTTTCTATAAACTTGTTATATGAAAAACAACCTAAACTTTTGGCATGTTGTGTTTGTAAACTACATAGAAACATACTGGGAAATTATCAACTATGTAGACTATAGTAAAAAACAATCACTTCATTTCAGAGGAAATGAGGGACTTGCCAAAATTCAGATACAATTTAATTGAAACTAATCATTACATTAAATCAGATACTAATTAAAATGATCATATGTTATATGACTCTAGGCATTTAAAGTGTTAAACAGTCAAATTGAAGTTTTTTTTTTAAAGTCTATGCTTCAGTAATCCACTTTTTATTTATTTTTTTATTTATTTATTTGAGAGAGAGAGATGCAGAAATAGGCAGGGACAGAGAGAGAGAGAGAGAGAGAGAGAGAGAGAGAGAGAGAATGGGTGCGCCAGGGCCTCCAACCACTGCAAACGAACTCCAGATGCATGCACCCCCTTGTGCATCTGGCTTATGTGGGTCCTGGAGAATCGAGCCTCGAACCGGGGTCCTTAGGCTTCATAGGCAAGCGTTTAACCACTAAGCCATCTCTCCAGCCCAAATTGCAGTTTTTAATAGTATTTATGTGATGCAACTTGTTAGCAAAACTTACATGTGCATGTATGCACACACACATACACAAATAAAACTCTTTTTTTTTTTTTTTTTTTTTTTTGTAGTTCAAGGTAGGGTCTTGCTTTAGCCCAAGCTGCCCTGGAATTCACTATGTAGTGGTAAGATGGCCTTGAATTCATGACAATCCTCCTACCTCTGCTTCCTCATGCCCAGCAGAAGCCTATTTATGTGACTATATATGTATATATTTATGAATGTTGGTCAGATGAAGAATGTTGTCTATGTTATGGCCTTTATATTCTTGAGGATTATGTTTGTTAATTTTGATTTTAAGCTTCTTGTCTTTTCTAAATTTCATGTGTTAAGGAAAGAGAAACCAAATAAAAACTTGGTATGATAAAAAACACATCATAAACATTTTTCTCTTAACATAGCCACAATCACCATTTGCTCCCTGATCCAATTATTCATATTTATTTTTTAGATGCTATGAAGCTCAAAGTTTAGCCAGATCTAGTTGCAACTAAAAAAATGTAAGTGAAAAATCATTATATATAAGTAGCATTTAGCATTTTTTAAATTTTTATTTATTTATTTATTTGACAGAGAAGGTGGGGAGAGAGAGAATGGGCATGCCAGGGCCTCCAGCCACTGCAAATGAACTCCAGATGTGTGTGCCCCTTGTGTAGCTGGCTAACATGGGTCCTGGGGAATCGAACCTGGGTCCTTTGGACTTGCAGGCAAATGCCTTTACTGCTAAGCCATCCCTCCAGCCCAACATTCCAAAATATTTTTTTGTGTGTGTGAGAAGTGGATGGACATACGTCATGACACGTATGTTTTTGTGTTGGTTCTTACTCTGCATCAAGTATAATAAAGGGTTTTTGTTGTTTACCACTGTGTACATTAGGCTAGCAGGCCCACGATCTTCTGGTATTCTGTCTCTGCTTTCTATATCACAAGGAGGAATAAAGGGTGGAAATTCCTTACTGTGTTAGTGTTCACATTGATTCTTAGGACTTGAACTCAAACAGTCACACTTATACAACAAACAATTTTACTCATTGAGTTAACTCCCCAGCCCTTGCTTAGCATTTAAAACTCTTTTAAAGCATTTGTGAATCTTGTTACAATTTAGATACTGATTCAGTTGTTATAGACTTGAAAGATTGATGAGTCCTAGATGATGATGATAGGTCTACTTCAAGAACCATGATTTGATAGGAAAAATGTTGATGTTGATTTATGTCATTGGTGCAGTCATATGTACATGCCCAGACTAACAATTATACAGATTGATCTATTCTGTAAATATTATGTAAACTATTTAAAAATAACTGAGAATGAAGGCCAAAATAACTATGAGGCACAATCAGATACAACAATAGATGTATATTTAGCTAATAAACATTTATGATTATGCTGATAGTCTTATAATATTTGCTTTGTATACTCTAAAATACAGGCTTGACTTGAAAATTAGCTCTTTATCTTCAATTTCTTTGTTGTTCCTTGCCCCACAGAATGCACCCTGCTTTACTTCTTTCCAATGCTTCAGTGTGTTCATGTGAAATAAAGTCTTCCCTAATCTTCAAGCAGGTACATGTGGTTCTACATGATGACATTAGGTTTTAGAAAACATTAGCCAGGTGGCTTATTCTGATTTCTTTAACAATCTAGTGTTTTAATATGTTTTATTAAGTATTCAATTCTTGTTATTTCTTTTCAAAGATCAAATTCCACTTTTGAATAAGTGTCAAAAACTTTCAAGGGAAATATTGTCATTCATTGCATATTATCAACTTTCTGTATATTTTATTTGTAATTTGGTTACAAGAGTACTATTATGTGAAATTATTAGCAAGTATTGCAGTCTTTTTAATTGGCTGGCAGAATAGTTTTTGTTTCATTGCTTATGACTCAGCACTAATCTGAGAGGAGTAAATCAGGCCTAATTTTATAACAAATATATTAAAATTCTGTCAATTTGTAAAGTCTTATTAAGTAGATATAATGTTTGATTGGTTCAGGGCTACAATTTAGGAGTAAAATGTAACTCTACTTATCTAACTTTGTGCTCATCATCTTTTCCTCTCCCTCTTTCTCTTCATTACACCTCCTTCAAGTGCTCTATTTAAATACCAATGGGGAAAAAAAGAGCCCCACACTATAGTGTTGCCTTGTTTTTCTAGATGATGATTAATCATTTACGAATTTATGAGAAACACCTGGCATACTTCCATAAACAAATAGCTTTCTTGTAGTTTTAAGAACAGCTGAGGGTATTTCACAGGGTCAGAGAGATCTGTGAGTAAAGCTCTTTTCACAGTTTGACTTCCCCTTACATGCCTATTTCTCATAAATATTAACCTTGACACCAGCATTCATGCACTCACATATTTATTTAGCCAGCAAGTTTGAGAAACCTATAAAAAAAGGAATCTAAGGAAAAGAAAGACTGAATCTTGAAACACATGTGTACTGAAAATATTATTTTGAAAATATGTATTTATCAATCATGATTATAAACCAAAAAACGACATTAAAATAGAAGTCATATGTGTAAAAATATATAAATATGCAGCTCAATGACTCCAATAGAGACTACTTTATCCTCCACATTAATGGCAACAGTTAGTGTTGTGTATAAGACACTAAGGAAGCATGTTCCAAATCATCTATAAGTTTCTCTTCCAGTCCTCCTTTCTTTTTTTTTTTTTTTTTTTATTTATTTATTTATTTGGATTTCCAAGGTAGGGTCTCACTCTAGCCCAGGCTGACCTGGAATTCACTCTGTATTCTCAGGGTGGCCTCGAACTCACGATGATCTTCCTACCTCTGCCTCAGGAATGCTGGGATTAAAGGCGTGCACCACCACAGCTGGCCCAAGCCTCCTTTCTGTATTACTCATCTGTGAAAACATCTACTGGTATGTTTTCATGTTTCAGGCAGAACGATGTACAAAACTAACTTTGTGATTTTTTTTCTACGTTTTGGTAGATCTTTTATAGTTCTAGCACATTTCCTTTAATTTGAAAGGTAGAGTAATTCATGACATTTGCTACCCAATTCTGAAGGCTGTGCTATTCAGTGGAGAAGTTTCTACCCACATGACCAAATAGAAATATGACTGACATTCAAGAGTAACCAAGTGGTAAACAGGATACAAAAGAGAGTAAAAAATATGGAAATTTTGAAGTTTTTCTGATTTACTGTAAGGTGAAGTGATAACATCAAAACAATTTTGTTAAATATGTTGTTTAAACTATTTTTGCTGGTTCATTTTTGTTATTTTTAATGTAACTACTAGAAACTTTAAATCATGTATGTAGCTTATGTGATAGTCCTTTTAAAAGTATTATTCTGATGGTTTACATTAGTTATCTGTTCCCCTCTTTTTAATTCTGAGATGTACAATATTGTTTTCACATTTTGATATTTCTTACCCTCAAAATTCTGAAGCCAATCATAACTCTCAAAAATTAAATGAAAAAATTAAAATAATAGTTATTTGCATATATATATGGATATGAATATATATACATAAATATTTGACAAAGTAAAGGTAATATTCATTTGTTTTTAAGGTCAGATTTAAAGAAGCAGTTTTTCATCTTCAGTCTGACAGTATTCAACAACTTTGCATCAAATGACAGTATATTTTTCTAAATACACTTAAATGCTTAAACAAGTGTTAAAAATGGGAAGAAAATGCACTATGAATAAAAATTTAGAGCTTTGCTTTTTAAATTTACGGAACTTAATTTATATAAAAATATTTTCTTATTGCTTAAAACTCTTTAGTACAATACTGAATACTAAATTCTACTTTGGAAATTGATTTAATTCTGATTCTATCATGCTATATGGGGGTTTGAAGCTCTTCACACGTAATAAAGTTTGTCATCAGGAATAGTAGGGAGGTGCTTCCTAGCATAAGTGGAAAACGTATCTCATTGCAAGGCTAGTCTATTCTGATCCTCTCCAGGGATGTTCAGTAGAATTATCTTACAGTGAGTGGGCTTACTTAACAAAACCTGCAAGAAAATCCTATCCCAAGATTTCCATTTATTGTTTTAAGAGTTGCTTGTTTTTCAGATGAAGAATTATTCTCCATAATCTAGAGTCATGGTACCTAAAGGGTACATTGCAAAAGGACAGGGTGCTCTCTCAAGATTATTTTTATTAATCAATAAGTAGTGACAAACAATGACAATAATTTGTATGCATGTATAGTTTGTAACATATAAACACACTTAGGGATATATTTTTAAAGCAAGTACTCAATTTTCTCATGATTAATACTGTTTTCTTCTTTTCTCCACAACATCTTGCATATTTTATTGCTGTTGCTATTTTGGAGGAATGTTTGCTAAGGAGGAGTTTAATGAATTATCTAAACAGTAATTTTAAAATTCCACATTTATTTTATCCATAGCCCTACTGAATTATCAAAGCAGAGGAGTAAGCAGACTTGTCAATGCATTAAAATTTGCTGAGTATTAAGAGATGTTATAATCCTCATATTATAGTAATTTGCCAAAGTGGACATTACTGATTCATGCAAAAGAAAGACTTGCACTAGTTTCAAAGGATTCAATTATGTTTTTTTTTCATTTTCAATAATAGGAATCTATATCCCTAACAATCAATGATTTATATTTATGTCAACATATTACACAAAGAAATCTGAATTAAAGCAGCAATGGGATGATGCTGAAATTTCTGTGCAACACTCTGTTTTGCCATAAGATTCCAACAACTGTTAGCAAACACAAATATTATAGAGGACTGTAATGGATGCCTTCAACTTTGATAAAGATTATAACAAATAATATTCCAAAAGTAATGTCAAAAGTAAAAAGACTTCAGAGAAAAAAAATATTAGAAATCACATAAGCACTTGATAAGTATACATTGCTATTATGTAATGGGAAGTGAATCTGGTGAATAAAATGGCATGGTCAAATCTTTCTAATCAAGAAAATATAGTGTCAGTCACACCCTGATTATGTCTTCCAATAAGATTTCTTTATTTTGAGACATTTTCTTTAAATAATGTCTCTTCCATTACTTATTTTTATTTTTATTTATTAGAGAGAGAGGGGAAAGGGAGAAAAAGGGAGAGAATGGACAAACCAAGGCCTCTAGCCACTGCAAAGGAGCTCCAGACACAGATGCCACCATGTGTATTTGGATTACTTGGGTCTGGGGGAAGCGAACCTGGGTCCTATGCTTCGCAGGCAAGCTCCTTAACTGCCAAGCCATCTCTCCAGCTCTGAGGCACACTTTTATCCTTTAAAAATTGTAAGTTTTATGATGATAAGCTATTTTATTTATTCATGGGTTTTCTTGGAAATTGGAATTGTGATTTCATGAAAGATTTTAATGCTGGAAAACTCCCAAAGTGGATCAGACATGTTTTGTTCTTTCTTTATATATTTGTTCTTAATGATGAGATTTCCATATGTGGATGCTTTACCTTTCATCTTGGTCTTTTCCTGCCTCTTCATTAACATATGCCATTCTTGAGTCTTTATTTGGGTCTCATTATCTGTGAAGTGTTTCAATATTAAGGGTTTTCTATTCAAGATTAATGCTTTTATAAAATCTCATAGCATATTGAACCTTCACCTGTGAAATTAAACTGTTTCTCTCTCTACCCCTCTCTTGCCCTTTTCTTTTTCTTCCTCTCTCTGTCTTTTAGCTGTTTTATCCCTCTTCTCCATTCCCTCTCAATATATTTGGAGGAGTCATATTGTTATATGAGTATCACTTATCTTTTTGGTTGGGTAAATTTAAAGTATTGAAGCCTCTTTTGACACTGATTACAAGGAGTTATGAGCATTCAAAGTGGCAAGGGGCATTGTAACCCCGCAAAGAATGTAAATAAACTGGATTTATTTTATCTCATAACAAAACAAAGGTGGAGAGGAAAATAATATTACTTATGAGCTACCAAGTGAGATGCTATAGGTGTGAATTTTACTGTGTTGGATATTTTTAAAGGAATGTTGTTTATTTATTTATTCATTTTATTTTTTGTTTCTCAAAATATTTGTATAAACACAGATTTCATTTCCTAGAGTTGGGACAGGTAGGCAACTTTTTAATGTAGTCTCAAGTGGAGATTTGAGTCACTAAATAATTGAGCAAGCTGTAAACATGTTTATAAATATTCTAAAACAATACATTTTAGAGTATTATCTTTTGTTGAAATGAGTGCAACTTCATTCAAGGAGTATGTCATAAAGCTTATGTTGGGATTCTAGAAATTATGAATCATTTTTATCTTTTGCAATGAATTTGTGAATTACCATGCAAAAGTTTGTTCCTATTAGCATCATATATAAGGAAATGTCTGAAACTTCAGACCACTTATTATGTTTGTTTGCTTTTCATAGGTCAGTAATTTGGAAACATCATGGCTTGGAAGTTGACATTTCAGAATCACTTTCACAGTACAAAACAGGTATTGGCTGAAATTGGATGTAATTATCTAAAGTCTCATCTGTACTTGATTTCTGTAGGAGTTCACTAATCTGGCAGGTAAATTAGGATGTGGGTTCTTTCCTGACATTCAACAGAGCATTATAAAAGCCATTACAGGGCTGGAGAGATGGCTTAGCGGTTGAGGCGCCTGCCTGCAAAGCCTAAGAACCCAGTTCCAATCTCCAGGTCCCATGTTTAGCCAGATGCAGTGATGCAAGGGCACAATGCCGCAGTTGCCAACAAGGGGCGCACACATCTCGATTTCATTCACAGAGGCTGAGAGACTGCTGGCACGCGCATTCTCTATCTGTCCCCCTCTCCCTCTCTGTCTGTCTCTCTCCAAAAATAAATTTTAAAAAAATTTTTAAAAAGCCATTACAGAAATGAAGTGCTCAGAGTACTTGGGTATCTTCAAAGTTAACATTGTTGAGTGAATGTGTCAGTTACTTTGTCATTGCTAGAACAAAATTCTTGAGGAGAAGCAGTTAAGGAGAGGGTTTGTTACAGCTTATGGTTTCAGACAAGGTTATAATTGTGGGGAAAGCATAAAAGGGGCAGATAATCAACATCATGTTGTCATATCAGCAGGGATGAAAAAGAGAGAGCAAGATGGTCTCGGTTGTAAGACCTAAATGCCCACACCTCATGAGTGATGTACTGCTACCATTGTAAATGTTTCACAACCTTTACGAACAGCACCAACTACTGCTGATTAAATATTCAAACACGTGAATCTGAGGTGAATATTTTACATTATAACCACCACAGAGAAGCAGGTACAAATTATATGGTCTTTAAGAACTAACCTTGGAATTCTGCCCACATTCACAGTTAGAATACATTTCAATAAGTGTTAAAAATATTTTCAACTATGGAGGAGGTTGAGAAAAGAAAACAACATAGTATGAATTTAGTCTGGTTTACCCTATTAAATTCTGACACTTCTTCAAAGAAACTTTTTTAATGAAAAGTTGTCATTCTCCATGTCTTCCTTGACAGCCAGGTATATATATGTACACACACACACACACACACACACACACACACACACACATATACAATATACACATCCATACATAAACATACACACACACACACCTTATAAAAGAACCACATACATATGGTGATGAACTGGCTTTTAGATACTTAATATTAGAAATTTAGCTGCATATCATACAATCAAAAGTCTATAAGATATAGTGGTGCTAATGCACATCAAAATACAGATTTTGTGATTCCATCTATGAAAGCAAAACAACTTGTCAGAAGTTATTATTGGTGTATAGATATCTCAGCAGTGGGAGTCTAGCTGGTCAGACAAAGGAGTAAAGATAGAGTTGAAGATATCATTGTTTAGAGCTGGATGTAGTGGTGTACGCCTTTAATCCCAGTACTTGTGAGGCAGAGTAGGAGGATCACCATGAATTTGAAGTAAAAAACTACCCTGAGACTATAAAGGGAATTCCAAGTTAGCCTGGGCTAGAGTGAAACCCTACCTTGAAAAACCAAAGGGGAAAAAAATAGAAGAGTATAGAGAGTGGACTGTGGAAGCATCTTATGGTATAGGAAAAAAAAAAAAGAAAGAAATAGAAGCCAGGCGTGGTGGTGCATGCCTTTAATCCCAGCACTTGGGAGTCAGAGGTAGGAGGGTCACCGTGAGTTCAAGGCTACCCTAAGACTACATAGTGAATTCCAGGTCAGCCTGAACTAGAGTGACACCCTACCTCAAAAAACAAACAAACAAAAAATTGGTTGAAGAGGTCTGATGTTGTGAAACATCTAGATGGACTCTTGATATATGGGTGACCAGAGTTCTGTCTGTTAGAAAACAATGAGCTTCTGTATGTAAAAATGCAAGAAAATAAGAAATATGAAAAAATACATTAAGTTAAATTTGTTAGGACTATTTTAATATATATTATTTTATTTTGAGAGAGAGAGGCATAAAGAGAGAGAGACAGAAAGAGAATGGAAGCTCCAAGGCCTCTAACCACTGCAAATGAATGTGAGACACATGCACAACCTTGTGCATCTGGCTTATGTAGGTTCTGGGGAACTGAACCCAGTTCCCTAGCCTTCACGGGCAAGCACCCTAACCACTCAGCAATCTCTCCAGTCCCTCTTTTCTATATTTTCCATGACAAAACAGTCTAGAGGATTAGAATGAAGCAATAGGTAGAAATTAAAATCATGACAAAGACTTTGTATATAAAATATATATCATCCTTAATTGTTAAGGATGCCATTCACATGAAGCAAGTAGACAGAAGAATTCAGAATATAAACATTTCTGAAGTAAATTTTTAAACAATGAACACGGAACAATTAAAATATTTCAAAGTAGACAAAACTATAAAGTTTCAGTAAAATCTGGGGAAGAAAGGAAACATGTTTAAACAAACCATTGGTGCTAATAGAAAGCCTGCATGAAATGGGATTGGAATTACGTGTTGACTTGATTTAACTTCATCATGCTAAGTGCGGTGATTGTCCAATTGAGGACATTTATATTTGCATAGAGTAATAAAGACAGAGCAAGCCACTGGGAGAACAGATTCTGTATTCTACTTCAAAACAAAACACACAGAGATCCCATCAGTTATACATTGTGATTTCACTGCCTGTAAAATGAGGGAATGTTTTCTAAATAAAATTCTAAATAAAGATTCTTTGTTGTTGAAATACCTTGCACATGGAATATAAGATTAGGAAAAAATGTGCAATATTTTTTATAGCTCAAAGGTTTACTTATTTATAAGAAGAATGGTATTTAAAAATAAATGGGTTGACCCTGAGGCAAAAGGTAAGACCCTATTGCTGAAGACACATGCTGCTGACACAAAGCATGGAGAGACCTGGCTGAAATCCCAAAGAAAGCCAGTCCCCAGTTAGCCTGTCTAGTGATGAAAAGTGCTACATGAGCTACTGAGGGAAAATGGCCAACAATGGTCTGAGCAACCAGAGGTCTAAGCTACTCAGAAGCAAATACCCTGACAGTATGTTCACACCAGTGCAATAGTGGCACACAGGCTCGGTGGGAAGCAATAGATTTCTGATTGGCTAAGAGATCTGCTCAGTGTAAAGAAAACAATACCTGGAATTGGGAGCAGCCACATCAGAATCCTATGGATACAAAGATTACGTTCTACAGTGTCAAGCTCTCACTAGTCTTTGGCTAAAAGAGGGGTTACATAAGTCAACTTCTCCCTAAATTAATAATGCTTATCCCCTTTACACTGTGCTGAGTCACTCTCCATTGGAGAATCTGTTCTTCTTTTTCAGAAGGTAGTGAGACCTGAGGAGATAAACCACCCCTTGCACTTCAGCCAAGGCACAGGTAAACGCATAGAGGGATTGGGGACAGAAGCAAGAGTGCTGCTTCCATGCTGAACCAGATAATCAGTGCCAGGGCGTAGAAGATAGACCCTGAGGATACTCAACACCTACCAAAGCAGAGATCCAGAGGCTCCTAAGAGCTCATCACTTGAAAACTCACCCACCACTGCTCAGGGAATTTTGTGAAAGTGGAGGAGGAAAGATCATAAGAGCCACAGGTTGAGACATCATGCCCAGAGGCATTCACTCCCCCCCCAAAATAATGGATTATTACTCCCACAATGCATAAACCACAACCATATAGGGAATACCTGCAACCCCACTGAGGAGCATCCCCAAAGGAAAGGGGGCAGGGACGAGGGAAAAGAAGGTACCAACACATGATATATCCATACAAAATATGTTGTTAATAATAATAACATCATTTAAAAAACAAAAAAGTAAATGGGTTGTAGTAAAATGGTATTAAAAAGAGAAGGCAGAGTTATGATGAACTGGCCCTGTACAAGAGACCCTTGCTGCGGACAGTGGGTATGTAAAGCAGCTGCAGTAGCTTTGACTGAGATAGTGTCAAGAATGCAGAATCCCAGGGTCCACTAAAACAGAATCCACATTTCAGCACATGAATGTTCCCTATGGACATTAAAACCTACGAAGCAGGGATAAGGAGTTCAGGATACTGCAGAGTTAGGACCACTTAAAAACTCTTGGGTAGAGGGCTGGAGAGATGGCTTAGCAGCTAAAGCACCTGCCTCCTAAGCCTAAGAACGGTTCTAATCTCCAGCGACTCCAATCTCCAGGTCCCACGTTTAGCCAGATGCAAAGTGACGCAAGGGCACAATGCCGCACTTGACCACAAGGGGGCACACGCATCTGGATTTCTTTTGCAGTAGCTGAGAGGCTGCTGGCGCGCCCATCTCTATCTGTCTTCCTCTCCCTCTCTCTGTCTCTCTCTGTGTTTCTCTCCAAAAAAAAAAAAAAAAGAAAAAGAAAAAGAAAAGAAAAGAAAAGAAAAGAAAAGGGTTGAGCTTTGAATTTATGTTCATGAATTGGCTATAAGATCATGATCTGCGTATTAAAGAAAGGAAAGTCCATGAGAGGAAAAAAAGTAGGAAACTTTTTCAAAGAAAGGACTTTGAACAAGTAGCATATTAATATGGACATTAAGCTAATATGAAGAGTTAAATGAAACAATAGACAGTTGGAAGAAGTTGTAGTTGGCTATTAAGTGCCTAAGACATGGACTGCCAATGGTAGACCTCAATAGTAATATTCAATGAGTAATGAACTTTCCATCCCACACTTTATCAAATAAAGTAATTTTGCATACATTATTTCACTTTGAGTCTCACAACATTCCTGTGAAGCAGGTAGAGTAAGTAGTTGGCATCATTAGATAGATGCTTTCAACATGTCCATTCTGTCATAACTCTTAAAATCAACAGGTATGACAAAACCTTTTAGTGCATGATTGATGCTAAAACTGTTCATGCATTAAAGATAACACTTTCAATTGTCTGCTGAGGAGGATAATTTGTCTATGCTACTGCCTTTGTTTAACAAAGACTAAAATAGTTGACTGCTATGTAAATGCGAACTTGATGGTTGTGAATTTAGTTGGTTTAATTAAGTTTGAGTCACTGCATAGCCACCCATGTTGCCTAAAGAATTTCAAGACATAGGTTGGGAAAATGATGCAGTGTGTCTTTTTTGAAATAGAAAATAAAATACCACGGTATCAGTAACTCTAGAAACCAGTATCTGCAATCTGCCTCTCTCCCCAGTGCAGCTGATTTGGCTTGGGGGAGCCCCGTACAGTCTCCACAAAGATGAATGGGCTTGCAAATAAGCTGGTTCAAAAACACAATTCTAAAAATGTTCAGGAGCAAAGAAGTACCCACCTTTTTAAATATTACATCCAAGATCATGACTTAAAGTTACATGCTGTGATTAAAATTTGAGAAAACATTTCTCTATGGTAAATTTCATTTTTTAATTTCTTAATTAGGACACATTGTTGTCTGACCTGTGAGCTGGTCAAAAGATGCTGGTTTGCAATGACGACTGACTGCCCCTAGAAATCTAGAACATATTTTCGATATAACTTGCCTTTCAAAAACAGCTTATCCAGAGTAAAAGGAAATAACAGATGGATTAAACATAATTAAAGAACATGGATGCTTTATGTTATTGGATAAATGCATAACTCTTATCAAAATATATTGGATTGTGCTTTTTATTAAGTGAACAAATATTTCCTGACATTCAATTTTTTTTCCAATTGCTCAGGACACAGCCTTGCATTTGATTTTTATTTTTTATATAATACTGCAATATTATTCTTGAAATGTGTTGTTCATTCTAAATTTGCTCAAGTTCATCTTATGCAAAGACAATTATGTAAAATAACTCTTTAGGATATTTTAGGTTTTCTGTTCATTCATTAGTTCTAATTGAATGCTTAAAAATCCATATTTTTAAATGTCTGAACTAAATGCTAATACTTGGTATTAAAGAGTTTCAGCTGCTAGGAAGTTCAACTTTTGATGAACTATTCCAAACTACTGGGTTTAATTTCTATAAGGATTTCATGATCATATTTATATAAGAAAATCATAATTGCTACTATGTTTTATTCATTGGTTATATATCAAATATTAATTCGGAGCAGAGAATAAATACAAAATACTTCAATTCTGACACAAACAGGATTCAAAAAAGAAAAAAATACTATTCTTCACAAATTTAAGAGGAAATGAATAATTAAAGAAGTTAAATTTGCCCCAAATCACAGTTCAATCAAATAATATTCTGACTCTTGTATTCTTCCTACTAATTCAGGCAAATTGGTTGTTTTATTGCCTAGTTATAACTTAACAAAACACAGTTATATTTTCAAAAGTCAACAGCAACTTACCCTTCTGAAATATTTGCAGAGTGGAGAAATAACACCTACTATAGTTTGGAGGTCAAAACAGAAAATAGCACATAAAATACTATACAATATTGAAATTGGAACGTAATGGTAGAGAAAGCACATGATTTTACAGTTCGCTAGGGCATGCAATTCGTACAACGGTCATGTGCATATGAGCTCTTAAAGTGGTATGCAATTCATTTTTCTAACTGAAGATAGTTTTAAGAATGAAAAGGAACAATCAATAGACAGAACAGTGAGTCAGCATGCTCAAACTCAAATTGTCCTTTACAACATGGAATAAATGGCTATCCTTCACACTGGGCAATATTGGTAACACTGCGTATGTAAGGAGAAAAAGCTGACACTAACCTGACCTCTTACTCAGAGGTGCCGTTTTCTTTTGATAAGTCTTAATTTAGTAATTATCTGTACTTTATGGATTTTTATGTCATTCCTATGTTCATTTTCAAGAGTGAAAATGAAAAGTACATAGTCCAATGATATAATTAAAAGTGAGCCACTTTTAACATCTATAATTTTAGACCATTAGCACGTGACTTTCTTGAAAAGATAAGCCAATGAGGGTCTCTCCACAGATTTTTGTGCTTAACAAATTCCTTCCTAGTTAGGAAAAGTGCCATTGATACAGGATATACTGTTCAGACAAAGGTTTAGGTAGTCCTAGGCTAGATAAGAAAGAAAAGGATGAAAACATGCCACTATAGTTATGGTTGTTTGGTATTGTTTCAGAAGCTATATAATTTCCCTCATAATCAAAGTGCACTATGCTTCAATTGAATATTTAAAATATTTTGTAATATGCTAAAAATAGATATTCTTATAGGACAACAAATGTAATACATAAAAATAAATCTTTAAACACTATTTCCTATTCTGTTAAAAGAATGTATATTATTCTAAAGCGAAGACAACTGAATCGATGAGCCAATAAATGGAATTTTATATCATGTTTGTTATCAGCTAAATAATTCATTATTCCATTTTATATACACACTCTTTAATTAACTTCCTGACTCAAAGGTAAGATGCTGCTAATCCTTCATTTCCCCAAGCTCACACACATTTAAAAAAAAAAGGAAAGAAAAAAATTAAGAAGACAAATCCCGCAAATCATGTATGATTAGGAAAGCTAAAGGTTAGGAGTTTCATGTGAAGGACTTTTAATCCAAGGAGCAAGCAGCCAGTGGCAGGTCTTTATTTCCAACTAGAAGTCCCAGTGTACATGGTGGGTGATTACACCTTTTTTCTACCAGCCTTTTCCTGAAACAAGCAACTTCAAAGATACGCTACAAGAGTAGTCTTAAGTTTTGTGGTACTGTTTACTGAAAATCACACTGAATTAAAAAAAAATCATTTTAGGGAGATGACTCAGGAGAAAAAGCAAGTGGCATGTGATTCTGGGTGCTTGAGTTCAGATCCCCAGCCTCCACATTAAAAAAAAAAAAATAGCCATGGGGCTGGAGTGATGGCTTAGCGGTTAAGCGCTTGCCTGTGAAGCCTAAAGACCATGGTGTGAGGCTCGATTCCCCAGTACCATGTAAGCTGGATACACAAGGTGGCACATGCATCTGGAGTTCCTTTGCAGTGGCTGGAGGCCCTGGGGTACACATTCTCTCTCTCTTTCTCTCTCTGTCTGTTGCTTGCAAATAAAATCAACATATATATATATATATATATATATATATATATATATATATATATATATATATATATGAGCTAGAAATAGGGGCTGAAGAGATGGCTTACCAGTTAAAGTGCTTGCCTGCAAAGCGTAATGACTGGGGTTCAGTTTTCCAGTTCCCACCTAAAGCCAGATGCACAAAGTGGCACATGCATATGGAGTTTATTTGCAGTGGCTGTATGCCCTAGCATGCCCATTGATAGTCTCTCTCTCTATCTTCTCTCTGATTGCAAATAAATAAAAATTAATAAAAACAGACACATGTTTTCAGAAATGACTTTGCCAGGAAGTCACAACAAAGATTGACCAGAAACTATTTCCCAACTTCAAAGAAAGTTGATCTCTTTCTAGCTTCTCAGAGTACGCAGAGCATTTTACTTTAGAGTTCCTGCTATATAGTCAGCACTGTGTCTTGAAATGCTCTTAGAGAAGAACCCACAACTTTATCAATTTTATCACCTCTTATATCTGCATTGACATTGTGTGTGTGTGTGTGTGTGTGTGTGTGTGACATTTGGTTTTCTTAGTTGCAAATCAGAGTTCATGGCTCTTATTTTGTCATGCTGGAGCTGGATTCTGTGATATTTCCTCATGCCTGTTGTCACATGTCAAGCTTTATCAATAGAGAATGCAGAATAAACCAAAACAGCAAAGGGACATTTCTTTCTGGTTCAGAAGATTCCAGTACACAACTGGTTCAGGTTAATTTCTAAGCATTCACATAGGCCAGTTCAGGATATTGACGTAAGGAGCCAGCATGGAGCTCCAAGCATCTGTAGTGACCAAGATTCTGTATCATTAACCAATGCTGTGATGTCCTACTGATTCTGATTGAGCAGCAACTAGCTGTTGTCATATAAAATACTGAAATTGTACTAAAACGTAAACAAAAATTAAAAATTTAGATGTCCTTTATAAGTGTCAGAAATAAGATTTATTCAAAGTAGTCAGTAGAACCACCACTATTAAGCAGTAGACAATATAGGTTTACTGGATACAGTGAGATAGTTACTGCAGTCAGTAGAATTTCTTCTTAGCATGTACAATATCAGTCATGATTTTAGGGACATAGCAGTTATCCATGTGGCTTATAGTTTGTCTTACATCACAGTTGCTGATGCTAATGATAAAAAGACATTTATTTGTTTGCAGTCAAGGAAATACTTCCAGGAGAGAGAGACCAATTAAAGCAAAGAGACAATGCATGAATTTGACAAAGAAGAGGCTAATAAAAGGTCTAATTACTGAGAAGTGTATAAGCTAAAATCTAGCAATCCTCAAGTTTTAAACATGTCTTCAAAAAAATTGAAAATCGGGCTGGAGAGATGCCTTAGCGGTTAAGGCGCCTGCCTGCTAAGCCTAAGAAACCAGTTCCAATCTCCAGGTCCCATGTTTAGCCAGATGCAAAGTTACGCAAGGGCGCAATGCCACACTTGCCCACAAGGGGGCGCACGCATCTGAATTGCATTCACAGCAGCTGAGAGACTGCTGGTGCACCCATTCTCTATCTGTCTCCCTCTCCTTCTCTCTCTCTCTGTCTCTCTCTGTGTCTCTCTCCAGAAATAAAAAAAAATTTAAAAATTTTTAAAAAATTAAAAAAATGAAACTCACAATAAATGAAAAGTTAAGGAGAGACACTTTCTATAAAAGGAAAAAATACTAAAACTATAGTAAAAATAAACTGGAGAAAATATATCATTATAATAACATACAGACAGAGATTTTAAATTACCTTATAATTTCAACCTTTCTACTTGCTAGTTTTCAAGGTCAAATCACTTTGCTATCCTAACCTTGTTTTATTTGCAAGATAATCTTATTTGCCTCGTCATTTAAGATTCATTTTAAAAAATATTTTTATTTATTTATTTATTTATTTCTTTATTTGAGAGAAGGAAAGAGGCAGAGATAGAGAGAGAGAAAGAGAGAATGGGTGTGCCAGGGCCTCTAGCCACTGCAAACAAATTCCAGATGCATGCGCCACTTTGTGCATCTGGCTTACATGGATCCTGGGGAATCAAACTGAGGTCCTTTGGCTTTGAAGGCAAGCACCTTAACAGCTAAGCTATCTCTCCAGCTCTTTGTTTTTTAATATTTTTATTTATTTTTTGCTTATTTATTTATTTGAGAGAGGGAGAGGCAGAGTGAGAGAGAAAGGGAGAATTAAGATTCCGTCCTAAATTTACCAAGATTACAAAGAGAAAAACTAATTTCTAGTTAACTGTTTAATAAATAGTTCAAAATATGCAAAGCTATTTTGCTATTTATTATTAATATTTTTATTGACAACTTCTTCAATTGTAGACAATATACCATGTTTTTTGTTATCTATTTTAAAACAATTTGTGTCCCTGTCTTTAATACACAAAGCAAAATTAAAGAGTTGAAGCCGTGATGGGTTGGACAGATTTATGTATATGAACACCATTTATTTCATGAGGAACAAAAAACATGGATTCATATAATCAAATCACTCTCCATCGCACTCCTTAGTGTATAAAGCTCATGATTTTAAAGCTGAAACCTCACATCAATGGACAATAACATCTACTGAAAGCAGACGTGACCGTCTACTGTGCTTATATCCTTATCAGTCAAACGTCTGTATAACTATAATGTCTTTGATCATGGAGGTTCCATTTTCCCAACAGTTAGGTGAGATGGACATTACAATAAATGAGAAGGTGATGGTTGGTGCCATCCTTAAGACCCAGGTGATAAAATTTCAGCTCCTTGGGGACTTTCTGAAGGATCAAGGGAATTGCTTGATCTTTCAAAGCACTAGAAATTTCAAGGACACTTATTAAAGAGAGCTGTAAAGATGAGTGAGAGATAGGCAAGGTGAGGGGGAAAAAAAAGAAACAGAGTAAAGAGTTTTGCAGTCCTCACACCATGTCCACAAAGCTAATGAAAACCAGAGACCCACCCGAATAGCTTCCTTAACCTAGGGGAAATTTTCTGTTTAGCATACGGTCTTGCTCATAAATAAATGTCTTCACATTTGCCCTCTCTCAAAATCTTTTATCCAGTGGAAGAATTGTCAAAGAATAACTATCTAAGGCAAGTACCAGGCAAAAGTGCTGTTGAAACCAGTAACATTTCCACATAGTACAAAATTATTTAAACAATTTTATTTATCAGTAACAATATTGGTTGCCATCATAACATATATTTTAAGATATTTAATTGCTTTGTATTAAGCTACATTTAATTTTATTCTGGTCTGCCTATATTTAAATATTAGATATAATGATTATTATGACTAATAACTATACTTTGCCATGCAGTATGCAAAATGCTTAGAAATAGTATGTTCCCCAAGAACATAGAAAACAAATATGAAACAGAAAAGTTTGGCAGAAATGGCTCCATCAGCCCCTGAGGTGGGTTTGGGCATGAGTGGAGGGTGAATAATTCCAGTGCTTATCACAAGACAATGCTTCAGAAAGAAGGCATTCACCAAACCAGGCAGGAAAAACAGTCGCATTCATGAAGGTGTTATTATAGGAGAGATTACCTCTCTCAAGGCTTTTTCTATTAATAATTCTAGTTCTCTCAAACAAAGCTTTTTATGTTTCATCAACAAATTGTGTCTTCTAGGCAAAATAATGTTCCTGAAGCATGTGAAGAACTGCAAACACCCATGGGGGTGATGGTGACTCCAGGCTCTCACCCTAAATCATTCTTCACCATTCTGAGTGAACTCAGACCCAGTCACCTCTCCCTGGATGTGCTTTAAAAGTTCATTAGATGGGCTGGAGAGACGGCTTAGTGGTTAAGGCACCTGCCTCCTAAGCCTAAAGTATGCTGGTTCCAATCTCCAGCGGTTCCAATCTCCAGGTCCCACGTTTAGCCAGATCCAAAGTGACACAAGGGCGCAATACTGCATTTGACCACCAGGGGGCACACGCATCTGGATTTCATTCGCAGCACCTGAGAGGCTGCTGGTGCACCCATCTCTATCTGTCTTCCTCTCCCCCTCTCTCTCTGTATCGCTCTCCAAAAAAAAAAAAAAAAAGTTCATTAGAGAGTTCACCATCATTTTTCTTGAACCAACAAAGTGATTTACTAACTAGAGTGAAACAACAGTTTCTTTTCTATAAATGAATCAATCTTTATCTATGACAGATGCAACTAATCTAAGATTAAGATTTGTATAATACTGAGAAAATTCTCATACATTCAGAACAGGCAATTGCTACCATCCACAGTCCAGACATAAGGAACATCAATCCCAGCCCATACATTCCTATCCTTGGTGACTATACAAAAGTGGCCTGAATTCAAACATGGAAGAGGCTGGGAATGGCCAAGAATCTTAAGCTTCCTACATGTTCTTTTTGCTTCACTTGGAGGGTTACAGTTTTATTTTCAATGAACAATCTAAGAGTTTTAAACATCTGTATATAATACAATTCCCATGATAGACTGAAAGGCCATTACTTCTTACATACGACTGAATAAAAGTTAACCTCTCCTTATTTATATTTTGTTATCTGAAAAAAATTGTGACAACAATCCTATTTTCCTTAATGAACTGTTGTAAACACAGCATAAAGATTTATAAATGTCTCCTCAAACATGTGACAATATCCAAATCACTATAAAACCATGACGAGTGACAGCAAATTGAGGTTTTAGCATCTACTATCTCTGAGGACCAAAAGTAATCAATAAGTCAGAATAAAAAGCTTCTGCACTAAGCATTATTATTTATTCAAGAATAATACTTTCACTCTCTCATCCTGTATGTGTAGATGTCCTCAGTATTTGTAAATGCAATTATGCTGTTTAATGTAAAGAAGTTCAGAAAAGTTTCCTCTATGATCTTTAGCAAGACTGGATGTCCTTGAAAGCCATGACCACACCTTTTATTGGACTGGATTACTTTGGACCAAAACATATTACCAAGATCCCCGGGGATAGCATGGTATCCCATTTGGTCATACATCCGAAGAGCTCATTTTAGCAACCAAGCAAATTGCTTGCTGGATTGAAACAGAAAAACTACTTTTGTATAAATGGGTCATTCTTCAACTACTACAGGTTCCATAGAAATAAAGTCAAGATTCTTATAACAATGAGCCATTTCTGAGAAGTCATAGGCAATACAATATTACCATCTATATCTCAAAGAAGGAAGAAACATCAGGCTTAGCAGCTTCTTTCCTTTCCTTGGTCACCACGCAAACACCCTGGAACTTAAACATGAACAGGTCCCTTACTGGATAAGGAAGTGAAGTTCATCGCTGTCTTTTACTGTGAAATCACTCCCTGTGAACAGGTTGACATGGTAATTTGGACATAAATAAAGCACCCTCAGTACTATTGATGAAGAAGAAAAGTAAAGCTAACAATTAAGCCAAAAGGACTATGCCTCATCTTGCTTAGCAAAACTATTACAGAAATTGTGATAACTAATCCACTGCATTTTTTTCCTTCTGATTCCCATTTTGAAATATGTCTGCAGACATTTAAAAATAACCCTGGAAGCCAAGCATGGTAGTGCGTGCCTTTAATCCCAGCACTCAGGATGCAGAAGTCAGAGTATTGCTGTCAGTTCAAGTCCAGTGACTACAGAGTGAGTGCCAGATCAGGCTAGTCTAGACTGAGTGAGACCCTGCCTAAACAAATGAATAAATAAAATAACTGGAAAGGCAAACTGAATTTTTCCTTGCCATTTGAATGCCTTTTTGTTTGTTTGTTCTTAACCTCAAAATTCACACTACACTTACTGCATTGCTAGAATTGTTACAGGAAATAATTTGTTCTGGGTTAATTTAAAATATTCCCAAGTTCAGGAATGGTACAAAATATAAAATAATATGTCCAACTTTATTATATCATACAGATTATTTAATAAGTACCCTAATATTTTTATTTTTATGATTACTTTTCTATTAAGGTCATGATTTCTCAGATTGGAACTTGGTGACTCTTATATTTTTGTAACCAGAAATATTCAAGGATTAAGAAATAATGTAGTAATATATTTAATGATTCAGGCATTTATTCTTCACCTTGACCAACATGCTATGGAAATTAAACTTGTATTTTCATAATATATTGCCAAAGAACACTGGATGAGCACCAGGTATGGTGGCACCACACCTTTCCCAGCAATTGGGAGGCAGATATAAGAAAGTTGCTGTGAGTTGAAGGCCAGCCTTGGACCACAGAGGTCACCCCGGTCTAGAATGAGACCCTACACTAGATGAATATTACATTTTACCAGAATTAAATTTTCATATGTCATGGATTTTTAACAGTTATTACAAATAGTATATTAAAATATTCAGGAGATTTTATATGCTCCACACACTATGAGTTGAAGCACAGACAGAAGCTAATTACTGCGTCCAAGGAGCTGAGCTAATGTGATGGTGGGGAACTGAAATACAGACACTTCTTTTGATGCCAGGACAGGATTTAAGTGGTTGTAAAGAGTCTGGAAGAGCAGAAAATCCTTTATGTTATGTGTGCTGCCTCTGAAGAGTGAGAATAAATATTATATCATCCAATGGTACTGACAAAGTTTGAGTACATATGTATTCTATTACAGGGATTAAAAATGAAATGCTTATCCACATAGGCATATATTTGCATATGTAAGTCTTCTAGATTATTGTGACTGTGAACATTCTTATCCAGTTGAACTATAAATGTATTAATTTTAGATATTATAATAAGCATCACAATTTATACAACCTATGCTACCATATAAAGTTAGGAAAATGTGGTCATGAATGAAAAGATCTAGTGAGTAGTACTCTATCTGAAATGCTAATGAACAAACATTTTTATTTTATTTTATTGCATATTTAAAAGCATATACATTTTTGACATATACTAACTAAAAAAAAGGCATGATGGGGCATACCTTTAATCCTAGCACTTGGAGGTAACGGTAGGAGGATTACAGTGAGAGTTTGAGGCTGCCCTGAGACTACATAGTAAATTCCAGGTCAGCCTGAGCTGGCACAAGATCTTACCTCAAAAAACAAACAAACAAACAAACAAACACAAAGACATTATTTACAATTGTGCCATGGATTTCTTTCTTACCCATCACAGGACAGGTAGAGTTGCAGCCTCTTATACTGAACACAGGAGAAAATATGACAATGTTTGGTTAGGGAGTTTCTGTGCAAGCTTTGAGAGCTATAGAGCTAGGCCAAAGCAGACTCCAGGTAGAAGAACAGATTTTCTGGGGCTGGAGAGGTGGTGCAGCAGTTAAAGTTGCTTTCTTGCTAAGCCTGAAAGCACACTAGCGGGGTTACATTCCCCAGTACCCGTGGAAAGCCAGATGCACAAGTGGAGTATGTGTCTGGAGTTCACTGCAGTGGCAGGAGGCAGGAGTGCGAGTGCTCACTCTCTTTCTGCCTGCCTCTCTCTCTCAAATAAAATAAATATTTAAAAAACAGATTGTCTATTAGTTATGTGTTTATAAATTATAGCTAGTAACCCAGGGAGACAATAAAATTAGACAAGTATTTATTCACTTATTGAGGACAGTTACATACCACTTATTTTGTAAATGCTTCATTCATATCATTGAGAAAATAGAATTCATTAAAACAATGAAGTTCAAGACTGAGGAGATGACTCAGCACTTGCTGAGCAAGCAGAAGGATCTAAGCTTTATCCCTAGCACCCTGATAAAAAGCAGGGCTTCATTGTCCATGCCTGGAGAAAGAAAGATTGCTGGAGCTTACTTGTCAACAATTCTCACTGACAAGCAGCTTGTCATTGCAGGTGCAATGACAGACTCTGTGTCAAGAAAAATCAGACAGAAGATAGAGGAGGAAACCTGATGTGTTCTAGCCTCCACACATGTGCACACACAGTATTATTGATATTTTAAACGTGTCTTTCTCCTCTCTGAGTCTTGCTAGAAAAGATTTTACTTTATGATCTCAAAATCTGATGTGAAAATGAATTTATGATACAGTTCCTCAAATGACTGTTGTTACTGATTCTCACTCTGAGGGAGTTGCTTCTCAACTAAATTCACAAAATTCCCTGTTTATTTCTATTACAGTACTCACTTTCCATAGCCACATGATGACTGATGAGCAACAATCACTGAATGAATGAGTAAACTCTAGGCTCCATAGTAAACAGAGATTTAGTTCCATTTATAATAATAATAAAGGACGATGGTCAAATTATTTCTTATATAGAATTGATGACTAAATTTACTTCCTAGATTTACTTGATAAGAGTTCAGAAAAGACTTTATATTATATAAGTTACTAGATGAAAAAAAAAAAATATATATATATATATATATATATATATATATATATATATATATAAAATTTGGCAGAGAGAGAGACAGACAGACAGAATGGGCACACCAGGGCCTCCAGCCACTGCAAATGAACTCCAGACATGTGTGCCCCCTTGTGCATCTGGCTAAAGTGGGTCCTGGTGAATCGAACCTGGGTCCTTCGGCTTTGGAGGCAAATGCCTTAACCACCAAGCCTTAGATGAAGAATTTGTATAACATGAATGAATAAGTAGAATTCTCTTTCATGGAATTTGGATTGGATACATTGAAGCCCAATATCTTAAATTCAGTTTTTCAACTTCTCCACTCCTTCCTCAATTTTCCACCCTGGCAATCATATAATCGTGCCACAAGCTGAAACCTAAGTGTATGCTTGATGACAAATACCACTCCATGGTTAATGCTGAATCTCAGATTTGATGATCTCAGATATATCGTTCTCAGTAACCTTGAGACGTCCATGGGTGAGTTATAGGAAAGGAAGGCTAATACAAATTACAGTAGAAAAGCTGAATAAGATCTGATGGGCAGTATATGTCTTAATTGGGAATGATAAAAGAAACAGGATTATCCAATGTAATCAGATTTTATCAGTTATGATCTTAAACATCAGGACACAAGTGATTTATTCAATAATTTGGAGCTTCTCCAAAAAGGCTGTGACAGAGAAAATAAAGGAAAAGCAGCAAGCTGGAGACATCACAGAGCAATTTAGGAAGTGTGAAGTGGTGATGTCTCCCTTTCCTTAGGAGCTGTAATGCATACATTGGCATTGACCCCTGACAAAGAACACCATTTTACTGTAGTCCCTAATACTCAGAATATTTCCCCATCTTCCCAAGAACAGCTTCAATAGCCATTTGACAGGTACAGTCTTCTATTCTAATTTCTCCAACAGCCTACAGCAAAAGATCTTGCAATTTTTAAGAACTAAATTGCTTTGGATATTATTGAGAACTGCCCTAAAGAGAGATGGCTATCATTTGAGGTAACTACCATAAAGGGAACTCCATTCTCTTTCTTCTTGTTATTTCCACTAAAAATGCAGCTTCTCTTTGGAACATGCCCCCAGTTGTCTTTCTTTTATCATCTCTGTACTAACAAAAGTGTTAGGAAGAGGAATAGGGTCTAATAGTATCTTCATTAACACATAAAGGAAATGAAAAACAACAAAATTAACCCCAAAGGACAAGAACTTTTATTACAAGATATTCACCAATCTAAAGGTGTTTTAGTTATACTTAAAGCTAGCACTAAAAATAATTCAACTCTAAATGAAAATTTGTTTGCCCATAAGGCTAAGAGCAGCCCCTGCCAGTTACTGTCATAAACCCGAGACACTGGAAAATTTAATAAAAACAATTCAAATAATGAATGCTGGCCAATTCTGTCTCTGTAAATAGTAACGGTCCCTCCTTTGACTTGTTCTCAACACGAAACTTTCCATAGGTCTGGAGAGATGGCTTAGTGGTTAGGGAGCTTGCTTGCCAAGCCTAAGGACACATGTCTGACTTTCCAGGTTCCACATACCAGATGCATAAGGTAACACATGTGTCTAAAGTTCAAATTCAGAGGGGGGAGGCCTTGGCATGCCAATTATCTTCCTCCCCCATCTCTCTCTCACACATATACACAGGTGTGCATTAAAAAAAATAGTAGCAATACTACTCCTGGGCATATATCCTAAGGACTTGTCTCCCTACCTTAGAGATACTTGCTTGACCTTGTTTATTGCCACTCTATTCACAATAGCTAGGAAATGGAACCAGCCTAGATGTCCCTCAACTGATGAGTGGATAAGGAAGATGTGGCATATTTACATAATGGAGTTCTACTCAGCAGTAAAGAAAAATGAAGTTATGAAATTTGGTGGAAAATGGATGGATCTGGAAAGGATTATACTTAGTGAAGTAACCCAGGCCCAGAAAGGCAAACATCACATGTTCTCTCTCATATGTGGATCCTAGCTACAAATGAGTGGACTTCTATGTGAGTAGGAATAAAACTCAGTAGCAGAAGCCAGTAAGCTAGAAAGGGGATATAAAGGGAATAGAAAGGGAGGGAGGGGGGACTTAATAGGATGTACTGTGTATATGTAAGTAGAAGAACAGATTAACAGAGGTGAAAAGGCTTAAGTGAAGTTAGGGGAAGAGATTGATTAAAGGAATGGTGTAGAGAAAGCTAATCAAAATCTAAGAGGATATAAAAAAGTCATATGGAAACCTACTTTTCTGGACAATGGAACACTCAGAAGCCATAAATTGTTACTAGAAACTTTTCAGTACCAGGGATGGGATACCTTCCAGTGAGTTGTTGGTCAGGGAGGTCACAGATACCCCCAAACATTATAGGCCATTGCAGAGGCCCTTGGTTTCCCATCAGCAATAGATGGTAAGACCCTATTGCTGAAGACTCCACATACTTGGGTGGCAAGTTCACTGAGAAATCCTGCTGGAGCTGAGCTGAAAGCCTCCTCCATGAGGACCAGCTGACAGAAAGCTGGAAAAAGCTACACTGCATGCAGGTCAATGGGAGAGAGAAAACAGCAGTGAAGGTACTCAACAGTAAACACTGCAAGCTTTAAATTTGGCCACCCAGGCCAAATGAGCCAATGGGTGCAATAGTGGCATATCTGTTATGGGGGGAATGAACTGCTCTCTAATTGGACTGGAGGCCCACTCCATGGGAGGGAACACATCCCCGATACTCAAAACATATAACAGAGGTAGTCATGATCCCTAAGGGTGTTATGTCTTCTGGAGTCTCACTAAGTGTATATACTATGCTCACCAAACTGCCCAGTAAGCACTTCTCTTAATGTCCACACCCATATATTAATGCTACTCTCACTTCTGGTTAGGGAAGCTTCTCTTTTCAGAAGGTGGCAACCTTGAGAGAAAAGAGAGACTGATTAAGAGGGGGAGGGGATATGAGGGAGAATGAAGTTTCAAAGGGGAAAGTGGGGGAAGAGGGAAATAACATGGGATATTGTCTACAATTAAAGAAGTTGTCAATAATAATAATTTTTTTTTAAAAAAGGCCTGTCTGTTGAGCTTGCCTCAAAAAAAAAAAAAAATTAACCAGAGTCGCTAGAAATTGCATGGGATTAATCATGCATTTAAACATCAAAGAAACTTCCCTGTGAAGAAATTGTTTTAAAAGAAAGCTCAAACCAGGGCCTGGTAGCTCATGCCTGTTGTCCCAGCATTCCAAAGGCAGAGGCATGAGCATCTAGAATTTCTGGGTATTCTTGAATATACAGTGAGTTGGAGGCAGCCAGGTTACATGATATTTAATCATTATTAAGGCTGTATGTTTATACTTTGATCAAAAATGTATAATTTGGTTGTATTTGCATGTTATTAAGTTGTTACCTTTTCAATGTAGAGACATATTAAAAATAATAAACTGTCATATAGGTTTCAAATTATGGCTCTATAAATAAATGGAACATAAAACCTGATTTAAAATATTTTAAAGCATGATCTCTTAACACATGAGGATTTCACATATGGGAGACTTGTTTCTTGTCAGTATTTGGAGGCAGTAGAAAAATGGCTACAAAAGCAGTGAGAACACACATATTTTCCCCCCATGGAAGATTCTCCCAAATCTACTACACCCAATTTTATTAGTGTTTATCTATTTAAGTCATTGGCAATAAATTCAATTTACATCAATAATGATTTGTGTGGATATGCACGTTGCATCTACCTTTAAACTATAATGAATGTTTTGTTTAACTCTTCTGAATTAACAACTAAATTATAGATGTTATATGTTCAGCTCTGTACTATAATAAACTCCTCATTGAGCAACATTCAAATTTCTAATTCAACTTGTTTCATCAGTGTAAATAATTTGCAAACTATGTTTTATAAAATCATAGTCCTATCAAATTTTACTTAAAAGCTAATAAAAAGCCGGGGGGGTGCATGCCTTTAATCCTAGCACTTGGGAGGCAGAGGTAGGAGGATCACCAAAAGTTCGAGGCCACCCAGAGACTGCATAGTGAATTACAGTTCAGCCTGAACTAGAGTGAGATCCTACCTCTGTAAGTAAAAAAAAAAAAAAAGCCAATTAAAAAAAAAAAATCCCAGCCGGGTGTGGTGGTGCGCACGCCTTTAATCCCAGCACTCGGGAGGCAGAGGTAGGAGGATCACCGTGAGTTTGAGGCCACCCTGAGACTGCATAGTTAATTCCAGGTCAGCCTGGACCAGAGTGAAACCCTACTTCGAAAAAAAAAAAAAAATTCCCTTAAGCCTTACTTTAAAAAATGAGTTCTGGCTGGGAAGACGACCAGATTGGTAAATTGCTTGCCTGACAAACATGTCGATCTGAGTTTGATCTCCAGAACCCATGTGAAAATGGCAGACATAGTGGTGCACACTTGAAATCTAGTGCTAGGGAATCAGCCCCGAACATCTCTGGGGCTTACTCAGCCAGCTACTTTAGCCTACCTGGTCATCCTGAAGCCAGTGTGATGGTTTGTCTCAAAGGATGTATGTATGACCCTCAAAGAATAGCACCAGAGCATGTGGGCTGGCGTCCAAATCACATGTGCAACTGCATACCCACAGCACACACATGCAAACAGAAGTTCTAAATACTTTATGTTCTTAAATACCCAGTGTTAAAAATGACATATAAGTCTCTTTAATAATATTT
The DNA here is from genome assembly GCA_036365145.1 of Orientallactaga sibirica. NCBI lineage: Eukaryota > Metazoa > Chordata > Mammalia > Rodentia > Dipodidae > Orientallactaga > Orientallactaga sibirica. The sequence continues at coordinate 10,679,065 of JAEOAD010000060.1, read as the reverse complement.
AATAATTTAAATATTTAATAATATTGTCTTTAAAAATATTTTATTTAGTTAGTTATCTATAAGAGACAGAGAGAGGGGAAGATAGAGGGAATGGGTGTACCAGGGACTCCTACCAATGCAAACAAACCTCAGTTGTATGTGCCACCCTGTGCATCTGGCTTGCCCTGGCACATCTGGCTTATATGGGTACTAGAGAATTGAACCTGGGTCCTTAGGCGTCACAGGTAAAGCCTTAAGTGCTAAGCCATCTCTTGCTCTTTAATATATTCTTAAACAGTTAGGTGTGTTTAACCTCCTCTAACCCAGACTTGCCCAAACAATATATGATAACAAACCTTATTTTTCCTGCAAACCTGTCAAAGAACTCTAGTACTTGTGTTCTAGAGAGCTCATTTGGTGTAATGTGGGGCCAGTCCCTTAAGGATGAGTACCAAACAGTACTTTGAGCCCTGGTTTCACCTTACACTTCATTGTTAAGCACTTGAGAACATTCAAGGCTAATCTCTTAGGAAACAGTATAGTGCGAATGAACACTTTACTGTATTCTCTGTCCCTTTTTGATCCTGACCACAACTTGGCTCTTCACAAGTAACATAAATTATTCCCAGCCTCAAGATCACATTTCTGATGTTTCTGATGCATCATTTCATGTTATGTCCAAATCACTTTGACTTTCAAGGCTTGAACACAAATAAAAGTTTCTGGTATCTGTTATTTATTCTTTCTTATTCTGTCTGAATTAATTTTTAAAAATATTGATATCATGATCCATAGCAGATGTAGACTGCAGTTTAGGCATATTCACCTTGATATACAAAAGTAATATAAGTGACCATATTTATATATACATATTTATACATACACATATATTTCATTATGTCAATATTATTTTAATACATATATACTTAATTCCAGTAGGTTGTAGGGAAGTGAAATTAAAACTATTAGAATTAAAATGAGAGAGCACCTCATTGCAGTTTGAGTGTCTATTATCTAAAACAATCAACATACACTGGTAAGGACTGGTAAATAACAATAAACTTTCACATATTCTTGGTTTTAATGTAAACTAATTTAATGATTATGAAGGACAGAGAAGTTTCTTGGAAAATTAAAAAGAGACCTATCATGTAACTTTGGTCATTCTACATATGCATGTAAATATTACTGAAGTACCATTCATACAGCAAAGAAACCTCTACACTCTCATATTTACTATATAGGAAGAGCTAAGCTATGGAATCAATCTGGATGCCAAATAACAGATATGGAGGAAGAAAACATAATACATGTATACAATGATTTTTTTTTTTTTTTAGGCATTGTGGTAGGTTGATTCATGTGTCCCCCATAAACTTGGGTCTTCTGAATGCTAAGGTTGCCAGCTGGTGGCAATTTGGGAATTAACACCCCTGGAAGCAGTGTATTTTTGGGGGCGGGCTAATGGGTATTATACCCAATTTCCTGTTATCGACCTTATATTGGCCAGGGGTGATGTCCACCCTCTGCTCATGCCATAGTTTGCACCTGTTGTCATGGAGCTTCCCCTCCAGTCTATCAGCCAAAATTAACATATTTTTTCCCCACAAGCTGCTCTTGGTCAGATGATTTTTTGCCAGCAATGCATACCTCACTGCAACAGTAATGTTGGTATGGAGAAGTAGTGTCATTTGCTGCTAGATACCTGACTGTGTGGCTTTGGCCTTTGGAGCTGATTTTCAAGTGTAATGTGGAAGGATTTGAAACCTTGGCCTAAGAAATGCCTTGCAGTGCTATAAGTACAGCATGGTGGACTATTCTGGTCAGAGTTGAAAGACTTGAATGCAGTAAGAACTATGGAATATTAGGTTTGGCTTAAGAGGGTGAGGAAGAACTTTGCTTGGACTGGGCTAGAAGCAGTTTGTGTGAGAAGCTTACTGTTATGCCTGTGTCCTGAGAACTTGTGCAGGGTTGCATTGCATAGAAACAGATGTGCAAAGGGAAATGATATAGAAAGAAATCTTTGGGTGAAAATGTTGCCCATTTGGCTGCAATTGAGAGAGTACAACCATTGACATTGGGCCAGCTGATGTGCACTGGGACAACAGAAAGAATGCAGTCTTTTGAAGGGTCCAGAATGCTGAAAGAGTATCCTGTTCTTCAAAGTCCACTTTATTCCCTGCCCCTGGATTAACAAATTGGCAATCCACCTGGTATTATGGAGTATGAAAACTGCAGGAAAGAGAAGGTCATTGAATTTGTAACATGCTCTTGTGTTTTGGAAATGGCCATGGGCAGTGTGAAGCAGGTTTGCTGGATGCCTGCATGGAAATCCCATGAAGCCACAAAGATGAACTGTGGGTTGTAGTGGAGACCGAGTGGTGATACCAGGACCAAGAGATGGCTGCTAAGGAAAGCTGCTGGCCCTGGATGATATTTTCCAGGATTGTGAGTAGCCTAGCTGCAGGGGCAGAATCAGAACTCCAGAGACTTGTTGTTGATTAGAATTATTGCAATTAGAGACTTGTCACTGGCTAGACCTGGAGGACTTGGAGCTACAGAATGTGATGTTTGCCCTGTTTAAATCATATATTGGTTGAATATTTCTTTGCTATGCCCAGTGCCATCTTTTGCAGTGTGAATGTTTATTCTGTGCCATTACAGGGTTTTTTTTTGTGGGGGGGGATTTTTGGTATTATGGCTCAGTTAAAAGACCTTAGATTATGGGAATGTTTGAACATCACTGGGATTGATAAAACCTATGAGGACTTTTAAAGTTGGATGAATGCATTGCATTTTACATCATGTATGGTTATCAGTTTATGGGGGCCAGGCATGAAATGTGGTGGTTTGATTCAGGTGTCCCCCATGATCTTAGGGATTGTGAATTCTAGGTTCCCAGCGGATGACAATTTGAGAATTAACACCTCCTGGAAGCAATGCATTGTTAGGGGCAATCTTATGGGTTTTATAGACAGTGTCTCCTTGCCAGTGTTTGGCACACTCTCCTGTTCCTGTTGCCCACCTTATTTTGGCCAGGGGTGATGTCCACCCTCATGCCATCATTTGCCCCTGCCATCATGGAGCTTCCCCTTGAGTCTATAAGCCAAAATAAACCATTTTTCCCATACTCTTGGCTGGATGATTTTTTTTTTTTTTTTTTTTTTTTTTTTTTTGGTATTCTGAGGTAGGGTCTCCCTCTAGCCTAGGCTGATCTGGAATTAACTCTGTATTCTCAGGGTGGCCTCAAACTCACACCAATCCTTCTACCTCTGGCTCTCGAGTGCTGGGATTAAAGGCATGTGCCACCACACCTGGCATCTTGGTGATTTCTGCCAGCAATGTGAACCCAACTGCAACAGGCATAAAGTCCAGTGGAATTACATTATTGGCAGCAGAAAGATGGAGCTGGAGGACATTTTGTTAAGTGAAATAAACCAGACAGAAAAAATTAAGTAACCTATGTTACCTATGCCTCACATGATGCAAATGTACATAGAGAGAAATTTAGAATAATGATCCCTAGAGCTTGAATAAAGGGGAGAGAGAAGCTGGCTGAAGCTCATCAGTGAATACTGTAGACCTGTGCTGAATATCACCCAGAACCCTAACAATATGTATAATTAATATAATAATAAACATAAAATTATGGAAGATTATTCACCTTGAATATTTTGCATTTAAGCATTAGTTAGGTTAATCCTAAGTGTATTATACTTTTATTATAATGGCTATATACGTGTATTTTTAAAGAAACATGGATTTTTCTGTATAAAACAATACTATTACAATAATCACTGATTACTTATAAAAATTAAAGTACAATAATATATTATGTACACTTTGAAGAGTTATGTATAATGATATAATTTGCATTGGTTTGTATGTATCATTTTTAATACCTCAGTATGTATACACAATTTGAACAAAAAAAATCATCAAGGGGCTGAAGAGATGGCTTAGCAGTTAAGGTGCTTGCTTATAGGCCTAAAGATTGAGGTTCAATTCCCCATTACCCACATAAGACAAATACACAATGTGGTATATGCACCTGTTGTTTGTTTACAGTGGCTAGAAGCCCTGGTGTACCCATTCTCTGTCTCTATCTGCCTCTCTCTCTCTCTCTCTCTAATAAGTAAATAAATACAAATTTAAAAAGTAAACATCAGGATTTCTGGTTAAGATGGCAGTGTAGGAACCATGCCAAAATAGCCTAGGGGAGAAAAAAAAAACAGCAAAATACACTCTTCTACTAAAAAGTAAGGTGTATAACAAATTATCAACCACAGCAGAAAAGTAGGAGAGATCCAGAGCATCTGGAGCCCACAGAAGCAGGCAGAAGTGGCTCCAGCAGTGGCTACACCATTCCACATGGCCACAGCCACGAGACTGAGCCTGAGCCACAGGATGTTAAAGCCAGGTGAGGGGATTTTTCATTCACGCTGGCCTCCTTGCAAACTCAAGAAATGTGGAAGGAGGACAGCACAGAACAATGGAGCAGTTTGTGAGGAAGAAGATTGCAAGGACCAGCAGGAGGACTATGGCCACCACCCACAGCCTCCCCTCCCCCACTACAGCACAAGTGCTAGGAAGCACCAGAGACCTGGGGAAGGAAGCTCACCTACACAGCACCCAGTAGAGGCAATCAGATCAGTGACCCACAGATCCAGCCAGCCTACCTGAGCCCACAGCACAGCAAAGAGGGACTCAAGCAGCCATGCAGCATAGCTGAGCCCAAAGCCATGCCAAAAGGTAACTGGGATTAGACCAGGTCAGTACCCACCAAATAAGACTGGTATATAGGCTTGCATCAGATGTGCTGATTATACCATCCATGTCAGGGTAAATTATATGTTAAATCTGATGGATGGTCATATTTGACATTCTTAAATAAGCTATATATTTGGCTTGTTGTTTGTTGCTTCCTGATTTATAGTGCTTTCTTTCCTCTTCTGTCATTCATTGGAGAAGGGTCTCACTTGGTCACAAGCTGACCTTGGAACCCTCTACAGACAAGAAATCTTAGCCTCCAAGTTGACAAGATTAAGAGTGTGAGGTAACACACATCCTTAGGGACTGTGACTTTGTTACAGGATCTCTTGGTCATAATACCTATTTTTTATAAATACTCTGTGCTATTTTTCATTGAATGTGTACATTGTTTAGTTAATTTTTTAGAATTTGTCTGTATTTCGTTCCACGTAGCCTATTTGAATATTCTCATAGCAGGCAAACCCAACATCTAGGGTCACTTTTGTGGTTACATCCTACCAAACTCCTTATATAAAGCCAGGATCACCCTGATACCAAAACCAGACAAAAATAAAACAAAAAAGGAAAATTACAGTCCAATCTCCCTCATTAACATAGATGCAAAAATTCTCAACAAAATATTGGCAAACAGAATGCAAAAATATATCAGAAAGATCATTTACCCTGACCAAGTAGGCTTTATTCCAGAGATGAAGGGATGGTTCAAAATATGCAAATCAATACATGTAATACATTATATAAATGGACTAAAGGACAAAAATCACATGATCATCTCATTAGATGCAGAAAAAGCATTTGATGAAATCCAACATCCCTTCATGATAAAAGTGCTACAAAGACTGGAAATAGAAGAAACATATTTCAACATAATAAAGGCTATTTATAACAAACCCACAACCAACATAATACTAAATGAAGAAAAACTTGAAGCTTTTCCACTAAAATCATGAACAAGACAAGAATGTTCCCTGTCCCCACTTTGATTTAATATACTACTGGAAGTCTTATTCATAGCAAAAAGGCAAGAGACACACATAAAAGACATACAAATTGGAATGGAAGCAATCAAGGTATCATTATTTGCAGATGATATGACTGTATACATAAAGGACCCTAAAGGGTATACCAGGGAATTGTTAGAGCTGATAAACACCTATAGCCATATAGCAGGATACAAACTAAACACAGAAACACACAGAGGATGAAATCAGAGAATCACTCCCATTAAAAATTGCATCCAAAAATTAAATAAAGTATCTTGGGTAAACCTAACCAAGGAAGTGAGGATCTCTACAATGAAAACTTAAAACACTGGAGCAAGACATTGCAGAAGACACTAGGAAATGGAAAGACATCCCTTGTTCTAAGATTGGAAGATTCAATATTGTGAAAATGCCAATCTTACCAAAAGCAATCTACACATTTAATACAATTTCCATCGAGATTCCAATGGCATTCTTCACAGAAATAGAAAAAAAAATCCAAAAATTCATTTGGAAGGACAAGAAACCTCGGATATCTAAAACAATTTTGAGCAACACAAATAAGCCTGGTGGTATCAGCATACCTGATTTTAACCTCTATTACAGAGCCATAGTAACAAAAACAGCATGGTACTGGCACAAAAACAGACATGTAGATCAATGGAACAGAATAGCGGACCCTGATGTAAGTCCGGTAGCTATAGCCACCTGGTCTTTGACAAAAATGCCAAAAATACTCATTGGAGAAAAGACAGCCTCTTCAGCAAATGGTGCTGGGACAACTGGATATGTAGCTGTAGAAGGATGAAAATAGATCCTTATCTCTCTCTGTGCACAACAATTAAGTCCAAATGGACCAAAGACCTTAATATCAGACCTGAAACTCTGAAACTGCTAGAGGAAAAATCAGGGAAACCCTTCAACATATTGGTCTTAGCAAAGACTTTCTGAATATAACCCCAATCACTCAGGAAATGAAACCACAGATCACCCACTAGGACCTCATGAAATTATAAAGCTTTTGTACAGCAAAGGACACTGAATAGAGCAAAGAGGCAACCCACAGAATAAGAGAAAATCTTTGCAGCTATACATCTGACAGAGGATTAATATCTAGGATATACAAAGAACTCAAAAGAAGACTCCTAAAAAGGATGATTATAGAGGTACCAACAGACCCAGTTACCCCCTTACTGGGCATTTACCCTAAAAGCTCCAAGTTTCAGTTCAGAGATACTTGCTCAACCATGTTTATAGCTGCTCAATTTATAATAGCTAAGAACTGGAATCAATCCAGAGGTCCATCATTAGATGAATGGATAACTAAGATGTGGTACATCTACACAATGGAATTCTACAGAGCAGTAAGGAAAAATGACACAAAACAATCTGAAGAAAAATGGTCAGACTTGGAACAGATCATTCTTAATGAACTCACCCAATCACAGAAAGATAAGTGTCACATGGTCTCACTCAATTGTGGCTCCTAATTTGTATTTTCCCGAGATGCTGACACACCTAATACACATCTCGAGGACAGGAAAATAGGGACAGTGGGGTGAGAGGGCAGGGAAAAGGTGAGGGGGGGACAAAAAGCCTGGACCCAAATGGAAATGGTACCATAAAATCCTATCTCCTGAAAGACATACTAACAGGTCAAACCTGCATCAATTGCTTGGAGAGAACACCTGAATCACAAGGGCCTGGAGAGGGTATGATGAAGACTAACCTCAATCTTCTCCTGTTTCTCTCTCTATCACTCCCTCTTCTCTCTTTCTCTTTCATATTAGTTATAATTTTTCTTCCTTCTTTTCCCTTGGCACTGACCTATAACTCCCTGTACTAGCATGTGGTTAACATCCACAATGAGTTGTTGATCCATGAGACCTATAAAGTTTCCCAAAAGAAGAGTACGTTATGACCCACCAAAGGTTATTGGTAAGAACCTACTGCTGAAAACACCATATGATCTTTGGATGGGACATGGAGAGACCTGGCTGGAATCTGGAAGAGAGTCAGTCCCCAGACAGTTAGCTTGTCTAGTGCCAGAAGGCGCTACATAAGTGACTGAGGAAAAATGACCAACATCTGTCTAAGCAACTCGCTGTCTAAGCTACTCAGCAGCAAACAACCTGATGTGATGCTCACACAAGTGCAGTATTGGCACACAGCCATGGTGGGTTACCAACTGCTCTAGATTTGGCTAATGGATCCACTCAGTGGAATGGAACCCATGCCTGGAAACAGGAAACAAGTCAGAACCATATCCAAAAATGAGCCTGCTCTCCAATATCAAGCTCCCACCAATAGTGGGATACAAGAGGGCCTACATCTATAAAATTCTCTCTAAAAAAATAATTCTTATCCATGTATCTTGCACTAACCTCACTCTCCATTGGAGAATCTGCTTCTCTCTTTCAGAAGGGCACAGAACTTGAGGAGAGAATCAGCCCATAGCACCTCAACAGGACATCAGCTAAAGACATAGAGTTATACAGGAGAGTGCTGCTTTATTGGTGAACCTTGGTACCAGCACAAGGGCAAAGGAGATAGACACAAAGAACACACAAACCCTACTAAATCAGCTATCCAGAGTCACAGAGACTCACCAGACCTCTTCATTGAAACAGACCTAAAATGAACCCAACATGGCTCAGCAAAATTTGCAGAAAGGGGGCAGAAAGATTGTTAGAGCCATAAGTTGGGTCATTATACACAGAGTCATTACCTCTCCCGCATAACTGATCGCTACCCCCATAAGGCAAGACCCACATTACCCATGGGGGGAGGACAGGGAGAAGGCTAACGATGGTACCATAATAGTATATATACTATATACATAACTAATAAAAATATATTTAAAAAATTAAATAATAAGAAATCAAACAACCCAATTTAAAAATGGGCTAAGGAACTAAATAGAGAGTTCTCAAAAGAAGAAATACAGATGGCATATGAACATCTAAAAAAAATGCTCTACATCCCTAGCCATAAGGGAAATGCAGATTTAAACTACATTGAGATTCCATCTCACTTCTATCAGATTGGCTACCATCATGAAAACAAATGACCATAAATGTTGGCAAAGAAAAAGAGGAACCCTTCTACACTGTTGGTGGGAATGCAATCTGGTCCAGCTATTGTGGAAATCAGTGTGGAGGTTCCTGAGACAGCTAAAAATAGATCTACCATATGACCCAGCTATATACTACCCCTGGGCATATATCCTAAGGACTCGTCTTGCTACCTTAGAGATACTTGCTTGACCTTGTTTATTGCCACTCTATTCACAATAGCTAGGAAATGGAACCAGCCTAGATGTCCCTCAACTGATGAATGGATAAGGAAGATGTGGCATATTTACATAATGGAGTTCTACTCAGCGGTAAAGAAAAATGAAGTTATGGAATTTGGTGGAAAATGGATGGATCTGGAAAGGATTATATTTAGTGAGGTAACCCAGGCCCAGGAAGGCAAACATCACATGTTCTCTCTCATATATGGGTCTTAGCTACAAATGATTGGACTTCTATGTGAGTAGGAATAAAACTCAGTAGTAGAAGCCAGTAAACTAGAAAGGGGATATAAAGAGAATAGAAAGGGAGGGAGGGGAGACTTAAAAGGATGGTATTGTATGTATGTAAGTAGAAGAACAGATTAATGGGGGTGAAAAGGCCTAAGTGAGGTCAGGGGGAGAGATTGAATAAAGGAAAGGTGGAGGGAGGGCTAATAAAAATCTAAGAGGATATAATAAGTTATATGTAAACCTACTTTTCTGGACAATGGAATACTCAGAAGCAATAGGTTGTTACTAGAATATTTTTAGTGCCTGTGATGGGATACCTTCCAGTGAGTTGTTGGGCAGGGAGGTCACAGATACTCCCAAATCATTACAGGCCATTGTCAAGGCCCTTGGTTTCCCACCAGGAATAGATGGTAAAACCCTATTGTTGAAGACTCCACCTATTTGGGCTGCAAGGTCCCTGTGAAATCCTGCTGGAGCTGAGCTGAAAGCCTCATCTATATGGGCCAACTGACAGAAAGCTGGAAAAAGCTATGCTGTGTTCTGTTCAATAGGAGAGAGAGAAATCACCAGTGGAAATACTCGACAGTGAACACTGCAAAATTTAAATTGTCCAGCCAGGCCAAATGAGCCAATGGGTGCAATAGTGGCATGTCTGTTACGGGGGGAACCAACCACTCTCTAATTGGACTGGAGCCCCGCTCCATGGGAATGAATACATCCCTGACACTGAAAACCTATGACAAGGGTAGTTATGAGCCCTAAGGGTGTAACATCTCCTGGTGTCTGGCTAAATACATTACTATGTTCACCATACAGCCCAGTAAGCACTTCTTTTAATGTCCATACCCATATATGAATGGTACTCTCACTTTTGGTTAGAAAAGCTTCTCTTTTCAGATGGCAGTGATCTTGGGATGACTTAGAAGGCACCATGGTGCTGAGAAGAAGTGATAGGGGAGTGCTCAGCACTGAAACATGTCAAACACACCTTCCAAGGCTCAGTATCCATTGTAGAAGAGGGGGTGGAAAGAATGTAAAAGACAAAGGAAGAATAGGACTCCTTACAACATGCTCCTCCAGACACAAAATGGCCTGGATATCCATGACCTCACAGGGCCTGACACTATCTACACAAGACCATTATAATAGGAGGAAAAGATCATGACATCAAAATGAAAAAAGAGACTGATTGAAAGCGGAGGGGATATATGATGGACAGTGGAGTTCAAAGGGGAAAGTGGGGTGGAGGGAGGGAAGTACCATGGGATATTATCTACAATTAAGGAATCTGTCAATAAAAAAATAACTGATAAAAAATAAAAATAACAAAATAAAATAAATAAAATATAATAAACATCAAATTAGCATGTACAATTTATAGCAATTTTATTCCAAATTCACAGTACAATATATTCCACATAAATTATCCTACTATGTAATACTATTTTAATGGAACAGAAAAATTTTATTGTGAGGAAGATAAATGAAAATATATTTCACCATTTATAGTAACATTTTAGATTCTTTTAGAAATTTTCAGTCTTAGAAACAAAATATATCCATTCTGAATTTTATTCTATATGTCTTTGATATTATTCTTAAAACAAATTCAAAAGATTAAAAAGTGAGGTCAAAGAACATTTGCATTTTAAGCAATCTTAATTTGTATTTTGAATTGTCCTTTAAAACATCCTAATAGTTAAATGAGAACCTAGCGGCACAATTTCCCATGTGTTTGTTAACACTGCATGATGGATTTATAGGCAAAACACCAGTTAGCTAAATAAAAATATACACACTTATTTCAATTACCTTTGAGTACTAGTGAGATTATTTCCATATTAATAATTATGTCAATATATGCTATATTTTCTTAGCTTAATGTTTTATTCATAATTTTGTTAGAGCCTTACATATTTATTTACCAAGAAAAATATAAGTACTACATATATATATACAAGTTTTGAAGAGTTTGCAGTTTGTTTATTTGTTTTGTTTTGTTTTTGTTTTGTTCTTTTTCAGGCAGAGTCTCACACTGGCATAACCTGTCCTGGAACTCACTCTGGAGAATAGGCTGGCCTTGAACTCTCAACAATCTTCCTTCTTCAGCCTCCTGACTACTAGGATGACAAGAGTAAGCCACCATGTCTGGCTTAAATGTTGTACATGATTCTTAAATTTTTAAATTTTACATATTTACATATATTTGTAGAGGATTGTATAGCAATTCAGTGTATGATGTTTAATAATTAAATCAGAGCAATTAATATTTACAAATTTTCAAACAATTACCAAGTTCATATGTTGGGAATTTCCATCTTGTCTAGTTATTTTGGAATATATAGTAAGTTGTTGTGTACTCCAGTATACAATATTTTGTTCTAGAGAACACTAGCACTAATTCCTCTTCTCTACGTGTATTTTCATATTTCTGAATAATCCAACCCCTCTATAGGCTTTCTTTACCTCTAATGATTGCTCTTGTATAATTCATCAAATTAAGTACATGCAACATTTGCCTTTCTCTGCCTGATTTACTGCACTAAACATGGTATCTTCTGCTACCATTCCCTGACCACAATGGTAAGATGAGTAACAACATTCCATTGTTAATATCGATACATTTTCTTTTACTTGGATCCATTTACTTGGATGATTTCATATCTAGGGTGTGGTGAATAATGCTTTAGTCAAGAGAGAAGTGCTAGTATTCCTTCAAAATAGCAATTTCATGATCCCTGCACCACACAGTTGTTCTTTTTAAGTTTTCCTATGGGGAACATCCATACTGATTTCCCTAACAGCTATAATAACTTACATTCTACTCAACAACAAGGAAGAAGTACCCCTTTTGCCACATCCTAGCTGCCTATTGTCTATTTGATAAAGTTATTCTGACTCCATTGAGATGATGGGATGATGTCTCACTGTGGTTTTAATTTATATTTTTCTGGTGATTAGTAATGTTGGATTTTTAAAATGTTTCTTTCTAATTTGGGTGATGCAAAAAAATTAAAAATCAATCAAATGATCTGATTTTAGAATGAATTAATGTTGTGAACAGAATTTTTTTTTGGAAACAGAATCTCCCTAAGTGATTCAGAATTGAACGAATTCTCTGGCCTCCACCTGACAAGTGCTGGGATTATAGGCTTACACCACTGCACCAGGCCTTGAACAGACATTTTTTTTTTTTTTTTTTTTGTTTTTTTTTTTGTTTTGTTTTTCGAGGTAGGGTCTCACTCAAGCCCAGGCTGACCTGGAATTCACTCTGTAGTCTCAGGGTGGCCTCAAACTCATAGCAATCCTCCTACCTCTGCCTCCCAAGTGCTGGGATTAAAGGCGTGCACCACCACACCTGGCAAACAGACATTTTTAGAATGAAAGCACTTATGCATACATACATGTCCATTTTACATTTTCATGTTTTATGCAAAAGCAAGATAATATGTTTCTTCATGATTTCATCTTTATAGTTTTATGTATAAAAACAACTTTTTCAGAATCATGTAATCTAAAAATTACATATACTTTTATCTATTACAAGGCTTCTTGTTTGTGCTAAAATAATAATTGTCTCTTTCTCCATATAAACAAATGCTTGCTGAATAACCAATGACGTGGAGAGGACCAAAAATGGCTATATTCTCCTCTTCAATGATAGGACCTTCTATAATTTTACAAATAGCAATTTATGGTAAAAATGCTGCCATGTTAAGTTACTTTAACAGCAGTGTTTATACAAGTTTCAGAAGTAATAAATGAGAGAAGTAGTAGAGTCAATATGCTATTTGACACTTCCCCATGTTAGAATGTATAGATAGATCTTACACGATCTTACAATGACTATCAACTCTCTACTATTATTGTACAGAATGGAGTTTTCAAAGAAAACATGTGTGTATGTATATGTAGACTTGATTCCATGCTTCCTCCCAACAAAAATACTGAATTGAATTGACACAGGTTAACAAGAATCCCACAAATTATTTTCAAAAGAAACAAATACATGCTAAATTTATTCAAAGTTCACATAAAGATATCTGAGTAATATTTCAACTGTTTTAATTCTTTTTGAATGCATGCACAAAGTCTTTTTACAGGATCCTGTAGAGGAAGAAAATTAATGCTTAAAACATTTCTAGATTGTAGGAATGCTTTAGTAAGAACATTGATAGTAAGATTGATAGCAGATATATATTGTGAAGAGATATATTCAAAGTCATAGAATCTGTGATTTTTAAATTTAAATTTATCAGCTTTACTTTAATTTTTGAATGTAATCAACCAGCATTAAGATGTGGTTTTATTCACCTATTCATAACAATATAAAAAGTATATTTCTTTAAGTCATAATATTAATACAAATCCTTTTTATCAGACAAATGGGCCTAAGTGCATTAAAACTAATAAAAAAGATTTAAAAATTTTATGAAAGAAAAGCACAGGCATCTATTAAAAAAACTTACACATACTCAAATAATGCCATTATTAAGAACAAAGACTTGCACGAAAGTGCCATCCACTTCCTCAGTAACAACTGGCTACAATAAGAAATGATTGCCTGCACTATTCTACAAATCATTTTAGTGTTCAAATAAATTAAACTTGTTGATATTTGTTGACATATATTCCTAAATAGAAACAAGCAGACATTTTGAGAATGACATGACATATATCTGAGTTTGCCACAGAGATAATCAGAGATGGTGAGGAACTCTGCTGAAAATGCAGCAAACATTCTGAGGATACAGCAGCTGTTCCCAGACACAGAAAGAAACTATCTACAAATGTAAAGTGTTGTTCCAGCACAAAGTTATAATCAAGACTAGAGATAAAAGAGATTTTGGATTACTGTTACTTTTAACAATTTATAAGAAAAAATATAGATTATCAAGAATCAAATTCCATCCCACTTGTTACAACAAAGGGCCTTGTATCACTTGCATATAATTGAAGAAGCATGACAAGCATGCTAAATGTTGATATAAATATTTGGACTAAGATTAGTCACTTTAAACCAAAAAGTAACAAAGATAAAATAAGATAAAATAAATTTTGGTATTCGGTAGTTAATTATACATTTTTATTATATTTGAATATAAATCCATTGATGACAAGAGATCAATAGACCTAGGAATATACTGGAATGTCAAATATCTGTTTCGCCTTAAAATTCAGCTTTACCCTAAATTGTTAAAATCCAAAAAGATTAATAGCAAAAAGATTAATCCCCAAGTATACTTAAGGAATGATGGATCTTTTCAAAGTCACATGCACTTGATTCCTAATGCAATTTGAAAGGCAAGGGACCATTTTACAGAACATTCATAGAATTAGAAAAGGTCATTGATCTGAATCCCTTGACTTCTGGCAGGAAATACTAAAATTAAGTACACTATAAATCACGTATAATGTTGAATATGTTCGGAGGGGAAGTACCTTTTGATTTGGCTAGAATGAACATATACATGTTGTTCATCAGATGAATTCAGGTCTGGCTGAAAAAGTATATTTCACTGTGAAATTGGACAGGTATTTTACAATGGTTATTTCAGTTAAAGTTTTCAATTGTACTTTTAAAAACTTATATAACAACTCAACTTGCTGGTATGTAGACATTCATTAAACGATTTATACTTAACTAAATCAAAATGCTTGAGTTTCTGTTACTTTTCAAGCAATACAGACAGCATTTTTTCATATTATAAGAGAAAAATTAAAAATAAAGTTCATAGAAGTGCCAAGTAATATTTTTAAACAGGTAATCTAACTCTAGTTTATTACCTCATACTTCTTTTAGTTTTTATATGTGTATATGTGAATGTATGTGTGAGCATTTGTGTGTGTGCATGTTCACATATGCATGAGGGCATATGTGTGCCAGGATATGCATGTGGAGGTCAAAGGACAACCTAAGGTGTCAGTGCTCGCTTTCCACCACGTTTGAGTGAGGGTATCTCACTACTACTCAGTGCTGTATGCACCATGCTAACTAGGCCTTGACTTTCCAGGGCTTCTCCTGTCTTGTTTCCATTTCTCTGCAGGAGCACTGAAATCACAGCTGCATGCTTCCACCTGTGCCCTTTCTGGGGATAGAGAGGTCATCACTCTTTTGCAATAAAGTGCTTTATCCACCGAGCTATCTCCCCAGCCCCTATCACTTTGCATTTGTGTCTTAAGAATTATCTATTTGATGCCAAAAAGATTACTAGAATTGAATAGAAATGTAATTTAGTCGAAGGATGGCTTAGTTTATTGTGAATAATGCAGGTATTATCAGCAAAAATGTTTATGATACTCTGAGTTGACCTAATTCATTCTCCCACCTATGAATAAGTAACACTATTTAATTTGGATTCTATTAAGTTTCAACTCCATGATTCAGTCTGAGGCTCTACAAAAAAAAATATGTCTAGATTTGGTTTACTAGGGGTTAGATCTCCATTTAGGTCCAACGGAATAGGTTGTTTGAACAATAGGCATTTGCAAATACTCAACCAGAATGAAGTCTAGTGCCTGTATTCCAACATTAAAGAGAAAATAGCTTGGGCTTTGTACCAGACATGAAAATGTTACTCAGCTCCTGTGGGCAGCCATATTCAATGTGACTTGATTAAAATCATCTAAGAAACACACTTATGGACATGTCTGAGAGGATAATCCAAAAAAATTCAGAATGGTGGCACTACATTATAGGCTGGCGTCTCTGACTAAATACAAAGGAGAAAAGGAAAGAGCCAGTGGAACATTTGTCTTCACCTTTTCTCAGATTCCTTCCCATGGAGACATGTGTGATGTGCCCAGACATCACAAAATATTCCTATCATCATGGCTTCCCTGTCACGATGGACTGTATCCCTTGGGAAATGAGGCAGAAAAAAATCTCCTCACTTTTCAGGGCTCAGAAGTACTGAACGAGAACACTTGGAGTAAGAGAACAGGCATCTGAGGCCATCCTAACATAATTCTTAAATTCCTATGACTGCTACAGGAATCATTTTGTTACAAAGTCACACAAATTAATTTTTGATGATTAGGCAGGCATACAGTGAATAAAGAAAGAATTAAAGAAAAGCCATTCAAAATACCATTGCTCCCCAGATCCATTAGAAGTTGTATCAGCTACTTTTACCAGCAAGGGAATCTTTATGTACATTCCAAGACTTCTAAGGTTTATCTGGCTATGCTAATAAAGATTAGGCACATAAATATTTAAAATGTGGGTACATAAAATTAAAGCTATAAAGTTCCTTTGGCTGCTGTAAATTGATTAGCTTTTATTTAATCGTGAAGTTGAACATATTTAAATTATTTTGCCTCTTCTGTATAACTTCTAAAATTGAGAATTTCTCTGTGGACTTGAGCTATACGCAGCTGGACAGAGTAGATAAACTAGGTTTTTCTGGTGGAGACCAAAGTGCATTTCAGACATTTCCTCAAATGTCTTTGCCTAGAAACTGAGTCCCTATCAAATAATGAGATTAGAAAGTTCCTACAGGGAAGAACAGGTTAAGTAGAACCAGCTAGAATTAATTATAATAAATACCAGAGCTTTATAAAATACTATCAGAAGGAAGCCATTGGTATCTCAGTGTTATTTGCTAGTTCAAAGGGTTAGAATTCCTTAGAATGTTCTGAATAAGAGGAGGCAAGAATATTGACAAAATATTCTATGAACACTCAAACAGAATAACTCACTTTTGCTTTTACAGTGACTTAACTGCCTTCAAAAATCAGAATTATTAAAGAACAATGTAACATTTCAAGGAATCATTTTGATACAAAGGGTATCATGCGATTTATATTGCACTTGACATTGCTAACAACCTTCTGTTTTTAGAATGCAGTATATTTCAGTTTTTCTAAAATCACTGGTAATTTCATTCTCAAAGATTTTTCTATAAAAGTTAACCTAGAAATATGGGTAAGATACAAAATGTCACTGTCATAGCAATTAACATCCATTAGTCATGATGGTCAAAGCTTTTTACACATGTAAATATGTTTTACTCTTCCAGGTCAGAAAATAAACTGACTCAAAAAGGAAATCTGAGTAAGAAAATTCAAAGCGTTAGTTAAGCTTTTAAATTAAAGGTCAAAGTGAACATTTCCTCAATTTATGTTCAGCTTTCTGGGACATGTGAATTACTGCTTTATAAAGAATGAGTCTCCAGTGTCCATCACCCACAGAATAACTAGGTCAGAAGACAGTGGAGGGCCACACAACACACACCTACAGATTTCTTCCAGGTTTATGATAAAAAAGGAAATCCGTGTACTCTGTTCTAAAATTCCTGTGCTCACAAACAACACTGAGTTATCATTTGACAATTTTAACAGGGCATTTTCTCTTTTCTATGTTATTGTACTTGTACAAATGTATCTTCTTTTGTACCTTTTATGATTCAAATCAATAAAGCCATATAAATACTCTAAGCAAATTGACTTAAAGTCAGAGACTCTATTGATTTAAAGATAAAGTTGTTCCTTAACAATAATTTTCCTCATAGCATTGCTATTGTTTGGAGTGCAGTGTTATGTAGGGAAAGGGAGCTACAAAAATGTCCTTTTCTCCCTTAATTTTTGAAATGAATTCTCAAATAATATTATCTTTACATGCTGTAATTGAATATTCTTAGAAAAAAACTTTGCAAATTCAATACTATTTAGTTTTTTTTTCAAGTGTATTATGCTACCATCCCTAAAGCTCAGAAGTAAGAATATATTTTAGTTAATGCATTATTTCAAAATCCATGTCAGAGAGTTTGACAGGGACTTTGCCCGCTGTACCTTTTTTATTAAAATGCAATAAACAGAAACTCAATTCATACATTTAGCATGCATTTAGGACTTCCTGATCCACCCTCCTTTTTTCCAAGTGATTACCTTGCTACTAATTTCAATAAGAAAATATGCCAGTCTGTCTTTTATGTAAATCTCTACTCATACATAGCTCCCTATTAGTACCTTACCAGAAGTCAACTTCAAACTCCCAGTTGGGATCCACACACATCAGCTTTTTCAGACATTGGTTTAATGCCTGCATCTTTACCCTTCATATCCAGTATTTTCCACTCTGCTGATTCTAACCCAATTCCTTAAGCCCCTTAGAAACACAGGGTACTGTGATTTTTAAAAATGGAAAGCAATCAGGAGAGAAAAACAAGCAAACAAACAATGGCATTTCATACTGTATCTACTTCATGGCATTGTACCACTTATTTCCTCCAATTCTCCATCTCTCTCTCTCGCTTTTATTTCTCTCTCTCTCTCTCTGTCTCTCTCTCTCTCTCTCTCTCTCTCTCTCTCTCTCACACACACACACACACACACACACACACACACACACACACACACACACTTCTCTAGAGTGTTTTCTAAGCTTGCTGTCTCACTCCCTCATCTGCATCACTCTCTAATTCAAGCCCGGGGCTCTAATTCAATCTGCTCATCGAGTTCAGCAAATATCTTCATCTTGCTGTATTCCCAGGTTCACTTTTCTCTTCATTGAACCCTCTTCCTTGGGAGGAAGAAGGGAAGAGAAGAGAAGAGAAGAGAAGAGAAGAGAAGAGAAGAGAGAGAAGAGAAGAGAGAGAGAGAAAGGGAAAGGGAAAGAGAAAGAAGGGAGGTAAGGAAGGAAGGGAAGGAGGAAGGAAGGGAAGGAGGAAGGAAGGGAAGGAGGAAGGAAGGGACAGAAGGAGGGAAGAAGAAAGGGAAGAAAAATGAATGAAAGAAAACTGATAGAAAACCGGGCGTGGTGGTGCACGCCTTTAATCCCAGCACTCGGGAGGCAGAGGTAGGAGGATCCCAGAGAGTTTGAGGCCACCCTGAGACTGCATAGTTAATTCAAGGTCAGCCTAGACCAGAGTGAGACCCTACCTTGCAAAACAAAACAAAACAAAACAAAACAAAACAAAACAAAACAAAACAAAACAAAACAAAACAAAACAAAACAAAACAAGCCGGGCGTGGTGGCGCACGCCTTTAATCCCAGCACTCAGGAGGCAGAGGTAGGGGGATCGCTGTGAGTTTGAGGCCACCTTGAGACTACATAGTGAATTCCAGGTCAGCCTGAGCTAGAGTGAGACCCTATCTCGAAAAACCAAAACCAAAAACAAACAAACAAACAAAAACTGATAGGCTAGATACGTGATAAATATTTATTGCAGGCATTTCTGTAGAATAAGCCTTTAAAGGCTTGGTAATATCACACATCATTTAATTTTTCTAATTGTTCATGTCTTCATTGCCTGACACCCATGAGGAAATGGATTTTCAAGTGTTAGAAAACAACTTTCAAATGAATGGAGGCAAGCTATTATTTTAAACATGGAGAAATGAATGTCTGTATCAGAAACCACAAAAGGAATAACCAGCAAAGGAAATCTATGACTGAAGGAAAGGTCGATGTAATAAACCTTGTTCTAGATGATAAAGCAATATGGATCCTTTTCTTGCAACAAAATTAGGTAAGTATAAATAATGTGGTTTAAAATTACACTTATATATTTCATCCAGACAGTCTCAAATGTATAAAATATTATTATAATTATCACATATAAAATTTTGATTCTTCTATAAAAAATTTAAACTTATATGAGGCTCAACTCTCGGTCATTCTCAATAACTAAGCAGAGCATCTCTGTAGAAGAGGGCAGGCATGCACATCCTGGGAAGGCACATAAAAAAGGATGGAGTATGCTGTAACAATGAAATACCACAGCTCCTTTCTGCATCAAATACCTTAAATTATCATTTAGTGTTGACAATATAGAAAGGCACTTTGGTTAAACAGTAAGTTTTAAATTCACACTGAGAACAGTAGTAAATAATAATGATTTTACCTTAAATTCTATGGGAAAATATTTATGGACTCAGTACACAAATAGTGTCCTTCAAGTTCAAAATGTAAGAGGTTATATCACTACTTCAGATAATGAAACTGCATGGCAATATTCACAATGAGCTCTCAAAATCCAATTTAGAGTAAAAGATGTCCCAGGTTTTCTTTAAAAAATAGACACTTTGATTTTTGAGTAGTTTACATATTTTCTTTCAATAATTCTCAGTCTTCCTGCTTGTGTTTGCTGATGCAAATGGCGTTATTATTAATTATTGTTATTATTAATGAAATTAACTTTCTTGTTAGTGACTGGATATATAGAGATATAATATACAATACCTTCTTTAATCCTGAATGAACATTATCACAATGAAAATGCCATTAAACCTCACAGATAACACTAACATTTTCCCACCTGAAATTCAATGCCCATTGCACTGAAATGTTTGCAGGTATTTTTAATCATGTTGTTGCTTATGTCATATTCCCCTGACCACTTCAGAGTCATCATGCTTACTAAAGAGGAAGAATGGGGCAGATTCAACTGAGGGTTACTTTAAACTTTATTCTTAGCCGGGCGTGGTGGCGCACGCCTTTAATCCCAGCACTTGGGAGGCAGAGGTAGGAGGATCGCCATGAGTTTGAGGCCACTCTGAGACTACATAGTTAATTTCAGGTCAGCCTGGACCACAGTGAGACCCTACCTCAAAAAAAAAAAAAAAGCCTTTATTATTTTACAATTTCACAGTACTTGGAGCTAAGTGTAGTTGATATGGCTCTACATGAAGTGATGTTATGGTGTCATGCTGGATGACAGTTGTTAGTCTTGACTATTTGACTATCTGAATTATGAACAACCTGAAGTAGGGAAATGGAGGAAATAGCATAATCTTGTAGATGCCGTTAATGCCAGCAGAAGGTCTTGACCACGTGAGGAAAGTACGGTGCTTCTATTAACAACCTTTAACACTTTTATGACTATGGGGGTAGTTATTAATATTGTCTTTTCACCCTCAAACATGTTCCAGTATGGAAGGTAAGTTATTAAGATACTCACTTAGTACAAATGGCTTTTAGTGAAGAAAAATATACCTTAGTATATAAAAAATGTTAACATACTAATTTCAAAATTAGCAAAGAAAATTCTAAATATTATATTATTATAATATTATAAATATTATAAACATGAGTATTGATGCTTTTTTGTTGATTTTATTTTGTGATGATTTTATGAAGCAAGGCTATTAGGGCTAACATGGTTTTGAAGGTAGAGTCCTTATGAATGATTAGTGTCTTCACAGCAAGAGATAAGAGAATCATGCCTCTAGTCTCCTCCATCTCAAGGCACATTGAGTGATGCTCTCTGATTTCATTCATGTGATGACAGTAAATGACTATCTTGTAACCAGTAATTAGGGGCTTGGTAAATGCTAGAATTACTAGTACCTTGATCTTAGATTCTCTAGGTTTTAGAACTGTGATAATGTTATCAAACATTTGGTAACAAACAGAAAGCAATGGGGTACCAGCAAAATTGAGTATAGGAGCTGGAGAGATAGCATAGTGTTTAAGGCACTTTGCCCGAAAAGCCTAAGGACCTGACTCAATTCCCCAGTACCCAAGTAAAGCCAGATGTTCAAAGTGGCACATGCATCAAAGTTCATTTGCAGTGGCTAGAGGCTTTGACACACACATTCTCTTCTCTCCTCTCTCTCTCTCTCTATCTTTCTTTGCTTACAAATAAATAAATAAATTTCATAAAACTTAGTATTAACTGAAGAATGCCCATGTGAAATAGAAACTTTTCACTTAATCATATTAGTAAATTTTAAGGACACAGACATTAATTTTAATGTCACAGACATTAAAAATTGTTATACAATAGCTAAATAGCTGAGGTACGTTAAGCTGTCTGCACTGCTATTTCTTCATAGGTAAAATGGTGATGAAAATATTATGGAAAGGATGCAATGACTCAGTTCACATGAATGATGTCTTAACGTTTGTGGCATGTGACAAGTACCATATATCATTTACATATAATCAATCAGTATTAATAAACTAATACACTTGACAAAATCAATGAGTTAATTTTAGGGACTGAATTAGAAAATGTCATTTGGCAAATTTATTTACCAATACATGATCTATACTATGTAAAAATATTTTAGGCCCTTCTATCAGAGAACAGGTATGAACAGATATGGACAAGCCCATGGGAATTTGTTTAATTAATATAACCTCACTTATCTGTGCACACAAACTCTTGAAAGACCCTGGCAAATATTAGTTTTGTTGCCATTGTTGGTTTTATGGTTGTTCTCTCTCAATGGGCACAAAACCTGTGTAACCGATATGTAAAGAATTTTTCATGTTCAAATGAGTTTTTTGTATGTTGTCACCAGATCCAAATCAGAATTTTTCTCTTTTCCTTTTATAGAATATAGAATAATCTTTCTGACCATTTCCTCACAAACTATAGTTCAGAAGATTTCAAAATATGCTTCTAATTCTCTGGAAAATTTGCTGTTTATTCCATTACAATATCATCAGTAAGCTAGGAAGTAAGCAATTAAAAATCAGACAGAAATACAACAGCTATTATGATCTGTTATAAAAAAAAATCATCCATGTGTATTGAACACATCATAAACCTCTCATTGGCCCATACATATAAGAAAAGAGAAGCAAAGACATGCATTGGTCATATGTAAAGAATGACAGTGTATTTGCTAAGGTATGTCCCCAGCCCATCTCCCCTCATTCTGGATATCCCAGGACTGATATGAGTGTATGTCCCCAAGCTTGTCCTTCACTTATAGTGTCCCTTCATCAACCAATATAAATACTTTTATAATGCAAATATTATCTCCCTAAAAATCAATGAAATGATTTTTAGGGAGATAACCTAAAAAATTTTAAAATTTTGAGTCTGTGAAGAATCCCCCACCCAGTTGATCAGGCCCAGGTGCCAATTCTGTATTCTTTCACTTGCACTCCCAACTTCCACTCCCAGCTGTGATTTTGTTAAGACATCTTTCTTCTTTAGCTTAAAATTACAATGATTCCCCTATCTTTAAGGTTTAAGCATAGAATCCTAGGTCCTTTTCAAAGTGTATGAAGGCTTCAAAATCTACTCCAATATACATATTTCATTTCAGTCCCATCTACTCAGGCTTCCTCAGCTTTCCAAGACTTGTGCATTCTCTTTATAGTTTCTGGCAGGATATTTCTTAGTTTTTTTGTTTGTTTTGTTTATTTTATTTATTTGAGAGTGACAGACAGAAAGAGGCAAAGAGAATGGGTGTGCCAGGGCCTCCAGCCACTGCAAACAAATTGCAGATGCATGTGCATCTGGCTTACGTGGATCCTGGGGAATTGAGACTCAATCGGGGTCCTTAGGCTTCACAGGCAAGAGCTTAACCACTAAGCCAGGCCTCTTAGTTTCTTTTACATGTATAATTTAATCTCCAAAAATTCCTTTTTGACACTCTTATTGAAGGTTTCTCTGATGCAGTTACAAAATAGCCTTCCTTCCTCCAAGTTTCCACTAAAAGCACATAATTTCATTATGTTATTTACGGCAATGTATTATGATTTCTGGACAATATATTTATTTTTTATATACTCAGCTATTATAATGCCTTTATGTAAAAATTATTGTTAAGTTTCGGGCTGGAGAGACGGTTTAGTGGTTAAGGCACTTGCCTGCAAAGCCAAAGGACCAAAGTGTAATTCCACAGGATCCACTTAAGTGAGTTGCACATGGTAGCACATGTGTCTGGAGTTTGTATACAGTAGTTGGAGGCCCTGGAGTGCCCATTCTCTCTCTCCCCTCTTTTTCTAATAAATAAACCAAAATAAACTATTTAAAAATATTGTTAAGTTTCTTCATTTCTATTGCAATATCAGCACACAGTTTATTATCAGTCGCATTTGTTCAGCAATGGAATGAAGTCAGCTCAAACCTCAAACATCTGACATACATTGCATTCTCCTTTATGTTTTTATCTTATCTTCTCACTATAATAAGGAATCTCTATAAATTCATAAGATTCCACTGCTTCTTCTTTCCTACCAACTCTCCATAAGGTACTGGAAATTACTAGCAAATGGTGTCAGGTTCTTTATCATTAGACAAATTAAAAGTAAGATGAGACTGGAATCTCCAGATCTTCTAACCACCCTCCAAAGCTTAAAAGCCCCAAAGAAAACACAACCCACGTAGAGAAGCAAGTCACCATTCTATCCAATAGAAAAAGATTCCAAACCTACCAGTGATAATTCAATGCCAGGTAACAGGGATTAAAGAGCAGGCTGGCTTGCTAAAGGCATTTGCTTGAAAAGCCTGCTGGCCCAGATTCATGTCCTCAATAATAGGTCACAAATAGTTATATTCACTATTATGAATTCCTTTAAGCTTCCATTGAAAAAAATAGCTTGAAATATGTCCTGCTGTTTTCCAGAATTGAGGGTTTATAGTAGAAAATTAAGGTAGGGTTAAAAGATGCTCATTATGCTTTTCAGGTGTGTGTGTGGTGGGGGGCAAAGCCTAATACTGCCTCTCAAGTATTCCTATAACAACAACAATGAAAAGAAGTTCTCTTGGAATCACATTCTTTGCCTTGGCATTCATGAAATAAGGAAAGCTCCTATCATTCTATACATGGAGACAAAAATATATTGTAATAGTAAGACTAAAAAGTGAACATGAAGAAATACAGATATGAATTGAAATGGCATCATGGTAGTTAAGGTTGTCATATAAACAATTTAATAAAACTATTTCAATGTTTTTAATGGATTCACAGTGTAATATTAATGCAATTAAAGCATCTATGAAGGACATAAAATGTGGACAGAATATAGTTGAATGAACACTTGAGAGTCAAGGTCTATTAAGAAAGGGGGAAAAGGGGAGTGGTTAGAAAAATCAAAAAGCATAATGATAATAGTTGGTGTGGTAGTTGATCTTAATTGTCAACTTAATAGGAACTAGAAGCACACAGGACACAAATACTTGGACATGTCTTTGAGAAGCTTCTATTTTAAGTTATTGAGATGGGAAGACCACCTTATCTATGAGTGGCCTCATTCCATAGGCTGAGATTCTGGACAGAATTAAAAGGATTAAATGAGCTGAGGACTAGCAGCCATTGCTCTCTGCTTCCTGACTACAAATGCTATTTGAGCAGTGGCTTCTTTGTCCTGCTGCTGTGCTTCTTCACCAGGATGGGCTGTATCCCCTTGAACTGGAAGCTGTAGTTGCTCCTTTAAAGTTGCTCGTTGTTAGGTATTTTATTTAGCAGTGAGAACATAAGTAATACAGATGGTGCAGGCAAACTTTGACATCGTAAAACATTTGTTTGTTTTTTGTTTTCTAACTACAAACTAAGAGAATAAATCAAATACCAGGTTGTAAGGTTCTCAAGATTGCATATACTAACATAAGTATTTTATAAATTATATATATATGTATATGTGTGTGTGTGTGTGTGTGTGTGTGTGTGTGTGTGTGTGTGTGTAATCAACAGAGGAAAATGTATGCACGGAATATTTTGTTATAAATGTGATCATTGAAATTAAGTCTTGAGCTAAAGAGATGGCTCAGTAAGTAAAGTGCTTGTCACACAAGTCTGAAGACTTGAATTTGAATCTCGGTACCTACATAAAAGCTGGAGGCAGGCATGGTGGCACATGCCTTTAATCCAGAACTTGAGAGGCAGAGGTAGGAGGATCACCGTGAGTTTAAAGCCACCTGAAACTACATAGTTAATTCCAGGTCAGTCTGGGCTACAGTGAGACCCTACCTTGAAAAACAAAACAAACAAACAAAAAAGCATTAGGTGCCTATATAAAAGTTGGATGCAGTAGCATGAACATGTAATCCCATCACTGGACAGGCAAAACTAGGATCCCTGGGTCTTGCAAGCCAGCCAGTCTAGCTAAATTAGATAAGTTTCAAGTTTGGCATGTGACCCTGTTTTAAAAATTAAGGTGCAGAGCAATTGAAGAAAATACCTGATGTTGTCCTCTACATACACATGCCTACATGTACATGACACCTGCACACACATGGACACATACATCTATAACACACACACACACAGAGTAAATAAATTTTATCAAACACCAAACAGCTTAATTTCTGTGTTGTTTCATGGTTTGTTCATATGCTACCCATGAAATATATGTGTGTTAACCTTCAGTTGTGCAGGCTAAGGGATGATTTTTTTAATAAACAACAAGGATTAGAATGGTCACTTGTCATAAGGTAGAGAGAGTATTCCCACATTGCTTTCAGACTCAAATTCAACCTAGTATTTTGTGCTATTTGAAAATAATTAGGAAACCTTCGTAATAGTAACAGTTTTTTGTTAATTTGTTTGTGTTGAAAAACAGTTATTCAGGTTTTACGGGCAGAATCCATTGAAAGAGCTCACTGTGTTTAATTGGAACTGAAAATTTCTATGGGATAATAAATAATGTAATAAGAAAATCTCTGACAAGAAATGTTACAAGACTGATGACCACAATAGAAATAATCACCGAATCACTTATGAAGTCAACATTTACGAAAAGTGATAAGAAGAGTCTAATGAGAGAGGGGAGAGAGACATTATGTTTAATAAAACTAGTCTATAAAGCCAAATGACTTTAAAAAATGAAAGGGTGAATGTTTTCAAACAAATGCCTTCTGGCATATTTGTACAGTAAAGAATGATCTTTTTGAAATATATTTTACCACTGAGTTACCGCTTTTATTTGTATTCACCATATGGAATGTGCAATCTAATTCAAGGTGACTAGGATGTAGGCTGCAAGGGTGAACTTCTAGACAAAGGTTGACTATAAAACCAGTTAACTGTTTTTCCAATAATTACTGGCCTTTGGGGAAACATAATTGAAATATATGAATTTCTAGCATTATGGTTCTCAGTGAAAACTGCTCCATAGAAGTGACAAGATGAATAAAAGATACGTACTTATAGCACAATGTTACCTCAATTTAATGATTTACTAATGTCTTAAAGCAAATAATTCAATAGGGCTTGGCATGCTAAGATTGGCATACCAAATGTTATAAGAGTTTAGAAATTAGAAATTAAAAAAAAACATTATCCTGGAAATTTAATAGGTTAATATTCAGGGAATTTACTACACTTATCATGACTTTTAATGTAACCACAAACCAAATACTTGCTTATTTTGTAATACGTAAAATGATTCTTTGGCACAATCATTTGTGTACAACAATGAAATATATTTACTAAGCTCATATGGAAAAATAATGGGGCACTGACACCTATACAGAGTGAATATAATTTTTAAAATTATCTGATTTTGCTATATCAAAGATCCGTGTATCAATGTTGATACAATGCAGTTGGGTCATAAGAATACATGCCCATATTTAGGAATATTTGTTTCATTATCTGTCTCTGTCAGTAGAAGATAGAAGATGTGTCCTTCAGGTTATATTCCAGCATGCCAGAGTCTAATATACAGTGAGCTCAATACATATTTGTTGAATGAATGAAGCTTAATGGAAATACAGAGCTGAAAAGAAATCAGGCAAAAGAAGAATGAAAGTAATTTACAGCCCCAGGTAGAACTACATATCAGAAATCTTTTCCTTGCAAATAATTCAAGTTGATGTTCCTATCTTTTTTCCTTGTTTCTTTCTCAGCTTGTTTTCTGGTGTATGTTTTTTTTTTGTTGTTGTTGTTGTTGTTGTTGTTGTTGTTGTTATTTTGGCTGAAAATTGTGTTAGTATTAAATGATGGGGTCTCAATACTTAACCCCAGATTGGCTGACTTTACTAATTTTACTCTTCAGGCCTAGTGGCTAGAGTATCACTAATACAGAAGTTTAGGCTTAGTTCTTTCTACAATTAAAAAAAAAAAAAAAATTGGCATTTAAAATGTTTACAGACGGGGTTGGAGAGATGGCTTAATGGTTAAATGCTTGCCTGTGAAGCCTAAGGACCCCGGTTCGAGGCTCAATTCTCCTGGACCCATGTAAGCCAGATGCACAAGGGGGCGCATGCATCTGGAGTTCATTTGCAGTGGCTGGAGGCCCTGGCATACCCATTCTCTCCCTCTCTCTCTCTCTCTCTCTCTCTCAAATAAATAATAAAATATTTTACAAAAAGAATGTTTACAGACAATTTACATGTGGCATATACAGTATTCAAAACCCTTAAATTCAACTTTGATATTCTATCAGGAAATTTTGTGTGTAGAGTGTATTTTTTTGTCGTTTTGTTTTTTTGTTTTGTTTTGTTTTTGTTTTTTTGAGGTAGGGTCTCACTCTAGCCCAGCCTCATCTGGAATTCATTTTAATGTCTCAGGGTGGCCTTGAACTCATGGTGACCCTCCTACCGCTGCTTCCCAAGTTCTGGGATTAGAGGCATGCACCACCACGCCTGGCTTGAGTGTAGAGTTTTGTGTGATGTGGTCTGTGTAGTATATGGTATATGTATGTGCATGTACAGATGTGTGTGTCACATGTGTGTGCTTGAGGAGGCCAGAGGAAAATGGTGAAAGTCCTACTCTTATCACATCTGTGTATTTCTCTCCTTTCAATGGGTCATCCCTCAACATATCTGCTGTCCACCAGTGTACCCAGGCAATTCAGTGGAATTACGGACATGCATGGCCACACCCAGCTATTCACATGGGTTCTGGGTAGCCAAACATGCTTGTCTCAGGCTTAAGAGGCACTCATACTTTAGCAGAAAGGATCCTGAACCAGTGAGCCATCTCCCTAGCCATTCTTTGAGGTTTCTTTTTAATTTAACACAGACTAAAGACATGCTCAAAGAATATAACGCTGCAGCTATTGGTAATATCCATTCCATCTGTGTATATTTCAACCATAAATAACTCATTTTATACTAAAACAAAGCACCTGAAAATTGCACAAGCTCCTTTCTGCAGCTGTAAGAGACATCCTTTGCCTCTAAGCTAAGAAGAATTTTCTTTGGCTTTGGAGCTCTTCCATTCATTTACTCTTGCATTTTTTTTGCATTGCTGAATATTTATGAAGCTATTTTTGTACTGTTGTAGGGAGGAGAAATTCATCTTGAAAAAGATATGGAACCAGACTTAGGATGCTCCAAAGTTACTGGCCTAGAAAGAATTGTATTAATTATTTTCTTATTGATGTGAAAAAGTACCTGATCCCATGAAATTTAAAGGAGAAAAGGTTTTATTTCAGCCTGTGCTTCCAGTGGATATAGCCCATGATGGTGGAGAAACCATGACACATGTTAACCTAGAAGCAGAGGCCAGGCTGTGAAATCTCAAGACCTACACCATGTGCCCTACCACCTCCAGCAAGGATTCACCTTTTAAATGCTCCATAACCTTCCCAGGAGTACCGTCATCTACAGTCTAAGGGTTTAAACCTGAGAATATTGGCACAAGATTTTATATTTAAACCACAAGAAGGTATTCATCCATGCATGTCCTGTCAGAAAAAAAAAAAAAAAGGATCATAAATTTAGAAAGTGAAGCAGTGGAAAATGTGAATGTAAGCTTCAAAGAATAGTAAACCTCCATATAGGACCTTCTTTGAAGACAAATTTGAATAATAAGGAGAAACATGACAACAAGCAAGTGTGTGTTTGGGGGAAATGTCAATAATGTAGTGACAAAGATCGCAACCTGATATGCCATAACATATTTTAGAGACAGTTACACATTTCAGAATATGAAAAGGAAAAGCAAAACTTGAATCTTCAACCATGAGTGACAGGTATCCTAGAAAGAGTGGGAAGGATGTAAAGCAGAGGAAAGGGAAAGTGAAGGGAATAGTCTGTTTAAAATCCCTGCAAGGTAACTTACATTAATTAATTCAGGAAGAACAGATTGCTGCATTTTTGTGTGATGTTCACATCCATGGACATCTAAGGGTGATCTTCTGGTATCTAGAGGAACCAATCTAGCCACGAATTCCAGCCATAGCTTTGCATGTAATTCACACATCCCAAAATCAATAGCAACTTTCATTTGTTAAAGAATAGTAGGCATTGCCATTCCCTGAAAGGATGAAGGACATTCACAATACAGTATTAGTTTAGATGATTCTGTAAGTCCTATTGCTTCTCTAAGGACTTACCACATGCACAGAAGTGCTTTGGGTCTAGAAGTCTATTGATATTTGCATCCTACATATAAAGAATAATGTTGACTATTCACCAAATTAAACTATAATTGCTCCTGAAACCCTACTACATTGCTTCATGGATATTTGTTGCAAGAATAGCAAATTACCATATTACCTCAGAGATATTTGTTGGAAGAAAGGCTAAAGAGAAGAGAATTTGGGGTGTGGTAGTTTGATTCAGGTGTCCCCCATAAACTTAGGCATTCTGGATGCTAGGTTCCCAGCTGATGGAGATTTGGGAATTAACACCTCCTGGAGGCAGTGTATTCTTGGGGGCATTATAGGCAGTTTCCCCATGCCAGTGTTTGGCACACTCTCCTGTTCCTATGGTCCTCCTGATGTTGGCCAGGAGGTTGTGTCCACCCTCTGCTCATGCCATTGTTTACCCTGCCATCATGGGGCTTCCCCTCGAGCCTGTAAGCCTTGTTTCCCCCAAGCTGCTCTTGGTTGGGTCATTTCTGCCTGCAATGCAAACCTGACTGCAACAGTAATGTTGGTATCAGGAGTAGCATTGCTGCTAGACATCTAACTGTGGTGGGTTTGGCCTTTTGGAGCTGATTTTTCAAGAGAATGTGGGAAGATTTGAAACCTTGGCCTAAGAGACACCTTGCAGTGCTGTAAGTAAAGCTTGATCTTGTCAGAATTGAAAGATCTCAATGTAGTAAGAACTAAACTGTGAGGTTTGGCTTATGAGGGTGAGAAAGAGCTTTGCCTGGACTGGACTAGAAGCAGTTTGCATGAGAGGCTTGTTGTTATATTCATGTCCTGAGAACTTTGCAGGGTTGCATTGTGTAGAAATGGACTGATGTGAGCACAGAAAACAGAAAAATGAAATCTCTGGGCCAAAAGTTCTATCTGTTCAGCTGCAATTGTATGAGAGATTACAACCATTGAGATTGGACCAGCTGACCTGCATTGGGACAACAGAAAGAATGCAGTCTTTTGAGAAGGACTGAATGCTGAAGAAGTGTCCAGTTCTTCAGAGTCTGCTTTAGTCCTCCCTGGATTAACAAGTTGGCACCCCACCTGGTATTATGGAGTATAAGAAATGCAGGAAAGTGAGGGTCATTGAATTTTCAACAGTCTTATATTTTGGAAATGGTCATGGGCAGTGTGAAGCAGGTTTGCAGGATGCCCACATGGAGACCCGATGGAGCCATGAGGATGAACCGTGGATTGCAGTGGAGACCCAGTGGAGATTCCAGGACCATGAGATGGCTGCCAAGGAGAGCTGCCAGCCTCGGATGAAGTTTTCCAGGACTGTGAGTAACCTAGTTAGAGGGGTGGAATTGGAATACCATAGACTTGTCGCTGGTTAGAATTATCTGGCATGGAGATTTGTCACTGGCTAGAGTTGCTAGACATGAAGCTACAGAGTTTGATGTTTGCTCTGTTTAAATCCTGTATTGGTTGAATATTTCTTTGCTATACCAATGCTATCTTTTGCAGTATGAATGTTTATTCTGTGTAATTATGGTTTTTTGGGGTTGTTTTTTTTTTGGTATTATGTCTCAGTTAAAAGATCTTGGACTATGGGGATGTTTGGACATCATTAGGATTGATAAAAAATGTAGAGACTTTTAAAGTTGGACTGAATGCTTTGCATTTTACATCATGAATGATTATCAGTTTATGGGGGCCAGGGACAGAATGTGGTGGTTTGATTCAGGTGTCCCCCATAAACTTAGGTGTTCTGAATGCTAGATTCCCAGCTGATGGAGATTTGGGAATTAACACCTCCTGGAGGCAGTGTATTGTTGGGGCAGGCTTATGGGTATTATAGCCAGCTTCCCATTGCCAGTGTTTGGCTCACTCTCCTGTTCCTGTTATCTACCTTATGTTGGCCAGGAAGTGATGTCCAACCTCTGCTTGTGCCATCATTTTTCCTGCCATGATGGAGCTTCCAATTGAGTCTGTAAGCCAAAATAAACCTTTTTTTTTTTTTTTTTTTTTTTTTTTCCCACAAGCTACTCTTGGTCAGGTGATTTCTGCCAGCAATGCAAACCTGACTGCAACAGGGGGATTTGAGGAACTCATAAAAAAATGAAAGTTGGTTCTTTCTTCCTAATAGTTTTATGTATAGCTGATTTTAATCTAGTGTCTGCTTTAATTTTAACTGTACAAAGAAAATTTCATAGGTAAGACTTTGAACCACTTCCCTCATCTCATCATGAAAGTTCTCAGCATTTGCCAAAACAACCAGATAATTCCAAAAGATCACAAGAATTCTGATAAGTTTGCAACAGAGACCATTCTAGAAAACCAGATCAAATATCACTTATGACTCAGCAAGAACAATATTGGTGAATCTGTACAGAAGAAATAATTTTGAGAGAGACAGAGAAAGAGTGCGTTACTAGGCAGAAACAAACAATCTTGATTTTATATTGAGTATTAAGGATAAGAATAAAGAAAAGGCAGTAAATGTTGATGTTAGTCAATTCAACAAGGTGGAAAAGATAGTTCTTGGACATTACATTACTTTCTTGCTACAGATATAATAAATTATTTTAAACTGAATAGGTTAATGTGAAATAAATTTATTCCCTCACAGTTCTGTAGGGCAGACGTCTGTAGCAACAGTATATAAAATCAAATTGTCAGCAGGGTTGTGCTTTTTTGCAGAGGTTGTCATGAGAATTCTGTTTTTGCTTCTTTCAGCTTTTGGTGACTGTGGTATTCTTTGATTTGTGGCCAAGGTGCTCCCAGTTACTTACTGCCTGCTCAAGCCACTTCTTCCGTGCCCATCACATCTGTACTCGTTCTTTATAAGAACTACTGATGATCTGTACTTGCTTGCAAAGACTTATGGCCCAGGTTCGATTCTCCAGTAGCCATATAAAGCCAGATGTACAAAGTAGTACATATATTTAGAGTTTGTTTGCAGTGGCATGAGGATGTGGAATGCCCACCCCCTCCCATTCTTTCTTTCTCTTCTTCATCTGCTTACAAATAAATAAATTTTAAGGATAAGAACCAGGCTGGAGAGATGGCTTAGCTGTTAAGGGGCTTGCCTGCAAAGGACCCAGGTTTGATTCTGCAGTACCCAAATAAGCCAGATGCAAAAGGTGGTGTATGCATCTGGAGTTTGTTTGCAGTGGCTTAAGACCCTGACAAGCCCATTCTCTCTCTATCTGCCACTGTCTCAAAGAAAAAAAAAATTAAGAATCACTCACGGTTATATACAGAGCCACCTGAATACTGTAGGAATAGCTCTTCCTCTCAATATCATCAATCATATTAGCAAAGACCACTTTTCCATATAGAGCAAAGTTTTCTGATCTCAGGAATTAAGATGTAAGATCTTGGAGGCCATTATTCAACTTATTACAGACATTTATTTTTAATTTCTATAGGTAATTCTAGAGGGTATTCCTGGTCAGTTTTGTGATTGCAGTCTGAAGGAAAGAAGGATGAAACAGGAACATCTGTGGAGAGAAGAATATTAGAACTAGCTCTAAATGGGATTATTGGTGCCAAAATATTCTAAAGTGATGGTTGTGGAAGAAGGAACACAGAACTGATTAGCTGCTTAGCATGTTTTTAAATTTATTTTTGGAGAGACATAGAGAGAGACAGATAGAGAGGGAGAGGGAGACAGATAGAGAATGGGCGCACCAGCAGTCTCTCAGCTGCCCTGAACAAAATCCAGATGCATGTGCCCCCTTGTGGTCAAGTGCGGCATTGTGCCCTTGCATCACTTTGCATCTGGCTAAACGTGGGACCTGGAGATTGGAACCGGGTTCTTATGCTTAGCAGGCAGGCGCCTTAACCACTAAGCCATCTCTCCAGCCCAGCTGCTTAGCATTTTGTTGAACAGTTGGAAGAGCCACAAATATGGAAGAGGTCATAACATAGGGAGCTATAGAAATGCTTTCCATCACTCCTCAGAAATCTGGACACAGGAATCAAGATAGCCATGGGATTATTCTGAGATTGGGACTAGCTGAGCTTTGAAAAGTTATGTGAGTAAGAGGCACCTGAGTGTTAATAAGTGGTGGGATTTCTATTGGATGAAGATGCAAACGAAGCCTAGAGTGTATGAAAACACTTACAGACAAAAGTTTAAAAATAGGTTTGGATTTTTTTTTTCCCAGTTCCAGAACCATGTACAAAAAATGAGCATAGACTCCAATCAAGATACCACCAAATGTGGGCTAGAAGAGGATCTACACATATAAAATTCCCTCCAAGATATCTATGGCCATCCCATCTATCTGGTACTAACTTCTCTATCCGTTGGAGAATTTGCTTATCTTTTTCAGATGCACAATGAACTTGAAGGGAGGATCAGCCAATCACACCTCACCAGGGCCCCAGCTGAAACCATAAAGTAATGCAGGGGAAGGGCAAGAGTACAGCGTTCATGGTGATCACAACACCAGGAAAGGATGAAGGGGATAAACACAGAGAACATTCAACTCCTACTAAGCCAGATATCCAGAGACACAGAGGCTCCCAAAACCTCATCACTGAAGTAGAACTAAAATGACCCCAATGTGGCTCAGAGAAAATCATGGAAGAGGGGGCAGAAAGAATGTGAAAGCCACAAAGTGGGGCATTATTCACAGACTTAGCCTATCCCCCATAATTCTTGACTACCCCCACAATGCATGACCCACACTCCCCATTGATGAGGGTCCCTTTGGAAGAGGGAGGACAGGGAGGAGGACAATGGAGTCACCATTATGAATGTAAAATTAGAATAATATAAATAAAAATAAATTATAAAAATGTTTAAAAATAGGACAAATAGAAATTAAAGAATAATAAACATTTGTGTTTGAAGAGTGGAATTTATTGAGTGTAAAATCAGAATAGCTATTCACTAATTAGATATATCAACATTTTTCTACTTATTTCAAATATAAAATAATAAAACTATATACATGCACAAGATTAGAACTTAAAAAGCATTGTTGCTGGGACACATGCCTATAATGCTAGCACTTGGGAGGTGAAGGTGGGAGAATTAGGAGCTCAAGGTCATCCTCAGCTACATAGGGAGTTCAAAGCCAGCCTGAGATATCTGAGTTCCCCTCCAACCCTCCACAAAAAAAAAAAAAAAAAATGATGTAGGGTTAGAGAGATGGCTTAGAAGTTAAGGTGCTTGCCTACAAAGCCTAAAAACTGATGTTTGAATCTCCAGGTACCACGTAACCACACACACACAATGACACAAGCACACAGGTTGCACATGCATGCAAGGGGTTGCACATGACTGGAGTTCCTTTGCAGTGGCTAAAGGCTCTGATATACCCATTCCCCCCTCAAAATAAATGATAATAAAAAAGATTGTGTAATATTCTTAGCATCATTATTAATAATACAGGTTAGAAGTAATCCAAGTGTATATTAATTTAATGAATGATCAAAATGCAATCTATTGGGCTGGAGACATGGCTTAGCGGTTAAGGCACTTGCCTGCAAAGGTTAAACCTAGGTTTGATTCCTCAGTACCCATGTTAGCCAGGTGCACAATGTGGAACATGCAGCTGGAGGTCATTTGCAGTGGCTAGAGGTCCTTGTGCACCCATTCTGTTTATGTGTCTCTCTCAAATAAATACAAATAAAAAATTAAAAATGCAATCTATTCACACAATAGAATATTATTCTTCAGCAATATTAAAGAAAGAAGTAGAGTTTAATGCTACAATATGGATCAACATCAACAATATTATGTTAAGTAAAAGGAAACACACAGGGCTGAAGAAATGGCTTAGCAATTAAGGTGTTTTCTTGTAAAGTCCAGGGTTTTAATCCCTACCATCCATGTAAAGCTAGATGCACAAGATGGTGCATGTGTCTGGAGATCACTTGCAGTGGCAAGAGGCCCTGGCATGCCCATTCTCTCTCCCTCTCTATGTGCCTCTCTCTCTCTCTCATAAATATAATAATAATAATAATAATAATAATAATAAACAATAAATGAATAAATAAAATATTTAAAAATTTTAAAGAAACATTCAGAAAAGATCACCTATGGGATGCTTCCATTTGTATGAAGTGCTGGAGCAGATAAATTTGTAATGACAGAATATATGGTGCATTGTTGGTAGAGAATGCTCCTAAATATCAGTTTTCTTTTTGGAGTTAATTTCTGATAGTATCTTATGGTGATACCTTCATGAATCTGAAAATGTGCTATTGGATTACAATTTAAATTAGACTTTACAATATCTTTCTCAATAAAACAATTCTTCTTAATTAAAACAAAGTTTCTTTTGGGCTGGAAAGATGGCTTAGAGGTTAAGGTGCCTGCCTCCTAAGCCTTAGAACGCTGGTTCCAATCTCCAGTGGGTCCAATCTCCAGGTCCCACGTTTAGCCAGATACAAAGGGTGCAATGCCACACTTCACCACAAGGGGGTGCATGCATCTGGATTTTGTTTGCAGCAGCTGAAAGTCTGCTGGTGCACCCATCTCTATCTGTCTTCCCCTCCCTCTCTCTCTCTCTGTGTCTCTCTAAAAAAAAAAAAAAAAATCTCTTAATGATCTCCTGCAAGTATGTTCAAATATATATTTATAGAGAAGAGAGTGCTTGGTCCTACTTCACCCATTCTCTTCTCTCTTTCAAGTTTGTTCACTCTTTTGAGCCTTACATTTTCTATACAATAATTACAGGGACATCAGTAACCCAGGGATACAGGTTTTTTTTTTTTTCTTCAAAATTACACAAGTCCTACCTAAGTAATTATTTTTCAAATAATTTAAATTCATTTATCAAGTCATACAGCAGAACAACTTCCAACATCTCTGCTGCTCCTGTCCTGAACAATGAGCACATCCTGGAACACTATTGCAAGCTTCTTGTAAAACAACCCTCAAAAACCATTTCTATCACACAGAGTGTCCCAAATCTTCCCAGGGATCAAAGTCTGGTATTTTTGAATCGTTAGCATAGTTAAAATGAAAAGAGCCTGCTTGTTGCATTCAGCCTTATGATCCTAACAATAAACAGAATAAGTGTGGTAGAAACAGCTGTACATTTTCAGAAATGATAAACTTCAGCTGCAATTTTTTTTAAACTGAAGTTTTGCATTTGAAGTTTATATCAGCAAATAACTCCAGACACTCACATGCAATGCAGAAGGGGAGCTTTGAAGAAGAAAGATGAAAAGCACCACAAAAACAGGTCTGTGGAAATAAAATAAATGAATAATGCAGGGAGCCGTTCTGATGGGGAGTTCATTATGCTATGCATAATGAACTTAATAGATTTGGAACCATTTCTGATTTGAAGTAGAACACAGTGACAAGTTCTCATGCTGCATGATAAATAAATGGAATGAAAGGGAAGAGTCAACAGACTCGTCATAAATAGGAAACTCCATAATTAATGAAAACCAATAGGAAAAGGCAGATTAAAATGTGCTTATTTTCATCATCACAGAAGATCACATGGTATATGAAATATGAATACTTCAAAAGTTAAGAGAAGAGTTGGGCATGTTGATGCATGCCTTTAATCCCAACACTTGGGAGGCAGATGTAGGAGGATCCCTGTGAGTTCAAGGCCAGCCTGGGATTACATAGTGAATTCCAGGTCAGCTTGGGCTAGAGCAAGATCCTACCCCCAAACAGCAAACAAACAAACAAACAAACAAACAAACAAACAAGTTCAGAGATATGTTTTCTGTAGAAGTGAGGGGAGAAAAAGAAGTGAAGGACTTGGTTGGTATTTTTGACAATAGTGCTGAAATTTCAGATATCCTATTCCTGATTTGGAATAATAGTAAGTCAACTTGAGCATCTAGATTTATTATTAAAGGCATGAAATTTTGCTAAGTAGAAACTATAAGTTTTCCTGGTTAATTGGAAATAAGTGTCTTGACTCACCTCAAGTGATTCAATCTCTCTTAAATTTTATGCCAAAGTTTTTAAAATACTGAGGCTTAGGCTAAGGAAATGGATCCAGTGATTAAAAGGACTTGTTGGGGCTGGATAGATGGCTGAGCAGTAAAGGTGCTTGCTTATGAATCCTAAGGACCCAGGTTTGATTCCCCAGTACCCACATAAGACACATGCACAAAGTGGCACATACGTCTGGAGTTCATTTTCAGTGGCTGAATGCCCTGGTGTGCACATTCTCTCTGTTTCTTTATCTCTCTCTCTCTTTCTGTCTCTCTCTCTTTTCTCTCTCTCAAATAAGTAAACAAATAAAATATTTTTAAAAATAATTAAAAAATTAAAAAGTGCTTGCTGTACAAACCTGCCTACTGGAGTTTGGGTCCATAGAATTGGAAGCAAACAGTGCTCACATCTGCAATCCCAATGTGCCACAACAAGGTGGAAG
Organism: Orientallactaga sibirica; assembly: GCA_036365145.1. Lineage (NCBI taxonomy): Eukaryota > Metazoa > Chordata > Mammalia > Rodentia > Dipodidae > Orientallactaga > Orientallactaga sibirica. The sequence continues at coordinate 10,640,491 of JAEOAD010000060.1, read as the reverse complement.
GTGTGGGCTGACATCTCCACATGCATGTCATGGCATGTATGTGCCTACACAGTAACACCCAATATACACAAATATATACATGAAAATGGTGAGGATATATCAAATTAGATAGATAGATAGATAGATAGATAGATAGATAGATAGATAGATGATAGATTTGAGACAATATTTTTGATTACACTACTTGTAATGTTTCTGTGACATATTACCAGAAATGGTAACTCACATAAATTCAAAACTAGATTATTGAACTAAGACATGTAATCAATAAACTGGCATCCTTTGTGATGAGTATTGTAACTCTCCGTGGTCTGATGTTACCTGACTTCAGTGACAATCTTTGAAAGAGAGAGCTTTGCTTCACTAGAATCCTGAGATAGATTTATATTTAAAATCAAATTATTCTGACACACATTCTTTCACATGATGAGTTCTCACTCTAAATATGAATTACATTTTGTATCCACAAAGTTTATACCTTCTTCTAAAACAATAAATAAGTATATTGGTCCCATCTGTTCCTGCCTAGGAACAGAGCATACAGAATGTGCACAGTTAGGTTGTTTTTTTTTTTTTTTTTTGTCTTCTTTTTTATTGCTTATTTCCTTTAGGATACATGATACACTGAAAGCCAGTTTCTGTCTTATTCCTGAGTCATATTTTCCTTTCGTGGACATTTAATGAATGACAAGCATCATATATTTTGATTAACATTTCAGTTCGATTAATGCACTCAGGCAGTTATAACACAATCCCAAGACTGGGTAACGTAACAAAAGCAGAAATTTCTTTCCCATGGTTCTGAAGTGTGGAAGCTATGAGACCAAGGTGGTCAGAGATTCAGTGTCTGCTGAGCTCTCAATGGCTGGCATACAGATGGCTCTGGTGGCTGCAAGGGTAAGAGGTAAGAGGGCACTCTGGTATGGGAACTACCTCACCTCCATTCATGAGGCTCTGCTGTCATACCAAAGGCCACGTGGAGTAATACCTTCACACCCATACCGAGGGGTTAAAATTGCAATCTACGAATTGGGCAAATCCAAAGGATTTTATGCCTAACAACGTTTTTTATGTAGGTACTATCTATTTGATAAGCTCATAAGTAAAAGTTTCATGTTAATATTTAACATGTTTTTTCTCACATAACTTTCATATTTTTGTTTTTAGTTTCTTACAAATACTCTTCAATACTCTATGATCATAATAGTTGAAAAGTATTTCATATGTTTGTAGGCGTATTTGTATGAATATGAATCTATGTAGGACTAAAAGATCTAGAAGTCAGACACTATTTGAAAAACAAATGAGATAAAATAGGTACAATGTAAATATCATTATGCTAGCTACACAGGTAACAAAACAGTTGAGAATATACATTGAAATAAATTGTTTCCTCTGTGTTATATGTTTACCTATTAACTGTGAATTAACATTTTTCATTAAGTTAAACATTCACTGTTTCTGCTTTATGTGCATACAAGGGCTAAACAATACCTAAGACAGTTACATAAAAATAACTCTACTTTGATTTTATATTTCTGAAATTGAAAAAAAAATCCACAGTAAAATATCCTTTGGGTTACAATATAAGGAATGCATAAGATTTAGAAGAAAAATGATTTTCAATGGGATGATGGATAATGAAACAAACTAACCAGTGGCTGGACAATTTGTTGTATGTGTCTGTATTGTACTGGGAACTGTATGTTGTGTGATTCAACAGGACATGATTCCATGGAAACATGAAATAAAATGTGTGATAATAAAAGTGACTCAAATGGTTTTTAGTTTTCAGGTTAATAAAGCCTTTCATATTTGAACTTTATACATCAGAGACATTCTCTCCAAATATGTTTCCCTCTCAGTAAATGTAAATTGCTAATACATCTATCTGTAAAACTGGATCATTCTCAAAGGGAACACTCCTAAACGACTTCCTGAAATGACTAGAGGTCTTCAGCCCCATGGCTCTAATGGACTGTGCCCATTCATAATCAGAGAGGCTTTCTGGATTTAATGACTTTCAGACTTGACTTGCTAAGATTTGTATGTCCATTCTTCATAGGTTTCTCCCTAGTAAATTATGCCCAGATGATAAATTCAAGGGGAAAAAAAAAAGCATCATCTTTCAACTAGAGAAAGGTAGTTCCGGTTACTTGGGCCATCTGTTAAAATAACAATGTTAAAAGAAGCATAATTTGATGGAGACATGGTTGTGCTAACCACCTCAATATCTCACTCTCTCTCTCTCTGCCTCTTTCTCTCTCTTAAATAAAAAAATAAATATAAAGCCTAAGGACCCAAGTTCAATTCCCCAGTACCCATGTAAGCCAGCTGCACAAAGTGGCACATATGTGCAGACTTTGTAGTGGCTACAGACTCTGGCATGTCCATTCATGCTGTCTCTCAAATAAAAAAAGTCAGAAGCAGACACAGATTGCATGGGATAACTAACCACTTCATCTTTGATGAGACAACACTGAAGCTGCTAGGTAAACAACAAAGTTGCTTGTGGTTTGAAGGGCACACCAGGGGTGATTTATTCATTTGTTAATTTTCTTTCTTGCTCTAGTTCATTAGATTATAATTGTAACTGTCTTAGGTATTGTCCTTGGACTTATGTAACCTTCATCTTGGTTCATATGAATTTGCTATAACCTGTAACATATTCTTGTAAATAAATCCTTTGTAGAATATTTCTAAATTGTAGAACAGAGTTGTTCTTTAATAGCCAAATGATGTGGGGAACTACGTCTATTGCATTTAATGCATAAATAAAAGACCATATTTTAAAATATGACTGAGTATACTGAGATATAAATGTTCCTTCCATTTTATGTGCTTACTCAAGCAGCAGTGCAACTTCCCTAAGCTAAAGAAGTAGTTTAATGACAATTTCAAGGGAAGAGACTTCAAGACTCTATTAAAGTAGAACTTCTGAATGAATGTGCCTTTAATACATTAACTTTTTCAATACACAGATGTGAATAAATTAAATTAAGTCGGTTTATTAGTGCTCATCTCACATGCTAAACTGAAGTGAAACCAGGCCAAAAGAATGCAAAAGAAATAATTCTGTTAAAAATTCTACCATTATTGTTTAAAAATAAGATTGGTATAAGAAAATAATGGGGGGCTGGAAGGATGGCCCAGCAATTAAGGCACTTGCCTGCAAAGCCTCATGATCTGGTTCAATTCCCCAGTACCCACATAAGCCAGTTGCACAAAGTGACGCATGTGTCTGGAATTTGTTTGCAGAGGCTAGAGTCCCTGGCATATCTATTCTGTCTCTCTGTCTCTCTCTCTCCTTGAAAATAAATAAATAAAAATTGTTTTAAAAAGAATATAATTTGGAAAAAACTTCAAAAATGACAATTTCAAAAGTCAACATGTATTTTTTTTGCAGTCAAATCATTCTTAAATCTCTTTTAAAGACAGAGGGTGATATTGGTTTATACTGAATACCTATGTCATAAGATCTAGCTTTAATGCATCCATAGATCCATTTCATATTCTCCAATAACGGGGCATAAAACAGTGGCTGTTTACTTTGAGCCCTCTGGTGTATTCTCCTTTTTGATAAGGATCATAAAGAAAGAAAATAGGATCAAAATGGCAAAATGTTCTCAGAACATTTCCAACAAATGACTGTGGTTTCCTTAGTTCTCAGGGCTCCAGTCTTTAGTCGTTTATTACAATGCACAGCACAACATCAGATACTTCCCGCATGACACACACTTAAGAACCTCACCACACAAACCATGGGCTAAGAATCTGGTCCAATGGCAGTTAGCTTTACCTGATTCAATCGGAGATCAAACAAGTGCTATGGAAGCTGCCAAGGACCATTTTCCCTGTGCTGCTGAGCTAGACTGCACCAAACTATGCCAGCCTCTAAGACCTTCGTTTTTCCATCTCTTATAACTCAGAAGTAGTTCACTGCATTGATTTCTAGTAAGTGTATATTTCAGTGGTAGACATGCATATCCTTTTTGTTCTGTTGTTGTTCTAGCTGTGTTTTTTTTTAAGCCAATGCATCTTTTGAATAGGATTTAAGCAAGTTGTCTACCTGAGATTCAAATAAGATCCTGTGGAAAGATTCTGTAAACTAGGGCTGGCTTTCTAATTCTTCATTAGATAGAAGAGGAAAAGGAATGCCTCTTTATCTGGGATTAATTATAGGTTAGAAAATCCACTTTTTCCTTAATCATTGTGCAATATAAAGAGATACTGAATCCTACTATTTGAAATATGTACATCCGAAGCTTAACATGTTTCTGTCCTGACATCACAATGAAATAATGTTTGTATGTTTGAAGTTACCCGCTGCAAATTAAGGTTCATAGAGTGAAAGGTTATACTACTAATGTCTTTGCCCAACATGCAAATGGAACAACAGACAAGTCTTGAACAGCTCATTAATAGCAGTAACAGAGTCATGAATCTCTGGTCTATCATGTGTGAATTATCCCAATTTAATACACTAAAAAAATCCAGCCTGTTTGCTTCTCATTTAATGTTGCCTCCTGGTCATACGGCATATAGTGGAATTAGAATTCTACCTCTCAAAATTGTGACTGAGAAACAAGTCTACTTATTTAATAAAGGCCAACAATTGAAGGCATGCTCTTAATTTTGACTGCAAATGATAAATCAAAGTGCCTACCAAAGGACCGGGAGTAAGAGCAAAAGGAGAAAAAGAGGTAATTATCTCATTCAAATAAATTAGCAGAAATAAAATAGAATTTCTTTAAGAAATATAGACATTCAATAGTTACTGTACTTAATCTTCAGAGAGCTAATTAGGCAGAGGCAAGTTTTTAAATGAATTATTCATTTCTGAAAAAAACTGCATTTGGCATTCATTTAGATGGTAAGCCACATCCAAAATAGTTTTGTGAATATGTCTTATTCCATCCATGCAGGAAGACAGCTAAACAACTGAGATTAAAATCTTAAAACAATACTAAAACCCTTTGAAAATATGCACAAAGAAATGATTGAATGGCTATAATTGATTAAAACTAGAACAAAAGTATTTTATTTAATTCAAAGATGCATAATTAAATCATTTATCTGACTATCAAAAGCAACATTAACATAAACAAGCTTAAAATAGCATAAAGATTTTGAAGCTCTTCATTTAAAATTTAAAATTGCCTTAAAGATTTTTTTCTTGCAACCAAGTACTTTTCCAAACTTATAAATAGGACAATCATCCCATAAAGCCATTATAACATGTAGCTCCAAAGCAAGCTATATGGAATGTGTCATTTTTATTTTATTTTATTTTTCTTATTTGAAATACACAGAAACAGGCAAATAGAGAGTAAGAGAGTATGGGCTTGTTGGGTCTTCCTGCCATTGTAAACAAATTACACTTTGTGCCACTTTGTGAACCTGGCTGTACATGGGTCCTGGAAAATCGAACCCAGACCAGTAAGATTCACAAGCAAGCACCTTTAACCACTAAGCCATCTCTCCAGCCCATGTATCATTTTTTAAATGTTTCATTCCTCAATAATTTATTGGGTTTCCATTTTGTAGAGCCAGAGATTTTTCCATGCTTATATCATTTGTGCATTTTAGGGCGGAAATGTAGTTTTAGAAGCATCTTGTATTTATGAGTTTCAAATATCATTTTTAAAAGTCATGGTAGGTGTACGATTTGAAAAAGTTATTTTGAGGAGGAAAGCATAACTAAAATACATTTGTTCTAAAATAACAAAAGAAAGAATTGGCATTAGGAAAAGAAGAGGAGGAAGGGAGGGAGGGAGGGAAGAAGGGAGGGAGGGAAAAAAGAAAAAAGCAGACATTTGTGATAATTGAATAGTTTTATAGCTGTTTTTCTAAATGTCTACTCTTATTCAGAAATAGAGCTAATGCTATTATTTAAAAGCATTATGTAGTGCTTTGAATGTGAAATGTCCCTACAGCCACATGTAGCATGGAGAAAGCTTGCGGAGCTTTTGGGAAGTGGAACCTTGCTGGAGATGGTGTGTAGCTGAGGGCAAATCTCAAGGATCATTAATGCAGCCCTCTAGGTGCTCAGAGCTAGCTCACTCTGACTCCTTCCTTTTCTGCTGTTGTGACAAGATGAGATGTCCCAGATGCAAGCTCTGCCATGCTCTACCCACCAAACCTCTCCTCAAAACTATAAGCCAAAAAAACACCTGTCTTGCCATAAGCTGCTTCTGGTATGGTGATATGGTGAGTCATTTCAGCAATGAGAAGGTATCTGCTACACGGGATGAGGCCCCAGGTCATAAATTTACAGTAGAGAAAGTCCACAATGATTGTCTTTATTATGAGAGCCCAGACAAGAACAGTACCCAGCAGTCACAGGGACTCAGGCTGTGCACCTCATGTAGGGCTTCTGTACACTGATTTGCTTTTGGAAAGGATGGAGATAGTTATTGTAGGAACTTAAACCTGAAGATGAAGTGGAGGTGGGCTTAACCAAGGCAAGGATCATTGCTTTTTCTCTATAACCATTTCTATCACTTAGCTCCTTTCTTTTTTTATGTGCATTTTATTTTTCTCTATTACCCACTTCTATAGGCTCTTTCTTCTTCAGTACAGACTGTATGTTTTAAAACAATAGCTTAATATCTTATTTCAATGTTATTTTAATACTGTTGAAGTTCTTACAGAAAATAACAAAAAACAGATGTGGTGAAGATTTGGTTAAATGCTCCATTATATTGCATATTTTATTTGGAAACATATACTTACTAAATATGAGGACAAAAACCTGAGAATGGTGTTTGATAGTTTCTCTGTATATTGTTCTCATAAAGCAATCAAAACTCCATTCAATGGCCAGGGTATGAGATGCACAAAGAAGTTTTTCTTGCTTATTCATAACATTAGCAATCTATTCCAAGAATTGTGGGAAGTCTAGAAAATTTAAAAGTAAATACAGTAAAATTCCCATTCTTTGGGTGTCTTTCTAGTATGTGGAAGTAACAAGGAAATGGCCCAAGAATCAGGATGATGCCACCCTGCAGTGTTAGAGGCATGAAGCAGGTACTGTTCCCCAAAGAAGAGGAAGCCCTTAGCATGACATGAAGACATGAAATGTGGTTTCTTGGATGATTGGCATGTACACTGAATCTAATAATAATCAATGAGAACTTCCAAGGTGTCCAAAGATGAGGAGGGAAAGATTTCAGGGTAATTCCAAGTCAGACAAAGGAGACAAAGCCCAGTGCACAATTTAAACAGAATCTGGCCCTCATTCTGTGGCATCTTAAGTATGCATTGTTCTGCAAGGTTGCTTGGCCATGACTGCACCCCACTGCCTGCAGGGTTTCTTTGCAGGGAGGCTGCCATGTCTGATGGGCTTCAAGTTGATGTGTGAAAAATGGAATCTCAGTGTTTTTAATTTTTCTTTTCAGCTAGCGAGGCTACCAAGCTTTTCTAATATTTATGTGCCTAAAGGCATGAATTTTAAGTCACTCATACTTCTGAACAAGAATGAAGTTAGCCAACTTTGAATAAACAATGATATTCAATCTTAGGTTTCCTGTTGACTAGTCCAGTACTTCAAGAATAAAGCCTGAAACTCGCAGAAGAGGGGGCGGAAAAATTGTTAGAGTCACAAGTTGGGGCATTAAGCACAGAGACTGGGGCCTACCCCCCAGAACTCTTGACGACCCCCACAATGCATGACCCACATTCCCCATTGATGAGGGTCCCTTTGGAAGAGGGAGGACAGGGAGGAGGATAATGGAACCAATACTATGAATGTAAAATCAGAATAATATAAATAAAATAAATAATAATAATAATAAAAGAATAAAGCCTGCATTCTGTCTAAATGGGTATAAAGTTTGGAAGACTAAAATCAGAGAACAGAGAAAGAATGCTTGGTAAATGTAGATACATGAGCTACAAGTACTAGCCTCTGACGAATCTACGCTATTGGACCTGGTTTCTCTCTCTATATATATATTTTTATCATATCACCCTTTCTGTGGAGGATCTTGGCTTTCCTCTGTTATTTACTATGATTTCCCTAGTCCAGCTTCAGGCTGCTTCTCAGAATTCTCAGATGACCATATTTACATATGATCAGGTTGCTCCCATTTGCTAAAAAAAAAATAAAATCATTTCTCTGGGAAAAGCCTATTGCTGAAGACACCACAGGCTACAGTCACAGGACATTGAGAAATGTAGTTGGAACTGAGATCGAAGCCAGCTCCCTGCTGCCTTGCTGACATAGTGCTGGAAAGTGGTAGGCAAGTTGCCAGTGGATAAAAGTTACCAATAGCATGAACAAGCTGCGGATCCTGCAAGCTACAAAATCAACCAGCCAGAAATGATGTACCCACCAGTGCAACAGTGGCACATAAGCTAATGGAGTAATCAATTGCTCTGTGATTGGATATAAAGCCTGTTCATTGGGAGGGAATTCATGCCTGGTACTAAGAACCAAGTCAGAAGCCTATGGGTTATAAGGTCATTGACTCTCGAGGGAAGCTTCCATTGTTTTTTGGCTAAATGCAGAGATTATGCAGGTCAAAAAGCTTTCTAAATGTATATGTTTATTCCCGTCAATCCATGCTGCCCTTACTTTTGGTTAGAGAACCTGCTCTTTGTACATGGCAGTGAATACTATCAAACACCCATCAAAATGACAAGGTGAGAAATCAGAGTGCTTAGCACAAGAAGAGTCCTCTCTAGTGCACCTGCCACTGACCAAGAAGCATTACAGAGGAGATGGTGGGTTAAATATGGGAGCTGCTCTCACAACTAGCCTGACTAATGTATATTGACAGCAGACACTGAGAAGATTCTAAACACATCAAGGCACAAAGCAA